>CM035848.1:31012728-33412728 GCA_020510985.1 Pholidichthys leucotaenia
GGGGCTCACAACAGCTGGGGAGAGCATCGAGGAGGACGGAGTAACAGCCGAGTCGACCCGGGAACAAGGAGCTGATGGAACAGCAGGGACAGATGACCCGGAGGCGGAGGCTGCTGGGTTTTCCTCCTGTCGTGACGCAGGAGAAACAGCTGGCTGGGAGGCAGAGTTCCTACGTCAACCAGGAACTGGATCCGGATGGGGTTCTTGCTGAGGCTTAACACGGGTCTTGTGACGACGTCTACCAACAGAGGGTGAGGTGAAGGTTGGGTCAGGAAACCACCGCTCCTGGGATGGACGGGTGACAGGAGCTGAATCCCGAGGCGAGGAGCGGGGATGCCTCACTGTCGGCCTCCTGCCGGAGTCTCCCTCCAGTCCGTGGATCTCCTCCCTCGTCGGGACGGCCGTATTCGGGGAAGGAGATGAGGGTTCCTTGGCTGCCTTCTCGGCCACTTTCTCTATCAGTCCTTGTTGCGCCACAATCCACGCCACTCTTTCCTTCCCTTCCGGAAAGGAGGTAAGGTGATACTTTAATAATGTCCTCTGCGCGAGACCCAGGGGCTCGTATGCAGCATAGGTGGGCATAAGGAGACGGGCTTCAGCCAGGTAGCCATCTATCTCCTCAAACCACTCGGGGCAATACCCACGCTCGAAAGCAGACATGCTAACGAAAAATATGAGCACCCAGAGAAGGGAAAAAACTCAAGCCCATCAATGCAAAAACTCACGGCGACCGGTGTCTCGTTCGGGCTGCGACCTACTGTCATGAAGTGGTCCTCGCGGACCGCTAATGAGATACTATAGTCAGCCATAGAGTTTGCACATTTATTAAAGGTAGACATACACTACAAAATATAATGAGCCTCGTGGGGCAAAACACAAATAAGGACTAGGACTAAGACACACTATGATATACTGAGAACTAGGGAGCCAAGGATATGACACTTACATGCGAATAGGACGCTGAAAGGAACTGGCTTCGGACGTAGGGAAACCAGTCTGGAAAATGCGAGGTCGCATCCCCGAGTGACAGGAGCTGCTCCCTTAAATAGGGCAGGATAATTAATCAGCTGATGAGGGTGTCATCAGCTGAATCAGCACCAGCTGTGCTGCTTGGATCTGACAGCCGGAAGCCCCGCAGAGATGCTGTCAGAATAAGAGCTCAGAGAGCCCACCAGGATTAAATACAGAATGGGAGGAAAATACTGCATGGCCCGAGCGCGGACGGGATCAGCGCTCAGACCATGACAGCTATGTCAAACATGTGCTTGTAAAAAGACCAATCTGTCATGTCTGCTGCATAAATCATGCAGCAAACCAATGAGTAAACACGAGCCCAATTGCAAGTGCAGCGTGTGGTTTATTGAACAGAAATATAGTCATACAAGTGTCCATGAAAAACAGTCATAGGGTTAGGTAACATGTACAGGGAAATGACTCCGTAGGCGAGAGGAAGGGCTACATCATGCCTCAAGGAAAAGTCAGCCGCAGAGGGAAGGAAAACGTAACTCCAAAAGAGAAAGACTTACACTGAGTGTTGGAGCGCAGCTGGGCTCTGGGAAACAACATCGTGAAAAGTCCAAGGGGAAAGGGCCAAAAGGATGCAGAGCCTGGACATCAATTGTAGACTACTAACCCAATTAGACTGGAGAAGACTCTCATGGACAAAACTGACTAGTTGCTGTCACACTGAGCAATCGCATAAAAAACCCTCATAGACTAATGAGTAGCAAATGGATGCAGGTGCGGCGGCAACAGATGAATGATTGAGTGATAGCGAAAGTGTGTGCACATGTGTGAATAAGAATGGAAATGTGGGTGTGAGCATGTATGTGTGTGTGTGTGTTTGCAGGAACAGATGAGAGAATAACTAATAACTGGTGAGTGTCTGGTAGAGAGAGGGGTGTGGCTGTAGACTGGCAAGAGCCAAAGCTCAGGGCTCAACCAGCCAGCTGGAACCAATTAACAAAATCAGAAGCTACAGCCACCAGTCATGGGCAGAGCTGAAACACCAGCTCCACACATGACACAATCACTGCCGGGGCGGGGGGGGGGGGGGGGGGGGGGGTGACACAGCCATTAAGAAAACTTATCAAAACTCCATCAATTTTACCTGTAACTATAACATATCTACCCTCCTTATCCTTATATTTAGAGATACAGTATGTTCATAGTTCACTTGATATCAGAATTGCCACTCCTCTGTGTCTTTCCGAGCTGTGGGATGACAAATAAATAGATTTAAACCCCATTTTATTCATTTTCAGGTGTTCAGTGTTGTCAAGACGAGTTTCTTGCAAAAGTGTGATTTGTACTTTATCTTTCTTAAGTTTAGACAGGATTTTCCATTGCTTAATCGGGTTGAGTATACCATTTGTGTTAAATGACACTATTCTTACCAATCTCTTCTGCATCTAGATGATTCCCATTGTGATCTCACATATACATGTGAAGAGCTTCCCACTCTCAATAAAAAAAAAACTTAAATGAACAGATGTATAATGAACGTACATCTTATCTAAGAAGTTAGAACTTGGTATAAGTAACATAAGAGAAAAAGCAAAAATAGGGGAGGAAAAAAACAAGAACAGGACAGGAAAAAGAGTAAAACTTCCAGTGTAGCGGTCTGTTAGCTTGACCCTGTTTAGGTTGTTTGTGGAAGGACAAAAGGGAAAATCCTCCTCCTCAAACAGTTAAGGAGGGCCCTTCTAGTGACAGCAGCCCAGTGGAGAAGTACGCCCTGGGTGAACCCTTAAAATGTCTCAAGTCTGTAACTCACCCCTTTTCATTCTTCAGTGAGTGAGGAGGTAAAGAGAAGAAAGGCAGAACCAGTGAAAATCTTCTTTTAATCCTCAGAAGAAGATGGAGATGTTCTCCTGAATGCCCACAGCTTCTCTCTGTAGGATAATTCTCATGAGGTGTTCGCAGCTTTTTACTCTCCTCTCCTTCCTCTTCCAAGAAAGCTACTCCACCTGCTCCTTCAGGGATTCTGGTGGTCTAATGATTGTAACCTTGTATCGTCTTTTAGACAGGTCCTCTGTAGCTTCTTCTGTGGTATCACAGATTTTGGCTCCATCTTTGTATCTTACTCTCAGTCTAGTAGGGAACAGTGTCTGGAATTGGATTCCATCTTCTTTCAGAGCTCTGCAGACCTCCGTCAATTCCCTGCGTTTTATGATGATAGCCAGAGGGTAGTCATTATCCAGGTTTATTTGTTTTCCGCTCCAGGTGAAGCCTTTGTTCTGCCAGGATTTGCGGCGAAGTGACTCCTTCATTTTAAAGCTCAGGAACTTTACGATTATGGAGCGTGGTGGCATGGTCTCTGGAGGCTTTGGGCCGAGTGCCCGATGCACTCTCGCTATCTGCAGGTCTGCCACTTCTGTCAGCCCGAGTCTCTCTTGAAGCAGAGTCTCTACAAATGAGGCCATCGACTTCGATTCTTTTTCAGTGCCCTTGGGAACTCCGTAAATTTGGACATTTTCCCTTCTAGAGTGGCTTTCCAGGTCGGTCAGTTTGTTTTCTAGATTCACCTGCAGCTTTAGCATCGTGGGCACCACCTCCTCGGCATTTGTAATTCACTCCTCGGCTTTTTCTATCCGCTCCTCTACCTCTGCAATTCTGGCATTCGCCTTCCCTTATTGACGCTAGCTCCTCTTTGCTTTCCTGGTGAAAACATCTTATTTCTTGAAGTAAAACTTCGAAATTGGCCATGCTTTCAACCGGATTTGTGCTAAGATGAAGCTAGTTAGTGTCATATCCCGAGCGCTTTGTCCGCGCTCGGGTTATTCCTCATCCCTGTCAGCTTTTGACAGCTGGTGTCGTCACACGGGTTTCCCGGGCTCTGATTGGCCAGACGCTCGGGAGCTCTCAGCTGTCAGAACCTGGGCAGCTGTGCCGAGTTTCCAATCATGAGCAGCTGGCTTTAAATGTCAGTGCGAGTGAACTGGACGGCGCGGCTGTCTCGTCAGAAGTCCTATGACTTTCCCCTGTCTCCTTACCACATGCTCCCTGGGTTCCTCGATGTATCCCGCTGCATGTAAGTGATTTATTTGGAACTGTCTTCTCCCTCGCTGACGTTCCTTCCTAACTACGGCAGACGAGAGCTCCTCGTCACTGCCATAACTCTCTTTTGTGAATTTATGTTGTGTTGTGTAACGAAGCCTGCGTGGCAAAGTTATGTGGTACACCTAAGTCCTGTGCTTTATAAATAAAGGAACTGAACTGCAATTTACTGAACTGAGGCGTCTTATGCTGGCTCGTGAGGGCCAGCCGTGACAGTAGACAGCCGCCAGAAGGAGACGCCGTTCTCAGTAAGTTGCGTTCTGGGAACTTTGTCCTTCCTGTCCAGGTACGTGGCGTTGGTAATATGCCATCTCAGCGGAGTCATTCTTGGGGTTCCCACGTCCTGCTGACCAAGGCGCTGGAGGAGGTAGATGAAATCCTCATTATCGCCTCCGACCTCGATGGGTATCCAGACACCTCCCTCGCCCCTCCTCTCCTCGGTTATCAGCCCAATGAACAGTGGTATTTAGACCGGGCTGAGGAGGTGCTTGACCGTCTGCCTTCCCGCTACGACGGTCACCCCGAGGTCGACGCGAGGAGACTCGACATCGCTGCCCAACGCCAGACAATTCTGATGTACGAAGAGGAGGAGGCTGCAAGGTGGAGTGATCTCTGGCTCCAGCTGCCTGAGGCGCTGGAGGAGGTGGATGACTTCATCAGCGCTTCCGCCAGCCTTGACGACTCATCCGAAGCGCACTACTACCTGGACTGCGCTGAGAGAACGCTCGACCGGTTGTCTTCCCGCTACACCGACCACTTGGACGTCCAAGCGAGGAGACAAGAGATCGCCGTCCACCGCGAGGTGCTCCAGGAGATCGAGGAGGAACGAGGCCAAAGGCGGAGTGATCGGAGCTCCCGCTGCCCGCTCTGGAATCCGGATCCTTCCCTCGACCCAGTCCTGGAGTTCGCACCATCCGGGGCCCGTCGTAGACGTCGACACCGTGGCCAGAGACGTTCTCAGCGTGACTCCCCTCCGGAATCCGCTCCGGTTCACTGGGCTGACCCCATTCATCCCACTGCTGTCTCTTCGGCGTCTCACCTGGAGGAGACCCCAGCAGCCTTTCCCCCCGGGCCTGCTTTCCCCGCTGAGCTGTCAGCGCGTCACGCCCGGCCTGACTTGGCTGTTGCCCCCTCCGCTTCGACGCCTTCTCCAGCGGCTGGGAGTTTGAGAAGTTTTGCTCCAGTGGACAGCGCGGCTACACCATCCCGAGTGGCCCCCTCCCCTCCAAGAGAGTTTCCGGCCACCACCCGGTGGGAGGAGGATGGAATGACGTTCCCAACGGCAGGTTCCACCGCTCCTCCGGGAGCCAGGCAAGTTCAAGTTCACTTTTTTCCATCTAATAGTGATTTGTTCTGTCTGACTCCTGGGGGTGAGGCTCGGGGTTTGCAGCCCCCCGAGCCTCAACTCCCTGCTGATATGTTAATTAAACCCGCTGCCTCTGTGTCTCCCCCTGCTGAGCACGCTTCGACCTCTGAGGAGCGTCACCAGACGAGGAGTGAGCCTGCGGCCCTCGGGCAGAAGACCCCAGCCCCGCAGCCATTTTCTGGGCAGAGGAGGTCGGACGATTGGTTGGAGCCTGTGCCGACGACGGAGCGTCCCCGGGACTCCGCAGATGAACAGTCCGATCCAGCGGGCCGAGAGCCCCTCACCTCCACGCCGCATGAACTGCCAGCGTGGACGATGACGTCGGGGGGTCCTCGAGCTGCAAGAGCCCCTCTTCCAGGGGCGGATGACGTCGCGACGGAGTGGGAACCGGACGACGACCTCCTCCCGTTTGAACCCGGAGCATCGAAGTCCTGGATGGCGGCAGAACCCGAGATCAGGCAAGTGCTCTATTTTCTATCCCTCCTCTTCTTTCTGGAGCATTATTGCCTGTCTCTCGGGGGGGCGAGCCGGGTGCAGCCGTCTGCTGCGCTCGAGCCTGTCTCGCCGGGCCCTGCCGCTGCCAGTGATCCTGATCCCGGTTCCTTTTGTCCCTCTGAGCCTCTCCCCAGGGTCACTGGAGGCGAACCTGCTCTTGGTGCCACCTTGGAGGGTCCGGCTCTCGGCATGGGGTCCACCAGGAGTGCTCCGCCGGTTCAAGCGGAGCTTGACGTCATGGAGGTTCCGGCCCAATCGGGGTCCGACGCGGGTGCTGCTCTCACCCGATCGGAGCTTGACGTCATGGAGGTTCCGGCCCAATCGGGGTCCGACGCGGGTGCTGCTCTCGCCCGATCGGAGCTTGACGTCATGGAGGTTCCGGCCCAATCGGGGTCCGACGCGGGTGCTGCTCTCGCCCGATCGGAGCTTGACGTCATGGAGGTTCCGGCCCAATCGGGGTCCGACGCGGGTGCTGCTCTCGCCCGATCGGAGCTTGACGTCATGGGGGTTCCGGCCCAATCGGGGTCCGACGCGGGTGCTGCTCTCGCTCGATCGGAGCTTGACGTCATGGGGGTTCCGGCCCAATCGGGGTCCGACGCGGGTGCCGCTCTCGCTCAATCGGAGCTCGGCACCATGGTCGTTTTGACCCAGGTGGGTTCTGGAGACTGTGTAGCTGACACGCCGCTGAGCGCTTTCCAGGCCATGCCCCGTCCTCGCCGTGGCCCCTTTTTCCCCGCCTTTGAGACTGCGGGGGTAAATTCCGGCTGGCCCGGTTCGCCGACCTTCCCCCAGCCATTCTGTTGGCAGGCCGATACTGCTCGACCACCCGGTGACCGGCTCTTTCCTTTTGGCGTCCAGGTCCGGCCTCCTGACAAGCTGGATGGTTCTTTTGGCGCCCTGGTCCGCCCGCCGGAGACATGGTTTCCCTCGGCCCGGGATTGGCTGGGCCGTTAGGGCACGTTCCGCTGCTTTTGCTGGCGGCATGGATGCTGGGTGCTGGGAGGCCTCCTGAGCGGAGTTGTTTTACTCTATTCCCCAATGGTTTTTTTTTTTTTTTCTCTCCTTCTCTTGCCCCACCACTGACTTGTGACTGAAATACCCCACTGGGGATTGGACTTCATGTTTAAGGTGACTGTTTTCCGTGGATGGACATATGTTCTCTTGCCGTGGCTATCATGGGTATTGCATGTTTCTTTAGGGTGTGGTTGTTTATTTCCTATGTTACTCCCTTACTCGGGTCTAGTGCTCTTTTTTTGGCACCTGTGTTTTTTGGTTTTGACGGTTTTCTGTACACATTAACTTGGAGAAGAAGGTATTATTTGTCCTTTTATTTCCTTGATCCTGCCTTGTGGTATTGACTGGTGTTCCTTGTACCCTCATCTTGGCTTTCCTTTTTGTGGTTGTGTGAGTGATGTCAATCTAGCGTTGACTTTTCCTTTTATTCATCTCTGTCCCCGTTTATGTACGGTTTCTGCCTTTTTTTCTCTCTCCCTCCCTTCCCCGATGTTTTTGTCCCCTTGTTGTGAGTTGGCCCTGCTCTCCCTCCACCTGCTTCCCCCTCCACCCTCCCTGGGGTGGGGTGGGGGGGTCTGGATGTTGCGCGCGACCAGGAGTTCGCGTAGAGGGAGGGGCCCTGTCATATCCCGAGCGCTTTGTCCGCGCTCGGGTTATTCCTCATCCCTGTCAGCTTTTGACAGCTGGTGTCGTCACACGGGTTTCCCGGGCTCTGATTGGCCAGACGCTCGGGAGCTCTCAGCTGTCAGAACCTGGGCAGCTGTGCCGAGTTTCCAATCATAAGCAGCTGGCTTTAAATGTCAGTGCGAGTGAACTGGACGGCGCGGCTGTCTCGTCAGAAGTCCTATGACTTTCCCCTGTCTCCTTACCACATGCTCCCTGGGTTCCTCGACGTATCCCGCTGCATGTAAGTGATTTATTTGGAACTGTCTTCTCCCTCGCTGACGTTCCTTCCTAACTACGGCAGACGAGAGCTCCTCGTCACTGCCATAACTCTCTTTTGTGAATTTATGTTGTGTTGTGTAACGAAGCCTGCGTGGCAAAGTTATGTGGTACACCTAAGTCCTGTGCTTTATAAATAAAGGAACTGAACTGCAATTTACTGAACTGAGGCGTCTTATGCTGGCTCGTGAGGGCCAGCCATGACAGTTAGTGTCAGCTACTACTTTTGAAGGCAAATGTCCTCACTCTTTCATTTTGCGCCTAATGTCAAGGTTGATAGTCGTCTTAGCCCTTCTTTACAATATTTGGTATGTATGAGTTCTTAGCTTTTACAGGAGTAGTTCATTAATTTCTCGGGTTCTGTTGGAAGCCTCTTCACAAAGCTGGCATCACTTCAGTGTTCCGGACAATAAAGCCTATTCTATTCTATTCTATTCTATTCTAGTGTGGAGACAACAGAAACTGTCAAACAAATAAATGGACAGACAGATGGACGAATGAAGAGACAGACTAACAAACGGATGAACAAATGAACGGACAAATAAACAGATGGACAGACGAATGAACGGACAAATGAATAGACAGACAGATGAACAGACAAATGAATAGACAGACTAATAAATGGATCAACACATGAACAGATGAATGAATAGACAGACTGCTGAACAGATGAACAAATGAATGGACAAACGAATGGACAGACCAACAAATAGACGAACAGATGGACGAATGGGCAAAAGAATAGACAAACCAATGAATGAACAAACAAACAAACTGACAAATGAATAGACAGACCAACAAATGGACAAACAGATGGACAGATGGATAAATGGAAAAATGAATAGACAGATCAACGAACGGATGAATGAATAGACAGACCAACAAATGGATGAACAAACAAATGAACAGATGAATGAATAGACAGACCAACAAATGGACAAACAGACGGACAGACAGACAGACAATCAGATGGACAGGTGAACAAATGGACAGACCAACAAATGGATGATCTGATGGACAGACGGACGAAGAGACAGACCAACAAACAGATGATCAGATGGATTGATGGGCAAATGGACAGCTACAGGCAGCTGTTAATTGGCCAAAGAGTGGTTCTGAACACATCGTCCACTGAGATTCCTCTAGACGTTTCTAAGTGCATAGCAGTGTCCAGCGGTCGTTCTGTCTCACCTCTATGCTGACTTGGACAGGCTGCCGGTCTCCACTCTTGGTGTGCGGGACGCCCTCAGTGTTGTATTGGCCATGATAAACCACCGAGTCTTCGTCCCTGGACTGCTGCTCCAGAGAGAAGACAATGCCCCCAATGTTCATGTTCCTGGAGGGGAAAGAAATAGGATTTGTTATTCTGGGGAAATCAGTTTTGTTTTCTTACCCTGGTGATGTTCCATACATGTGCTAATGTTACTAATGCTAGCATGTTTACTTATGGCGCCACACGAGTTGGCAGCCTTTTTGCAGCAGCGGCTCAGTTCTGAGTTGTTTTTTTTTTCAAATTTTTTATTCGCTATCCGTTTTTCTTTGCTACAACTTTTCTGATCTTATTACCCCATATTCATCACAGACACTGATATTGCCATACTGGTGGTGATATTCGTCTCTTTCTACTCATATTGCCAATGACTGCTGATACAGTGAGTGGTGGAGCCACTGTTTACAGTAGGAGCCAATTGTTATAATTACGCAGCCCTACGGTGCTGAGAGACCCAATAGCCCTTGAGAAATCAGGCAAAATCGATGGGGATGCCGAGCTGGAGTGAAGCAACATGCGAGGAAGACAAGGTACAAGCCTGTCCTACCTATCATGATCATATGAGAGCGTCTTCAGAGAGGTTCGCATCATGCTATTCACTGAAACGTGGCTAACAGCACTGACAGACACCAACATCGGACTGGAGGATTTCCACTTACCATGAGCAGATTGGACACTAGATAGCGGCAAGAACAGAGGCGGGGGGCTGGCAGTGTCTGTGAACAACAGATGGCGTAATACTGGGCACATCAAGATTAAAGAACAACACTATAGCAAGGACATTGAGTTGCTAGCTATTAGCATGTGACCAGCATACCTCCCCAGAGAGTTCTCACGCGTCACTGTGACTGCTATTTATGTACCCCCCCCCCGCAAGCGCGGCGGCAGCATGTGACATCATCCACTTAGTCGGCAGCAGGCTGCAGACTGTCATGGCCGCCAATGACGGCACCTGTGCGCGCACCTGCCTGTCATCTCCAGCGGCCTATTTATTCCACCAGGACCAGTGCTTGGTGCGGAGTCGTCTGGTTTCCTTTCCTGAATCCTGCTACGCCTGCCTCCGTGCTTCCCAGCACTCTACTCTTCTACACATCGGCTTCCAAGCCCTTGCTGAACCCTGTCCGGGCTTGTGCCTCCCGGACCAACTATACAAGTAAGCCGTCACGCTTTTCACCCTGTCTGCTTTCCCTGTGCACAGGCGGAGATCCGTGGCGGCAGTCCTCCCTTCCTTCCAGGCGGCGGACTTACTCCCTCACCTCCAGCTCCCCGGTCTCCAGCGGGCACTGTCTTCCTGGCTGCAGCTTCGGCGCTACCTGGGCTTCACTCGACTATCTCTGACAGTAACCGCAGTAACATCCCGAGTGCTGTATAAGCTAAGCTGCAAACTAACGGCCTTTGTCTCATTCCAAGGTTGCCAGGTTGTATGGTGCTCTGCCGGCCCCAGCTGGAGAATACAGATCGCACCACACTACACTACACACCCTGCACGCACGCATCCACTCACTAACTGTTTCAATAAACAACGTTAATTGTATCTATCCTGAGTCGTGTCTGCTCTGTGGGTCACTAATACCATGTCAGTACAACTCCGCCAGAGTTGCCCAGCAGACAGCGTGCTAGCGTGCAGATTTAACAGCTTAGAGTCTCGGGTAGATCAGTTAGCGTACCAACAGCAGGTGATGCTAACAAAGTTAGCCCACATCACCGACAGGCTAGATCAACTGGTTAGCCCACGGGGTTTCCCTGCAGCTCCTACTAGCTCCTCTGCTCCCGCTAGCTCCACCGCTAGTTCTACCCTTAGCCCACCCACTCCGGGCCCCACTTGTCAGCTTACTCCCGTCCCTACTCCTGCTCGTTTTAGAGGTATGTTGGGGGAGGCCAGGGGGTTCCTCATGCAGTGAGACATTGTGTTCCAACGGGTACCCGGGGATTTTCCCACTGACCAGAGCCGCATAGGCTACATGATTAATTTGTTAGAGAGACGGGCTTTAGCTTGGGCATATGCGGTAATGGCTAGGGCCAACTATGCTTCTATGACTTACACTCAGTTCACACAAGAGTTTCAGGAGGTATTCGGTCACTCGGACCGGGAGGACGTGTTTACCTCTCGCTTGTTAAATCTTCGGCAGGGGTCGAGGGCTGTCGCCGAGTATGCCATGGCCTTCCGGGTCGTGGCTACGGAGGTCGGGTGGGAGGATGCCTCCCTGTGTAGCATATTTGTTAGGAGTTTGAGCCCTAGCCTGCGGGACGAGCTGGCCCACCTGGAGAAGCCTTCTACACTGCATGAGTGTGTCTCCCTGGCTATCAGCATTGACAATCGTCTGAGGGAGCGGGCGGCTGAACGCAGAACTTCCGGTCGCTCAGGTGGCCTGCCTCGCCGCTCCCTCCAGCCCCCCTGCTGGCCCTCCTGTCTGCTGATTCCCCGGAAGACCAGGAGCCTATGGTTATGGGTGGATCTAGGCTTTCATCAGCAGAGAGACAGCGCCGCCGGGAGTTGGGGTTGTGCGTTTATTGTGGGAGTGAGGAGCATGACCTTGAATCCTGTCCCAAGCGGCCAAAAGGGCGAGTCCGTGCATCGCAGTAGGGGGTCTCACGGACGTAACCCACAATAATCCCCTCACTCCTTTTTTGATTCCCATCCAGTTTTGTTTTGGTCATAAAGAAATTAACACGCATGCACTCATTGACTCAGGGGCCGAGCAGAGCTTTATTTCAGGTAGCCTGGCAACCCGTCTGGGTCTTCCTATGCAGCTGATGAAGACTCCACTGAAACAAATAGCTTTGTCTAAAGCCCCATTGGCCACAGTCACTTAGCGGGTTGCCTCCGTGTCAGTCATTATTTCAGGCAACCATCAGGAAGAATTGGGACTGTATGTCTTGCCTGTGTCATCTTCTCCGGTCATCCTTGGCTATCCCTGGCTGCGCCTGCATAACCCATCCATTGACTGGCGTTCGGGGAGTGTGGTTTCGTGGAGCTCTTTTTGCTTAAGTGCCTGTTTGCAGTCTGCTGCATGCTCGCCTGCCGTGCCTTTGGGTGTCCTTGCCTCTCCCCCTCCCGACCTGTCAAAAGTGCCACCGGAGTATCACGACCTTGGGGCCGTTTTCAGCAAGTCTCAGGCCCTTTCCCTTCCCCCTCACCGCCCGTATGACTGTGCGATTAACCTTCGGGCCGGAGCTCCGCTGCCATCTAGCAGACTATACAATCTGTCTGCTCCGAAGCATGCGGCCATGGACTCGTATATTAAGGAGTCCTTGAGCTCAGGCATAATTAGACCTTCATCTTTGGCGGTGGGGGCGGGTTTTTTTCTGTGGGAAAGAAGGATGGCTCTCTCAGGCCCTGTATCGACTTCCGGGAGCTCAATAATCAGAATCAGAATCAGAATCAGAATCAGCTTTATTGGCCAAGTATGCACAACACATACAAGGAATTTGACTTTGGCTAAAAACTTGCTCTCGTTGTTCAGGTGGAAAATTTAAATAAGGATTCAATGACAACAGAGTATGTACAGTAAATTACAGTCTGTCCACGTTTCTATAAAAGGATGCAAATATATACAGGAATATATGCAGTTATTTACTCAGACTAACCACACTTTGCAGAAATATATGAAAAAATATACAGTCACACAGTATTTCAATGTGAACTCAGATTCAGTGATATAATGTGAATGAAGTAAAAAGCAGTGTGAGAGTTATGTGCAATGTAATAATGGATGAAAAGTCATGAGTACAGCAACAGGTAGGACTAGGTGAATGTTAGGAGTTCATCAGAGTGATGGCTTGAGGAAAGAAACTGTTCCTGTGACGGGTGGTTTTGACCTTCAGTGATCTGTAACGACGACCAGAAGATAGAAGTTCAAACAGTTTGTGGCCGGGGTGTGATGGGTCAGCACAGATGTTTCCCGCCCGTTTCCTGGTTATGGACCGATATAAGTTCTCAATGGAGGGTAGGTCGGTACCAATGATCCTCTCTGCAGACTTAACGATCCGCTGCAGTCTGGTCTTGTCCTGTTTAGTGGCAGATCCAAACCAGACAGTGATGGAAAAGCAGAGGACAGATTGGATGATGGCGGTGTAGAAGACAACCAGCAGCTCCTGAGGCAAATCAAACTTCTTGAGCTGACGCAGAAAAAACAACCTCTGCTGGGCCTTTTTCCGGACAGTGTCTATATGGGAGGACCACTTCAGGTTCCGGGAGATTGTGGTACCCAGAAACTTGAAGGAGTCCACAGTGGACACTGTGCTGTTGAGGATGGTGAGTGGGGGAAATGAAGGGGGGTGTCGCCTGAAATCCACAGTCATCTCCACCGTTTTGGCTGGGTTAAGTTCAAGATGGTTCTGGCTGCACCAGAGGATCAGCTGCTCCACCTCCCGCCTGTATGCAGACTCATCATCATCCCGGATCAAACCGATGACTGTGGTGTCGTCCGTAAACTTCAGGAGTTTCACCGAAGGGTCCTCTGAGGTGCAGTCGTTGGAGTAGAGGGAGAAGAGCAGTGGGGAAAGGACACATCCTTGGGGGGCGCCAGTACTAATTTTTCGGGACATTACCATTAAGGATAAGTACACTCTCCCGCTCATAAACTCGGCGTTCGATTCCCTCCGGGGGGCCTGCTGCTTTACGAAGTTAGACCTGCACAACGCCTATCACCTGGTGCGGATACGGGAGGGGGATGAGTGGAAGACGGCCTCTCGGACCCCTAGCGGGCATTCTGAATATCTGGTTATACCGTTCGGGCTGACCGATGCCCCGGCCGTCTTCCAGCGTCTCATCAATGATGTTCTAAGGGACTTTTTGGGCACATTTGTATTTGTTTATCTTGACGATATTCTTATCTTTTCCCAGTCCATGGAGGAGCACCGTGTCCTCGTCAGGTGGGTTTTGCAGCGGCTGCTGGAGAATAAACTCTTTGTGAAGGCGGAGAAGTGTGAGTTCCATGTTTCCCGGACCTCCTTTCTCGGCTTCATCATCGCCCCTAAGGAGATCATCCCGGACCCAGCCAAGGTGAAGACAGTAGTGGACTGGCCCACTCCCTCATCTAGGAAGCAGCTCCTGCAGTTCCTGGGCTTCACAAATTTCTACCGTCGTTTTGTGCAAGACTACACTCGCATTGCCCTTCCCCTCACCAACCTGACATCCACCAAGGTGCCTTTTCAGTGGACGGAGGAGACGGACGATGTGTTCTCTCATCTGAAGGACAGGTTTTCTTCTTCGCCGATTCTGACGCAGGTGGACCCCGCTCTTCAGTGCCTGGTGGAGGTGGACGCCTCGGACTCGGGGGTCGGAGCCGTCTTGTCCCAGTGCTCCCCGGTGGACAGTAAGATTGGTCCCTGTGCCTACTTCTCTCACCACCTGTCCCCAGCGGAGCGTAATTACGACATCGGTGACAGAGAGCTGCTGGCAGTTAAACTTGCCTTGGAGGAGTGGCGGCACTGATTGGAGGGAGCGTCGCAGCCGTTCATCGTCTGGACCGACCATAAGAATCTGGAGTACCTTCGGACCGCCAAGCGTTTGAACGCCTGACAGGCCCACTGGTCGCACTTCTTTGGACGATTCAATTTCACCATCACCTACCGCCCTGGGTTGAAGAATACCAAGCCCGAAGCCCTGTCTCGCCAATTCGCCCCGGAGACGGCAGAAAAGGCCGAACACCCCATCCTTTCCCCAGCATGTGTCGTGGGCGCCCTCTCTTGGGGTATTAAGGACAGGGTCATAAGGGTGCAGTCTGACGAGGCTGACCCGGGGGGGTGGGCAGCGGGCAGGTTATTCGTCCCTTCAGCAGTCCGGGGGGGAAGTCATCCAATGGGGGCATACCTCCAAGTTTTCCTGCCACTCGGGAAGGGCACGCATTGTGGCGCTCCTGCAGAGGTTGTTTTAGTGGCCATCCCTCCAGAAGGACATGGGGGACTACATCCGCGCCTGCCCTGAATGTGCAACTGGGAAGAAATCCTCTTCACCACCGGCCGGGCTGCTTCATCCCCTCCCCATCCCGGGCAGGCCAAGGTCGCACGTGGCTCTGGATTTTGTCACCGGTCTGCCCACATCCAACCATTTCACCACCATCCTCACGCTGGTGGACAGGTTCTCCAAAGCTGCCCACTTCATCCCCCTGTGGGGGTTGCCTTCGGCCAAGGAGATGGCCGATCTTCTGGTCCAGCAAGTCGTTAGGCTGCACGGCATCCCGCAGGACATCGTCTCGGACCGAGGACCTCAGTTCGTCTCCAGGGTCTGGAGGTCATTCTGCACACCTCTGGGGGCCACAGCGAGTCTGTCTTCTGGTTATCACCCTCAGTCTAACGGACAGTGTGAGCGAGCCAACCAGGAGGTGAAGGCAGCGCTGCGGTGCATCGCGACCGCCAACCCGTCATCATGGAGCAAACACCTCCCCTGGATCGAATACGCTCATAACACTGTGGTATCGACAGCCATCGGCATGTCTCCCTTCGAGGCCTCGTTGGGTTATAACCCCCCGCTGTTCCAGGAAGAGGAGGGAGAAATCGTGGTTCCTTCGGTTCGTGCCCACCTGAGGCATTCTCGACGAATCTGGAGGACGGCCAGGGCGGCACTGCAACGGACGGCGGAACGCAACACCGTGGTGGCCAACCAGCGCAGAGTTCCGGGCCCCACCTACCAGGTGGGTCAACAGGTATGGCTTTCTACAAAGCACATCAATCTGAAGGCTGAACGCAAGAAAACTGCACAACGGTTCATTGGTCCTTTTCCTATCTGTTGGATCATTAACCCTGTATCTGTGTGCCTGACTCTCCCCCCCTCCCTCCGCATCTGCCTGAACTTTCATGTGTCACAGGTTAAACCCGTCTCCTCCAGCGCTTTGTGTCCCCCTCCTAGGTCTCCACCTCCACCAATAGTAATCGACGGCGACCCAGCCTGGTCTGTCTCTGCCATCTTGGACGTACACCGCCAGGGTCGTGGCCTACAGTACGTGGTGGACTGGGAGGGTTACGGGCCGGAGTGGAGGTCCTAGGTGCGTCCTTCCTTCGTGCTCGACAAGTAGCTCATCAGGGACTTTCATCGGATGCACCCGGGTAGGTTGGAACGCCCGCCGAGAGACATGCCGTAGGGGGGGAGTACTGTCATGGCCACCAATCACGGCACCTGTGCGCGCACCTGCCTGTCATCTCCAGCGGCCTATTTATTCCACCAGGACCAGTGCTTGGTGTGGAGTCGTCTGGTTTCCTTTCCTGAATCCTGCTACGCCTGCCTCCGTGCTTCCCAGCACTCTACTCTTCTACACATCGGCTTCCAAGCCCTTGCTGAACCCTGTCCAGGCTTGTGCCTCCCGGACCAACTATACAAGTAAGCCGTCACGCTTTTCACCCTGTCTGCTTCCCCTGTGCACAGGCGGAGATCCGTGGCGACGGTCCTCCCTTCCTTCCAGGCGGCGGACTTACTCCCTCACCTCCAGCTCCCCAGCCTCCAGTGGGCACTGTCTTTCTGGCTGCAGCTTTGGCACTACCTGGGCTTCACTCAACTATCTCTGACAGTAAGTGCAGTAACATCCCGAGTGCTGTATAAGTTAAGCTGCAAACTAACGGCCTTTGTCTCGTTCCAGGGTTGCCAGGTTGTATGGTGCTCTGCCAGCCCCAGCTGGAGAATACAGATCGCACCACACTACACTACACACCCTGCACGCACACATCCACTCACTAACTGTTTCAATAAACAACGTTAATTGAAATCCTGAGTCGTGAGTCTGCTCTGTGGGTCACTAATACCATATCACAGACTCAACACCCAACTGCTCTCTAGCTCATCTCTGGTGATTTTAACCATGCTTCCCTGTCCTCCACTCTGCCCACAGTATGTCACGTGGCACACCAGAGACAATAAAACACTGGGCTTGTTTTATGCAAACACCAAGGAGGCTTACACCTTATCACCCCTTTGCCCCCTTGGTGGATCTGATCACAACCTGGTTTACCTCCTGCCTGTGTACAAACCCCTGGTACACAGACAACCTCCTGTTACCAGCACAGTGAAGATATGGTCTGAGGAGGCGGAGGACGCTCTGAAGGACTGTTTTGAATCCACTGTGTGGGAGCAGCTCTGGGATCCACATGGTGAGGACATCGACGGCCTCACACACCATCACAGATTACATCAACTTTTGTGTGGAGAACACCGTACCCACCAAGACCATACGGTGTTTCTCAAACAACAAACCCTGGCTCAACCCTGAAATAAAGGCACTGCTGAAGGAGAACAAAAGGATCTTCAGGTTGGGAAACAAGGAGGAGCTGAAGTCCATGCAGAGGGAGCTAAGGAGGAAGATTAGAGAGGGGAAGGACAGTTACAGGAAGAAGATGGCGGACAAACTGAAGCAAACTGGCATCAGCGGTGTCTGGAGAGGCCTCAAAACCATCTCTGGGCACCAGAATACCTCTTCCCAGGCTGTGGGGGGTGAGGGGAGTGGGCGAATGACCTGAACCTGTTCTTTAACAGGTTTGTCCAACCGCCCTCTTCTCCACCTGCCCACCCACCCCTGCTGCCAACACCTTCATCTAGTCCCGCAGTCCACTGCCCTCCCTCCATTTCCTCTTACACCCCCCAGCTCTCAGTACACATCCCCTGCTGTTTTCCCTTTACAGACCCAACACTCCCCACTCCCAGCACACAGCCCCATGCCCCAGTCTGTCCCTCACTAAGACCCAGATGAGAGCTGAGCTGAAGAAGATCAAGGCAAGGAAGGCTGCAGGTCCAGACGACATCAGCTTGAAGCTCCTCAAGTTCTGTGCAGACCAGCTGTGCAGGATCGTGGAGCACATCTTCAGCCTGAGCCTGAAGCTGGGGAGGGTACCACAGCTGTGGAAAACATCCTGCATGGTACCCGTGCCGAAGACTCTGCACTCCAAGGACCTGAACAGCTACAGACCAGTTGCTCTCACATCATACCTGATGAAGACCCTGGAGAGGCTGCTCCTCGCCCACCTCTGCCCCCTGGTGGGACCAGTGATGGAGCCACTTCAGTTTGCATACCAGCATGGCATTGGGGTGGAGGACGCAATGATCCTCCTCCTACACCGTTCCCTGTCCCACCTGGAGAAGCCTGGGAGCACTGTGAGGATTATGTTCTTTGATTTCTCCAGTGCTTTCAACACCATCCAACCAGTTATCCTGAGGGACAAGCTGCTGTGTGTAGGGGTGGATCAGCACCTGTCATTGTGGATCCTAGACTACCTCACACACCGACCACAGATTGTGAGAACCCAGGACTGTGTGTCTGACACCATCATCTGCAGTATGGGGGCCCTACAGGGAAAAGTTCTGGCTCCCTTCCTCATCACCCTCTACCCTGCTGATTTTTCACACAACACATCACACTGCCATCTACAGAAGTTCTCTGATGACTCTGCAATCGGCAGCCTCATCTCTGATACAGATGATGCGGAGTACAGAGGACTTACCCAGGACTTTGTGGACTGGTGTCTGCTGAACTGCCTCCAGATCAGTGTGAGGAAAACCAAAGAACTGGTGGTGGACTGCCGCAGGCATGGACAACCCCCCACAACACCGGTAAACATCCAGGGAACAGACATTGAGATGGTGACATCCTACAAGTACCTGGGTGTTCACCTGAACAATAAACTGGACTGGTCACACAACACCAAAGTGCTCTACAGGAAGGGGCACCGCAGGCTGCTCCTCCTGAGGAGACTCAGGTCTTTTGGAGTGAGAGGGACACTCCTGAAGACATTCTATGATTCAGTGGTGGCATCAGCCATCATGTTTGGACTGGTCTGCTGGGGCAGAGGCATCACGGCAGCTGACAGGAAGAGATTGAACAGGCTGATCAAAAAAGCTAGCTCTGTTCTGGGGTGACGGCTCAACCCAGTGGATGAGATAGGAGAGAGGAGGATGGTGGCTTAGCTGTCATCTCTGCTGGAGGCCGAGTCCCACCCCATGCGGGACACACTGAATGCACTGAGGAGCTCATTTAGCGGTAGGCTGTGCCATCTTAAGTGCTTGAGGGAGAGGTTCCGCAGGTCCTTCCTACCTACAGCTGTCAGACTTTATAATCTAACCTCTCATAGAGGCCGTATTAAACGTCACAACTCTGC
This sequence comes from Pholidichthys leucotaenia, assembly GCA_020510985.1. NCBI lineage: Eukaryota > Metazoa > Chordata > Actinopteri > Cichliformes > Pholidichthyidae > Pholidichthys > Pholidichthys leucotaenia. The sequence continues at coordinate 31,031,955 of CM035848.1, forward strand.
ACAATGGAGATCGTCCCCTCCAATATACACAACTAAGACAATTATTATCAAGGGTGGCAACAACACTGTCCATTCATATGTGAAATATACTGTCTGGGTCCTTTTTTTTTTTTTTTTGGCCGGGTAATTTAATTAACTGTAATGCTGTTGATACTGAAAGGGTCATGAAAAGTTAGAGTGACAAAATAATAATTCTGTAGGTAATCTCCCATTATGCTCTACACATATTCATTTGTGTTCTTATGAACAAATATGTTAAGAGTCTTTGTTTGTGTTCTTATGAACAAATATGTTGAAAGTATTAAACCATCATCTGACATGTTAAACAACTGAAATCTGATAGACAGGAACTGGATTTAACCATAGAGCTCTCTCTTTCTCTCTCTATCCTACAATATACTATACAATAACCTGCTCCTTAACACCAGCAAAACCAAGGAGCTCATAGTGGACTACAGGAAGGAGAGGGAAGAGACACATGACCCCATCCATATCAATGGCATAGCTGTTGAACGTGTCCCCAGCTTCAAATTCCTGGGGACCCACATCTCGGAGGACCTGTCCTGGTCAGTTAACACCACCAGCCTGATCAAGAAGGCCCATCAGCGCCTCTTCTTCTTGAGGATATTGAAGAAGAACCATCTGTCAGCTGACATCCTGGGCAACTTCTACCGCTGCGTGATAGAGAGCACCCTGACCAACTGTATCACACTCTGGTATGGGAGCTGCTCTGTAGCTGACCGCAAGGCGCTGCAGCGGGTGGTGAAAACCGCCCAACGCATCACAGGGACTCCACTTCCAGCTATAGAGGACGTCTACAGGAAAAGATGTCTGCGCCGGGCACGCAGCATTCTTAGGGACTCCAACCATCCTGCTCATGGACTGTTCCAGCTTCTCCCCTCCAGAAGACGTTTCAGAAGCCTTCGGACTAGAACCAGCAGGTTTAGGAACAGTTTCTTTCCAACAGCTGTCACGTTATTGAACTTAGTTCCCCGCTGACTCTCTTACAATCATCTTTTACCATCCTCACCTGTACATAACTGCATAACTACATAACTACATCTAACTTATTGCACATTATTTGCACATAACAGTACTTTTAACTTTCTGCACTGCTGCATACTGTATATTTGCAGATATTTGCTTAAATTGCACATACTGTTAATTACCGTATATACTGCACTGCTGTCCTTTGCACTTCTGATTGGATGCTAAACTGTGTTTCGTTACCTTGTATTCATACATGTGTAATGACAATAAAGTTGAATCTAATCTAATCTAATCTATCCTATTAAGTGAGGTCTATTGCATTAGTTACACACCCAAAGCAACACTCACACACACACACATTTCATAATACATCTTAGGGGATAGCTAACGTGAATAGCGGATGGCATGTTCACATCAGAGTTAAACTGGCCAATCAGACGGTTGAGTGCAAGTCCATCCCATTGTACGGGGCGTGCCCGGCCCAAGAAGATAAGGGTACGTCACTCCCAGAAGTCAGGGCTCAGTCTGACTGCATTCCTGCAAGAGCTACAGTACGTCCCACTGAGCCCAGCGCTGCTTCCTTTACATGTGACCACTCAATAAATACTGCATCTCTGAACTGAAGAATTCTCCAGCTTATTCTTGGAGCTTCCAGCCAAAGAATTGGGGTTTTAACAATACCATCTAGCTGCAATGTTTCTGCACTGTGTATATAACTGTGTACATATGTATATCTATTTACTGCTTTGGCTAATCTATTCTTATCTTAGTATCTTATTAACTATTGCTCTGAGTGCTGCTATCCCTGTGTTGCTGCAATCCTGGAATTTCCCCACTGTGGGACTAATAAAGGCTTATCTTATCTTAACATGGATGGTGGTTTATCACTATTTTACATGTCATCATCCATCCATCCATCCATTTTCTACCGCTTTTCTGGAGGTCCGGGTTGCGGAGGCAGCGGCTCAAGCAGAGAAGACCAAACTTCCCTCTCCCCGGCTACCTGATCCAGCTCTTAAGAGAGGATACCAAGACGTTCCCAGGCCAACTAGGAGACATAGTCTCTCCAGCGTGTCCTGGATCTGCCCTGGGGTCTCCTCCCTGTGGGACGTGCCCAAAACACCTCAAGTGGGAGGCGTCGAGAAGGCATCCTGATTAGATAACCAAACCACCTTAACTGGCTCCTTTCAGCGTGGAGGAGCAGTGGTTCTACTCTAAGAGGTTCCCGGATAACTGAGCTCTTCACCCTATCTCTAAGGGTGAGCCCAGCAATCCTACGAAGAAAGCTCATTTCAGCTGCTTGTATCCACGATCTCATTCTTTTGGTCATTACCCAAAGCTCATGACCATAGGTGAGGGTAGGAATGTAGACTGACTTGTAAATCAACAGCTTTGCTTGAGAGCTCAGCTCCCTCTTTACCACAACAGACCAGTACAACGTTCGCATCACTGCAGATGCTGCTTCAATCTGTCTGTCACTCTCTCGGTCCGTCTGTCACTCTCTCGGTCCATTCTCCCCTCACTCATGAGTAAGACCCTGAGATACTGAAACTCCTCCACTTGGGGCAAGAGCTTGTCCCCAACATGGAGAGGACAATCCACCTTTTGCCGGCTGAGGACCATGGAATCCGACTTGGAGGTGCTGATTGCCATCCCAGCCAATTCACACTCAGTAGCAAACCATCACAACATGGCCTATAGGTCACTGTTCGATAAAGCCAACAGGACAACATCATTTGCAAACAGCAGAGATGAGCTCCTGTGGGCACCGAGCATGACACCCTTTGATCCTTGACTGTGCCTAGATATCCTGTTCATAGAAATTATGAACAGAATCTGTGACAAAGGGCAGCCCTGGCAGAGTCCAACTTTCACTGGAAATTAATTTGACTGGGTGTTGGCAATACGAACTAAACTCTTGCAACGGTTGTATAGAGACCGGATAGCTTGTAACAACAAGCCCGATACCCCATATCCCTGCAGCACCCTCCCAAGAAGCCATGAGGGATGTGGTCGAATGCTCTCTCCAAGTCCACAAAACAAATGTAGACTGATTGGGCAAACTCCCATGACCCCCTAAAGGATTCTTGAGAGGGTAAAGAGTTGGTCCAATGTGCCACAGCCAGGACGAAAACCACATTGCTCCTCCTGGATCCGAGGTTTGGCCAGCGGCTGGACTCTCATCTCTAGTACCCTGGCATAGACCTTCCCAGGGATGCTGAGAAATGTGATCCCCTAAAGTTGGAACACACCCTCCAGTCTCCCTTTTTAAAAAGAGGAACCACCAACCCGATTTGCCATGCCAAAGGCACTGTCCCCGACCTCCACGCAGCATTGCAGTAGGGCTGTTGAAGGACTGTTGCAGTAAGGATGTTGTAGGGCTGTCAACCATGACAGCCCTACAACATCCAGGGCCTTGAGGTACTCAGGGCGAATCTCGTCCACCCCCAGGGCCCAGCCACCAAAGAGTTTCTTAACCACTTCAGCGACCTCAGTCCCCGTGATGGGCGAGTTGTCTCCCTCATCCCCAAGCCCTGCTTCCTCTGTGGAAGGTGTGTCAGTGGAACTGAGGAGATCCTTGAAGTATTCAAGTATCTTTGACTTCTCCAGTGCTTTCAACACCATCCAACCGATGATCCTGAAGGACAAGCTGCTATGCACAGGGGTGGACCAGCACTTGTCATCATGGATCCTGGACTACCTCACAAACCGGCCTCAGTTTGTGAGAACCCGGGACTGTGTGTCCGACACGATCATCAGTAGCACGGGGGCCCCCCAGGGAACGGTTTTGGCTCCCTTCCTGTTCACCCTTTATACTGCGGACTTCTCACACAACACAACACACTGCCATCTACAGAAGTTCTCTGACGACTCTGCGATCGTTGGCCTCATCTCCAACGAAGATGAAGCTGAGTACAGAGGGCTTATCCAGGACTTTGTGGACTGGTGCCATCGGAACTGCCTCCAGATCAACGCGAGGAAAACTAAAGAGCTGGTGGTGGACTGCCGCAGGCAAGGACAACCCCTCACAGCACCAGTAAATATACAGGGAACGGACATTGAGATGGTGACATCCTACAAGTACCTGGGTGTTCATCTGAACAATAAACTAGACTGGTCACACAATACCGACGCACTCTACAAGAAGGGACAGCGCAGGCTGTTCCTACTGAGGACACTCAGGTCTTTTGGTGTACAAGGGCCGCTGCTGAAGACATTCTACGACACGGTGGTGGCATCAGCCATCACTTTTGGAGTGGTCTGCTGGGGCAGTGGCATTACAGCAGCTGATAGGAAGAGACTGAACAAACTGATCAAGAAAGCTAGCTCTGTCCTGGGGCAGCGCCTTGACCCAGTGGAGGAGATAGGAGAGAGAAGGATGGTGGCTAAACTGTCATCTCTGCTGGAGTCCGAGTCCCACCCTATGCAGGACATACTGAACGCACTGAGGAGCTCATTTAGCAGCAGACTACATCATCCTAGGTGCGCAACCGAGAGGTTTCGCAGGTCCTTCCTACCTACGGCTGTCAGACTGTATAACCTAAGCAGGGCTGCTCGCAGAGATAGCAAAAAAACGTGACGACTAATAGTACTGAATGCAAAAGACGCAACAGACTTACACAATGGTCCCCTCCAGTATACAACTAGGACAATATCGGTCGCTACGGAGGGTGACAATATGTATGGGTACATATTCATATTCATACTATGTAGGATAACTAAGTACACTACCGTTCAAAAGTTTGGGGTCACTTAGAAATTTCCTTATTTTTGAAAGAAAAACACTTTTTTTCAATGAAGATAACTTTAAACTAATCAGACATACACTCTATACATTGCTAATGTGGTAAATGACTATTATAGCTGCAAATGTCTGGTTTTTGGTGCAATACGTATCTACATAGGTGTATAGAGGCCCATTTCCAGCAACTATCACTCCAGTGTTCTAATGGTACAATGTGTTTGCTCATTTCGTCAGAAGGCTAATGGATGATTAGAAAACCCTTTTGCAATCATGTTAGGTCTGCAATGCTGTAATTGCTGCAAATGGAGGATTCTTTGACGAAAGCAAAGTTTGAAGGAAAAAAATTATTATTTCAAATACAAATCATCATTTCTAACCTTGTCAATGTCTTGACTATATTTTCTATTCATTTTACAACTCATGGTGGTAAATAAAAGTGTGACTTTTCATGGAAAACACAAAAATTGTCTGGGTGACCCCAAACTTTTGAACGGTAGTGTAGACAGTTATGCTGTTTATTCCATCTAGCTACAATGCTCCGCACTGTGTGTTTATATATTTATATATTTATATGTACATATGTACGTATATTCGCTGCTCTTGTTTTTCTTGTCTTCTTGATTGTTGCTCTGAGTGCTGCTATCCCTGTGCTGTTGCAATCCTGGAATTTCCCCATCGTGGGACTAATAAAGGCTTATCTTATCTTATCTTATTCCTTCCACTGCCCGATGATGTCCCCAGTCGAAGTCAGCAGCGCTCCATCCGCACCATACACAGTGTGGACAGGGAGCTGTTTCCCCCTCCTGTATCACCGGACAGTTTGCCAGAATCTCTTCGAGGCCAACCAGAAGTCTTGTTCCACGGCCTCACCAAACTCCTCCCACACCCAAGTTTTTGCTTCAGCAACCACCCAAGCTGCACTCCGCTTGGTCTGCCGGTACACCTCAGCTGCTTCGGGAGTCCCACAAGCCAACCAAGCTCAATAAGACTCCTTCTTCAGCTTGATGGCCCCCCTCACCACTGATGTCCACCACTTGGTTCGGGGGTTGCCACCACGAGATTCACCGACGACCTTGCGACCGCAGCTCTGGGCAGCCGCTTCAGCAATGAAGGTGGAGAACATGACCCATTCAGACTCCATGTCTTCACACTCCCTCAGAATGTCGTCAGGGTTCTGAAAAATTTATGTATAACTTTATGTATTAACATAAAAATGTTTTTGTTGTGAAAAAATAAAAATATGTTTGTTGTCATGGTGATGTTTTGTGTGTCTGTCTTCAGGGTAAATTTTTACTGGTATTTTTGTGAATATCCTGAAAAATACATAGTGCTTTTGACTCTGATATATTTTTCATCTGTTAAACATTAAAGTTTTGTGTTTGTGACATTAATGGCATTCCATATATTACAAGTTTTGGGTGTTTCGTTAAATTTTGCTTTTGATCCCAAAGATGCTCTAGATTTTGTGTGAGGATTGGAGGTTTATGACCCTAATGTCATTCCATATATTACACTGGTCAACACCAAATTTATTGTCTAAGTTTTCTGATGCTAATGTCATTCCCTATGTTACATGTAATTGGTGTCCAGAAATATTGTGTTTTGGACCCTGATGCTGCTCCATATTAAGAGTTGGATGTTTTCTGACGCTAATGTCATTCCATAATAATTCAAAGATTCATCCTCATCATTATACGTTCCACAATCGTCGCCTCTGTTTTTAACTTAAATTCCTGCTCCCTCCTCACACCTGGGGGGGTATTCCAGAAAACAGGGTTAACATAGCCTGAAATCAACCCTGAACTCAGGGTTAAGTCAACCTGCCAGAACTTAACTCTGAGTTTCTGGTTCCAGACCTCCAGTTATAAATCTGTTTGATCAACTCAGAGTTGACTGACCTCGAGACGTGCGTGCTCACGGCAAATCTATTAAGACAGCATGTGTTGAACACATAATTATTTGTAAATTGTTTTTAAGGACAGTGCAAGTTGATGAACATTGGCATGAGTCAGTGTACAATAACTTGCCAGATTGTAGTCGGTGGCTAAATTTCCATCTGTTGTCTGGTGGTTAGAATTTTTCCTTCCCCCATTCTATTATGATGAGCACCAAGCTAGAGGGTGGGAAGTACCATTTTTATATGGTCTTTGGTTTGGCCCGGCTGGGGCTTCAAATCATGACCTCCCGGCTGAGGGGCGGATGCTCTACCACTAGGCCACCACTCCGGTTTCAAGGAAGAGTTGCAAGCACTCTTGGAGGCATATGAGAAGCAGGGAAAATCACAATCAAGAAGAAAAAACAGCGACATCAGCTAAAGCTGAGCTGCAAAGAACTGCTGCTGCATGAAGTGAATTTTATGGATTCTTCACCAGTGGACAATCTATAGAAGATTATATGAGTATTTCTGTTTGATTTGCAAAGAGGTGAAGCCTCTGAGTGACATGAGCAGAGTGCTGGACTCTGGCGTGAGAGGCTGGGAGCTCAAGCCCCAGCTTGGATGTCCTTTGGGTCAAATTTATTCTCCTTTTTTTTTTTAAGTATTCATAATAATGTGACAAATCAAAAGCATGACAAGGCAGTAGGCTGTTGTACAACCTTTATCATTACATCCAGAAGTAATGGCTTTTGTTATAAAGATTTTTTTCATGTAAATTTGTACCGTTTTTCATAAATTTGCAGCTTTCCCTGTAAATTTGAGCCTTTTTTCTTGTAATTTTCCGATTGCAATTTTTCAAAGTAATTTGTAATCATTTTTCCAAAGACAGTTTTTGCAGATTTCTTTGTAAATATATTTTTTTTATTCATAAATTTGCAATTTTTGTCACATGAATTTGAAGTTTTTTTCTCTTTATATTTCTAAATGTATTCATGTAATTGTGTGACCCTTTAAGAAATGTAGTAAATCAAAATTAACATGGTTAAAACTGAGCAGTTTGGTTGAAGGAGCGAATATCCAAATACCAAATTTAAAACTGAATCCCACTGCCATGAACAGATGTCCAGATCAGAGAACATCTGGGTTCTGCCCTGGTAAAATGTAAGAACGTCTGATGGTTCCAGCCTTCATTGTTTAGTTTGTGAAGCTCTGTTAAGGATTTTTAACTTCCCCCACATACCTACATAATCATACAGAATGGATGTTGCCGTTACAATAAGGCCTCACTATGCAGGCCTTGCTCTTGTGTTAATTCATACAAACCTTTTTAAGGCTTTTTCTATTCAACCCATTTCCCTCACAAGCCTCTTTTTTATTGAATGAACGTGGGCTTTTATTTTAACTTTTTTTACAGTTTTACCACTGTCACAGTGCAACATGGTGTCCTAGTCTTGTTGTCTAAATACAGTTTTTTTTTCCCCTTTTTGACAAATTATCCTTCATTAGGCCAAAGCCTGTAAGACTGTTAGTGCAGTTAAAAGGCTGAAATGGAGACGGCATCAGCTGTGACAGCCGTGGACATGGAGGCTCCAGAGGGTCCACTAAATGCCGAGCATCAATATGTGACTGTGGCGTTGGAAGACAGAGGATCTGCGGCAGAACTTATTTCTGTTCCATCAGAGACGGAACAGGTCAGTGGATCCTCCTCCAACATCTGGGCAGCAGTCTGACAATGGAAGAAACTCATTTTATTGATCTTAATGGGAGACAAACTACTGCTAAACAGAAATGAACATCTGACTTCTAAGATCATTAAATGTAAGAATTTCACTGCAGTTACCAGCAAAGGATCTGGACAAACTCTAGCTCAACAGATAAAACTCAGAAAACAGATTTGGAGATGAATGTGAAGATGGAGGGGAAATGATGCTTGTTCAGGGAATAAAGACGGAACGTTGAAAACTAATTAATGACAGTGTGTTTTATTAAAGGTTCTCCGATTCTCTGCCACCACACTTGCTTGTGGAGGTGGTTCCTCTGGAGTTCAACTATTCTCAACACGCTGCAGCATGACCTGAATACAAGCAGCTGATGTTCACAGCCTCTGTTGCCATGGTTACAAACCGAACCAGAACTCTGAGCTGACTCAGCCAGGTGAGCCACTAAACCTGCTTTCTGGAGCAGGACCCTGATCTTCTCCATGTTTTATGCATGCAGGTGTCTGATGCTGCGGCCTGCCGCCATTGCGCATGCGCAGTTGTTACACTCAACCTTAACAATACCGTCGATAACCCCGCCGATGAACCCCACGTGAGGTCACAGGTGACGTTTTGCTCTCGCCCTACGTACGTGGCCTCCACGGTCCCGGGCTTCAGAACCACCTCGATCTTGTACTTGGATCCGGTCAGCAGCTTGATGGTCCGGCTCTGGCCGAACCGGGTCCCGTCCACCTTGAAGAAGACGGGTCCGTCGTTGGGCTGGATTCGGAGCGAGATGGCGATGGTGATGACGGGGGGGACGTCGTCCATGTCGCCGGTGTCAGGCTCCGGTACCGACTGGTGAAGATGATGGGGGAGGAGGAGGATGGTGATGCTGAGGAGGCGGCTTCCTGTGGAGCGACTTTTCAAAATAAACTACTGGACAATGGGACACGAGCAGGTCGGCGTTTCATTCATTCATTCAGTCAGTCAGTCAGTCAGTCAGTCATTCAATCATTTATTCATTTACATATTTTTCTTTTACCTGCAGTTTCCTGCCCTTAAATAACATTGTTAATCCAAATTTGTAGTTTTTTCTCTTAAATTTTCTTTTCTTTTCTTTAAGTTTATAATTTATTGACTCATAAACAGGCAAATTTTTCTTGTAGATTTCTTGCTTTTCTCTTGTAGGGTTTTTTCTTATTGACTTTTTTTTTTAAAGAATTTGCATCTTGATTTAGTAAATTTCCTATTTTATATTTGGAAATTTCAATATTTTTTTCTTATAAATTTCTGCCTTTTTCTTGCATAAATTAGTGGCATTTTGTCATTAATTTCTCACTTTTTGCCGTTTTTTCCATTATATTTATGAGTTTTAACACATTTAACTGATTCTTTCCAGATCTTTCTACATAAATGTTCGTGATTCTTTCCTCATAAACTCACGTTTTCCTTTACATATTCATCTAATTTTCCAGTTTTTCTTGAACATTTGCATTTTCTCTTGAAATGTAACTTTTTCTCTTAAATTTGTAATGTTCTCCATTCGTTTTTGTCAAATATGGATGTTGTGGGACACATATGTGGGTTTCATATGCACAAATGTATATCACCTTATGCTTCATATGTATATCACTGTATGCTTACTGTATGCTTCACGTCTCAGATGAACAAAGGACTGAGCCTCCTTGGAGATAACAGGAGGATGTGAAATGTGGTCTTTGGTATGCAAAGAGATGGCCGTGGGGGATTTCCTGGCTGCCAGTGACTTTGGGTGGGGGTGATAAGATCTGAAAGGGATGCATTGTTACTTGGGATTAAATGCAATGTGACTGGAGCTTTGAAGCTCCTGGGGTATAAAAAGGGATGAAGGTCTGGGTTTCTTCCTCTTTTCTGTATTGCTGATGTTGGAGAATGTGAATAAACCTGACTCGTGAGATAAACTCTGCCTCGTCCTTTCACATTTCCACAATGTGACATTTTCTCCTAAATTTACATTTTTCAACACAATTTTTTCCTTTTAAATCTGAGATTTGTAGTTACAAATGTTCTAAATTTTCCTGTAAATTCGCAGGTTGTTTCTCCTAATTTTGCAGCTTCGTTTCGAAGAAGAAGCCAACTTTGTCATCCAGCCAATCATGTACAGTAGAACAAAATGACCTTCCTCCTCTCTACAACCTTAATCACATGTAGGATCAGAGGGGTCGCTGCCATGCAAGGCACCGCCACAACTTCCCTCATTCTATTACGCTGAGCACCAAGCTGGAAGGCGGGAAGTGCCATTTTTATATGGTCTTTGGTACGACCCAGCCGGGACCTGAACCACCAACCTCCTGGTTGTAGAGCGGATGCTCTATCAACTCGGCCACCGCTCCACTTTTATTGTAAATTTGACTCTTTTTTTTTTTACTGTGTATCTTTTTTCTCTAAACTTTCCAACAAAACAAGGCAAAAAAAAAAACAACCAACAGAATTTTAAAAGAGATTTTTATTATCTCAGTCATATTTACATTAACACACAAAAATGAACATTATATATTATCAGCCATTCATGGATTCACTGGAGTCTCCATTATTTGTTTTTTTCTACAAAAATTGTAAAAATCTGTACAGTTTAACTTTAATTACATTAAATCATAAGGTGCTTTCTAGTCAAAACATCAAAAAACTCTAGTTTCTTTTTTTCTACTTTTTTTCAGACATTTCTGACTTTATACTTTTTTCCACATAAATATCCAACTTAATGAAAATTTTCTAGTTTTTCTAATTAAAATAATTTATAAGGGAAAAATACAAATTTTAGATGTTTTCATATAAATTATAACTTCTTTCTTATAGATTTGCAGTTATTGTCATGAATTTTTCCTCATAAAAAGTCTCAAATATCCAAGAAAAAAATGTCAGAAAAAAGTCTGAAATTCACAAGGACAAAAATCACAAACTTCTGATTAAAAGCAGCAAATCTGTAGGAAAAAATTATGCAAATTTACAAGGAAAAAATAGTAAATCCATGAGAAAAAAAAATTTACACTGAAAATATCACAAATTTTTGAGAAAAAATTTCAAATATATAAGAAAAAAGTTCAAAACCAATATGAAAAAAACAGATTTATAAGGGAACAAAATTAGTTTTCATTAAAAAAAATACTAAATTGTGAGGAAAAACTCAAATATTTGAGACTTTTTTTTCGCTCATTCAACCTTTATATGAATTTTTTCATCTTTTTTCTTTGTGAATTTGTGATGTTTTCTGTCATTTTCATCTGAAATTTACAGCTACATTTTTGTAAATTTGCAACTTTTTATGAGAAAAATGTTCTAAAAACTAATTTATAAGGAAAAAAGATGCAAATTTAGGATAAAAATAAATAAAATCCATGTGGAAAAAGTTTTTTTGAAATTAAAAAACTATGAAATGAATATGAGACTTTTAAATTATAGATAGATAGATCCCTACTATAAAAAAGCCTATCTACATCATAGATGGTGATCCGTATAAACACATGAATCATACCCGCTGCACAATGCACGACTATCAGGCGCAGGGTGCAGTGTGAAGTACCAGTTAGACTGCAAGGTGCAGTACAGCAGCATAATTATGACCAGAATTCAACATCATAGTGAGTTATTGTACAGTGAAATGACATGTGGCAGGAAAGGTTTCCTGCACCTAACCGCTCGGCAGCAAAGCTGTAACAGTCTGCTGGAGAAAGTGCTCTGCTGTCTGTTCAGTGTGTGGTGGAGGGGTGATCAGGATTGTCCATGATGGATCGCAGTTTATTTAGTGTCCTCTCCACCACAGTCTCAGAGGTCTCCGGCCTGAGACCAATTACAGAGCCAGCCTTCTTGATAATCTTGCCAAGTCTGTTGGTGTCGCTGGCTCTGATCCTGCTACCCCAACAGACAGCAGCAAAGAAGATGACGCTGGCAACAGCTGCCTGGTAGAAAAGCTCCAGCATCCTGCTGCACACATTGAAGGATCTCAGCTTCCTCAGAAAGTACAGTCTGCTCATCCCCTTCTTGTACGCAGCATTGGTGTTGGATTTCCAGTCCAGCCCGTTGCTGATCCTGACACCCAGGTATTTGTAGTCCTCCACTACCTCCCCTCTAATCTGCAATGGCTGAGAAGGCGTCCTCTTCTTCCTGAAGTCAATCACCATCTTTCTGGTCTTGCTGACATTCAGCCTCAGGTGATTCTGCTCGGTCCACTCCACAAATCTGTCTACCAGTGCCCTGTATTCCCCCTCCTCTCCCCCTCTTTTACACCCAACAACAGCTGAGTCAGCAGAGAATTTCTGCTGGTGGCATGACTCGGAGTTGTACTGAAAGCCAGTGGTGTAAAAGGTGAAGAGAAAAGGAGAGAGCACAGTCCCCTGTGGAGCTCATGTAAATGTTCAACTTTTTCAGTGAATTTCCAACTTTCTTCTCCATTTCCTTGTAATTCTGCAGCATTTTTCTGTCATATTTACATTTTAAAAGTCAAAATAATTTCAGCCTTTTCATTTTTTCCCTAAAATCATAAATATATGTACATCAAATCTGTTGAAATCATCGGTCCAGCTCGGCCTGCAGAATCTCCCCCCACGTCTCCACATCCAGCGGAACCATCCTCTGGCCCAGCAGCTCATTGGCCGACGTCACGCTGCTGTAACGGCCTCTCAGCCAATCATGCTTCACACGGCTCAGGCTGTAGTTCCGCGCCACCGTCACCTGGGCGACACAAATCAGAGATGTTTTACTCCTCCCACTTCACTTGCATCTGACAGTTTCTTCTCATCAATTTACAAGGGTACAAACAAAGGCAAAGATTTTTGAGAAAAAAAACTGCAAATTTGTGAAAAAGTTGCAAATTTATAGGAAAAAAAAAATCGCTTATTTTTGAGAAAAAGGTTGAAATATTTGAGAAAAAAATGCACATTTATAAGGAAAAATGCAAATTTTTAAGAAGTTAAAAATTTTAAGAAAAAGTTGCAAATTTACAGGGAAAATTTTGCAATTTTTTTAAAATAAAAATTTGCAAGAAAAAAGTTGCAAATTTATAGGACAAAAAGTTTCAGATTTTTGAGAAAACTGCCAATTTGGAAGAAAAAATCTCAAATTTACAATGAAAAAGCTGGAAATTTCAGAGAAAAAAGTTGCAAATTTATCAGAAAAAAAAATCAAATTTATAAGAAAAGTCACACAAATTTACAAGGAAAAAAATTTACAAATTTTTTGATGGACCATGAGTCTGGAATAAAGTTTTTGATTGATTGATTGATTGATTGATACAAAAATGTCCACATTTATAAGAAAAATTATTTAAATTTTCAAGGAAAAACTTAATTTAAACAGTTGCAAATTTATGAGGACAAAGTCACTTACAGTGGGGCAAAAAAGTATTTAGTCAGCCACCAACTGTGCAAGTTCTCCCACTTAAAAGATGAGAGAGGTGTCCAATTTTCATCATAGGTATACCTCAACTATGAGAGACAAAATGAGAAAAAAAATCCAGAAAATCACATTGAAGGATTTTTAATGAATTAATTGGTAAATTCCTCAGTAAAATAAGTATTTGGTCACCTACAAACAAACAAGATTTCTGGCTCTCACAGACCTGTAACTTCTTCAAGAGGCTCCTCTGTCCTCCACTCGTTACTTGTATTAATGGCACCTGTTTGAACTCATCAGTATAAAAGACACCTGTCCACAACCTCAAACAGTCAGACTCCAAACTCCATTATGGCCAAGACCAAAGAGCTGTCAAAGGACACCAGAAACAAAATTGTAGACCTGCACCAGGCTGGGAAGACTGAATCTGCAATAGGTAAGCAGCTTGGTGTGAAGAAATCAACTGTGGGAGCAATTATTAGAAAATGGAAGACATACAAGACCACTGATAATCTCCCTCAATCTGGGGCTCCACGCAAGATCTCACCCCGTGGGGTCAAAATTATCACGAGAACGGTGAGCAAAAATCCCAGAACCACATGGGGAGACCTAGTGAATGACCTGTAGAGAGCTGGGACAAAAGTAACAAAGGCTACATCAGAAACACACTACGCCGCCAGGGACTCAAATCCTGCAGTGCCAGACGTGTCCCCCTGCTTAAGCCAGTACATGTCCAGGCCCGTCTGAAGTTTGCTAGAGAGCATTTGGATGATCCAGAAGAGGATTGGGAGAATGTCATATGGTCAGATGAAACCAAAATAGAACTTTTTGGTAAAAACTCAACTTGTCGTGTTTGGAGGAGAAAGAACACCATACCTACTGTGAAGCATGGGGGTGGAAACATCATACTTTAGGGCTGTTTTTCTGCAAAGGGACCAGGACGACTGATCCGTGTAAAGGAAAGAATGAATGGGGCCATGTATCGTGAGATTTTGAGTGAAAACCTCCTTCCACCAGCAAGGGCATTGAAGATGAAACGTGGCTGGGTCTTTCAGCATGACAATGATCCCAAACACACCGCCCGGGCAACGAAGGAGTGGCTTCGTAAGAAGCATTTCAAGGTCCTGGAGTGGCCTAGCCAGTCTCCAGATCTCAACCCCATCGAAAATCTTTGGAGGGAGTTGAAAGTCTGTGTTGCCCAGTGACATCCATGGAGGAATGGGCCAAAATACCAGCAACAGTGTGTGAAAACCTTGTGAAAACTTACGACCTCTGTCATTGCCAACAAAGGGTATATAACAAAGTATTGAGATGAACTTTTGTTATTGACCAAATACTTATTTTACCGAGGAATTTACCAATTAATTCATTAAAAATCCTTCATTGTGATTTTCTGGATTTTTTTTTTCTCATTTTGTCTCTCATAGTTGAGGTATACCTATGATGAAAATTGGAGATCTCTCTCATCTTTTAAGTTGGAGAACTTGCACAATTGGTGGCTGACTAAATACTTTTTTACCCCACTGTATTTACCCCAAAGAGTCAGTTATTTAAAAAAAAAATACTTGATGAAAAGTAGCTAATTTACAAGGAAAAAAGTCAAAAATTTATGGGAACTAAAACTGAAAATTTACAAAAAACCTGCAGATATGCCTGATGAAAAAGTCAGAATTTATAACAGAAATTATTTACATTTTCAAGGAAAAACTTTGCAAATTTTTGATTTAAAATGTTGCGAATTTATGAGAAAAAGTCACAAATTTGAGAAAAAGATGCAAATTTTCAAGAAACAAATGTGCAAATTTATGAAAAAAGTTGCACATTTATGAGAAAAACAGTTGAAATTTACAAGAAAAAAACTGAAAACTTTTGATGTAAATAAAGTTGTAAATTTATGAAAAAAAGTAAATTTAGAAAAAATCTGAAAAAGCAGCTCATTTACAAGGAAACGTCTAAAATTTCTGAGAACTGAAGCTGAGGTTCGTTTTCAGCGTCGGTCCAGACCTTCCAGGACAGCCCGTGGTGGCGGTCTCGGTCCACCTCCCTCTGACACACGGCCCGCACCATCATGCACTGCTGCCTCCACAGCCGCTCGCTGCCCTCGATGATCTGGTTCCAGCGGCGGCACGTCAGCGCCGCGCTGCACAGGCTGGCTGTGTCCAGCTCACCAAAGATCTGGATGCTCATCTCCGTCGGCAACGTCTCCGCGAAGTTCCAGTGGAGTGGCGGCGCTGCAGCGGCAGGGGACAGTCCGACCGCTTCATCTTCCGGGAGCGGCGGTGAGGAGCAGCAGGGGTCATGGTGCATTTTAGACAGAAGAATCTGAGTCAGGAAGGAGAAACGTTGACAAATTAAACAAGACCGTTATTGGATGAAGACGTGATGACGTCACCTGGACGACCCGCCTGATGATGACTGGGTGCCAGTTTGGTGGGTGTCAAACTCACGGAATCGCTGCTCCTCATTCCTGTGACACGTGGACGGACGGACAGATGTCGTGCCATCACATTAGCTCCCTTTGCCGTTGCCAGAGTGAGCTAAAAATGACAAAAAAATTACAGGGAAAACGTCTGAAATTTAAAGGATTAAAAGTTTAAAATTTACATGGAAAAAAAAACATAAATCTGACCTCCAAAGGTGGAAATTAAAGAAAAAAGTCTCAATTTTATGAGGAGAAAGTCAAAATTTTATAAGACTAAAATAAATTTATAGCAACTTCTTTTAATTTACAAGAAAAAAGTCAAAAAACTTTTTCTTCTCTTTTTCAAACTGCAAATTTACAGGAACAAACTATAGAACATTTATAGGAAAGAAATCAATAAATTCATGAAAAATCTGTCACATTTATGATCTTATGATTTTTAAGAAAAAGTGGTAAAAAGTCATAGATCCATCCATCCATCTTCTACCTCTTTTCCGGAGGTCCGGGTCACGGAGGCAGCAGTTCAAGCAGAGAAGCCCAGACTTCCCTCTCCCCCGCCACCTGCTCCAGCTCTTCAGAGGGGATACCAAGGTGTGTGACCATAGGTGAGAGTAGGAACGTAGATTGACTGATATATCGACAGCTTTGCCTTAAAACTCAGCTCCCTCTTCACCACAACAGACCGGTACAACGTCTGCATCACTGCAGATGCTGCTCCAATCCATCTGTCAATCTCTCGCTCCATTTTCCCCTCACTCGTGAATAAGACCCCAAGATACTTAAACTCCTCCACTTGGGGCAGGAGCCTGTCCCCAACCCAGAGAGGACAATCCACCTTTTTCTGGTTGAGGACCATGGACTCGGACTTGGAGGTGCTGATTCTCATCCCAGCCGCTTCACACTCAGCGGCAAACCGTCCCAGCAAGAGCTGTAGGTCATTGCTGGATGAAGCCAACAGGACAACATCATCTGCAAACAACAGAGATGAGATCCTGTGGTCACCAAGCATGACACCCTCCATTCCCTGGCTGCGCCTAGAAATCCTGTCTATAAAAATTATGAACAGGATCGGTGACAAAGGGCAGGTGACAAAGGGCCCTGAGGTACTCAGGGCGAATCTTGTCCACCCCCGGGGCCCGGCCACCAAGGAGATTTTTAACCACCTTGGCGACCTCAGCCCCTGTGATAGGCGAGTCATCCCCCTCGTCCCCAAACCCTGCTTCCTCTGTGGAAGGCATATCAGTGGGATTGTGGAGATCCTCGAAGTATTCCTTCCACCGCCCGACGATATCCCCAGTCGAAGTCAACAGCGCCCCATCCGCACCATACACAGTGTGGACAGGGAGCTGCTTCCCCCTCCTGAGTCGCCGGACAGTTTGCCAGAATCTCTTCGAGGCCGACCGAAGGTCTTGTTCCATGGCCTCACCGAACTCCTCCCATACCCGGGTTTTTGCTTCAGCAACCACCCGAGCTGCACTCCACTTGGCCTGCCGGCACACCTCAGCTGCTTCGGGAGTCCCACAAGCCAACCAAGCTTGATAGGACTCCTTCTTCAGCTTAATGGCTCCCCTCACCACTGGTGTCCACCACTTGGTTCGGGGGTTGCCACCACGAGATGCTCCGACAACCTTGCGGCCACCTTGGAGGTGGAGAACATGGCCCATTCAGACTCCATGTCTCCAGACTCCCTCGGAATGTGGCTGAAGTTCTTCCGGAGGTGGGAGTTGAAGACCTCCCGGACAGGGGCCTCAGCCAGACGTTCCCAGCACACCCTCACTATACGTTTGGGTCTACCAGATCTGAATGGCTTCTTCCCCTGCCATCGGATCCCACTCACCACCAGGGGGTGATCAGTTGACAGCTCTGCACCTCTCTTTACCCGAGTGTCCAAGACATACGGTTGCAGGTCTGATGACACGATAACATCGATCATCGACCAGTGACCTAGGGTGTCCTGGTGCCAGGTGCACATATGGACACCCTTATGCTTGAACATGGTGTTCATTATCGACAAACTGTGGTTAGCACAGAAGTCCAATAACTGAACACCACTCGGGTTCAGATCGGGCAGGCCGTTCCTCCCAATCACCCCCCTCCAGGTTTCACTGTCGTTGCCCACGTGCGCATTGAAGTCCCCCAGTAGGACAATGGAGTCTTCAAGAAGAGCACCCTCCAGCACCCCAGTCACAGACTCCAAAAAGGGTGGGTATTCTGAAACATCATTTGGTGCATAGGCATAAGTGATGGTCAGAACCCGTTTCCCAACCTGAAGGCGCAGGGAAGCAACCCTTTCGTCCACCGGGGAAAACTCCAATATAGAGGCAGCAAGGTGGGGGGATACAAGAATACCCACCCCTGCTCGTCGCCTCTCGCCCGGAGAAACTCCAGAAAAGGCCAAGCTCCAGCCCCTCTCCAGGAGACTGGTTCCGGAACCAGAGCTGTGTGTTGAGGTGAGGCCGACTATATCTAGCCGGTATCTCTCAACCTCGTACACCAGCTCAGGCTCCTTCCCCACCAGAGAGGTGACATTCCACGTACCAAAAGCCAGTTTAGGAAGCTTGGGATCAGTCCGCCAAGGTCTCCGCCTTTGACCGCCACCTAATCCACATAGTACTGGACCCCCATGATCCCTCCTGCAGGTGGTGAGCCCACTGGAGGGCAGACCCGTGTAACTCCTTCGGGCTGAGCCCAGCCGGGTCCCATGGGTGGAAACCCGGCCACCAGACACTGCCTTCGAGCCCCTCCCCCAGGCCTGGCTCCAGGGTGGGGCCCCGGTAACCCCATACCGGGCGGGGTACACTGAATCCTTGATATAGAATTTATCATGAGAGTCTGTTGGATCGTTCTTAGTCTGGCCCTTCACCCAGGACCAGTTTGTCTTGGGTGACCCTATCAGAAGCAAATTGCCCCGGACCACATAGCTCCTGGGATCACTGGGGCACGCAACCCCCCCCCCACCACGATAAGGTGACGATCCATGAGGGGGAAAGTCATAGATGTGTGAGAATAAAATTTGTAATCAAAGGCAAAAAATGTGACCAAAAAGTGTCAAATTAAACATCAAATCAAACTCATTTTTTTAAGTTGCAAATATGGGGGGGGGAAACAAAATGTAGAATATTTATGAGAACTGATCCACAAATTTATTAAAAAGTTTGAAACTGAAGAGGAAACAGTTGCACATTTATGAAGGAAAAATAACAAATGCAGGAGAAAAAAGTTGCAAACTTAGTATTAAATGACAGAAAATTTTTGAAAAAAAAGACAAAAAATATGAAAAATGTCAAGAATGGCAGAGAGAAATGAGCAACATGAACACAGCATTAAATAGGAAATATAGATGCAAAAATTGAAAAATACACAGAACAAAACTGAAAGAGATAGTGACTCTGTGTGGTTAAATGTCTCTTAACAGAATCAGATGATATTAAGATCACTATTTTACAGACATTTAAAACAGTGTTTAAAGTCACCTTTCCCACAGTTTTATATCAGAGATGTTAGCTTTCATCTGACTCTGCCCTGCTAACAGATAACAGCTAGCAGCACCGAAAACACCGCAGATTTCACAGACATCCTCCGTTTAATGACCGTGAAACACGGCCCGGTACAGGCGGTCTATAGCTACAGGGGTGACAAAAACCAGTAGGTCAAGGTTTAAAACCTCTTCCTACCGTAATTCCTCTGAGCTCTCAGCTGTTTCTCTTCGACCGTTTAAATGTCCAACCGGATGTTTATGCCGTGTTTGGATTCTTCTGCGCATGCGCAACCCCACCGTTAAACCTTTTTTTTACTTTATTTTACTTTACTTTATTTTAAAAATATATATATATATGTTTTAAACGTCTTCATTATTTAGTCAATGTTAATGTTTTTCGCCTTTAAAAATCAATAATTTGGTAAATTTGAAACTGTTGTGAACGTTTCATCTTTTGACTCTGCCAGATATCTTTATAAAAAAAAATCTCACACGTAACTGTCCTAAAGTTATGCTCACAAAATTATGAGCACAAAATTTGCAGATATTTTTTCCAATGTCCACAGTGTTTATTCAAATCGGCATGCCTGTTTTCATGTTTTATGGTTTTCTATGTAAAACATAAGAAATAAAATTAAAAATCCACTCACGTTTATTTAACCTGGGGGAAAAGGGTTCATCAGAAACAGTAAATGGATTTAATGCACGTTAAAATGTATGACGTTCAATTATTATCATCAAATAAACACGAAAATTTTAATGTTGGTAAATTCAGAACAGACCCACTGCGCATGCGCGCTGTCCCAGACAAATTTAATTTTAAAAAAATCCAGCTATTTAAAACAAACTCTTTGCGACTTTATCAATTTATCGAATGCTAACTGTGGTATGTTCATATTTTCGTAAATGGCATCGTTTTTTTTTCCTAATTCAGCTTGACGTTAATTCATTTGATTTTTTTTTTCGTAAATATGTACGAGATTTATAAATCAAAACCGTTTGGACTAATTGTGATCTTTGCCTTTTATATGTATCAAATATGTTCCGAATTACAGGTGAATATTAATTCATTTGCAAAACATCTAGTTTTTTATGAAAAAGTTTAAACATTTTCCAAAATTAATAAGAATATTTTAAAACTGGTAAATTCTCTATGGAGTTTGGTTTACTGGGCAAGGGTTTACTGGGCATGCTCACAGGGATCCCGGAAGTTTTGAACTAAGGACGAAGAAGTTTTCTGTTTGTGTCACTCGTGTTTGGAGTAAAAAAAAAAAAAAAAAAAAAACATTCATAGGTTCACATTAAACTCTGAATCCTGGTCCCGGTCTGGACTTCGGGGGGTCCGCCCACATCGCCTCATGTGTGGCTTCCAGCTCGTCCCGGTGGACGGCGGCGGGGGAAGCGTCCAACTGCCGCTGGGAGAGACGGTGCTGGGCCGGGGTCCTTTACTGGGAGTGAGTCCGCCTCTGGTTTTAGTTTGTATTAAAACTTCACATTTTATTTAGAATAATTATTAATTTATTAATAAGGTACAGAGAGCATGACGTCATTTCAGCACGGTGTGCAGAAAATGACCCGCATTTGTAATGGATGTAGTAAAGTACATTGTGAGGGACCGAGCAGATAGATGAGAGAGACACAGGTGATTCTCTTTAAAAATGAGACCTAAGTTTATTTACAAAAGGTATTTAAAAAAAAAAACCCAGAACCTTTCTTGACCAAACTAGGCACCAAGTGAGCAGCATAAACTGACCAATGAGACATGAGGGGAGCAGGGATGGCGGCTGACCAGACCGCTGCTCACACCAGGGAGACAAGCCAGACACAAGGCTAGACAGACTACAATATGTAATTTTCTTATATTGTAATAAGAAAATTATGCTTAAAGTAATAATATAATACAAACCAACTCTGCTATCCAAAAGGTTCCACAAGTTGTCTTCTGCTGAAGGTCCAGGTTCTTCTTCTGCTGCTGACTGATGGAGTTGAGAACATTTTAATACACGTTGCTGGGGAGGCAGCAGCTGTGCTGGGTGTTGTCTCTGGGTGTTTGCTGCACAGGTGGCGCAGCACTGAAGACGTGTTATGGGTGAACGTCAGCTCCACAGCACAGATAAGACACTTGACCTTCTTGGGGTTGACGATGTCAAAGTGCTCCCGTGTATAAGAGCATGCTCTTTTAGGCACCGGTTGCTCCTCCGTGTCCCTCCCCGACTACGTTAACACACATACACTCAGTCACAAAAACACACCTTGCACTCTCAAAAAAATTGACACTCTCTCAACCACACAAACAACTCTTTATCTATCTATTGCTACACAGCTCTGTTCAAATGCCAAGTTTTTGTGATATAAAAAAATGAGACCAAGATAAATCATTTCAAACCTTTTTCCACCATTAATGTGACCTACACACGTGGACAAAATTGTTGGTACCCCTCTGTTAATGAAAGAAAAACCCACAATGGTCACAGAAATAACTTGAATCTGACAAAAGTGGTAATAAATAAAAATTCTATGAAAATTAACCAGTGAAAATCAGACAGTGCTTTTGAATTGTGCTTCAACAGAATTATTTTAAAAACCAAACTCATGAAACAGGCCTGGACAAAAATGATGGTACCCTTAACTTAATATTTTGTTGCAAATCCTTTTCAGGCAATCGCTGCAATCAAACGATTTCTGTAACTGTCAGTGAGACTTCTGCACCTCTCAGCAGGTATTTTGGCCCAGTCCTCATGAGCAAACTGCTCCAGTTGTGTCAGGTTT
Organism: Pholidichthys leucotaenia; assembly: GCA_020510985.1. Lineage (NCBI taxonomy): Eukaryota > Metazoa > Chordata > Actinopteri > Cichliformes > Pholidichthyidae > Pholidichthys > Pholidichthys leucotaenia. The sequence goes on from CM035848.1 coordinate 31,054,302, forward strand.
GAAGGGTGCCTTCTCCAGACGGCATGTTTCAGCTCCTTCCACAGATGTTCAATAGGATTTAGATCAGGGCTCATAGGGCCTCTTTCCACCAAACCGGTTCCAGTGCTTAACTGGAGCCATTGCGTCATTAGCACCAGTTCTTTGGGTTTCCACCGACTTAAGCACCAGTCCCCGGCTCCCAAAAGTGGGGCTATCGTGGCCCCAACTCCTAGCTGGGCCAACGGCAGCACCAGTTTACGCTGGTTAGGTCCACAGCCGTGGGCGTGGTTAACTGACCAGCTTCAAAACATTACTGACCGCCATGTTGCTTTCCAAACAGCGGAGCACGCAACGGATTCCAAAACCAAACAGATTTAGAGCGAAGAGGAGAAATATTTCTTGGCTCTATAGACATAAGCAGAAGTACAAGATCAGCTGGAGGGGGCCACTCATCTGAACTGTTTTGGAGGACAGGCCTGCCAGCTGGACCATCGTCACTGCCGTGGATTAGTCTGGACAACAAACTGCTTAAAACACATTGGTAAGTGTATTGTCTTTAAAATGCCAGACGTTAACCAATACAGTGATCCCTCACTTATCGCGGTTAATGGGTTCCAGAACCAACCGCGAAAAGTGAAAAACCGCGAAGTAGCGTCACCCCTAATGACGTCACCCATAAATAATACGTACGTTCATTCTCTCACTCTCTCTCTCTCATATGATACGTGTGTGTGTGTGTGTACGTGTACATACATACGTAGATGTAAATAAAGTGTACATAAATATGTTTTTAGAACTCTTTTATTCTTATAACAAGATACGTAACTCAAGATGAAGATGATTTACTGCACAGGTTAATGAGAGCTTTACTGCTCCTCAGGTGACGCCTCATCGTGAGGTGCTAGAGGCGCAGCATCGTCGAAGGCAGCTTCCGATAGAGCTGGAGAAGCTGCAGGAGGCGGCGTAGTGGCTCGACAGGAAGACTATTTCGCACAAAATGGCACAAGAGAACAGCAAAAAGTTCCACGCGGCGAGACTAAGCAACACGAGCGATAAAGAGCAATGAATGCGGTCTTCCTTCGCTGCATGGGCGTTCGGCAGGGAGAGAAGGTGGGTGAAACGTCTCGGCCAATCAGCTTGCGGGGTGAAACGTCTCGGCCAATCAGCTTGCGAGATTTCCGAGCCGAGCCAACACGAGAACAGCGAACAGAGAGGTGGATTTTTGAGTTGTGCGGCTCTCCGTGTTGATACCTGATGGTCTAATGTAGTCTCCCTGCCTTCTGCTAGCGCTCGCCCATTTTGAATTTTTGATGAATATTTTTGAAAAATCCACGATGCACTGAGGGCGCGAAAGGTGAAGCGCGAAGTAGCGAGGGATCACTGTATATGTATACATATATATATCCGCTTGTATTGATATGTAACGGCCAAAGTGCGGATATTTTTTAGTCACTCTTGTGGCTATAGTATTTTCGGTTAGCTATGCTAACAAGCTAACAGTACTTTTACTACGACCAAACGTTTCTCCTCGCCATAAAGAAATGAACAGGTCGTCTCTGCTGACAGATGTATACCGCTTGTATTGATATGTAACGGCCAAAGTGCGGATTTTTTTTTTTTTTATTATACTCACTCTTGTGGCCATAGTATTTTCGATTAGCTATGCTAACAAGCTAACTGTTTTTAGCACGAACGTTTCTCCTCGCCATACAGAAATGCGCGTTTTTGTGGTATGAATACTGTGTATGAATGGGTGCCTTGCGTTGTGTTATGGGAGATTTTTCTACCAGACACTAGTAACGTGGTCTTTTTTACTGTTTTGGTAATATTTCCATAATCTTAGGCCATTTTTTTTTTTTAAATGTCACTCGTGTTTAATTGTATGTTGTGTAGCCGTATTTTATCTAATCCTTCTCTTACTTTATTGTGCAGTAGCCTGGTGGAGCTCCTACAGTTTCATTGTACTGTACAACTGTACAGTACAATGAAGTTTCATCTATTCCTATTCTTCTATTCCATAATCAGACATGTAAGCTTTGCTAACATTGATATTGAATAAAATTGTCTTCTATGTCTGCACATTTAATGAAAGGCTTAAGTTGTTCACTGCACAAACTAAAACACTTTTTTTTAATAGATTTATCACAGCTGGATGATGAGGGAGAAGCAGCCAGACCTGTGGTGTCCAGCTCACCTTCACCAGCTCCAAGCTTGTCCTCCTCCTGCTCTTCTAATCAGACCAGATTAGGTAATTTATGTTCAGATCATTTTGATTTTGTGTACTTTATTGATCCCCAGAGGGTAAATTGAGGGCATCCACCTGGATGGATCATGACCCAGTCACACAAAGGAGGGAGTGAATTAAACCAATGATACACTTGAACTGAATGTTGTGATGCCACTAACAGTAAATGGATGTTGAATAGACACATTCAATCTTGGATTGACGATTCCTGCATTTTTCAGTGTGTGGTTATTTTATATTGCTTATTTTTGTACTTTAAAACAGGGAAACAGAAGTGTGACACAAACATGGACCTCCTTCTTGACTACGGTCAGATGAGACAGCAGGAGCAGAGCAGGAGGGAGGAGCAGCTGAACTTCGCTTTGCTGCAAAGCAGATCAACACCCTTGTTGGACTGATGGGACGTGTTGTGTCTGTGCTTGAGGGACTGTAAAAAAAGTAACTATCACAGCATTGATATTTTTGGCTGTGTGTACATAATATTTCATATGTAGCAGTCTGAAGTTTTTGCACATTTTGGAAATAAAAGCTTTCTTTCCTTAAGTGTTTTTCTGCTTCTACATTGTTATCCTCACACCAAACATATTCAGGTTCAGGTTCCTTTATTTGTACCCGTAGGTAGATTTGTTTTGCAGTCAGATGACGTCCATATTTACAAACTACAGTTACATTCAACATGAACACAAACACAGGCACACATGAAGCTGACTATAGACATGATAAAAGTGCTCAAGGCTCCACCAATCAGGACATAAGACAAAGAGATAAGAGAAAAAACATAAGAGAGAAGGGTCATATTAAAAAGTTAAAGACTTTACATTTCATATGCATGAAATATAAAGTTATTTAGGACAATGCAAATCACTATAACATTGTAGTGGTGGGAAGTGAAAGTACAAGTACTGAATTACTGCACTTAAGTTCATTTTTCCAGGTATTGGACAAAATATCAGGTATTTGTGGACTTACTCATATTTTTGACAACTTCTTTCACATTTTTTAAAGAACAAGCAGCAACAAACTTTAAATCTATGTACTTTTTCTGTGGAAAATGTTCCAAGTTGCCAGCTTCAAAAATGATGAGTTTATCTTGTTTTGACAACGTCCCACATGACATTCTGTCAGCTGTGGACAAGATCATTTCTGGGGAAAGAACTTTGAACTTGAACACTTTACAGTCTGTCTCTTGTTCCCCCTACATGAATAAAAACTTGAATCAGTACTTTAACCAGAATAGATGACACAAGTACAGAAGGGTATACCCTTCACAACTCTGTAGTTTGGAGGTGCATAGAATATGCATTTATACAGTGTCTTCATGTATATATGCAGTAAATCTATACATTTTTCCATGTAACCTTGTGACTGCATTATTTTAATTGCTTTTAATCCCAGATCAAGTTTGTTTTGGGTTCAAAATGCATCGTAAGTGTTAAATATATCTTGTTATACCTAACTAAGTACTGTTTATCTGTTGAAATATATACACTACCGTTCAAAAGTTTGGGGTCACTTAGAAATTTCCTTATTTTTGAAAGAAAAGCACTTTTTTTCAATGAAGATAACTTTAATCAGAAATACACTATACAGTACATTGCTAATGTGATAAATGACTATTCTAGCTGCAAATGTCTGGTTTTTATATCTACATATCTACATAGGTATATCTACGTGTATCTATAGGTGTATCTACATACATATCTACATAGGTGTATAGAGGCCCATTTCCAGCAACTATCACTCCAGTGTTCTAATGGTACAATGTGTTTGCTCATTGCGTCAGAAGGCTAATGGAGGATTAGAAAACCCTTGTGCAATCATGTTAGGTCTGCAATGCTGTAATTGCTGCAAATGGAGGATTCTTTGACGAAAGCAAAGTTTGAAGGAAAAAAATATTATTTCAAATACAAATCATTATTTCTAACCTTGTCAATGTCTTGACTATATTTTCTATTCATTTTACAACTCATGGTGGTAAATAAGTGTGACTTTTCATGGAAAACACAAAATAATTGTCTGAGTGACCCCAAACTTTTGAACGGTAGTGTATATTTACCGGCTAATATAACCCATAACAATATGGCCCCTGGCCATCATTTTTTGGGACAGCTGATCACTTTTTGGCATGACATAACAGGCGACCTCTGTCTCGTAATGCGCCGTAACACCACCTATTACAGAAATGACATAAATATTATATTTAAAAGTGTAGTCAATGCTCGCGCTACAGACTTTATCTAACAACGGCTGATAACTGAAATATTGATGATTACCGGTGTCCAAACGTAGCCACCGTTCTCTGCCATTAAGAATAAAACTGTTTTTGGATGGTAATACAGGTTTGGAATAAAAGCAGCGCTCCTAAAGACACAACAAACTCCTACATGTTGACAAGCTAACGCTGCTAGTTCTTCTTCTTCTCTCGGTTACTGGCGGATAGCAAACAAGTGAGAGGTGCATACCGCCACCTTCCGTCTTCTCTGGTGTTCTGCGGGGGTTGGACGCTTCACACTACATAATGACGTAGCTCTGACATAATTCCCGACTAGCTCCATATCGGTGGAAAGCCAACTGGTTCTTATGAGCCACTCCAGAAGAACTGGTTAAGCACTAGCACCAGCCCCAGAACCAAACTAGCACTGGAACCGGTTTGGTGGAAAGAGGCCCATAGAAGGCCACTTTAGAATAGTCCAATGTTTCGCTCTTAGCCATTCTTGGGTGTTTTTAGCTGTGTGTTTTGGGTCATTATCCTGTTGCAAGACCCATGACCTGCGACTGAGACCAAGCTGTCTGACACTGGGCAGCACATTTCTCTCTAGAATACCTTGATAGTCTTGAGATTTCATTGTACCTTGCACAGATTCAAGACACCCTGTGCCAGATGCAGCAAAGCAGCCCCAGAACATAACAGAACCTCCTCCATGTTTCACAGTAGGGACAGTGTTATTTTCTTGGTATGCTTCATTTTTGCATCTGTGAAGATAGAGCTGATGTGCCTTGCCAAAAAGTTGCAGTTTTCTCGTCTGCCCATAGGACATTCTCCCAGAAGCTTTGTGGCTTCTCAACATGCAGTTTGGCAAATTCCAGTCTGACTTTTTTATGATTTGTTTTCAGCAGTGGTGTCCTCCTTGGTTGTCTCCTATTAAGTCCAATTTGGCTCAAACAACGACGGATGGTGCGATCTGACACTGATGTACCTTGACCTTGGAGTTCACCATGAATGTGTTTAGAGGTTGTTCTGGGCTCTTTTGTTACCATTCGTATTATCCGTCTCCTCCTGCGGCCACGTCCAGGGAGGTTGGCTACAGTCCCGTGGATCTTAAATTTCTGAATAAGATAAGATAAGATAAGCCTTTATTAGTCCCACAACGGGGAAATTCCAGGATTGCAACAGCACAGGGATAGCAACACTCAGAGCAACAATCAGAAGGCAAGAAAAAAAAACAAGCAAGCAAGAGCAGCTAATATACATATGTACATATTACTATAAAATATATATATACACACACACAGACACACAGTGCAGAGCATTGTAGCTGGATGGAATAAATATATGAATATGTAAACACACAGTGCAGAGCAATGTAGCTAGATGGAATAATATGTAGATATATAAACACACAGTGCGGAGCATTGTAGCTAGATGGAATAAATATATAGATATATAAACATAAACACACCCAGTGCGGAGCATTGTAGCTAGATGGAATAAATATGTAAATATATAAACACACACAGTGCAGAGCATTGTTGCTAGATGGGATGAAACAGCACAACCGTCTACTTAGTTATCCTACATGGTATGATTATGTGCCCATACATATTCTCACTCTCCATAGCAACCGGTATTTTCCTAGTTGTATGCCGGAGGGGACCATTGTGTAAGTCTATTGCATCTTTTGCATTCAAAAAACTATTAGTTTGTTACGTCTTTTTGCTATCTCTGCGAGCAGCCCTGCTTAGGTTGTACAGTCTGACAGCCGTTGGTAGGAAGGACCTGCGAAACTATAATATATATATATATACGAATAATATGTGCAACTGTAGTCACAGGAACATCAAGCTGCTTGGAGATGGTCTTATAGCCTTTACCTTTAACATGCTTGTCTATAATTTTCTTTCTAATTTCCTGAGACAACTCCCTCCTTTGCTTCCTCTGGTTCATGTTTAGTGTGGTACACACCGTGTCACCAAACAGCACAGTGACTACCTGTCACCCTTTAAATAGGCCGACTGACTGATTACAAGTTTGTAGACACCTGTGATGTTAATTAGAGGACACATCTTGGTTGAACATGTCCCTATGGCTACATTATTTTCAATCTTTTCTAGGGGTACCATCATTTTTGTCCAGGCCTGTTTCATGAGTTTGTTTTTTGAAGTAATTGTGTTGAACCACAATTCAAAAGCATTGTCTGATTTTCATTGGTTAATTTTCATAGAATTTTTATTTATTACCACTTTTGTCAGATTCAAGTTATTTCTGTGACCATTGTGGGTTTTTCTTTCATTAACAGAGGGGTACCAACAATTTTGTCCACGGCTGTATAACCTGTACAACTCAGTTGAAAAACAAATTGAAATCTTTTAATGGGAAGTGGTGTGAAAAAGTGTTTGCCCCCTTCCTGATTTCTCATTTTTTTGTATGTTTTTCACACTTAAATGTTTCAGATCATCAAATTTAAATATTAGACAAAGATAACACAAGTAAACACAAAATGCAGTTTTTAAATGAAGGTGTTTAAGGGAAAAAAGTTTAAGGGAAAAAAATCCAAACCTACATGGCCCTGTGTGAAAAAGTGATTGCCCCCTAAACCTAGTAACTGGTTGGGCCACCCTTAGCAGCAACAACTGCAATCAAGCGTTTGCGATAACTGGCAATGAGTCTTTTACAGCGCTGTGGAGGAATTTTGGCCCACTCATCTTTGCAGAATTGTTGTAATTCAGCCCCACTGGAGGGTTTTCGAGCATGAACTGCCTTTTTAAGGTCATGCCACAGCATCTCAATCAGATTCAGGTCAGGACTTTGACTAGGCCACTCCAAAGTCTTCATTTTGTTTTTCTTAAGCCATTCAGAGGTGGACTTGCTGGTGTGTTTTGGATCATTGTCCTGCTGCAGAACCCAAGTGCGCTTCAGCTTGAGGTCCCAAACAGATGGCCGGACATTCTCCTTCAGGATTCACTTTGTCAGGCAGGTCCTATTTAAGTGATTTCTTGATTGAGAACAGGTGTGGCAGTAATCAGACCTGGGTGTGGCTAGAGAAATTGAACTCAGCTTTCTAAAGATGTGATAAACTGCAGTTAATTTATGTTTTAGCATGGGGGTGGGGGGCAATCACTTTTTGACACAGAGCCATGTAGGTTTGGAATTTTTTTCCCCTAAATTATAAACACCGTCATTTAAAAACTGCATTTTGTGTTTACTTGTGTTTAAGTGTGACAGACAAAAAAATGAGAACTCAGGAAGGGGGCAAACACTTTTTCACACCACTGTACAATAACCTGGTTGCATAAATATGCACACCCTTAAACTAATACTTTGTTGCAGGACCTTTGGCTTTTATTACAACACTCAGTCTTTTTAGGTAGGAGTCTATCTGCGTGGCACATCTTGATGTGGCAATATTTGCCCACTTTTCTTTGCAAAAACACTCCAAATCTGTCAGATTGTGAGGACATCTCCTGTGCACAGCTCTCTTCAGATCACCCCACAGATGTTCGATCAGATTTAGGTCTGGACTCTGGCTGGGCCATTCCAAAACCTTAATCTTCTTCTGGTGAAGCCATTCTTTTGTTGATTTGGATGTCTGCTTTGGGTCATTGTTGTGCTGAAAGATGAAGTTCCTCTTCATCTTCAGCTTTCTAGCGGAAACCTGAAGGTTTTGTGCCAACACTGACTGGTATTTGGAACTGTTCATAATTCCTTCCACCTTGACTAACGCCCCAGTTCCAGCTGAAGAAAAACAGCCCCAAAGCATGATGCTGCCACCACTGTGCTTCACTGTAGGTATGGTGTTCTTTTGGTGATGAGCAGTGTTGTGTTTGCGCCAAGTATACCTTTTAGAATTATGGCCATATATTTCAACCTGGGTTTGATCAGACCATAACACATTTTCCCACATGCATTTGAGAGATTTCAAATGTATTTTTGCACATTCTTATTAAGATACATCTTCCATCTTGCCACCCTACCCCATAGCCCAGATATATGAAGAAGATGGGAGATTGTTGTCACATGTGCTAAACAGCCAGTACTTGCAAAAAATTTCTGCAGCTCCTTCACTGTTGCTGTCGGCCTCTTGGCAGCCTCCCTGACCAGTTTTCTTCTCGTTTTTTCATCAATTTTGGAGGGATGTACAGTTCATGGTCATGTCACTGTTGTGCCGTATTTTCGTCACTTGATGATGACTGTCTTCACTGTGTTCCATGGTATATTTAATGCCTTGGAAATTCTTTTGTACCCTTCTCTTGACTGATACCTTTGAACAATGAGATCCCTCTGATGCTTTGGAAGCTCTCCATGGCCATGGCTTGTACTGTAAGATGTGACTACAAAAATGTCAGGAAAAGCTTGCTCGAACAGCTGAACTTTATTTAGGGTTAATCAGAGACACTTTAAATGGTGGCAGGTGTGTGCTGACTCCTATTTAACATGAGTTTGTGATTGGTTAATTCTGAACACAGCTACATCCCCAGTTATAACAGGGTGTGCATATTTATGCGACCAGGTTATTGTAAGTTTTTTTCCCACCTTAAAAGATTTCAGTTTGTTTTTCAGTTGGGTTGTACAGGTTATAGGTCACATTAATGGTGGAAAAAGTTTTGAAATGATTTATCTTTTCCAGAGAGAACATAGATAAAAAATAGCACTTCTGGAATAATGTTCTTTGGACAGATGAGTCTAAAATTGAATTATGTGGACACCAGAACAGAAGACATGTTTAACATATACCAAATACAGCATTCCAGGAAAAGAACCTCACACCAACTGTGAAGCATGGAGGTGGACGTGTCATGGTTTGGGGATGCTTTGCTGCAGCAGGACCTGTCCAGCTCACCATCATAGAATCCCCCATGAATTGTTCCATGTACATAGTGCTTGAGGACTACGTAAGACCATCTGTAAAAAAAAAAATTCACGCTGAAGTGAAACTGGACCCTGCAAGATGACAATGACCCAAAACATACCAGTAAATCCACCAAGGACTGGCTAAAAACTAAGAAATGGAGAGTCCTGGAATGGCCAAGTCAAAGCCCAGATCTTAATCCCATTGAGATGCTGTGGGGTGACTTGAAACATGCAAGAAACCCTCAAACATCTCACAGCTGAAAGAATTCTGCATGGAGGAGTGGGGCAAACTTTCCTCAGACTGATGTCAGAGACTGGTAGATGGCTACAAGAAGTGTCTCACTGAAGTTATTTCAGCCAAAGGGGGTAACATTAGCTATTAGGCGGTAGGATGTCCTAACTTTTTCCTCAGTTAGAATATGCACTTTTGTTGATATTTTTTGTTTAATGAGTAAAACAAGGTTAATTTTTGTTATTTACCTGCAATTAAATCACCTTCTTTTCCAGAGATAAATATAAACAGCAGTGAACACATGACATTATTCTGCAGTGAACACACAGCAGAAAATACATGACACTATTGTAACCAGAATATGTTAATTGTATACTCTTTATTTCATTTTTTTTAATTTTTCACAGTAACTTTGCATATGGAACTTACCATTTTAAATATTGTACAACCGAGGCTTCAGTGTTGGAATATTGGGCCAGTTGGGGTCCCATCCACATGTCCTGTGTTTCGACTTTTAGGTTGTGCTGTCCTTCTCTCCTTCCTCTGCTCTCACCTCTCCTGGACCATCTGCCTGAACACTTTCCTGTCCTTGGCTCCTCTCTTCAGTCTCATCTTTCCCTCTTTGAGCTCTGTCTTATTCAGGTTCTCTCTCTGTCTATGGTGGTATACAGACAGGTGAGAAAATATCAAGTGTTATGTTTTGTCGTGCAGGTTTTTTTTTTTTTGTCATGGTTGACATAAATGACAAAAATATGTGTATTTTGGTATTCTAGTGTTTCTTTTTTTCCATTGAGAGAGTACGGAAGGGAAAGAAACATTCATAATAGTGTGGAGTGTGTCAAATAAGAGGCAGATTCATGGACAGACGGTTTATTACACACTTCACATCTCACAAGCACAGAACAGAATGAATGATTTCAACAAGCTCTCCTCTCTTCACTGAACTCTCTCTTCACATGTTTCATGGCATTACTCATCACACAGCATGACATTTACATTACACTGCGTTCAACCCCCTATGTCCCTAACTCCTTCCTGTATCTCGCCAGGAACTCCCTGGGCATTGTTCTCCCATGTTTATTCACTGTCTCTTCCTGAGATGCTGCATAACCTGACTCCCTATACCAGTAATTTACTCATGCATACTTAAATTGGTTCCAAGGTTGTCATAGCCAGGAGCGACACTGGGGTTAAGCTCCCAGTGCTCATAAAATGCTCCTTACGGCGTGCGTCTCGAAAAGCCTCTGACAACTAAGTCCAACTCCTAGCCTGCCCGTGTGGTTTAGTCTCTAAGCCCGGCGGAACTGCTTTTACTAATAGGAGAAGGGGCGAGGGCGGATCTCTGGCGCCTTAAAACCAGATGCTTCAGGTAGATGGTGGCTCGTCAACCTGGGAAGGTAGCCCATCTAGGGGAAGGTAAACCCTGATTTCAAACCTCCGCTGCCTTGCGGCGTACCCGGTCACGGGAAAGGCTTCGGGAGTCAACCCTGAGGAAAAATCCGGAGTCGGAGCCCCTAAGGCAGTTCTCTGTTGTGCTCAACATCATTCTGGCAGCTCCTGCGACGGCACTGGTGCCAAACTATAGCAGCCCTGCTGTTCCTTTGGATTCATCAGTGACGTGGAGAGGGGGGACATGCTGCATGGGTAACATCTTGTCCTCCATATCTTCCTGCTCAGGGTTGAATCCTACCAACGCCCAACGCTGGAAGGTAGAACACCGGCGCGCATCGGCCTGTTCAGCCACAGGCGGTGCTGTTCTAGCAGAGTAGACGTTTAAGATTCTCTTCCATGGTCATCATAGACCGACGGAGGCCGCCGCCGCCGACTTAAATTATATGATCAGAGGTGGGTATAGTAGCCAGAAATTCTACTCATGTAAAAACAGTGCTTTGAAATTAATAATTAAAAGTAAATAACCAAAAATTTCTAATTGAGCTAAGGGTACAAAGAGTACCCACTTAAAAACTTGAGTAATGACTTCAGTCTTGAAGGTTTGAGATTTTTCTCCAAAATTTATAACAATTTTCTTACAGTTTTTTACTTTTCTCTGTAAATTTATCTAAATTTGAAGCCATTTTCCTCAAACTTGTAATTTCCTCTTGTAAAATTGACTTTTCTTGTACATTTGAGACTTTATTATAAATTTGTGGATTATTTTATGGCTAATTTTTCTTTTTTTTAAAAATAAAATTTGTGTTCTTTTTAAATAAATTTGAAAAAGACTGTGGTAATTGTTTTTTTACTTTTTCCTTAACAATTTACATTTTTGGCCATAATTTTGCAGAGCCAGAACAGAACAATAATTTAACTCTGATTTCAAAGCAAAAAATATTAATACAGTTGTATTTAATGAAATAAATTAACTTAAATAACCAAAGATGCAGTTATTTTTGTTATAATATTTCTGTATATTTGTAGTATTTTTATAAATCTCACCACCACCCAGACAGCAGGAAAAACCTCACTTATTTTGAAATCCAAATGTTGGCATGCTTAGTTTGTCTGAAGGCTACTGATGGATTAAAGTCATTGACTTCATGAATTTCGATCATCTTAACTTGCCAGGTACATAATAGTGAACATAAATTAGTTTATTAATATTAACTAAGGTAAAGGTAAAAACAGCTCCTTTTCATTCTTGTCTGAAATAAGAAAAACAAAAAAGTAATTAAAGTTGCAAGCAACGGACTTCCGGTTATGGCTGCCACGTAGGACGGACGTGTCTCGCTCTGCTCTGCTCCTGGAAAAAAAAAAATCCGCAAATAACTCTCTCATTTGGGACAGAACGTATCCCAGCATTTGGGCGAAGATATGTCGGCGAAGCCTAAGGCTGGAAAACCAGGAAAAGGAAAAAGCGAGCCGCCGAAACAGTCCAAATTAACGGACTTTCAGGTCTGTGACGCAGTAAACAAAACTCCATATATGGCGGAGGAGGCTGGCAACGCTGCGATATCTGCGGGGAATGGCGCAGATGCGCTGATGGCTGCCATGAGTTCAATGAGAGCGGACTTTTCCTCTAGATTTGATGGGATTATGACAGCGTTGGAAGGAATAAGAAAGGAATTGGGTGACTGTGTAGAACGAACGGCGCAGATGGAGCTCCGTCTCGCTAGTGCTGAAGATGACGTCACCCGTCTTCAATTAAAGGTGCGCACTTTGGAAAAAAAAAAAAAATCTCTGGAAGATAATATTTTGGATTTGGAATCTCGGTCGAGACAAAATAATTTGAGGCTGGTGGGTCTTCCAGAGGAATCAGAAGGTCGGGACGTATGTTCCTTTCTGGAAAAGTGGATTCCGGAGGTGCTGGGCAGCGAGGAGTTGCAATCAGCAGTGGTTCTGGAAAAAGCACATCGTATTGGCCCACGGAGAGATAAGGGACCGCCGAGGACCTTAATTATGAAGTTTCTTAGCAACAGAGACAGGATGAAGATCTTCAACGCTGCACGAGCTAAAAAAGGAGAGATTAAACACCAGGACCAGCAGGTGCGGTTCTACCCAGATTTGGCCACAGGAATCCAGCAATTGAGGAAGCAGTTTGATCCCGTACGTAAGGAGCTGCGCAACCTTGGGATTCGTCATGGTGTAATCTATCCTGCGAGACTGCTGACCACGTATGAGGGCAGAACCCACATCTTCAAGACCCCAGAGGAGGCGCAGGAGTTCATCAAGAAGATCAAAGAAGAAGAAGAGACTGGTGGGAGCTAAGCATGAACAAAATATAAGGTAGAATAATTAAGCATTTGCACAGGCATCTGACTGACTTGAAGTAAATAGTAAGTTTACAAAATATAGATTGTATTATATATTAAAAAAACAAAACAAAAACAAAACAAACAAACAAAAAAAAAACTATGATGTACAAAGTTGTTAAAAATTTTGGAGTTAAGTTGGAAAACTACAGAGGAGAGTTAATGTTACGTCATTAAAAGCAGTAGAGTTAGGGTGATTGGGAGGATGAAGAAGGAGTGGCTTAGGCTGTTCCCCGTGGGTGTGGAACGGTCAATGGCTATATCGGGAGACAGAATTTTTCTTTTGATTTTGGGGGGTTTGCCACAAGTGTGGGAAGGGGAAATTTGTTTGTGTGTAGTTTGTAGGATGAATGTTCAACCACTCATGTTTTTGCTTCTCTGTATGAGCATGTTTACACTGCAAGGTAATCCCAAACTCTCTATTGATCATGGACCAAAGTGTTAATCTTAATTTAACTTCATGGAATTGCAGAGGTCTACAAAATTTAAAAAAACTTAAACAAGTTATGAATAAAATAAAGGACATGGGTTCAAGAATTGTGTTTTTACAAGAAACTCATCTGATAGAGGAGGATGTTAAAAGAATTAGGAGTAGATGGCAGGGAAGTGTATTCACCTCTTCATTTTCATCCCGAGCCAGGGGAGTTATGACTCTCATACATAAATCAGTTCCTTTTCAAGTGAAAAATGTAATTGGAGACAAATTTGGAAGATATGTAATCATTCAAGGTTCTTTGCTATTAGAAAATATAAATCTTGTGAACTTATATGGTCCCAATATAGATGATCAGAAGTTCTTTGCTAATTTATTTCTCATCTTATCATCACTTACAGGGCAACATATAATAGCAGGGGATTTTAATTGTACATTGAATCCAGGTGTGGATAGATCAACAGGACTGGATTGTACGCACATTGGATGTAGGATGACTATTAATCATTTTATGAAAGAATTGAGATTGTTAGATATATGGAGAGAAATGAAACCACAAGTTAAAGCCTATTCTTGTTATTCCAGTACCTACAAGACATTCTCACGTATTGATTATTTTTTGATTTCCACAGAATTAAAGTCCAAGATTCAAAACTGCTTTTATGATAACATCGTGATCTCTGATCATGCACCCTGTTGTCTAATATATGTAGATAAAAAATTGACAAAGGAATCAGGGTGGCGCAGTGGTTTAGCACTGTGGCAGCACAGTTTTACCCTCGGCCGGGGGACCACGGGGATCATGAGATCGTGGGTTCGATCCCAGCCCCCGACCAACAGTGAGCTGTGTGGAGTTTGCATGTTCTCCCCGTGTTGCGCGGGTTTACTCCGGGATTTCTCCGGTTTCCTCCCGCATACCAAAACATGTAGGTTTAGGGCGCTCGCGCACGCAGCGACCAGCAGCCGGTGGCTTGTCACCAGACTGCAAACCATGTCTACCTACGGGTACAAATAAGTAACAAAAAAAAAAAAAAAAAAAAAAAAGGTAGATGGCAATTTCAGCATAAATGGCTTCAGGATGAGGAATTTGTCAAGTATATAGAAAAACAGATAGACGAGTTCTTTGACATCAATACTACACAAACATCAGCATGTGTAAAGTGGGAGGCTTTCAAAGCTTTTATTAGGGGACATATTATTAGTTATACAGGATCAAAATCTAAGAAGACTCGAGAGGAGAGAGCTAAATTGGAACATAAAATAAAAAGTCTTCAGGAAAAAGTGTATGCAGGAAGTGACCCAAGGTTGGAGAATGAATTACTGATTTTGAGAGCTGAATACGACAAAAAATCAGCGAATAGAGCTGCCTCGAGTCTTCTAAGATTGAAACAATCTTTTTATGAACAAGGTGAAAAATCAGGAAAATTATTAGCATGGCAGATTAAACAATTGGAAATTAAAACACCAATTACCAGTATTATAAGTAACGGACAGGTAGTTATAGATCCTTTAGAAATTAATAGAGCCTTTAGAGATTACTATGAAAAATTATATGATACCAAAAATGAACCTGATTTAACAAAACTAAATGGGTTTTTGAACGAACTATCTATACCGTGTATACCAAATGAAAACAGGGAGATATTGGAGTCTAAAATTAGTCAAGAAGAAGTTGGGCTAGCCATTGATAATATGAAATCAGGAAAAAGTGCAGGACCAGATGGTCTTCCAGTTGACCTTTATAAAAAATTTAAGAATAAATTAATAAAACCTTTTTTGAAAATGGTTTTAGAAGCATTTCAAAATAATAATTTACCATCATACATAAATAATGCCTTAATTATACTGCTGCCAAAACCAGGTAAGCCCTCTAATAAATGTGAAAATATGAGACCAATAAGCCTATTAAACGCCGACCTTAAGATAATCTGTAAAATTTTAGCAAGACGAATACAAGAAATTTTACCAAATATTATTAATCGAGATCAGAATGGCTTTATAAAGGGTAGACAAGGCTTCCATAATGTAAGAAGACTATTTAATATTATTTATTTTAATAAAGAAGCACCGGATACAGCTCTCCTATCATTGGACGCCGAAAAGGCCTTTGATAGAGTTGAATGGCCCTTTCTTTTTGAAGTCCTACAAAGGTTTGGACTTGGAAATAATTTCATAAAATGGGTTCAAATAATATACAATAATGCTACAGCAGAAATCCTAACAAATAACAATATTTCAAAACCAATAAAAATCAATAGAGGATGTCGACAAGGCTGTCCACTTTCACCTTTACTGTTTACTATGGCAATTGAACCTTTAGCGATAGTGATACGTTTACATTCACAAATATATGGAATTAAAGTTGGACCAACAGAACATAAAATCTCCCTGTACGCCGATGATATAATTTTGTTTATGTCGAATCTAAAAAAATCAATTCCAACCTTGTTGAATTTAATAAAGAATTTTGGGGAAATATCAGGATATAAAATAAATAAAACTAAATCTTCAATATTAATGCTAAATGAGACCCAGAGAAATTACCTAGCCCCTGAGGCAAATCAATTCAATGTTGTAAATCAGTTTAAATATTTAGGAATCCAAATTATGCCTAAGCTAGAATCAGTCGCCAGCGTCAACTATGCAGCCTTAATGTCAGATATCAATGAGTTAACTCAGAGATGGATGTCACTACCAATGTCGATGATCGGGAGAATCAATATACTTAAAAGTAATATTTTACCTAAAATACTTTATTTATTTCAATACATTCCCTTATCACCACCTTTAGATCTATTCTCAAGAATAAAAAAAAAGTTAGTGGAATTTATATGGAACAACAGGAGGGCTAGATTACGTCTGTCTTTATTATATTTACCATTTGATCGTGGAGGTCTGAAATGTCCAAATTTTATGTTGTATTATTGGTCGGCACAACTGAGGTCTATGACATATTATTTTTCATCAAATGATCTCCCTCACTGGACTGAAATGGAATCATACAATTTACCTTTACCTCTTCCCATATTCATATACTCAGATTCGGCAAAAAAATTACAAAAACAAGTTAAAAATCCATTTGTAAAGCATATGATCAAAATATGGTGTGAAGCTAAAAACTATTTAAAAGAACCACAGTTATTGTCACAATTTAGTCCAATATGGGGTAATCAATATTTTAAACCAGGGAGAGCGGACGCTGTATTTAAAGTATGGAATTTAAAAGGGATACAAAAGATTCAGGATTTATATTTGCCATGTGCAGACAACATAATGTCTTTTGAAGAGCTGAGGATCAAATTTAATCTCAATAGAACACATTTTTTTAAATATCTTCAACTTAGAAACTTTATTCGATCAAATCAAAATAAAGCTCTCACTCGACCTATTTATTCATCCTTGGAAAAAATGATGATGAAAGATAGTAAAAGAAAGGGTATTATTTCAGAGTTTTATAACTCATTGACACTATCTTCAAGTGAAAATTCACTGAAAAGATTAAACTACTGGAAAGAAGATCTGCAAATTGAAATTTCGGAGGAACAATGGGAATTGGCTTGTACAGAAGCTCAAACCAAATCAATAAATGCACGCCTTAAATTGATACATTTCAAATGGTTAATGCGGATGTATGTTACACCGGAGGAGTTAAATAGATATAACAAAAATATACCAGATACATGCACAAAATGCATGGAAAGTAAAGGAACCCTATTTCATTGTTTATGGGAATGTAGATTAATAAGAATGTTTTGGGAAGAGGTGAGGGTAACAATTGAAAAAATAATCTCAAAACAAATCATACTGAATCCTAAACTGTTTTTGTTGGGTCTGTACCCAGAAAAGCATAATTTTAATAAAAGTGAAAGAACATTCATAGACCTCAGTTTGCTTAATGCCAAAAAATGTATTGCACTATTATGGAAAAAGACTCATAGACCAGATGTGACTCAGTGGTTAAGACAGATGTTAACAAACCTTCCATTAGAAAGAATAACATATATACTGAAATCAAAGGAAATTGTGTTTGAGAATATATGGAGACCTTTTATTGATTATGTAAAAAATTTAAACATAACTCTTGAAGAAGAAGGTGAATGATGTGTGTGGACCTTGTAAATTCCAAACTGGTGAACATAATATGTATACTTATGTATTGGACTGTCTAGACTAAACAGAGGAGCATTGTTGAAGACTTGATTTTGTTGGTGGTTGTTGGTGTTTTTAGTGCATTTTTTTTTTTTTTGTAGTACTTTAGCGTTAGTGTTTGATTGTTTGTATCATGTTTGTTAAAAAAAAAAAAAGGTTCAATAAAGATATTGTGGAAAAAAAAAAAGTTGCAAGCAACTGTGGGGCCCTCGCCCCCCACGCACCTGCGGAACCTGGCGACCGTCGGACCCAGCTGGCACAGAAAATTTCCCATCGGCATGGCATGCGCTGCGTGAATAATAAAGAAAACTGTTTGGCGCAGTACTTCCTGTGAGCAGTAGGTGGTGCTATAAGTTTTGTCAACCATCTTTACATAGGAGTGTGTGGGGTCGGACTAATATCCATCGTAAAAAATTTGGTGAAAATCGGATGAAGTTTGTCCAAGTTGCAACTTTTCAATGTTCCATGGCGAGGAGTCAATGTTCGCCATGTCGCCATGGCAACACTTCCCTGTCAGTTATGTGTTGCTGACCCATACAGGACTACAGATGATAGTCACCTCTATCTATGCTCCAAATTTCATGACTCCAGGACCTTCCCAACCCTCCACACAAGATCACGGCTTGAATGGTGAGGAGGGCGTGTCCATGGTAACAAATGTGACGTCATGCTAAAGTTGATGTGCAGTTATGATCATCCCTGTGGTCTGATGAAGCTCAGAAAATTTCACGTCATTCTGGCAAGTGGTGCGTGAGTAATAAATAAAACAGTTTTCAGCAATTCTTCCTTTAACCACTAGGTGGCGCTGTAGATTTCTATGAATATTGTTCTGTTGAACTGTTTGGAATTGGACTGATATCCATAATGTTGAATTTGGTTGAAATCCGACAATGCATACCAGAGTTAATGCCGTCAGAATGATCATAGAATGATCATGGCGAGACATCAAACTTTGCCACGCCCCTACAGCCAAACCGTTGAGCTTTAAGAAAAGTTTTCAATAATATTTAATGCCACATGGGTATAGATGATTGTCACCACAAATGAGCTCAATTGGACAAAAACCCTAGGACGAGTTCAATCAAATGCGCAGAGTGGAAATTTGGTCACCGCCACTTCCTGCCAAAATGGCCGACTTCCTCTTGGGTGTAGACCATCACTTCTATGGAGTTTTTTGTATGTCTTGATATGATAAACATCTCACCCGATTTTCATCTTTCTACGCAAAAGTAAGCATGTGCCACTCTCCATTGACTTCACATGTTAGGTGGCGCTGTAGAGCCATTTTTGTGGGGTCATTCATATTTCCTCCAAAATATTAAATTTTTTGCCAGTCTTGAGATCCCTGCAAAGTGAGTTTTCATGCACATTCACTACCCCAAAAATGAGATCTTAGATGGAGAAGGAGGAGAAAAAATAAAAAATTCCAACAATTACAATAGGGCTTTCTCCCACTGACTTTGTCAGTGGCTCAGGCCCTAATGATTAAAAAGAAGACAAAATGAACCAACTCAAGCTCTTAACCATACCTGTTAGCTAAGCGACTCTTCCATTATTGCACCTGTTACCAGTGGGTTAAAACCATCATAAATGCCTCCACTGCTTACATACCTCTTCTGATTTTTTTTCCGTGTTTCAAGTACTTTAATAAGCTCATGTTTCTCTCGGACAGTGATGATAGTAAGACATTCTGCCTGGCGACTGGAGCGGTCACACGGGCGCAGCGCTTCTGAACTCCGCACGGATGATGGTCGCATGCGTTGTTCGTGTGCGCGCTTGCAGACCGTAATTCCTTCGTATTTTTTCTTAAATTTATATATTCCTCATAGAGTGGCGGGAAATTTACAAGCGTGGCGGGCCGCCACCGGGAAATGTTACCAGAGGAAACCCTGTAAACAAAATTGGATATCAGTATGTTAACGTTTCTTAATAAAGAACTGAATATTTAATGAGGTGTCCTAATTTTTTCACATGACTATCTATCTATCTATCTATCTATCTATCTAGTTTGTGTGAATGAGTGTGTGTTATTTGTGTAATATTTAGTAAATGTCATGTTTTTTTAATGTTACTGAACCTAAACCTAATTATACCTTGTGTAATACTCTCCCTGACTTGTATTCAAATAGCAAATGCAATGACAACAAATCTCCTCTCAAAAAACCCACAGTTTGAGCAGTGAATCAGACTCCTTTTTAATCTTTGACGTATTGAAGCGCCCAGCCTTCCCTGTCAAACTTCCTGCCAGGCCTCGAGTCACGTGATGTGATATAACGAGGCCTTGCTTGCTACGGTCACGTGACTGTAAGCATACTAAAACAGCGCTCGATACACAGCTCACGACACTTCCGCTTCATATTGCTTGAATCAGCATCGAGTAGGTGGTGTCGGGCGTAACATCACTTAATCAACTGCCAACCAAATTAAAAATGTTTAACAAAAATATCTATTTTATATAAAATGTGCTATAAAATAGATTATACAGCAGTTAGTTTCAACCGAGCAATTTGATTGGACAATAGGGTTTCCAGGAGTTGCTATATTCCACGATAATTGCACTCCAACTCATTGGATATGTATCACTCCACTTCAGAGGTGTTCATGTAATTTTCTATCAAGTCTGAGAATTTCAGTACCGTTTTGGATACCTTCATTTCCACAGTGAAGCACTGTTTGACAAGAAATTATACATCCATGACCCAGAAGTCCCACCTTTTTGAAAAAAACTTTCCGTTTGCCCATCATTAAGCTCATTATTAAGGTATTTCACGTCTGTTTAAAAAAATAGGCAGTGCTAGAGTTTGATTTATTGTCTCGATTAACAAACCACAATACCTTTGTGGTCATGGACTCTGTTTCATCTGAAAATGCGAAGAAAAGCGAGCCAAGTGTGCCAAAGTGTGCATGCTAATTACTAGCCACTGAGTTAGCACTTGTCCATAAAAATTATGAACAGGATCGGTGACAAAGGGCAGCCCTGGCAGAGTCCAACTCTCACTGGGAATGAGTCCAACCGAGTGTTGGCAATACGAACCGAACTCACAACAGTCGTACAGAGACCGAACAGCTCGTAGCAACAAGCCCGATACCCCATACTCCCGAAGCACCCCCCACAAAAAACCACGAGGGATGCGGTCAAATGCCTTCTCCAAGTCCACAAAACACATGTAAACTGGTTGGGCAAACTCCCACGAACCCTCGAGAATTCTCGAGAGGGTAAAGAGCTGGTCCGATGTGCCACGGCCAGGACGAAAACCACATTGCTCCTCCTGAATCCGAGGTTCGACCAACGGTCGGACTCTCCTCTCCAGTACCTTGGCCAAGGTACTGGTAACCTTCACAAATAATGCAAACAAAAGTGGAGACAGATCTGCAAAAAGTACAAAAGTTTATTGTTAAAATTCCTTGTCAATACTAAATGAATACATGTACAGTATAATACATTGTTGATGCAGAGAATATATATTTATACAGTATCTACATGTACAGTATATATCCAGTAAATCCATGTATTTTCCAGATAACCTTGTGACTGCATTATTTCAATTGCTTTTTTTTTCCACAATATTTTTTATTGAACCTTTTTTTCAAACACAACACAAACAATCAAACACTAATGCTAAAGTAATTTAAAAAAAATAAATTAAAAAAATAAAAATTGTACTAAAAAACACCAACAACCACTAACAAAGACAGGTCTTCAACAATGCTCCTCTGTTTAGTCTAGGCAATCCATTACATAAGTATACATATTATACATTCACCAGTTTGGAATTTACAAGGTCCACACACATCATTCACCTTCTTCTTCAAAAGTTATGTTTAAATTCTTTACATAATCAATGAAAGGTCTCCATATATTCTCAAACACAATTTCCTTTGATTTCAGTATGTATGTTATTCTTTCTAGTGGAAGGTTTGTTAACATCTGTCTTAACCACTGAGTCACATCTGGTCTATGAGTCTTTTTCCACAGTAGTGCAATACATTTTTTGGCGTTAAGCAAACTGAGGTCTATGAACGCTCTTTCACTCTTATTAAAGCTGTGCTTTTCTGGATACAGGCCCAACAAAAACAATTTAGGATTCAATATGATTTGTTTTGAAATTATTTTTTCAATTGTTACCCTCACCTCTTCCCAAAACATTCTAATTTTTCGACATTCCCATAGACAATGAAATAGGGTTCCTTTACTTTCATTTCAATTGCTTTTAATCCTAGATCAAGTTTTCTTTGCTTAAAAATGCATCATAATTGTTAAATATATCTTATTATACTGTGGTGGAAATTTACTGTCTATGCGTTAATCTGTTGAGTAACTAAGGATCATATGTTTCATAAGTGTGTCTCCATGTATGAATTGTTCTGTAATCTGCTCATTGCAACTATATTAGGGTATAAGCTGTGTAGTTTATTGGCCTTCAGAGGATTCAGAGACTGAGGGTCAGTACAAGCGTAAAGGATGATGTAAGCTACATTGATAATCTCTTTGACATGCCCATGCATCTGCAACAACCACAGTGTTCACTTTTTTGTGTGTGTGTGTGTGTGTGTGTGTGTGTGGCTAAATCTTGATGTTCGCTTATGTGCCCCCATTGATTAATAAATACATTGTGAAATGTTAAGTGTGTTTTTATTGCCAACAGCATGTTTGCACCCAGTACTGACGGTGGCAGCACCTGCCTGGTACTGTGGAAGCTTCCATAGCACCGGGTGCTGGTAGCATCAGTAATGTGTGGGGCACTCTCTCTCCAAACGGACTGCAGCAAGCAGTCAGTGGTAGAAGCATTTGGACTCCTTGTTAAATACAGCTGTGACAGTGAGCACTGAAAGGACGCAAAGCGAGTTATTTACTTATGAGCGGAGTGTGAGCTCCGAGAGCGAAACAACTACTGCATAGTGCATTGCTTGTTTGAGCATGATTTTTCAGACAGTGGCAAAAATCCAAAAATCATGGAGACAGGAGCCACGCAGGATCCTGTACGGAAGCTGTCCTGTAAGCTGAATGTCGCTGCAGTCTCCAGTGCACACACTGTAGTTGAAATACTGGAGCTCCCGCCACTGCTTTATGGAAATGATCGTTTTGGTTTTTCTTTTTTAATAGAATCAGGAGTTCATGCCTAGAAAGAGTGGAGCTACGCAAAATTGTCACACACACACATAAAGTTGATAGCAGAGCTGCAGCAAGTTTCTCATAGCTTCCATCGTTTACCACATAAGTTATGAACTCTGTTTAAATTACAAGACCACAGGGTCCTAAAAACATTTGCAATAATACCACATATCGTGGTGTTGAGCTATCCACTGTCACCACAGGGGAAATTCCGCTAACGCGACAGCCCTAGACCACGGTGTTGATTTGTGTGTAGCCATTTATCTCGTTGATTATCACAAATTTACAAATGGCGGTTTGGAATCTTGTGAAGACATCGCTCTCATCCAGTGACGTAACATCACTGACGTTACGTCCTGGCCAATCAGTGGTCTGCAGTCTATTGACGTCACATTTTCAGCTCGACTCAGCTTGCGTGGATCCACACCAGAATAAATATAATATAAGTACTTAGTAACAGGTACTAGGTAGTAGGTACTATTGGAAAATCCTACAAACCGAGGTGAGGCTAGTCAGTTTGAGTAGGTGCTAGTGGAAAAGGGCCATTACTGGGTACATTTAGAAGGGACTGGGGTTTTTTTTTTCCTCAGCTGCACAAAATAACTGGTTAAACAAACAAATCATAATATTTTGTCCAGTATTGCTGTCATTTAATAAATTGTGCTTGTGGAACTGTTGTATAAAAGCAATATTACACTCGACGTTGTTACGGTATCATGAATATACTGTGGAGGACATCAGTATCACACCCGCAGTTACTATAGTCATTGATACCGTACTTTGTCTCCTGTAATATTGCTTAATGAAAAGTTACCACCATTTACTCCTGGTGTGTGGCTGGTGGGACAGCCATGACGCATAAATTTGTGATTTTTTTCAGATAAATTTTCAATTTGTAAATTAGCAACTTTTTCTTGTAAATTTGTGACTTTTTCTTTTACACTTTATCTTGTAAAACTGCAACTTTTTTCTTGCAGATTTGTCATTTTTTTCACGTGAATTTGCAATTTTTTTGTGAATTTGTGACTTTTTTCTAATCACCTTGCACCTTTTTTGGTGTAAATTTGAAAACATTTTTTCATCAATTTGAATCTTTTTTTCATGTAAATTTGTGTAGTTTTTCCTTTTAAACATATTTGCAGATAGGTATTTGCATCTTTTTTTCTCCCCAACAATGCATTGTGACTTTTCTACATAAATTTGCAAAAATTTTCACATAAATTCAAAAGTTTTTGTAACAGAAATTTGGAGCTTCATCTTGTAAGTTTGCAATTCTTGAATCATTGTTATAATTTTTTATGTTATTTCTGTGTTTATTGTTTTGATTGTTATTATTGTCTCCTATTGTGTCAGATCAGCGATAAAAGAGTTTCGCGGCATCACGGGCTGCTGGAGAACCTGAACGGTCAGCTCAGAATCAAACCGGTCAGTTCATCATTATTTTTAATAATAGGAACCGTTTTAGTCCCCAAAAACTCATTTTCAGGAACCTTTTTAACCCCTAATCCAGAGCAGAAACCTTTGGTGTAGTGGTGTTGTCCAAAATGTGGCGCTTCAGTTACACGTCACTGTCGCAGATCCTTGCGTCACACCAGTCCCTACCACACCCCCTCACTGCCTGTGCACATGCAAAATGAAAAGGTTCCTCTGCGGAAGGGTAGCTCCTAGAACTAAACAGTTCTTAGAACTGAGTTCTTGGAACTTCTGTGTCTGAAAGTGCCTCATGTGACTCTGGGGGATGTCATCAGTCAAGGGTCCTTTTTTAAAAAAGAAAAAAATCTTTTTTTTGTAAAATGTTTAGGTTTTTCACTTTAGTCTGTGTCTTAATAACTTGTGCATGTTTTTTTCTTGTATATTTGCATGTTTTTTTTAATGTCATATTCAACTCTAGTTGTGTTATTTGGCAAATTTTTGTAAATGTACGATTTAACACTTTCAGTAATTTTTTTTTTTTCTGGTAAAATTTGATTTTTTTCTTGTAAATTTGTGCGCTTTTTTTGTACTAAATTCTGATTCCCCCCCCCCAATCTTGTAATTTGTCTTTTTTCACATAGTTACAGGTTTTTCATATAAAATTATGGAAATATGTGACTTTTTTTAACATAAATTTGCAGGTTTTTTTCTTGTGAATTTTTGCATTTTTTTTCCTATCTAAAGTTATGTATCTTTCTCATAAATTTAGTTTTTTATATAAATTTGCAACTTAGCACATGCTAATGTGCAAAAACATTCTTGTAAACTAGTATTTTTAAAAAATTGCATTTTTATTGTCTAGGTTCACAACTTTATTTTGTAAATTTGCAAATATTTTCTTGTAAATTTTCAACTTTCTTTTCTAGTGAATTTGGGACTTTTTTCTGGTAAATTTTTTTCTTATAAATTTGCTATTATTTCCATGTAAATTAAGATTTTTATTTTACTTGTACATCTGTATCTTTTTCTTTCTATAAATTTGTGTCTTTTTGTTGTGAATGTGCCAGTATAGAAACAGACTGTCGCTCCACCCAGCCTGAGGACTTTTTAAGGTGCTGGACAACCAGCCAAGTATGAACAAAAATAAAGCTGTCCGCACACTTAGTGTTCTGAAGGTTTGACAGAACCGGAAGCTTAGCAGTAAAGTGAAAATTGCACTGACTAAATGTGTGGACGTCTTTATTTCTATTCAGGTTATAAATGTGCCAACATTTCCCTGTAAATTTGCAACTGTTTTCTAACTTTTTCCCTTCTAGAATCAGAACTTTTTTCCTACTTTTTTTTTAAATTTTGCACATTTTTCCTCATGTCTTTTGTCCTCATAATTTTCCATATTTTTAAAATCTTCTCTCTTCCCTGCTGTGGTGATTCCTCTGTGTCAGACCCATGTGAACCCGTGTTTCCTCCACTCATCCATGGACGCTGACGTCCGTCCTCTGCAGAGAGACTCCTGGTCAGTCCTCAGTGATGGAGACATCTTCTCTCTGCTGCCCAACCAGTTCATCTACAGGGTGGAGGCTGTTGGTGGGGACCAGGGTACTCCCAGGTAATCGGATTACTCTCTGACATAGTTACATTTATGGAACTTGCTTAGATCTGGGATTGAGTTTCATTTTTAAATTCTGTATCAAATATCACAAGATAATGTATACGCCACATCTTAAGTGCTCATAGGTGTCAGGGTTTTATGCTGAATCGTTTACCTGCGTTAGATGTCTGCATAGCGTGGACGTCTTCTTGAGCTTTTTGGCTCTCCTCGCACTGAACAATGTTTTGTTTTGGTTTTTTTTTTTGGGTGGTTGAATAAAATCAAGCTGAAGCAGTCGAAACAGAACAAAAACAGAACTCCAGACACTTAGGATGGTGCTGCTGGAAAA
The DNA here is from genome assembly GCA_020510985.1 of Pholidichthys leucotaenia. Lineage (NCBI taxonomy): Eukaryota > Metazoa > Chordata > Actinopteri > Cichliformes > Pholidichthyidae > Pholidichthys > Pholidichthys leucotaenia. The sequence continues at coordinate 31,080,621 of CM035848.1, forward strand.
AAAAAGTGGGGGGCGGATTATCTGCATTGCTGCACTGTTTTACCATCTAGCTGCAATGCTCCTGCACTGTGTATATAACTGTGTACATATGTACAGAATATTTATTTACTGCTTTGGCTAACCAGTTCTCATCTTATTATCTTATTTACTATTGCTCTGAGTGCTGCTATCCCTTTGCTGCTGCAATCCTGGAATTTGCCCATTGTGGGACTAATAAAGAATTATCTTATCATTTTTTAACATGGCAGCATCTGAAAAAGCCTTAACACTAAAATCTTTCCTCACAACTAGACGTAGACGCTCCGACCACAGAGCAGCAGCTTCCTGCGCCATGTTTGTTTTGCCGTTTCTATGGTAACGCATAACTTCCATGAGCTGTGTAACGGTGTGACATCATCACGCAGCAGACCCCAGATATCATGTCATTTTTACACCGCTACTTATACCAGTCAATGTCAGGTCAGGCATTGGTTTGCTTGTTACCGGATAACCATGAAAACCAGTACTACCTGTGTCATGGGTTGGGCCGTCAGCGACTCAACTGGCAACCCCGCCCTTCCAAGGGTGTGAAGGGTGAAACTGGGCATCCTGGCAGAACTAAAAACAATATCTGTCACAGGTCTGTGGTGGACCACTCCCAGTTACACGGGGTGAGACTGGACATCCTGGCAGATAAGCACATCTGTCGCAAGGTCTGTGGTGGACTTTTGCCAGTCAGTGCATCGTGACATGCACTACACAAAGAGCAGAGATAAACAAACCTATCATCTGGTCAGTCACTGCAACAGATACTGGAGTCAGTTTGTCTTGGCCTGCCCTTGCCACTGATAATACCTCTATCTGCCAAGAATGTGCCGCTAGTCCAGCAAAAGTTAGAGGTACTCAAATACTTTGCAAGCATTTTCATGAAATGGTCAGTCAGAGAGCAACTCATACTGGCTCGGACATCGCCTGGGTTAACAAGGTCAGGTGTTCCTGGCAGCGGAGGGCGAAGGACAGAGCTGCGTGGAGGAATCTGATCAGACCTCAATGAAACAGTCATTGTCGCCCCCGACAGACTGCTATGATGATGATGATGATGATTTATACCAGTATTATTGTGAACGATACAATATGGCATGCCCGTACTACAGAGCTGTCTGAAGCACCTCGTTCTGATTGGCTGTTCTCTTCTGTGAAGTCATCATGTCATTACTGAACAGACCTAATACAGACCTGCTTTCTGAATAGTCTGGTACATCCTCTATGATGAGAACAGGAGATTCCCCACTGAATCTCAGAGCTAGCATAGTTGCAGTGCAGCTAGCTTAGCTAGCCAGTTAGCTCAGCTCTTTTCTGTAAATTCTAGTCACTCCACTAGACCTCTCTGGTCCAGCTGGTTTATTAAAGACCTTCATGGTCCCAGCTCCTTCATTAATCCATAGTTTATCTCACATCATTCTGGAATGTTTTGGGTAGTTCTTTTTCCCGGCAAGACGCAGCCACCGGCACTGTTAGCACTGTTAGCTTTGCAGTGTGAATCAGTGTGAACAGGCTGTTTAAGACTTATTTTTAACTGTCCTCACAATTGCAGACCAGCTGGTTCATCAGTCCACAGTAGATCATGTCTGTGTCACCATTCTGGCTCATCTTGGTACACTATTTACAAAAAGTTAGGGATATTCGGCTTTCGGATGAAATTTCAGGATGCACCAAAAATGCACTGTAACCTTTACAGGTGAACTTAATTTGACCTTCTCTAACCTTTTGATTGCACATGTCCAACTGTTCAATGTTTCAGTACTTTTTGCGTAACTTACTGTTCTCTAACAAGGTGCTTAACAGCAAAATTCACAACAGGTGTTTGATCCATGAATCGACCAATAAATTTTCTGGTTCTATTAGAATTGGTATTTAAACAGTCCTCTTTATCATGCTGTTCACATTTTGACATCATGAGGCCAAGACAACGCCTAACAATTGATCAACAGCACCTCGCCATTGTGAGGCTTCAAGCAGGATGTTCTCACAGGGTAGTGGCCACTGAGCTTAGAGTGTCACAGAGTGTCATCAGCAGGTTGCAACAGAGATACAGCAAGACTGGAGAGTCACAGAAAGGCATAGAAGTGGACATCCTTTGGCCACATCCCACACTGATGACCACTTCATTGTGAGCAGTATCGTGCTGGAATTGGATGATGAATACCACTCAACTCCAGGCACATGTAAGGGAGGTGAGAGGCACCCAAGTGTCACGTCAGACCATTCAAAGCCATTTACATCAGCGTGGTCTGCGTGCTAGATGACCTGTAAGGGTACCTGACCACACCACCAGGCATAGGCGTCATCATCTTGCATGGGCCAGGGAGCATTTACACTGGATAAGGGACCAGTGGGCCTCTGATGAAAGTCAATTCATGTTGAGCAGAGGTGATGGCCACCAATGATGTTGAAGACGTCAAGGAGAGCGCTATGAATCAGTCACTGTTGTCACCAGATGAGCCTTTGGTGGTGGTGGTGTTACAGTCTGCAGGGGTGTAGCCGGGGGAGGGGGGCTGAGGGGGCTGCACCCTCCCCCAAAAAAAGGGAGAAAAAAGAAAAATATAAATAAAGAGCAGGTTTTGAGTAGTTTGCATTGAAAATGTTAAGAAATCTGTAGTTGACAGGGGGCTGAAGCTAAAGCTTCGCCCCGGGCAAACGCCCCGGGCGTTCAGAATGGTGGTGGTGGTTGGGGTTCAGCCCCCACCCCCACCCCCAATTCCTGGCTACGCCACTGGTCTGGGCAGGTGTGTTTAGTCAATACAGAACTGCCCTACACCTTGTACGTACATGGTACAGTGATAATCCGATACTACCTGAATAACATCATTAATCCAGTCATTGTGCCCCTGCATTAACAACACAGGCATAATTTCATCTTCATGGCCGACAGTACTCCAGCTCATTGAGGCGTCATCATTAGGGAACGGCTCCTGGAGGCTGGGGTACCTCAAATGGAGTGGCCTGCACTTTCTCCAGACCTGAATCCCATAGAAAACCTAAGGGATCAGCTGAGTCGCAGTGTAGAGGCTCGTAACACTGCACCCCACAACCTCAATGACCTGAGGGACGCCCTTCAAGAAGAGTGGAATGCCAAGCCTCAGCAGACAATAAGTCAACTTGTGAACAGCATGAGACGTCGTTGTCAAGCTGTAATTGATGCCCAAGGGCACATGACAAGATATTGAGACATTGACATTTTCTGTTGTGGTATACCCACCACTGTTGTTGGCTTTTGTTTCAGTAAATTGTTTGAGATGAGGAAATCACCATTGCATGCTTCTACTTAAATGCCCTACTTTCATGATATCAGAATCAGAATCAGAATCAGCTTTATTGGCCAAGTATGCACAACACATACAAGGAATTTGACTTTGGCTAAAAACTTGCTCTCGTTGTTCAGGTGAAGGATTTAAATAAGGATTCAATGACAACCAGAGTATGTACAGTAAATTACAGTCTGTCCACGTTTCTATAAAAGGATGCAAATATTATATCACAAATATCACAAATATATTATATCACTGTAGCGTGAACTTTTTACATTTTCCATAAATTTCACCTGAAAGCCAAATATCCGTAACTTTTTGTGAGTAGTGTGTCATTCATCTGTCATGGCTGGTAGACTGTGCTGCTATTGTAATTTTGCAGCTTTTCTTGTACATTGGATCCTTTTTGTCTTTTTATTAGTCAATGTCCGTGGTTGTGAGAGCCCAGTATGGCCCCCAAGCCGAAGGTTTCACATCACCATTTTAATATCCTGCATCTTGGCTAAATTAAAGTGTTGTTAGTTGATGAATTTTCTCTGAGCTTTAATGATCTGTCTTTGTCCTCCATCTTTGAAGTTCACATCAAACAGACACTCAACACAGGTCAGCTTTATTTGCATTATAATGACTGACGACGACGGTCGGCTCATAGCGGCATTACAGTGATGCTCCACAGGACGTTCATCCAGAGTTAATACAAAAATCATCTAAAATTCGTCTGAAAATCAGATAAAATTAATAAAAAAAAATCAGATAAATCCATCCAAAAAATCAGATGAAATTAATCCCCAAAATCAGATGAAAGTCATCCAAAAATCACTAAAATTTAATTTTAAAAAATTGGAAAAAAAATTAATTAAAATATCAGATAAAATTCATCCCCCCCAAAAAATTAGATGAAATTCATTCAAAAAAATCAGATGAATTTTATCCAACAATTAAATGAAACAGAAATAATCTAAAACTAATTTGAAAAAAATCTAAAATATGTAGAAGAAATCTAAAAATGATTTTAAAAATTTCATCAAAAATAAATCTAACATTGACCTGAAAATCATCCAAAATATCTTTAAAATGAATCCAAGTCATCAAAAAATATTCCTAAAATCACCTAAAGTCATAGAAAATTATTCCAGTTGCCCAAAATTAATTGAAAACCCATCTAAAAATCATCTAAACTTATTTAAAAAAAAAATCATACAAAGTAATCTAAAATTAATCCAAAATGTATCCAAACTCACCAGAAATAGTAGGAAAAATCTAAAATTGATCAAAAATCATCTAAAGTTAATAAAAAAAATCATCTAAAACTTATCAAAAAATTACCTACAATTAATTTTAAAAATGCCAAAAAAAAATCTAAAGTTAAAGATTTCTAAAATTCATCCAAAATTAATCAAAAAAAATCACCTAAAATCAATTTAAAATTTGTCCAAAATGAGTCTAAAATGTATCCAAAGATGATCCAGGAATCCCATGAGTGCCTCCCTACTAAAATGCCTAAAATGTGTCGGTGCTGACAGGGTTAAACGACTGTTTCTGTCCCCGCAGGAACAGCCAGATGTTCGAGGAGGGGGAGCGTTGCGTCTCTCCTGAACCTCCACAACCAGACCCTCCTGCAGACCTGGGCCAGAGTCCACACCATCATCAGGCTGTGACATCAGCAGCAGCTTTGTCCAATCAGAGCGGAGCTGTGGGTCACAGCGGACGTCAGAAACAGGTCCATCACTTTAGTCTGATTTTTTTTAAAATATATTTTGATCCATTTTGGGGGAAAAGTCACAGCAGCTACAGACAAAAAAATCTAAACAAACGTGAAAAATGAATAAAAGTGTCACAAATTTGACAGCTGTGCCTGTTTAGAGAAAAATCCCTGTAGTTTGATGCATTAATGATATTTAATTAATGTTTTTGTAGTTTGATTTATCTGAACAAGCGGACGATGATCAGAGGGCTGCAGCGCAGTCTGTTCAGAGGAAACGAGTCTTACCGTCATGGATGTTGCTGGCGGCAGGAGCGACAGTGAAAAGTTCGGCGGCGTCCACAGCGACAGGTAGCAGCAGCTGTGTAATTCCACTGATTACCTGTAGAGGTCACGAAATACTATAATGTCTTTTCTGATAAATTTACATTTTTAGCTAAATTTGTGACGTTTTGCTTTCATATTTGAGACATTATCATAAATTTGCATTTTTTTCTATTTTGAGACATTTTTCTTGTAATTTTATGACTTTGTTATGAATTTTCTATCATTTTTGTGATAAATTTGAGACTTTTATGTTTAAAAAATTTTCATATTTTGTTCTTGTAAAGTTTTACTTTTCTCTTGTGCATTTATGACTTTATTATCATAAATTTGCTGGGGGTTTTCTTTACAATCAGACATTTTTCTTGTAATTTTACAATATCTTTTCATAGAACTTTGTAATATTTTGTAATAAATGTGACTTTTCCACATAAATCTGCAATGTAAAAAAAATTCTTGTAAGTTTTAGACTTTATCTTAAATTTTAATTTTTTTCCTCGTAAATCTGAGACATTTTTCTCGTTATTTTATGACTTTTTTTTCTTATAAATTTACAACTTTTGATGTTTGTTTTTCATATAATCCTACTGGTCTGTAGAGGGCAGCGTTTCACCGCTAAAATGTTGCTGCGATCAAAGGAAAAAGCAAAAGTGGTGTAATACCAGCTTTAACCTGTAGAGGTCACTGTGGTCACTAAATACTACATTGTCTTTTCTGATAAATTTACACTTTTTTAGCTAAATTTGTTATGTTTTTCCTTCATATTTGAGACATTGTTGTAAATTTTTTGGGGTTTTTTTTGTAATTTGAGACATTTTTCTTGTAATTTTATTACATTGTCTTTTTTATGAATTTTCTACCTTTTGGTGATAAATTTGAGACTTTTTACATTTGATAAAAAAAATCATATTTTTCTTTAATATTTTTTTAGTTTTTACTTTTTTCTTGTGCATTTATGACTTTGTCATAAATTTGCTAGTTTTTTTTTTACCGATCAGACATTTTTCTTGTAATTTTACAATACTTTTTCTTAGAAATTTGTAATATTTGTAGTATTTTTTAATAAATGTGACTTTTCCACATAACTGCATCTTTTTTAAAAATTATTTTATCTAATAAGTTTTAGGCTTTGTCATGAATTTGCATTTTTTCCTCATAAATCTGAGACATTTTTCCTCATTATTTTATTATTTTTTTCTTATCCACCTTATTCCTAGCCTCCTAGTTTCGAAAGTAGAGTTGTCACAGAAACAGGTCACTTTTCCTGGTTAAAAAACAATGACTTCAGCATCACCTTTTGCACCTCAAAAACAGTAATATAATCGTACCAATTCCTATGACTATCGAGGAATTGGCCACCTTCAAAACGAGGCCTCGTAGACAGTAGCTCTGTTAGCTCTGCTGCTAAGATGCTAACGCTGTAAACAAATAAAAGCTCTGAGATATATCAATGTCTCCACCACAATAAAGTCGGTTGCATTTTGTTAGAAGATGTTGGCCATAATCCCATTTACCTCAATGCAGACTGTTATGTCCACAGACGTGGTGATGAATGAGGCAAAGAGAGTGGCAGCGTCAGACACAGCTTTATTGGTGATATTGAATGGCAGTGCACGGTAGGCACCTAACATGGTCATCCGGCACAAGAGGAAGAGCCGATGGTGACCCACCCCACTATACAGGGCGGTGCAGCGACGCAGCAGGAAGCCGGCGTCACCACACTGCTCCTCACAACAAGTGTGCCAGCACATTCTTCTCCCCTTTACAAAGTCCAGAAACACTCATGCAATTCAAACCCACCCCAATTTGAAACCCGACTCACACTCTAAAATAACGAAAACTAAGGTTCTCAAATGGCCTGACACACTCTCACAGAACAGCCTAAAATAGAGTTGGTGGGTGGACTACCACACAACCCGCACGGCACGGTGGATTATTCTGCCACCAAATTAAACTAAAAGTCCTTTATTAAGACTAAAAATATCTGCCGCGCTTCTAAACTAAACATAGAACAACAACCAGGACTAGAGACATATCAGACTGTCACAGCACAGTCACTTGGGGAAAAGGTGGGACAGGCAGGGGGAAAACGGTTCAGTCAGAGGGGCTTTGAGGTGGCCCCGTGGCGGCCTCCTCCCAGGAGCTTTCGGACCCCCAGGGCCACTCTTCATGCCGCCGGGGCCTGGGTCCCACACTGCAGCAGCTGACTTCCGCGGAGCCCGTCCATCAGGAGCCGCCGCCCAGATGCACCGCAGTTTGTTCACGTGCCACACTGAATCATCCGTCAGCCGAACATATGCTGCTCCCAGTTTCGCCACATTTCTCAGCGGTGCCCGCTGTCTCACTGGCCACAGTCCAGTCTGTCGCCATCCCGGCCTCCCGCCGGCACAAACCCGGACCCAGTCCATGACTTGTAGCGGCACTTTACTTGGTTTGACATGCTGCCGTGTGTCCACCAGCTCTGCGCTGTCCTTCAGTCTGGCACCCTCGTTATAATGAGGCAGTTCAGCAGTCACGATTGTTGCAGCGGACCCCTCACCCGTCGCCGGCTGAAACTCAACCTGAGCACTGAAGGTGTCCGTTGCTTCCCTGGTGTCGCTCGCCAGAACAGACCCTCCACCCGCTAACCCGGTTGCTCCCACTGCCACCGGCCGAGCGCAGGCACTGAAGCCATCGGGTTCCTACCCTGAGCCGTCCGAAGTGCTCTGCTGTGCCACGCCGTGCGCTGCGTCTGAGTTCATCTGCTGTTACTGTGCGTTGTTGCCCACTGCATGCTTGGGCCCCACCTCCGAGCAGCCCTCCCCCCTGAGAGCGTGGAGCAGATGCTCCGGTGTCGGTGCTTTCCATAAATACCTCGTCGGTGTTGGTGTCGTTAATCCTGGGCTCCCTCCCCTCCAGCATCAGCTCTGGCTGTACGAGGGACAGAGGCGAGTCCGGTCTCTCTCTGTTCTTTCTCCATGTCGTCTTCACCGTCCGTGCCACATACACTCTGTGTGTTACATTCGCCATCTACACAGTGCTCCTCGATTGCATTCACACCTGTGAAGCGTGGGTGAACTGGGCCTGGGCTGCTGACCGTCTGCCCACCGATTGTGAGCGTAAAACCCAGCTCACTGAATAAATCCCACCCCATGGCATTTCCACCCCGGTGAGTCACACAAAACCGGAACGCTGGAATCACTTTTTTGCCAAACTGCACTGCAAACGTGACGTTCCTGCTGGCACTGGAGCTCCCGTCGTCCAGTAGTTCCACCGCATCAGGGCGCCGGGGGTGAGCCTCTGAACTATGACCTCACTCACTATGGACTGCGTGGCGGTGGTGGCCACCAACATGGGCACACTTACGCCGTACAACTTCACCACATGCTGCAGACCTGACCAGCCTTAGGGGCCCACAATGTTTATATTGTCTCCGTATGGTGTAGGATTATTTAGTTTAGCTTCTCGTCGACGGCGCAGAGTTTTCGTGCGCTGCGCCACGTTTTCAGGCTTAGCAGAGTAGCTAGTTAGCATCTCGATAGCTTCCTCATAACAGTCCGTTGGACCAAGCATTTGAAAAAGTCTCTGACCTTCCGTGCCTAGGTTGTGGACAAGAAGCGCTAGCGTCCTCATCCCCTTCAGCTTCCCAAGCCCCAAAGCTGCGATGTAGGTTTGAAAGGCCTCCAACCAGTGGAGCCATGGCACTGACGGCTCGCCGGGAAGCTCCAGGAAAGGCCGCAGTTGTGTAACGCACGCTTCCATTTGTTAATCCTCGGTCGCCAAATGTTATGTCCACAAACCTGGTGATGAATGAGGCGAAGAGAGTGATAGTGTCGAACACAGCTTTGTTGGTGATATTGAATAGCAGTACACGGCAAGCACCTAGCGTGGTCATCGGCACAAGAGGAAGAGCCAATGGTGACCTACCCCGCTATTGAGTTTTTGCATATGACGTCAGGGGGCGTGCCGCACTGGCCCGTTAGAGTGTGCCGCCATATTGGATGGCAAGAAACAGCAGCAGCAGGGTGAAACAAACCACATAGCTCACGTGTACCTACAAACATGGCAAAATGGTGTACTCCTGTTGTTCCCCCTGATAAGGGGATAAGCGGGGAATTAAATGGCCGGTGTGAAATGCAAAAAAAAAAAAAAAAGTTGGATTTTTGAATAATTACCTTCACTAACGTAATCTCTTGCTTTCTCATAACGGGCTGCACGGTGGCGCAGTGGTTTAGCACTGTGGCAGCACAGTTTACCCTCGGCCGGGGGATCGCGGGGATCATGAGACCGTGGGCTCGATCCCAGCCCCCGACCAACAGTGAGCTGTGTGGAGTTTGCATGTTCTCCCCGTGTTGCGTGGGTTTACTCCGGGGTTTCTCCGGTTTCCTCCCGCATACCAAAAACATGTAGGTTTAGGGCGCTCGCACACGCAGCGACCGGTGGCTTGTCACCAGACTGCAAACCAAATCTACCTACAGGTACAAATAAATAACAAAAAAAAAAAAAACTTTGTGAGTCGGGTCTGGTTTGGGGGCGCCTCTCTGCTTGCTACAAAGGACAATGCACACATGAAAGGGGAGAAAACTATTGTGCATAAAATCAGGTACGTTTTAACGCAGCGCGCCGTGGAGAGCCTTTAAAAAAAAAAAAAAAACACGCAGCGCGCTTCACTCACCTCCGAGTCCGAGGAGCTGCTGTTGTTTTCCGACTCGTTCACCAGCGAAGACTTCACATCATCCAGATCCCTTTCCGCTGACACGTTTTCCGATATCTTTTCCTCCTGCTCCCCTTCGTCTTTGAAAGATATCATCTCATCGTTTGCCCCCAAATCGTCCCCGCTGAGCAGATTACTGGCAGTCATTGTTCTGCTAATTGCTCCAGCTGTTACCCCACACCTGCCACCTCCGTTCAACTGAGGCATTTCGGCACACCAGAGGAGCGCACGGGAGCAAAATTAAAAACACTTGTCTGCTGTTATGACTGCTGACAATGACTCCACTGAATCTCACAGAGACATCGCAGACACAGTTTCAGAGGCCACAGTGTTAGTTGTTGAAGAGGATGATAGGGATGTTATTATGTCAGACTGTGACTGTGTGTTCTCCTCACTCATTCTGATCGCTAAACAGTACAAGTTACGCCTGGATTGTCAGTGCAACTGCTGCTCTTGCCATCCAAGATGGCGGCACCTACGGCGTGTTTATGTTTACCCCCGCGAGTCACGTGAATTTTACGAGCCTACGCAAAAACTCTATACAGGGCAGTGCAGCAACGCAGTAGGAAGCCAGCCAGTGTCACCACACTGACAACAAGTGCGCCAGCACAGACGTAGAATCTAGTCAGAGCCACAACACCGTGCTTGGGTGTTTTAATGTTGGGGTAAAACAGACAGCTGCTGTTTGTTTTACCCCAACATTAACATGCTCATGCTGCTGTCATGCCGTGAATGCTTGTTCTTCAACTTAACACATACAGACCTTTTTTGACAATTGCTCAAAATTTTATTGATCTATATTTTGTGATAATTTAAAAAAAATAATACAAGCTGAAGCTGCTAATAACAAATCCAATGTTTAGTTTTTAGTTTTAGTTTAATGTTTATTTGAAAGGGACATTACATACTAATGAACATTAATACAAATGTATGCCACATTTAGCAATACTGCTACGTAATTTGCATCTGTAGTGCAACGAATGCAAAAAAAAAAAGATCTTTCTTAAACGGATAAGCCTTAGCAAGCAAACTGTTAGTGTTTTTTATTTTACTTCATGCAGCCTTGCATCTGATGACATTTATGACGCATAAACATCAGATCTGTGACATTCATATAAAACCTTCAAAAAAATACAAAAACTACAAGCGGTGAAATTAGCTGCCACTTGAGTGCAAAACACATATGTGGACTATACATTAAAACGAATTTGAAAAACTTTTCAAAACGCTATTTTAAATGCCCCACTACTCCATTCTTGTGACTGATTTAACACTACTGCAGCCGAAACTGGAAGTTGCCCCATAATCGTTTCTACAGCAGCGCCCTCAGGAATAAGGTGGATAAATGTGCAACTTTTTTGGTTCACAGTTTTCATGTAATCCCACTGATGATCTGTAGAGGTCAGAGTTCCACCACTAAAATGTTTCAGTGATCAGAGGAAAAAGCAGCAGCAGTGTAATACCAGCACTGACCTGTAGAGGTCACTGTGGTCACTAAATACTACAGTATATTGTCTGATAAATTTACACTTTTTTAGCTAAATTTGTCACTTTTTCTTTCATATTTTAGGCGTAAATTTGCATTTTGTATCTGACATTTTTCTTGTAATTTTCTGACTGTTTTCTTATAAATTTTCTACTTTTTGTGATAAATTTATGATTCATTTTTTTTTACGTTTGAAAATTTTCAAATTTTTTCTGGTAAATTTTTACTTTTTCCTTGTGCATTTATGACTGTCATAAATTTGCTGTTTTTTACCAGACATTTTTCTTTTAATTTTCCAACACTTTTTCTGAGAAACTAGTGCATGCCCGTAGAACATGAGTATTCCTATATGTGGGCAGTCACATGTTCGACTTTGACAAATATAAAAGGGAATAAATGGCAGTAAGATTTATTTGACTGTGTGAATATTTAGTACAGAATACCTTAATATTGAAAATGAATGGGACATCAAATATTAGCGACTGTTTCAGATCCCTTGTTTATTTGTTTGTCAGATCACTTATTCATGTGATCTTTTATCACTTAAAAGGTGGGTCCAATCAGCTGATCGTTGGAACCACAGAGCTCAGCTGTTTTCCATGATAAATCAGCCTCAGGGAAAAAGCACATGCCATGCATTATCTTTTTTTCACTTTATTGAAAATAACTTTTTTTTTTATCGCCATCAGTTAGCGTGCCTTTGAGCCAGGTCGTGTCTGGCCGCGTAAGCCATGTTTGAAAGCGGAATACAGAGGTGTAGCCTATATGTAGGCAATCACATGTTAGACTTTGACAAATATGAAAGGGACTGAAGTGAGATTTATTTGATTGTGTGAATATTAATTACAGAATAATTGAAAATGAATGGGACATCCAATATTAGCCACTGTTTAAGAACCACTTGTTTATTTTTTTGTCAGATCACTTATTTGTGTGATTTTGAGCGTTTTTGTGTCCAGTTTGGTGACCATCGTCGCATAGTCAAACCATGCATGTGGCCGCATATGATATGCAGTTGATCTGGGTGCGCCGCTCCACAATTATTAACTTTTAATAATTGTGCAAGCACACCCGAGAAGAGCGCCATCGGCGACGGCGAGTCGTGGTCCTGCAAAATGACTCCCATCTACCGCTGACTGGGGCAGGCTGGGCGTGCCTCCCCGCGAACAATCGTGGAGCGCCCGGTCAGACACCAGTGTGAGAAGCAGCAGCTGAACCGGTGGATCGCAGTGCTTTGCAGGGAGCCAAGCTCAGCCTGCTCGGTTAACGGGAGTCTCGGCTCTTGCTTTAGCGTGGTGCCAGCGGTTCAGCTGCTGCTCCATCCCCCCTTCCCCCAGCGCACCCATGCACCTCGTGTTCTCCATGCCAAATTATCCATTAGACCTATGCAATCACAGCGACTTTATGGTATAATTTTTTTAAGCATTAACTCTTAAGTATTATCTGTTTCTAGTCAAATTTGTCATGTTTTGCTTCCTTGTTTTGCACACGGCGTGCTGGTTACTGATGCCGTAACGCGCGTATTATCCAATCAGTAGGAGTCAATCCGAAACCAAACCCCGCCCACACTTCTAGAAGCCTGGGCATGAGACACAGCGGTTGCTAAACTTTTACTGATAAAAATAACATATTTTGACTGAGCGACTCCACATTCAGGGATGCACACCCTCGTAACCTCAGAAAACCACGTTTAAAATCTGAGGCCAGTCTGACAAACAGTTCAAGAGATATGCGTGGAACAGACAGACAGACACAGACAGATTTGCTGCATTTATAGATAGATTTGTAATATTTGTAATGTGACTTTTTCCACATAAATCTGCAACTTTTTAGTTTTTTTTTCTTATAAGTTTTAGACTTTATTGTCATAAATTTGCAGTTTTTTCTTCATAAATCTGAGACATTTTTCTCTATTTTATGAATTTTTTTTATAAATGCTGGGATAGGCTCCAGCCCCCCCACGACCTGAAAAGGATTAAGCGGAAGAAGATGAATGAATGAATGAATGAACAACTGTTTTGGTTCATTCTTATTGTCTTATAATCTTATTGTTTTTCATGTAGTACCATTGATGACCTGAAGAGGTCAGCATTTCAGCACTAAAATGTTTCTGTGATCAGTTCAGAGGAAAAAAGCTGCAGCACAGGCAGTCAGACAGGCTCCGCCCACCACAGGTGACTCACCCGAGGAAGAGGAGGAGGCGAGGCCGAGGAAGAAGAGGAAGAAGGTGAAGGATGGAAATCCATTTTACTCCAAAAAAAAAAATCATCATGGAGCCCAAATATGTCTGATGTTGATGTTTCAGGATGCTCCATCAGAGCAGCGGCAGACCTTTGGGAATCAGAATCAACCAGTCAGATCAGAGGATGCTGACCAGTCTGATGTCGCCGTGACGATGGGAAACCAGTCGACTCAGGTGACGGACATCAAAACTGCTGAGGAGCCAGAAAACAAGCGGACGGATAAACGAGCTGAGTCCAACGCGGTCTCTGCGTCATCATCGGCATCATCGTTCCTGCCATCGTCCCTGCCGTCCACAACAGCCGTCAGGACGCCGTGTCCGTATGGGAAGGACTGCTACAGGTAACATCTGAGAACTCGTTAATCCTAAATTAAAGCTTTAATTATCCTGACAGTTAATTCTTAGGTACATTCTTCCACACTGAACCTGCTTGGTCAGGACTGTGGGACGTTTCAGTCTGGTCTGCACCAGAACTTCAGGTGTGAAACCTCCTCTGAACCACAGTCCAGACCCCACAGAGCTGACATCTGGTCCAGTCCGGAGCAAACTGAGCCTTGGTCCGGTTTGTTTAGAGTGGGATGCTGCATGAGGACCAGAGACACTTCAGTTTACTGTTGTCCACCTTCACACGGGGGCAAGAAGACCTGGTGTGAATGTGTGCCCACACACCCGAACATGACTGCTGGCACCAGCCGGACCTGCTGTCAGTCCGCTCCTCCTCACCTCCCGCTCTGTTTCTGTCTCCAGGAAGAACCCGCTTCACTTCCAGGAGTGCAGTCACCCCGGAGACCCCGACTACCAGGAGCAGCAGGAGGAGGAGGAGGAGGAGGAGGAGAAACCAGAGTGTCCGTATGGCACCAACTGCTACAGGTGTGATCCAGCATTCAGTTTTCTCTTAGTCGATTGGCCGGCTGATTTAAACCATGATTGGACTGTTAATTAGGACCGCTAATTAACCAGATTAATTTATTCATCAATGCTTCATAGATCAGATTCTTCTCTTCATCCTGATCAACCAAAAACAGCAAAAAACCTGAAGTTTATTATTAAATATTAGATTCATGAGAAGAAAGAAACATCAGTTTACACTTTAAAAAATCTGCATTTTACTAGAAAAACAGAAGCAGATTTACATGAAAACCCCAAGAATTTATCAGAGAAAAGATGATTTACAGATAAAGGAAAAAGCTGCAGATTTGAAAAAAGAGACTAAAATTAAAGTGAAAATATGATGGAAAAAAGCTGCAAATTTCCATTAAAACTGGCAAATAATGAAAAAACAAACTTACATGAAAAAAAATTTCTGAAGTTAATTTAAAAAAAATACAAATTTGCAAGAAGAAAAAGTTGAAGAATTACATGAAAAAAATGGAAATTTACATTTCACAGATTATTAAAAATTACATTTTTACATAAAAACAGACACATTTATGAAAAAAGTAAAAAGTAAAAATCCAAAAGTTACTTTAAAAAAGCGACAAATTTACCAGGAAAACAAAAGCAGATTTATGGGAAGAAAACAGCCAAATTTAAATGTAAAAAATTCCAAATTTACTAGGAAAAAAGATGTAAATGTACATGACAAAATGCAAATTTTGAAAAATAATTATGAATCTAGAAGAAAAACATAAATGTACAAGTAAAAAAAATCCAGTTAATTTAAAAAAAAACTTCAAATTTGCAAGAAAAAAGTTGAATAATTGCATGAAAAAACTGGAAATTTACAAGAAAAAATGCAAATTTAAAAGAATAATTGTGAATGTAAAGAGAAAAATTAGAATTTGTAAGAATAAAGATACAGATGAAAAGGTGTAAATTTATAAGAAAAACCTTAATGTGACAAACAAAATACCAAATTTACCAAGAAAAATGCTGCAAAATCACAAACAAATATCAAATTTACAAAAAGGTTTTAAATCTAGAACGAATAAAAACACATAAATTACAAACTTACAAATAATTCAACCATTAATTTAAAAACCTGCAGATTTATGAAGAAAAAGAGTCATTTATAAGTGAAAATTAAAGAGAAAATATGCTGGAAAAAACTGGAGATTTATCAGGAAAAAATAGACTAAAATTAAAGTGAAAATATGCTTAAAAAAAAGGCTGCAAATTTACATTAAAACTGGTAAATTAATGAAAAAATACAAATTTATAAGTGGAAATTTTTTTTCCAAAATGTTATGGGTTCCTCTCTAGGCCGAGGACCAGCTCTGGTCAAAATTTCATCCAAATCCATCCAGTAGTCTTTGTGGAATCTTGCTGCACAAATACAAACAAGGTCCTTGGTGGAGGTATGCACTCTCAGATCATCACCAAAATGTAATGGGTTCATCCGTGGTCCAAGGGCTACCTCTGCTGAAAATTTCAGCAAAATCCGTCCAGTAGTTGTTGTGTAATCCTGCGAACAGACAGACAAGCCGCCCTGGAAACACGACCTCCTTGGTGGAGGTAAAAATGATACATTTCTCAAAATAAAGATGCAGTTGAAAAAGTAAAAGTGTAGTAACCATGAGAAGTAAACAGAATTAGAAGTAAAAAAAAAAAAAAAATTAAATCTGGAAGAAAAAACTGATGCAAAAAATACAATTTACAAATAATTGGACCATGAGCTACAGTGGTGTGAAAAAATATTTGCCCCCTTCCTGATTTCTCATTCTTTTGTATGTTTGTCACACTTAAATGTTTCAGATCATCAAACAAATGTAAATATTAGACAAAGATAACACAAGTAAACACAAAATGCAGTTTTTTAAATCAAGGTGTTTATTATTAAGTTAAAAAAAAATCCAAACCTACATGACCCTGGGTGAAAAAGTGATTGCCCCCTAAACCTAATAACTGCTTGGGCCACCCTTAGGAGCAACAACTGCAATCAAGCATTTGTGATAAATGGGAATGAGTCTTTTACAGCACTGTGGAGGAATTTTGACCCACTCATCTTTGCAGAATTGTTGTAATTCAGTCACATTGAAGGGTTTTCGAGCATGAACCGCCTTTTTAAGGTTATGCCACAGCATCTCAATTGGATTCAGGTCAGGACTTTGACTAGGCCACTCCACAGTCTTCATTTTGTTTTTCTTAATCCATTTTGTCCTGCTGCAAAACCCAAGTGTGCTTCAGCCTGAGATCACCAACAGATGGCCAGACATTCTCCTTCAGGATTTTTTGGTAGACAGCAGAATTCATGGTTCCATTTACCACAGCAAGTCTTCCAGGTCCTGAAGCAGCAAAACAGCCCCAGATCATCACATTACCACCACCATATTTTACTGTTGGTATGCTGTTCCTTTTCTGAAATGCTGTGTTACTTTTACACCAGATGTAATGGGACACACACCTTCCAAAAAGTTCAACTTTTGTCTCATCAGTCCACAGAATATTTTCCCAAAAATCTTGGGGATCATCAAGCTGTTTTCTGGCAAAACTGAGATGAGCCTTTATGTTGTTTTTGCTCAACAGTGGTTTTTGTCTTGGAACTCTACCATGCACGCTATTTTTGCCCAGTCTTTCTTATGGTGGAGTCATGAACACCGACCTTAACAGAGGCAAGTGAGGCCTGCAGTTCTTTGGATGTTGTTGTGGGGTCTTTTGTGACCTCTTGGATGAGCCGTTGCTGCGCTGTTGGGGTAATTTTGGTCAGCCGGCCACTCCTGGCAAGGTTCACCACTGTTCCATGTTTTCACCATTTGTGGATAATGGCTCTCACTGTGGTTCGCTGGAGTCCCAAAGCTTTAGAAATGGCTAGAAAATTGAACTCAGCTTTTCAAAGATGTGATAAACCACAGTTAATTTATGTTTTAACAGGGGGGCAATCACTTTTTCACACAGGGCCATGTAGGTTTGGATTTTTTTCCCCTTAATAATAAACACCTACAATTAAAAACTGCATTTTGTGTTTACTTGTATTGTCTTTGTCTAATATATGAATTTGTTTGATGAGCTGAAACATTTAAGTGTGACAAACATACAAAAAAATGAGAAATCAGGAAGGGGGCAAACACTTTTTCACACCACTGTACATTGATTTTTTTTTTTTTCTTCAAGTCTGCAGATTTATGAGGGGAAAAATTTACAAGTTAAAAAAATTAACTTTAGGAAAAAACTGCAATTTTACAAGAAAAATATGTGAATTTATGAGAAGAAAAGCGGCAAAAAAAATTATTTTTTTTTTTATTTTTTTTTTTTTTAGAAAATGATGATTATTTTTTCTTTTTAAATTTCCAAACTGTAGCCATGGTTTAATGTTTATTTCTAAAACTTGATGTTTGCTTTTCAGGAAGAATCCTCTCCACAGGAAAGAGTTCAGACACTCGCGCAGACCCGGTGAGACGCTCATTCAACTCTACTTTTATTTTCATAATCTGTCCTGGTGTCTCAGCAGCACGGAGGTCACAAACTAAACGGAAACCAAAAGACCAGAGAGATCTGCTCCATCATTAACGATGATGTCTGTGATTGGTCTTTAAAATTACTGATAAAATTATATCAGGACCTAATTTTTAAACTCTCCATCAAAGTGATGAGCAAAGAGAAATTCTGGATGGTAATTAACAAAAAAGCCAAGAAGAAAAGGAAATGTGATGATGAAGAAAAATGTTTTTAAAATATTAGAAGAATATGATTGAAGTAAAAAAAATGGTTTTACTGATAAATATGCTATATTTCTGTTTGAAATGTAGCCCTTTTTTTGCAAATCTATATTTTATTTTGATATTAGATGTGCAAGCTTCTACTGATAAAATTGCATCATTTTATTTAAAAATTTATAACTTATAACTTATAAATTTATAACTTTTTATTTTTATTTTATTTTTATAACTTTTTAGTTGTACTGGATTTTTTTTCTAAATTAGTGTTTTTCTGTTGTAAATTTGCCATTCCTTATATAAATTTGCCTTTTAGTTTGAAACTTGTTACTGTAAATACTCCTCAGTGAGGAGCTGTAGCATTTATTGTTGTTTAAAAGCAGCCTACATTTACTGCTGTTGACAGCCTATTAATGCGGTGTGAGCATGCAACACATACACACCTTAAAAGATGTACTCCGGGACACATTGCTCCCTCTATCTGTGGCTCCCTCACTCTTGCTTGACCACTCACGGAGTGGCACCTAGGTTTCGATTAGAGCTTCCTCTGCTGGTGGACTTTATAACTGCATTTAAGAATGCAGTTCCAAATATGTTCAAACAGGATATAAATAAATAATTCATTCATTCATCTTCTTCCGCTTAATTCTTTTTGGGTCGCTTTTGGAAATGGACTGGCGGGCCGCAGTGGATGACGTCGGGGGCCCCCAGTTGCCCATCCCTGACCCAAGTAATCCATACATACAAAGAAATCAAAGCAATTGTGTTCACAAAACAAGTTAAATTGTTTAAAGTGGAATGACACAGGTAATAAGTATTGAACACATTAACAAAAAGCAGTGCAAAAAGGCCTAGAAAGCCAAGAAATCAGCTAAAATCCATCAGAATTTGGGAAGCCATCCCATCCCCCATCAGTGAAATTAATTAGAACTGGTTAAGTCCTGACTGATAGCCTTTAAAAAGGACTGTGAATATCAGGGTAGAAGCAAAGAGCTTTTGCTAGACTTTTGCAACCTTATTGTTGCAAAACATAACGATGGCATTGGTTACAGGCACATTTCTAAACTGCTGAATGTTCCAGTGAGCACTATTGGAGCCATCATTCGGAAGTGGAAAGAACATTTTACCATAAACCGGCCACGACCAGGAGCTCCTCGCAAGATTTCTGACAGAGGAATCAAAAGAATTATCAGAAGAGTAATCCAAATGCCAAAGACCATTCGTGGAGAGCTCCAGAAAGACCTGGAGTTAGCATGTACTGCTGTTTCAAAGAAAACAATAAGTAATGCACTCAGCCAACATGGGCTGTATGCCCACTCACCTCGCAAGACTCCATTGCTGAAGAAAATGCATGTTGAAGCTCATTTAAAGTTTGCTGCACAACATTTGGGAAAGACAGTAAAATACTGGGAGAATATAGTCTGGTCAGATAAGACCAAAATTGAACGTTTTGGATGCCACAACACAGCATGTTTGGAGAAGAAACGGCACTGCACATCACATCATGGTGTGGGGGTGTTTTTCAACACATAGCACAGGCAGACTTCATATAATTGAAGGAAAGATGAATGGACAAATGTCCAGAGACATCCTTGATAAGAACCTGTTGTCATCTGCCAAGATGCTGAAGACGAAACGAGGGTGGACATTTCAGCAAGACAATGATCCCAAACACACAACCAAGGAAACTCAACTGGCTCCAGAGAAGGAAAATAAGGCTGCATGTTCACCAAACGTGTTTTTTGTCACCCGACTGCCCTGAACGTCTTTTTTTCAGTGTTTGTGCGCAGCGCTGTGGAAAAAAAAAAAAAGCCTGTGCCCTGTATCCCAGCAACAGCTTGTCACTCACAGCTCAGCACTTACACTTTTCCTATGGTCAAACTTTCTACTGATTTTTTAATAGCAGTCTCTAAATAACAATGGACAGGAAACATATTCTAGCATTGGTAGCAGCTCTGGATGCAAAATATGATGACAGTGAAAGCAGGAGTCTGAGTAGAGACGGTATTGGCGTTCTATGTCCCGCCCTTCCTTAATTCTGATTAGCTGCTTAGAAAGGTCTAACATTGACGAGCTCAGCTGCAGTCTAAAAAGTTGAACTTTTTTCAACGCTGAGTGCCGCGACAAAAAACGGCCACCGCTCAAAGCATTTCAGCGCCGAGGGCACTCAGCGCTGTAAACACTGGACTACATAGAGAATGAATAGAAAACCGTCACCCAGAGCGGAAAAAAACACGTTTGGTGGACACGCAGTGTAAAGCTGCTAGAATGGCACCTGGCCTGAATCCAATTGAAAGTCTATGGAACAAACTGAAGATTAGAGTTCATAGAAGACACCCACATTTTACGGTTTGTGTGAAAGAATGGGCTAAAATCCCTCCTGAACAGTGCCTACACCAAGTTTCTCCATACAGAAGGCATTTGGAAGCTGTTATTACCAACAAAGGCTTTTGTACTAAATATTGAATGAATTTCACTAAGCATGTTCAATACTTTTTCCCTGTGTCATTCCATTTTCTTAAATATAACTTGTTTTGTGAACACAGTTGCCTTGATTTCTTTGTATGTATGGATTACTTGGGTTGTTACTGACATCTGGTGAAAATCTCAAGTCAATGGCGCCATCAGAAATATGTTTAATGAGAAAAATGTTGATGTGTTCAATACTTACTTTCCCCATTGTATGTATATTTATTTACTGCTTTGGTTAACCAGTTCTTATCTTATTACCTTATTTATTATTGCTCTGAGTGCTGCTGTCCCTGTGCTGCTGCAATCCTGTAATTTCTCATTCTGGGACTAATAAAGGCTTCTTATTTTTTTTTTTCTTAAATTTCTATTTTTCTTCATAAATTTCCATTTTTTTATATTAATTTCTATTTTTCTTAGTTTCTTAGTTTAGTTTATTCACACACACATCACACATCAACAACATTATCAACAGCGTGAATGAAGGAATTACAATATGAATTATCAACAGCATGAATTACATATACAATCATCTTTTTTTCCACATTGATTAGGAGTGTGAAAGGGTCACCCTGAGGAAGCTATTTAAAGCTTTTGGTAGGGGGCCCAGTTTCTACAATGAAATGATAACAGATTAGATGTTAGTCAGATGTCTTTGTGTACAGCAACATACCAACATATAATAGACATATAACAAATAATCCCAGCATTTGTTTACATTGAATTAGTAGGTACAGTCAAGATACATTGGCAAGTTATTAAATGCTAGTGGAGTGACATCAATATATAAAGCGGAAGTAACAATGGGGTGACAACTCATCAGTAAACACGTTTTTGTAACAAATAGCGGATTAATTATATAATGATAGGAGTGTAGAAGAGCTGGAAATAACGAGGCGGTTTTGTATCACAAAAGCAGAGTCTTTAATGAACAAACTCTTCTATCTTGTCTCATCTGGTGCAGAGCTTGGCAGAAGGCAAAAGAGGAAGAATTCTGCCCAGCTCGCTGGTTAAATACAGGCACACATAAAAGACATGCAAAACACAAGCTGAAATCCCCCGTTATCTAAATCCCCTATTAGTCCTGTTAACTCCTCCCTTCGCCTTGGGAGGTGATGGGAAAACCTCTCCTCCCTCAGGGGTGAAGGTGTCGAGTCTGTTGCCATGGCGTCCTGTGACGTCATGGGTCTTCACACGGCGGTGAGATTCCTTTGTTCTTTCAGAGGTGTGAAGTTCCTTTGTATATGTTGTCCCAAACATTTCCACATGCTCTAACAAATGTAGGTATGGAATATATGAGTGATATATACCACAGGAGTTGCATTTTTAGTTTTTTCTTGAAGATGGAGATGGAAGGTGACATTTTTAGATTCTCGTCAAGCTCATTCCAAATCTGCGGTCCTCTGCACACAGTACTAAAGCTGGTAGATTTTAGTCTTCGTTTTTTCCCAGTAATTTGGTTTTTATTTCTGGTGGTATAGGCGTGTATGGGAAGGAAGGTTGGAATGAGTTCACATAATTTATAGTTGAGTTTGTGGACAACCTGATACATTATACAGGCATTCTGGAAGTAATTATGCACAGCAAGTTTTAGGAGATTATAATGATGGAAAAGATGTCTAGTAGGAGAATCATATTCAGTTCATGATAAGGCACGTATAACTTTCTTTTGGAGAATTTCTGGCTTTTTTAGGTGAGTTGGAAATGTGTTACACCATATGATATTGCAATAATATAATTCCTGCTTAAATAAAGTTTTATATAGAGTGAGAAGTGCTGAAAGTGGAAGAAAATGTCTCACTTTAAAAAACAAAGCAGCATATTTGGACAGTTTTTTGGATAGATTGTCGATGTGACATTTGAAATTGAGAAATTCATTGGTGAGGAGCCCCAGGAATTTTGTAAAGCTATCTCTTGTAATATTCTGTCCATTGATTTTGGGGCAAAGTTACTTGGTATCTGGCTTTTTATTGGAACGGAATACAATGTAATTTGTTTTTCTGATGTTAAGACAAAGTTTTACACTGAAACCAGGTGTCTGTTTTTACAAGCTCACTATTTATTATCTGTTGAAGTTAATTTGGATTCTGGTGAGCAAAAAATAAATTACTGTTATCAGAAAACAATACTTTATGTAGTAGAGACGAGGAGTTAGCAATGTCATTTATGTACAAAATGAAGAGAACTGGTCCCAAGATGGAACCCCGGAGGACCCCATGATCGATGGATTTATGATGATTTGTGGTTATTTATATAAACATATTGAAGTCTTCCAAACACATAACTAATAAACCAGTCTAATGCTAGGCCTCTGATACCATAATGATACAGTTTATTGATTATTAAGATCAAGTATTGCCATATAAGTAGTGTGTTTCTTTCTGAAGCCATATTGAGATGGGATAATAATGTTGAGCTTGTCAAGGTAACTGGTAAGTCTGTTATGGTAAATGGCGTTCACTTATATAGCGCTTTTTCTCATCTCTGGATGACCAAAGCCCTTTACAGATCCTGCTGTCTGCCCATTCACGCCACACATTGATGGCAGAAGAGCTGCCATACACACACATGCTCTAGCCTGGCCAGCAGGAGCAACTGGGGGTTCAGTGTCTTGCTCAAGGACACTTCGACATGCAGACTGCAGACAGAGCGGGAATCGAACCCATGATCCTCCGATCAGAAGTCAGTCACACTACACCTGCGCCACAGCCGCAGCCGTTATAAACAACTCTTTCCAAAACCTTGGAGAGAGTAGGCAGGATGGATATTGGACAGGAATTAGTCAAATCATTCTTATCACCGGATTTGTAGATCGGTATAACTTTTGCTATTTTTGCTATTTGTGGCACTACTCCGGAGATTAGAGACAGATTAATGCAGTAGGTAAGAGGTTCTAATATTACATTAGTGATATTTTTCAAAATTTTGCTGGAAATTTCATCAGCTCCAGCAGAGTTCAAGTTCTTCATGTCTGTTGGAAAAATTCCTTATCAAAAATCAGGCAGGATCAAAGTTTCAGCAAATTTAATATGCACTGATCAGCGGAAGACAATACAGAGTACAGCTTTCACAGACAGTGCAGTGCATTAGCTTAACTAACAGAGTGATTCTGGCTATATATATCCAAGGGGCTGTCGGGGTGAAGTCACTTGTTGATAGTTCATTCATGACTCAATTGATAAAGTTTGCTGAGCCGCTTGATTATTTCGTTCATTACTAAGATTGTATCTGCTGGGTCCATGCAGAAAACTCTAGTGATAAGCTGAACAGTCAGTGATAGAACTGAATGTTCATAGTCACATCAGCATCCTTCAATCTGTTTTTTCCACTACTCAACAACTCCAAATATGGTAACAGGATTTCCTAGGTATACACATTAAGCTTTATAAAGAAAAATTCATACTCATATTCATAAAAATTCATATAACTCTGTATAACAGAATTTTTCCATCAGTGTTCCTAATGATTTTCCAGACTTCATCACAATCAGCTGGTTTCAGGAAGAAGGAATTCAGGTAGTTTCCAGATAAATAATGTTTGAAAGAGGCAGCCTGGGGTTGGTTCATTTTATTAGATAAATTTTCTCCAATGGAGACAAAATAATTATTAAATTTATCAGCAAGAGTGGCATTACTGGTGAGATTGCTGACCGCGTTATTGTTAGGAAGTGTGGGAGTTTTTTGGTCCCTGTTTAGAACCTTGTTTAGTACTCTCTAGGATTTCTTGGAGTCACCCTGGGATGCATTTATAAGTTCTGCATAGTAGTTACTTGTTCTAATAATATGTGTTAGTTTATTTCTATAATTAGTACAGTGCATCCGGAAAGTATTCACAGCGCTTCACTTTTCTACATTTTATGTTACAGCCTTATTCCAAAATGGATTAAATTCATTTTTTCCTCAAAATTCTACACAAAATACCCCATAATGACAATGTGAAAAAAGGTTGTTTGGGTTTTTTTGTTTTTTTTTTGAGATTTTTGCAAATTTCATTCATTCATTCATCTTCTTCCACTTAATCCTTTTTGGGTCGCGGGAAGGCTGGAGCCTATCCCAGCATCTTTGGGTGAGAGGCAGGGTACACCCTGGACAGATCGCCAGTCCATCGCAGGGCCAACTCAGAGAGACAGACAACCATTCACTCTCACAGTCATACCTAAGGACAATTTAGAATCCCCAGTTTGATGCCAATTAATCTAACTATTAAAAAAAAAAAACTAAGAAATCACATGTATTCACCGCCTTTGCTCAATACTTAGATAAATGTACATTATTGATCCCAAACTGGGAAATTACAGTGTAACAGCAGCATGACAGTAGACAACCAAAATGACAGAAACACACAGCATAATAGACAAAGGGATTACCCATGGAAAGTAAAACTGCCTAAATAACGTACATACATCGTAGATGAATAGATGATGACCCATATAGATACTGTACATGAATCCTATCTGCTGTACAATGTAGGACTATCAGGTAGGGATGGGTGTATCGATACTAGGGATGGGCATTCGGTGAAATTTTCTTCACCGATCGCCGGGAGAATTAATGATTAATAATCGGTTAATCATTAACATTTTTAGGTAGGTAGACTACATTAGAACATCAGGTATCAGCACGGAGGGCACGGAGAGCCGCACAACTCAAATCTACCTCTCTCTCTCAAATCTCTCTCTCTCTGTTCTCGTGTTTGCTCGGCTCGGGAATCTCGCAAGCTGATTGGCCGAGACGTTTCACCCCGCAAGCTGATTGGCCGAGACGTTTTACCCAGCTCTCTCCCTGCCGAGCGGCCACCCAACAAACGAAGACCGCATTCATTGCTCTATCGCTCGTATTGCTTAGTCTAGCCGCGTGGAACGTTTTGCTGTTCTCTTGTGCCATTTTGTGCGAAATAGTCTTCCCGTCGAGGCACTACGCCGCCTCCTGCAGCTTCCCTCGACGTGTGTACACCGAATCTTCATGACCTTCTCAATAAAGTTTCTGAAAAAAAAAAAAAAAAAAGAATCTTCACGACTGCCATTATTCAGCGCGCAACCACTGTTGGCGGTTTCTTCGCGTAATAAGGGTGTTCCATGGACCCTGTCGATGAGGTATATTTGTATGCTGCATTGCAGTGATTGCAGTACACCTGGTCATTTTTTAAATTGAAATGGTCCCACGCAACACTTCGCCGTAACCGCTTCATGATTTGGCGATCGCCCTACGGAAGCCCGCATGTATCAACGGAGGCACGCCAGAGTACGGCGATGGTGTAATGTTGCCCCCTGGTGCCCAAATTTTGTCATTGCATTGTTTGAGGACGGCCGGATTGTTTTTAAAAAAAAAAAAACAAAAAACGGTTTGTCGACGAAAATGAACTTCCTCGGTGAAATTCTTAATGATCAATTATCGGTTAATCGGTAAATTATGCCCATCCCTAATCGATACCCAAGTATTGATACTTCAATACCAGCTTGATACTTTGGAGTCGATACTTTTTTAAATATCACAATACCGACTTCCGGTTATGGCTGCCACGTAGGACGGACGTGTCTCGCTCTGCTCTGCTCCTGGAAAAAAAAAATCGGCAAATAACTCTCTCATTTGGGACAGAACGTATCCCAGCATTTGGGCGAGGATATGTCGGCGAAGCCTAAGGCTGGAAAACCAGGAAAAGGAAAAAGCGAGCCGCCGAAACAGTCCAAATTAACGGACTTTCAGGTCTGTGACGCAGTAAACAAAACTCCATATATGGCGGAGGAGGCTGGCGGCGGTGCGATGTCTGCGGGGGGAGGCGCAGATGCGCTGATGGCTGCCATGAGTTCAATGAGAGCGGACTTTTCCTCTAGATTTGATGGGATTATGACAGCGTTGGAAGGAATAAGAAAGGAATTGGGTGACTGTGTAGAACGAACGGCGCAGATGGAGCTCCGTCTCGCTAGTGCTGAAGATGACGTCACCCGTCTTCAATTAAAGGTGCGCACTTTGGAAAAAAAAAAATAAATCTCTGGAAGATAATATTTTGGATTTGGAATCTCGGTCGAGACAGAATAATTTGAGGCTGGTGGGTCTTCCAGAGGAATCAGAAGGTCGGGACGTATGTTCCTTTCTGGAAAAGTGGATTCCGGAGGTGCTGGGCAGCGAGGAGTTGCAATCAGCAGTGGTTCTGGAAAAAGCACATCGTATTGGCCCACGGAGAGATAAGGGACCGCCGAGGACCTTAATTATGAAGTTTCTTAGCAATAGAGACAGGATGAAGATCTTCAACGCTGCACGTGCTAAAGGAGAGATTAAACACCAGGACCAGCAGGTGCGGTTCTACCCAGATTTGGCCACAGGAATCCAGCAATTGAGGAAGCAGTTTGATCCCGTACGTAAGGAGCTGCGCAACCTTGGGATTCGTCATGGTGTAATCTATCCTGCGAGACTGCTGACCACGTATGAGGGCAGAACCCACATCTTCAAGACCCCAGAGGAGGCGCAGGAGTTCATCAAGAAGATCAAAGAAGAAGAAGAGACTGGTGGGAGCTAAGCATGAACAAAATATAAGGTAGAATAATTAAGCATTTGCACAGGCATCTGACTGACTTGAAGTAAATAGTAAGTTTACAAAATATAGATTGTATTATATATTAAAAAACAAAACAAAAACAAACAAAAAAAAAAACTATGATGTACAAAGTTGTTAAAAATTTTGGAGTTAAGTTGGAAAACTACAGAGGAGAGTTAATGTTACGTCATTAAAAGCAGTAGAGTTAGGGTGATTGGGAGGATGAAGAAGGAGTGGCTTAGGCTGTTCCCCGTGGGTGTGGAACGGTCGATGGCTATATCGGGAGACAGAATTTTTCTTTTGATTTTGGGGGGTTTGCCACAAGTGTGGGAAGGGGAAATTTGTTTGTGTGTAGTTTGTAGGATGAATGTTCAACCACTCATGTTTTTGCTTCTCTGTATGAGCATGTTTACACTGCAAGGTAATCCTAAACTCTCTATTGATCATAAACCAAAGTGTTAATCTTAATTTAACTTCATGGAATTGCAGAGGTCTACAAAATTTAAAAAAACTTAAACAAGTTATGAATAAAATAAAGGACATGGGTTCAAGAATTGTGTTTTTACAAGAAACTCATCTGATAGAGGAGGATGTTAAAAGAATTAGGAGTAGATGGCAGGGAAGTGTATTCACCTCTTCATTTTCATCCCGAGCCAGGGGAGTTATGACTCTCATACATAAATCAGTTCCTTTTCAAGTGAAAAATGTAATTGGAGACAAATTTGGAAGATATGTAATCATTCAAGGTTCTTTGCTATTAGAAAATATAAATCTTGTGAACTTATATGGTCCCAATATAGATGATCAGAAGTTCTTTGCTAATTTATTTCTCATCTTATCATCACTTACAGGGCAACATATAATAGCAGGGGATTTTAATTGTACATTGAATCCAGGTGTGGATAGATCAACAGGACTGGATTGTACGCACATTGGATGTAGGATGACTATTAATCATTTTATGAAAGAATTGAGATTGTTAGATATATGGAGAGAAATGAAACCACAAGTTAAAGCCTATTCTTGTTATTCCAGTACCTACAAGACATTCTCACGTATTGATTATTTTTTGATTTCCACAGAATTAAGGTCCAAGATTCAAAACTGCTTTTATGATAACATCGTGATCTCTGATCATGCACCCTGTTGTCTAATATATGTAGATAAAAAATTGACAAAGGAATCAGGTAGATGGCAATTTCAGCATAAATGGCTTCAGGATGAGGAATTTGTCAAGTATATAGAAAAACAGATAGACGAGTTCTTTGACATCAATACTACACAAACATCAGCATGTGTAAAGTGGGAGGCTTTCAAAGCTTTTATTAGGGGACATATTATTAGTTATACAGGATCAAAATCTAAGAAGACTCGAGAGGAGAGAGCTAAATTGGAACATAAAATAAAAAGTCTTCAGGAAAAAGTGTATGCAGGAAGTGACCCAAGGTTGGAGAATGAATTACTGATTTTGAGAGCTGAATACGACAAAAAATCAGCGAATAGAGCTGCCTCGAGTCTTCTAAGATTGAAACAATCTTTTTATGAACAAGGTGAAAAATCAGGAAAATTATTAGCATGGCAGATTAAACAATTGGAAATTAAAACACCAATTACCAGTATTATAAGTAAGGGACAGGTAGTTATAGATCCTTTAGAAATTAATAGAGCCTTTAGAGATTACTATGAAAAATTATATGATACCAAAAATGAACCTGATTTAACAAAACTAAATGGGTTTTTGAACGAACTATCTATACCGTGTATTCCAAATGAAAACAGGGAGATATTGGAGTCTAAAATTAGTCAAGAAGAAGTTGGGCTAGCCATTGATAATATGAAATCAGGAAAAAGTGCAGGACCAGATGGTCTTCCAGTTGACCTTTATAAAAAATTTAAGAATAAATTAATAAAACCTTTTTTGGAAATGGTTTTAGAAGCATTTCAAAATAATAATTTACCATCATACATAAATAATGCCTTAATTATACTGCTGCCAAAACCAGGTAAGCCCTCTAATAAATGTGAAAATATGAGACCAATAAGCCTATTAAACGCCGACCTTAAGATAATCTGTAAAATTTTAGCAAGACGAATACAAGAAATTTTACCAAATATTATTAATAGAGATCAGAATGGCTTTATAAAGGGTAGACAAGGCTTCCATAATGTAAGAAGACTATTTAATATTATTTATTTTAATAAAGAAGCACCGGATACAGCTCTCCTATCATTGGACGCCGAAAAGGCCTTTGATAGAGTTGAATGGCCCTTTCTTTTTGAAGTCCTACAAAGGTTTGGACTTGGAAATAATTTCATAAAATGGGTTCAAATAATATACAATAATGCTACAGCAGAAATCCTAACAAATAACAATATTTCAAAACCAATAAAAATCAATAGAGGATGTCGACAAGGCTGTCCACTTTCACCTTTACTGTTTACTATGGCAATTGAACCTTTAGCGATAGCGATACGTTTACATTCACAAATATATGGAATTAAAGTTGGACCAACAGAACATAAAATCTCCCTGTACGCCGATGATATAATTTTGTTTATGTCGAATCTAAAAAAATCAATTCCAACCTTGTTGAATTTAATAAAGAATTTTGGGGAAATATCAGGATATAAAATAAATAAAACTAAATCTTCAATATTAATGCTAAATGAGACCCAGAGAAATTACCCAGCCCCTGAGGTAAATCAATTCAATGTTGTAAATCAGTTTAAATATTTAGGAATCCATATTATGCCTAAGCTAGAATCAGTCGCCAGTGTCAACTATGAAGCCTTAATGTCAGATATCAATGAGTTAACTCAGAGATGGATGTCACTACCAATGTCGATGATCGGGAGAATCAATATACTTAAAAGTAATATTTTACCTAAAATACTTTATTTATTTCAATACATTCCCTTATCACCACCTTTAGATCTATTCTCAAGAATAAAAAAAAAGT
Organism: Pholidichthys leucotaenia; assembly: GCA_020510985.1. Taxonomy (NCBI): domain Eukaryota; kingdom Metazoa; phylum Chordata; class Actinopteri; order Cichliformes; family Pholidichthyidae; genus Pholidichthys; species Pholidichthys leucotaenia. The sequence continues at coordinate 31,110,907 of CM035848.1, forward strand.
TAGTGGAATTTATATGGAACAACAGGAGGGCTAGATTACGTTTGTCTTTATTATATTTACCATTTGATCGTGGAGGTCTGAAATGTCCAAATTTTATGTTGTATTATTGGTCGGCACAACTGAGGTCTATGACATATTATTTTTCATCAAATGATCTCCCTCATTGGACTGAAATGGAATCATACAATTTACCTTTACCTCTTCCCATATTCATATACTCAGATTCGGCAAAAAAATTACAAAAACAAGTTAAAAATCCATTTGTAAAGCATATGATCAAAATATGGTGTGAAGCTAAAAACTATTTAAAAGAACCACAGTTATTGTCACAATTTAGTCCAATATGGGGTAATCAATATTTTAAACCAGGGAGAGCGGACGCCGTATTTAAAGTATGGAATTTAAAAGGGATACAAAAGATTCAGGATTTATATTTGCCATGTGCAGACAACATAATGTCTTTTGAAGAGCTGAGGATCAAATTTAATCTCAATAGAACACATTTTTTTAAATATCTTCAACTTAGAAACTTTATTCGATCAAATCAAAATAAAGCTCTCACTCGACCTATTTATTCATCCTTGGAAAAAATGATGATGAAAGATAGTAAAAGAAAGGGTATTATTTCAGAGTTTTATAACTCATTGACACTATCTTCAAGTGAAAATTCACTGAAAAGATTAAACTACTGGAAAGAAGATCTGCAAATTGAAATTTCAGAGGAACAATGGGAATTGGCTTGTACAGAAGCTCAAACCAAATCAATAAATGTACGCCTTAAATTGATACATTTCAAATGGTTAATGCGGATGTATGTTACACCGGAGGAGTTAAATAGATATAACAAAAATATACCAGATACATGCACAAAATGCATGGAAAGTAAAGGAACCCTATTTCATTGTTTATGGGAATGTAGATTAATAAGAATGTTTTGGGAAGAGGTGAGGGTAACAATTGAAAAAATAATCTCAAAACAAATCATATTGAATCCTAAACTGTTTTTGTTGGGTCTGTACCCAGAAAAGCATAATTTTAATAAAAGTGAAAGAACATTCATAGACCTCAGTTTGCTTAATGCCAAAAAATGTATTGCACTATTATGGAAAAAGACTCATAGACCAGATGTGACTCAGTGGTTAAGACAGATGTTAACAAACCTTCCATTAGAAAGAATAACATATATACTGAATCAAAGGAAATTGTGTTTGAGAATATATGGAGACCTTTTATTGATTATGTAAAAAATTTAAACATAACTCTTGAAGAAGAAGGTGAATGATGTGTGTGGACCTTGTAAATTCCAAACTGGTGAACATAATATGTATACTTATGTATTGGATTGTCTAGACTAAACAGAGGAGCATTGTTGAAGACTTGATTTTGTTGGTGGTTGTTGGTGTTTTTAGTGCATTTTTTTTTTTTTGTAGTACTTTAATGTTAGTGTTTGATTGTATCATGTTTGTTAAAAAAAAAAAAAAAGGTTCAATAAAGATATTGTGGAAAAAAAAAAATATCACAATACCACTGTGTTGATACAAAACCTGCAATTTGTTTTCACTTCTGAGAGAGTTTAAGGTGTTACATTTATGTGTGAAAACCAGTGAAAAACCAGCCCAGGCATGTTTTAGCGATGGTCTGCCGTGTCACATGGTTATGGCAGCCTATCAGATGTTAGAGCCGAACACTCACTGCGCACTGACAGCCTCAGTCAAGCAGTTACAGTGATTCCAGTGCCGAGCAGAGCGAGAGTGAGCTTAGCAGCGTCATGGGCGGCAGAAGAAGTATATGAGTAATGCTCTTTGAACCTATGTGTAACTTATTGAATGGGTTTCTAAAGGCTCTTTTCCACTAGACCCAGTTGGCCTTACTCTACACTACTCGCCACTACTTGGTTCGGCTTGGTTGTGTTTTCATTGCAGCTGGGTACGCCTGGGGTGGGCGGGATTTTTTTACAGCAAGTCGGTGCCACACTCCCGTGACGTAAAACACGCGACCCAAGCGAAACATAACATTGCGGCTGTACAAGGCGACTCCTTGGTCTGTGGCTTTTTGTCACCGTAAAGACCCAAAAGGACCACCAGACAAGGGGACAGGCAGTGAGACGAAACACTCTGGAAAAGTACTGCAGCTTCTGGGAAGCCATAGAGCCGAAGACGTGAGGATATGAAGTAGATCATATATGACGGTAAGCTAATGATTGCTAATGCTAGTTTGTTTTAAGTACATCATACTATACTGTAATGTCTGCAAGTTATCACTATTAGGTACTAAAACATGTATGCTGTGTGTGTGTGTTTCAGATGGCTCTGTTGTGGAAAAATTGCCGCTTCAAACGGTCGGTCTGGCGTTCAACACAACCTGTCACTGATGTCACCCCAGCTTCACAAACGATCAGTGGTTATAGAGCTTAAGAATGTTTGTAGAAACGTTTAGCTTCCTGTACAGCAAATTGCTCTGATCTGTGTGAAAATCATAGAGAGACTGTTGAGGCATCATGGGACGTACCTGCTCCATCAGCACTGAGTCTGTGTGCTGGTGTCATAGCAAAAAGTGATCAGCTGACACAACTTGATCGCCAGGTTGTAGTTATGGGGTTATATTAACCACAAAATATACAGTATATTCAAAAAGTAAACAGTACTGAGTTAGGTATAATAAGATATATTTGACAATTATGATGCATTTTAGGCCAAAACAAACTTGATCTAGGATTAAAAGCAATTAAAATAATGCAGTCACAAGGTTACATGGAAAATACTTGATTTACTAGATACATGTACTGTAGAAATATATATTCTCTGCTTCAACAATGTACTATACATGCATTCATGTAGTATTGCACTGGGAATTGCACTGACAATAAACCTTTGAAGTTTTTGCTGATGTCTCTTTTTTTTATATGTGAAGGTTACCACCAAGTGACATAAATTAAATACTGAAAGATTGGAAAAGCTGTCTAAGAACAATCCAGCAGTTTGAGAAATCACTTTTGGTTTGGTGTAAGTCTGTCAACAGAATTATGAACCATAAAGCAGTTTGTGTTAAAATGTTAAATCCCATTAAACCCTTTCTCAGGGGTGTCACTGATCAGCAGTCAGTAGAAGTCAGTAGCAGTAGAAGTCAATAGCAGTCAGTAAAAGAAATTCAGTGGAATCTGCTGTTGAAGACACTGGTTGGAGGTAAAGCCTGCAGGGTCTTGGCCCTCCATGGCACATGATTGGACACCCTTGCCCAAACCCATTATGATAAAGTTCAGATGCTAATATGGCCCAGAATTCCTCCATACACTGGTACTATCACTAAAGTGTGCAAGCTCTTCTGCGGTGGCACATCCAACAATACAGTCTTCAGTTAATAAAATAATTGTTTTGGTTACTTTTTCTTAATAATGAGCCATTATTTTCAAAGTCACCAATAAATGGTTTGTACTGTTGACTCTTTTCCCACCGGTGCCTTAACAGACAAAATAGAAAATCATGATGCAAACACATAAGTCACTAAATTGTTTATTACAATCAGCAGCAAATTCCAGATTATTCAGAATGTGCAAAATTCAAACTGTAAAAAAAAAAAAAAAAAAAAACTTAGAATGGGTCACACACGCCGGCCACGCTGCCTCACTGAGAAGCAGCTGGGATGTGCCACTCAAGCTGGTCCCAGTTCAGCAGATCTTCAGCCTGCATCTCTGTAAATAGTGAGGCACGGTCCAGTTTGGGGTGAATCGTTTCCCTCTTGCCTAGACGGCCCTCTGATTCTACACTTGGGGTGTGTGTGATTAACACAGTAGATAGGTAAAACACAATCTCGTTCTACTGTACATGATTGGTTGTACAGTTGAATGACAATAAAGGGTGATTTAATTTAGACAAAAGACAGAAATGGGTGGTGGTTAATTAATTAAGTTTAAAACATATTTGGGAAATACACTTGTTGCTAAAAGCCAGTGGTGGAATGTGAATGAATGAATGAATCTTTATTTCGGATAGATTAAAAGTAAAGATTAAAAGAAAACAGAATAATATAACAAAGGGGAAAAAATCTAACAAGGTCAAATTAAACAATAACTCCTCTGATTATACAGTTCAACACAGGTTATCCGAAATGGGTGATGGCTGAAGCCGCAGCTTATATTGCCCACCCATATTCCATCCAGGAATTCAAAAGAAAAGCAAAACAGGAGCGATTACAATTTGAATGTGACAATAAAGTACTTTGTTGTTGTATTTAACCACAATTTTCGTGTAGCTGCGCTTCAGTAAAGTAGATTTTACAAGGGCTGGGCTACATTTAAAATCATCTGTTTTTACTGTGGCCTCAGCAATCTGAATGAATCAATACATTCACTTGAATGGAATATAGTACTTTAACTGAGGGTGTGCATCACCGAGAATGGAGTCGCTCAGTCAAAATATGGAATTTTTAATCAATAAAAGTTTAGCCACTGCTCTGTCACTGCTGTGTCTCTTCTTGCCCTGGCTTCAAGTGTGGGCGGTGTTCTGTACTTTTATTGCTAAAATATAAAAGGAAGCACTACAATCACCACTATGACTGGCGCCTAGCGGCTGCCCCGGCCTTGGATGCGCTCTGCAGAGCGTGCCCAAATGCCAAGTCACGTTTCGTTACCTTGTATTCATACATGTGTAATGACAATACAGTTGAATCTCATCATCTCATCTCATCATCTCAATGGGTCTCAAATATTTGTAATGTGTCCTGTTACTGCATGAGTTTATTGATGATAGACTATAAACTACACGTATAAACTAAATTATATTGATGACTGAACAACTGCCATTCCCCAAAGTGCAACATACAGTTATGAACATAACTCACAAAGGATCACACAAGTGATCTGACCAAAAAAATAAATACATTAACAAGTGGTTTATTTTACAGTTGATGTGCCAGTCATTTTCAGTTATTCTGTAATTAATATTCACACAATCAAATACATCTCAGTTCAGTCCCTTTTATATTAAGTGGAAATTGTGCTACTTTGGTTTTGGCACTTTACCTATAAAAGCAAAGGATTTCAGTACTTTCCACAGTGGCAAGGTCCATTGTGGGGCGGCTGCTTTTCCTTTCCTCTTGCCTAGACGAACAACAGAAATGGATGGTGGTTAGTTAAAGCAAGTTAAAAACATATACAGGCACATCTCAAAAAATTAGAATATCATGAAAAAGTTCAATATTTTTGTCACTCATTTCAGAAAGTGAAACCCATATATAGATTCATTACAGGGACAGTGATATATTGCAAGTGTTTATTTTAATTTTGATGATTATGGCTACAGCCCATATTAACCAACATTTCAACGGCCAACATTTCTATTTAAAAACTATTTTTTAAAAGTAATTTTATGCAATATTCTAATTTTTTGCCAAACTGAATTTGGGGTTTTCAGGGGCTGTAAGCCATAATCATCCAAATTAAAATAAATAAACACTTGAAATATATCACTGTCTGTGTAATGAATCTATATAATAGATGGATTTCACTTTCTGAAATGAGTGACAAAAATATTGAACTTTTTCATGACATTCTAATTTTTGGAGATGTACCTGTATTAGGGAAATACACTTATGAAAGTCAGTGGTGGGATGTGACAAAAATGCTTCGTTTCCCTGACCAGTGATCACCCCAGGATCCACTCTGTACAGGTACAAGTACATTATCAATCCAGGGATTTATGGTGGAACAGCACAACAACACTGTTCCAACACCTTTTATGGAAAATCCACAGAATAGGTGTTTGGGTCTATTCTGATGCTTTAGAAAATTATATGAATCACTTTATAAATCACTGGTTTGAAAATGCGCTTGTATATGTTGAGATTTTGGATCCTGGGGTCCTCTTGACCTGTATCCACAATATAAACACAACATGCTGAGGGAGGTGGACCCCTAGCATGTGGAAACAGATTCTAGAAAGAAATTACACACAACTTAATGCACAGCACCAAAGTGCAACACGTACACAAACCAGGACTTTAACCAAGATTAACATATTTCATCGTTTTGCTCTCACAAGCGAAGACTTCGGACAAAGCAAACGCGAATCAGCAGAGTTGGCTACTAGCTAGCTAGTTGCTAGCTAACACTCATTAGCCAGGACAGGACGGCGTTGTATTGCTCAAAAAAAGTGAGTTTACCAACAACAGGATAAATAAGCGAACAGATGCACAATATTACAAATCACTCACTATCGATGATTCTCTCACGTTCATCTTCAGCTTTGTCCATAGTCCAGTTCTATGCTGGGCTGCATCTGTAACGGGGCGGGTCGCTCCTCTCGCTGTGGATCTGTCACCAAGCACAGAAAACTCCACACCTCTTCGTTGGACCACGGTGTAGATTTCCGCGAAACCTACAACGCCATCTCTATTAATATTGTATTTACTCAGTGACCAAGTTTAGTCCGTGAACTATTGCAAATGGCGGTCGTGTAGATTCCACAGAAGACGGACGCTTCTGTGACATTACACCCTGACCAATCAGGGGCTTGCAGTCTGTTGACGTCACATTTTCGGCTCGACTCAGCACGGTTGTACCCTGGCCTCGAATAGGTACAAAAATAGTACCTGTTAACCGGTGCCAGGTATAATGGAAAAGGCTACAAACCGGGCCGAGTCAAACCGAGTTGGGCCGAGTGGGTACTAGTGGAAAAGGGCCATAACTTACAGCTACCCTGTAATGGCGGATTTGCAGCGTTGGTGTAGCGCATACACTCACGGAGAGAGCTAAACACACATACTTTTTCATATAATGGGACCTGTCAGGGATGTGTCTGTTGTTATTGTTGTTGTTGTTGTTGTTCAGGACCACAATGGAAATAAGTGTGCACACGTTTTTGTGTTATCCCATTGTTTTTAATATATGCTGTATTTTTTTATACAAAGTTACTTTAAACAATGAATAAATCAACAACAACAACATCTGACGTTCCTGACGTGTCACATCAGCTGTTGACCGACCTGACAGATTTGACAGCTCAGCCAGGTCAGTCACGCCCCCTGCCATGGTCTTTGGAGGGGAGAATCATCTCGGTTGAACGATCTCTCGCACACCTAGGATTCATGGATCGGAAGGCAATGGCAGTTTAACTAAATCAATAAATTAAAAAAACAACAACATTGCATTGTGGGGAAAAAAAATGCACATATATGCTGCTTGGTATTCCCATAGAATTTGGATGAATGGTGAAATATTTCAGAAGTAGAAAATTCTTGAATCCACTTGGTTTGACTGAGCTTTCATCCAGCATACTTACCTGCCTGGATGACTGAGAATCTTCACCAAGTTAAGAAATTGAATTAATTTTGCATTCATTTTAAGTCTCAATTATTTTTATTATAAATGAATTATATTTCATTTTATTTTTATTTACTTTGCTCATTGTTCTATTTTATTATCATTTTGTAAGCATTTCTTTCAAGTATTTATGTTCATGCATTTTATTCATATTTCATATTGCCCTTGCAATAAAGTTGTTCATGAAACTGCAATCATGTGATTTTCTTTTAAGAGGCAAAAATTATCTATCGAAGAAAAAGTCCCATAAATTAATGGTATCTTATTGAAAGGAAAAATGTTGGTATCGCCCATCCCTACTATCAGGTGCAGGGTGCAGTGTGAGGGACCAAGTAGACTGCAAGGTACACTATGGCAGCACAGACCAGAATTCAACGTCAGAGGGAGTTATTGTACAGTGAAATGACATGTGGCAGGAAAGATTTCCTGTACCTAACCAGTCGGCAGCGAAGCTGTAGCAGTCTGCTGAAGAAAGTGCTCCGCTGTTTGTCCAGTGTGTGGCGGAGGGGTGATCAGGATTGTCCATGATGGATCGCAGTTTGTTCAGTGTCCTCCTCTCCACCACAGTCTCAAAGGTCTCCGGCCTGAGGACCAGTCACAGAGCCAGCCTTCTTGATAATCTTGCCAAGTCTGTTGGTGTTGCTGGCTCTGATACTGCTACCCCAACAGACAGCAGCAAAGAAGATGGCGCTGGCGACAGTGGCCAGGTAGAAAAGCTCCAGCATCCTGTTGCACATGTTGTAGGATCTCAGCTTCCTCACAAAGTAGTCTGCTCATCCCCTTCTTGTACACAGCATCAGTGTTAGATTTCCAGTCCAGTTCATTGCTGGTCATGGCACCCAGGTATCTGTAGTCCTCAACCACCCCCACATCCTCCTCTCTAATCTGCAATGGCTGTGAAGGTGTCCTCTTCTTCCTGAAGTCAATCACCATCTCTCTGGTCTTGCTGACGTTCAGCCTCAGGTGATTCTGCTCAGTCCACTCCACAAATCTGTCTACCAGTGCACTGTACTCCCCCTCCTCTCCCCCTCTTACACACCCAACAACAGCTGAGTCATCAGAGAATTTCTGCAGGTGACATGACTCTGTGTTGTACTGAAAGTCGGTGGTGTATAAGGTGAAGAGAAAAAGAGAAAGCACAGTCCCCTGTGGAGCTCCTGTATCACTAACCACCACATCAGACAAGACACTGCCCAGCTGGACAAACTGTGGCCTGCCTGTCAGGTAGTCAGTAATGCGTGAGATCACAGAGCTGTTGACCCCCATCCCCTGCAGCTTCTCACCCAGCAGCAGTGGCTGGATGGTGTTAAATGCACTGACGAAATCAAAGAACATGATTCTCACATTGTCTCCTCCGCCATCCAGGTGCAAATGGGCTTATTGCAGTAGGTAGATGACAGCGTCTTCAACTCCTAAATGGGCCTGATATGCAAACTGCAGAGGGTCCAACCACATCTACACCTGCGGCCTCAGGTGGGCTAAGACCAGTCTTTTCAGGACCTTCATCTCATGAGATGTGAGTGGCAACTGGTCGATAGTCGTTCAGGTCAGATGGAGACGACTTCTTGGGGACAGGAACCAGGCAGGACGTCTTCCACAGCACCAGTACTCTCTCCAGACTCAGGCTCACGTTGTACAGGTGTTTCAGTATTGGAGAGAGCTGGTTGGCACAGGTCCTCAGGATCCTGGCAGAGATGCCATCAGGGCCCGCAGCCTTCCACTGACTGAGTCTCCCCAGCTGTTTCTTAACCTGGTCTGTAGTCACAGTGATGTGAGGGGGGCTGGTGTTGATGTCCTCGGAGAAGGGGGGGGTTGCTGCACAGGCGGCTGGGATGTGGAGGTGACAGACGGTGAGTTGAACCTGTAAAAAAACAGATTCAGCTCATCAGTTCTCTCAAGGCTCCCCGATGTCTGTGTCTCTCCCCTTACATCCAGTGATGTATTTCATTCCCGTCCACACATCCTTCACATTGCTTTGCCTAAGTTCACATCACATCACACCCATTTTAGCTTTGCTCCACTGGCTGCCTGTGCATTTTAGAGTTCATTTTAAACTTCTTTTATTTGTTTTTAAATCCTTGAACGGTCTTGCTCTGCCTTATCTCTCTGAGCTTCTGCATCCCTATGTCCCACCCGGTCCCTCAGGTCAGCTGAACAGCTGCTTCTGAGGGGACCAAAGGCGAAGCGGAACCTCAGAGGGGACAGAGCCTTTTTTGATCATGGCACCCAGGTTATGGAACGACACTTCTGAACATTAGACAAGCACCTTCACTGTCCGTTATTAAAACCCATTTTAAAACACACTTTTACTCTCTGGCCTTCAACCCAGTGTGATACATTGATTTTATTGAATGAAATGGATTTGTATTTATTTTTTTATTTATTTACTTCTTTTTCCTTTTATTTCATTGATTCTGTTGACTGTGGTTTCTACTCGTGCTGAGTTTTATATTGTCTTGTTGGTTTTATATTGTTTTTGTGTTAGTGTCCTTCTCCTTGCTTTTATGTTTTTAAGTGTGTTCTTGTTGTACAGCACTTTGTGTAGTGAGTGTTGCTTTCTAAAGTGCTTTATAAAAAAAGTTGATTGATTAAGTTTATCCTCCAACTTCCTCCTGTAATTGTCTTTACACCTCCTCAGCATCTCTCTCAGTTCACGCTGTATTCTCCTCAGTTTTTCCTTGTCTCCAGACCTAAAAGCGCTCTTCTACTTGTTAAGAAAGAAGTGCCTTCAGGTCACTGATGATACATGGTTTGTTGTTGGGAAAACAGTGTACGGTCTGAGCTGGCATGGTTGAGTTTTCACAGAATCTGATGTATTCTGTGATGCAGTGGGTCGTATTGTCGATGTCCACCTCATGTGGTTCACAGAGTATGTCCCAGTCTGTCATCTCGAAGCAGTCCTGTCATGTGTCAGCAGCCTCCTGTGTCCACCACCTCACAGTCCGTGTATAAGCAGGCTGCCTTTGCACAAGGGGAATGTACTTGGGTGATAACAGGACCAGGTTGTGGTCTGATCTGCCAAGGGGGGGTAGAGCTGTGGCATTGTATCCGTCTCTTGCATTGGCATACAGTAGATCCAATGTTTTATTTTCTCTGGTGGGACAGTCAACAAACTGGTGAAAGTTTGGTAATGTTTTGCCCAGTGAGACATGGTTAAAATCACCCGTGATGGCCATAAATGTGTCAGGGTGCTGCTCCAGTAGAGTGGCAGTAGTGGCGCTGATTGCGTCACAGGCCACTGCTGCATCAGCTGATGGAGGGATATAAACAGTAATCACAATGGCACACGTGAACTCTCGCGGCATATAATAAGGTTGCATACTCACAGCCAGCAGTTCAGTGTTCGGGCTGCAGCGCCGTTCCTTTACATAAATGTGTCCAGGATTACACCACCTTTAATTCACAAGAACTGCCAATCCTCCTCCCCTCTTTTTCCTGCTACTTATAATGTCCCTGTCCCACCGGGTAGTCTGAAAGCCTGGTATCGCTACACTGTTGCCCAGGATCCGTGAGTGTAACCACGTTTCTATAAAACACATACTACACTGACGGTATTCCCTTTGCGTCCTAACCAGCACTGTGAGCTCATCATTTGCCTTGTTTCCCAACAACCTCACGTTACCGGTGATGAACATCGGTACAGCCAGCTTACACTTCCTCCTCCTCCTCACCTTGGCTCCAGTCCTTCACCCGTGGCGTCTCCTCTTCAGCTCATCCGGGATGAGGGGCTTCGCTCCTGGCAGCAACGCTGGCCTCAGCACAATCAGCTGGTCGCATGTGTAAAGGATGCATTCACCCCCACCTCTATTGTTCTCCATTGCCCCGAGGGAGAAAAATAAAAGACCAGGTGTTAAATCGGAAAACTTGGCCCAGTCGTTAATCCGAGTCTTCCTACTGAGCCTTGATGAAAAGAAACACACTATACACAAGAATAAGCTAATAAAGACATAAAGACACAAAGACACGAGAGCTGGTGCTGTTACAGCCGCCTCTCCTTACGGCGCCAGAAATGTACATTTGTTGATGCACCTTTGATAAGATAAGATAAGCCTTTATTAGTCCCACAATGGGGAAACTCCAGGATTGCAACAGCACAGGGATAGCAACACTCAGAGCAATAATTAAGAAGATACGGAAGATATAAATAAGAGCAGTGGATATACATACACATAAATATATAAATATATATACAAAGTGTGGAGCATTGTAGCAAGATGGAATAAACAGCATAACCGTCTACTTAGTTATCCTACATAGTATGAATATGTACCCATACATATTGTCACCCTCTGTAGCGACCAATGTTGTCCTAGTTGTATATACTGGAGGGGACCATTGTGTAAGTCTATTGCGTCTTTTGCATTCAATACTATTAGGTCGTCACATTGCTTTGGTAGCAATTCCAGCCTCAAGCCTTTTTGAATATGATGCCACAAGCGTGGCACACCTATCTTTGGACAGTTTGGCCCATTCCTCTTTGCAGCACCTCTCAAGCTCCATCAGGTTGGACGGGAAGCGTCGGTGCACAGCCATTTTCAGATCTCTCCAGAGATGTTCAATTGGATTCAAGTCTGGGCTCTGGCTGGGCCACTCAAGGACATTCAGAGTTGTTCTAAAACCACTCCTTTGATATCTTGGCTGTGTGCTTAGGGTTGTTGTCCTGCTGAAAGATGAACCGTCGCCCCAGTCTGAGGTCAAGAGTGCTCTGGAGCAGGTTTTCATCCAGGATGTCTGTACATTGCTGCATTCATCTTTCCCTCTATCCTGATTAGTCTCCCGGTTCCTGCCGCTGAAAAACATCTCCACAGTATGATGCTGCCACCACCATGCGTCACTGTAGGGATGGTGTTGGCCTGGTGATGAGCAGTGCCTGGTTTCCTCCAAACATGACGCCTGGCATTCACACCAAAGAGTTCAATCTCTGTCTTATCAGACCAGAAAATTTTGTTTCTCATGGTCTGAGAGTCCTTCAGGTGCCTTTTGGCAAACTCCAGGCGGGCTGCCATGTGCCTTTCACGTGTGTGATACATGTGGCTTCCGTCTGGCCACTCTACCATACAGGCCTGATTAGTGGATTGCTGCAGAGATGGTTCTTCTCTGCAGCAATCTTTTCTCTTCTCTTCCTTCTGGAAGGTTCTCCTCTCTCCACAGAGGAATGCTGGAGCTCTGACAGAGTGACCATCGGGTTCTTGGTCACCTCCCTGACTAAGGACCTTCTCCCCTGATTGCTCAGTTTAGATGGCCAGCCAGCTCTAGGAAGAGTCCTGGTGGTTCCGAACTTCTTCCATGTGCAGATAATGGAGGCCACTGTGTTCATTGGGACCTTTAAATCAACAGAAATTATTCTGTACCCTTCCCCAGATTTGTGCTTCGAAACAATCCTGTCTCAGCGGTCTACAGACAATTCCTTTGACTTCATTCTTGGTTTGTGCTCTGACATGCACTGTCCACTGTGGGATCTTATATAGACAGGTGTGTGCCTTTCCAGATCATGTCCAATCAACTGAACTTACCACAGGTGGACTCTGATTAAGCTGTAGAAACATCTCAAGGATGATCAGTGGAAACAGGATGCACCTGAGCTCAATTTTGAGCTTCATGGCAAAGGCTGTGAATACTTATGTACATGTGATTTCTTAGTTTTTTATTTTTAATAAATTTCCAAAAATTAAAAAAAAAACCAAAAAAAAACAACTTTTTTTTTCATGTCAGAATTTTGAGGGAAAAAATTAATTTATTCCATTTTGGAATAAGGCTGTAACATAACAAAATGTGGAAAAAGTGAAGCGCTGTGAATAATTTCCAGATGCACTGTATATTCATTTTTATTATTAATATTTGTTTTTATGTAGCATTTATTTTTGTGCTTAATAGATTTGAATTTGCCCTTAGAAAGCCGTGGATGTTGAATACCACTTCATATACTTCCATTTTCTTCATAAAATTTCCATTTTCTCCAAAAATTGCCATTTGTTCTATATAAATTTCTATTTTTTATATTTAAATTTCTATCTAATATAAATTTCCATTCTTCTTATAAAATTTCTATTTTAATATAATTTTTGTATATAAATTTCTGTCCAGGGTGGACCCTGCCTCTCGCCCAAAGATGCTGGGATAGGCTCCAGCCCCCCCCCCCCCCCCACGACCTGAAAAGGAAAGGATAAATTTCTATTTTTTTCTATATACATTTCCATTTTTTCATAAATTTCCATTTTTCTTCATAAATTTCCATTTGTTTCTACAAATTTTTATTTTTTATTCATAAATTTAATTTTTTTTCTATATTTCCATATTTCTACATAATTTTCCATTTTTCTTCATACATTTCCATTTTTTTCTTCATAAATTTCTATTTTGTTCATAATTTTTTTTTTTATCATTCCACCCCCATGATGCCTTGCATGAATTATGGGCACAATTTCCAGTACTAGTTTAGAACTTGTGGTTGTCACTGAAACGGGACACTTTTCCTTGTTAAAAAACAATGACTTTGGCATCAAAGATGCGGGAACACGGCCTTTTGCACCTCAAAAACAGTAATATAATCATACCACTTCCCACGACTATGGGGGGATGGAAGATGAGCTTAAAAAGTGGCCTGGCAGACTGTAGCTCCGTTAGTTAGCTCCGCTGCTAAGATGCTAACGCTGTAAACAAATAAAAGTTCTGAGATATATCAATGTCTCTACCGCAATAAAGTCAGATGCATTTTGTTAAAAGATTTTGGACATAATCAGATTTACCTCAGAGCAGACGTAGAATCTAGTCAGAGTCACAAAGAACCACAACACTGTGCTTGGCTGTTTTAATGTCGGGGTAAATACAGACAGCTGCAGCTGTTTGTTTTACCCCAAAATTAAAATGCTCGTGCTGCTGTTATGCTGTGAATGCTTGTTATTTAACCTAACACATACAGACCTTTTTCTGACAATTGTTCAGAATTTTATTGATCTGTAGTTTGTGATAATTTAAAAGTTAATGCATGCTGAAGCTGCTAATATCAAGTCCATATAGTTCCAATTCAGTGCAACGAATGCAACCCCCCCCCCAAAAAAAAACAACTATTTGATATCTTTCTTAAATCGTTAAGCCTTAGGAAGCAAACTGTTACTATTTTTTATTTATTATTTTACTTCATGCAGCCTTCATTCTGGTGACATACTGTATATGACACATAAACGTCAGATCTGTGACATTCATACAAGTGAAAACATACCTGCTGTTCTTCTGTCTGTACCACCGATCACAGCAACAGTCTTTGTTAGTTTTCAGTGCATCATCTACGCATTGCCGGTGACAAGCCTCCATTTATCCAGTCTATTCAGGGATGAGAATCCTCCGCGGATCCGAGGAATTCCTCGGATTTGATCATGTCTAGGGTCATTCTCGTGAATCGTCTAGATTCGAGAATTTTTTTTGGGGTGGGGGGTGGGGGGGGTCTGTTATGAGCGGCGAGTCGTATTTTCGATCGGCTGCTCAAATCCACCGCGCAGAACGCGCTACCCAGCAAGATCAGTAATGTAATGTAACAAGGCCACTGATTGGCTGATACTTATTGAAGCAACCAATCGACGATTTTGTTATTCCTTTGTCATATCCCACACGTGGAGCGAAATGCAAATGGCAGACAATTCAATCAACCGAGTTTTCCCGATTTCGTGAAAATGGTGAACCTAAAACTCACGAAAGACAACAAAGCAAGAAGACAAAGGGATAAGGAACAAGTTTCGTTGGGAATGGCTCCAAAAAACTGTGTCAATGACTGTAAAGATCGGTAAAAATACCGAAGTTGTGGTTGAAAAAATGGCCGACTTCATAGTGAAATGCGAAGTACCAGGGAAAGCCCAGTGTGTTTATTGTAACGATTTCTTGAGTTATGGATCTCGTGGTTGTGTTGCCTTAGTTGAACACTGTTCAAAACAGAAACATCTCAAAATTGTGGCTACAAGGAGATCGAATTACTCACTCGTGCTGCGTTCAAAACGATCGATGGACACGGTCAAATTCAGATGCCAGTCAAAGTTCATCACAATCGGCCCCGATTACAGCAATTAGTGATCGTTAGACACATTCCGAGGTAAGATTTTTTTCTCGTTATAAGTAATGTACTTGAGAATTTTTGCGTAATGAATTTGTTATGAAATAGCATGTGTAAGTTGTGATGTCATGCCTGTTTTGAAACACTAATTGATAATTTGAAACACTAATTAAACATCTTTTAGGTTTTACTTACTTTCTTAGATTATCTTTCAAATATTAAAATATACTAATATGAAACTTATTTATATTCCTAGTAACACTAACAAATGCACACATTAATAAATCAAAATGCTTGCAGAATGTCAGTATATTTTAATAAGTGGGTGATGGACTTGGTGATGGAATTTTGTTAATATTTATAATTTATTTTACTTGGTTAAATTATTTTGTCTGTTCTAGAACTATGTAAATGTAATTCTGTGTCAGTTCTAGGGTCGGCTGTGGCGCAGGTGTAGTGTGACCGACTACTGATCGGAGGGTCATGGGTTCGATTCCCACTCTGTCTGAAGTCTGCATGTCAAAGTGTCCTTGAGCAAGACACTGAACCCCCAGTTGCTCCTGGTGGCCAGGCTAGCGCCTGTATGTGTATGGCAGCTCTGCCGCCATCAGTATGTGAATGTGTGCGTGAATGGGTGGATAGCAGGATCTGTAAAGCGCTTTGGTCATCCAGAGATGAGAAAAAGCGCTATATAAGTGAACGCCATTTACCATTCTAAACATATTAAATAGTAGTAAAATATAATTTAGTATTATTACATCAACATACCATTCAGATATCATAAATTTACACATGTGATGCAGCAGCAGATTAAAAAGGTAAGTTATAAATGCATTTGTACTTACTTGTAACTTTAAATATAAGACCACATTTGAGCATTCTAAAACACCAGACTTCGTTAGCTTCTGGGGGGCAACGCCCCCCAGACCCCCCACCAAGGCTCCGCCTTGGATCCGGCTTGAGGGACGCAGGCCTAACTAAGACCCCCGGCTTAGTTTCCTCTTTTTTTCCCAAACCCCATTCTCATCCCCGTCTATTGGCACAACCACGAACATCAGCAACAAGTACCAGAACTACGCCAGAACATTCAAAAACTACAAGTGCTGAAATTAGCTGCCACTTGACTGCAAAACACGTATGTGGACTATACATTAAAAAACTTTTAAAAACGCTATTTTAAATGCCCCACTACTCCACTCTTGCTGACTGATTTAACACTACTTCAGCCGAAACCGGCAGTCCTGCCCATAATCCTTCCTACAGCAGCACCCCCAGGAATAAAGTGGATAGTGTAGCCACTCGTGTGACTTATTTAATGCTTTGCATAAGGCCTCACATATTAGATAAGAACAAGGTACAGAGTTTCCTTGGAGATAACAGGATACTGTGAAAGGGTAACCTTTGGTATGCAGAGACTGCTTGGGGGGATTCTTTGTGTGCCGAGAGACAGCTTGGAGATTCCTTTGTAGGCCGAAGACTGTGAGGGGGAGGCTATGGGATTTGAGAGGAAAGGCATTGTTACTGGTGATTATAATGCAATGTGACTTGTGAGCTGTGAGAGCCCCTGGTATATAAGGGACGAGTTGTTTCTGTGATGTCCTCTTTTCTACTTTGCTCATGTTGGAGCGTGTAATAAACTGTCTTTTGAGATGAAACCTGCCTCATCATTACACACTCCACAATAGTTCCATTTTCTTTTCCATACATTTCTTCAGGCCCCTCCCAATTCTTCTGCTGTGGAAAACCACAGGAATCTTCTGTGACTCAGAGCAACAATAATAGGGCTGCAGCTAGGAACTATTTTACGGTTTGGGTAATCGCCCACTTTAATCAAAGATTACTGGAGTAATCAGATACTTTTTTAAAGAAACTTGCATTTACCAACATATGTGGAACTTTCCTAAAGAGCAGTAGTAATTGTAACAAACACTCAATAACACAGGTACACACTTATTGCACTGCTTATTGCATAGAACGTAACTTTAAACGTGATGTTACACCATAAAGTTCCGTTGGCTAGCCGTTAGCATCCGCTAGCACTAGGAGATGCTAATGGCAGTGGCTATATGTTCTTTGGTCATATAGGCATAATTAGCATAGCTGACTATATTCTATTCATCTTAATTCAAAATCTCAATCATGTACCTTGTCTCGGGTGCACTGGTAATGCATGGCGTGGGATGCTTTCTGCCAAGACACTGTAACATCAACGTTGTAGGATGCTAGCTCGCAGCTCGGCTTTACCATATTCACACTACACAGTGTTTTCCTTCAGTTTGCGCTTGAAATGATCCCAGACTTGAGATACTTTTGTCATTTTTTCTGACATTCTTCTTGCTCTTTGCCGGCCCGTCACTATGTCCCTCTGATATGGCGCCATTAAACAAAGTTGCGTCTTGTTTACGTAGCGGGACAGGAAGAAGGTTATATAGACCGGAAGTGCTACATTAAACGACAAGTCGAAGCATAGATTTTGAATTGAGGAATTTTTGTAATCGAATTATTCAAATTATTTGAGTAATCATTGCGGCCCTAAACGAGACACTAAAACATAGCATCCAGTATTTTCCCTCCAGCATCGTCCTGACGTGTCGTCAGAGAGTCTGACTTGACAATTTCTCTGCAGACTCGATCTTCCAGGACGGCGACCAAAAAGGCCTCGCTACGATGACGACGAGGATGAAGACTAGAGAGCAAAGACAGTTCCATTGACGATGGCAGCAGCAGGGGTGGGGGTGTGACTCTGACTACGTCCCTCCTGACCTCTGGGGAGACAGCGGGAAGGAGGAGGTTAGACAACTGCAGGATGAGGAGGCCCAGCGGAGCTTACATATCAGGATCAGGAAGTAGACACAGCAGGGGGTGGAGCTTCAACTGGTGGCGGAAGTAGATGAAAGAAAGGGCGGGGCTTCACCAAGAGGAACAGGAAGTAGCTGGATAAATGACCCGAGGGAATTTTTCTGCTCAATCTGTCACTTTTTTCTCATTATTTTCCTTGTGATCTTCCAATTATCTTAAATTTGACTTTTTTCCCTCATAAATTAATGAACGCTTTATCATAAATTCGTAAAAAAAAAAAGTTTGCTAAAGTTTTAACTGAAGTTTTTCATTTCAGAAAATTTTCTTAAAATTGTAAAAAAAAAAAAAAAATTTCTCATAATTTAAAACATTATTCTTTCATGTTTGTGATTTTTATTTCTTTAGTTTGACACTGTTTTCTTGTATTTTTTGTAATTTTCTTGTTTATTTGAAACTTCTTTCCTTATTAAAACCTCTTACCATTCTGGTGCCTCCCTCGTGCAACGTTTTACATTAGCTGGAAATTGGCAGGAATGGTAAGGGGTTAATTTCTTAGAAAACTTTTTATAAATCGTTTTTAAGCTTTTTTTTTTTCTCGGATGTTTCATCCTTCTTGTCTTAGCAGGGTTTTAATGTGAAAAGCCTGTGTTGTTGAGCTGAAGGAAGTCAAAGAAAAAATAAACTTTTATTTTTAACTTCAGTTACAGAAAAAAATTGTCACTCAGCTAGTTTTCATAATAAGAGCCTCTAACCTTCCAAACTTGACTATATTTTTTAAGTTGATTTCTTGTTTATAACTTAATGCAGGGGTGTCCAACCAGGTGCCATGGAGAGCCAAGACCCTGCAGGTTTTCTCTTCTACCCAGTCTCTTCAGCAGGTGTTTTCACTTATCAGCAATCAGTGGGAAGAAGTTCACAGAAATCTGCTGTTGAAGACACTGGTTGGAGGTAAAACCTGCAGGGTCTTGGCTCTCCATGGCACATGGTTGGACACCCCTGACTTAATGTTTTTTCTGCTTTTGTTTAAATTTTTATTTATTTCAGTTTAATGTTGATTGTTTTTCTTTTGTTTAAATTAGTTTTATTTTTTAAATTCTTGTTTACTGTTTATATTTGTTTTTATTTTTTAATTAATTTCCAGTGTCTTTTTGTAAATGTGTTGATTTGGTTTCTGTCATTTTTCCTGCTATGAAACCAAACTTTGTCCTCCACATGAAATGATCATTTTACTTGTAACGCTAATGTAAAAAGATTAAAAAATTAATGTTTCCAATAAAATCTGCATTTATTCTCTCATCATTTCTGCTTCATTAAAAATCTGCACATTTTTCTCATAAGTTTCTGGACTGTTTTCTTAAGTTTTTTTCTTGTAAATTTGTTTTCCCCTTCTACATCTGTGGATTTATTGTACAGTTATAAATGTATTGGTACAATGTAAATTTTAAATATTTGTACTGTAAATGTCCAGCTTTCTCATAAACTTGTTTTATTTCTAATAAATTTGCCGTTTTTATTCTTAAGAATTTATATATTTTTTCTCAAATCTGCTTTTTCATCAAAAATTAGCAGTTTTTCTGTGAAATATTTCAACTATTGTAAATTTGAAGGGGTTTTTTTTCTTGTAAATTTGCAGGCTTTTTCCCCACATACTTGCATTTTTCCCCTATATTTTTGCATTTTTTTTTCCCTGTAAATTTTCAGGTGTTTTTCCTGCAATTTTGCAGTTTTTACCTGTGATTGTGCTTTTTTTTTCCGTGTAAATTTGCAGGGTTTTTTTTCCTTATATTTGCTTTTTTCCCTATAATTTTGCTGTTTTTTTTCTGTAAATATGCAGGTTTTTCCTTTAAATTTTGCAGTTTTTTTCCCTGTAGTTTTACAGTTTTTTTCCTGTAATGCAAAGTTTTTTCCTTCATATATTTGCATTCTTCCTGTAATTTTGCAGGGTGTTTTTTCTTCACGTATTTGCAGTTTTTTTTCTTCACATATTTGCAGTTTTTTTACTGTAATTTTGCAGTTTTTTTTCCTCTGACGTGGCTGGTAACAGTGAACACTTGTGGTTGTAAAGAAGTCTGTGAAACAAAACAGCCACAAACACTTGAGGGAAAATATGACTGCTGTGTTTGATCTGACAGGATTTATTGTTTGACTTTCTTCACATATAAATAAACCCACAGAAGAAGCATTTTATTACTGTGAGTCTGCACGTCATCGGGGAATTTAGTCCAGAAGTTAAAACTGATGCTGGAGTCAAAAAAACCGAGGCTCTTCTGTCCACAAACTCTTGACTTTGATGGGAAAACAGAAAAAAAACATGGAAATTAACGAGGAAAAACAGATTTACAAGAAAAAAATAATCAATTCAGATCAAGAAAAAGTTGAAAATTTACATGAATAGAAGTGAAAATTTATGAGAAAAATCTTGTCTGTTTAAAAGAAGCAACATAAGGTTTGAAAAAATATAAGAAAAACACAAACTTAATACAGCAGTGATCATCAGGTTCCAAACAAATGTAGACTTCCAGATCTTGTATTGTTTATACCCGTTTACTCAGGGGTGGAGATCATTGAGAGATCTGGCCAATGTTTGATCTATCAATCTCCACAGTCTCCTCAGAGGTTTGACTGAGTCCAACACACACAAGGATCTCCCAAACCATCCCAAAAATCGGCCCAATCTCTCAACAATCTCCGTGTTGTGTAAAAGGGCTTTTAGCAACAGCATTTAAAACCTAAAGTGTGCTATGCATTAGGTTTTAAAATCACAGGAGATGCATGTTGTACTTCAGAAGAACGAGACTTGGACCTACACCACCTGACTGCATCAGCTCACACTCAAACATTCTCAAAGCAAATGTTCCATTGAGAATGGCTTCCAAGCAGCTGTAGAACAACAGCATTTCAAACCGAAGATGTGCAACACATTACGTTTTAAAATCATAGCACAGAAGAGTGAGACTTTGAACTTGGACCTCCAACATATGAGACCATCGCCTTAACGACTGCACCTAACTGCATCAGCCCACACTCAAACATTCTCAAAACAAAGATGTTTCACTGACGGGGATTCCAAACAGCTGTAGAACAACAGCATTTAAAACCTAAGGTGTGCTGGCTTTCTGTCCTCCAGGAGGGCATTCTTGAAACCACAGCTGTCTCAGCAGTCTGATTTCTAACTGAACCGTCCTCCATCAGACACAGAGAAGATGTCCTCTGTCACTAGTTAGGAGGACCTCATCCATCCACCTCCTCCTCCATCAGACATAGAGGAGATGTCCTTCTCCATGTCCTTCATCACTCATATGGACAAAAGCATCCACATCCTCTGTCAGACATGGAGGGGTGTCCTCCTCCACTCGTAGGGATGACATCTTCTCTGAACGTCCTCTGTCTGTCATAGGGACGATGTCCTCTGTCAATGTCTTCCGTCACTTGTAGGAATGATGTTCCGTTCACAGCCTCCATCACTTGTAGGGATGGCATCTTCCATGAACGTCCTCTCTCTGTCATAGGGACAGTGTCCTTTGTCCATGTCCTCCCTCACTTGTAGGAATGATATCCTCCGTTCGTCATAGGGACGACGTCCTCCGTCCATGTCCTCCGTCACTCGTAGGGAAGACGTCCTCCCCTCCCCTTCGTTCAGCGGCCGTCCAACCACGAAGCTCACCAGCCTCAGCGGGAACTTTCCGGTTGCCTTCAACCGTTTGGCATTGTTGTGGACGCTGATGAAGCAGAGCGTATTGATGATCCCGTTACTCATGGCAATGCACTCGATGATATAGAAGACCACGAGGGAGTTCCTGTCCCTGGAGATAAGGGTGGGGTAGAAGTCCCTCAGCAGGGTGAAACTGTAGTACGGAGCCCAGCACACCACATAGGCCACTAGAACCAGGATCAGTGCCACCACTGTCTGCCGACGCTTCCGGAGCCGCCTCTGAATCTGCTCAGTCCTGAAACCCGGGACGTCCTTGAACCACAGCTCCCTGGAGATGCGGACGTAGCAGATGGCCATAATGGCCACAGGAAGCACAAACTCCAGAGTGAAGACAAACAGGAAGTAGGAACGGTAGTACACCTGCTGGTCCACAGGCCAAATCTGGGCACAGAAAGTCTTACGGTGGCTGCGGCCATCCAAAGTTGGGTATGCAATCTCAGAGGCCATGTAGGCCGAAGGGACAGAGACGAAGACAGGGACAATCCAGACAGTCAGGATCACGCAGAATGCCGTCTGTTGCTTCATACGAGGTTTTAGGGGGTTCAGGATGGCCGTGTACCTGAACACACAGAAAAAAGACATGGGATTAACGTGGACCAGGTCTGAGTTTGGAGGAACTACACGAGGTCTGCCTTCATGAGGGCCATTTGAGAGGTTCTAAGCCTACCTAGTTAGGGGTCATGCCAGGTTAGTGAAACTTCCCCAAAAGCACACGTCGGTCAAACGTCAGCCCAACACCGGCCCAACGCCAGCCCAACATACAAAGTTTATATCGGGAATGCATCTTATTGGGGTTGTTGTAAACTTGCTGACGTTGGCCCGATGTATATGTGCTGTTGGGGCTGAGACCTGCCCCCCACCCATCACCCCTGTGACGGCACCTGTCCATGGCGATGGCGAGCAGGGCGTTGGTGGACACGTGTAGAGAGACGGTCCGGAGGTAGTTGGTGGCGGCGCAGAGTGACAGGCCGTGATCCCAGGATAGCCGCTTCACCACGTAGTAGTCCAGCAGGAAGGGGCAGCAGACCGTCGCCACCAGGACGTCTGACACAGCCAGGTTGGCGATCAGCAGGTTAGTCAGGTTCCTGAGTACGGAAGGCCAGAGGATTCATGATTCATTGGCTTCACTCTAAAATGGTCTTTTAATAACGCAATATTTTTTCTGCGTAATTTTGTTACTTTTTGTTTGTAGATTTTCCATCAAAATTTGATTTATTTTTTTTTTTTTTTTGTAAATTTTAGACTCTTTTCTTGGAAATTTCAAACTTTGTGCTTATTCATTTTTTGTGGAAATTTATACATTTATTGCAAATTTAAACTTTTTTCTCATAGATTAGAAGTTTGTTAATTTTTCATTGCAAATTTAAATTTTTTTCTTGATTTTTTCTGTAAATTTGTACATTTCTGTTGCAAATTTGCTTTATTTTAGATTTTTCTTGCAAATTTGTGATTTTGTTTAATTGAGAACTTACATTTTTTTCTAGAAAAATTTTCTTGAAAATTTCTGAATTTTTATGGCAAATTTGCTTTTTTCTAGAAGGTTTTTCATGAAATTTTGTAAATTTTTCATGGTAAATTTGCATTTTCTTGTAGAATATTTTTCTTATAAAGTTGTGCTTTTTTCTGGTAAATTTGCAAATTTATTGTGAAATTCAGAATTTTTCCTTGGAAATTTGTAAACTTTATTTCTTGCAGATTTGCAGCTTTCTTGTAGATTTTTTGGGGGAATTTTATTCATTTTTCCATAAATTTGCTAATTTGTTGTTGATTTTTCTTGGAAATTTGTGATATTTTTACAACATTTTCTTATAGATTTTTTTTTTTTATGAATGAATAAATAAATTCATTCATTCATTCATTCATTCATAGTTTTTTTTTTTAAAATTCAATTTTTTTCCTTAGAAAATTGCAATATTTTTTGTAAATTTGTTTGAATATATTTGCAACTTATTCTTGCAAGTTTTTCTTCAAAATTTGTGCTTCTTTCCTTATAAATTTTCTTTTTTTCCTAATAAATTTTCAGCTTTTTTGTCTATATAACTTTGTTCTTTATTCCTACAGATGTCATTAAAACACTGCGGTCCTGAGAGAAGCTGTGAAATTCTGATCCTTTTGGAGTTCCGTACCTGAGCTGCTTGTAGCGGGCCAGGCTGGCGATGAAGAGGCAGTTCCCGACGCCGCAGACCAGCATGATCGCCACCAGCACCACACCGATGACCACAGTGGCCACAAAGAAGGCCTGGCCTCGCGTGGTGTCCGGGATCTGGTCCGGTGGAACCTCGTAGTCTAGGAAGTAGTCGCTCAGAGCTGAGCTGCCATTTGTTGGTTTGTCCATGTCCCGTCAGGTCATAATGATGCTCTGGTCTAGAGAGGAAGGAGGAGGGGAGAGCAAAAAATATTACATAATAAAATAATAATTACAAAGCTTACAAAGAGAAAAAAACATAAATTAATGAGAAAAAAGTTGCAAAGTTGGAAAAGAAGATGTGAATTTACAAAAAAAAAAAACTAGAAAAGCACTCAGATAGTGCATAACTCTGCCAAGGCTCCTTCCCTCCCTTTGTCCAGCCATCTGTCTGTACCTCCCTGCCTCCATCCCATCATACATTGCAAGCTAGAGCCTTGGTAGAGGTATGCAGTCATAGATCAGCTTCAAAATCTATTGGGTTCTTCTGCAGCCCAAGGACCATCACTGGTGAAAATTTCAACAAAATCCATCCAGTAGTTTTTGTGTAATCCTGCTGCACAGATACAAACAAAGCCCTTGGTGGAGGTATGCACTCTCAGATCATCACCAAAATCTAATCGCCTGTTCCTCGTGCCATTACACACCTTTCCTGAAAATTTCATCAAAATCCATTGATAACTTTTTGAGTAATGTTGCGAACAGACAGATGAACAAACAAGCCAACGCCAGCACAAACATTACCTCCTCCCTTGGTGGAGGTAAAAATCAAGAGTACATTTACAAGAAAAAAGCCACAAATTTATCCATCCATCTTCTACCACTTTTCTGGAGGTTTGGGTCATCGAGGCAGCAGTTCAAGCAGAGAAGCCCAGACTTCCCTCTCCCCAGCCACCTGCTCCAGCTCTTCAGCGAGGATACCAAGGTGTTCCCAGACCAGCTGGGAGACATAGTCTCTCCAGCGAGTCCTGGGTCTGCCCCGGGGTCTCCTCCCAGTGGGACATGCCTGGAACACCTCAAGTGGGAGGCATCCAGGAGGCATCCTGACCAGATGCCCATACCACCTCAACTGGCTCCTTTGAATGTGGAGGAGCAGCGGTTCTACTCTGAGCCTCTCCCGGATGACTGAGCCCCTCACCCTATCTCTAAGGGTGAGTCCAGCAATCCTAGGAAAAAGCTCATTTCAGCCGCTTGTATCCACGATCTCGTTCTTTCGGTCATTACCCAAAGCTCGTGACCATAGGTGAGGGTAGGAACGTAGATTGATGGTAGAGCTTTGCTTTAGAGCTTAGCTCCCTCTTCACCACAACAGACCAGTACAACATCTGCATCACTGCAGAGGCTGCTCTAATCCATCTATCAATCTCTCACTCCATTCTCCCCTCACTCATGAATCAGACCCCAAGATACTTAAACTCCTCCACTTGGGGCAGGAGCTTGTCCCCAACCCAGAGAGGACAATCCACCCTTTTCCGGCTGAGGACCATGGACTCGGCCTTGGAAGTACTGATTCTCATCCCAGTTGCTTCACACTCAGTAGCAAATCGTCCCAGCAAGAGCTGTAGGTCATTGGTCGATGAAGCCAACAGGACAACATCATCTGCAAACAGCAAAGATGAGATCCTGTGGTCACCAAGCATGACGCCCTCCAGTCCTTGGCTGTGCCTAGATATTCTGTCCATAAAAATTATGATCGTGACAAAGGGCAGCCCTGATGGAGTCACTCTCACTGGGAATGAGTCCGACTGAGTGTTGGCAATACGAACCAAACTCTTGTAATGGTCATACAGGGACTGGATAGCTTGAACAACAAGCCCGATACCCCATACTCCTACAGCACCCCCCAAAAGAGACCATGAGGGACGCGGTTGAATACCTTCTCCAAGTCCACAAAACACATGTAAACTGGCTGGGCAAACTCCCACAAACCCTCGAGGATGCTTGAGAGGGTAAAGAGCTGGTCCGATGTGCCACGGCCAGGACAAAAACCACATTGCTCCTCCTGAATCCAAGGTTCGACCAACGGCCAGACTCTCCTCTCCAGTACCCTGGCATAGACTTTCCCAGGGAGGCTGAGAAGTGTGATCCCTCTAAAGTTGAAGCATACCCTCCGGTCCCCTTTTTAAAAAAAAGGAACCACCACACTGGCTTGCCATGCCAAAGGCATTGTCCCCGACCTCCATGCAACATAGTAGAAGCGTGTCAACCATGAAAGTCCTACAACATGGATGTCTCGTCCACCCCCGGGGCCTGGCCACCAAAGAGTTTTTTAACCACTTCGGTGACCTCAGTCCCTGTGATGGGCAAGTTGTCCCCCTTGTCCTCAGTCCTCAGGCGTGTCAGTGGGATTGAGGAGATCTGTGAAGTATACCTTCCACCGTCCAGCGATGTCCCCAGTCAAAGTCAGCAGCACCCCATCTGCACCATACACAGTGTGGACACCAGTGGTGAGGGGGGCCATCAAGCTGAAGGAGTCCTATCGAGCTTGGGTGGCTTGTGGGACTCCTGAAGCAGCTGAGGTGTACCGGTGGGTCAAGCGGAGTGCAGTTCGCGTGGTTGCTGAAGCAAAAACGGGTGTGGGAGGAGTTTGGTGAGGCCATGGAACAAGACTTTTGGTTGGCCTCAAAGAGATTACAAAAAAAATTTAGATTAATTTTTCTAATCTGGCCATGCAATGTTTTCATCTTATCTGTGCGACAGACAACAATGTGTCATGGTGAATAATGAAAGATTCTCATTTTCCACCCGCAGAACCTTTCACACTGAAGGGGTTAAAGAAAGCCAGGAAAAATAAAAAACAAATTTGCTTCAATAATTAAAAAAATTAAGCATTTCATTAAGACATGTGAGCTGTTAAAAGGTGGAAAATGTGCAGTCAGTAATCCCTTTAAGAAAGGAAAGTTGCCTATTTACAAGAGAAAAGACATGAATTTACAATTTAAAAAGTAAATGCAAATTTATTATAATTTTTAAAATAAATTAAATAAATTACTGGGGATTCTAAATTGTCCTTAGGTCTGACTGTGAGAGTGAATGGTTGTCTGTCTCTCTGTGTCGGCCCTGCGATGGACTGGCGATCTGTCCAGGGTGGGCCCTGCCTCTCACCCAAAGATGCTGGGATAGGCTCCAGCACCCCCGTGACCCGAAAAAGGTTAAGCGGAAGAAGATGGATGGATGGAATTACAAAAAATGAACAAACTTACAGGTTTAGAAACAAACAGAAATTTATGAGAATTTTTTAAAATTAAACATCAAAAATTTACAAGAGAAATGCAATTTGATCATAGAATTTGACACACAAATTAATGTGGGAAAAAAGTCCAAATTATAGAGAAAAATGTGCAAATTAATGAGAAAAAAAAAAATCAATTTTTAGACAAAACTTGAACTGAATATATTTGTTCATGTAAACTGAAGACTTTTGATGAAATGATGAGACTTTTTCTTGTAAATTTCGACCATCTTTTGTAAATTGTGGGGCTGCGCGTGGCCCCGGAGTGGCAGGTTTCAGAGCCCTGCTGTGGTTTCCATGCTGGTGTCAGATTTGTGCTCAGCTGAGGAATGTGGCGTCTCCAGCAGAACCATCAGAACCTCTGACTGCTCAACGTTATGATGCTTCATTTTCATGTATGGGATAATAAACAGTGTTTCTTAGTTTGACACATCGGTAGTTTTGTCTTATAACGTTAACAGAAAAAAGGAATCACTAAAAACATTTAATTTTTCACTTTTTTTAAAATTACTTTTTTCTTTCTGAGTTTTTCGTGTAAATTTGGGAAATTTTGTTTCATAAATTTGCATTATTAGTAGAAATTTTTTCATGTAAATTCAGAATTTGTAAATTAGAGATTTTTTCTCATAAGTTTCTAAAATTTTTGTTGTAAATTTAGATTTTCCGTGTAAATTTGGGGGGGATGTGAAAAATGTTAAAAATTTATGAGGAAAACTGTCAAATTTATGAAAAAAGTCAGGCATTTATGAGGGAAAAAACTTGCAAATTTATCAGAAAAAAAGCTGCAAATTCATGAGGAAAAAGTCACACATTTGAGGGAAAAATTGAAAATGTACAATATTTTTTTGTCTTTATTTCTGCTTAGAATTGCTTTCTGTCATGACAAAAACAGTCCAGCCCAGACCCCCAACACACAAAGCTCTGAGTACATTCAGATGTAAAAGATCATAAAGATCAAAACGTGACAGGTTAGTCCAGTCTCTTCAGGTCTCACTGAAGACTCTGACCTGAGGAGAGATCAGTCAGGCTACTCTGACTCCAGTTTCTGCTGCAGCTGTTAGACACATCTGCTCATTAATGTGCACACGTGAACACACTGATTTTACATTTTCCTGTTTAAACACGAAAACTCAGCGATAATAAACATTACAGAAGATGAGAAGATTAAAATGGTCTCCGTGTGATGTCTGACCTGATTTAACTCTGACTGACAGGTTAGAGACTCTTGATTCACAGCTACACCAAAAGCTTGATGATCAGAATAAGGACTCCTACCGCAGAGCTGCTGCTGCTCCTCCTCGTGCTCTGACCCACTCTGAGGAGAAGCGCGCCACCGGGGAGGCACGTTCACGAAAAAACCTGGGTATGGAAAGCCAGCAGGGTCACAGATCACAAACATACCATTTATCATCACAAACTACAGTGGTGTGGAAAAGTGTTTGCCCCTTCCTGATTTTTTTTTTTGGGGGGGGGATGTCACACTTAAATGTTTCAGATCATCAAGCAAATTTAAATATTAGACAAAGATAACACAAGTAAACACAAAATGCAGTTTTTAAATTAAGGTGTTTATTATTAAGGGTAAAAAAAAAAATTCAAACTTGCATGGCCCTGTGTGAAAAGTGACCCCCCCCCCCCCGTTAAAATATAAATTAACTGTGGTTTATCACATCTTTGGAAAGCTGAGTTCAGTTTCTCTAGCCACACCCAGGCCTGACTGCTGCCACACCTGTTCTCAATCAAGAAATCACTTCAATAGGACCTGCGTGACAAAGTGAAGTAGACCAAAAGATCCTCAAAAACTAGACATCATGCTGCGATCCAAAGAAATTCAGGAACAAATCAGAAACAAAGTAATTGAGATCTATCATTCTGGAAAAGGTTATAAAGCCATTTCTAAAGCTGTGGGACTCCAGTGAACCACAGTGAGAGCCATTATCCACAAATGGCAAAAACATGGAACAGTGGTGAACCTTCCCAGGAGTGGCTGGCCAACCAAAATTACCCCAAGAGCGCAGTGATGACTCATCCAAGAGGTTACAAAAGACCCCACAACAACATCCAAAGAACTGCAGGCCTCACTTGCCTCAGTTAAGGTCAGTGTTCATGACTCCACCATAAGAAAGCAACTGGGCAAAAATGGCCTTCATGGCAGAGTTCCAAGATGAAAAGCACTGCTGAGCAAAAAGAACATAAAGGCTCGTCTCAGATTTGCCAGAAAATACTTTGATGATCCCCAAGACTTTGGGGAAAATACTCTGTGGACTGACGAGACAAAAGTTGAACTTTTTGGAAGGTGTGTGTCCCATTACATCCGGCTTAAAAGTAACATAGCATTTCAGAAAAGGAACATCATACCAACAGTAAAAGATGGTGGTGGTAGTGTGATGGTCTGGGGCTGTTTTGCTGTTTCAGGACCTGGAAGACTTGCTGTGGTAAATGGAACCATGAATTCTGCTGTCTACCAAAAAATCCTGAAGGAGAATGTCTGGGCATCTGTTGGTGACCTCAAGCTGAAGTACAGCTGGGTTCCGCAGCAGGACAATGATCCAAAACATACCAGCAAGTTCACCTCTGAATGGCTTAAGAAAAACAAAATGAAGACTTTGGAGTGGCCTAGTCAAAGTCCTGACCTGAATCCAACTGAGATGCTGTGGCATGACCTTAAAAAGGCGGTTCATGCTTGAAAACCCTCCAATGTGGCTGAATTACAACAATTCTGCAAAGATGAGTAGGCCAAAATTCCTCCACAGCACTGTAAAAGACTCATTACCAGTTATCGCAAACGCTTGCTTACAGTTGTTGCTGCTGAGAGTGGCCCAACCAGTTATTAGGTTTAGGGGGCAATCACTTTTTCACCCAGGGCCATGTAGGTTTGGAATTTTTTTTGCCCTTAATAATAAACACCTTCATTTAAAAACTGCCTTTTGTGGGGAGACTTGAATAACGAAACCGAATTGTCTTCCATTTCAGTTTATTCAAGAAATCATTCCACTGTCTGCTCTTATTCTTGAGCAGCGAACAAAGAGAGTGAACACACCAAAGTTCTCTCATTTAAACCTTCTCACATCAAACCATTTCCCTCGCGGGGGAAATCACACATCTATATCAAAGTCTCTTTATTCACATTCATTAGCCTTTTATTTACATAACTCCCCCTTCTCTCCTCTCGAGCCTCAGTGGTCAGGAAGTCTTCTGTCCCCTGTCCTCCGCAGGGGGTCCAGGCTCTGTGGCTCCGCACCGCAGGGGGCTAGCTCTCCTTCATCGTGGTTAAATCACATATGCAGTGTCCAACATATACATGTCTCACAACACAGCCATATAACCCCCCCCAAACGATGAAGAACAGACTAATTCCCAAAATTTAATAGCACCTTACTCACTAGTGAATAATCAACACCAACATTCAGTCTGTGTGCCGCTTGGGCTTCAGCCGTCTGCCGAATCCGCTGTGCGTTGGCCCCGCCTTGCCTGCGGTGCTGTTCTGCTTCGGGTCTGTTGACTGAGGAAGAGAGTGGTTAATTGCCCTCTGCGGGGGCCTGCCTCGTCGAGGCGCCACCGCGACCGGTACAGAAACGTCCTTCATGACAAAAGCAGGTTTCAGTCTGTCAATGCTGACTGTCTCTTTCTGTCTCCAAAATCTAGCACAAATTGCTTATCACCTGCCTCCAGCACTCGAAATGGCCCTTCGTAAGGTGGTTTGAGCGTTGCTTTAAGGGCTTCGCGCCCTGACAAAAACGAAATCGGCATTTTTTCAAAGCCTTGGGGACGAAAACTCGTGGAAAAGCGTGATGAACCGGACCCGGGAGCGTGTCTGCCCCCGTGCCGACTAACGGTCCCAGAGCAGAGAGAGGTGGGGGCTCTGGGTGCTCTGGTAAAAACTCGCCCGGCAGCCTCAGAGTTTGTGCGAATACCAGCTCCGCTGGGGAGGCGTCTAAGTCCTCTTTAGGCGCAGAACGCAACCCTAATAAAACCCATGGGAGTTTATTTACCCAATCTGCATCCGTGAGCGACGCTCTGAGTGCTGCCTTCAAAGACCTATGAAAACGCTCGCATAAAACCATTAGCCTGAGGGGTGGTAAGCCGTAGTGCGGTGAATTTTGGCTCCTAAGCCGTTGGCCATCGCTGACCACAGCTCAGAGATGAATTGCGGTCCTCTATCGGACGTAATGTCCGACGGAACCCCGAAGCGCGCCACCCAAGCCGTTAAAAAAACGCGAGCCACCTTCCGCGGCCGTGGTCGTCGCAAGTGGGACCACTTCCGGCCAACGTGTGGTGCGGTCCACCATTGTCAAAAGATACGTGAACCCCTGTGATGCCGGTAGGGGGCCCACAAGGTCGACGTGCACATGGTCGAACCTTCTGGCCGGAATGCGGAACGGTTCTAACGGGGCTCTTGTGTGCCTGTGAATTTGGCCCGTTGACAGGAAATGCAGGTTTTTGCCCATTCCTTCACGTGCTTGCGCAGGCACGGCCAAACAAACTTTTCCGCCACTAGTTTCACCGACGCGCGCACCCCCCGGGTGCGCCAGTGAGTGGACCAAGTCAAAAACACGGCGGCGCCACGTGGCCGGAACCACCGGACGCGGGCGCCCCGTCGACATGTCGCAGATCAGGGGGGGCATACCGGTTTGTAAACACTTGCTCTCCAGCCTCAACCCTGTTGGTCCAGACTGGAGCGCGCGCACGTCTGCGTCCGCCCCCTGGTCCGCTGCCATGGCTGCGTAATCTATACCCACGTGCACCGGGGCTGCGCGCGCCACCGTGCCGCTCTCCTGCGGCGCGGTCACGGTGGCCCGTTCTGCCTCTGCGCGTGTTGGGGTCGTGAACGCGCGTGAGAGACAATCCGCTACTACATTGAATTTGCCCACGACGTGCCTAATGTCAGTGGTAAATTCCGAGATTGCGGCCAGCTGCCTCTGCTGCCTGCCGGACCACGGATCTGAAATTTTGGCCATGGCGTATGTGAGCGGCTTGTGGTCCACATAAGCGGTGAAGCACCGTCCTTCCAGCCAGAACTGGAAATGACGAATAGCCAAATGCAGCGCCAACAGTTCTCTGTCAAACGCGCTGTATTTTCGCTCAGCCGCGCTTAAAGATTTGCTAAAGAAAGCCAAAGGCTGCCAACTCCGGCTACCTGTTGCTCAATAACGGCCCCTATGGCTAAATCTGAAGCGTCTGTCGTCAGCGCGATACGTGCTGCAGGGTCTGGGTGGGCCAGGAGCGCAGCGTCAGCCAAGGCTTTTTTAACCTCTGTGAACGCGCGCTCCCGCTCCGGGGACCATTCGACCGCCTGGGTCGGCTTTTGTTTTTTGAGCGCGGCATATAACGGTTGCATGATTTGAGCTGCGTGGGGCAGGAACCGGTTATAAAAATTCACCATCCCCAAGAATTCCTGTAGTGATTTGACCGTTTGTGGACGGGGAAAATCCGCTACCGCGCGTACTTTCTCTGGTAACGGAACCGCTCCCTCCGGGGAGACGCGGTGACCCAAAAAATCAATCCGCTCAACGCCGAACTGGCACTTGGCTGGGTTAACTATTAAGCCGTGCTCTCCCAGCCTCCTAAAAACTGCTGTGAGGTGCGTTTCGTGTTCGTCCTCTGAAGTACTCGCGACCAAAATGTCGTCGAGGGTACACAAACACGAAAGGGAGATCGCGTAACACGGCATCCATCATCCGCTGAAATGTTTGCGCCGCCCCTTTGAGACCAAACGGCATGCGTAAAAATTCGAAAAGTCCGAACGGGGTTATTACCGCTGTTTTAGGAATGTCCTCCGGTTGGACCGTGACTTGGTGATAGCCGCGAACTAGATCAATCTTTGAAAAAATGCGCGCCCCCCGCCAGGTGCACCGAAAAATCCTGAATGTGCGGGATGGGATAACGATCGTGCGCCGTAGCGTTGTTTAGCCTGCGGTAATCCCCCGCACGGTCTCCAGGAGCCATCGGCTTTCGGTACCATGTGCAGCGGCGAAGCCCACGGCTCTTCGACCTACGAACGATGCCCAGCCTCTCCAGGCTGGCGAACTCCTCGCGCCAATGGCGAGCTTAACTGCATCCAAGCGCCGAGCTTTTGCAAACACGGGAGGACCAGAAGTGGGATAAAGTGTTTCACACCCCGTGCTTCGTGACCGTCGCTGAAAAAGTGGGCACAGTGAGCGCTGGAAATTGGGTGAGGAGTGTGTGAAAACTTACCACCTGCTGTAGCGACGTGGGTCTGTACTGGTGGCGGGGACACTCGAGCTGAACAGGGGAGAGAGTAAAAAGAGAGTGCATTTACCAGCCGTCTATTAGCAAGATCAACTAACAGATTGTGTGAACACAAAAAATCCGCGCCCAACATGTTGAAACTCACCGCCGCTACTACAAAAGTCCATTCATATGTGCGGCCATGTAAGCATAAATGCAAGGTCCTTCTCCCGTAGGTGTTGATGTTCGAGCCATTTGCCGCTGTAGCTCCGTCACCGTGGTGTCCAGCTACCCGTCCGCGTATGTTGGGGTGATGAAGCTCACTTGTGCTCCGGTGTCAATGAGGAACACTCGTCCGGAGCGCGCTTCCGTGATGTAGAGCAGCTTGTTGCGTTCTCCGAGGGTCGAAGCTGCTAGCGACCCCCGGTCTTGCCGTTTCCCGAACTCCTGAAGATGCAGGGCGGCACACACCTGCGTGCCTTCTCTGCGAACCTCCGATGGTAAAAGCAGAGATCTTCTCCTCCGCTGTGTCGTGCCCGCGCCTCTGCCGCCGGGCTATTGGCTCCCCCTCGTCGCGGCCGTGTTGCCGCCGTCGTCGGCCAGTCTGGTTCTGCCGCCTCTGGCTCCCCGCTGTCTCGGGTCGCTGCTGTGGTTGCTTGCCCGCCGCAGGCGTCCAGGATCCCGTCTGCCTCCTGGGCCAGCTCCCGGAACTCCTCCAGGGTGTGACACTTTTTGCCGGCCAGCGTGCTTCTCGCATGCGCCGGGAGGTTGGAGAGGAAGATGAACTGAAAAATGAAATCATCGTTGTCCAACCCTCTCAGCTGTATCATCTCCTCCATCAGGGCGCTCGGCCTGTGTCCACCTTGGTCTAGCAAAGACAGGATCCTCCTCGCCCTCACTTCAGCCGAGGGGGGTGAAAAACTTGATGAGGGTGGATTTCAGCTTGCCGTACCTGTCGGTCGCGGGTGGCTGCTCCACCAAGCTTTGCACGCACCGAGCTGTGCTGTTGTCCAGTTTAGCGATGACATGGTGGAACTTAGTGTCATCCACCGTTACTCCTGCGAGCGCGAACTGCGACTCTGCTTGCAGAAACCACGACCGTGGGTTATCCTGCCAGAAATCAGGCAGCTTAACGGCCACTGCGCTCGCCAGCTCTGAGCGCTGTGAGTCCGGGACCCTGAGAATTTCTTCGTTCATTCTCAACGTCGTCAGTCACCAATGTGGGGAGACTTGAATAACGAAACCGAATTGTCTTCCATTTCAGTTTATTCAAGAAATCATTCCACTGTCTGCTCTTATTCTTGAGCAGCGAACAAAGAGAGTGAACACACCAAAGTTCTCTCATTTAAACCTTCTCACATCAAACCATTTCCCTCGCGGGGGAAATCACACATCTATATCAAAGTCTCTTTATTCACATTCATTAGCCTTTTATTTACATAACTCCCCCTTCTCTCCTCTCGAGCCTCAGTGGTCAGGAAGTCTTCTGTCCCCTGTCCTCCGCAGGGGGTCCAGGCTCTGTGGCTCCGCACCGCAGGGGGCTGGCTCTCCTTCATCGTGGTTAAATCACATATGCAGTGTCCAACATATACATGTCTCACAACACAGCCATACCTTTTGTGTTTGCTGTCATGGGCAGTGAGAGTGCACCCCCCACACCCCCGTTCATCTCTCCTCAGCTCATCAGCACACCTGAGTGAGAGGACACACCTGCGCCCTCTCATCAGCCAGTGTTCTTAAGGAGGCATCCTTCAGTGATTCAACGCTGGCTCGTCTGGGTATACCTCTGTAAAGACAGCAAGTCGTGTTCACACGGGTGAAGAAATTATTAACCTGTTTGCTTTCTTTCCCTGTTCAATTTGCTGCCATTGTGCAGGTATGTGGCTGGGACTGCGCACGCTCTCCTGCCACATCTCCACTCACCAACAGCTAACCTCCACCCGGTCAGGCACTACCAGCTCCATTCCCGACACCCTGCTGGTTCGTCTATTCCCCGCTGGAGTCTTGCCGGTGCTTCCTTGGAGCCCATGTAAGTGGTAGTTTGGCTTGCCCATTTTCCCTTATTCCATTCCTCCTCTCACAGCTCTCGTCTTCTCTCCACTGGCTCCTTCCTCTGGTGAGTGACTGTTTCTGTAGCCGTGCAAGGATTTTTTGCTATCCAATAAAGAACTTCAAACGTGTACTATTGTTTGATTGTCTTTGTTGCTGCATCTCGCACGTGGGCTGAATTACTATATCAGTCATGACATTTGCTTGTGTTATCTTTTTTTTTTGGTTACTTATTTGTACCCGTAGGTAGATTTGGTTTGCAGTCTGGTGACAAGCCACCGGCTGCCGGTCTAATATCTTTGTCTAATATTTACATTTGTTTGATGATCTGAAACATTTAAGTGTGACAAACATACAAAAAAAATGAGAAATCAGGAAGGGGGAAAACACTTTTTCACACCACTGTATGTGTACAGTGGTGTGAAACCCCAACACCACAATTCCTCCCCCCGCTTAGAAAGTCCAAAACCACTCACTCAATAAAGACCCTCCCCAATTTAGGACCCAAATAACACACTAACCAAAATGGAAACTGATATCTCTAAATGGCTTAACACATTCACACAACAGAACCTAAAATAGGGAGGATGGGTGGATTACCATTCTGCCCACATGGCAAGGTGGATTATTCTGCCACCTGTTAAAATAAACCAAAGTCCATTAATAACCTAAAATTATTGTCGTGTTCCTGAACTAACCAAACACATAAAACCGTAACATTTCACTGATATAAACACATGAACACTAGAACTATTTAGCAAAGATTACACGACTGTCCCTTGGGCAGAAAAGGGTAGAACCAGTTCGGGGGTGGGGGCAGCTCCTCAGCAGGCACGCCCCTGGAAACAGCAGGCCCCCAGGATGGTGACAGACCTCATGGATGAATGCACCTCTCCTCATCACCACCGACCGCCGCTCTTGTCCAGCCCCGCCACCAGAATCCTCTTACTGGACACGCCACAGCTCATTGGCATGCCTCACCGAGCCGTCCGACAGCTGGAAGTAAGCTCCGCCCAGCTTAGCCACAATGCACAGGTGTTCCAGGTGTTTCGCTGGCTGTTGTCTGGCCCGTATTTGCCGTGGATGTTTCTCTCCTCAAGCCTGGACCAAGTTCATAACTCTAAGAGGGACTCTGCTCGGCCTGAAATGGTGCTGCTTGGCACGTGGTTTCTCCCTGCCAGTCGGTCTGGCCCCGACTTCTTCTAAAGCCGTTGCAGTGGTCGCCATCGTAGCTGCAGATCCTCCATCCCTCTGCGGCCAAGCTCCGGAGGAATCTGGGGCTAGCACATTGGCGTCACTCGCCAACGCAGGCACCTCGCCCGGTACCCCTCCTACCATTCCCTGAGCACCGGCACTGAGACCCTCCTGCGTCGAACCTGAGTGAGGCTTGTCCTGCTTGACCGCTGTGGTGTCCATTAGATCTTCGTCCCACACAGCGTCGCCCTCTGCCACCAGAACCGGAGGGTTCCACTGGCCACAACCACACCATTCTTCCCCAGTGTCGTCTTTGATGGGGAAACCCAGTCCATAAAACAAATTACAGCCCATGATGTTGTCGCCTCGGGCTGTCACATGGAACGTGAAGTCAGCCATCATTGCAGACTTGTACTAAACCGTTAACTCCAACATTCCAACCATGCACAGCGTGCCACCTCCATAACCGTAAAGCGGCGCTGGGGTACCTGTTATCCTGTAGTGGGGGAAAAACTTCCTCACCGTGGCCCAATTCAGCAACGATCCCTCCACCCCTGTGTCGAGCAGCAGCAGCACTTCACACCGTCCAGCATCACTGTGCAGAACACATACCTGTTGGCACTCAGGGACACCGTGTGAATAGTTGTCGGGGGCGGGCGGAGTGATTTCTTCCGTGGGCTCTCCAGCTCAGATACACGGCACATTCTAGCATAATGGTTCAAGCGTCCACACTTGCAAGAACACTTCCCTCTAGCCGAGCAGTCCTTACCCTTATGTTGGTGTTTCACGGACTCACAACTCATGCACAGGGGTTTTCCCTGAGCAGACCTTCGGCTGGTAGCAATGGCTTCTACATCGTCGTCGTCCAAGCTATCCTCACTATCTGGGTCCGCTACTAATGCCGCGGCGGAAGGCTCCAGCTGCCGTTGTGACTGGCACCAATTTAGCTCCAAGGCTAGCTTGTCTGCGGTCTCCATTTGGAGAGCTAGCTTGACAGCCTTGGCTAACGTTAAGTCACATGGCACTGTAAGTAGCCTAGCTCGTAAAGCGGCGCTCTTCGTGTGCTCTGCCAGCTGGTCACATGCCTTTTCTTCCTCCAGTGGCCCAAAATGACACTCACTAGCTAGCTGCCTCAAGTTGGTAAAAACTGGTGGACGGGCTCACCCACCCATTGGTGTCGCTGCCAGAACCGAATCCTCTGGACAATCACGCCATCCGGGGTGTGAAAGTGGCTCGCTAGAAACTTGACGACGTCCTCAAACGAGTCCGAAGGCCTCAGTGTGCACAGGATATGCTGGCCTTCAATCCCTAGGTTATGTACAAGGAGCGCACGTGCTCCTAGCTTATCTAGCTCACCCAGGTTGAGCGTGACGATGTAATTTTGGAAGGCCGCAAACCATCTTGGCCAGGGCACCAGCGGCTCGCCCGGGAACTCTAGGAAGGGGAGAAGTGGTGCAATACACGCCTCCATTAGTTAATCCTCGGTCGCCAAATGTTGTGTCTGATAAAATACCTTCTGGAATGATGAGGCCAGGTGAATGGGCAAACTCAACTTTAGTAATACTTAAACCACAATGGACACAGAACAGCCACCAGGCAGAGGGCACTAGTCAAGAGACAGTGTAATGGATGCCCTCTGCTATTTATAGGCCGGTGCAGTGGCGGAACAGGAAGTGGCTGCCACGACACCGCACTTCACAATAAGGGCATTAAACCCCAACACCACACTACCATGTACGTATATTTTAAAAAATCATCTATAGTTATGTATGCTGATGATTCAACTATGTTTTATTCATCTAATGATAGATGTTTTAACAAACGTTCAACATGATTTATTAGTTATACCAGATCAGGTCAGAATAATATGATTTTAAACTTTTCTAAAACCAAGTCTATACTTATTGGTAGTGTTATGTTTGAGAAATAACCAGGACAGAGGTGAGTCTTCATGCAGCAACCAACCAACTTTATTACACATAACTTAGGGTTTATATACAGAGTGGGCCGTGCCCGCCTGACGTCACCCTGTGGGTGGGCACGGCATCCCAGACACACACATCTCACACATCACAGGTAGTAGAGTGTAGCTAGAAATCCAAGACTGAGTTTATCAGTGCATGGAGTCAGCTAGGAACAGGAGAAGCAGCATAAACTACTTCTTGTCATAATAGATCTGAATCTATCATGGTCACCACATATAGACATTATGAGAATGGGCAGGGCTATCGCTGTGTCCAGAAGATGTTCAGATTTTGTTTCATCCTCTTTGATAAAGACAGTTGTTTCTTCATTAGTCATACCTCATTTGAATTATTGTTCAGTTCTATGCTCTGTTGCCAAGAATGATATTAATCGCTTACAACTATTTCAGAATAAAGCTGC
Source organism: Pholidichthys leucotaenia (assembly GCA_020510985.1). Lineage (NCBI taxonomy): Eukaryota > Metazoa > Chordata > Actinopteri > Cichliformes > Pholidichthyidae > Pholidichthys > Pholidichthys leucotaenia. The sequence continues at coordinate 31,150,008 of CM035848.1, forward strand.
TAGACTAGTTTTACGCTGCTCATATCGTTCATCAATATTAATGAAATGTACAGGTTACGATGGCTCTCAGTTGAGACTAAGCTCCACTTAGGCCTCATATTGTTTTTAAAGAAAGTCCTGTGGAGGAACAAAATAAGTTCAGGCGTGACACGGCGAGTTGAAGGTTGAAGGCTTTTATTCCTCCATCATCATGAGACACACTGTAGCTGTGCTGTGTGTCTCATGTAGCTGTGCGCCATTGTAAGTGCGCTAGGGCATGTAAAGTCAGCACATTTATACAGACAAGAGAGAATGCATGGCACATTTACATATTGATATACTGTACATATCAGTCAATACATATCAATTGCTTGAGTAACTGGCGCCGGAATTACTCTCTTTGCTCCAGGGATGTATAACAATAGACATTGTTCTGGTTGTCCCCCTAGGCTCTCTGTTCATATGCAATCCTTGCTGAGCGTGATATTATCAGTCTGCATTGTGCTGGGTGCCCACACCGCTCCCCCCCAGAACGGTCAGAAGGGGTTATGACCACCCCCCGTCATTTGGGCTCCAGCTCCAGTCGAACTGTCGGAGGGCATGTCAGTCCGTGAAGGGGACGGGGGGAGGGGTGGAAAGGGCAGTGTGCTCCGCTCCGAGTTCCAGCACGTGGAACGGCCGTGGATCGTGGGCACACGGGCTGGTGCGCAGTCGTGCGTAATGGAACAAGACAGCGATCGGCCGGCTTTAGGGAGCAAGGTGCGGGAAAAGCTCTGTGCAGGAGGAGGTGGAGGGGATGGGAGTAAGCGAGTACCGGCCCGGGACGGCAAAGTTGTCTGGGCCGCGCAAAAATTGCGTGTGGATCCGCGATGGTGAGGAACTTTTCCCGTTAAATGTGGCGGAGATCCACAGTGGCTGTGAAAAGAAAAAAAAATTTTAGTCTCCGACTGCTCGTGTGGGCCCAGTCCAGCAAGGATGTGGTTAAGGCGAGCGGCCAAATTCCCCGAGGATGTGTAGTGGCTGTGATCAACTGAAGTGAGAGTGAATAAAGTCGTCTGCTGCGCAAGTCTGGCTCCGTTATTTGCCCTCTCCACAGTCCTTTCATTAACCTCTCCTCCGGCATTCATACCCTTTTTAATGGCATCTCAAGATAGATATCCCACTCGTTGGGCAAGTAGGAGAAATCTACTTCTTATTCATTTTTACTCATTTATAGTTTGTTACATAAGGTTTTATATGGTCTGCCATCTTTATTTGGTTATTTAATTTTCTTCTTGTAAATTGATGACTGTCTTGCTGTGTTTGTATTGTATGCTTATGTATGTTCATGTTAAAATCTAATTGCTTTTTTAACTGAGGACCTCAGGAAGACTAGCAACTGCTTTTGTGGAAGCTAATGGGGCTCCTAACAAATAAACCAGCAGGTTCCAAAAACATCAGAACTTGAGAACAGTCTGAACAGAATTCTGGTTTATGCTCTCCGCCTTCAATTTTACAGCTGTGCACCAAAGTCCGTGAAGAACCCAGTTTAGATCCATCATTTACTGCGATGATGGCTTCATAAGGAGCTCAGACAGAAACAACACTGGAACTTAACACAAACGCTGAAGCAGTCCTGACAGCGGCTGAGAGGATGCAGACCCACCACAGATCTGAGGTCAGGACCCAGACTTTAACTCAACACTCAAGTTTATGTGTGTCTGAAGGACTTGAAGGTCTAAACTGTAGACACACGCGCAGACGTGAACCACCAGAACACTAACTGTAGTGGTCCAACAGCACACATACGTCAACCCAACATATGAGGTTTACATTGGGAATCCATCTTATAGAGATGGTTAGCTCGTTGGCTAGATGTCGGGATGTCTAGCTAACGAACTAATAAGAGAACTTTAACAACCACAACATTCAAACACTGTAAAAACTTAGGCTTTTATTCAGAAAAATTACTTTATTTTACAAAAACTTCTCTGGACCTCACACACGAGAAACAAAAGTTCAGAAATAAAATGCAAGACTGTAAATTTACAAAATCCATGGCAGCGTGGGAACAAAAATAAAAAGCCCCTCCCACTCAGTCTCTGTGTCCTGTCAGTTCTCAGAACTACTTCTTGGCGTAGGTGATCTTCATGGCGCACGTGGCCGTGATCCTGAAACCCTGCAGCGCATCTTTGGCCACGCCCGCCTGGCCGTCGCTCTCAAACTCCACGAAGGCGATGTCGTGTTTCCCTGGGACGAGCCGCACCTCTTTGAAACCGGGAAACCTGCCCGGGAGGAGAAAACACCGACACAGAACCACGATCAGACACCCGAGTCTGGACAAAAAACACAGGGCTTTTATTTTGAAAATCTCCACACATGTTGAGTGATTCTCCTACTGAACACCAGGGGGCAGAACAGAGTCAGAGGAAAACTTAGAACAGGCAGGAGTTATTTTTAAATGAGGGGGTGGGGAGGTGATTCACCAATTTAGCATCAAGTACAAACAGATAAATGTGAATTAGGTGAAGGAATAAATATGCAAAGATATGGTAAAAGATGTCAATTTCAAAATTCAGAAAGTTCTACATTATAGTTTAATTGCATTGAATAAAAATGTAATCAAATGTGCTTGGCAAATTTACAAGAAAAAAGTTCAAATGAATTTTACAAGAGAAAAAAAATCACAATTTTATAAGAAGAAAAATGCTCATTTATAGGGAGAGAAGTTGCAGATTTTTGAGAAAAAAGTTGCAAATCTATGATAAAAGTTGCAGATTTGCAGAAAAAAATAGCAAATTGACCAAAAAGTTCCAAATTTATAACTTTAAAAAAAAAAAAATTCTACTTAGAATTGATGCTTCAAATTCATTTTACTCAGTTATGTAACATGATTCATGACGATATCTGGGGGACAATTCTCTATTGCAGGTTGGGGGGCTGTGACCCCCCCATGAATGGGATGAGGGATGATGTGGGGTCATTTTGCTAACAGGGGGGATAACTCTGCCTTCTAATCACCTACTGGTGATGGTGGTTTCCAGCAGTTCTACAGAAAATAAGATTTAGTTTGGTCTGGAGTCTAAATCTGTCACTTCACCTTTCTGTTGATTTTAGATGTAAAAATGAATTTAAATGACAGTCTGACTACAGATTAAAGCTCAACAGGTTTAGAGTCACCCAGGATTTATGAGGGGGTGGGGGGCTGAAATGTTCATAGTGGTCAAATTTGACCAAATGTGGTTTATTTTTCAACCACAGGGATCCAAGCGCTGCAACACCGACGGAAGAAGTGTGTGGACCGAAGGGGGGGTGTATGTTGAAAAATCAACCACATTTGGCCAAATGTGACCCCCGTGAACTTTTCAGCCCCCCTCGTACACCGACTCCGGATGCAGTCTGTTGCAGATGCCGTGCAGATATTCCCTTGTGTTCATCCCTACCAGCTCAGTTTGGGTTTTGCAGCAGCATGGATAAGAACAGAGTTTGAAATACAAGATCACACTACAATTATACAAAATAAAACGAGATTTCGAGAAAGACCCCAGAGTGACCGAGATGAACCGATCGCAATCATGTGATAACAACAAGAAAGTGTGATGTAGCAGTTCCCACCTGGATTTTTGGGGTCTAAGTAAAACATAAGTAGCCCGTTAATTTTAATTCTGTGAAGCATTTGTATGTTAAGTCAGGTTTTTACCTTCTCTGACAGAGTGGTGGAAGAGACCTCAGAAAATAACGGACAGTCCTTAAATTGTTTTAAATGAACAAATGGCCTTTAAATACTGTGGGATTTCTTTGTAGATTGGATCTGGTATCCATTAAAAACAGACTCATTGGGTTTCATTAGCAAACCGAATCTGATCTGGTCCGGACCAGGTGGGTTTAGAAAACTGAAGAGGATGGGAACCATTTGCTGCGGAGGCCAAATCACAGCTCTAACGTACTGCATCTGCAGTCAGTGTAAATCCAGGGTCAGCCTTGGACTAAAGCTGTCACATGTGAGGATTTCACAGCGTTGACCATAAGCAGCCAACAATCATCATCAGGGTCTGTAGATCCCTGTGGTGACGCCACAGCCAGGCTGCTGTTTTAGAGGCGGGGCTGACCACTAGATTTGTGTAATATCTGATTAATTAACCCATGTTTGACCTAGGAACTGTTCTTTAAAGTCTGTGGACTCACTGGTTGAAGAGCATGGACAGCATCATCTCGTTGGTCTCCTCCGGGAGGTTACTGAGGAACAGGATGTAGTTTGGAGGATTATCTGGAACCTGGAGGACCACAGAGAACCACAGCAGAATGTCAGAACATCAGTGGTTCTTAAGGGGTTTCAACATCTGTGCTGATGAGCCATTTTCATGGTAACTTCAGAGGACTGTCTGGAGTCTGGACCATTTAGATGTGACTGACTGGGTCTCTGAAGTTCTAATATCTGATTTATCTCATTCTGTGACACCTGCAATACACTACTCACAAAAAGTTAGGGATATTTGGCTTTCAGGTGAAATTTATGGAAAATGTAAAAAGTTCCTACTACAGTGATATAATATCATGAAAGTAGGGAATTTAAGTAGAAGCATGCAATGGTGATTTCCTCATCTCAAACAATTTGGTGAAACAAAAGCCAACAACAGTGGTGGGTATACCACAACAGAAAATGTCAGTGTCTCAGTAACTTGTCATGTGCCCTTGAGCATCAATTACAGCTTCACAATGACGTCTCATGCTGTTCACAAGTCGACTTATTGTCTGCTGAGGCATGGCATTCCACTCTTCTTGAAGGGTGAACCTCAGGTCATTGAGGTTGTGGGGAGCAGTGTTACGAGCTTCTACACGGCAACTCAGCTGATCCCATAGGTTTTCTATGGGATTTACGTCAGGAGAAAATGCAGGCCACTCCATTTGAGGTACCCCAGCCTCCAGCAGCCGTTCCCTAATGATATGATCTGGATCATTGTTGTCCATAAAGATGAAATTGGGCCTGTGTTGTTCATGCAGGGGCACAATGACTGGATTAATGATGTTATTCAGGTAGTATCGGCTTGTCACTGTACCATTCACAAGGTGTAGGGCAGTTCTGTATTGACTAGACACACCTGCCCAGACTGTAACATGGTGACAACAGTGGCTGACGTCGTCAACATCAATGGTGGCCATCATCTCTGCTCAACATGAATCAACTTTCATCAGAGAACAGCACTGAGCCCCACTGGTCCCTTGTCCAGCATAAATGCTCCCTGGCCCATTCAAGGCGATGATGCCTGGGCCTGGTGGTGTGGTCAGGTACCCTTACAGGTCGTCTAGCACACAGACCACGCTGACGTAAACAGTTTCAAATGGTCTGACGTGACACTTGGGTGCCTCTCTCCTCCCTTAAATGTGCCTGGAGTTGAGTGGCATTCATTATCCAATTCCAGCACAACACTGTTCACAATGAAGTGGTCATCAGCGTGGGATGTGGCCAAAGGACGTCCACTTCTACGCCTTTCTGTGACTCTTCAGCCTCTCTGTATCTCGGATGCAACCTGCTGATGACACTCTGTGACACTCTAAGCTCAGTAGCCACTTCCCTGTGAGAACATCCTGTTTGAAGCCTCATAATGGTGAGGTACTGTTGATCAATTGTTAGGCTTCGTCTTGATCTCAGGATGTCAAAATGTGAACAGCATGATAAAGAGGACTGTTTAAATACCAATTCTAATTGAAGCAGAAAATTTATTGGTTGATTGATGGATCGCAAACACCTGTTGTAAATTCTGCCGTTTAAGCACCTTGTTAAAGAACAGCAAGTGATGCAAAAAGTACTGAAACATTGAACAGTTGGACATTTGCATTCAAAAGGTTAGAGAAGGTCAAATTAAGTTCACATGTAAAGGTTACAGTGCATTTTTGGTGCATCCTGAAATTTCACCCGAAAGCCGAATGTCCCTAACGTTTTGTGAATAGTGTATTTACTGTCTAATCAGCAGTTATTGAGAAAAGAAAACTGATTATCTGTTGATTTTAGAACCAAACTGAACCATTTTACCAGCCAGAAGTTAAAAACCTCTACAGGATCAAACTGATGCAACCAGCTTCATTTTAGTCACATTGGTGTTAAATTTTCTCAATAAAAGCCTTTAAATGAAAGTTTCCACACAATGAGGCAATAGAAGCCTCTTTACTTTGAAGGATCACAAGAAGTAGGGCTGTAATTTAAAGCTTTTTAAGACCTTAATTTTCGACCAAAGGTTCTCTTCACTCTTAAGCTCAACCTTTATTAGTCCCACAATGGGGAAATTCCAGGATTGCAGCAGCACAGGGATAGCAACACTCAGAGCAATAGTAAATAAGATAAGAATTGGGGAAGAGGATGATTTAAATATTGTGCAGCAATTCACAGGCTGAAATGCTTTCTAGAGTGATGAAGAACATATTTGCTGTGATAATAATGATGATGATTAAATGATTTAAGGTGCAGCGCCCGTCTTACCTGGACTACAGGTGTGTGAGCAGGTGGAGCCAATCCCTGCAGATCAAACGACAGAAACAACCGTTAACTTAAAGAATAAAACACCAGAAGCTGAGACGGTTTCAGTTTAAATTCATTATGATGGCAGCTATATTCACAGTTTATACCTTTAAAAGGGTCACTGAGTGAAAAATGGTTTGTTTGTCGGTTTTAACCAACTGAAATGTGTCTACTGGTCACATAGTTATCCAAAAAATATCAAAACAGACAACTCTCTTAAAAAAAAAACCACACAACCTTTATCTCATTTCTTCTCTCCCAGAAACACCAGAAACATTTTTGGCTCTTCCAGGTAAATCATATACATCATGATTTGACAAAGCCAACCCACCGCTCTATTATTGGCCCACCTAGCTGTCTGTCATGTAGATGGAAGGGGTGCTAAAGGTAGCCTATTAGCTCCTGAGCTATTAGCCCCCAGGCTAACACTGGTACCAGGAGGTTCACACCAAGTGTGGCTTATATCATTTTCCTCAGATCTTAGTCACCCTAACAGCCATCGCTGTTACCACCGGGTTCACCAGTCCACAATATGCCTCGCATCACTACGGCCCATCTCCCAATAATTTCACTGTGACTTCACGGCAAATCGCCAGCACCGGTGCATTGGTTGCAGCAACCGAGGCTGTTGGCTCTCACAGCCAGTTCCCCCACTGTCTTCTGGGTCTCTGTGCCACTCCGCTCTCACGGGCAGCGTAGGGGAGCCACCTCATGATGGAGCATCCCCCAGCTGGCCGTGGGAGCAGCACCCCCAGAGCGAGGCACTGCCCTTTGAGATGCCGTGGCTCAGGAGCTCGGCCTGCAGCCTCACGTCCCGGGCCAGATCAGCCGTGGCAATTGGGGGGCCCGTCTAGTGCACGATGCTAGCGATTTGTTGTGGAATCACAGCAAAATTACTGGGACATAGGCCAGACTGACACGAGATACACCATGACTGTGGATCAGTGAACCAGCACCGCTCATCTGAGCTAGAAGGAGGCTAAAAGCTAAAGGCTAGAAGCTAGTCAGCTAATGGCTAACTGACATAAGGAGGAGGGTGGAGTTGAATAAGCGAAGGACGTTTCTTGAACTGTTGGGCTGCGTGTCCACAAAATGTGTTTTTTGTCACCCGACCGCTATGAGCATTTTTTTCAGCGTTTGTGCGTGACGCTCTGGGGGAAAAAAAAGCCTGCGCCCTGTATCCCAGCAACAGCTTGTCACTCTCAGCTCAGCACTTCCATTTTCCTATGGTCAGTCTTTCTTCTGTTTTTTTTTTTATAGCAGTCTCTAAATAACAATGGACAGAAAACGTGTTTTAGCAGCTCTGGATGTGAAATATGATGACAGCAGGAAAGCAGGAGTCCGAGTACAGACGAGGACCAGCGTCCTATGTCCCGCCCACGCAGCAGTTCTGATTGGCTACTTAGGTCTGACATTGACGAGCTCAGCTGCAGTCTCTGAAAACTTGAACTTTTTTCAGCTCTGAGCGCCACGACAAAAAATGGCCACCGCCGAGAGCGTTTCAGCGCCGTGGCGCTCAGTGCTGTAAACGCTGCCCTACATAGAGAATGAATAGAAAATAGTTGCCCAGAGGTGGAAAAACGCGTTTGGTGGACACGCAGCCTTAGGTTTTAAATTAGAGAGCTTCAAGAAGGCCAGGAAAAATACTAAACAAATTTGCTTCAATCATTAAAAAATTTAAGAAAATGTGAACAAAATCTGTCAACCATTTCATTAAGATGTGTGTGAGCTGTTAAAATGTGGACACAGTGCCGTCAATGAGCCCTTTAACCTGACCAGAGGAGTCACCGGATTTAACCACCGAACCACAGAAAAAAGCTGGAAATGGTGTCAAGTTAACAGAAAAAGTCAAACATTTTCATAAAAAAGTGACAAACTTAGGGAAAAAAAAGTCACATTTATAAAGAAATATCAAATTTAGGACAAAAATGTCAAATCGCTTCTTGTAAAATCGGTGATTTTTTACTTCATCATAAACTTTTTTTTTTTTTTTTTTTTTTTTTTTTTTAAATCAGTCGACTTTGATTTGTGACTTCTTTGTAAATGAAGTTTCTGACAGAGTTCCACTGCTGACACGGTTCCAGAACTGTGTGGTGGGAAGAGAACTACAGGTGCCAGTCAGCGGTCCTAAAAAGGTTCCTGTGGCGGCGCCGCGTAATAAATCTGACATCACAGGTGTGACTCACAGCCGCTGCTTTCTTGGCAGCATTGGCCGCCGTCTCCTGGGTCTTCCTTTTCTTCTCCTTCTTCTTCTCTTTGTCGCCGGACGAACCTTTAACCTTAATGATGACCTCCGAGTCCGTCTTGGCGTACTGGATCCTCTGAAGGACAGAAAAAATATGTTCAAGCTTTTCACTTTGATTTCTGCTGTTCACCAGAATGAAAAAAAAATGTAAATTTATGAAGAATAAAGCAGCTAATTTATATGATTTTTTAAAAATGCTACAAATTAAAAAAATAAATAAATTAGTAAATATACAAGAAAAAAGTCAAATTCATGAAAGAAAGAAGTCATATTTTAATGAGGTAAAAGGAATGAAATTTGAGGAAAAAAGTTGCCAATTCTAGTGGAAAAAAGTCAATTTTATATAAATAAAAGCAGAAAATTTAGTAAACAAGAGCACTGTGAGGTGAGGGAACACCCCCCCCCCCCGCCTCTGTTTTCTTTGAAGATCCCAACACTTCCTGACAGAGCAGTTTTCAACTTTTCAATATAATTACTGTGGCAGAACCAAATCATGATAAACCATCATCCATGAATGTACAACAAAGTATACGAGGGGGGGCGGAAAAGTTTGTCGTGGGCAAATTTGACCAAATGTGGTTTATTTTTCAACTACAAGCGCTGCAGCACCGATGGAAGAAGTATGTGGAGCCATGCTGAAAAATGAACCACATTTGGTCACATCTGACCACTAGGAACTTTTCAGTCCCCCTCGTACAACCCACAGTCAGAGGTCAGGATCCTGAGGTGAACCTGTGTAGCAAGTATGGTGACCCTAGCTTTACTCGTTGTACAGTAATAAGGCACAGGGAATGTTGACCTTTGACCTTCTGACCCCAAACCCATAGTCAGGTGAGGGTGTAAATCATCCATGTGGATTAACTACAACTGCTGTATCTATTTGAAAAGACTGCATCATTTCTTTCAGTAGTTATTGCATTTACAAGATTTAGGGAAAATCTGACCTCTGACCTTTGGCTTCAAGGTCATCCAATAAGAGTGAAATTGCAATATGTGCATCATCAGAGCACATCAAACCCTGGCACCAAGTTTCAAAACATTTGGAACAAAACTGTAGGAGTTGATTTCACAAGACAGTTAGGCCGACTCTCAGGCTACGGTCACACTGCAGGTCTTAATGCTCTATTCTGATTTTTTTGCACAACTGTGACCTATATCTGAGTTTTTAATGACAGTCTGAACAGCACAGATCCGATTTTTTCCACACCAGACCCAGGCCACTTTCATGTGTGGTCCTAATTCCGACACGTATCTGATATTTTCCAAAGCGACCTCAGTCTGGACGGTCATGTCACGTCATCTGACTTTTTCCTCACTGAAGTGAGACAGATGCTACAATCCTGCTGTGGAGGACGCCACAGGCGTGACAGACAGCTGATCTGTCCTCTCTTTTTAATCAATCTTCTTCCCTTTATCACTGGATCATAACTTTATCGGCTCCCACAGCACAACAACTTCAAAATTGCGGGTGGTGGGGGGGGGTTCGGGGCTGAAATCCTCAGACATTACAGGCACACGGTAACGTCACATTTTTTAAAAAGTAGCGTCACATTTACTGGACGCTGTAAACAGCACAGTCCTGGCCACTGTAATATGTAAATGACTGTGGAGCGCAATGGCCAGATAGGGGTATCCGGAAACACCGTCCAGGAGAGGGCAGTCTCTGGTGGCTGCTGTGCAGGACCAGTGTTACACCACTGGTACGATCCGTGCTGTCTATGAGGGCGAGAGCCCTACTGTAATCGCTAGAATTATTTATTATTATAACCAGGTAATCCCACTGAGACACAGGGTCTCATTTTCAGGACAGATGTTTAATGGATCAGCTCTGTTACAGCAGAGCTGATCACAGTGGTCATCTGGCCTGCAGAGGAATGAAGCTGCTCTCATTTATTTTGTGCATAAACATTTCAGAATGTTTTTAACATTTATTTTGCTGCACTACATCAAAGGTGAAGAACTTCTGTCCCCCTTAATCGTTCAGTGCTCATATTTACTCCCGCAAACACAACGGTGTGTCTGACGTTACGCTTTCTTCTGCGCATGCGGGTCACTTCATAGCTGCAGACCGTTCACACTCCAGTCTGACGGCGGTCGCATCTAAATTACAATGTGAACGGCCACACAAACAAAAAATCAGACTTGAGCATTAAGACCTGCAGTGTGACCGTAGCCTCACAGGCTGACGTGACTTGAGGCGCGTCCACGTTAAGTGGCTGAAGCCCAGCTCATAGTGGCAAAAACACGCTGGTACATGAGCGAGCACAGTGGACGCATTCGTGCGCAAACCCTACGCAGAGAGTGAGTGCTGACCGAGCGCATGCAGGCCCCAAAAAGTGGCCGCGTGTACAAGAACACAGCGGTTGCAGTGGAGTGCACGTGCACCAGGAAACTCCCGCCATCCCAGAAGTACTGTGAGGGTCAGCAGACGGGCACGGGTCTCACTAATAAAACATGCTTTTCATGTGACCTCCAAATAAACATGGTGCGTTCTTCTACCGTGAGGCGGCTCGTCTGTCCTGCTTCGCTGCTCTGCGTTTGTCCAGAGCTTGTGACAGCAGCTGCTACAGCTGTGGTTTGGGGCTGGGGAAACCGTTCCAGTCACTTTATGGTAAATATACATGCACGACATTTAATCCACAGATGACTAAAGAAAAAAAAACCTCAACCAGCGAGCTCTTGTTGTGTGTTTTGACTGCAGTTGTTAAAACATTTTTTTTTTTCACTGCACATGTGCAAAACGCAGCTGCTGGACGGTAACTGCAGTGGCTCCAAAACAACTGAATATTGTCATGAACGCAAACGTTATCCCCTCAGAGGGACTGTGAGCAGCCCTTTAGGGTTTGGTGCTGTCCCGGTCTGAAATCAGGAAGCGGCAGACTGACCACCCATCCACTTTCTGAACCCTTAAAGAGCCCTTACCCACAGTTCAGAGCGCCATGCCGGGGTTTCTCAAGGGAAAGCTCCTGATTGGTCACCAGTTCATCACTGACCACCCCACAAAAAATAAAAAAGTGCCTTGACAAGAGTTTAAGATCTTTGCCACAATCAAAACATATGACATAAAGACTGAGTTGACACTGGAATGCTCACCATTTAAGCAATTTCATTACATTGTAGTTAATTATGCAGTTTGAAAAGAGATGATTTGCAGCTGTAATCAAATCATCTTAAGAAGCTGCAGCACATTTAATTCAGTTCATTGCTGAAGAAAGTCTCAAGTCTGAAATCAAGTCTGAGAGCCACAATAGTTGCTCACGTTTTCATGTCACACAGATTAAAAGTTTGGAGACTTCTATGAAAATGGCAACACTGAAAATGAAATAAGGCCCCATAAACACTCACGTTCATTTGGTCTTCTTTTGCCATAATTCATTTAGTTTCTTTTGTTTGTCAGACAAAATGGTGAAGATGTTTGTTTTTCATCTTAACATGTTTCGACTGACACCTGCAGTCGCCTTCAGAAGCATCAGCTGATCACTGTGACGTTGATCAGCTGTTTTCCGTCTGCGTGGCCAGTCTGATGGACCTGACAGATCACCGCGCCGGCCACACTTACAATTATCAATGGAGGAGAATGCAGTAAGTTAAAACACAATTGGGGTTTTATTTTAAGAAGTTACACCAAAACCTCTAAGGACCCTGAAACACACACAGCCTTGAACTTTCAGCATCATTTTCATTTATCCTTTGTCAGTAAACCTGCTGGATTCTAATTTTAGTTTTGTCTGGAATCTGTTTTTATTTTGACCTGTGATTTTATTTTTGTGATCTCTTATATACACTATTTTTGTTTCCTAATCCTTTTAAAGTAAATTAAAAAAATTTTTTAGTGTTGCCAAGGTAACAAAGTGTGTCCCATTTCTACCATTTTGAGCCACTTCATGCCCTCACAGACTCGCACACTCGGGCACTACTGATGGCTGCAGCTCGAGTCTACAAGGGCTCAGGACTGGAGGGTTTAGGGAGGAGACTGACATTCGGCCACACAGTCTATGAAGTGAGGTGAAATAAGAGGTCAAAGGTCAGGGGCTACAATCCCTGAAAAAAATCATCTGATTAGAACCAAATTAGGATATGAGCATCATCACAGTACATCAAACCATGGTACCAAGTTTCAAAACAATCGGGACAAAACTGCAGGAGTTGATTGCACAAAAGTCCGAAAGACGGACGGACAGATGGACTGACCCATAACATAACCCGCCTTCGGTCTTCAACCCTTCTGGCCTTCGAATGGTGGGGGACAAAAAAAAGCACCAACTTTTGTGGGGAAAAAATGTTGCAATCTGAGTTGAAGTGAAATTCCACCCCCCACCCCATGACAAAAAAAGTAAATTTACAAGGAAAAAAAAAAAAAAATCACAAATTTATGAGAAAAGAAGTCACATTTTAGTGAGGTAAAAGGAAGGAAATTTGAGGGAAAAAGTTAGCTTTATATAAATAAAAGCAGCAAATTTAGAAGAAAAAAGTCACAAATGTATGAGAAAAACGTTGCCAGTTGTGAAAAAGTGGTAGATTTAGAGACTGTCGTCCAGTCTGCTTCTCTCGCTTTCAGGTAAAATCACAAAAGTGACGACAAGGATTTCAGCCCAGGAACAGAAAAACAGCCGCCATGTTTATCACGCCTGTTTTATTTTCAGGACCTCTGAGATGCCCATTTAAGGCCCGACCGTAATTTTTAAGGCTACTTATGGCCTTAACTTATGAGGAATTTGACTTTTTCGGCACCTGCAGCCGTAGACGAGCCGGCGTCCCTACCATGGGTTTGTTGTAGAACGGGAACCCCTGCAGCTGCCTCAGGGCGTTGGTGGCGGCGGTCAGCTCTTTGAAGACGACGAAGGCCTGACCCCTCATCTTCATCGTCTTCATGGCCACGATGTCAACCACCTGACCGAACTGGGAGAAGAGAGCGTAGAGGGAACGCTTCAGCTCTGGAGGACAGACAGACACCATGAAGACAGGACAAAGAGGACGTTTAATGTGTGAGCAGCGACGGCACACAGTCACTGACCTTCTTTCTTCACTTTGTCATTGATGTTGTTGATGTAGATCGTGTGATTTGGTCTGATATCCATGATGGAGTCTGAGGGGAAAAACAAAGACGTTTGTTTATGAGCAAAAATACAGCAAATTCAAGTGGAAAAAAATGCATATTTTCGAAAAAAAAAAAAAAAAACCTGCAAATTTATTAAAAAAAAATTGTTCCTTCACTAGTAACCTTTTGAAACTCTTACTTCAGTAACTTGTGCACTTGCAGGCTGGTTGCCAGCCGGCAATCAGATCTAGAAGAAGAAGCAGAAGTAGAAGAAGAAGTGACATAAACAGTGACGTGGGTGACAACAACAAAACCTGGAATGCTGCTGACTGGGCTGCTTCTTCTTCTTCCTCTTCTCTCAGTTACTGGCAGATAGCAAACAACTGAAAGGTGCATACTGCCACCTACTGTACAAGAGTGTGTAACATTATGTCATCTGAGCCCGACCCCTAAATTCTATGACTTAATCCTGTGTTATTTAAAAAAGAGCCCTCCTTGTGATTCTTATTGCCTCTCCAGCTCCATCTGTTCCCAGAATCCCAGTTAAATCCCATTCCCTACTGGCTTCTCGAACTTCATTTTCCATTATCTGTCTTTCATTTCCATATTTGTGACAGTGCAGTAAGATGTGCTCGACATTTTCTTTTACTCCACATTCTCTACATTTGTCACTTTCGCTTTTCCCCATGGTGAATAAAGTGCCGGTTAAACCTGTGTGATCCAGTCTGAGTCTTGCCATAATGATGTCTTCCCTCCTTTTGGTTGTTATGAAATTCTTCATTGCAACAGATTTTTGTATTCTGTAATATGATCTACCTTTATGATCTTCATCCCATCTTTTTTGCCATAGCTCAGTTCCTTTTTTTCTTGATTACTGCTTTCCCTTCACCTTTTCCAAGAGACAATGGTATAGTTATCTCTTTTCCAAGAGCACTTTTTGCTAATTTGTCTGCGCAGTCATTCCCTTTCAACCCTTCATGTGCAGGAACCCAACAAAACTGAACTTCTCCACCCCCCCCCGTGTACCCTAAATAAACTGTGATATAGCTCAATCACCAGGTCTTCCCTTGTAGATTTTAGTGTCCGTATGGTTTGGAGCGCTGCAAGTGAGTCCGTGCACACCACCACCCAGTCCGGTCTGACCTCCTCCACCCACTGCAAAGCAATAATTATTGCCACCATCTCTGCTGTAAACACGGATGTATTGTTGGAGAGACTTTTTGAATGGTAAAATTACAGGCTTTTTCCACCCACTTGGGATAACCTCCTCCTTCCATATCCTGTTGAACAATTTCAGCACCAGTTGCACTGATTGCCTAGGCAACTGCCAGAACATAGCATAGCTTAACTGATCATATCCTGGAGCTGTGCATCCACTTGTCTTAAGCTCTGACATTGTGAGCTCGAGGTCTAACGCAGTCATGTCCTCTTTCACTTCATTTTTCAAGTTTGCATTTTCTCTGTGTTTACGCTGCCTTATGACGTGAACTGTGAAGTCAACACGTCACAAAGCTATGAGGAAAACATCATAAAGCTAAAGGAAAAGGTCACAAAGTGATGACAAAGGTATGAGGAAAACGTCACAAAGTGATGAGGACGTCACAAGCGATAAAAGGAAAACGTCACAGAGCTATGAGAAAGACGTCACAAAGCTATGAGGAAAACATAATCAAGTCTGTGGCAGTAATGCACCTTTGAGCTGGTTGCCAACCGCCAATCAAATCTAAGAAAAGAAGAAGAAGAAGAAGACTACTCATCATCACTCTATTAAAGCAAGAAATCGCTGTGTGTGTTTCTGTCACGTTTATAGGACATCATAGGACGGCCTATGGACTCAGGCATCATAGGACTCGCGATGCCATCATAAAGATATGATGTCTCTATGACGGCACATAGACAAGTATGTCTTTATGATGTCATATGGTTCAAAAGTGGCAAGGTGAATAAGTCACAGGGCCAGTCTTTACAGCGCGTTCATATTTTCTGCACAACAGATTTCTGCAGCCATGGCCAATTCTACGTTGCTGCGAGCAGAGTTCTCAGATCAAGCAGTCTTCGTATTGTTGCTCAAGATGAAGAAATTAAGCAAAAGTGTCGCTTTCTCAGCAATGTCGTTTTCAGAGAGGTGCTGACACAGTAAAAATGCGTAACCTTGAAGAATGCCAGTCTACACTACAGAATGTGTAAAATGCCAAGCAAAGCGCTGATTTTCTCCGGGTGCTCCGGTTTCTTGGTTTCTACAGGCATGCACGGGCCTTCCTGAACAGGGTCGAAAGCCATTTTTTGCTCAGATCTATTTTCATGATCCTGCCCATGAACTGGAATTACGACGCACCTATCCCTCAACCAGTGGTCTGAACAAAGAAGAAGACCCACCAGATGGAGAGCAATAGAATGAGGAGAATTGCTGCACGTCAGAAAAGATGCCGTGAACATGAAACACCTCAGGTTCCAGCAGTACGCCGCAGGCATGACTGAACAACACAGCCGTCTGAGACAGGAGGACACCCTTCAGCAACGGGCATGCAGAAATGCTTGCTTATACTTGGTTTCTACGGGCATGGACGGGCATGTACTAGTACATGAAAATGTAAAAAAAATTGTCAAGAAAAAAAAGATCAAATTTATGTATAACATGTCTAACATTTATATGAAAAGGCTGTAAATATGTACTTTGCTCAGATCACTAAAAAAGGAAAAGTGAAAATTTTTGAGGTAAACGGCTCAAATTCACATAAAATATGTCTAACATTTATCTATAAAAGCAGCAAATTTACCTTTAAAAATATACAAATTAGAAGGAAAGAATGAAAATTTTATTAAAATCTCTAATTTACATAAAATATGAATAAAATGTATTTGGAAAGCTTCAAATTTTCTGTTAAAAATGAACAAATCTGAAAGAAGAAAAATGTGAAAACAAAAATTTACAAGCCCAGATCGAAGTCAACATGCTAACCGCTAACACATGGAAACAGTGAACAGAATTAAACGTTAGCTCTGTTGTCGTTAAATTATATCGTTTCAGATAACTAACGTGTACACAACATAATTCATCACCCATCACTGAATTTATTTTTAATGTTTTAGCTTATTTTTTACTTTAAAACACCTGTAACACACTATCAGTGTTAGCATACGTTAGCCTCACGTCGGCTAACATTCATTCAATTATGTTTTTAATGATTAAATTCAGACGTTTTATTGTTTATCAGCACGGATTTATATCTGTATAAAACATCATCTGATGTGTCTAACAAGACCCATGGACACAGCAACGTTACTTACAGGATGGTTTAAATTTAGAATAAAAAATAAACTCTTACCTTCAGAAAGCGCACTGCTCTCAGGAAAACACCGGAAACTGAGGCTGCCGCTTCTGCGAAACAGCTGTTTTCTACCGCCGCCAGCAGGCCGGCAGGAGAACTGCATATAAAATCACAAACACTGCACTTTATTTCATCAGTCCGTTTTTTCTTTTATACATATAAGGTGAATCCCCAGCTGTTTTTAAATTAAGAAATATTTTGTTATGTGTTTATTACTTTGTTTGGCTGTAATTACTCCCCAACAGGGGAGGTTGCCATCTGAATGGAAGATGGCAAATGTGTCACCAATTTTTTAAAAGGGTCACCTGGAAGTCTCCTGGTTTCCCCTGGAAACTATCGCCCCGTGAGTCTGACCTCCATTGTTTGCAAGATAATGGAACAGATTATTACAGACTGGCTGATGACTCACCTGATAGATAATGCTTTCCTCACCTCATGCCAACATGGTTTTATTAGAGGTTGCTCAGTTGCTGACAGCATTAGACTATTGGACTGAAGTTATTGATAATGGTGGTGATATAGATGTTGTTTACTTGGATTTCTCAAAGTGCTTTGATTCAGTCCCACATAAACGGCTATTGTTGAAAGTGAAAATGTATGGTATTCTGGAGTGGTGGTCAAGCTGAAAGGGCATCCGCCCCACAACTGGGAGGTTGGGGGCTCAAATCCCAGGCGGGTCATACTAAAGACCATATAAAAAGGGTACTTTCGAGCTTGGTGCTCAGCATAATAGAATGGGGGAAGGAGAAGTTGTTTGTGGCTGTGCCTTGCATGGCAGTGATCCCTCTGATTCTACATGTGATTGACAGTGTAGATAGGAGAAATGTAATTTTGTTCTACTGTACATGATTGGCTGTATGGACTGAATGACAACAGAGATGGCTTCTTCTTTCAGGGGAATATTTTAAATTGGTTTTCAAATTTTCAAGGGCAGCTTGGTGGTACAGTGGTTAGCGCTGTGGCAGTACAGTAAGAAGGTCATGGGTTCGATCCCACCCCCTGACCATCAGTGACCCTTCTGTGTGGAGTTTGCATGTTCTCCCCGTGTCTGTGCGGGTTTACCCCAAGTACTCCGGTTTCCTCCCACAGGCCAAAAACATGCAAGTTAGGCTAATTGGAGACTCTAAAGTGGCCCTAGGTGTGAACGTGTGTGTGAATGGTGAAGGGATTGGTGCCACACCGTGGCTGCCTCATCCATCCATGTGGATGCCCTGAATTTCCTTCTGGGGATTAATAAAGTATACAAAATTAAAATAAAACTTTTCTCCAGAATTGCCAACAGCAGGTTATTATTGACAGTACATACTCATCTTTGACAACTGTCTTCAGTGGGATTCCACAGGGAAGTGTTCTTGGGCCACTTTTGTTTGTTATTTTTGTTAGTGACATGCCTGATGTAGTACACAGCAATATACTGATGTTTGCTGCTGATACTAAAGTTTTTATGAACATTAAGAAGGATGATGACAGTGTGACATTGCAGGAAGATCTAAACAGGTTAACTGACTGAAATAAGCCATGGCAACTGAAGTTTAACCCCGATAAATGTGTGGTATTCCATCTGGGAAATACAAACAAGGGCCATGTATATCACATGAAGAACACTTTTGACCTGGACATCCAGCTGCAAGAGGCTAGCCAAGAAAAGGACTTGGGGATTTTGGTTGATAGTCAGTTAAACTTTAGTGCCCACTGTGAAGCGTAGGTCACAAAAGCAAACTAGAAAAGCACTCGGAGAGCGCAGACCTCCGCCAAGCGGCACAGTTCCCCCCATACAGTGTTTGTGTGTACGTTTTCAGATTCCCTGAGCATGAAAAGATATGACTAGCAATTGGATTCACAATGATTATTTGTTTATTTGACATGGACAGTGCAATAAACAGACAATTAATGAATGACAATCAATGTGATAGTGATAGGATTAGTGGCTCAGTAGTGTAAAACGGGGCTATAAGGGACGGCGGGTTGATAAGGGACACTTTTCTGGGAAATGTTTTAAATGTAATTCTGCTTTTTTTATTTTGAGCAGGACGCTGAGTTGTGTTGTTATTGTCAAATATCCATGAATCCTTCATCAAATCTAGGCGGAAGCCAAATTAAAAAAGCAGAATTACATTTAGAAAAGTGTCCCATATTACCCCACCGTCCCTTATAGCCCCGTTTTACAGTAGTAAAAGCATTGCCTCCTTAGCGGAGGTAATAAACTGAAGTGTTGGTGTGTCCATCTCCTCCACTGACGGATGCAGATTGGTTAGACAGGTTGCCGTGGGTTTTATATTATATTGGGGTTGCGCTCCGCGGCAAAACAGAATTTAGAATTTTCCCCGGCAGAGAGGTCGTTTTTACGCAGCGCCTATAGCTGGGCGGGGAATTTGTGGCAAATAATCGGGCGGCGGACAGGTGTCCGTGTCAGGTTTTGCAGCGTGGCGCAAAAGCAGTCACGCTTGCGGGCCCAGGGCAGCAGTGTTTTCCGCGTGCTTTTGTGCCTAAAACGTTGAAGAACGCGGAGTTTGTGTTGGTCAGACACGACGACCAGCGCAATGTGCGCAGCGCCTATGGCTGGCGGTCCCAGGCCACCAGTGTTTTCTGCATGCTTTTGTGGCTAAAACGTTGAAGAAGGCGGAGTTTGTGTTGGTCAGACACGATGCCCAGCGCCGTCCATTGCGCCTGCGCACATGTTGAAAATGGCCATATGTCACAGTGTGGAAAAATGCTTTAAAAAATTCCTGTATGCAGACGGTGATGTGGATCATCCCCAAAATTTAATCAGTTCTTCCTTGTACCTTTTCCAACAAGGTCTGAAAGTTTCATGGAAATCCGTCCAAGACTTTTTGAGTTATCTTGCTAACCAACAGACAGACAGACAGACAGACAAACAGACAAACACACAAACCCTGGCAAAAACATAACCTCCTCCTGGCCTTTTCGGCCTGGCGGAGGTAATAAGATCCTTGGTCTTATTGCAGGACTTACAGTATGTCTTTTTAGATCAGGGTAAGCCTTGTTGAATTATATACATCTCTTGTTCGACCTGTTATGTATGAGAATATGGGTGTCTGGGATGCTGTGCCCACCCACAGGGTGACGTCAGGCGGGCATGGCCCACTCTCTATATAGTTGAGTGTTCTGCCTAATAAAGTTCAGTGATTCACCAGACAGCTGCTGGAATAGAGTGAGGACCTGAATCAAGGAGAGCTGATCAAGTTGGACTGTTTGAAGAAGAAGAAGAAGGTTGGGACCACATTTACGTCTGTGTTTGGCTGGCGGTAGAATTGATTTGTTTGTGGCAGATGGCAAAAACTGTACGCTGTCTGTAACATTATGGCAACTAGCTCTGACGGGTATGATAAAAATGAGGTGGGCTGGACACTATCCAAGCCTGGGGGCTGGAAAAGAGCAGCTAGGGGGGCAACAAGACCTAGAAGTGGGTCAGATGAGAATGATGCGGGAGGAAGTAACAATGTGAAGAAAACATGAACTCGCCAAAATGGATGGCAGTTTGAGGATGTAGGGAATGACTGGAAGGTTGTCATTGAGTTCAATCAGGGTGGGGGGCACTATCACCCGGTTAAGCTAACAAAAGCAATTGAGAAAGAAATTGGGAGAGTTAAGTTTGCGAAGTTCTTAAATAATAACCGGCTGTTAATCCATGCCACAAGTAAACAACAGCAAGAGAAAATACTGGCAATGACATGTCTAAATGGAGAACAAATGAAGGCGCATGTTCCTGGCGCGACAGCTGACTTGAGGGGGGTTATATCAGGTGTCCCTTTGTGCATGTCTATGGAAGAAGTGAAAAATGAAATCCAAGGAGAAAAGGTGAAGGATGTGAAAAGGCTACAGAGGAAAAAAAGAAGGTTCACTGAAGGACACACTGTCTGTCATGATTCAGTTTGAGGAAACACTCCCTAAATTAGTCCTAATAGGATACATGTATTTCAGTGTCAGAGAATATGTCCCAAAACCACTCAGGTGCTACAGAGGTCAAAGGATGGGTCACACTGTTCAGCAATGTAAGGGAAAGCTAAGATGTGCTAGATGTGGAGGGGAGCACAAATATGGTAAATGTGACAAGGACGCCAAAGTAAAGTGTTGCAACTGCGGGGGTGAGCACAGTGCTGCATATGGAGGATGTGTTGTGCAGAGGGAAGCTAGACAAGCCCAGGAAATCAGAATAAGTAAGAAAATCTCGTATGTGGAAGTTCTAAAGACAGTTAGAGAGACAGGAATAGTCAGAAACACAGCAGGCCTTTCTCAAAGAAGTTAATTTCAAATTGAAGCCCAGCAATCAATGGGTCCCACACAAGCACAGGATCGTGCCGCTGCAAGGAATGTTTGTTCACAAACGCAAAATGGATGATGACACATTGATAGTTAAGGACAAACTTTATAGCTTTTACCTGCCACACCATGAATGTTGCTGCACAGCTAAAAAAGAAAAGTGAAAGAAGAATCAAAACCATTGTGGAAGCAGCAGGAAGCTTCCTAGATGTGAAAGATATCACAGCTGACCAAATTCATGCTTTACTGAAAGCTGAAACTGGGGAGACTGCACATGCTGAAACAAGACCTTAATTATGGTACTGTAGCCACACATGTGACTTACTGAATGCCTTACATAATGCCTCACATCTTAGATAAGAACAAAGGCAGTGTTTCCTTGGAGATAACAGGAAGCTGTGAAAGTGTAATCTTTGGTATGCAAGAGACTGCCTGGAGGATCCTTTGGGGCCAAAGACTGTGAGGGGGATGCTAAAGGATTAAAGAGGAAATGCATTGTTACTTTTGATTTTAATGCAATGTGACTTGTGAGCTGGGGGAGACCTGGGTATATAAGGGACTACAGTAGTTTTTTCTGAGATGCTCTCTTTTCTACTTTGCTCATGTTGGAGATGTGTAATAAACTGCCTTGAGACAAAACTTGCCTCGTCAGTTACACACTCTACAGTACTACACATACTACAGTGGAATGCGAGGAGTCTTATAGCAAATGGACAAGAACTCAAGAAGTATCTTTACGAACTTGAAGTTGTTCCACAGGTAGTGTGTGTACAGGAGACATGGCTTCAGCCTCATTTAGATTTTGTTATTCCAGGATACAGTTCAGACAGGATAGAATTAAGTGTAAATGGAGGAGGATGGGCCACTTTCATTAAAGATGGCCTGGCGTATATTTCGGGATGTTGACCCCCAGATATTTCATAGATTCCATCTCCCAGTTAGTTTTGAGTTTTGTTTTTTAATTTCCTTAATTTTGAGCAAGTCATTAGAGTGAGTGTTGTCTTTGTGCTCTTTTTCAAGTTTCTTAAGTTCTGACTCTAATGTGGTTAGTTTTTCTTGTCTCAGTTTCTTTTGGATTGCCAGTTTTGCGATAATCTTTCCCCTTATTACAGCTTTGCATGCGTCCCACAGTATTAAAGGGGATACTGTGGGAATCAATGAAATGATGAGACTGATGATTTCTCAGTATTGATTTATTCCATCTCACATCCCACGGCTCTCTCTCTCAGTCGGAAAAATAAGAGGGAGAGCTGCGGTCAAGCACCCACATTTATACCCACGCATCAAACACAGAATCACATTTACATTTAATCACTCTATTTACATTTAATCACTCCAGAGTCCTCTTGTCTCTTCTGTCTGACCCCAGGAGGTCAGACCGTCCTTGCAGGTGGTCCAGACTCATTGTCCCTCTGAGGCGTGATGTCAATACACACTGCAAGCTTAAAGTCCTTCTGAGCTTGGGTCTCTGCTGTGGAATATGTGAGCTTCATAATGGTACCGTTATGGGTGCCACATCACTCCCCCCGAAATGCCAAAGAATGGACATACACTACATCAAAGAATGGACATACACTAACACCAAAGCATGGGCATACACTAACACCATACTAACGGCCATACAGCATATGTCACCCCCCCCCCCACTTTGCAGACTCTACAGCACAATCTACACAGCTTGACCAAAACACACGTCACTCTGCCCGTAGTTTAGGCTTCAACTTCCTCCCGAACCTGCTGTATGCAGGCTTCACAGTCTGTGTTGTGCCATCCTGCGGAGAATCTGTGGAAGGAGGGGGAGAAGGGTTATTTGTCCCCTGCGGGGTCTCCAGGGGCCGTTCCCTGGGAGGTCTGCCGCGTCGAGGCACCCACGCCGGTCGTACAGCCTCGTCACGCAACACAAAAGCAGGCTTTAATCTGTCAATACTGATTGTTTCTCTCCTGCCCCCCAAATCTAGCACAAAATACTTCTCCCCGGTTTCCAGCACTCGAAATGGACCGTCGTAGGGTGGGCGGAGGCTGTGACGCTGTGCGTCGTGCCTGACAAAAACAAATTCTGCGTTTTGCAATGCTTTGGGAACAAAAACACGCGGAAAAGTGTGATGAGCGGGGCCCGGGAGCATTTCTGCTCCCGTGTCGCTTAGAGGTCCCCGCACGGGGGGGTGCTCTGGTGCCGCGTGGGCTGGCAGGAACTCGCCGGGCAGCCTGAGAAGTTGTGTAAAAACTAATTCAGCTGGTGAGGCATCTAAGTCCTCTTTGGGTGCCGAACGCAACCCCAATAAAACCCATGGTAGTCTGTTTACCCAATCTGCATCCGTGAGCGACGCTCTGAGGGCTGCCTTCAACGATCTGTGAAAACGCTCGCATAAACCGTTGGCCTGTGGGTGATAAGCGGTAGTGCGGTGGACTGTCGCCCCTAAGCCGTTGGCCATTGCTGACCACAGCTCCGATACAAATTGAGGACCCCTATCGGACGTAATGTCTGACGGAACCCCGAACCGCGCCACCCAGGCTGTTAAAAAAACGCGAGCCACCTCTGCCGCTGTGGTCGATTGTAATGGGACAACTTCTGGCCAACACGTGGTCCGGTCCACCATTGTCAGGAGATGTGTGAACCCTTGCAACGGCGGTAGGGGGCCCACTAGGTCTACGTGCTCATGATCGAACCTCTTAGCCGGAATGTGGAACGGTTCTAAAGGAGCCTTTGTGTGCCTGTGCACTTTGGCCCGCTGGCAAGCCATGCAGGCTTTCGGCCACTCCTTCAATTGCTTGTGCAGGCTCGGCCAAACAAACATCTCTGATACCATTTTCACTGAAGCGCGTACTCCCGGGTGCGCTAGGGAGTGCACCGCGTCAAAAACGCAACGGCACCACGCGGCCGGTACCACCGGGCGCAGTCGCCCGGTGGATACGTCGCAGATTAGGGGGGGGCGAACCGGTTTGTAAGCTTTTGCTCTCCAACCTTAACCCTGTTGGTCCAGACAGAAGCGCGCGCACGTCCGCGTCCCCGCTCTGTTCTGCTGCCATGGCTGCATAATCTATCCCCACGTGAACAGGGGCCGCGTGCGCGTCCGCGCTGCCACCGCACTCCACGCCTGCGGTAACACAATCTGTTTCCGCGCGGACAGGCGCTGTTACCGCGCGTGAGAGACAGTCCGCTACTATATTGAGTTTACCGGCTACGTGCTGGATATCAGTGGTGAATTCCGAAATTGCGGCCAGCTGTCTCTGCTGGCGTCCTGACCACGGTTCTGAAATTTTTGACATTGCAAAAGTGAGCAGTTTGTGGTCGACAAACGCAGTGAAACGCCGCCCTTCCAGCCAGAACTGGAAATGGCGAATGGCCAGGTGGAGCGCCAGCAGCTCCCTGTCAAACGCGCTGTATTTCCGCTCAGCATCACGCAGGGACCTGCTGAAAAAAGCGAGCGGCTGCCAAACTCCAGCGACCTGCTGCTCCACAACAGCCCCTATGGCCAAATCTGACGCGTCGGTGGTTAGCGCTATGCGAGCTGATGGATCTGGGTGCGCCAGCAGCGCTGCGTCTGCCAGTGCTTTTTTTACCTCTGTGAATGCGCACTCCCGCTCCGGGGACCACTCGATCACATTGGAGGGCTTCTGCTTTTTAAGTGTGGCGTATAACGGTTGCATGAGCTGCGCTGCGTGGGGTATGAAACGGTTATAAAAATTTACCATCCCCCAAAATTCCTGCAACGCTTTGACCGTTTGTAGCCGGGGAAATTCAGCCACTGCGCATACTTTGGCCGGCAGAGGGACTGCTCCCTCTGGGGAGACGCGGTGTCCTAAAAAATCGATTTGTGGTACGCCAAAATGGCACTTGGCCGGGTTGATTATCAACCCATGCGCTGCCAACCTCTGAAAAACCGTCGTGAGATGTTTTTCGTGTTCCTCCTCGGAGGCGCTGGCGACTAAAATATCATCCAGGTAGACAAAAACCAAAGGGAGGTCGCGCAACACGGCATCCATCATTCGTTGGAAGGTCTGCGCAGCGCCTTTAAGGCCAAAAGGCATGCGTAAAAACTCAAAAAGCCCGAATGGGGTTATTACCGCTGTTTTGGGAATGTCCTCTGGCCGGACCGGGACCTGATGTTAACCGCGGACCAGGTCTATTTTAGAAAAAATGCACGCGTTCGCTAAGTGTACCGAGAAATCCTGAATATGCGGGATTGGGTAGCGGTCCTGTGCTGTGGCATTGTTCAACCTGCGGTAATCGCCACAAGGTCTCCAAGAGCCGTCAGACTTAGGCACCATATGAAGGGGGGAAGCCCAGGTGCTCTTCGAGCCGCGAATTATGCCCAACCTTTCCAGGTTGGCGAACTCCTCGCGCGCAATGGAGAGCTTAGCTGCATCCAGGCGCCGAGCTTTCGCAAAAACTGGTGCGCCACTTTTGGTGATAAAGTGCTCCACCCCGTGCTTCGCAACCTTAGCTAAAAACGTAGGAACTGTGAGTGCTGGGAACTGGTTTAGAAGGGTGTGGAAGTTACCGCCTGCTGTGGCGCCGTTGGTCTGTACTGGCGGCTGTGACACTCGAGCTGCACAAGGAACAGAACCAAAAGAGAGTGCATTAACCAGGCGTCTATTAACCAGATCTATTAACAAGCCATGTGAGCACAAAAAGTCAGCGCCTAACATGTTGAAACTCACCGCTGCTACAATGAAAGTCCATTCATATGTGCGGCCATGCAAGGACAGGCGCAGCGTCCTTTCCCCGAAAGTTTTGATCAGCGAGCCGTTTGCTGCCGTTGCCCCGTCTCCGCGGGGGCCAGCCACTCGATCCACATGGGTCGCGGTGATGAAACTCCTCTGGGCTCCGGTGTCCACGAGGAATTGCCGCCTGGAGCTTGCGTCTGTCAGGTACAGCAGCTTGCTTTGTTCACCGAGAGTCGAAGCTGCTAATGACTCCCGGCTCGTGCGTTTCCCTGTTTTTTGAAACTGCACGGCGGGATGCATCTGTGCGCCTTCTCAGCGAAGCGCCGATGGTAAAAGCAGAGGCCGTCCCCTCCTCTGCCTCGGGAGCGCACCGCTGCCGTCGTCGCTGGGGCTGCCTCTGTTGCCCCTGGCTCTTCACTGCCCCCGGCCGCTGCTGCGAGGTCTGCTGCTGCCACAGAAGTCTCCTGCTCGTCACAGGCGTCGAGGAGCCGTTCCGCTTCCCTGGCCAGCGCGCGGAAGTCTTGCTGGTTCATGCACCTCATGCTGGACAGGAAACCCCTCATGTGTGCTGGGAGGGTCCTCAAGAAGATGTGCTTAAACAGGAACGCATCATTGTCCGCCCCGATCATCTGCAGCATGTCCTCCATGAGGACAGTCGGCCTGCGTCCTCCTCTGTCGCGCAGGTCCAGAAGTCGCCTGGCCCTCACCTCGGCTGACGGCACAAAACTCCCGATGAGGGCGGCTTTCAGCGCATCGTATTTGCCAGCAGCGGGCGGCTGCTGCACCAGGCCCCGCACACACCGAGCTGTGCGGCTGTCGAGTCTTGCGATGACATTATGGAATTTGATGTCATCCGACGATATTCCCCCGAGCAGGAACCGGGATTCCACGTGTTGGAACCATGAGTGTGGGTCATCCTGCCAAAACTCGGGGAGCTTGATTGAGCTTGTGTCCTCTATGACCAAGCCTTTCCGTGTATTTCATGTGTCGGTCACCAATGTGGGAATCAATGAAATGATGAGACTGATGATTTCTCAGTATTGATTTATTCCATCTCACATCCCACGGCTCTCTCTCTCAGTCGGAAAAATAAGAGGGAGAGCTGCGGTCAAGCACCCACATTTATACCCACGCATCAAACACAGAATCGCATTTACATTTAATCACTCTATTTACATTTAATCACTCCAGAGTCCTCTTGTCTCTTCTGTCTGACCCCAGGAGGTCAGACCGTCCTTGCAGGTGGTCCAGACTCATTGTCCCTCTGAGGTGTGATGTCAATACACACTGCAAGCTTAAAGTCCTTCTGAGCTTGGGTCTCTGCTGTGGAATATGTGAGCTTCATAATGTTACCGTTATGGGCGCCACAATACTTCTCCATTATCATTTTCTTCCAAATATCTGAGAATATCTGATTCCAATTCACCTTTCAGTGGTCCTTTCAGCGCATTTGAATTTAACCTCCAAGAAAATGTATTATTTGTGTATTTTTGGATATTTAAGTCCATATAGATCGGACTGTGGTCAGAGAGATCCATCAGTAATATTTTACATGTTTTTACTCTTCCAATGTCTCTATTAAACATAAAAAAATAGTCAATCCTTGAGTATGATGAATGTGGTGCTGAGTAAAATGTATAATCTTTTACACTGGGGTTGAATTCCCTCCACATGTCACAGATTCCCATTTCTTTTAGTAGCATCCGAGTTTTTCTACTTTGAGTGTTATTTTGATGTGGAGAATTACCTGATGCATCCCAGTATGGATTCAGTCTTAGATTGAAGTCTCCACCACATATCACTAAACCTTGGGCTTTAGTTATCATTAGGTCAAATACATTTTTTTTTAAATTTCCAGTTAGCCCCTGGAGGTGCATATACATAGCTAGTTGTAGCACCTAGCACCGACACGGAGAAGCGACTCTGTCCCCGGTGATTGGGGCTCACCGGAGGAACAAGCCGAGGCAGCAGTTGGACGGGAGCCGGATCGGACTTCAACTGCAGCGGTGGTGGGAGACGGGGACCAGTGGAGGACCACCGGGGCCCCAGCCGGAGTCGGAGCCCAGTTGCAGCGGCGGGGCTCGGCGGAGGAACTACTGAGGAAGACGGTGGTAGGTGGCGGGGCTCAGCGGAGGATCTACCGGGACCCCACCTGGACAGAAGCAGGATTGGAGCTCGGCTACAGCGGCGGTGGGCGGCGGGACTCGATGGAGGAGCTTCCGGTACCCCAGCTGGACAGGAGCTCGGTTACCGTGGCGGTAACCAGCAGGACTAGCAGCGGAGGGGGCTAGCTGAGGCCCAGCTGGATTCGAGGTCGGTCAGATCGGATACCGGCGACACCAGCAGAGATTGTTTTACTATCCACAGGTCAGCAAAAATGCCACCAAAGAAGGAGGAAATGGAAGAGATCAAAAAATCTCTGAACTTCTTGTCAGAAGAACTGACCAAAGTGGTTAGTCAGCAAGCAAAAATAATAGAGCTAATGGAAGAAGTCCGAGAATTAAAATTAACAATTAAGGAAAAAGACAAAAAAATTGCAGACTTGGAGCGACGCGTCGAGGATCTTGAACAATATTCTCGTATGGATGATTTAATTATAAGTGGACTAGACATTAGTTTTTAGCCAAAGTCAAATTCCTTGTATGTGTTGTGCATACTTGGCCAATAAAGCTGATTCTGATTCTGATTCTGATTCTGATTCTGATTCTGATATGCTCATGCTACAGCAGGAATGAGAGGAGAGGATGCTCCCCTGAGTGAATCAGTCTCCCTGGAAAACCAGGTGCTTCAGTTCCTTGATAGTAGAAATATAAAGGTCGAAGCAAATGCAATTTCAGCCTGTCATGCTTTACCCAGAAAAGATAATAAAAGAAAGAAATCAATTGTGATGCGCTTTGTGAACAGAAGGGTAAAGAATGACATACTGAGGCAGGCCAGAAAGCCACGGGGAACAGAAGTTTACCTAAATGAACATCTAACAAAAACTAATGCTGAAATAGCACGGCAAGCACGGATGCTGAAAAGACAAAATAAGATACAGGTAACATGGACAAGAAATTGTAGAGTTTGGATCAAACTAAATGGAACACCTGAGGAAGCAAAGAGTATAATAATCAGAGATGTTACTGACTTAAATAAATACAGATGAACACTGATTAAGAAAATTAAGAGACTATAAAAATCCATATCCACACACACACGGCAAGAATAGTTCTTTTGACATACCATGTCAATGTACTTTAAAAAAACAAAAAACAAAAAAATAAACAAAACAAACAAAAAAACTTATGACTGACTTGACATCAATTATCCCCAGTTGGAGGAAGTCATTTGACACAGAGTGAGGAAATTCAAACTCTGAAAATGTGCCATTATGCTGAACATAAACTACAAGAGATGGAAAATGATATTGATCCTGATAACCACTTTTTCAATAATATTCATAATCATTGTGAATATTACACCGAAAAGCAATTCAAAAGTCAAGTGCAACTAGATGGTAAACTATTCAATAATACACTTCAACAGCAGAAGTCTTAACAAAAACTTTCCACAGATTCAGGACTATTTAAAACAGCTAGACAGAAAATTTACAGCTATCGCAGTCTCTGAAACTTGGCTTAATGAAGAGCAGGCTCCCCTGATGGCAATAGAGGGATATCAGATGTTTCATATTAACAGATCTCAAAAAAAGGGTGGTGGTGTTGCACTGTATATTGATGACCTGTGTGGCGGGTTGGGGGCAACCCCCACAACAGACTGAGACAGACACAGCGCTCGGCTAGAGCAAATAACAGAACAGTGAAATGTGTGTATTAATGTCTACAGGCAGCCCCGCTCCGTCTGGCTTGTTCCGGCTCAGTATTGTAATGTTAATGTCCCATTCATGCATTGTGTTCATGCTTCCTGTTCTCACTGTGTCTCTCATATGCAAATGCCCATACCAACTGCTGTGAATGCTCTTTCATGTGTTGTTGTAGCTGGGTATAAATACCGCACATGGTCTGTAACTCATTCTCTCTTCAACTGCTGCTGCTGACACACACATCTTGTGTCTCTTTGCTGGAGAGCCTGAGGACACACACCAGCCCGCCCGCACAAGGGCTGGGGTGGAGTTCCTATGATGGCGGTGTGATTTAATAAACCTGCTTAAAACCTCACTTCGCTGCCTTTATTTTAACATCCGCCATAACCTGTATAGGTGTAAGCTTGTAAATGGAATGTCCTTTGCACTACCAGGGATTTTGGAATGTGTTACTGTTGAGATTGACCAAGATAAAACAAAAAATCTAATTATAAGTTGTATATATAGAACGCCGGGAACTTGCATTGAGACATTCAGAGATAAATTAGTCGAGCTGTACAATAATATTACTAGTAAGAAAATGGTAGTAATTTGTGGAGATTTCAATATTGATTTACTAAATCCATTTCAACAAAATGTAATTACAGAGTTCATGAATTCTATGTACAGCATGAGTCTATATCCCACAATAACACATCCCAGTAGAATCACAGTTCACACTGCTACACTTATTGACAACCTGTTTGTTAATATTATTAAGAAAATAGAAAGTGGATTATTGATAAATGACATAAGTGACCACTTGCCAACCTTTGCACTTATCCATGGCCACACGGGGGCCAATACAGAAAAAAATTTAAAATCGTTCAGATACAAATCACAAAATGCAATCAGTTCTTTTAAAGAGAACTTGCTGAAGCAAGACTGGACAGAAGTCTATGTATCAGATGTAAATGAAGCCTATGACACATTTATAAACATTGTAACCACTCTTTATGAAAAAAATTGTCCATTAGTAAAGAAAAAGCTTAAACATAAATTTGTCGATAAGCCATGGTTAACCAAAGGATTACAAAATGCGTGTAAAAAGAAAAATTTATTATATAAAGCTTTTCTAAAGAAAAGGACAAAAGAAGCAGAGCAGCGGTATAAAACATACAAAAATAAGTTAACATATACGTATAATAAGATGTAGTAAAAGAGACTATTACAGTAAAGAACTGGAGAAAAACAGAGACAATATTAAAAATACATGGACAATACTTAACAATATTCTTGGAAATAAAAACAAAAATACAAGCTACCCAACCAATTTTTCAAAAAATAATAAAACGACTGAGTGTGAATGCAGCTTCACCTGCAGATGAATTTAATAACTTTTTTGTTAGCATTGGTCCTAATTTGGCTCGAGAAATACCCATTACAGCGCCTACAGGTGATACAATAAGCAAAAACACTGCTATAAAAGACTCCATTTTCATAAAGAACACAGACGAGAGAGAGGCCATTGAAATTGTTAAATCGTTTAAAAGTAAAACATCTACGGACTGTGATGGTACTGACATGCTCTTAGTCAAAACTATTATTGAACGCTTAGTGAAACCACTGACGTATATCTGTAACCTGTCTCTCCAAACAGGTATATTTCCCAATGCAATGAAAATAGCTAAAGTAATTCCGATATACAAGACGGGTGACAGAGGGGAACTTTCAAACTATAGACCAATTTCACTATTGCTGCAATTTTCCAAGATACCTGAAACAATATTCTATGAGAGAATTGACAACTTCATACCGAAGAATAATTTATTGTGTGAGCAGCAATATGGGTTCAGACACAAGAGGACAACTGCATTTGCTCAAATGGAATTTTTAGAAAAAATATCAACTGCCGTTGAAAATGAAGAGTATTCAGTTGGGGTATTCCTGGATCTTAAAAAAGCATTTGATACAGTGGATCATAATTTATTATTAAAGAAACTACAAAATTGTGGTATTAGGGGAGTAGCACTGTCCTGGTTATGTAGTTACTTAAAGAATAGATATCAGAATGTATGTGTTGGTAACAAAAACTCACAGTTACTGAAGGTTACTTGTGGAGTCCCACAGGGTTCAGTTTTGGGGCCATTGTTATTCAATATGTATATAAATGATATATATAAAGTTTCAGAAAAAATGGATTTAATATTGTTTGCCGATGACACTAATTTATTATGCAGTGGAAGCAATTTGGAACAACTTTTGGATACACTCAGAAAGGAATTAGGTGTGGCACATATGTTGGTTACATATCCTCCACAAATGTGTTGCTGTATGTTTATTGTGTGCTTCACGTCTCATTGAACAAAAAGGACTGAGACTCTGGAATTCGGCAGAAGAGTGTGAGATTCGGCCTTTGTTTCCGGGAGACGACCGGGGAAGATTTCCGGACCACAGAGACTAGAGGACAATGGTGTGAGATCAAAGGGGTTACTTTGTGATCGAGATTAAGTACCATGTGACTGTATGTTTGATTAAACACCATGTGACTGCTGTTTCGTGCCCGGGGTATAAAACCCCTGATGTGAGATGAAAACTTCCTCTTGACTTGCTTTGAGATTTGTTGGAGATGTGATCTGTGAATAAAGCTGAATCTGAGGAACAAACTCAGCCCCATCCTTGAACACATTCTCCACACTGGTGACCTTACGACGTAAAATGAGCAGAAATAATTCTCCCGAGCAGGGCTCGGCAGAAGCCAGCCTGATGGCTGCCTCCACACTCCGGCTGCCCGACTTCTGGCAGCATAGTCCACGCTCCTGGTTTAGCACGGTTGAGGCGCAGTTCAACCTCCGGAGAATCTCGAAGGACGACACAAGATTCTACCATGTGGTGGCGAAGCTGGACAGCCACATAGTCCAGAGGGTGGAAGACCTGGTTAACCAACCACTGGACAGCGACAAATACGGCGCCTTGAAAGCTGCGCTTATCAGCCATTTCACCCCCTCCGTGCAACAGTGAGCGGAGGGGCTCCTGGCGTTGACGGAGTCGGAGAACGACAGACCCGTAGACCTGATGGTCAAAATGCTGAGGCTGAAAGACTCCGAGGACTGCGAATTTATCTTCGCCCACCTTTTCTTCCGGACCCTGCCGCCAGCGGTGAGAGTTACCCTGGCAGATTCACCCCGGTTGGCCAAGCGAGACTACCACGGGCTGAGCAAGGAGGCGCAGCGACTCGTCGACGCCCACAAGTGGAGCGCAGTTTCGGCTGCAACAGCGGAGCTAGGAGCGACGCCCGGAGACGGCATGGGGCCAGTGGTTGCAGCACCAGACGCGCCGACGACGGCAGCAGTCAGCACCAAGCGACACGGAGCAGGCGACGTCCTGTGCTTCTATCATCGCCATTTTGCAGAGAGGGCACACAAGTGCCTCCCACCGTGTCACTTCAAGCGTTCGGGAAACGCCAAGACCGAGGGTCGGTAGCGGCTGCGGCCCTCGGGGATGAGAACAAGCTGCTGTACCTGACGGATGCACGTTCGGGGAGACAATTCCTCGTGGACACAGGCTCCCAGATGAGCTTCATCATGCCTTCCTACGCGGACCGGCTGATGCCGTCCAAGGTTCCCCGGGTGTCAGTGTCAGCAGCGAACGGCTCAGCTATTAAAACCTTTGGTGAGAGGACTCTGCTTCTGTCTTTGCAGGGTCATTCATTTGAGTGGACTTTTGTTGTAGCTGCAGTCAGTTTCAACATGTTAGGGGCTGATTTCTTGTGCTCACATGGTTTATTGGTTGATCTTGCTAATAGACGTCTGATTAATGCATGTCTTTTCACTCTATTCCCTGCACCGCACGAGTGGCACCGCCAACTGCACAAGCCAACGTCACAACTGCGGGTGGTAAGTTCCACGCACTCCTCACTCAGTTCCCAGCACTAACAGTCCCAACGTTTTCGGCGACAGTGGCCAAACATGGGGTGGAGCATTATATCACTACCACCGGGCCGCCCGTTTTTGCAAAAGCTTGGCACCTGGACTCAGCTAAACTGACCATAGCGCGCGAGGAGTTTGCCAACCTGGAAAAACTGGGCATCATCAGACGTTCGAAAAGCCCCTGGGCTTCACCATTGCACATGGTCCCAAAGACTGACGGCTCGTGGCGACCTTGCGGTGATTTCCGCAGGTTGAATAACGCCACTGCACACGACCGCTACCTGATCCCACACATTCAAGATTTTTCGGTTCATTTGGCGGGGGTGCGCATTTTTTCTAAAATAGATTTAGTGCACGGCTACCGTCAGGTTCCAGTGCGCGCCCAGGACATACCCAAAACAGCGGTAATAACTCCTTTCGGGCTTTTTGAGTTTTTGCGCATGCCTTTTGGACTCAAGGGGGCCGCGCAGACGTTCCAGCGCATGATGGACGCGGTGCTGCGCGACCTCCCTTTCGTGTTCGTCTACTTGGATGACATTTTAGTAGCCAGCACGTCTGAAGACGAACACGAAAACCACCTCACGGCAGTTTTCCGGAGGCTGGCAGAGCACGGGTTAATAATTAACCCAGCGAAGTGTCAGTTTGGGGTAGCGCAGATTGATTTTTTGGGGCATCGCGTTTCACCAGAAGGAGCGGTCCCTCTGCCCGATAAAGTGCGCACAATAACAAATTTTCCCCAACCTCAAACAGTCAAAGCGTTACAGGAGTTTTTGGGAATGGTTAATTTTTATAACCGTTTCCTCCCAAGCGCAGCGCGGCTCATGCAACCATTGTACGCGGCACTGAAAAAACAAAAGCCCACAAATAAAATCGAACGGTCTCCTGAGCGGGAGCGCGCATTCTCTCAAGTCAAAACAGCGCTGGCAAACGCGGCTTTGTTGGCACATCCAGTTCCAACAGCCTGCATGGCCCTCACCACTGACGCGTCCGATTTAGCAGAAGGGGCGGTCGTTGAACAGTTTGTAGCGGGGACCTGGCAACCACTCGCGTTTTTTAGCAAAACCTTGCGCGATAGCGAGCGAAAATACAGCGCGTTCGACACATATGTTGGTTACATATCCTCCACAAATGTGTTGCTGTATGTTTATTGTGTGCTTCACGTCTCATGGAACAAAAGGGACTGAGACTCTGGGATTCGGCAGAAGAGTGTGAGATTCGGCCTTTGTTTCCGGGAGACGACCGGAGAAGATTTCCGGACCACAGAGACTAGAGGACAATGGTGTGAGATCAAAGGGGTTACTTTGTGATTGAGATTAAGTACCATGTGACTGTATGTTTGATTAAAAACCATGTGACTGCTGTTTCGTGCCCGGGGTATAAAACCCCTGATGTGAGATGAAAACTTCCTCTTGACTTGCTTTGAGATTTGTTGGAGATGTGATCTGTGAATAAAGCTGAATCTGAGGAACAAACTCAACCTCATCCTTGAACACATTCTCCACATAGGAAAACTTAAACTGTGGTTTGATTCAAACAAATTAACGCTCAATTTAAGTAAGACAAAATTTATAGTTTTTAACAACCATCACAACAACTTAGTATCTAAACTCAGTGTAAATGGTGTAGAGATTGAAAGGGTATCCAAAACTAAATTTCTTGATGTAATAATTGATAATAAACTGTGTTGGAAGTCACATATTAATTAATTATATTAAAGATAAATATCCAAATCAATTGCAATACTACACAGAATGAAATATTTGCTGAATCAACCCACACTACATACCTTGTATCATTCATTAATACTCCCATACATGACATATTGTACTGAAGTATGGGGAAATACATATAAAACAAACATATATCCTGTGGCCGCACATGGGCCGCACATGGGGAAAACATGATGTCTAGCATCTTAGATAAGAACGAAGTGCAGAGTTTCCTTGGAGATAACAGGAAGTTGTGAAAGTGTGATCTTTTGTGAGTCGGACACTGCTAGGAGGCTCCTTTGTGTTCAGAGACTAAGAGGGGGATGTCAGGGGATTAAGGAAGTGAATGTATTGTGTCCTTTGATGTGAATGCAATGTGACTTTTGAGCTGCAGGAAGACCTGAGTATTTAAGGGTCGAGTTTTTTCTGAGATGTCCTCTGGCTACGATGCTCATGTTGGAGATGTGTAATAAACTGCCTAAGACAAATCTGTCTCGTCATTTACACATTCCACACTGGTGACCCAAGACGAAGCGTGCAACACGAAAGGAGTTACCCGGAGCCAGCCTCGTTGAGAGCCCCCAGCCAAGCGTATGCCGCTGCCATCCAGCTACTGGATTTTTGGCAGCACAACCCGCGCTCCTGGTTCCACTTGGTTGAGGCGCAGTTCGTCCTCCGGGGGATTTCGGTGGATGACACGAAATTCTACCATGTGGTCGCAAAGCTCGACAACCACACAGCTCAGCATGTGGAGAGCCTGCTGGATCAGCCACCAACCAGCGACAAATACTGCGCGTTGAAAGCCGCACTCATCCAGCACTACACACTCTCGGTTGAGGAGAGAGCAGAGGGACTCCTGACGCGGACCGGGTTAGGAGATTGCATGGCTATTGACCTGATGGAGAGGATGCTGAGATTGAAGGGCTCGGATGACGACCACTTCATTTTTACCCACCTCTTCCTCCGGAACCTTCCGTCAGCGACGAGAGCGGCCCTGGCCAATTCGCCGTGGCTGGACAAGCGGGACTACCGCGCGCTGGCCCGAGAAGCATACCGGATCATCATGGCCAGCAGAGAGCTCACGACCACGGCGGCAGCGACGGAGCTCGGCGCGACGGCCGGAGAGGGCGAGGAGCCATTGACGGCAGTAGCAGAACCACCGATGACAGCGGCAGCAGGCGCCAAGGAACGCGGAGGAGACATCCTTTGTTTCTATCACCGCCACTTTGCAGAGAAGGCACGCAAATGTATACCACCGTGCCAGTTCAAGCGCTCGGGAAAATGCCAAGACCGGGGGTCGGTAGCAGCTGCGACCCTCGGGGAGGAGAACAAGCTGCTCTACTTGACAGACGCACGCTCCGGGAGACATTTCCTCGTGGACACCGGCGCCCAGCTGAGTTTCATCATGCCGTCCTACGCCGACCGGCTGGCAGGTTCCAGCGGCCCCCAGATGGCAGCAGCAAACGGCTCGGACATTAAAACCTTTGGTGAGAGGACTCTACTTCTGTCGTTTCACGGCCGTGCATTTGAGTGGACTTTTGTCATAGCAGCATTGAATTTCAATATATTGGGGGCTGATTTTTTGTGCTCACATGGTTTGTTGGTTGATGTCGCTAACAGGCGCCTGGTTAATGCACTATCTTTTGATTCTATCTCCTGTACAGTTCGAGCGTCCCGGCCAACAGCACAAGCCAACGTTACAGCTGCAAGCGGTAAGTTCCACACACTGCTCACTCAGTTGCCAGCACTCACCGTCCCAACATTTTCGGCAGCCGTCGCTAAACACGGGGTGGAACATTTTATTACTACCACCGGGCCGCCCGTTTTTGCAAAACCTCGGCGCTTGGACGCAGCTAAACTGGCCATAGCGCACAAGGAGTTCGCCAACCTGGAGAGGTTGGGCATCATCAGGCGTTCAAACAGCCCATGGGCTTCCCTGCTACACATGGTCCCTAAAGCTGACGGGTTGTGGCGACCTTGCGGAGATTTCCGCAGGTTGAACAATGCCACAGCGCACGACCGCTACCCAATTCCCCACATCCAGGATTTTTCCGTTCACTTGGCAGGAGCGTGCGTTTTTTCTAAAATAGACTTGGTCCGCAGTTACCACCAAGTCCCAGTGCGCGCTGAGGACATACCCAAAACAGCGGTGATAACTCCGTTTGGCCTATTCGAGTTTTTGCGCGTGCCATTCGGGCTTAAAGGGGCTGCACAGACGTTCCAATGCATGATGGATGCAGTGCTGCGCGATCTCCCTTTCGTATTCGTTTACCTGGACGATATCTTGGTAGCCAGCGCGTCCGAAGACGAACACGAAACCCACCTCACGACGGTTTTCCGGAGGTTGGGAGAGCACGGTTTAATAATCAGCCCAGCGAAGTGTCAGTTCGGGGTGACGCAGATTGATTTTTTGGGGCACCGCGTCTCTCCCGAAGGAGCGGTTCCGCTGCCTGACAAAGTTTGTGCGGTAGCAGATTTTCCCCGGCCGCAAACGGTCAGGGCGTTACAGGAGTTTTTGGGAATGGTGAATTTTTATAACCGTTTCCTCCCCCGCGCAGCGCAGCTCATGCAACCGCTGTACGCCGCGTTCAAAAAACAGAAACCCGCGAATAAGATCGAATGATCCCCGGAGCGAGAACGGGCGTTCTCGGAAGTCAAGGCAGCCCTGGCAAACGCTGCGTTGTTGGCACATCCAGACCCAACGGCCCGCATAGCGCTCACTACTGACACGTCAGATGTGGCTATAGGGGCGGTCGTGGAGCAGCGTGTAGCCGGGGCTTGGCAGCCGCTCGCCTTTTTCAGCAGGACGTTGCGCGATAGTGAACGTAAATACAGCGCGTTCGACAGGGAGTTGCTGGCTCTCCACTTGGCCATCCACCACTTCCAGTTCTGGCTGGAAGGACGCTGTTTCACCGCGTTCGTTGACCACAAGCCACTAACATTCGCGATGGCCAAGGTTTCAGAACCCTGGTCGGGCCGGCAGCAGAGACAGCTGGCCGCGATCTCAGAGTTTACTACCAATATTCAGCATGTGTCTGCCACTACACTGAATGTAGTGGCAGACTGCCTCTTGCGCGCCGTGGCTGCCCCGGTCCGCATGGGGATAGATTACACAGCCATGGCCGCGAAGCAGGTTAGTGACGCGGATGTGCGCGCTCTCCAGTCTGGACCAACAGGGTTAAGGCTGGAGAGCAGGGTGCTGCAAGACGGTATGCTCCCCCTAATCTGTGATGTCTCCACAGGGCGACCGCGTCCCGTGGTACCAGCCGCGTGGCGCCGCCACGTTTTTGACTCGATTCATTCTTTGGCGCACCGGGGAGTGCGCGCGTCGGTCAGAATGGTAGGAGAGAAATTTGTGTGGCCGAGCCTTCGCAAACAAGTGAAAGAGTGGGCAGCAGCCTGCATGGCGTGCCAATGAGCAAAAGTACACAGACACACGAGAGCTCCTTTGGAGCCGTTTCACATCCCGGCTAAGAGGTTCGACCATGTTCACTTGGACCTCGTAGGCCCCCTCCCGCCATCACAGGGGTGCACGCACCTTCTGACAATGGTGGACCGCACCACACGCTGGCCGGAAGTGGATCCACTGGCGGCAACCACAGCCGAGGAGGTGGCACACGCGTTTTTAACAGCATGGGTGGCGCGTTTTGGAGTCCTGTCGTATATTACGTCCGACACAGGCCCTCAATTTGTTTCCGAACTCTGGTCAACAATGGCCCGCAGCCTGGGTGTCACAATTCACCGCACAACCGCGTACAATCCACAGACTAATGGGTTATGCGAACATAGGTCATTGAAAGCGGCTCTCAGGGCGTCACTGACAGCTGCAAATTGGGTAGACAAGCTACCGTGGGTTTTATTGGGGTTACGTTCTGCGCCTAAAGAGGATCTGGAAGCTTCCCCAGCTGAACTCGTTTTTGCGCAGCCGCTTCGGCTGCCCGGGGAGTTTCTCCCAGATAATCCTGCGCTGGGCAGCTCCCCGTCTCAGCTGTTGCAGAATAACAAAGACACAAGCACGCTGCCGGGCCCCGTTCATCACAGTTTTCCGCGCGTTTTTGTGCCTAAAACTTTGAAAAACGCGGAGTTTGTTTTTGTCAGACACGATACACACCGACCCCCACTGCGCCCACCTTATGATGGACCGTTCAGAGTGCTGGAAACAGGGGACAAGCATTTTTTGCTAGACTTGGGGGGTAGGAGGGAAAAGATTGGCATAAACAGACTCAAACCCGCTTTTGTGGTGGCAGACGAGCAAGTGCTGTTGGCGAGGGCCCCTCGGCGTGGAAGACCCCCACGGGGAGCTTCCCAGAGTAAAGTTTCCCCAGAACACCCACAGGGACAGTCAAACGATTTTCACCCCCAAACATCAACTCCCCAGCAGGACAGCGCCGCGGAGGCGGTGAACCCTGGTTACAGCAGATACGGGAGAAGACTGAAGCCCAAGCAGCATGTGGACTGATGTTTAATGGTTCTGTCACAACATACAGACTATTATTCTTTTGTTCTATCCAACATGCTCGGGGGGGGGGGGTCGTGTGGCCGCACATGGGCCGCACATGGGGAGAACATAATGTCTAGCATCTTAGATAAGAACAAAGTGCAGAGTTTCCTTGGAGATAACAGGAAGTTGTGAAAGTGTGATGTTTTGTGCGTCAGAGACTGCTAGGAGGCTCCTTTGTGTTCAGAGACTGAGAGGGGGATGTCAGGGGATTAAGGAAGTGAATGTATTGTGTCCTTTGATGTGAATGCAATGTGACTTTTGAGCTGTAGGAAGACCTGAGTATTTAAGGGTCGAGTTTTTTCTGAGATGTCCTCTGGCTACGATGCTCATGTTGGAGATGTGTAATAAACTGCCTAAGACAAATCTGTCTCGTCATTTACACATTCCACAATCCAGTCTTTATGCTTCAGAAGAGAGCTATTAGAATAATAAACAAAGCTGCTTACAGGGAACCAACAAACCCACTTTTTCTTAAACTAAAAGCTCTCAAGTTGAAAGATCTGGTTGACTTTTTTGTCTTAGCTTTGTTCTGAATTGTAATCGCTCTTGTTTGTTTTTCTTTTGAATTCTTAGATGGAATATGGGTGGGCAATATAAGCTGCGGCTTCAGCCATCACCCATTCCGGATAACTTATGTTGAACTGTATAATCAGAGGAGTTATTGTCTAATTTGACCTTGTTGGATTTTCTTTCCCCCTGTAGAGGATAACTTTCACAAACGAGACTGAGTTTATTTCTCAGGGTTGGTTTATTGCAAGATCACATCCTCTAACAAGAACAGGATCTCAGGAAAGAGGCAGAGCAATCATCCAACACAGCTCTTATAGTCTCACCAGACACAAATCCCCCCACATCAAATCACACACCCCCAACCCACAGTCTTAGGTAAACATCCAGCACCCGAGGCTCCTTGGCGTCTCCATTGTCCTCTGACCCTCTAGCGTCTGGGGCTCCTGCTGGGGCATTCTCTCCAGCTTCACATCTCCTGCAAGGCCAACTTCACACCTCCCGTAGGTCCTCACAGGGTCAGGTCCTCTTTGGTCCTTAAGACGTGAAGCTTCTGGAATATGCACCGTCATTCCTACTAGGTGAATGCGGGGGATATGAATACAATATATGCGCTTTAAATATGCACCATATAACCCCCCCAAACGTCTAAATAAGGACAAAGTGCACCCCAATATGCATAGCATCATAACATAATACACAGAACAGCAAAAAAAGGCACAACACATCACACTTCCGGCTGCTTGGGCTTCAATCGCCTGCCATATCTGCTGTAAGCCGGTTTCAACCTTCCAGTAGCCGCTTCTTGCATCTGTGAATTACAGTCGTTAGCACATCCTTGTGAAAGCTTAGCAGAGTGTCTCCCCGGCGGCCTGCCACAGTGGGGGGCCCTGGCTAACTGCACTTGTTCATCAGCTAACACAAAAGCGGGTTTGAGTCTGTTGATGCAGACTAATTCCCTCCTGTCTCCCAAATCGAGCAAAAAATGTTTTTCCCCGGTTTCTAACACTCTGAACGGTCCATCATAAGGTGGTCTTAAACCTAACCTCTGTGCGTCGTGTCTAACAAAGACGAATTCTGCATTCTTTAAGGCTTTAGGCACGAAAACGCGTGGGAAACTGTGATGAATTGGGCTGGGGAGGGTGTTTGATCCCGCGTCGCTCTGCAGCAGCTGAGCGGGGGGGCGATCTGGTGCGGGGTTCTCAGGAAGGAATTCTCCCGGTAACCGGAGAGGTTGGGCGAAGACTAGCTCGGCCAGAGAGGCTTGCAAATCTTCCTTAGATGCTGAACGCAACCCTAATAAAACCCATGGAAGCTTATCAACCCAATTTGTGTCCGTGAGAGCCGCTCTGAGGGCTGCTTTCAATGACCAGTGAAAGCGTTCGCACAAACCGTTGGCCTGGGGGTTATATGCAGTTGTGCGATGAATTTTCACCCCCAGGCTGAGCGCCATGGATGACCAGAGCTCGGAAACAAATTGGGGTCCTCTGTCAGACGTTATGTCCGACGGGACTCCAAAGCGCGCGACCCAAGCCGTTAAAAAAGCGCGCGCAACGTCTGCTGCTGTGGTTGACGCCAGGGGGACCGCCTCTGGCCTGCGGGTAGTGCGATCCACCATAGTTAGAAGGTGTGTGAACCCCTGTGACAGTGGGAGGGGTCCCACCAAGTCGATATGCACGTGGTCGAAGCGTTTGGCTGGGATGTGAAAAGGTTCTAGAGGGGCCCGCGTGTGCTTGTGTACCTTTGCTCTTTGACACGCTGCGCAGGCTGCGGCCCATTCTTTGACCTGTTTACGCAGCCCCGGCCAAACAAATTTCTCTCCCACCATTTTGATCGATGCGCGAACGCCCGGATGTGCCAGCGAATGTATTAAGTCAAAAACGCGGCGACGCCATGCAGCTGGGACCACGGGGCGGGGGCGCCCCGTGGAGATATCGCAGATTAGAGGGGGCATACCTCTTTGATGCACCCTGTGCTCCAGCCTTAGCCCTGTTGGCCCAGACTGGAGCGCGCGCACATCCGCATCATTAACCTGCTCGGCGGCCATGGCTGCATAATCTAACCCAACGCAGACCGGGGCTGCGAGCGCTTCCGCGCCGTGAGCCTGGCCCGTGTCTACAGCCGCCGAGCCTGCCCCCTGGGGGCCTGGCATTGGAACTGCGCGTGAGAGACAATCTGTCACTACATTGTGTTTGCCTGCCACGTGTTGAATGTCGGTGGTAAACTCCGAAATCGTGGTCAGCTGTCTCTGTTGTCGGCCCGACCAAGGCTCTGAAATTTTAGCTATTGCAAATGTTAATGGTTTGTGGTCTACAAACGCGGTGAAATGGCGCCCTTCCAACCAGAACTGGAAGTGGCGGATGGCCAAATGCAGGGCTAAAAGCTCCCTATCAAACGCGCTGTATTTACGCTCGTTATCGCGCAATGTTTTGCTGAAAAACGCAAGTGGTTGCCAGCTCCCTGCTACCAGTTGCTCGACAACCGGGGCCCACTGCCACATCAGAAGCGTCCGTGGTTAGCGCCATGTGAGCTGCTGGCACCGGGTGTGCCAATAATGCAGCGTTCGCGAGGGCCGATTTGACCTGGGAGAAAGCGCGCTCCCGATCCGGGGACCACTCGACCTTAGTTGCAGGTTTTTGCTTCTTTAGTGCCGCGTACAATGGGTGCATGAGCTGTGCCGCGTTGGGGAGGAAGCGGTTATAAAAATTGACCATCCCCAAAAATTCTTGCACTGCTTTAACTGTCTGTGGTTGGGGGAAATCCGTTATCGCGTGCACTTTATCAGGCAGCGGGACCGCGCCTTCTGGAGACACGCGGTGCCCCAAAAAATCAATTTGCGCTACCCCGAATTGGCATTTCGCTGGGTTAATTATCAGCCCGTGTTCTGTCAGCCTCTGAAAAATGGCTGTGAGGTGGCGTTCGTGTTCGGCTTCGGACGCACTGGCTACCAAAATATCATCCAAATAGGCGAAAACGAAAGGGAGGCCGCGCAATACTGCATCCATCATGCGTTGGAACGTCTGAGCGGCACTTTTGAGGTCGAAAGGCATGCGCAAAAACTCGAAAAGCCCGAAAGGGGTTATAACTGCCGTTTTGGGTATGTCTTGCGCGCGGACTGGGACTTGGTGATAACCGCGCACCAAATCTATTTTGGAAAAGATGCGCGCCCCCGCCAAATGTGCCGAAAAATCCTGGATGTGCGGAATCGGGTAGCGGTCATGTGCTGAAGCATTATTTAATCTGCGGAAATCACCGCAAGGGCGCCACGAGCCGTCAGCCTTGGGGACCATATGCAGGGGTGACGACCAAGGGCTGTTAGAGCGTCTAACAATGCCCAGTTTTTCCAAGTTGGCGAATTCCTCGCGCGTGATGGCCAGTTTAGCTGGGTCCAAGCGCCGAGCTTTTGCAAAAACAGGGGGGCCAGAGGTAGTTATGAAATGCTCGACCCCGTGTTTGGCAACCGACGCTGAAAATGTTGGGACCGTGAGTGCTGGAAACTGATTGAGTAGTGCATGAAACTTACCACCCGCAGCTGTGACACTGGGATGTGCAGAAGGCAGGGCCACCTGAGCTGTACAGGAGATAGAGTGGAAAGACAGTGCATTTACAATACGTCTATTAGTAAGATCAACCAATAAACTGTTTGAGCATAAAAAGTCAGCACCTAGCCTGTTGTTGCTAACTGCAGCTACAACGAAGGTCCACTCGAAGGTGCGGCCGTGGAGGGATAGGAGGAGCGTCTTCTCCCCATAGGTTTTGATCGTGGAGCCATTTGCCGCTAACACCAGGGGTCCGCTGGCAGGCGTCAGCAGGTCCGCGTAGGTAGGCTTGACAAAACTTAGCTGGGAGCCTGTGTCCACCAGGAATTCCTTCCCTGAATTTGCGTCTGTCACAAAAAGCAGCTCGTTCTTCGTGC
The DNA here is from genome assembly GCA_020510985.1 of Pholidichthys leucotaenia. Classification (NCBI taxonomy): domain Eukaryota; kingdom Metazoa; phylum Chordata; class Actinopteri; order Cichliformes; family Pholidichthyidae; genus Pholidichthys; species Pholidichthys leucotaenia. The sequence goes on from CM035848.1 coordinate 31,194,387, forward strand.
CGAGAGTCGCAGCTGCTACCAGCTCTCGGTTTTGGCGTTTCCCTAGCGCTTGTATCGGCACGGTGGGATGCATTTGCGCGCTCTCTCGGCGAAGCGTCGATGGTAGAAACAGAGGGTGTTGTCAGCTCCGCTTCTCCTGGCCTCTGCCGCTGCTGACGTCAGTGGGTCCGGTGCTGCAGCCTCTGGTCTCCCCTCGTCTCACGGGGGTGCGTTCAGCTCTGCTGCTGCCGTCGTGGCTGCGTGCCGTCTATGGGCGTCGACGAGCCGCTGCGCCTCCTGGCCCAGCTCATGGTAGTCACGGTTGTTGAGTAGCTGTGAGCTGGCCAGGGTGACTCTCACTGCTGGCGGTAGCGTTCTGAGAAAGAGGTGGGCGAAGATAAAGCTGTCATCATCTTCGCCATCAGATCTGCCGGCCTGTCCGCTTCCCCGTCTGTCAGTGCCAGGAGCTTCTCTGCTCGCTCTCCCAGCGAGGGAGTAAAGGCTCGAATGAGGGCGGCTTTCAGTGCGCCATACTTGTTGTCTTGGGGCGGGTGGTTGGTCAGGCTCTCCACCCGCTGCACTGTGAGGCTGTCCAGCTTCGCGACGACATGGTAGAACCTCGTTGCGTCCGCTGAGATTCCCCGAAGGTGGAACTGCACCTCCACAGTGGTAAACCAGGAGTGCGGGTTATGTTGCCAGAAATCGGGCAGCTGTAGTGTGGTAGCTGCGTTAACCCAGTTGGCCCCTGAAGAGTCCGGTGCGGAAAAACCGTCGCCACCGGCCATGGTTTGTCATAGGTCACCAGTGTAGAGGATGACTTTCACAAACGAGGCTGAGTTTATTTCTCAGAGTTGGTTTATTGCAAGATCACATCCTCTAACAAGAACAGGATCTCAGGAAAGAGGCAGAGCAATCATCCAACACAGCTCTTACAGTCTCACCAGACACAAATCCACAACATCAAATCACACCCCCCCAACCCACAGTCTTAGGTAAACATCCAGTGCCCGAGGCTCCTTGGCGTCTCCATTGTCCTCTGACCCTCTAGCGTCTGGGGCTCCTGCTGGGGCATTCTCTCCAGCTTCACATCTCCTGCAAGGCCAACTTCACACCTCCCATAGGTCCTCACAGGGTCAGGTCCACTTTGGTCCTTAAGACGTGAAGCTTCTGGAATATGCACCGTCATTCCTACTAGGTGAATGCGGGGGATATGAATACAATATATGCGCCTTAAATATGTGCCATACCCCTTTGTTATATTATTCTGTTTCTTTTAATCTGTACTTTTAATCTATCCGAAATAAAGATTGATTGATTGATTGATTGATTGATTGATTGATTGATTGATTGATTGATTGATTGATTGATTGATTCAGCAGGGTGATATCTTCTCCCTCTAGCTGACCAAGTACCATGCTAAATCTCCCTTCTTTATCTTTGTGTTCTGATTTTTTTTTCAAATATAATTTTGGTTGAGATCAATGTCGCTACCCCTCCTCCTCCTCCCTGACTTATATGAAGATGAAGAGATCAGTTTAAACCCTTGTCTATTAAGTTTAGTGTGCTCCAAGTCTGTTAAGTGGGTTCCCTGTAAAAAATATTATTCCTGCTTTGTCTTTTTTCATTTTGTCTAGAATCTTGGATCTTTTAACTGGATTCAGGATCCCTTTTACATTATATGAGATTATTTTGGTTACACCCTGTTTCTCCATTGTGTTGTCTTATTTAGTATAACAGTGTAGTGGCCCTCTTTTATGCTACTCAGAAACTGAAAGAACATTAAGAACATAAAAAACATTAAGAACATAGTATATAAAACTTTAAAACAAAAAACTGTCAAAAGATCTTCCTGAGCTGAGGTCTTTTTAGTGACCTTAGCCTTGATGGTGTGTAGGCTCTGAGGGAAATTCCTCAAACTTTGTTACGTGTTGAGGGCCCTCTCTTACCCCTGTAAGTTGTCCCATGTTTTTAACGTGAATTTCAGATCCCAATCCGAACTTGTAATGATTTTTTTTTTTATGCCTATACCCTATGAAATTGTGCGCAACTTCCCACCACCATCACAGCAAACAATCATGTTAATACAGTATTTGTTAGTGTGGAGAGTTCATGTGGTTCATTGTCACATTTCTATTTTAACAAGTTTTTTTTTTTTAAGACTTATTTGTTTCTAATATTATGACTGTTCCATGAAAGGTTTTACCACTTCATATTTGCTGATTCTGCATCTCCTTTAATGTTTGTTACCTTGTAGGAGGAGGTTTGGATGTGCAGAGTGCGTCCAGTTTTTCCTTATAGCCCTGGCGCTGGGTTTCCCGCTGCTGGCCCGTGGATTTTGAGGGTCTCTGTGTGCACCACGTTTGAGCCTAGATTCTTTCGATTGGGTCTGCTGCGGGTTTATACACCGTTACCGGGAGTCCTCTTCTCGCCATATCCCTGGTTGCTTCTTCCGCCGAGTTGTAGAGACACGTCTCTTCCCCGTAAAAAACCCACAGCTTTGCCGGAAATGGAGTTTGAAAGTGCAGTTTCTTCTCTCTTAGTACCTTTTTAGCGTTGTTGTATTCCCGACGCTTTTTAAGGACCTCCGGGGCGTAGTCGTGCTCCACAAAAACTTTTCTTTCTTGGTGCATAAATCCTTTTTCTGCCAAGCCAGTCTCAAAACCTCTTCTTTTGTTCTGAAGTTGGAAAACTTCACCACCACCGATCGTGGGGGCGCTTCCGCCGACGGCCTTGGGGCTAATGAACGGTGCGCCCTTTCTATCTTCAAGTCGGTGGATTGGGGAATTTCCAACTTCTCCCTCAGTATGGTTTCCACGCATGCAGCCATTGTGGCGAAACCGTCCTCGACTCCTTCTTTCAGACCATGAATTCTTATATTGTCCCTTCTTAGTCTTCCTTCTTGGTCGGTTAGCTTAACCTCCAGTCTTGTCTGTCGTTTGAGTAGTTCCAGCACGGTTTCTTCCAGCCCTTTTATTCTTTCCTCTGCTTCCATGATTCGGTCCTCAGCCTGGTCCACTCTGTTGTTTGTCCTTTTTATTTCGTCTATAATTTCATGAAATTCGGCCCAACACTCTCGGAGAAATTCTCTTAATTCTCGAAATATCGTTTTTAAGCTAACCGTGTTGTTAGCCTCATTCTGCTCCTCTGTTTCCGAGTGGTTGTTGTCCTCCAGGTCAGATTCTCTGGCCGATGTGCATCTTGGCCTGGCAAATGTCGATCTCTTCTGTTTTCCTTTAGGCATAATGACTTTGTCTTTTGATTTTCACTCTTCCAAAAATCCGTTAAATCTGATTTTCAAGGTACTTTCACGGATGGGGTCTGGGAGCTTCAGTGTTAAGCTGCTATCACCATGGTGTCCAGACCGGAAGTCAAAAATCGGTGTTATTTTGAATGATGGATTACGCGTGTGAGGACTCTTTCACTCTCTCCAGGAGACGAGGCAAATTCATGTGCCTTAGCCAGCGAATGGGTGAATCCCTTACGTTGTTTCTGGCGAGGCTCCGTAGACTGGCTAAGAAGTGAGGGACAAATTGGCCCATGGCACCAGCGACGTTCAGCTGATGTACACGCTGAGGACAGCTATGGTGCCACCGTCGTTGGAGGAAGTGCTGGCCTTGGTGGAGCAGAGGGAGTCCATGATCCAGTGCGAGTTAGTGGCTAAGGCTAGCGTGGGGCCGACCGCGTGCAATTTTCCACCGAGAGCGGAGGTACGCATGCTAACTGGGCAGCAAGACGTGGTAACGGCACAGCGGAGCACCGAGACTGTGAGTGCTGGGGACAGTGGCCGGGAGCCGGGGTCAGAGGACGAGACCGGTGAGGGTGATGTCGTGAACCCCAGAGGTGAGCAGCAACAGCTGCTTGTGGAAGCTACGCAGCGGTCGAGCGAGGCCAGGCAGGCTGACGGACCCCGGGAGAAGCAGCAGCCACAGGACACGGTGACAGCGCAGCAGAGCACCAACACCGAGAGCACTGAATGCAGCGGTGAGGAGCCCAGGTCAGTGAGCGGGCCCGACGAGGGTGATGGTGCATGTCCTGGAGGTGAGCAGCAGCCGAATACGGAGACTACACGACAAGACACGTGGAATGAGGGAGTTGAGAACTGCGTCAAGGTGCCTGGGCCGGAGAACGATGCCGGTGAAGACGACGCTATGATCCCCAAAGGTGAACGACAAGAGCTGGACACGGTGGCAACGCAGCGGAGCACCCTGGACGAAGATACTGGGTGCTGTGATGAAACGCCTGAGGCAGCGAGCAACACTGACGAGGGGGCTTCAGCGGTTCCAGGAGCACACCCACAGGGGGCCAAAGTGTTCGGGGCTGAGAGACAAGAGAACGGAGCAGGACAAATTGGCACGGTTCTGCAGAGCGCCAAACGCCATCTTCGGGATAGGAGCTGGGACCGGGTCGTGGGACAGCACGACGCAGGAAGGAGGTCCAGAGACGACGTGGCAGGTACGGGAGACCGGGTCGGGTTCCCCTGTGGGTCGGCGGCGGGGTGCGGCCCAGAGAAGAAAAATGGGTTTTGGCGGTTGGAGACATTTTGGCCAGGAAGGAATGTTTCGATCCTGGGGGGAGGCAGCAGCCGGACTTACTGATGCTGTGGGGATGCCCAGGCTCTCCGTGGCTGTATAGAAGGTGGTGGCGGCAAAGGGACATATTTGCCAGGGAAGGGGGTTTCAACCCTGGAGGTGGACAGAGGCCAGGGGCACATATGCTGTGGGGGTGCCCGGGGCCTCCGAGGCAGTTTTATGGATGGTGGCTGCCCAGAGACATTGGGGTTACCTGAAAAACAAAATTTTCTCCCTTGTGTAAATACCTGTGTGTATATATATATATACAGTGGGGTAAAAAAGTATTTAGTCAGCCACCAATTGTGCAAGTTCTCCCACTTAAAAGATGAGAGAGGTCTCCAATTTTCATCATAGGTATACCTCAACTATGAGAGACAAAATAAGAAAAAAAAATCCAGAAAATCTTACATTGAAGGATTTTTAATGAATTAATTGGTAAATTCCTCGGTAAAATAAGTATTTGGTCAATAACAAAAGTTCATCTCAATACTTTGTTATTTACCCTTTGTTGGCAATGACAGAGGTCAAACGTTTTCTGTAAGTTTTCACAAGGTTTTCACACACTGTTGCTGGTATTTTGGCCCATTCCTCCATGCATATCTCCTCTAGAGCAGTGATCTTTTGGGGCTGTCGCTGGGCAACACAGACTTTCAACTCCCTCCAAAGATTTTCTATGGGGTTGAGATCTGGAGACTGGCTAGGCCACTCCAGGACCTTGAAATGCTTCTTACGAAGCCACTCCTTCGTTGCCCGGGCGGTGTGTTTGGGATCATTGTCATGCTGAAAGACCCAGCCACGTTTCATCTTCAATGCCCTTGCTGGTGGAAGGAGGTTTTCACTCAAAATCTCACGATACATGGCCCCATTCATTCTTTCCTTTACACGGATCAGTCGTCCTGGTCCCTTAGCAGAAAAACAGCCCCAAAGTATGATGTTTCCACCCCCATGCTTCACAGTGGGTATGGTGTTCTTTCTCCTCCAAACATGACAAGTTGAGTTTTTACCAAAAAGTTCTATTTTGGTTTCATCTGACCATATGACATTCTCCCAGTCCTCTTCTGGATCATCCAAACGCTCTCTAGCAAACTTCAGACGGGCCTGGACATGTACTGGCTTAAGCAGGGGGACACGTCTGGCACTGCAGGATTTGAGTCCCTGGCGGCGTAGTGTCTTTCTGATGTAGCCTTTGTTACTTTGGTCCCAGCTCTCTGCAGGTCATTCACTAGGTCCCCCCGTGTGGTTCAGGGATTTTTGCTCACCGTTCTCGTGATAATGTTGACCCCACGGGGTGAGATCTTGGGTGGAGCCCCAGATCGAGGGAGATTATCAGTGGTCTTGTATGTCTTCCATTTTCTAATAATTGCTCCCACAGTTGATTTCTTCACACCAAGCTGCTTACCTATTGCAGATTCAGTCTTCCCAGCCTGGTGCGGGTGTACAATTTTGTTTCTGGTGTCCTTTGACAGCTCTTTGGTCTTGGCCATAGTGGAGTTTGGAGTCTGACTGTTTGAGGTTGTGGACAGGTGTCTTTTATACTGATAACGAGTTCAAACAGGTGCCATTAATACAGGTAACGAGTGGAGGACAGAGGAGCCTCTTAAAGAAGAAGTTACAGGTCTGTGAGAGCCAGAAATCTTGCTTGTTTGTAGGTGACCAAATACTTATTTTACTGAGGAATTTACCAATTAATTCATTAAAAATCCTTCAATGTGATTTTCTGGATTTTTTTTTTTTCTCATTTTGTCTCTCGTAGGTTGAGGTATACCTATGATGAAAATTGGAGACTTCTCTCATCTTTTAAGTGGGAAAACTTGCACAATTGGTGGCTGACTAAATACTTTTTTGCCCCACTGTATATATATATACTGTATATATATATATATATATATATATATATATATATATATATATATATATATATGTGTGTGTGTGTGTGTGTGTGTGTGTGTGTGTGTGTGTGTGTGTGTGTGAGAGATGATGTGTTTGTATATTTTTGATGCTGGTGTGCATGTGAGTGAGAATGTGTGTAATATGGGATTATTTTGTATATTCTAGAGACATGGTCCATTTTGGTTATTTTGGTGTGAATGTAATAGGTTGTTTTATTACAGTATATTATTCTCCCTGTTCTTAGTGTGTGATTCGGGTTTCTAAATTTGGGTGGTTTGACTGGGTGTGTGGTTTCACATTTTCTAAAGGGGAGGAGAATGTTATGTATGAGAATATGGGTGTCTGGGATGCCGTGCCCACCCACAGGGTGACGCCAGGAGGGCACGGCCCACTCTGTATATAGTTGAATGTTCTGCCTAGTAAAGTTCAGTTGTATGTTCCTCAAGAAGCTCTCCGCGCTGTGTCATTTATGATATAACACGACCACTTTTGGAATATAGATACCCAGCTTGGTTCCCCAATGTATATAAAGGATTGTAAACTGTTGGAGGGTGTGCAGCGCAGAACTACCAAACTGATACCAGAGCTGGCGGATAAGCCTTATAAGCAGCGCTTGAGAGAACTACACCTGCCCAGTCTTTTTTATAGAAGAGCGAGAGGGGATCTGATAGATATATAAACATGTTTTAGGAAGTTATTCAGTGGACGCCAAGGATATAAAGTTGGAAAACAAGACTGACTAAAAGGTCTCCCGAAGAGACTTGCCAGAGGAATTGTATGACGCAAAATACAACAAAATATTTTGACTGTAAGGGCAGTGAACTCTTGGAATTGACTCCCTGAGTATATTGCTGCTGCACTGTCAGTAAATGCTTGTAAAAATCGATTTGATATGTTGTGGTATAGATATCAGTACAGTCTGACTTCACCACATGATTATTATGGTTATGACATGTTATATGATAAAAGACCAGAATCAGAATCAGAATCAGAATCAGAATAAACTTTATTGCCAAGCATGTAAAAAAACACACGAGGAACTTGACTTGACATTGGTGCGCATGCGCGCGACACAACGACACGGCAGCCATAAAGGCGCCTCATCAAACAGAGATAGATAAGAAAGGGAGGGGAAGGGAGGGAACGACACAAGGGGGGAGGAGAAAAAAAACTTCGTTATCAAAATACAGCTTATTTTTAAGCAGATTGTGATTACAATGAAAAAAAATCTCTCAATAGCACAGAGCAACAACTCAGAATTCACGAGACACAAGAGAGCAGTGTACAGTATATCTTTAATCAGTTCATGAATCAATGTGTGTGCGGTGTTGAGCAGTGTTGATGATAATAAGAGAGACCCAAGGACCCTTGGCAGAAGATGTTTTGTCTGTCTGGCGCCCAGTCTTATCTGGCGCTGCAGCTGGCTGTCCAAGGCCTTGTGCTCATGATTTTGAAAACAGTCTGCAGACAGCCAGGAGGAATTTTCATGGGGAATAATAATGCCAAATAGGACTGATCACAGAGAAGACTTGTATTTCTTCTGTAGATTCAGTACATTAATCCTTCATTGCGCAGCTTTGAACTCGTCGTGGAAAGACCTGAGCGAACCCATGATGTAATCCACCTTACGAGACAGTTCTCCAGTAGTCGCTATCAGGGTCTTCTCCAGTTTCTCAATTTGTTGGATGCACCTCGCCTGGCCAGCATTTTGATAGGTTGAATCCATCTTCAGCAATTTGCGGTAAACCAAGACAATTCCCGTCCCAATCAGAATTATCCCAATCACCAAGATTACGAAGATAAACAAATCTTCAATATCTTCGATAGAGAGATTAGAGAGACACAGCATTTTCCAAATACCTGTGTCACATAGATAGCCCACTGGAGCCGTTCCAGCGGGGCAAACAGCTTCCCCCGGAGCACTTTTCCTTGTTGAAAAAATAGTGTCAATTGTGTTCAAAGCCCAGCTTATTAACTCCATAATTTCTTTTCGGCGGTCGCAGTCAGACGCAGACAGACAACAGCAAGCTGGGATCCAACAGACCGTCTGTTAACAGGCTTTTAGCCTATTGTTTCGATAACAGAAAAAGATCAGTATAAGTCAGTCCCTCCAGGATTTCGGGGGATGTTTTTATGATTGTTGTGGCCTAAGAAGCCTGACTTTGCGGGAGCTTTTTAAAAAAGTTGTGATAAAAGTTATGATGCTTTGAGAGGTTTTTTTTTTGCACTACAAATTGTGGGAAGAATCACAAATTTGAAAGCAGGTGCTTTTTCCAGTTTACTGCAGTGATATTCTATATAACAATACAAGAAAAGCACAGGATTGTCAAAAATTTCCTATTACAATGATTTGCATATTAAGCAGAAACTTCTGAAAAATAGAAAAACTCTTGTGCAACAGCAAATACAGACTTCAACACAATATCCATTACAACAGCTAAATTGCATTGAATGCATGTTTAAAAGTATAAATTTGGAAATTATTGGTAGCACCTTCATTTGAAAACTCCCTATGGTCCCCAACCACTCGGTTCCGAGGGGAAAGGAACAAATAAACAATTTATTCTGTTGCTCTGTATTGTGTACTGGAGTCTGTGTTTTTTCTGGAAAAAAATTACAGACAATATTCTCTCTCTTTGTGCCTTGCTCCTACCTGTCTGTCTGCTGTGCGTCTTGACACATCTTTCATTTACGGGGGGGGCGGGGGGGGGGCCTTTCTCTGTGTCCAGATCGGAGATTCACAGCTTTAAAGCTCATTGACAAGATGTAGTAATGATTTTACCTCTAAAGATGTATAAAATGTTCAAACACTGGCTGTAGTGTTAGATTTCCTCGTTTTGTTTGTGGTTTTATGGCATCTGTCCTTATGCGTCTGCCGGCAGGCTGGGAGAGACAGAGGAAGGGACGGCGCTGGAAACCTCACGGGTGAGTGTTTTTTTTTAAATAACACACTCTGTTTACTGATGTGTTCCGTTAATACTCACTGTAAACACAGAAGTGAACGCGGTGCAGCGATGCATTTGATTGGTTAAACTGAGCGTTTGAGCACCAGTCAGACAAATTTGATTGGTGAAATTAGCAGAAGTTGACGAGGATTGGCCAAAATTGAGGGAAAGTTGAGGTGATTGGACAAAGTTGCAAGGTCACGCAATAGTTGCGCTGATTGGCGGATTTCACATGAATTGACACAATCGCGACACTGCGAAATCCTGGAGGAACTGATAAGTTTAAGTACTGATGAATTTGTGAATGAGTCAATAAATAGATAAAATAATAATAAAAACCCACCCATGGGGGATGCACAAACCAGTGTACTTCTAGTGCTGGTCCCAAGCCCAGGTAAATGGGAAGGTTTGTGTCAGGAAGGGCATCCGATGTAAAACCTTTGTCAAATCAAACATGCAGATCCTGTAGGAGTGACAGATGGATTCAAGGTGGGGGTGGGATTACATCAGGGATCAGCTCTGAGCCCCTTCTTGCTTGCCATGGTGATGGACAGGCTGACAGATGAGGTCAGGCAGGAGTCTCCATGGACCATGATGTTTGCAGATGACATTGTGATCTGTAGTGAGAGTAGGGAGCAGGTGGAAGAGAACCTGGAGAGGTGGAGGTATGCTCTGGAGAGAAGAGGAATGAAAGCCAGTAAAAGCAAGACAGAATACATGAGCGTGAATGAGAGGGAGGCAGGTGCAACGGTGAAGATGAGTATATCAGAGGGACAGCTAGGGTTGAGCGGCTTGGAGACAAAGTAAGAGAGGCAAGGCTGAGATGGTTTGGACATGTGCAGAGGAGGGATAGTGGAGATATTGGACAAAGGATGTTGAAGATGGAGCTGCCAGGCAGGAGGAAAAGAGGAAGATCACAGAGAAGATTCATGGATGTAGTGAAGGAGGACATGGAGAGGGTTGGTGTTCCAGAGGAAGATGAAGGGACAGGGTGAGATGGAGGCAGATGATCCACTGCAGAGACCCATAAAGGGAGCAGCCAAAAGAAGAAGATAAAATAATAACAAAACATAAAAGAAAAAGTAGATAACAGTAAATAAGTTGACAGATAAATGAATAAAATGTAGATGACAGGATGTCAATAAAGACGTTAATGATACACTCATTAACGTCATAAGACCAGAGTGGTAGAGCATCCGCCTCACAGCTGGAAAGGTTGTGGGTTTATGCCCCAGACAGGTCATACCAAAGACCATAAAAATGGTACTTCCCACCTTCTAGCTTGGTGCTTTGGAAAGTTAGCTTCATTACAGTAGCAGTGTAGCCTAGGATCACAGAAAGCACGGCTGCTATGCCCCACATGGTGTCCCACATGCTGTGAAAAGGAATTAAATACAAAATAAAATCCTTTTCATTTAATAATTTTCTGGACGCAATAGCCTATTATATTTTACTTATGAGCATATACTTATTATCTATACACAAAGAATAAATAAATTAGTAATTGAATGCATCAATAAAGAAAAAATAATTCAGATTTGTTAAGTTTTATCTGTGATTTTTTTTTAAAATTATTTCATTTTTTTTTTTCCTGGGGTCACAATTTCAATGAACAATGTATTTTTTTTCCAAAAATGCCTGAATTAAGTCTTCATTTTCTATTATCCATTCATTGTTTTTATTTACTTATTTTTAAGCTTCAGTCCTCTTTTTCCAATAATCAGTCTTCCATCTGGAGAAAACTTATTTTTTACTTCTTTTATTTTTTTAAATATCTGTGACAGGTTCTTTTTTATTTTAGGGGTGCACACCTAACATTATGAAGAATTGACCTAATATTAAAAAAAATCACGATTCATAATTCAATTTAAATCATCACGTCACTTTATGTGTAATGACACCAGAAAATATGAAAGATTAACTTTTGAAATCGATTTTTTTTTTTTTTTTTTTAAGATTTTTCCAGAATTTTGTCCTCATGTGGCCCCCATACTGTCCAGTGTTCGTATCAGCCAGCTGATGCTAACATGCTAACCATCGAATCAGCGATCATTGATCACGGGAGCTTGGTGCGGCAGCAGGGTTACAGCGGGATAGCGGCGGTCTGTCACCGGACTTCCGTTCCTCCCCCGGCTTTATCGGTGTAGTTTGGACATTTAAACCCCCCTCCCCCTCTCAGTCTCTTACCTGGGGGACTTTTGTCTCCCTTCGGCCGGTTAGCCCGGTAGCTAATCACTTTGTAAATCACACAAAGCGGCTCCGCTCCAAGGCTAGCAGCTAACGGCTAACGAACCGAACCGGGGTGGACAGCAGCGGGATGATCCATGGCTTCGGTCCGGGTGGCTGTTCGGGTCCGGCCCATGAACCGGCGGTGAGTTCTGGACGGTTCGATGCTGATATTTAATGTCTGAGGAGGAGTTGCGCTGTTTTTGTGGCGATGAAAGTTAACGCTTTGATACAGAAGACAACAATATTTTATTAAATTATAATAAAAAAAAATCAATGAACTGATTTAGTCAGACCAGAAAAAGGTCTGCAACCTGTGGTTCTGGAGCTGCACGACCAAAGTCAGGGATTCTCTGTGATGTTTGAGGAGGAAAATAAAACAAAAAAACTCTAAAAATGTACAAAACCACCAAATATAGAAGATCAAGTTATAAATTTACTGTAAAATTACACAAATCTGTCTGACAAATCACAGATTTACATGTTACAAAGCTGTGAGAAAAAATTATAAAAAATACAAGCAGAATAAAAAGCAAATTTATGAGAATAAACAAAAAATCAGTTAGAAAAATGCACGTTTGTGAGGAGAAAATTTTATTTCATTTTATCAAAAAAGTCTCAAATAAATGTATGAGAAAGAAAGTTAGCATATTTACAGTAAATTTACAAATGTGTTCCAAAGCTGAAAATCTATGAGAATAAAGTTACAGATTTACATGAAAAAAGTAATAAATTAATAAAAAAAAAATCACTAGGAAAAAGTTGTACAATTTAGAGAAAAAAAAACTCATAAATGTACAAGAAAATGAAGGGAAATAAAATGTCAGACCTGTGGGGGAAAAAAAGTGACAAAACTGTGAGGAAAAACGGCAAAATTATGAGGGGCAAAATGTCAATTAAAAAGGTGCAAATTTGTGAGGAACGTGTGCAGTTTTGGTAGGAAAAAAGCTGCGAATTTCTGAGCATTATAAATGTTTAAGAAAAAATACTTTTATGTGCTTGTAGATCTATCGTGATTTTTTTCTTGTGAATTTTTTCCTTATTTTTTTTGCCTAAGTGTGACTTTTTCCCCGATAAGCACGGGGCTGCTGCAGGGAGCCACAGGTTGCAGACCCTCGCGTTGTGCGTGAAGGTGAGCCTGTGTGAGGTCGCGGCCCGATTACATCATCATGGCTGGCGTGGTTTTCGGGTGACGAACACACAGGCGCGTGACGGGAGTCGGCAGGACGCTGGCAGGACGCAGCAGAGCCGCTCGCTGTGGATTATTGACGTGACGCGTCAGCTGCAAAACCACGATGCAGCAACGCAGCAAGAGCTACGAGTGCATCCATGTAAATCAGGGACAAAAGTCACAAATTACAACTTAATTACGCGGAAGAAAAACTTAACGATGAGTGTTGCAAATTTAAGAGAAAAACGGTGAAAATCTACAGGGAAAAAGTAGAACATTTATGAGGACAACGAGGCGATTATTTACAGGAAAAGTTGCAAATTTATGAGGAAAAAAGATGAAAATTTATGAGAAAATTGTGCAAATTTACAAGAAAAATATTGCAAATTTTTTGAAGAAAAGAAAACAATTTACAAAAAAAAGTACAAAATTTATGAGAAAAAAAAGGTGATTATTAACAGGAAAAAGTTGCAAATTTGTGAGAAAAAGATGAAAATTGGTAAGAAAAAAGGTGAAAATTTACAAAAAAAAATGTTACAAATTTTTTGAGGAAAAATGCAAGTTTACAGGAAAAAAGTTGCAGGTTTTTGACAAAAATGTTGCACATTTTGTGTGGGAAAAGTGATTTAAAAATGAGCAGTTTATTGTGGTGGTGAGAATAATTCAGCGCCGGCTGGAGGTGAAGCCCAGTATTCAGTTATGTGGAGGTTGAGTGTTAAATGTGTTGTCCGGCTTTTCAGTTTCTGCAAAATGTTTGATTGTATGAAAGGTGAATTCAAGATTCCCTTTATTAGACTCACCACAAAAAACTCTGCAAGATCAGGAGAACCCCCCCCCCCCCCCAACAACTTCACATGAAAAAAGGTTCCACTTCAGAATGGTCTAAAAAAGCCACAAACAGATTTACAAATATGTAAGAAAGCAATTCATTTTTGTGTGATAAAAATGGCGAGAAAAAGCTACAAAATTACAGAAAAATTGAATTTACAAGGATAAAAATGCATATTTCTAATAAAAAAAAATCCTAATGTTTTAAAACAAGAAGGAAAATCCTGCTAATTTACCAAAAACGTTACAAATTTACTTGACTTAATTTGCAAATGTATAAGGGAAAAAAGATGAATATTTATGTGCCAAAAATGCAACAAAATTTACCAGAAAAGTCTGCAAAACTATGGAAAAACAAGGGGAAAAATGCTTATTAATAATTTAGAAAAAAAGGTAAATTGTGCAGTTTGAAATTTACAAGAAAAGCTGGAAATAAAACAAATCTTTTTCTTCCAGCTGCTCCCTTCAGGGTCTCCGCAGTGGATCATCTGCCTCCATCTCACCCTGTCGCTGCATCTTCCTCTGTCTCACCAACCCTCTCCATGTCCTCCTTCACTGCATCCATGAATCTTCTCTGTGGTCTTCCTCTTTTCCTCCTGCCTAGCAGCTCCATCTTCAACATCCTTTGTCCAATATCTCCACTATCCCTCCTCTCCACACGTCCGCCACCTCCTGTCTTTTTGTCAGCGTCACTGTCTTCAAAATATACTTCATAGTCAATGAGTATAACTCTTCAGTTGATTGTTTCAGAATAGTATACATAGAATACTGTACATAGCAGGCCTCTCTACTGTCTTGTAAATCTTCCCTTTCACTCTTGCTGCTACTCTTTTGTCACAAATCACCCCTGACACTTGTCTCCACCCACTCCACCCTGCCTGCACTCCCTTCTTCACCTCTCTGGTGCATTTTCCATTGCTTTGGATGGTTGAGCCCAGGTATTTAAACTCATCTACTTTCACCACCTCTATTCCTTCCATCTTCACCGTTACACCTGCCTCCCTGTTACGCAGGGAGGTTGAGCCAGGGTGTAACACTCCCTCGCATTCACACTCATGCATTCAAGATTCAAAGGCTTTATTATCATGTGCACAGTTAAGAAATGCAACATTTCCTGAGCAATGAAATTCTTACTCTGCTCTCCAAACGAATGCCATGGTAATAGATACACATTTACTAATAAGGTAATAACACACCTTAATGCTAAATACTAATACTAACGAATACTAATAACACACATTAGGCAATTAGGACAGTTAAAGCAGTTAAACTAGAGGAAACAAGGACAATGAAAACTGAGAATTCACTGGATGACTATAATGGACAATGGTATATTAATCTCAGAGATGATAGATGTATTCTGTCTTGCTTCTGCTGTCATTCATCCCTCTTCTCTCCAGAGCACACCTCCGCCTCTCCAGGTTCTCTTCCACCTGTGCCCTTCTCTCACTGCAGATTACAATGTTGTCTGCAAACATCATGGTCCACGGAGACTCCTGCCTGACCTCGTCTGTCAGCCATGTCAAACAAGAAGGGGATCAGAGTTGATCCCTGATGTAATCCCACCCCCACCTTGAACCCATCTGTCACTCTTACAGCGCACCTCACCACCGTCTCACTGTCCTCTTACATGTCCTGCACCACCCTCACATACTTCTCTGCCACTCCTGACTTTCTCATACAGTACCACACTTCCTGTCTTGGCACCCTATCATATGCTTTCTCTAGATTCACAAAGACACAATGCAACTCCTTCTGACCTTCTCTATACTTCTCCATCAACACTCTTGCATCTGTAGTACTCTTTCTTGGCATGAAACCGCACTGCTGCTCACTGATTGTCACCTCTCCTCTTAACCTGGCTTCAACAACTCTTTCCCATATCTTCATAGTGTGGCTGATCAACTTTATGCCTCTGTAGTTACTACAGCTCTGAGCATCACTTTTGTTCTTGAAAATTGGTACCAAAACACTTCTTCTCCACTCCTCCAGCATCCTCTTACTCGCCAAGACTGTGTTAAACAATCTAGTTAAAAAGTCCACTACCATCTCTCCTAAACATCTCCATACCTCCACAGGTATATCATCTGGACCAACCGCCTTTCCATTCTTCATCCTTTTCAAAGCTGCCCTCACTTCTGCCTTGCTAATCCTCGGGACTTCCTTGTTCACCATCTTTCCTTCATCCATCCTCCTCTCCCTCTTATTTTCTTTATTCATCAGCTCTTCAGAGTTCTTCTTCCACCTTCTCAACACACTCTCATCACTTGTTAGTACATTACCATTTCTGTGGTTAATCAGGCTAACCTTGCGCTCATGTTTTCCAGGTCAATCTCTCTGTCTAGCCAATTGATACAATGGAAATAAAAGAAACAGTAAAATAAAATAAGCTTTTCTTTCTTTCTTTTTCTTTCTTTCTTTCTTTCTTTCTTTCTTTACTTACTATTTATTTTATTTCAGCTTTTCTTTTTTATTTAATTTTTTTTAAAAATAATAGTAAAAAAAATGAAAAGCTGAAATAAAATTAAGTTTAATGTTTATTTGAAAGGGACATTACATACTAATGAACATTAATACAAATGTAAGTATGCCAGATTTAGCAATACTGCTAAGTTGCATCTGCAGTCTCCTGGTGGGTCACCAAAACACACGAACAATGATACACGAGAAGAACATCTGCAATAAACTGTACAAAGTGGATATGAAAAATGCAGGAGTTAAGGTGCTGCAAAACAAAACATTCAAATGTCACACAAGTCAAGTGCTGTGCATGCGTACACACACATGCACCCAAGCACCTCACAGTGACAGCAAACAACAGTGACAAACGAGAGGCGTGGGGGACCTCACAGTCTCTTCTAGTGATTGCTCTGGTGGTTGTACCAGCGACAGTCCTCAGTTTAGCATATTCTCCTGGGGGGAGGGGTGCAATAGCCATTTAATCACTCTTCACTCTATTAAAGCAAGAAATCTGTGTCTTTGTGTTTCTGTCACATTTATAGGACATCATAGGACGGCCTATGATCTCTGCTTGAACATCATAGGATGTCCTATGAACTCAGGCATCATAGGACTCGTGATGCCGTCTTAAAGATATGATGCCTATATGACGGCACAGAGACAAATACAAATGTGTCTTTTTAATGTCATATGGCTCAAAATTGGCAAGGTGAATAAGTCACAGGGCCAGTCTTTACAGCGCGTTCGTGTTTCCTGCACAACAGATTTCTGCAGCCGTGGCCAATTCTACATTTCCGCGAGCAGAGTTGCCAGATCAAGCAGTCTTCGTATTCTTGCTCAAGATGAAGAAACTAAGCAAAAGCGTCACTTTCTCAGCAATGTCGTTTTTAAAGAGGTGCTGACACAGTAAAAATGTGAAACCTTGAAGAATGCCAGTCTACACTACAAATGTGTAAAATGCCAAGCAAAGCGCTGATTTTCTCTGGGTGCTCCGGTTTCTTGGTTTCTACGGGCATGCACGGGCCTTCCTGAACAGGGTCGAAAGCCACTTTTTGCTCAGATCTATTTTCATGATCCTGCCCATGAACTAGAATTATGACACACCTATCCCTCAACCAGTGGTGTGAACGAAGAAGACCCACCAGATGGAGAGCAATAGAATGAGGAGAATTGCTGCACGTCACATGGTTACTGTTGCCATGGTAACCATGTCAAAGATCAAAGGCAGGCATGCAGCAGGGGTTATATAGGCATGCACAGGTACCATGTCAACATCCCTGAATTTCAGCCTCCCCAGATATGTGGAAGTTTGGGAGGGGAAATCTTTAATGAACGTCCATAGGGGATCCACAGGGGAGCTGTGGGTGTTCATAGCTATGACATCACAGGCACACACTGTGTTCCTATGATGTCACATGACCATATAAAGAGTTCTGAACAACTCTCTATGATGTCATACAGACATCATAGACACCCTGTGAGGGCAGAACACTTTTTACAGGTATGCACCATAACTTAACCTTAACTTGCTTTCCACGGGCATGCAGAAATACTTGCTTAACCATGTCAAAGATCAAAGGCAGGGATCATCATGGCACTGTTGCCATGGTAACAGTAACTTTCTACAGGCATGCAGAAATGCTTGCTTACACTTGCTTTCTATGGACATGCAGAAATACTTGCTTATACTTGGTTTCTACGGGCATGCATGGGTATGCACTAGTATTTTATAAATTAAACAGGAAAATTTGAAAGTTTTATAATTTTCAAAAGACATAAAATTGTATTTCTTGTAAATGTGACAGCAGTGATATGTGGGATATTTCTTATCAAAAATTTTTATGGCTTTTTTGTATAAAGATTCAGTGGGTTTGATTATGGTTACACCAGTGAGAGACCAGTTGGTAAAAACAGTAATCGATGTGTGAGAAGATCATTGCATGAAGGAACATTTTGGCTGCACTAACTGTCAGCTATGGTCTAATTTGTTTAAAATTTCTCAGATTGAATTTGATTGTGTTTGAGATTTTTGTAATGTGTTTTTTAAAGGTTAACTAGAAATCTAAAATCACTTCAAGGTACTTAAATTCCTTGACTAGTTGCAGCTCCTCCCCTTTTAAGAAAATGTTTGAGTTTGTAATATTTAATGGTTGTTTGGTGAACATCATGCAAACAGTTTTTTTTAGTGTTTAGTAGAAGACCTGAATTATTCAGCCAGTCATGGATTTGGGTCATGTAACAATACAGGTGGCTTCTTGAGTGTTTTTTGCAGGTGTGAATATTATCGTGTCATCTGCATACAGTGGGGCAAAAAAGTATTTAGTCAGCCACCAACTGTGCAAGTTCTCCCACTTAAAAGATGAGAGAGGTCTCCAATTTTCATCATAGGTATACCTCAACTATGAGAGACAAAATGAGAAAAAAAAATCCAGAAAATCACATTGAAGGATTTTTAATGAATTAATTGGTAAATTCCTCGGTAAAATAAGTATTTGGTCACCTACAAACAAGCAAGATTTCTGGCTCTTACAGACCTGTAACTTCTTCTTTGAGAGGCTCCTCTGTCCTCCACTCGTTACCTGTATTAATGGCACCTGTTTGAACTTGTTATCAGTATAAAAGACACCTGTCCACAACCTCAAACAGTCAGACTCCAAACTCCACTATGGCCAAGACCAAAGAGCTGTCAAAGGACACCAGAAACAAAATTGTAGACCTGCACCAGGCTGGGAAGACTGAATCTGCAATAGGTAAGCAGCTTGGTGTGAAGAAATCAACTGTGGGAGCAATTATTAGAAAATGGAAGACATACAAGACCACTGATAATCTCCCTCGATCTGGGGCTCTACGCAAGATCTCACCCTGTGGGGTCAACGGTGAGCAAAAATCCCAGAACCACACAGGGGGACCTAGTGAATGACCTACAGAGAGCTGGGACCAAAGTAACAAAAGCCTCTTTTCCACTAGCCCAGCACACCTCGGTACGGCTCGATTCACTTCAGTACGGCTCGGCATGCTTCTCTTTCCATTAGCACGGTGTTTGGCATGGGTGTTGTGCTGGGGTGGGTGGGTTTATAACAGCGAGGCGGTGCCACACTCCCGTGACGTACGCACGCGACCCAAGCAAAACATTTTTTTTCCCAAAACTTTATTGAGAAGACCCAAGCAAAACATAACACATAGCTGTACAAGGCCACTCCTCGGTCTGTGGCTTTTTTCACCGTAAATGCCAAAAAGGACCGCCAGACAAGGGTACAGGCAGCGAGATGAAATATGAGTGTATATTTCAATTTAATAGTATCCCACTTGTACTTACAAAAACGTGTGAATATTCATAAAAAGCACACACATGAAAGGTAGCACCACAAGCAGTGGGTCACAGCGGTTTTACGCTACAGCAACACAATTGTGTATCCTTTGCCAATCTGTCTGCTGTTATTTAATGTTTAACAGTTAAGGGACGGATGATTATATGCTCCAAAACTGGAGAAACTCTCTGATAAAAAAGCTGCAACAACACAAGTCACTTTTGTTTTGAATTAACTGCCAAATGACCTAGAAATAATGAGCTGAAACTTGTTTTTATTCGTATTAAATAATGAGACAGTGGCACACTGGCCAACACCAAATTGTATTATTTTTTACATCCTAGGGCATTTTGGATGTACTGAATAAAAAAAATTCATGTTTTTCACCTTCAGGTCAATGTTTGGAACAACAGTATTATTATTTTCCGTTTAGATGATGCTACACTCCTTCTAAAGCAGTGGTTCTCAACTGGTCTGGCTTTGGGACCCACCATCACCCCTCGATGACAAGCCGCGACCCAAATCAAAGATTTTCAAATTCTCAAATTTACTGAATGTAAAGATTGTGCATTTTGAACCTGAGGTAGAAGAAGAGAATATCACAGTATACAAACACAAAACAAATTTAATGATTAACCAAAATGACCAGTAAGTGGCAATACAACAGAGGGAACAATTCCCTTTAAATTAGCTGCATTTTAAATTAAAAATTAAACAAAAAGTGCAATTCAAAAGAATTCAAGTCTCAAAATTGACTTTTCTTCTGTAATATAAATGTGTTTTTAATGTGTGCCCTGATTTGTTTCTCAGTTGTTTTTAATATGTTTTAACAATCCAGTTCTCTTCCCATGAATCCAGTTCTCTTTATCTTAAGGCACACCATGACCTGGACAATATGACCTGTTTCTAGAAACTGTTTTCCTTAGCACAGCAAGTTTTATTCACTCCTTAAATCACTGTTGCATGCTTATGAAACGAAGGTGTGACCTTTATTCCTTATATGTGTATTGGGAGAAATGTAGCAGGTGTTCCTGTATGTTTTGGGAACCAGGCAGAGTTGAATTGCCTGGGAGCAGAAAACTGGCCCTTCCTGCTCCCCACGCAATTCTATGATGAGGGGGGGGGCTTGCTCGGAGCAGAGATGGCCACTCTGTTCTGTACCTAGCCTTCCTTTAAAAACAGGGGTTCTCCCTCAATACGTTGAGTCTGCCGTGAGTTTTTTTGCGCAGAACGTCCGGCTAAGAGAAATCACGCTCTTTCTTGCGGACCGTGGGCTCCCGGTCACCTGTATCAAACGGTAAGAGCTTGTGAAATGACATGAAATGCATTGATCCTTGTGTGTGAAGGAAATGTGTGACATGCAATGATTTCTCTTTTGTGTATGGAGATATGGTCTGTGGGGAATAAAGAGATACAGTTTTATTCTAGCAGCCGTGTCTCAGTGTGAATACTTTGTCTCAGTGTACATTCTTTTCTATGTGCCGACTTCTCACGAACCTGTCTAAATATTTTCATAAAACATCTTCTGATTGTTTTTTCAGTATTTACCTACTGATAAGGTTATGTGCTTTGAAGAAAATGAAGGAACACTCACTAAAACCTGTAACAGTGACATCATAGACCTGAGTCTGGAGGAATTAATGGGAGAACTGGGGATGTTTTTTGCTCTTGACAAGAGTCTCAATGTCTGGAGTTATATTAGACAAAGCGACTCTGAGGTCATGCTCAATGTCCAGTCTGTTTCTCTGTTTTGTCTTCAACTGAACCAGAGCTGAGAAGCCACACTCACAGAGATAGGTAGTGCTGAAAGGTAGGAGGGTTTTTACTGCTCGAATGGCAAGAGAAGGATACTCGCTCATCACAGTGCTGCACGAGAATTGCGAGAGGCTTACCTCCGTGAACCTCTTTTTCAGCGTGCGGTCACATGATAGCTCCACCAGCTGACTCTCTTCGTTGCTTGGCAATGTAACGCTTTCCATGTCGATTCCAAAGGGATCGCGTATCCCAGGGGTCCCCAAACTTTTTCCTGTGAGGGCCACATAACTTTTGCCTTCTCTGATGGGGGCCGGGGTCAGTTTGTAACAGAAAAAGTGTGACGATCGCAGGGGTGCCTAAACGTAAACATTTATTGTTTTCCAGAAAGCCACAAATGACCAAATATTAACCCTTTCTGGGATCTTCACAGGAAAAAGTCAGAAAATAAATAATAACACTATTAATGAAATAAATAATAACCAAATAACCCTCTCTGGGTTCTTCACAGAAAAAAGTCCATGGAACATTAACTTTGTGTTGTGCTGTGCACAATCTGAACAGGTAAAAGCTCAGCTTAGTTGTCAGAGCAGAATCTCTTCCTTAAATGACTCATATGAGCAGTCTCTCAAAGTTCTTGTGTTTCTTCCTTATAATCCTTTTGTAGGTTCCAGCAGGCTTGTAGACACCGCTGCTGAACAGCCTTTTCTTTGCATTGAACAAAAAAATAATCGTTTGTCCACTGCAGGTTAAATACCCTGCATTCTGAATAAATTTTTCTCTTACCAAACCTTTTCACCATTATTCCATTTTATTTGACAGGGGTGAGTCTAGGATTTACTTTTTTTTTTCTGAGGGGGGGGGGGTGTTCAGATAGGGGCACAGACAGAATGTCACATTCTATGCGTGTATTAGTCTCGATCGCGTGGCCAGACTGAAAAAAAAAAAAAAAAATCATCACGCTTACCAGTGAGGAGGAAAAATCAGTGCAGGCGGACACAGCAAGCCGAAGTTTAAAGGTGTTTTATTCCTCCATCACGAGGCTCACCCAGTGCTCTGTGAGAGAGCTCTGAGCAGGTGTCTAAGAACGAATTCTAAGTGCGATAGTGAGGCATGAACAGTCAGCTCTTTATACAGTGATACAGAGAATCCATGGCACAGAATGCATGGCTGAGCACACGCTCAGCAGGGGAACGAGACGGCGCTCGGCCGACTTGGAAGCGAGGTGCAGGAGTTGGTAGAGGGGGTAAGCGTCTGATATTGTTCCGGGGGCCGGGCCGTAGTTTGGGGACCACTGGCGTATCCAGTCCGTTTTGCCATGCTCAATTAGCATATACAACAAACGGTGCGAGTCTTCTTCTATGGTGCGAAATATGGTGTCGCCCACCACCTACTGCCATCTACTGTTAAGGAGTGTGAATGACACTATGTTGATTTATTTCTTGATATTTTATTTGCCAAAAGCCAGTTTAGAAAGCTTGGGCCGGAGAAATGAGCTTTCTCCGTAGGATTGCTGGACTCACCCTCAGAGATAGGGTGAGGAGCTCAGTCATCCGGGAGAGGCTCAGAGTAGAACCGCTGCTCCTCCACATTGAAAGGAGTCAGTTGAGGTGGTATGGGCATCTGATTAGGATGCCTCCTGGACGCCTCCCACTTGAGGTGTTTCAGGCACGTCCCACTGGGAGGAGACCCCGGGGCAGACCCAGGACTCGGTGGAGAGACTATGTCTCCCAGCTAGTCTGGGAACGCCTTGGTATCCCCTCTGAAGAGCTGGAGCAGGTGGCTGGGGAGAGGGAAGTCTGGGCTTCTCTGCTTGAACTGCTGCCTCCGCGACCCGGACCTCCGGAAAAGCGGTAGAAGATGGATGGATGGATGGATGGATTTTATTTGCCCAGGCAAAGGCCCGCGACCCACTGAAAACAGGTCCGCGACCCACTTTTGGGTCGCGACCCACCAGTTGAGAATCACTGTTCTAAAGTATTGTAATTCTCTGAATTTGGAATGCCGATAGAACATTCAATTTACATATACTTACTTTTTGACTTGTAAGCTTGATCAGTCTCTCCTGCTGCATTTTAAAGTCCAACTGTGCAACTTCTTATGTTAACATAAAAAAATTTACCCAAAGTTTAGAACTGTATCATGTGTTGCTAATTTTTTATGATATTTCAATAAAAAGAACAGAAAGCTTACAAAAACATTTGTTTTTTGGTCTAGTTAAAAATTACATTACCTTTACAATGGTTGACCCCTGACAGGATGATCAGCATCATTTTCATCAGACTAGGCAATGGAATTTCTATGCAATTATACTGTTTTATAATTCAGTGTTATAACAGACAAACCACACTTTCCAAAACAATTCCATTTTATTATATACAAAATATTAAAATAAAATAAAAAACTTTGCAACACAACATGACGGTTAATCGACATTTTATACACGCCGACCACTGAGTGCCTCTCCCAGCTTCCCAAACTGGGTCAGGAAGGCTCGGTTGAATGAAGCCGTCTCTGCCAGGTCCAGGGATACCCTCGCGTTTTCTGCAACCTCATTTAAATGTTGCAAATATTTATCATTGAATATATTTTGCGCCTGGTGGCGGGACAGATTCACATTGGAGAATCCGGGCGGGCTGGCGCTGCGGACGCGTGGGATGATTCTACAAGGAAAATGCACACAATAAAATACAGCATGAAAGTGCAAGATATACAGAAAAGACAATAGTTTTTAACAAGAATACATAAGCTTATTTCAGCGTATTGTTCACATGAATAATTAAAATAAAAGCTTTAGTCCGCAGTGTGCTGCAATAAAGCAGCGATCATCATCCACAAATGAACAGCTTTTTTATTGCATAAATAAACTGAGCGTCTTACCGAATATATTTGCGAAAAAACGCACAATAAAAAAAAATTAAAACTCACCGTTAAAAGACTCCGATGTCGAGACCTCCCGGTATATTTTTTCATTCCGGGTGGCTCCGTCTAACTCGCGCTGGATACGTTTGTCTGACAATGCAGTGAGCAGACACTGCACCTCCTTATTGGTCCATGGAACACCCTTATTACGCGAAGCCATTTTTGATAGAGAATAAATGAAAATAGCACAGCAATACACTGAAAATAAACCGCCAACAGTGGTTGCGTGCTGAGTAATGGCGGTCGTCTAGATTTTTTTTTTTTCAAAAACTTTATTGAGAAGGTCGTGAAGATTCGGTAGAAGAGGAGGAGGAGAGGGGCAGTTATAACCTGACCAATCAGCGCCGGTTATGACCTGACCACTCAGCGGCGACCAGTCTGTTAACGTCACAACATGGCCCAGCTCAGCACTGCTGTACCCTGCCCTTCAGCGGGGCTGAGAATCGCGGCTGTTAAACCGTGTTGGGGCTTGTGGAAAAGCGTACAAAGCGTGCTGAGCCGTCCCGTGTCGCGCTAAAGCGTGCTAGTGGAAAAGGCCCTAAAGGCTACATCAGTAACACACTATGCCGCCACGGACTCAAATCCTGCAGTGCCAGACGTGTCCCCCTGCTTAAGCCAGTACATGTCCAGGCCCGTCTGAAGTTTGCTAGAGAGCAGTTGGATGATCCAGAAGAGGATTGGGAGAATGTCATATGGTCAGATGAAACCAAAATAGAACTTTATTGTAAAAACTCAACTTGTGTTTGGAGGAGAAAGAACACCATACCTACTGTGAAGCATGGGGGTGGAAACATCATGCTTTGGGGCTGTTTTTCTGCAAAGGGACCAGGACGACTGATCCATGTAAAGGAAAGAATGAATGGGGCCATGTATCGTGAGATTTTGAGTGAAAACCTCCTTCCATCAGCAAGGGCATTGAAGATGAAACGTGGCTGGGTCTTTCAGCATGACATTGATCCCAAACACACCGCCCAGGCAACAAAGGAGTGGCTTTGTAAGAAGCATTTCAAGGTCCTGGAGTGGCCTAGCCAGTCTCCAGATCTCAACCCCATAGAAAACCTTTGGAGGGAGTTGAAAGTCCGTGTTGCCCAGCGACAGCCCCAAAACATCACTGCTCTAGAGGAGATCTGCATGAAGGAATGGGCCAAAACACCAGCAACTGTGTGTGAAAACCTTGTGAAGACTTACAGAAAACATTTGACCTCTGTCATTGCCAACAAAGGGTATATAACAAAGTATTGAGATGAACTTTTGGGATTGACCAAATACTTATTTTACAGATGAATTTACCAATTAATTCATTAAAAATCCTTCAATGGGATTTTCTGGATTTTTTTTTCTCATTTTGTCTCTCATAGTTGAGGTATACCTATGATGAAAATTGGAGACCTCTCTCATCTTTTAAGTGGGAGAACTTGCACAATTGGTGGCTGACTAAATACTTTTTTGCCCCACTGTATATTTGTATATGAATGTTTCTGCATGCATCTGGTAAATAATTTCTGTATAAGGGAAATAGTATTGGTCCAAGTATGGAGCCTTGTGGGACACCCATTTGACATTTCAAATATGATGATTTGACACTGCTGATCATTACACATTGCTGTCTATCAGTTAAATAGGATTCCATCCATTTGATAGAATGTTCTGAAAAATTAAACTGAGTAAGTTTGGTCAAAAGGATGTTGTGGTCAACGGTGTCAAATGCCTTCTTTAGATCTAAAAACACAGCACCCACACAATTGCACTTATCTAAAAAAGATTTAGTTTTCTCTAAAAACAAGCTTAATGCAGACTGTTGAGTGGTGGGCACGGGACCCAAACTGTGCGTGATGCAGGGGGGTGTTCCCATAATTCAGATGTTCAAATAATAGTGTGGCCTGCGGCGGCATGAAATAAAGCGGCGTTGTTGAAGGTTTTAAGTAGAGTTTATTATCATACCGCCGTCACGGGATCCCGGTTCCAGCCCAAGTGTGTGCAGGCTGGAGCGGGATCCTCAGGCTCTCTGAGAAGAGACACAAAGTGCGTGTCTGCAGCAGCAGTTGAAGTGAGCCAGAGAGAGAGTGAGTTGCAGAACCTGTGCAGTATTTGTACCCAACTCAAACAATACATCAAAGCAGATTCACAGCAGTTGGTCTGATCAAAGGGACTGCAGAACAGGCATGAGACATTTGCATTTGTAAGACCTACATAACAATAGGCAGATGCAGCCTCTGCTCCAGCTTGCGGAACAAAGAGGTTACCAGGCACATCTACATATTGAACTGTCTCTAGGTCACAGCAAGGACAGGACGCATGAACACTATACATGAATGGCACATTGCATCACGATACATGCAGGGCACATTGCATCACAACACATGAATGGCACATTACATCTCAGTAGTGCAGCGGGAAAACCAAGAGAAAAGAGCTGACTGTCCTGTGTGTTGTGAGGGGGTTGAGTCAACCCGCCACACGGCCATCCATTTTTCCATTATTTTGGAGATAACCGGTAAGATGCTGATTGGTCTATAGTTGTTTTAATCCCTGTTTTGAAAATTGATCTGACCACTCTTACCTTCCAAGCAGTTGGAACGGCAGCATATTTGACTGACAGATTGATTAAATGAGTAACTGGACAAATGAGAGATTCTTTATGTTCTTATAAAAATTTGGTGCTAAGCCCCATGTTCTTCAGTTGCTTTTGAGCTATTCATTGAGCTAATGATATTTGCAACTTCATTTTCAGTTATTTCTGATATATTATAAACTGGCTGTGAGGGGTTAATAGGACTTGAATTATGATCAGGTGGATTAACTGAATGGGATATTCCTAGCACAGAGTTTATGAAAAAGTTGTTAAACTCTGTAGCAATGACTGTGGAATTCTGTACCAATTTGTTATTAAGTTCCATGTCTCCATCATCTTTTTGGTTCTGTTTATTTGCAAATTTGTTAATACTATTCCAATTTTTTTGCCATCTTCTTTTGCATTTTCAATAATGGTTATAAAAAAGTTTGCCTTAGCCTTCCTCAGAGTTTGTGTTACCTTATTTCTAGCAGACATAAATTTTTGTCTGTTGTTAAACCTGATTTTAGAGCTATTTTAAGGAGTTGATCTCTGGTCTTCATTAGTTGTAGACATTTGGAGTTGAGCCATGGTAAACTGATTCCTCTTCTGTTGTTTTCTTTTTTGAAAATGCCGCAATAACCTCTTTGATTTTTGCTATAAAAAAATTCATTGCTGTGATTTATGTCATTTGAAGAGGTGATTTCCTTCCATTCACATTCGTTTATTGCTATTGTTATATTTTGGTGTTAGTTTTTTGGAATTGTATAATTTCCTGTGTTACCTGATGACTTCTTAAATGGATTTGAAAGCTGTTTCTGTGGAAGTTTTCTTGTTGCTAATATTATATTGTGGTCAGACAGTCCTGTTAAAAGGTTATAAGTCTGGGAGATTCTTTCAGGTCCATTTGTAAAAAGTAAATCAAAATAAATTAAATAAAAAAAGAAAAGTTGAAATAAAATAAATAGTAAAACAAATTAAAAAGAAAAAAGAAAAGCTGAAATAAATAAATCATAAAAAATAAATTAAAGAAAGAAAGAAAAGCCACAGACCTGGATGAAAAAAGGTTCACATTGTAAATGTGTAGCATTTTTCTTATAAATTTGAGAAATTTTTCTTGTAAATTTTCAGATTTTTTTTTTTTTCTTGTCATTCTTACACAGTTTTCTCTTAAATTTTTATTATTTTTCTTCTAAATTTTCCACTTTTTCTCTCCTAAATGTGAGTATTTTCCCAGAGTTCCATGGTGCTGGAGGTGTTGATCAGATGACCCTCATGTGGCCCTGTAGCTGCAGGTTTCAGACCGTGTTCACAGCTTTGTTGTTTGTTGTGTGTCTGACAGGGAGAAGCAGCTGATGGCCAGATGCATCATCAGGATGGAAGGAACCAAAACGTCCATCACCAACCTGAAGGTCTTCTGTCGCACACTGACCTAAAACCTCTCTGTCTCTGTCTCTGTCTCCGTGTCTGTGTCTATCTTCACTTATGGAGCAGCAGTGGCTCAGGAGGTAGAGCGGGTCGTCTAATAACTGGAGGGTTGGCAGTTCGAATCCCGCTCTCCCCAGCCATCCTGCCATTGTGTCCCTGGGCAAGACACGCTACCCACCTTGCCTCCAGTGTCCATGACACTGGGTATGAATGTGTATAAATGTTCAGGTAGTGGTCAGAGAGGCGTTTGGCATGGGTTGGCAGCCACATTCCCATTAGTTTGCCCCAGGGCAGCTGTGGCTACGGCAGTAGCTTACCACTATAAGTGTCTGTCTGGAGTGAATGATTAAATCTAATCCATTATTATTATTATTACTTCTGTGACGTTCCAGATCCACGACTGCGTCATCGGAGACTCCATGAGGGAACAGACCAGGACCTTCACCTATGACTTCTCCTATGACTCCATGGACAGTCAGAGCTCTGTCTTCATCTCTCAGGAGAAGGTACGCCTGACCGCTAGGCTTTTATTGTGAAAATCAGGCCAGGTGGTGGTTAGCAGGGGATTTTATTAACCCTTTACTGACAGACACCAAAGACTCAAAGAGTTTATGATGGAGTTCTGGTCCAGCGGTTGTAGAGTCCAGTTTTATTTATGTAAACTGGGACAGTGCATATTAATAAACATGACCACCATTAGGTAGTTCATGTAAATATGCCAGATTTAGCCTTGCAGGCTAATTTTCATCTGTAGTCCCACAGCAGGTTGATATTACAAGTGCATGTATAAAACAGGTTAAAATACAGCCGTTAACAATGATTAATATGTGTGAACGACATGCCAGGAGTTGTGCATGATTATATTGCTTTGTTTGCTGATGATGCTAAAGTCTTTTCTGTTCTCAACAATGTCCATCAACAACAGTCACTTCAGGACGATTTGGATCAACTGCAGGCTTGGGCCGAACGGTGGCAAATCAAGTTTAATGCCACTAAATGCAAAATGATGCACCTTGGGAGGCACAATGACAAATTCAAGTACAAATGAGGCAAAGTTACTCTAGAGGAAACTAAGGAAGAGAAGGATCTGGGAGTATGGATGGATAATCAACTCACGTTCGATACCCATGTAGAGAAGCAAGTGAATAAAGCCAATCGGCAGCTGGGACTGATAAGAAGATTGTTCGAATTCTTAAAGAGATTTTTAACACACTGTACAAATCATTTGTCAGGACTCATCTGGAGTACTGTAATACAGTTGTTTTTCCTATATATGCTAGGCAAGCAAAACTTCTAGAGGGTGTTCAAAGACGTGCGACAAAGCTGGTCCCAGCGTATACTGATGGGCTACGTGAGTTGAAGCGTCCAACACTGCAGTACCGATGTGTTCGGGGAGACATTATTGCAGTATATAAGTACCTTCATGGCATTTATAGGGTTGATCTCTGTTCTTTGGAGCTGGATGATAGCCCCGTATTCACCAGAGGACCTAGCTTGAAGTTAAAAAAAAAAAAATTAAGATGTTGTAAGAGTAGGCAGCAGAATTTTTTTTTCTAATCGAGTTTTTGAAATATGGAATAGACTACCTGAGGACGTCGTGACTGCTCCAACAGTGAATACGTTGAAGAGCAGACTCGATGCCCATTGGGCCACCAGTACTCTCTGGAGCACTTTTATTAGTATTTATTTGTCTCCTGTTTCTCGACAATAAAGCTCTCTTTTTATGTTAGCAGTGAAATGTATTAAGAGAAAATCAGTAATAGGTCTACGACCTATGAAGACTGAAAAGGATAAGATAAGAATAAAAACACTAGCGCACTCAAACGTGCACAGTGCGCATACTCTTGATCTTGGTCTTGAGCGATGGAATGTTTCTGAGTTCTGCTGGGGTAGTACTCCAGGTGTGAGACGCTCTGACAGAGAAGGACATCTGCCCAAAGCTGCTTTTCCTGAAGGGAACGTTACAGTCCCCTCCACTCTGGGGTCCAGTGCCCACATTGTCGTTCAGATGGATGGACTCAGTCAGAGGAGGAAGACGTTTATACACCAACATGATGTCACGCAACTTGATCATATTATCCCAGCTGAGAAAGTCAGAGCTGGAAAGAATGTGACAGTGATGACAGGTGTTTGGTTTTTAGTCCAGGGTTTTCACAGTTTGTTTATATCATCTTTCAGCTGGTTGTAAGACAGTATTGAATGTGTGAGAGGATCATGGCGCTAAAATATGTTTTTGTAGCTTCAGTGATTAGATTGTTTCAAATATGTCTGAAATTTGCTAAATTAAATTAATTTTAATGTGAGTTTAGAATCAGTTATAATGCCCAAGTATTTCTATCCATGAACCACTGTTAATTTTTTTCCTGCAGCCATGACATTTTCTCTGTGTGTGAGTCTGTCAGCAGATCAGTGGGACCATGAAGACGGTCTGAAGGCGTCTGGTCAGGTGACTTCAGTGTAGTGAGACAGACATGGTAGTTAGGGTAGGAGAGGGTACAGCGTGCGTGCGTGTGTGTGTGTGTGTGGTACATTACTAATGCTTTATGTGATGTAGGCTAAGGGTGGATGTTGATGGAAATGTTCATGAGATGTTGGACATGAACCAAGGAGCAGTTCATTTGAATCTGAGGTGAACCAAGTCACCTCAAGCCTCCAGAATTTTAAATATCCCTAAAGCCTCACCGAGACACAGACCTGCTTCATGTGTTCCTGAACAGTTTCTTCTGCTTCTTCGTGAGAGGAGTGTGAGTGGAAGTGTTGAGTTTGTGCTGTCTTTCTATCTTTGCTGTTCTTTTGTCACAACCGGTGGTTTATGTTAGTTTAGGTTTGTTAAGTTTGTGGTTTTTATCTGTTTTAGTTTTTGGGTTTTTTGTCGGCCAGGCTCTGTGGAGCTGGCCGGCGTCTCAGACGCTATGGCCTTCTCCAGGCTGACGCGGAAGCACGGCATCAAAACTGGTGTCGGCTCACTGCGCAGCGTGGAGGAGGTTGCACTTGCTGTTGGGGGAATTATCGGGCATGACGCCATTAAATCTGCGGCCCGCGTGAACAGCACTGTTGTTTTGTTGGTGGAAAGGGTGGACCAGGTAAATACTTTGCCTGAAAGCAGAATCACAGTCAATGGGACGTGTGAGTCAGTCATGCCGCTGTCACAGCCGGCTACAAAAATAACTCTTAACATTTTTTAGTGATGAGCTTCTTGTCAGAGAGCTGTCAAAGTTTGGAAAAGTGGTGTCACCCATCAGAAAAGTTTTGTCGGGCTGCAAGTCTCCCCTGCTGAGACACGTCGTGTCCCACCACAGGCAGCTCTTTATGATCCCCAAAAATAAGGGTGGAGGAATTTAACTGTGTGTTTCATGTTTGGGTTGATGGGTTTGATTATGTTCTTTTTGCAACGTCCGCCATGTTAAAATGTTTTGGGTGTGGAAAAGAGGGACATCTTGTGAAGGCCTGGCCTAACCGTGCCGACCCTGCCCCGAGGGACATGACCGTGACTACTGCTGTTGGCGGATGGGCTATTTTCACTGAGCAGCGGGCGGCTGCTGCTGCCAACTAGCCCATTTCAGGGCCGCGGCCGGGCAGCACAGCGTCTCTGTGCAGGCTGAAGACACCGGCATCTGGATTACAGCTGGGGAGCTGCCAGAGGTGAGACAGAGTCCGGACGAGAAGGGGATCGGGGAAACGGGTGAGGTGGTGGATAGTGTTGTAGGTGAGAAAAAAAGGTGATTTGAGCAGTGAAACAGTTGAGGCAGGTGGGGTCATGGGTGAGCTGGGCAAAGTTGGTGATTTGAGTAGTGAACTGAGAAATGTGGGTGAGGGAGATAAAATAAGTGAAGAGCTGTGTGAAGACGCTGAGGTGGTTGGTGAATTGTGCCCGACTGGTGAAGGAACAAGTAGACAGTGTAGGTCAGGTGAAGCACAAGGAGGTCTGTGTGAGGATGGTGTTGCAGCTGATGCAGAACATATGGAGGCATTTGAGTCCGGGCAGGGTTCTCTTAAGCGCCGCAGAAATAAAGCGCTAACCATGTTTGCAGGTGGTAAAGTCGGTTGGTTGATGGTCAGACAGAATGTTGCAGATGGTGCAGCATTCTGTCTGACAGCAGCAATGGTGAGGCCTGTGTGTCGGACAGCAGTGTGTTTTCACACAATAGTACACAGCTGTCTGTTAGTCAGGAGAATCCTATACAGTGGGAAAAATAAGTATTGAACACATCAACATTTTTCTCATTAAACATATTTCTGATGGAGCCATTGACCTGAGATTTTCACCGGATATCAGTAACAACCAAGTAATCCATACATACAAAGAAATCAAGGCAACTGTGTTGACAGAACAAGTTATAGTTAATAAAGTGGAATGACACAGGGAATAAGTATTGAACACATGAAGAAAAAGGCCTGAGAAAAAGCATCAAAAATAAGGCAAACATGGCTGTTAAGCAAATAACACAATATGGCAGAGGCTATACAGTTAAAGTACTGTTAGTACTACTACTTCTGGCAGGGGACATTCACCTTAACCCTGGACCTGCCACCATCAAACAGCAGGCCACTGGGTTAGCACAAACATCTGAACCGGCTGATCGGCTGCAGCTGTCAACGGTCTGGCTAACACCTGAACTGGTGGAGCAGCATAATGCTGGTCTTCGCCTTAGTACAGCTGGACATAGTGAGTCGGGTGAGTCGAATTGCACTGGACAGACCCACATATCTGATCCTGCTGTAAACAGCTGTGCTATGTCCAAACTTTTGGAAGTAGGAGCAGTCAAACAAAATGCAAATGAGGTGAGATCCGAAAATTGAGCTGTACAAAAGCAAAAACAACATTTATTTTTCAAAACTGTTAATCATGCACGAGTTCTTTAGGACACAAAGGCTAAACCAAAGGGGATCCTCGGCGGACATTTAAACATACGGAGCATAATCTCCAAAAGAGATGAGATTTCGGTGTTGTTGTTGGACTCAAATCTGGACTATTTTTGTCTTTCAGAAAGCTGGCTACACAGGAACATAGACACTAATATGATCGATATTGTGGGTTATCAGTGTTTTAGAAAAGACAGGCAGGTAGGGAGGGGAGGAGGTGTCTTAATTTACATCAAAGAGAAATATAAATGTCAACTGGTTGATTTGAATACTTCACTTGAATGTTTAGCTGTTAATGTATGTCTTTCACCGGTAATGAATTTCAACATTGCAGTATTGTACAACCCACCCTCACACAATTCTTCTTTCTATAATGAATTAAGTGATCTGGTTAAACAACTTGAGAGGAGCAGAGAAACAATATTTTATGGTGACTTTAATATTAACTGGTCTGATAAAAAGAACAAACAGAAACTGAAAAGCCTCATGACTAAATTTAATTACCAACAAATGATTAAAGGACCCACCAGGATAACCAAACAATCTAGAACACTTATTGACATGGCATTTGCTAATAAACCAGAACGAATAGCTAGAACCTATAATCTTGTAACTGGTCTCTCAGATCATAACATGGTTCTTTCTGTCAGAAAACTTACTAAAAAGCGACTACAGTATTTTGGGGGAGTTAATATTGACAAAGTAAATTTTATTATTCCCAAATCAAAAACTGCGGAGTTTGAACATCACTTAGAGAATCAAAATTGGGAGCAGTTCATGTCAATATATGAAGTAGATGATTGTTGTAATTTTATAACTGCAACAATCACAAAGTCTATAGAAAAATTTACAAAGCAAATTAAAAGTAGACAACAGAAGATTAACCTACCATGGTTAAATAATGAAATAAGAAAACTTATGAAGAGGCGAGACTCTGCATTGAAAACATCATTAACCTCTAAACTACAAAATGATCACCTTGTTTACAAAAGTTTAAGAAATAAAGTGGTACAAGAGCTGCGTAAATCAAAAGTATCTTATTACAATAAATTGATAGAACATGCAAAGGGTAACAACAGCTCCCTATGGAGGCACTTAAATAACTTAACTAATAAAAAAAATGATCAGAAGGGGGTAAAGGAACTTAGAATTAATGGCAAGACCATCAGTGACAAGGCTACATTGGCAAATGAATTTAATTCATATTTTGTGGAGTCAGTGGAAGAATTAACAAAAAACTTTGTGCTGCCAAATGTGCTCAACAATACAAAATCAATACTTTCAACAGTTTCTTTTCACATTAATGAGGTAAACAAAGAATTAATTGCTGGCATTGTTAAAACATTGTCAAACTCTAAAACTAATGATATCTACAATATGAGCACTTCCTTTCTCAAAACGCACAGCAAAATATTAATCATCCACTGACTCATCTCATTAATCTCTCCATTAGGCCTTGTACATTTCCATCTGGTTGGAAAAAATCTGTCGTCATACCAGTTTATAAATCAGGTAGTAAAGACGATATATGTAATTACCGCCCAATCTCTATTTTACCAGTCCTGTCTAAGGTTCTTGAAAAAGTTGTAGCTACACAGCTGATAGACTATCTACAAGACAGTCAACTTCTTCATCCACACCAATTTGGTTTTAGACCAGGATATTCAACAGAAACAGCAAACTGCTGCCTTATTGAAAATGTCAAACAGTCCTTGGACAGGGGTAATGTGGTGGGAGCTGTTTTTCTGGACCTCAAAAAGGCTTTCGACACTGTAAACCACAGCTTGCTTTTATCCAAAATGATATCTTTTAACTTTTCTCCAGATACAATAGAATGGTTTGCATCTTATCTCCAGAACAGAGAACAGTGTGTAAAAGTTCACCAGGATAAATCCTTCCTTTTAAATAACCGTGTGGGTATCCCACAAGGGTCCATTCTTGGTCCTTTACTTTTCAGCATTTTTATTAACGACCTGCCATTACACTGCTCAGCTGCAACATGTCAACTTTATGCAGATGATGCAGTTCTTTACACAGCTGCCAAGACTTCAGCACAGGCTGCAGACATACTGTCTTCAAGTATGGTTGATGTCCAAGAGTGGCTCATCGAGAACCATCTATTGCTGAACCTTCAGAAAACAGTTTCAATGTGCTTTTCAATCAAAAAATGTAACCTGCAACATTTTAAAGTTAATTTACATGATCAAGACATCAGTTTAGTTACAGAATTCAAATACCTTGGCATTGTACTAGATCCTCAATTCAAATTTAATCTTCACATAAAGAAGATTTCTAAAACAGTAAAAAAAAATCTGAACTGCTTTAAATTAATTAGATATTACATACCATACCAAGCAGCCGTACTGTATATGCATTCTATGGTTTTTTCTCATATATCATACTGTCTGACAGTCTGGGCTCAAGCAGCTCCTTCTACAATAAAATGTAAAGGTTCATTATATAATCAAACTTTAAAAATTTTGGATAAAAAGCCCATTAGGTGGCATCACTGTTACATTCTAAAAAAAATATAATTTATTGAGTTTTGAGAGTTTCATTGACCTCTGTTTTCTGAAATTAATTTTCAAATGTTTCCATAAATCAGCGCCAGAGCCACTTGTTGGATTCATCCAAAGACAGGACAGCAGCAGAGCCACCAGGAGTTCTGTTAACAACTGTAAAATATCCCACCACAGAACCGCATCTGGACAAACAGCTTTCTCTATTAAGGGTAGTTGTATTTGGAATACAATGCAAATTCAAAATAATAACAGATTTTAAAACATTTACTATGAAGGTTAAAAACTGGCTGAAAAATAAACAAGAATGTACCCATGTATGAAATGATTGTCTGCAGGGTGTGAGTGAATGAAGGGAAGGAATGAATGAGTTTGATTATAGTGAGTGACTGAGGGAGGGAGGCCTGTAATAGGCAAATGTGAATCAGGATTTTATATTGTGTATTTATAATTTTGTTTGCATTGATGTATGTGGATATTGTTTATACTGTTTTCATTTTGTTTTTTTCCTCATCTTTCTCTCTTTTTACCTGTTTCTTTTCTCTAAAGCCCATCCAGGGACAAGAGTTGCAAATTAGCTTAATGCTATACACTCTTTGTGCAATACATCAGATTTTTTTTTATGTCTATGTTTATTGCACTGTCCCTGACAAATAAACAAATAAATAAATAAATAAAAAGCGGTGCAAAAAGGCATAGAAAGCCAAGAAATCAGCTGAAATCCATCAGAATTTAGGAAGCCATCCCATCCCCCATCAGTGCAAATTAATTTCAGCAGGTTAAGTCCTGACTGATAGCCTTTAAAAAGATCTGTGAATATCATATTTTCACACCACAAAGAACTCATGATGTGGAGAAGCAAAGAGCTGTCTCTAGACCTTTGCAACCTTATTGTTGCAAAATATAATGATGACACTGGTTACAGGTGTATTTCTAAACTGCTGAATGTTCCAGTGAGCACTGTTGGAGCCATCATTCGGAAGTGGAAAGAATATCATTTTACCATAAACCGTCCATGGCCAGGAGCTCCTCGCAAGATTTCTGAAGAATTCAAAAGCATTATCAGAAGAGTTATCCCAGAGCCAAAGACCACTCGTGGAGAGCTCCAGAAAGACCTGGAGTTAGCAGGTACTGCTGTTTTAAAGAAAACAATCAGTAATGCACTCAACAGACATGGGCTGTATGCCCGCTCACCTTGGAAGACTCCATTCCTGAAGAAAAAGCATGTTGAAGCTCGCTTAAAGTTTGCTGCACAACATTTGGGCAAGCCAGTAAAATACTGTGTTCATGTTACACCAATGTCCACTGGCAGCCAGGGATAAAACCAGCTCGGAGGCCCAGGGCAGCCCCACGGCATGCATGCCCCTGGCAGCTGCCTACCCCTGGGGTCAAAGCTGACCTCCCCGGTGAAAATGTCTCTTTTCCTCACCCCCGGCTGCTTCTCTTCTCTGGATCGGCAGTGCTGCTTCCTGGCATGCAGTCCCTCCGTGCCTGTTGGTCTGCCCCCGACTGTCTTTGGAACCGCTGCAGCTGCTGCTGCTGTAGTCCCAAACACTCCGGCCCCCTGTGGCCGAACTCCAGGGAAAACCGAAGCTCGCTTGCTCGTTGGCACCACGCCTTGATCCAGGCACCTCGCCGCTGTTCCCAGCACCCTCGTCCAAAGCGCTTCACTGCGCTGCCTCTGCACCCGGCTATCGCTGCTCTCTCCCGTGGCTCCCAGCGTCACTCTTGTTGGCGTCACCTGTTGACCCAGGTGCTTCGCCGCTGCACCCAGTATCCTCGTCCAAGGCACTCTGCTGCGCTGCTTCTGCGCCTGGCTGTCGCTGCTGCTTCCCAGGGTTTTCAGCCTGCTTGCTTCCACTCTCCCGCTGCCCAAACTCCAGCTGCAGGGAAGACTCTGGTTGCTGCTCTCCCTCTCTGCTGTCGCTGTCCACCGCGCCGTCAACATCACCAGCACTATGGTTATGTACCGTGTGAAGCTCCTCAGCTGGATCACCGTCGCCGGTAACCAGGGGCTCTGGTCCCCCCTGGATACCCAGCTGGTAGCTTGTAGCTCAGTTTTGGTGCACTTAGCGTTGTGGCTAACTGTCCCGTTGCCACAGACTGAGCCTTTAGCTCCTCCGAGCTAACTAGCTTAGCTCCTCTTGGCGCCAACAGTCTCGCTACCCACAGCCCCAGCTTCTTGTCCCTTGGACATTCAGCAAAATCTCCAGCCAGCTGCCCGACAGCATCTGCACAAAGCGCCGTCTGTCCCAACATGCGGCGAATTCTCCGACCCTCCACGCCGAGACGACGGGACAGAAGTGCCCGTCCTCCTATCCAGGCCCAGCCCACCGATGTATCCCCCAAGCATCGCTATCCAATCTGGCCACAGGACCGCTGGCTCTCCAGGACACTCCAGAAACGGCAGTAGAGGTGAAGGTAGCTCACACACCTCCATGGTTTTCTCTTGTCGCCAAAATATTATGTCTGTAATGATGGTCGGAGTCGGTCTTATTCCATGCAGCGAATTCACTTTATTATGCACACACAGAACTATATATACAGAGTGCCGTAGCCTGCCTGACGTCACACACAGGGCAGGTACAGCAATATACACACACAACACAACAGGGTCATCAACATAGGCACAGCCAGTTTAGGGGATCATAATATATAAAGCTTTTTTAAGCTTATGTTTAAGCAGAAACCCCACTAAAATAGTTTATTTTTGTTCATTTTATTTCAAAATTTAGATTTTCATTTAACATGGCACTTTTTTTTGTTTAATATGTATAAATAAAGTATTTGTATATAATTTTAATAAAGGACTACTCATGAATAAATTGATTATTTGACCAACGTGTTTATTTTATTAACACAAGAACAATCAAGATGGTCTGATGGAGACTCTGGGGTTTTATTATGTGAATAACTTTGTTTTAACAAAATCTACAGGTCTCCCAGTTCACAAGTTTTTATAAATGCCATTGAGTTACGGTGTTGCAATTTCGGGGGACCTTTCTATGGATCTGTGTGCTCTCTTTAATAATCTTGTTGTTTTCCTCATATATTGTCTATCCTGAACTGGCAGAGAGAAATGAAGAGAAGAGTGAACTGAATTACAGTTTTATGCACAGCAAAAAGAAATACTGGAAATATGGACAGAGAGGGGGAAAAAATGAAGAAAATTGGCAATGTGGAAGATTTTGCTTCAAGAGTGAGGGAGAGCTGATAGGAGAGAAAAACTCGAGTCCGAGTCTGAACCTCCGCAGAAAAGAGAAAAAAGTCACTATCAGCTGATACTGCAGGTAGGAAGGGCTCCTATATCCTATTTTATGGATACAAATTCATGTAGTAGGCTATATACAGTATAAACAAATGAAATAAAAAAAACCCACACTGCCAGCTGATGTCCAGTTCAGCATAACACCGATCTCTTTGAGACCGTTGATATGCATATAATCTATTCTTCTGTCATGCCAAATAAAATAAAGTCACGCGCAGAGAGAAGCTTCTGCCACGCACCCTCGATTCTTGTCAGTGTTTCCTCCTGGCACCAACGATCGCTATCATGTCAGGCACAGATGAATTAAGATGAGCTTTTTGGGGCGTTAAATCCTGGCACATTTAGTAGGAGACTGACAGCCGCAAACCTTAATAAATCACCTTGCGCCAGTCATTTAAATCCTCCCCTCCCTCAAATTTGCGCATTGACATGACAACTCCCACAAATACATATGCAGTGAGGCCAGGTGCAAAATTAACATAGTTCACGGCTTTCCACCACTAATTTTGCCCTGCGCACTTTAGTAAGGGCGCAAGGCTTATGTGCTTACTAACGCAGCATGTTAGTAAATCTGCCCCTAAATATTTTCAGTCAAAGCTACAGTGGAGTAAAAAAGTATTTAGTCAGCCACCAATTGTGCGAGTTCTCCCACTTAAAAGATGAGAGAGGTCTCCAATTTTCATCATAGGTATACCTCAACTATGAGAGACAAAATAAGAAAAAAAAAATCCAGAAAATCACATTGAAGGATTTTTAATGAATTAATTGGTAAATTCCTTGGTAAAATAAGTATTTGGTCAATAACAAAAGTTCATCTCAATACTTTGTTATATACCCTTTGTTGACAATGACAGAGGTCAAACGTTTTCTGTAAGTTTTCACAAGGTTTTCACACACTGTTGCTGGTATTTTGGCCCATTCCTCCATGCAGATCTCCTCTAGAGCAGTGATGTTTTGGGGCTGTCGCTGGGCAACATGGACTTTCAACTCCCTCCAAAGATTTTCTATGGGGTTGAGATCTGGAGACTGGCTAGGCCACTCCAGGACCTTGAAATGCTTCTTACGAAGCCACTCCTTCGTTGCCCAGGTGGTGTGTTTGGGATTATTGTCATGCTGAAAGACCCAGCCACGTTTCATCTTCAATGCCCTTGCTGGTGGAAGGAGGTTTTCACTCAAAATCTCACGATACATGGCCCCATTCATTCTTTCCTTTACACGGATCCGTTGTCCTGGTCCCTTTGCAGAAAAACAGCCCCAAAGTATGATGTTTCCACCCCCATGCTTCACAGTAGGTATGGTGTTCTTTCTCCTCCAAACACGACAAGTTGAGTTTTTACCAAAAAGTTCTATTTTGGTTTCATCTGACCATATGACATTCTCCCAATCCTCTTCTGGATCATCCAAATGCTCTCTAGCAAACTTCAGACGGGCCTGGACATGTACTGGCTTAAGCAGGGGGACACGTCTGGCACTGCAGGATTTGAGTCCCTGGCGGCATAGTATGTTTCTGATGTAGCCTTTGTTACTTTGGTCCCAGCTCTCTGCAGGTCACTCACTAGGTCCCCCCCATGTGGTTCTGGGATTTTTGCTCACCATTCTCGTGATAATTTTGACCCCATGGGGTGAGATCTTGCGTGGAGCCCCAGACTGAGGGAGTATCAGTGGTCTTGTATGTCTTCCATTTTCTAATAATTGCTCCCACAGTTGATTTCTTCACACCAAGCTGCTTACCTATTGCAGATTCAGTCTTCCCAGCCTGGTGCAGGTCTACAATTTTGTTTTTGGTGTCCTTTGACAGCTCTTTGGTCTTGACCATAGTGGAGTTTGGAGTCTCACTATTTGAGGTTGTGGACAGGTGTCTTTTATACTGATAACGAGTTCAAACAGATGCCATTAATACAGGTAACGAGTGGAGGACAGAGGAGCCTCTTAAAGAAGAAGTTACAGGTCTGTGAGAGCCAGAAATCTTGCTTGTTTGTAGGTGACCAAATACTTATTTTACTGAGGAATTTACCAATTAATTCATTAAAAATCCTTCAATGTGATTTTCTGATTTTTTTTTTTTTCTCATTTTGTCTCTCATAGTTGAGGTATACTTATGATGAAAATTGGAGACCTCTCTCATCTTTTAAGTGGGAGAACTTGCACAATTGGTGGCTGACTAAATACTTTTTTGCCCCACTGTATATTATGCAAGAAAGGCTGACTCATTCTAAATGCAGAGTTACTCAGACACCAAGACACTCAGACAAATGCCGAGTCACTCCAAAATCATCAAAAAATCAGTCACAGATCTTCTTCAGTAGTGGTAGTGGCTCAGGAGGTAGAGCAGGTCATCCAGTAACCAGAGGGTTGGCAGTTTGAATCCCACCCCACCCACCCTGCCATTGTGTCCTTGGGCGAGGCTCTTTAAGCGCAAGTTATGCAACCGGGTCAACACGACACAGCTGTGATGACGTTGATGCAGCAGCCACATGCGTTCCTATTGCGTCGCTCAACGTGCACCTCTCCAGAGGAGGAGAGGTGCACGTCGGCGACACAGGCTGTAAGAGCTGTCATTGGTCCACTTTGTCTCTTCCATATTTCCTGGTTCTCCTTGCTGCTCCGCTCTGCCTGTTCATGGCAGCACAACTTCCAAGATGAGTCGGTTAAGCAACAGTCCGAATTCAAAAGAATATTGAGGAAGTGAGCACATACAGAACATTTTGTGGCTCATTATAAAACCAGTAATTACACAGATTGGCAAATAACGGCAGTGGCGATGGTCGCATGCACCATTTTCTCCGACTTTTTCTCTGACTCTTTTTCTCTGTGCAATGATCGTATTAAAAGTTGTTTTTTCTTAATATTTATTAGCTCCAACTCCATCACAATCTGCTCTTGTCCGTTGCTGTTTCATAAACAAAAACACAATGAACACAAATCACTACACACATCGGCTGAAACCCATTTTGGCAACGCAACAACACATTTCACCCAACACACAAGAAAAAATTGCAGATAACTGCATCTGTGACGGACATCAGTAATGGCATCGATGTGATGCGGGTGCATAAATCCAGCTTTACCCCCCTCTCTTCCAGTGTCTGACTCTGGTGTGTGAATGTAAATAAATGTTTGGTGGTCAGAGAGGCCGTTGTTGTGGATTAGCAACCATGCTTCTGTCAGTCTGCCCCAGGGTAGCTGTGGCTACAGAGGTAGCTTACCTCCATCAGTTTCTGTCTGGAGTGAATGAATAATGGACTCACTGTAAGCGCTTTGAGATGTCCCTCTAAACATACTCATTTCTTGTCATGTCACTCCTAGTCACTCCCAGTGAGAACCTTAGCATCCTCCCTTGTTTCTGTCAGTGCCACTGTCTCCAGACCATGGTTAAAGTGCATCTTCTCTGATGTGATTCCATGTTGGCTGGGATCAGAACTAAAACAACCTCCTCCTTCCTGTGTGTCCCTCAGGTATTCAGAGATCTGGGCTGTGACGTGCTGAGGTCGGCGTTTGAAGGCTACAACGCCTGCGTGTTTGCCTATGGTCAGACGGGGTCGGGGAAGTCCTACACCATGATGGGAACTCCGGTGAGTCTGATGGTCACATGTGTGCTCCTTATCTCACAGCGGTTATCAGGTGTTCCTTATCACCAGCGTCTGCCTTGTCCAATCACAGATAACTTCCTGACAGATAAATGTTGACTCGGCTCTTCTTCAGCCTGGCAACCACATTATTTTTCTGATGTTTTAAAGACGCACTCCGGTGAATATAAATCCCTTATAAAAAAACAAATCTATGTTGTCTAAAATGGTATCTTATGCCCTTTTTCTGTACAAAAAGCTTTCATTGTCTTACAGTTTTATGTTAACCCCCCCCCCCACGCCAGAATCGGTGATTACTAGGCCCAACCACAAATCACAAGGCTAATAGTAGCTAGCACAACATTATCAGAATAAATCCTGTGATAAAAAGACTTAACGGTTGAATGACATAAACAGGTTCATTTTGTCTTCTTAGTGATTAAACTGATCTTGTTCTCTATTAAGACATGCCCAGTTGTATGTGCGGTGGCCCAGGATAATGACTGAAACTGCATTGGTCCTTAAAAGCAGTTTAGTAGTAAAACCCATCTCAGTTTGGGTCGAGTTTTCAAAGCAGTTTGTTAAAAAATGCTAAATAGTCTGGAGGATAATTTCAGTTAGGCCAGAGTGTCCTGACTGGCTCAACGTTACCCACTTGTCACCACCACAAATAGTTACGTCACCAAAAATGTTCCGTCTCAACTGTATTTTAGGGATGGGTGTATAGATACTCTAGTGTTGATACTTTTGATACCAGCTGGTCGATATTTTGGAGTCGATACTTGTTTAAATATTGCAATGCCACTATATTAATACAAAACCTGTGATTAGTTTTCACTTCTGAGAGTTTTAGGCATTAAATTTGCGTGAAAACCGGTGAACAACCAGCCCAGGCATGTTTAGAGATGGTTTGCCATATCACATGGTTATGGCGGCCTATCAGATGTCAGAGCTGAAGACTCACTGGCAGCCTCAGTCAAACACTCACTGACTTCCACGCAGAGTGAGCTCATCAGCGTTGCAGACAGCAGAAGTATTGTACTTCTGAAATGTTTCACCATTCATCCAAATTCTATGGTGGTACCAAGCAGCATAATTATGAAAAATAAACAAAATAAGCACTATTTAAGTTAGTAAAATAATAGTGTAAAAAAATAAATAATTAAATAAAATTAAAATTAAAAAAAAGTTGCATTGTGAAAAAATTACACGCATATGCTGCTTTGTATTCCCATAGAATTTGGATGAATGGTGAAACATTTCAGAAGCAGAAAATTCTTGAATCCATTTGACTTAGCCGAGCTTTCATCCAGCATACTGACCTGCCTGGATGACTGAGAATCTTCACCAAGTTAAGAAATTTAATTAATTTTGCATTCATTTTAAGTCTCAATTATTTTTATTATAATAGAAAAAAAAATCATTTTTATTTCCTTTGCATTTCTTTCAAGTATTTATGTTCATGATTTTTATTCATATTTCGTATTGCCCCTGCAGTAAAGTTGTTAATGAAACGGCTTCTT
This sequence comes from Pholidichthys leucotaenia, assembly GCA_020510985.1. Taxonomy (NCBI): domain Eukaryota; kingdom Metazoa; phylum Chordata; class Actinopteri; order Cichliformes; family Pholidichthyidae; genus Pholidichthys; species Pholidichthys leucotaenia. Next base: position 31,238,157 of record CM035848.1, read on the forward strand.
CTTTTTCTTCTTCTTCTTCTTCTTCTTTTTTTTTTCTGACTACTCCAATCAGGGGTCTCCACAGCAGATCATCTGCCTCCATCTCACCCGATCCCTTCATCTTCCTCTGTAACACCAACCCTCTCCATGTCCTCCTTCACTACATCCATGAATCTTCTCTGTGGTCTTCCTCTTTTCCTCCTGCCTGGCAGCTCCATCTTCAACATCCTTTGTTGAAGGATCTTAAACAAAGTACTGATACAGCCTTAGTGAAGGTCACTAATGACCTCTTTATCGCATCTGATAATGGACTTGTTTCTGTACTTGTCCTTTTAGACCTTAGTGCAGCTTCTGATACTATCAATCATAATATTCTACTTGATAGATTAGAACAGTATGTTGGACTTAATGGAACTTGTTGCAGTGGTTAGATCTTATTTATCTGATAGGTTCTAGTTTGTTCATGTCAATCATGAGTTTTCTTTCAACTCAAAGCTCAGTCATGGAGTTCCACAGGGATCTGTGCTAGGCCCTACTCTTTTTAGTTTATATATGCTTTTGTTAGGCAACATTATTAGAAAGCACTGTATACAGTACATTTTCATTGTTATGCAGATGACACACAATTATACCTGTCAATGAAGCCAGATGATAGTAATCAATTAGCCAAGTTAGAAGCCTGTCTTAAGGAAATCAAAGCTTGGATAACTTATAATTTCCTGCTATTAAATTCAGATAAGACTGAAGTCATTCTTGTTCGTCCAAAAAAAATTAGAAATACCTTTCCAAATCAAACTTTTAGTTTGGATGCAGTTACTCTTTCTCTTAATAGCTCTGTGAGGAACCTTGGAGTTATTTTTGATCAAAATCCGTTTTTCAGTTCACATACAGTATTAAATTCGTTTCTAAGACTGCATTTGTGTAATATTGCCAAGATTAGGAGCATCTTGTCTCAGAGTGATGCTGAGAAACTGATCCACGCTTTTGTTAGCTCTAGGTTAGATTATTGTAATTCTTTATTATCAGGTTGTCCTAAAACATCTTTAAAAAGTCTTCAGTTGATCCAAAATGCTGCAGTAAGAGTTTTAACAGGTACTAGAAAGAGAGATCATATCTCTCCGGTTCTGGCCTCCCTTCATTGGCTTCCCATAGAGTTTAGAATTAAGTTTAAAATCCTTCTTCTCACTTTCAAAGCTCTAAACAATCAGGCCCCTTTTTATTTAAAAGATCTGATACTACCCTATTGTCCTTACAGAGCACTACACTCCCAAAATGCTGGATTACTTGTATTACCTAGAATGTCCAAAAGTACAATGGGAGGCAGAGCCTTCAGTTATCAAGTTCCTCTTCTGTGGAACCTGCTGCCAATCTGGATTCGGGAGTCAGACTCAATCTCTGTTTTTAAGAATAGGGTTAAAACCTTCCTTTTTGATATAGCCTACAATTAGGGAGGGATCATGTGTCTCTGAACCCTCCCTTAGTTATGCTGCTAATAAGTTTAGACAGCCTGGGGACCTCCAATAATGCACTGGGCTTCACTCCTTTCTTCACTCTCAATGAAATATTTTTGCTGGTCATTAACATCTGTTTGTTCTCTCCCATAGATTGAGTCCCCATCATGCTGTTTGCTCTCTACATGTCTGTTCTTTTCATCTTCTCTATCCCCTCACCCCCCAGCTAGTCGCAGCAGATGACTGCCCCTCCCTGAGCCTGGTTCTGCTGGAGATTTCTTCCTGTTAAAAGGGAGTTTTTCCTCTCCGCCGTTGCCAAGCGCTTGCTCACAGGGGATCGCCTGATTGCTGGGGTCTTTCTGCAATTGTGGGGGTCCTCCCTACAGTTGATAGTGCTATGAGATGACTGTTGTTGTGAAATGGCGCTATATAAATAAAGTTGAATTGAATTGAATTGAATTGTCCAGTATATTCACTGACCCTCCTCTGCACATGCCCAAACCATCTCAGCCTTGCCTCTCTTACTTTGTCTCCAAACTGCTCAACCTGAGCTGTCCCTCTGATATACTCATTTCTAATCCTGTTCCTCCTAGTCATTCCCAGTGAAAATCTTACCATCTTCAACTCTGCCACCTCCAGCTACACCTCCTGTCTTTTTGTCAGCACCACCATTTCCAAACCATACGTCATAGCAGGTCTCACTACCATCTTGTAAATCTTCCCTTTCACTCTTGCTACTACTCTTCTGTCACAAATCACCCCGACACTTGTCTCCACCCACTCCACCCTGCCTGCATTCTCTTCTTCACCTCTCTTGTGCATTTTCCATTGCTTTGGATGGTTGACCCCAGGTATTTAAACTCATCTACTTTCACTACCGCTACTCCTTCCATCTTCACCGTTGCACCTGCCTCCCTCTCATTCACACACGTATTCTGTCTTTCTTCTGCTGACTTTTTCCTCTTCTCTCCAGAGCATACGCCCACCTCTCCAGGTTCTCTTCCACCTGCTCCCTACTCTCACTACAGATCACAATGTCATCTGCAAACATCATGGTCCATGGAGACTCCTGCCTGACCTTGTCTGTCAGCCTGTCCATCACCATGGCAAACAAGAAGGGGCTCAGAGCTGATCCCTGATGTAACCCCACCCCCACCTTGAATCCACCCATCACTCCTACAGCTCACTTCACCACTGTCTCACTGTCCTCATACATGTCCCGCGCCACCCTCATATACTTCTCTGCCGCTCCTGACTTTCTCATACAGTCCCACACTTCCTCTCTTGGCACCCTATCATATGCTTTCTCTAGATCCACAAAGACACAGTGCAACTCCTTCTGACCTTCTCTATACTTCTCCATCAACACTCTTAGAGCAAACATTGCATCTGTAGTACTCTTTCTTGGCAATTGCAATCTTGTGATTTTCCTTTAAGGGGTAAAAAGTATCGGTATCATATTGGTACTGAAGAAAAAGTCCCATAAACTAATGGTATTGTATCGAAAGGAAAAATGTTGGTATCGCCTGTCCTTACTGTCTTTTCTCAGGGGGTGAGGCTTAAGTGAAACTTTACAGCAAAAAACAGATGAGATATTTGAGTGATTTTGCTCTCAACATGTAAGTCATAAAAACACGTTACAGACATGTTAACAAGAAAAAAACCCTCAATTTTTGGTGGAGGGTCACTTTAACATTAAAAAAGTGTTTTTAATCTTAACTGTGGACAGTTCTGTCATGAATCAACATTTTAATTTTAAATTTCTTCCTTTAACTTGACTTTAAGTGAATCCTCTGTTAACAGCAGGTGGTTAGTTATTATTTAGCTAGGGGGGTGGGGCGGTTCACTCATTTATCGTGAGGTACAAATGTGTAAATGTAAATTAGGTACAAAGATATGATAAACGATGACAGTTTAAAAATTAAAGTTGTAAATTACAATTTATTACATACGAAAACATTTAACCAGTTTCAACATTTAACATGAACGTGCAATTTTACAATAAGAAAGTTGCAAATTTATGAGAATAAGTTGTAAATTTATGAGGAAAAAATTTTTAAAAAATTGCTATTACAAAGGTTGCTCTGCAGCATGGACTCTGCGATCCACTTGCATGAGAACCTTTTTTGAAACCCTAATTTTCCAGTTCTCTTCATCATTCTTGGGGTAGACGAACTATAATTGTATTTATCTTCATCCTGCTCTGTGCAAACGTCTCTGTGATAATTTTCTGTTCCTGCTGATCCCAGGGAGAAGCGGGTCTGATCCCCAGGATCTGTGAGGGTCTGTTTGGTCGGATCTCTGAGGCAACCCGCTGGGATGAGGCCTCCTTCAGGACTGAAGTCAGGTCTGCTCTGTGTGTGTGTGTGTGTGTGTGGGGGGGGGGGGGGGTCACTGGGGTCTGGTTTATGTCCCCACCGCCAGTCACTCTTTCTCACTGTCTGATGTTCCTGCAGCTACCTGGAGATCTACAACGAGCGGGTCAGGGATCTGCTTAGGAGGAAGTCCACGCAGACCTTCAACCTGCGGGTCAGGGAGCACCCCAAGGATGGGCCCTATGTAGAAGGTGGGACTACCAACGGGGTCTAGACCACAACTAGGTCCAGAAGGACTAAAACTGATCGGGTTTTTCCTGGTTTTTTGTGCTTGCTTTTCCACTTTTTCCTCTTTTGCACAGTTTTATCCTTTTTTGCATACATGCTTCCTTTTTTGCACTTTATTTTTGTGGTTTCTGTCACCTTTTTTTGCTCTTTATTAATCACATTTTGCCTGTTTTGGCTCTTCTTTTTTCTCTTGGACTTTTGTTCTTTCTTCTGCACCATTTGCTCTTTTCATATCCTTTTCCCCCACATTTTATTTTGCACTTTTTACACCATCTCACTCTGCCTGCACCCAAATATTTAGTCACCTGGATATTTTTTTATTACCGTTTTATTGTGTTTTAAAATGTGGCATTTTCACTGGTTGATTTTATTAAAGGTAAATGACACGTTTATCTTTATAAGATAAGATAAACCTTTCTTAGTCCCGCAATGGGGAAATTACAGGATTGCAGCAGCAAAGGGATAGCAGCACTCAGAGCAATAGTAAATAAGATTAAGAAGTTTCAAATTTAATGAAATAATCTGTAAATTTAAGAGAAAAATCTCACTAATTCACAAGAGAAAAGTATGATTTTTTGGACATTTGTAAACTGAAAGTGGATGATTCAATTACATCCACCAAGCCTGTGATTAGTCCTCTGCTAATGAGCTCCCTGCTCCCCAGACCTGTCCAAACACCTGGTCCAGAACTACAGCGACGTGGAGGAGCTGATGGAGGCCGGGAACATGAACAGGACCACAGCCAGCACCGGCATGAACGACGTCAGCAGCCGCTCCCACGCCATCTTCACCATCAACTTCACACAGGTCACAGAATCAACCAGACCACTGGTGTTTCCTGGAGAAAATTCATTGTAGATGCTGTGAGCTGGAAATGAGTGGGTGAAATAGTACAAAAAACTCTTTAAGTGTGGAGGAATATATTCAGGCGAGGTACGACGAGCTGGAAGGTTGCAGAGTTTTATTTCCTCCATCAAAATGAGACGCACTTGTAGCGCTGTGCGATACAGTGGTCTACTGTGCTGTGTTCTGCTGTGCTGTGTCGTATCATCAGCTCTTTTATACGTTATACAAACAGAGAAAATGCATGGCACATTAGCATATTGATATACATATCAGTCAATACATATGATTAGCATGACCACTGGCGCCCGGACGTCTTCTCCTTAATCCGGGGATGTATAAACAATGGTCCATTGTTCTGGTTGTCCCCCCAGGGGTAATCTGTCCGTATTTGAATGGTCCTTTGCTTCCTCCGGACCTGTTGCTGAGTGTGAGGATTGACTGTCCATGTAGATTGTGGTGGGTCACCACAGGGCTTCCCCCCAGAACACTCTGGGGAGTGTTCGCTGTCTGGTTCCATTACGCACGACGCACACCGGCCCGTGCGCCCACGATCCACGGCCGTTCAACGTGCTGGAACTCGGAGCGGAGCACACTGTTTTTCCCACCCCTCCCCCATCCCCCCCACGGACTGACATGCCGGTGTGCGTCATGCGTAATTGAACCAGACAGCGAACACTCCCCAGAACACTCAGCAAGGGCTGTGACCCCCCCCTCCCCCCGTCGTTTGGCTCCAGCAACGGTAGAACTGTCGGAGGGCATGTCAGTCCATGGGGGGGACGGGGGAGGGGTGGAAAAAAACAGTGTGCTCCGCTCCGAGTTCCAGCACGTTGAAGGGCTGTGGATTGTGGGCGCACGGGCCGGTGTGCGTCATGTGTAATGGAACCAGACGGCGATCGGCCGGCTTTCGGGAGTGAGGTGCAGGAAGAGCACTGTGGAGGAGGAGGGGGAGGGGGGTGGGAGTAAGTGAGTGCCGGCCCGGGGTATCAAAGGTGTCTGGGTCGTGCAAAAATTGCGTGTGAATCTGCAATGGTGAGGGACTTTCCCGTTAAACCTGGCGGTGATCCACAGCGGCTGTGAAAAAAAAATTATGTCTCTGACTCCTCTCGCGGTTCGATCCAGCGAGGATGTGGGGAAGGTGAGCAGACAAATTCCCCGTGGATGCGTAGCGGCTGTGGAACAAATGCAACTGTGTGAGGGACCTGGCGGTTTGGCTTTTAGGTGTGGGAAGCAGCCCTAAAGCCGTCGGGGACAGCAATCGACTAAATTCCCCTTGTGCGCCGTGGCTGAGAAACCCATACAAAGTCCTGTGTGTGGGCTGCACATCTGCTTCAGGTGCGTGAGCAGCCCTGAAGGTTCCGAGGCTGGCGATCGGCCGTGTTTCTCGGGCATGTGCAGCGGCGGAGGACGCTGTATCGGTTTGTGGAGCCGGCTTGACCCTGTGCATGTTGCGCGCCTGGCGCAGTGACCACTTAGCTGGCAGTTGCGCTGTCCTCATAATCCTGCGGTGTGCATGCGGGGCTTCTGTGCGCGGGAGGTCCGCTTGTCGCGAGCTGAGTCAGGGTCGGGGAGCTTGGTGGAAATCAATGCAGTCGGCGTCGATGATTTCCCTGTTCAGGCTGCTTCCTTCGTTTCGCTTGTGTCGCCGTTCATGGTGCGTGTCGGTCCAAGCGCTGCCCACTCTGGGGCACGCGCTCCCATGAGGATGAAGAGGTTGCAGGCATTCTCTGGTCCTCTGGGGTCCACAGCGCGGTGAGAGGGAGCAGACGGTCATTCTCTCTCGTCAGGTCACCAGTGTGGAGGGATAAGATCAGGCGAGGGGAGCACCATGATGCGTGCTGGGGATTCCTGTCCGGGTCATCTCCAGGGTGTTCGCCTCGTGTTCCATTCTTCGTCAAGGGTCACCAGTGTGGAGGAATATATTCAGGCGAAGTACGACGAGCTGGAAGGTTGCAGAGTTTTATTTCCTCCATCAAAATGAGACGCACTTGTAGCGCTGTGCGCTACACTGGTCTACTGTGCTGTGTTCTGCTGTGCTGTGTCGTGTGACTTGTGTCGTGTCGTGTTATCAGCTCTTTTATACGTTATACAAACAGAGAGAATGCATGGCACATTAGCATATTGATATACATATCAGTCAATACATATGATTAGCATGACCACTGGCACCCGGACATCTTCTCCTTAATCCAGGGATGTATAAACAATAGTCCATTGTTCGGGTTGTTCCCCCAGGGGTTCTCTGTCTGTATGTGAATGGTCCTTTGCTTCCTCCGGACCTGTTGCTGAGTGTGAGGATTGAATGTCCATGTAGATTGTGGTGGGTCACCACAGGCTTGGTTCAGCCTGGGCTAGTATGAAAACTATTGCAGGCCTTCAGAGCACAGAGCGCAGTAATCGTGTGTTTTTAGATGGTTTTAGTTCAGACACAGAGCTGGCTAATGCTCTTAATTGTTTTTATGGTCATTTTGACTCCTTTGATTTTAGCACAGAAACCCAAGATTTGAAACAGAAACTCAAAGACAATCAGCACTTTTAATATTGAGGTGCAGGATGTTAAAAGGGCGTTCTGTGCTGTAAAAGTGAACAAAAGTAAGGGCCCTGATAATATACAGTATGTGGGCGCTTGGTAAAGTCCTGTGCACATGAACTGAGTCCTGTGTTTCATTACATTTTTAATAAGTCCTTACAGACACAACATGTGCCTAAGATCTGGAAAGATGCCGTGGTTGTCCCCGTTCCAAAATCCAGCTGTCCTAAAATGGTAAATGACTTTAGACCAGTTGCCTTGACTTCAATTTTAATGAAAATTTTTGAAAAACTGGACAGATTTGAGGTCCTAAAGCAGACTGAGCATGTATTGGATCCTCTGCAGTTTGCCTATAGGCCTCACAGAGGAGTGGAGGATGCCACTGTCACTCTGTTTAACATGCTTTTTAAACATCTGGATTTTAATGGGACACATGCCAGGCTTTTATTTGTGGACTTTTCTTCCGCCTTTAATACAATCCAACCTCATATTTTAGTTGAAAAGCTCCTGCAACAATTTGATTTGAGTAATAATCTGGTGGATTGGATTCTGGATTTTTTAACCAACAGGACACAGAGAGTAAGGGTCAATGGTACATTGTCTGACCTAAAGTGTTCTTCTGCTGGCTCTCCGCAGGGGTGTGTGGTGTCACCACTACTCTTCATCCTGTACACAAACATGTGTCGGAGCAGACATAACAACAGACACATTATAAAGTATGCTGATGATTCAGTTGTTGTCAGTCTCCTCCAGGATGGTGAGAGTGGCCACGGCCCAGTAGTTGATGATTTTGTTCACTGGTGTGAGGATTCCTACCTGCAGCTGAATAAAACTCCCAGGCACGAAGTCACTGTACTAAAAGGCCAGACCACTGAATGTGTTAGTTAGTTAATTCCCTTCACACCATGTTGGTGTATGGGGCGGCGCCTATCTCCATTTCGCTGACCCTAGGCCACACAGCTACTGTAAGTAGTGAAAGCTACAGTGGGGGGTCAGTCCTCTGGTAGCTCTGTGTGTAACTTTACTTTCCCCGTTCCATTATGCGGAGCACCACGCTAGAAGGCAGAAAGTACCATTTTTATATGGTCTTTGGTATGACCCGGCCGGGAATACGACAAAAACTAAAGACATGATTATTGACTTTAGGAGGAAAACTCCCAGGCACAAAGTCACTGTACTAAAAGGCCAGACCACTGAATGTGTACAATCCTACAAATATCTTGGGACGATTATTGATAGTAATTTAAACTTTGAAGAGAACTTTGAAAGGGTGTGCAAAAAGGGTCAGCAACATTTGCATTGTTTAAGGAAACTTGCACGCTTCCAAACTGGCCGAACCATAATGACAATGTTTTATCGGGCTTTTATTGAATCTGTTTTATCCTTTTCTTTAGTGTCATGGTTTGGTCAGATAAAACTGAAACAGAGGAAATCCTTAGACCAGGTAGTTAGATGGTCCAGTCGTTTGCTTGGTGAGTCACAGCTGAGCCTGACATCCCTGTACACCAGACAAGTACAGAGGATTGCTGCCTCCATTTTAAATGATGACTCCCACCCTTTGCACTGCAACTTTCAGCTTCTTCCCTCCAGACGGAGGTTTGTTGTCCCAAAATGTAAAACCCAGCGCTACAAAAACAGCTTTGTTCCTGCTGCTGTCAAAGAGTTGAATAAGATGTAACAATATATTGCACATAATTTAGTTACGTATTTATTAATTTTATTTTATATTTACTTATTTTTGTAGGTTTTTTATTTGGGTTCTAAATCTTTTATTGGGTTTTAGACTTTTGAGTTTTTAATCTCTTTGACTAGTCTTTAACTTTTTAATATGACCCTTCTCGCCTATCTCTTTGTTTTTTCTCTTATCACTTTGGTTTTTCTCTTATCTCTTTGTCTTATGTCCTGATTGGTGGAGCCTTGAGTACTTTTATTATCATGTCTATAGTCAGCTTCATGTGTGCCCGTGTTTGTGTTCACGTGGAATGTAATTGTGGTTTGTAAATATGTGTCTAAAAGGATGTCACCTGACTGCAAAACAAATCTCCCTACGGGTACAAATAAAGGAACCTGAACCTAAATGTTCTATAGTAGATTAAAGCTGAAAGTTGGAGCTTAAACGCAGATTAGCTTAATGCTGAGTAATTAGATTCAACCTGAAATACCTGAAAACTGGGCAAAGTTAGCTTAAAAACTTAAATGAAAGCTGAACACAGTGAGATTAAAACCTAAAAATAGCTTAAAGTTGAAGAATGTTAACTTAAAAATGCTAAATATAAAATTAACACTAAAAAAAGTTAAGCTAGCTTAAAAGTTAAAATAGCCTAAAGTCTCACATTAAAGTAAAATCTTTATATTTTTTTTGTGTACATTATTACTCCCCAGAGGGAAATTACAGGGCATCCACCCGGATGGATGAGGCAGCCACGGTACAGCGCCAATCCCTTCAACATTCACACACACATTCACACCTGGGGCCACTTTAGAGTCTCCAATTAACCTAACCTGCATGTTGCTGGCCTGTGGGAGGAAACCGGAGTACCCAGGGTAAACTCACGCAGACACGGGGAGAACATGCAAACTCTGCACAGAAGGGTCACTGATGGTCAGGGACGGGCGGGATCGAACCCACAATGGTCAGGGGTGGACTCGATCCCGTGACCTTCTTACTGTGCTGCCACAGTGCTAACCACTGCGCCACTGAGCTGCCCTTCAAATTAGCTAAATTTGAAGAGTGTTGGCTTAAAAATGATTGCTTAAAAGTCAAAATGGCTTAAAAATGTTAACGTAAATGTCATCGGAGTTCGCTTTGACGTACCAAATAAAAGCATGAAGGTAAAAAAAAAATCTAGTTTTAAAGCTAAAATGGTCAAAATTTATAAGTTAGCATAAAAGTGAAAATGGCTAAAGTTGAAGAAAGTTTGTTTAAAAATCCTAGCTTGAAAGCTAAAATGCCCTGACCTTATTTTCTATGGCCCTCCCCTTCGCATGTGACGATTGAGATGACGTCGATCCCTTCTTTCTTCACACATGGGGAGGTAGCTCTCTGTTGAGTTGTTTCTGCCTGTGTTAAGATGACTCTGCCAGTTAGATCGATCCACAGCTATGGTTTCTCAGGTGGCAATGTCTATGCCAAAGTCCCGTAGGACACGTTTCAGCACATCTTTGTAACGGAGTCGGGGTCGACCACATTTTCTGGGAGCATTTACTAGCTCCTCATAAAAAAAATGGTTTGGGGGAGTCGTTTTTCCTTCATCCTCATAACATGACCAGCCCATCTTAGTCTGCGATTGCGTAACAAAGTGTACAGGTCAGAGGACCCTGTTAACTGAAAGACAGTACTGTTGGGCATAGAGTGAGACCAGGAGACTCCGAGTACTGAACACAAACTGCGTAGGTGGAATGAATTTAGTCGGTGTTCTTGTCTCCTGTACGTAGACCAACTTTTGCTGCCATACAAAAGAGTACTGAGAACACAGGCAGAGTAGACTTTCACCTTTGTCTTAATGGACAGGTACCAGTTGTTCCAAACTCTGTCCTTCAGCCGGCCAAAGGATGTTGCAGCTTTGCTAATTCACATGTTTATTTCTGTGTCAAGGGAGTTGTCAGAAGTTAATGTGGATCCCAGGTCCGTGAACTGGCCTACAACAGATACATTTGTCCCATAGATGCTGATAGCAGGCATAGTGTGTGTTTTGTGCCAGAATTACAGTTTTTGGTAGGCTTATACAGAGGCCAAACTCGGGAACAAGCTGTTGCAAATACATTGCCCATGTTTCGGAGATCAGATTCTGAGTGAGCAACAAAAGCTGCATCATCCGCATAAAGGAACTCTCTGACCAGGACATAACTGACTTTAGTTTTTGCTCAAAGTCTTGCTAGATTGTAGAGTTTTCCAGAGCTACGAGAGTGCAGCACAATTCCAGATGGGTGTAGAAAAGCACATCTTAGAACTGCAGAGAAGAAAATGATGAAAAGAGTGGGAGCTAGGACTGTCATGGTCCGAGCGCCGATCTTGTCCGCGCTCGGGCCATACATCATCCCGTCAGGCTTGACAGCAGTGTTTACCTTCTGGCTCCCCGGGCTCTTATTGTGACAGCGCTCAGAGGAGCTTCCTGCTGTCAAAGCTGAACAGCTGTGCTGCATTCGGGGCTCATCAGTGGCCGGCATTTAAGCGGACGCTGAATGCAGCCCAATGCCCAATGCAGCAGCCTCGTCGAACACTCCCTTGTTAGATGTCGTTTATTCCTTTGTGATTCCACGTCTACGATCTTCCCTCGTCCTTATCTGGTATCGTAAGTGAGCTAGATCAGCCTTACAGTCTCTGTTTCTGTGTAGTGTGTTTTAGCCCATCGTGGCTCATTACTTTGTCACTTTGTGTTATCCTTTGCCCTTAATTAAACATCATTGCAAACTCATCGGTGACTTGTGGCGTCTTATGGTGGCTTGCGAGGGCCACCCATGACAGTAGGCTGCTGCCAGGACACCTAAACGGAGGCGCCAAACCGAGACGCCGTTTCCCGGTGAGTTTGCATAAAGTGGACTTTGCTCTTTCCTGTCTGGGTACTGCGTGCTGATAGTATGCTGTCGCGGAGGGGCCACGCTCGGAGTCGGGACTACGGGCAGGCAGAGGCTTTGGAGTACGTGGATGAAACGCTCATCGCTGCCTCCCTCCTCGACTATCACAGCGACGTATGCTGGTACCTGGACCTTGCTGAGGATGTCCTTAATCATCTCCCTCGCTACGCCAATCATCCTGAAGTTGACGTTAGGAGGGCCGACATCACTGCACAACACGAGATTCTCCATATGTTAGAGGAGGACTACGGCGAGAAGCAGAGGAGAAGGCATCCCCGCTCCCTGCTTTGGGATCCCGTTCCTGTCCTCAATCCACCCCAGGAGTTCGCATCACCTGGGGGTCATCGAAGACGTCGGCTCCCCGGCCAAGATAACCCTCAGCAAGAACCCCGTCCGGATCCTGTTCCGGGTCTCGGAGGAACTCTGCCTCCCAGCCAGCTGCTCCTTCGGCGTCACATCACGGGGAATTCCCGCAGCCTCTTCCCCCGGGCCACCTGTTCCTGCTGTCCCATCAGCTCGTCGTGCCCGGATCGTCTCGGCTGTCGTCCCCTCCTCTGTGACGTCACCTCCAACTGCAGAGAGAGTTCTGAGTCCTGCCCCGGCGAAGCCCGTTCATGGTCCATCGCGAGCAGCTCCCCCTCGTCCTTCCAGGGGGCCCTCTGTCACCATCCGGCGGGGAAAGGGAGGAGCAATGTCCTCTACAGCAGGCACCATCCTTCCTCCAGGAGACAGGCAAGTACAAGTTCACTCTTCTCCTCATAATTGTGATTTGCCTTGTCTGACTCCTGGGGGTGGAGTTCGGGGTTCGCAGTCCCCGAAGCTCCTACCACCTGCTGTAGCCTCTGTTATTAAACCCGCTGCCTCTGTGTCTCCCTCCGCTGAGCAGTCCTCGATGCCAGGCCAATGTCGCCGGATGAGGAGGGGGCCTGCGGCTCTGGAGAGCCTGGTTCCAGCCCCGCAGCCACGTCGTGGGCAGAGGAGGAGAGCGGACTGCAGTGTGGAGCCTGTGCCGACGATGAAGCGTCCCCGGGTCTCCACAGATGAGCGGTCTGATCCAGCGGGTCGAGTGTCCCCTGCCACCACACCGTGCGGGTTGTTGGCATGGACTTCAGTGCCAGAGGGTCCTCAGGCTGCGGAGACCATCATGCCAGCTGCGGAGCCCGACTTAGCTGAGTGGGTGCCGGAAGACGATCTCCTTCCATCTGAGCCCGGATCGTCGGAGTCCTGGACAGCGGCAGAACCCGAGTACAGGCAAGTGCTCTACCTTGTTTTTCTCCTCTCTATTCTGGAGCACTTTTTCCTGTCTCTCGGAGAGACGAGCCAGGGGCAGCCATCCGCTGCGCCCGAACTCGTCTCGCTGGGCTCTGTCGCTACCGGTGATCCCGATCCCGGCTCTTTTCTTTCTCCTGAGCCTTCTCCCAGGGTCACCGGTGCGGAGCTGATTCCGATCGCTGTGCCAGAGGTTCCGGGTTCGGGGTTGGAGGTCGGTACTGGTGCGGCGCCGACCCAATCGGGGTCCGACGCAGGTGCAGCCGTGACCCAATCGGGGTCCATCGCGGGTGCAGCACCAGCAGAATTCAAGGTCGGCAAGGGAGCTGCAGATCCTCTGCCACCTGACACTGGACTGGCTCATCATCATCCTCAGGATCTTCATCCCAGCTCATCTCCACCAGGGGCCACTGGGGTTCCTAATACTCCGCCCGGCTCTCCCTCATCTTCCCTCTCTCCAGGGAGGCCGTCTTCAACTTCTCCCCTACGGTCCTGGTGGCTGTGTGATGCGGGTTGGCTGCCTGGTGAGCTGTTTCGCCGGTTCGGTGTTCTGGGTTGGCCACCCGACAAGCTTTCCCGCCCCTTCGGCGACCTGGCCCGGCCGCCAGAAGAACTGTGTTTCTGGGCATGGGACTGGGGTAGGCTGCCCCAACTGTTCCTTTTCCCCCTGCCTGCAATGTGGACGCTAGATGCAGGGCGGCCCCCCGAACTATCAGCTTTCATGCCGCGGTACTTGGACTGCTGTCATCCCTGGTTTTCATTTTCGGTGTTTCTGTAACCTTTTGGGATGTGCGGGGGTCTTGTATATGATCTTGTGTATCTCACCCCTTCCTGGCGGGAGTTTTTTGTTTGTTTTTCCTCTGTTAAATGTCCATTCGTTACCTGTAACTATTGGTGTGTTTTGTGCCTTTGGGATATGGTATAATTTTCTGTTGTCGTACCCTGTAATTGTTTTATTTTTCAGTCTACCTTAATCATGGTTTTTACATTTGTGAATACAGTGATCCCTCGCTACTTCGCGCTTCACCTTTCGCGCCCTCAGTGCATCGCGGATTTTTCAAAAATATTCATCAAAAATTCAAAATTGAGAAATAATGGGCGGGCGCTAGCAGAAGGCAGGGAGACTACATTAGACCATCAAGTGTCAACACGGAGAGCAGCACAACTCTCTGTTCGCTGTTGTCGTGTTGGCTGGGCTCGGAAATCTCGCAAGCTGATTGGCCGAGACGTTTCACCCCGCAAGCTGATTGGCCGAGACGTCTCACCCACCTCCTCTCCCTGCCAAGCACCCATGAAGGGAAGAAAGACCGCATTCATTGCTTTTTATCGCTCGTGTTACTTAGTCTCGCCGCGTGGAACTTTTTGCTGTTCTCTTGTGCCATTTTGTGCGAAATAGTCTTCCCGTCGAGGCACTACGCCGCCTCCTGCAGCTTCAGCTCTATCGGAAGCTGCCCTCGCTGATCCTGCGCCTCCAGCACCTCACGATGAGGCGTCACCTGAGGAGCAGTAAAGCTCTCATTAACCTGTGCAGTAAATCATTTTCATCTTGAGTTACGTATCTTGTTATAAGAATAAAAGAGTTCTAAAAACATATTTATGTACACTTTGTTTACATCTACGTATGTATGTACACGTACACACACACACGTATCATATGAGAGAGAGAGAGTGAGAGAATGAATGTACGTATTGTTTATGGATGACGTCATTGGGGTGACGCTACTTCGCGGTTTTTCACTTTTCGCGGTCGGTTCTGGAACCCATTAACCGCGATAAGTGAGGGATCACTGTATCCTGTTTTCTGTTATTTTTCCCTGTGATCGTTTCGTTTACTCTCTGCCTTGGTTATAATTTGTGCATGGGAGCGTGGTTTTTTTTTTCCTCTCTATCTGCCTGTGTGCTCCTATTATCATCATGGTTTTGTTTTTTTTTTTCCCTTCGGTCTATGACTGGTACTCTCCCTCCTGGCCCGTTCCCCCATCCGCCCACCCTGGGGGGGGGGGGGGGAGGCTTGGGTGTCATTGGGCGTCCAGAGCCCGCCCTCGGAGGGGAGGTACTGTCATGGTCCGAGCGCTGATCTCGTCTGCGCTCGGGCCATACATCATCCCCGTCAGGCTTGACAGCAGTGTTTACCTTCTGGCTCCCCGGGCTCTTATTGTGGCAGCGCTCCGAGGAGCTTCCTACTGTCAAAGCCGAACAGCTGTGCTGCGTTCGGGGCTCATCAGTGGCCGGCATTTAAGCGGACGCTGAATGCAGCCCAATGCAGCAGCCTCGTCGAACACCCCCTTGTTAGACGTCATTTATTCCTTTGTGATTCCACATCTACGATCTTCCCTCGTCCTTATCTGGTATCGTAAGTGAGCTAGATCAGCCTTACAGTCTCTGTTTCTGTGTAGTGTGTTTTAGCCCATCGTGGCTCATTACTTTGTCACTTTGTGTTATCCTTTGCCCTTAATTAAACATCATTGCAAACTCATCGGTGACTTGTGGCGTCTTATGGTGGCTCGCGAGGGCCACCCATGACAAGGACACATCCTTGTTTGACTCCGTGTTAAATTTGTCAGAGGTTGCACCATTGTGTTGGACTGCTGCTTGCATATCATCATGCAATGAAGCAATGATGCTGAGTAAGGTGCAAAGAGAGCCTAGTTGCTGAAGTATGAGGAAGAGCCCAGATCTGCTGACATGATCAAAGGCCTTTGTTAGATCTATGAAAACTATAAGTAGAGGCCTGTTTTGCTCAATGCACTTTTCCTGCAGTTGACTAAGGCAGAACGCCATGTCAATAGTAGAGTGTGCGGGACGAAATCTGCATTGACTCTCAGGCAATATTCTGTTTGCAATCACTTGCAGGTGAGCTAGCACAATACAGGAAAGCATTTTCCCAACTATGCTAAGACGAGAGATACCACGATAGTTATTGCAGTCTTGGCGATCTCCTTTATTTTTGTACAGGGTTATGATGGTAGCATCCTTCAGATCTTGTGGGATCTTATACAGCGTTAAAATAAAAGTGAAACAGCTTAAAGTTAAAGGTACAGTGTGTAAAATTTTTGGTAATCAAAAACCTGAAATTTAATGCCGCTTAAAGTCTTTACTTTGTTGACATTGTTATATAATCATTTTTCAGTGAAAGTTGTTGTGGTTTCTGTACCTTAAGGTAACAGTTTTAATACATAGGAAGAGGGTCCTTCCTTTAGGAGGCAGCCATCTTGGACCATGGAAATGTCTTTCAAAGTTTTTGTGTCGAACATTTAATTGCACAAATGATTTCTGCAGGATTTCCTGTATTCTTTGGAAGAGAGTGATGACTGATAAAATGGAAATTGTTTGCATTTTTAAAATCTTGACTGCTAGCTTGTACTGAATATTACACGCTACACCTTTAAAGAAAATTAAGTTAAAAATGTTTAATAAAAGCTGAAAGTTTAGAATAAAAGTTTAACACTGATAAATGCTAGCTTAAAAATTAAAATAGGCCAAATTTTCGCATTAGCCTAAAGTGACAATAGCTAAAGTTGAAGAAAGTTAACTTAAAAATACCAGCTTAAAAGCTAAAATGGTTTAAAAATGTTGGTGTAAAAGTTGATATGACTTACACTACCGTTCAAAAGTTTGGGGTCACCCAGACAATTATTTTATGTTTTCCATGAAAAGTCACACTTATTTACCACCATAAGTTGTAAAATGAATAGAAAATATAGTCAAGACATTGACAATGTTAGAAATAATGATTTGTATTTGAAATAATAATTTTTTCCAGATACTCAACCTGCTCAAAGGAAGGTCAGTTTTATAGCTTCTCTAACCAGCTAAACTGTTTTCAGCTGTGCTAACATGATTGCACAAGGGTTTTCTAATCATCCATTAGCCTTCTGACGCAATGAGCAAACACATTGTACCACAGGTGTCAAACTCATTCCATGGAGGGCCAAGACCCTGCAGGTTTTACCTCCACCCAGTGTCTTCAACAGGTGATTTCTCTGAATTTCTTCCTACTGATTGCTGATCAGTGAAAACACCTGTTGAAGAGACTGGGTGGAAGTAAAACCTGCAGGGTCTTGGCCCTCCATGGAATGAGTTTGACATCCCTGCATTGTACCATTAGAACACTGGAGTGATAGTTGCTGGAAATGGGCCTCTATACACCTATGTAGATATTGCACCAAAAACCAGACATTTGCAGCTAGAATAGTCGTTTATCACATTAGCAATGTGTGTTAGATATTAGAGTGTATTTCTGATTAGTTTAAAGTTATCTTCATTGAAAAAAACAGTGCTTTTCTTTCAAAAATAAGAAAATTTCTAAGTGACCCCAAACTTTTGAACGGTAGTGTAAGTTCAACAAAGTTAGCTTGGCGATAATAAACAAAAGCTTGATGCTAAAAATGCTAGCTTTAAAGCTAAAGTGGTCTAAATTTACGAGTTGGCTTCAAAGTAGAAATGACTCAAGTTGAAGAAAATTGTGTTAGAAATGTTTAATAAAAGCTTAAAGTTTGAGAAAGTTAACTTAAAAATGGTACACCCCCCCCCCGCCTACTGATCAATGCTAGCTTAAAAGCTGAAACAAAATTTGTACAGTAGCGTAAAAGTGGTAATGGCTAAAGCTGTAGAAAGTTACCTTAAAATTCTCGATTAAAAACTAAATGTGGCCTAAATTTGCAAATTAGCATAAAATGGTAAATAGAAGTTGAATAAAGTAAATTTAGACATGCTAGCAGGAAGCTGAAACGGGCTAATTACACGATGTTAGTGTTGTGTCTGAAGAATGGGTGGACACGACCATGCACTGAGGTTAGCTTTATTGGGCTAAGACATATTATAGTTCAGAGCAACGTGTGGCTTGGAGCACAGGAAGAGGCAAGCGAGAGACCGACTGGCCCTGGGCAGTAAGCTAATATACCCTCAGGCACACTTACGTCACCCGTGCATGCTCCCACAGCACAGTGCGTTGTGCCGTTTTACATACACCACATTTAGCATAAAAGAGAAACAGATTAAAGTTGAAGAAAACTGATTTAAAAATGTTAACTTGAAAACTAAAATGGTTTAAAGTTGAGGAACATTCACTAAAATGCTACATAGTTTAATGTTGATAGGACCAAGGCCGATTGTGATTGGTTGTCCTGTCCTCCGTTCTCCTGTTCTTCAGGCTAAGTTTGACGCAGAGATGCCTAGCGAGACGGTCAGTAAGATCCACCTGGTGGACCTGGCCGGCAACGAGCGGGCCGACGCCACTGGGGCCACGGGGGTCCGTCTGAAGGAGGGGGGGAACATCAACAAGTCCCTGGTCACCCTGGGCAACGTCATCTCTGCTCTGGGTGAGGCTCCGCCCACTGTCTGTCTGGCACTTGTCGGGACAGCGGCTGATTGGATGTTTTTTGTGTCTCCAGCGGACATGTCCCAGGACGGCGAGAACCTGGCAGCGAAGAAGAAGACTGTGTTTGTTCCCTACAGAGACTCGGTCCTGACCTGGCTGCTGAAGGACAGTCTGGGCGGGAACTCCAAGACCATCATGATCGCCAGTGAGTCCGCAGCCGCATGTTGGTTCACCTTCAGCTTTACAACAGAAACGTTCCTGCTGACCGACCTGAGCAGCAGGAACCGTTTCAGTCCCTGAACATCCACATTAGTTGAGGAACTCTGTGAGAGTTGAGGAACCTTCTGTGGTTCTGACATCAGCGGTTTTCAGCCTGCGGCTCCTTCCTCATAACCGCCCACTCCCTGTGATTTATGATGAATGCACAAATTTACAGCAAGCAGGCTACAGCGGACGAGAAAAACAGCTGAACTTTTTCTCATAAATTTGGAATTTTTCCCTGTAAATTTTCTTCTTTTTCCTCATAAATTTGACTTTTCTTCAAAAATTCTAAACTTTTTCCTCATAAATTTAGATTTTTTTCTCATAGTTTGAAAATTTTGTCTTAACCTTTCAACATGTTTCTCAAGCAAGTTTGACTTTTTTCTCATAAATTTGTGACTTTCATTTAATCAAAAAATGCAACTTTTCCCTTATATTTGCAAAAAAAAAAAAAAAAAAATTCCCTGTGAAATTCTCAACTTTTTTCTCATATTTTCAACTTCAAAAAGATGGGACTTTTTTTCTCATAAATTTTGAATTTTTTTCCCCAGTAAATTTTAATTTTTTTTTTCTGTAACTTTTCTACCTTTTTACTTTGTAATTTTTCTTTTTTTTTTTTCATAAATTCTCAACTTTTTTCCTCCAGAAATTGTGACTGTTTTGTCAAAAATGTGCAACTTTTTCCTCATATATTTGCAAAAATTTTTATTATTTATTATTTGCAATTTTTTTCCTCAAAATTTGACTTTATCATAAAGTTTCAATTTTTTTCCTTTAAATTTTCAACTTTTTTTTTTTTTTAATAAATTTTCAGCATTCATGGTTAAGTGTTTTTTCTGTGTAATTAATTTGTGACTGCTACTAATGATTAGATTTATATGGCGCTTTACATGTCAGATGACGGCTCACGTGCCTACAGTGAGTCTGTTTTTCATTCACTCCACAATGGTGGTGGTAAGCTACTGCTGTAGCCACGCTGCCCTGGGGCACACTGACGGAAACATGGCTGCCAACCCATGCCAACAGCCTCTCTGACCACTGCCAAACATTTATACACATTCATGCCCATGTTATGGACACTGGAGGCAAGGTGGGTAGCATGTCTTGCCCAGAGACACAACGGCAGGACGGCTGGGGAGAGCGGGATTTGAACCGCCAGCCCTCTGGTTATTAGACGACCCGCTCTACCTCCTGAGCCACTGTTGCCCACATTTCCCTCCTGTGTTCCACTGTTGCTGAGCACCAAGCTGGACGGCAGGAAGTTCCACTTTATATGGTCTTTGCCATGACCTGGCCGGGACTTGAACGCCGACCTCCCGAGTGTGGGGCGGATGCTCGACCTCTAGGCCACCACTCCGGTAGAGGTCGACTATT
Source organism: Pholidichthys leucotaenia (assembly GCA_020510985.1). Lineage (NCBI taxonomy): Eukaryota > Metazoa > Chordata > Actinopteri > Cichliformes > Pholidichthyidae > Pholidichthys > Pholidichthys leucotaenia. Next base: position 31,258,362 of record CM035848.1, read on the forward strand.
TTCATACATTTTTAAATTGTCATCTTTTATCATATCTTTGCACCTTTACATTTATATTTTTTTACCTCGTGCTGAGTCTGTGAACCTTCATCTCAGTTGTTGAACAATAACAAACACAAACGGCTAACTAGAAAAATGTTGCAAATTTATAACAATGTTGCAACAAAAGATGTGAAAATTTACAGACAAAAAATGCAAATTTCCGATGGAAATGTGTCAGATTTCCAGTAAAAACCACATTAACAGAGAAATTCTGCAGAATAAAGGAGCGTTTTAACCAGAGGTGTCAGATTTCCTCTGAAAGTCCCCAGCTGTGTCCACACCGAGCCTGAATCACGACTCGGTGTCAACATGCAGTCGCTCCACCCGCCACATTGTCTCCATGTCTGCCGTGAACCCGCCTCGTCTCCTCCATGTCTGTCTCCGCTCCTCCTCCAGCCATTTCTCCGGCCGACGTGAACTACGGCGAGACCCTGAGCACGCTGCGCTACGCCAACAGAGCCAAGAACATCATCAACAAGCCCACGGTGAACGAGGACGCCAACGTCAGGCTGATCAGGGAGCTGAGGGCCGAGATCGCCAGGCTGAAGGCTCTGCTGCTGCAGGGGAACCAGGTGGGGATGATGGTGGAGGAGAAACACCTGGGACTGCCACAGTCCTGTGGCTGGTTCTGTCTTCATGTGACTGTGTGTTCTTCTCTTTATCAGATCGCTCTGCTGGACTCTCCCACAGCCCTGAGTATGGAGGAGAAACTTCACCAGAACGAGGCCAGAGTGAGTCCGTGTGAAACCTGCTGACTTGGCACTCTGGCCAGGAGGACATTAGTTAGTTTTTAACAAGGGGGGGGGTGTCGCCAGTTTAGTGTGAGAATACAGGTGGAAAGATGTGATAAAAGATGGCAATTCAAACGTTAAAAAGTCACAAATTACAGTTGAATTACACAGAACAATGATTTGACCAGAATCCAGATGAATGTTGACAATTTATGAGAAAAAACATGAAAATTCACAGGAAAAAATGACAAATTTACAAGAATTCTTATTTTATGAGGAAGTTGCAGATTTTTGAGAAAAAATGTGCAAACCTAAGTTGCACATTTATGAAGAAAAAGGGGCAAATTTGTGTTGAAAATGCTTCTGATTTGTCTCCGTTTGCCATCTCTGTAGTCGGTTCTTCAGTCACTTCCTGTGGTTCTGTAGCTCCATAGAACCTGTTGATGATGAGATGGGGGGCGTCAGTTCTCTCTTTTCACCAGGTGGGGAGGGGCAGGGCCCACCAGCATTTCCAGTGGTTTCGTGGGGGGGGGGGGGGGGGGGGTCATTTTGCTAACCGGGGATAACAGCGTCTCTGAAACCACCTCCTCACTCTGGTTCTGCTTTGTTCTTCAGGTCCTGGAGCTGACCAAAGAGTGGACCAACAAATGGAACGAGACGCAGAACATCCTGAAGGTAAAGACCGTCATGATGAGTTCCTGTTCCAGACCGAAACAAACCCAGACCTGAACCGGACCCCTGACAGCTCTTGACAGTCCATGTGTGGTTCCAGGAGGAGACCCTGGCTCTGAGGAAGGAGGGGATCGGGGTGGTCCTGGACTCTGAGCTGCCCCACCTCATCGGGATAGACGACGACCTGCTGAGCACCGGGATCATCCTCTACCACCTGAAGGTCACATGACCACTCATTGTTACGCAGACATATTAGCCAAGCAATCTGATTGGACGATTCCCCAGTGACCACATCTGTATGTCACAGTGGTTAGTGCTGTTGCCTCACAGGTACATGGTTCCTGGTTTGAGTCCCGTTCTGCGTAGAGTCTCCACGTTTTCCCTGTGCTGTGTGGGTTTCCTCAGGTTTCCTCCCACAGTCTACAGGCGTGTTAATTGTAAATGGTTCCTGTAGGTAGCGGCGATAGGCTGTAGATGACTTCCTGTCTTCACGTCCACGTCTGTCTCCCCTGTCCTCCTCAGGAAGGCCGGACGTTTGTGGGCAGAGAGGATGCGTCCACGGAGCAGGACATTGGTGAGACCGTCTTCTGGCTTCAGTGTGGTGATTAGCGAGGCCGTTAGCGGTGGTCACGTCCCTCCTGCAGCTACTCTCTTCTTCTTCAGCACTCTGACGTTTTCCACTTTCATTTGGGACTTTGAACATAAAATGGACATTTCTGTTGAAAATAAATTTGGACATTTTACCTTAAATTTGTACAGTTGTTTTAAAACAAATTTACACAAATTTGTAGCATAAATCTGCACCATTAGTTTAAAGCTGTACTTTTTTCCACAAAATTTGCACAATTTTTTTAGCTTAAATATGCAAATTTTTGACAAAACGTTGCATCTTTTTAGCATAAATTTGCACCAATTTAAGTATAAATTTGCACACATTTTAGCATAAATCTGCACTATTTGTTTGAGACTTTGTACAGTTTCAATGCAGTTGTTCTGCTCACGTATGATCGTGTGTTTTTGTGACCCGACGGGGGACGACAGATGCAAATTAGCAGTACTGCTAAATCTGGTGTTCTTACATTTGTATAAATGTTCATTAGTATGGAGTGTCCCTGTCAAATAAACATTAAACTAAACTATTTTTAGCTTCAATCTGCACTTTTTTCACAAATTTGCAGTTTTAGCATAAATGTGCACAATTTTTAGCATAAATCAGCACTATATTTAGCTTAAATCTACATTTTTTCACAAAAATGCACAATTTTTTTATCGTAAATTTGCAAATTTTTGATAAAACACGCACCTTTTTAGCATAAACTTGTAGTGTTCTTAACCCAAATTTTCACAAATTTTAGTATAATCTGCATTTTTTACTATAAATTTGCACAGTTTTTAGGATAAATCCTCACTTTTTTCACAAAAATGTGCACAATTATTTTTACGTAAACTTGCAAGTTTTTGACAAAACATTGTTCCTTTTTAGCATAAATTTGCACTGTTTTTTAACCCAAATTTCTACAGATTTTAGCATGAATTTGCACTTTTTTTTTAGCACAAATTTGAAAAGTGTAAATTTTCAGATTTTTGACAAAAAGTCCCAAATAAATGAGACTGGGTGGAGAACGTCTCATATTTATCAGTGGTCCTGACCGGCTGTAGCAGAGGGCCGTATGTGGCCCCTGGGCCTCATAGCCACATATTGACAGCTGTGTTTAGACCCTGACAGATGTGTGACAAACGTGTGTCTGTCCTCAGTCCTCCACGGTCTGGACCTGGACAGTGAACACTGCATGTTTGAGAACAGGAATGGAACCGTCACCCTGGTACCGCTGGGAACCGCCCAGTGTTCCGTGAACGGGCTGCAGGTGACCCAGCCCACCCCGCTCAACCAAGGTGACCAATCAGCTGCTGCTTTATTTAGTTTACAAGAAAGTGGCTCATCTGCAAGAAAAGATGCAGATTACCAAGTAAAAATTCTGTTTATGAGAACAAAGTTGTTGTGTGTTGCCTGTTCTGCTGCTGTCTGTGGTGTTTTCCAGTAAAAGCATTCCTGACATTTTAAAATCTTTGTTCTAATTTAAGATCAGATCAGATCAGATAAGCCTTTATTAGTCCCACAATGGGGAAAGTCCAGGATTGCAGCAGCAAAGGGATAGCAGCACTCAGAGCAATAGTTAATAAGATAATAAGATAAGAACTGGTTTGCCAAGGCAGTAAATAAATATATATTTGTACACAAATAAATGAATATACATATATACAAATTTGCTCCTCCAGGAGCCGTGATCCTTCTGGGCAGAACCAACATGTTCCGCTTCAACCATCCCAAGGAGGCGGCCAAGCTGAGGGAGAAACGGAAGGTAAGGGAGCCGCAGTTTGGACACCGTACTGCTGGTAGTGGGGGTGTCTCCAGAACTGGATTCAGGTCCCTGAGAAGACTTCTGACCATCCCATCCTGATGGCACAGAAAAGCAGAACGGCATTTATGAAAGAAAGGGTCACAAACTGAGATGAAGAAAGGTGCAGATTTATGTGGAAAACATCCCTCTGAAAGAAAACGGCCCTCAGGGAAGTCACAAATTCACATGAAATAACTCATTAATTTATTATGCAAATGTATGGGGGGAAAGTGCAGATTTATGCTAAAATTTGTGCAAATTGGGGTTTTAAAATAGTACAAATTTATGCTAAGCAACATTTTGTCTAAAATTTGCAAATTTAGGCTAAGAAATTGTGTGGATTTATGCTAAAAATAGAGCAGATTTTTGCTAAAATTTGTGCAAATTTGGGTTAAAAAGGTGCAAATTTATGCTAAAAAAAAGGTGCAACGTTTTGTCAAAAATTTGCAAATTTATGCTAAAACATTTTGCACATTTTTGTGAAACATGGAGATTTAAGCTAATAATAAAAACTGTCTGACCAGCAATCTGATTGGATGATTGGCCAGAGCTAAAACATTTCAGATTTACACAGGAAACAGATTAATTTACGAGAAAGTCCAGTTTGTGTAAAATTATGGTGGTAATTTGTGAGCCCCCCCCCCCCCCCCCCCCCCGTAATAGAAGTGTAATTATTAGTGGTGTCAGCATTAATCATGTTAATCACATTTAGCAGCTTTAACTGAGCGATTAACGGGCTCATAACGGTGAGACAGGAAGTGAACTCGTTAATCATCGTGATGTGATGAAGTGGATCAACTGTGACACTAAATCATGGTGACGTCCTGTCAGACCATGGAATAAAACTGCTGATGACTTCTGTGCCCTCAGAGTGGTCTCCTGTCCACGTTCAGCCTGTCCATGACCGACCTGTCGAAGTCCTGTGAGAACCTGTCCACCGTCATGCTCTACAACCCTGGGTGAGTCGGACCTTCGCAACGGGACGCCGGTTCCTTCTCCATGTGACAGTCGGAGAGTGGAGGCCGTCCACAGACACGGAGTCGCTGTGGATGAGACAAAAGATGAGGACCACCTAGAGAATCTGATCACTGATTTATGCAAGAAAAACTACACTTCTGTCTTCACTTTACCATTTTTCTACATAAATTTGCACTTTTTTCCCACATAAATGTACATTTTTTAAAAATAAATTTGTAAATTTTTAGCATAAATTTGCACCATTTTTAACCTAAATTTGTAAATTTTTGACAGAGTTGCACCTTTTTAGCATAAATGTGCACAGTTGTTTTAACACAAATTTGCATAAATTTTAGCATAAATTTGCACAATTTTTTTTAACTTAAATTAGCATCAATTTTGGCATAAATCTGCAAAATCTTAGCATGAATTTGTACAATTTTTAACTTTTATTTGCACAATTTTTAACCTCAGTTTGCACCAATTTTAGCATAAGTATGCAGCAATTTTAGTCTAACTATGCACAGTTTTTTTTAACACAAATTTGCATTAATTTTAGCATGGATGTCACACATCTTAGCATAAAACATGCACATTTTTTAGCACAAAGTTGCACAATTTCTAACCTAAATTTGCACCAGTTTTAACGTAAATCTGCACACAAATTTTAGCATAAATCTGCACTATTTTTAGCATACACATGCACATTTTTAGCATAAATTTGCACCTTTTTTTAACCTAAATTTGCACATTTTTGACACAAAGTTGCACCTTTTTAGCATAAATGTGCACAATTGTTTTAACACATTTGTACCAATTTTAGCATAAATTTGGACAATGTTTTAACCTAAATTAGCATCAATTTTGCCATAAATCTGCAAAATCTTAGCATGAATTTGTACAATTTTTAACTTTTATTTGCACAGTTTTTAACTTTTATTTGCACAGTTTTTAACCTCAGTTTGCATCAATTTTAGCATAAGTATGCAGCAATTTTAGTCTAACTATACACAGTTGTGTTAACACAAATTTGCATTAATTTTAGCATGGATGTCACACATCTTAGCATAAAACATGCACATTTTTTAGCACAAAGTTGCACAATTTCTAAACTAAATTTGCACCAATTTTAACGTAAATCTGCCCACAAATTTTAGCATAAATCTGCACTATTTTTAGCATACACATGCACATTTTTAGCATAAATTTGCACCTTTTTGACCCAAAGTTGCACCTTTTTAGCATAAATGTGCACAGTTGTTTTAACACAAATTTGCACCAATTTTAGCATAAATTTGGACAATGTTTTAACCTAAATTAGCATCAATTTTGGCATAAATCTGCAAAATCTTAGCATGAATTTGTACAATTTTTTAACTTTTATTTGCACAATTTTTAACCTAAATTTGCACCAACTTTAGCATAAGTGTGCAGCAATTTTAGCATAAGTATGCACAATTGTTTTAAGACAAATTTCCATGAATTTTAGCATGGGTTTTCACACATCTTAGCATAAAACATGCACATTTTTAGAAGAAAGTTGCACAATTTTTAACTTAAATTTGCACCAATTTTAACATAAATCTGCACACAAATTTTAGCATAAATCTGAACTATTCTTAGCATAAACCTGAACCTTTTTAGCATAAATTTGCACATTTTTGTAACCTAAATTTGCTAAATTTTTGACAAAAAGTTGCACCTTTTTAGCATAAATTTAAACAATTGTTTTAACATATTTGTACCCATTATTACAGTACAAATTTGCATGAATTCTAGCATAAATTTTCACACATTTTAACATAAAGTTGCACATTTTTAATTTCAAATTACACAAATTTTAGCATAAATCTGAACCATTTTAGCATAAATTTGCACATTTTAACCTAAATTTGCACCAATTTTTGCATAATTTTGTAGCATTTTTAGCATAAATTTGCACTATTTTTTTTAAACTAGCACCATTTTCCAGGTAACTTGCAGGTTTTGGTTGATGTTGCAGTTGTTGTGTGAAGCATTTTTCTGCTAAACTCAGTCCACCGTAGTAACGTTCACCTCCAGCTCTGGTTTTATGTCAGTTTGCAGCCTTTTTTTTTTTACTTCATTTTTCACCTGAGTTTCAACATTTATTTCACATAATTGTCTTTAGTTTTTCATGTAAATTTAGGACTTTTCCATGTGACTCATTTCTCACGGATATGCAACTGTTTTATCCACATATACATATATATTTTTGGTAAAGTCAAGTAATATTTCTTGGCCCTAAGTGATCAATTTGCACTGTAGCAAGTGCTTCACATAAAAGAAAACAGCAGCAGCAGCAGTTCTGAATTGGTGACAGGCAGAACATCATAGACACAATGAAAGCCACACACTGATCATATTGCAATTCCAGCATCTCCACAGATACAAAATAACCACACTAAATCATCTAAAATACTTCCGCATAGTACAACTGCATACATACGAGGGGGGCTGAAAAGTTCATAGTGGTCAAATGTGGTTTACTTTTCAAACGCAGGGTTCCAAGCGCTGCAAGACCGAGGGAAGAAGTGTGTGGACTGAAGGGGAGACCATCTGTCTGTCTATCTGCTGTAAAAAGTCTTTTCAGTTAATCAACCAATAATCACAGAAGAAATACTTTTTCTCAGCTTATCTTTTATTGAATCATGCAGGGAGTCAGAGAACACGGCCGTGGTTCTCTCTCCATCACCTCTGGTGAAAAGACCAGAACAAAGAAGTCCACAGCTACAAATAGGCTTCAAATTACTGGGCGTTTCCCAATAACTTTCCAACAATATGCTGGCCATCATCCAAACTGGTATGAACCGGTCCTCTTGGCGTCGGCTCCAGATGTCATCTCAGCTCTTTATGACTTGAATCCTGTTGGTTCCTGGCTCTCCAGATGTCTACCCTTTAGTCCTACACGATCCCCATGCCCATATATGGAAATAGGAACAGAGGCTTCTTTGTAAAGCTTGTGTGTGTGCAAGTAGCTGATGTGTATGTGTAAATGGTGCAAGTGTGTGTTTGTGTGTGTGTGGAGCTAAAAGATATGTGTATGCAAGCACTTTGTAATATCTAACTAATCTTCACTATTTATTTATTATAACACTACTGCCTGGCTTGACACAAAGTTGTAGCGGGGGGAGGGGCTCTCCTTGGGGGTTTGCCGGGGCGCGTTGGTCCGTGTCCAGACCAGAGATTCACAGCTTTAAAGCTCATTGATAAGATGTAATAATGATTTTACCTCTAAAGATGGATAAAATGTTCAAACACTGGCTGTAGTGTTTGATTTGCTTGTTTGTGGTTTTATGGCGTCTCTCCTTACGTGCACTCCCGAGACGGGGTGGTTTCAGGCAGGTGGACTTTTTTTCAACACAAACCCGGCACTTCATACACGCGGTCAGCACGGACATTCACCAGTGGGCCGGGGGAGACGGAGGAGGGGATGGTGTGGGAAACCTCACGGGTGAGTGTTTTTTTAAAAATCACAAACCCTGTTTTTGGCTGATGTGTTCTGTTAATACTCACTGTAAACACGGAAGTGAATGCAGTGCAGTGACGCATTTGATTGGTTAGACTGAACGTATGAGCGCCACTCGGGGACAAATTTGATTGGCGAACTTGTCGGAAGTTGACGAGGATTGGCCAAAATTGTGGGACCACTGTGGTGATTGAACAAGGTTGCAAGGTCGTGCAATAGATGCGACGATGGCCTGATTTCGCGTGAATTTGTGCGATTGCAACATCGTGAAATCCTGGAGGATGATACACATACATGTACATGTGCCCATACACGTACTCGCCTACCGTCGACCAGCAACATACCATCTGAAGCGGTTTCATCACTTAGCACCTATAAGTAAATAAGCAGGTGAATACACGTGAGAGTGAATGTTTGTCTACCTCCTCCTCCCTGCGGTAAGGAGGGTGATGGCTGTGGGGGTGAATGAGGGTCCGTATCTGTTGCTCTTAACTGAGGGAACTCTAAAACATAAACCAGAGGGGAGAAACTGCACTCCTGATGAAGAGGGTGGGAATGGTCTGAAAGTGGAGAATTCATCCTCTTCACCACCTGACAAGTCAGACAGGTTGTTCTGCTGGACACCAATGATTTTACTGCATGTAGGGTTTATAAAAAATAAATCTGTGATGTCATCGTCACTTAGATTTTTGAGTTTTGAATGTGGCTCAAGGATTAAAACCAGTTAGTGGCTTATTTCACACAAGGGTTGTCAAAATAAAACATGAATCAGATATGAACCCATCCTGATAATTAATATTATTCTTACACTGGTCAACACCAAATTTATTGTCTAAGTTTTTTTAGCTGATTTAGGACAATTTTGATGAGCTGAATCCAAACATCACATTGGTTTTGCTCAGTCAGGTCAACTTTTTGAACTATGGCCACATGTTTTCTTACGTTTTTGTTTACATGTACGGGTATTTTCACTTTATATGATGCAAAATTCTTTATTATTTCTTGAAATTCTCTGAATTTTGAACAATGATGACATAACATTCAATTTACATGTACTTACCTTTATCAGTGTCTACTGTTCAAGTTACAGAACAACTGTACAACTGCTTACAACTGAACATAAAAACCTGACCTGATGGAGAGAAACGGATGTCATTTTTGGATTCAGCGGTGCAAAATTGTCTTAAATCAGTTGAAAAAACACAGACAACTTACAAAAAAATTATTTTTGTTATGCTGTGTTATTTATTATTATGATGGGATTGGATACTCATTTATAACACTATCAACATATTATTGTCATATATACGAGGGAGGCTGAAAAGTTCATAGTGGTCAAATTTGACCACTATGAACTTTTCAGCCTCCCCCCCCCCCCCCCCCATATATACGTCTATTACTGTCTTCTTTTTTTTTTAAATAAAATTACACCTTTAGTCCGGTTTCATAAATCAGCTGCTGTTTAAATCATACATTTGGGTTTTTTCAAAACTATGAACAATGTTTTTGGTTGTATTTTTATTGGTTGTATTTTAGTAAAATGTTTGTGGTTTTTAATGTTTTTTTCTGGCTGGTATCAGAGACAGTACAGGGTTCAGATCAGATGCTTTCTCAGGTATCAGTGCAGACTTTGATGTTCTGGTGTGATGTCATAAGACCACAGACGTCTGACTCATTTCCTGTCACTGCAGCTGAACTCTCCATTAATTATCTGTAATTAACAGTTAATTAGCGTGTAATTAACTGTGTCCTCCTGTCCTGTTGACAGTCTCTTCAGCGATAAAGCGCCCGTCTTCCTCAGGTAGAGCCAGTCACTTCCTGTGTGAACGTGACCAGTGTACTGTGGTAGATCAGCAGTCCCACTGTGACATCATCATCACCATTGCTATGGTTTTACTCATTAAACTGACCCGTCTGCTGCACCGCTGTCCTCATCTGTTTAATCAGCTTCACTCATCACTGTCTGTGGCCGTCTCTGCTGTGTCTTTGTCTCACATTTATCGTCGGTTCTTCATCAGAATGTTGGATTCTGACAGAGGAGCTTGTGTTTTTCAGGTTGGAGTTTGAGCGTCAGCAGAGAGAAGAGCTGGAGAAGCTGGAGCTGAAACGGTAAAACACACAAGTCTGACTTCAGTCTGACCTTAAAATTGTTACAAAATAGAGGGGATCTTTGGTTACGATTATAACCACGATTATAACCACTGTTCCCCTAAGGAGGAGAACTCAGTACAACAGAGTACATGCATACACGGAGTGTCCGTACGCTACCGTACTTCCTGTGTGATGCCCTCCACATGTTGGAGAAGGTGTGAGGTCCTACAGACAGCCTGAACCAGGAAGTGAGATGCTGGAACACCGCTCTGTCTGCAGAGAACGTGAGGACGTTCCTGTGATCCTGGTGGGCCACTGCAGGAAAAAAATACGTGTGCTAAATTGTCTCCACCGAGTGCATAAAAATGCGCTGGACCCATTTTTGGGGGTGCTTCACAGGTACTCTTAAAAAAAAGGGACTCAGCTCTGTATCCTAGCAACTGCCTGACCTGCCACTTAGCGTTCACACTAAGTGTGTGTCCTAATTCACCACTTAGCCCTACCTCTCTATTTTGCACAATTTGCATCAATTTTAGCATAAATCTACACAGTTTTAGCATAAATTTGCACCAGTTTTTTTACTTTTATTTGTTCAAATTTTTAACCTAAATTTGCACTATTTTTAGGATAAATAACTGGAGTGGTGGCCTAGTTGGTAGAGCATCTGCCCCACAACCGGGAGGTCGTGGGTTCAAATCCTGGCCGGGTCATGCCAAAGGCCATATAAAAAAAAAAGGCACTTTCCATCTTCTGGCTTGGTGCTCAGCATAATAGAATGGGGAAAAGAAAGTTAACGCACAGAGCTACCAGAGGACTGACACCCCCCCCCCCCCCCCACTGTAGCTCTCACTGCTTACAGTAGCTGTGTGGCCTAGGGTCAATGAAATGGAGATAGGCGCTGCCCCATATACCTCATGGTGTCCCACATGCTGTGGAAGGGATTGCACAAATTTTAGCATAAGTTTGCACTTTTTTAACCTTTATTTACACCAATTTTAGCATAAATTTGCACCAATTTTTGCATAAATTTGTAGTATGTTTACCATAAATTTCACAAGTGCTGTTAAATAAAAAGAACAGCCCTGTATCCTAGCAACTGCCTGACCTGTCACTCACAGTTCACACTATGGGTGCGTCCCAATTCACCTCTTTTAGCACTACCCCTTCATTTTGCGCAATGCGTAAAGTGGATTGTGGAACCTTCCACAGTATACTTTACTTTATTGATTTTGTATACTTTATTGATCCCCAGAGTACTGGGTGCTGCCACCGCCAGCACCATGTGGGGGACTCTCTAGAGTCCTTGCTAAATCCTTGATAAATATAGCCATGACAGTGAGCACTGAAAGGGCACAAAGTGTGTTATTTCCTTCTGAGCGGAGTGTTTATGATCCTGACAATTGAGCTCTGAGAGTGAACAACTACTGCATAGTGCATTGCTTGTTATAGCGTGATTTTTTGGACAGCGGCAAAAATCACAGAGACAAGAGCTACGCAGGGTCATGTACGACGGCTGTCCTGTTTAAATAAGCCAAATATCGCTGCAGTCTCCAACCAGTCCACACACCCTGTAGTTGAAATACTGGAGCTACCACCACTGCTTTATGAAAATGATCAAGTTTTTTTTTTTTTTAAACAGAGTTAGCAGTTCATGCCCGTAGAAAGACCGGAGCTCCACACAGTTGTCACACACTCACAAGCTGAGTGCGGAGCTGCAGTGAGTTTCTCACAGCTTCCATCGTTTGCCACATAAGTTATGAACCTGTTTAAATTATGAGACCACAGGGTCCTAAAAACATTTGCAATAATACCACATATTGTGGTGCTGAACTATCCACCGTCACCACAGGGGAAATTCCTCCACTGTGACAGCCCTACTCACTACTGAGAGCATTCTTGTGCCAAGGGCACAAGTTTCTGATTCAGAAGTGCGTATTGGAGGGTGTTGAATGTGAACTGAAGATGGGTGGAATCTGGGACGTATAAAATAGTATCATCAGCAAAAAAATGGACATAAAAGAAATCGTTTGGTATGATCATGGTATTAATGTATATTGTAAAGAGCAGCAGTCCAAGGATGGAGCCCTGTGGAGCCCCAGTTCTAATGGTGAGTATAAAATAAAAACATGAAAGTCACATCCTGTCTGAGCAAACTTTCAAAGTAAGAGTGAGGGGGTTACCAGATAAGAACACCACATTATACTCCTGAGTGTTAATAGGACCCCCCCCCCCCCAGGTAATGATGAGAGGGTGGGGTGTCCTCACATACCCCTGGCTAAAGGCTAACAGACGTTAGCTTCCCCCATACTTGGTGTATGTCCTCACAAATGTTCTCATTTTATCCTTAAACACTCCAACTCCACTAGCAGAGCTTTTGGTTTTTTTTTTTGCATTTTTGTTCGAAATAAAGTATCTATCTCTCTATCTTAATTAGATTCATGTCACATGACCTTGTTAACTGCAGCTCTCCTATTGGCCATCAGCTTTAATGATGTACCATGTGACCTCCTGATTGTGTGTCCTCCCACTGCAGGCGACTGATCAAAGAAATGGAGGTGAAGCAGCAGAGTGAGAAGGAGGAGCTGCAGCGCCTCCAGCAGGAGGTGGAGAGTCAGAGGAAGGAGTCGGAGGAGGTGCAGCAGAGGATCCTCCGTCAGGAAGAGATCCTCCGTCGCCGCAGCCAGGACATCGAGAGCCGTCTGAGGGACTTCCTGGCTGAGAAGGAGCGCTTCGAGGAGGAGCGTCGCTCCGAGGGTCACGGGGTGATTTGACAAGTTTTTTTCTGATCGACTTTTTCTCACAAATGGGGAACTGCTGAACTCAAATTTTCCTTCATATTTCCCCGTTCTTGTGGAGGTGCAGAAGAGGCGCCACAGGAAGGACTCTGACTCGGAGGGCTCGGACTCAGAGCAGCGTGACGAGCAGACGGAAATCTACCGGGAGCTGGAGCGGCTGAAGAGGGAGCGGGAGGAGCAGCAGGTCCGTCTGGAGATGGAGCAGCGGCGGCTAGAGGAGCAGGAGCGGGAGCAGCTGAGTCTGGTGGGGAGGCTGGAGGAGCAGCTGAGGGAGAAGCAGGAGGCCGCTGTCGCCATGCTGACCCGACGGGAGACCCGCCGTCTGGAGGAGGAGCGGAGGGCGCTGGCGGAGCTCAGGGAGGAGCTGCTCCGCGCCAAGGAGGCTGCCGGAGAGGAGGCGGCGTGGGCCGCTCAGAGCCACTACACCCAGTTCAAGGAGGCACAGGTGAAGGAGCTGGGAGCCTTGGAGGAGGAGCTGCGGCAGCAGAGGGAGCGTCTGGAGGAGGAGGTGGCGGCGGAGAAGAACTCGCTGCTGCTCCTCACCAATGACTTGAGTGAACGGCGGCAGCAGCTGAAGGAGGCGCAGGAGAGGGGAGCGCAGGACGCCTCCACCGTCCTCCAGGAGGAGCAGCTGGTCAGACAGGCAGAGCACAGACTCCTCTTTAAGGAGAAACAGCTCTCCACCCTGACTGATGGACTCATCCCCGCCCTCGCTGAGGAGAAGCAGCGAGCGGCAGAGGTGCTGGGGCACGGCCGGGGTGGCGGCACTCCTCCTCCTCCGGGGCTGGACAACACGCTGTACCAGGTGGAAAAGGAGCTGGAGGAGAAGGAGGAGAAGCTGGGCCTCTTCCAGCAGGGGGCGCAACAGCTGCAGCAGCTGCAGGAGACGTACGAGTTCACGGCCAATGTGGCACGGCAGGAGGAGAAGGTCCGCAGGAAGGAGAAGGAGATCCTGGAGTCCAGGGAGCAGCGGCAGAGGGAGGCCATGGAGCAGGCCGTGGCCCGGCTGGAGAGGAGGCACTCCGCCCTCCGACGGAGTGTCTCCGTGGAGACGGAGGCCGAGGAGCAGCGGGGAGGAGTGAGGGCGTGGAGGACGGGGGTGGAGCTGGACCAGAACAGGTACGCAGACGTTTGTTCCTGTGTTGTCTCTCTTTGAAGGTTGGTCACGTCTGTGGTGGTCTTCAGGGTGGAGCGGGAGATCCAGAAGCTCCGTCAGAGGATCAGCGAGGGCGAAGAAAACAGCCGGACCACATCGGTCAATATCGAGGACAGAACCAGCCTGAGCAGCTCGCCGCTAAGCCACGCCCACAGTCTGAAAACGCTGCTGCCGCTCAGTGATGACCGGTAAAAATCAAAAATCATCTGATCATAAATTTGCTTCATCATTTCTGTGTTTGACTGAAAAATTCTTCAAAATTTTCTAGTTTTTGACAGTTTTTCCCACATTTTGATGCCATTTCATAGTTTATTTTCTTTTAATTTCATTTTTTTTAAACAACTTTCTCTAGTAAAATTGCTGCTTTTGTATTTTTTTCTTGTCAGTTTGCAGTTTTTTCTAATGATTTTTTTCTCAGATTTTCTCTGACTTTTCCCTCATAAATTTGTGTCATAATTATCCACCACCAGCTGAAGACTGAAGGGGAGAATGTTCTAGATGTTATAATGTTATGTTACAATGGATGAGTCTGTCCGTCCCACTTTTGTTAAATGAACTTCTACAGTTTTGTTCCAAATGTTTTGAAACTTGGGACCATGGTTTGAGCTACACTGATGATGCACATATTACACCTCGACTCTCATCGGATGACCTTGAGGTCAGAGGTCAGATTTTCTCTAAATCTTCTAAACACTCAGGCTGTGTCTCAGTTCAGGTTCTGCGTCCTCCCAAGTCCGCATTTCTAGTCCAGATACGTCACTGTGCTGCGTCCAACGCCGTCCCATTCCGTGGGTTCCTTCACACGCGGCCGACAAACGCAGCCTTCAAAACCCCAGAAACCAAGGACGCATGAAGAGGATCCTAGTGGTCTTAACATATCCCAGCATTCAGCGTGTGGCTCAGCCCGGCTTCTTTTTTTCTCCCCTCGGCTCAGGCAGAAGCCGAACGAAGTCAGAAATAGTTCAAAGTAAGTTTTTTGCTTGGATTCTGCAGCGGTTTGAACGTGAAAACACCAATAATCCTGAAAACAGCAACATCTGATTATTTCACCTCTTGTTAGGTGACAGTATTTTTTCACTTAATGTATTAATTAAACATATTGAACTGTTATTTGTTCTGAAGTCAAATCTTTGTTTTGCCATTAATGTCAGTTTATTAATTAATGTAGTAATATGAAAATACAGCATGATGTGGTTGAAATAATTTGCTTTAAGATAACTTCTAAAGTCCCGTCGAGACACGGGGAAGTTGATGTGATTTATTTGCTTATGTGATGCTGTAAAAACGGCACCTAAGGTCATATTTAGAGGAAACAGAGCAGTTAATGAAGTGGAGGAGGGACAGGACATCTGGAATAATTTGATTATGCTGATCTTAAAAATGTTCCATCACATCTGAAGTGATAATCAGAGTTTTCTGGGTTTTTTCCCTTTTTTCTGGTTTCTTTCTGAGGTCCACGGTGGAGAACCTGCAGGAACCGAGGCTCAGCTGTGGAGAGAACGGGCTGGACTCCAGATTTATAAAACTGATACTTGACTGAAATAACCACAATAAAAGAGATGTGATGAATTGTTTTATTGATCGTGATGTTTTAGCAGTTTACTTTGCAAACTGAAACAAGCTCAATAAAAAATATTGCATGTTTACTGTTAATAGAAAAACTGCATTTCAGTGAAGTAGTTTTTTGAAAAAGATGATTTTTTGCAAGCTAATTCTAAAAGAGACTTTGATATATTTATTACACGCAGAGTGAAACATTTTAAACCTGATTTAATATTGATGATAATGATTATAGTTTTTAAAATTAAATGACAAATCCTGATTTTCTAATTTACTGAGATGGTCCAGCGTAGATGGATCTGAAGATGAATCTGTTCTGCTGCTGCTGAACATCATTGAGGCTCATCGTCCTGCAGTCCAGGACTGTGATCTGCTGCAGAACGTTAGAACGAAATGTCAGAGCTGATACAAGGCAGAACATCTAATTATTTAGCTACATAATGGTCAGAAATGATTACAGTAAATCGCTATATTTTCTACTGGTCATGTAATTAAGAATATATTTTAGAGTTCAATCTAACTGGCATCCATATTTAAAGTAATAAAAATTAATTGATCTATTTTGTGATTTTAATTTGCCTTAATTTTATCTGCAGACTTTAACATGAGTTAAAGTCTTATTTTATCTGGTCATGGTCCTCTGAGTCTGAAGATTCTCCAGTGAAAGGTAAAGAAAATACAATAATAAAAAAGATAAAAATAAAATTCTCTGTCAAAAATGTCAGAAAAAACACCTCTTCATTTTCATCCCGAGCCAGGGGAGTTATGACTCTCATACATAAATCAGTTCCTTTTCAGGTGAAAAATGTAATTGGAGACAAATTTGGAAGATATGTAATCATTCAAGGTTCTTTGCTATTAGAAAATATAAATCTTGTGAACTTATATGGTCCCAATATAGATGATCAGAAGTTCTTTGCTAATTTATTTCTCATCTTATCATCACTTACAGGGCAACATATAATAGCAGGGGATTTTAATTGTACATTGAATCCAGGTGTGGATAGATCAACAGGACTGGATTGTACGCACATTGGATGTAGGATGACTATTAATCATTTTATGAAAGAATTGAGATTGTTAGATATATGGAGAGAAATAAAACCACAAGTTAAAGCCTATTCTTGTTATTCCAGTACCTACAAGACATTCTCACGTATTGATTATTTTTTGATTTTTTGATTTCCACAGAATTAAGGTCCAAGATTCAAAACTGCTTTTATGATAACATCGTGATTTCTGATCATGCACCCTGTTGTCTAATATATGTAGATAAAAAATTGACAAAGGAATCAGGTAGATGGCAATTTCAGCATAAATGGCTTCAGGATGAGGAATTTGTCAAGTATATAGAAAAACAGATAGACGAGTTCTTTGACATCAATACTACACAAACATCAGCAGGTGTAAAGTGGGAGGCTTTCAAAGCTTTTATTAGGGGACATATTATTAGTTATACAGGATCAAAATCTAAGAAGACTCGAGAGGAGAGAGCTAAATTGGAACATAAAATAAAAAGTCTTCAGGAAAAAGTGTATGCAGGAAGTGACCCAAGGTTGGAGAATGAATTACTGATTTTGAGAGCTGAATACGACAAAAAATCAGCGAATAGAGCTGCCTCGAGTCTTCTAAGATTGAAACAATCTTTTTATGAACAAGGTGAAAAATCAGGAAAATTATTAGCATGGCAGATTAAACAATTGGAAATTAAAACACCAATTACCAGTATTATAAGTAATGGACAGGTAGTTATAGATCCTTTAGAAATTAATAGAGCCTTTAGAGATTACTATGAAAAATTATATGATACCAAAAATGAACCTGATTTAACAAAACTAAATGGGTTTTTGAACGAACTATCTATACCGTGTATACCAAATGAAAACAGGGAGATATTGGAGTCTAAAATTAGTCAAGAAGAAGTTGGGCTAGCCATTGATAATATGAAATCAGGAAAAAGTGCAGGACCAGATGGTCTTCCAGTTGACCTTTATAAAAAATTTAAGAATAAATTAATAAAACCTTTTTTGGAAATGGTTTTAGAAGCATTTCAAAATAATAATTTACCATCATACATAAATAATGCCTTAATTATACTGTTGCCAAAACCAGGTAAGCCCTCTAATAAATGTGAAAATATGAGACCAATAAGCCTATTAAACGCCGACCTTAAGATAATCTGTAAAATTTTAGCAAGACGAATACAAGAAATTTTACCAAATATTATTAATCGAGATCAGAATGGCTTTATAAAGGGTAGACAAGGCTTCCATAATGTAAGAAGACTATTTAATATTATTTATTTTAATAAAGAAGCACCGGATACAGCTCTCCTATCATTGGACGCCGAAAAGGCCTTTGATAGAGTTGAATGGCCCTTTCTTTTTGAAGTCCTACAAAGGTTTGGACTTGGAAATAATTTCATAAAATGGGTTCAAATAATATACAATAATGCTACAGCAGAAATCCTAACAAATAACAATATTTCAAAACCAATAAAAATCAATAGAGGATGTCGACAAGGCTGTCCACTTTCACCTTTACTGTTTACTATGGCAATTGAACCTTTAGCGATAGCGATACGTTTACATTCACAAATATATGGAATTAAAGTTGGACCAACAGAACATAAAATCTCCCTGTACGCTGATGATATAATTTTGTTTATGTCGAATCTAAAAAAATCAATTCCAACCTTGTTGAATTTAATAAAGAATTTTGGGGAAATATCAGGATATAAAATAAATAAAACTAAATCTTCAATATTAATGCTAAATGAGACCCAGAGAAATTACCCAGCCCCTGAGGTAAATCAATTCAATGTTAAAAATCCATTTGTAAAGCATATGATCAAAATATGGTGTGAAGCTAAAAACTATTTAAAAGAACCACAGTTATTGTCACAATTTAGTCCAATATGGGGTAATCAATATTTTAAACCAGGGAGAGCGGACGCTGTATTTAAAGTATGGAATTTAAAAGGGATACAAAAGATTCAGGATTTATATTTGCCATGTGCAGACAACATAATGTCTTTTGAAGAGCTGAGGATCAAATTTAATATCAATAGAACACATTTTTTTAAATATCTTCAACTTAGAAACTTTATTCGATCAAATCAAAATAAAGCTCTCACTCGACCTATTTATTCATCCTTGGAAAAAATGATGATGAAAGATAGTAAAAGAAAGGGTATTATTTCAGAGTTTTATAACTCATTGACACTATCTTCAAGTGAAAATTCACTGAAAAGATTAAACTACTGGAAAGAAGATCTGCAAATTGAAATTTCAGAGGAACAATGGGAATTGGCTTGTACAGAAGCTCAAACCAAATCAATAAATGCATGCCTTAAATTGATACATTTCAAATGGTTAATGCGGATGTATGTTACACCGGAGGAGTTAAATAGATATAACAAAAATATACCAGATACATGCACAAAATGCATGGAAAGTAAAGGAACCCTATTTCATTGTTTATGGGAATGTAGATTAATAAGAATGTTTTGGGAGGAGGTGAGGGTAACAATTGAAAAAATAATCTCAAAACAAATCATATTGAATCCTAAACTGTTTTTGTTGGGTCTGTACCCAGAAAAGCATAATTTCAATAAAAGTGAAAGAACATTCATAGACCTCAGTTTGCTTAATGCCAAAAAATGTATTGCACTATTATGGAAAAAGACTCATAGACCAGATGTGACTCAGTGGTTAAGACAGATGTTAACAAACCTTCCATTAGAAAGAATAACATATATACTGAAATCAAAGGAAATTGTGTTTGAGAATATATGGAGACCTTTTATTGATTATGTAAAAAATTTAAACATAACTCTTGAAGAAGAAGGTGAATGATGTGTGTGGACCTTGTAAATTCCAAACTGGTGAACATAATATGTATACTAATGTATTGGATTGTCTAGACTAAACAGAGGAGCATTGTTGAAGACTTGATTCTGTTGGTGGTTGTTGGTGTTTTTAGGGTATTTTTTTTTTTTTTGTAGTACTTTAGTGTTAGTGTTTGATTGTTTGTATCATGTTTGTTAAAAAAAAAAAAAAAGGTTCAATAAAGATATTGTGGAAAAAAAAAATGTCAGAAAAAAAACTCAACTGACGCTGTCATGGTTGCTAGCCAACAGGGTGGTGCGTGGTCACGCAGACATGCGTCCTCCAAAGACTAGACCGTCTCATTTAACAGCCATAAATCAGCCTTGAGATGCAGCCTACCGACCTTTGAGTGCTCTGGCCTCCAGGGTCGCGGTCTATGAGGCTGCAGGACCTGAACTGAGACACAGTCAGTAACTACTGAAAAAGTGCAGGCTTTTCAGATCAATACAGTAGTTGTATCTAATACACATGTTGGACGACTTACACCCTCACCTAACTATGGGTTTGGGGTAAAAAAGTTCAAAGGTCAAGGTTGGCACTCCCTATGCTCTCTTACTATTGATTGATTGATTGATTGATTGATTGATTGATTTTTATTTGAACATTGTTAAAGAAAGAAAAAAAGAGAGTTCCAAACACAACAAAAAAACAAACCAAAATAAAATGTTCAAAAGGAGTGGGAAGAAGCCAAGGCTTATACAGTCCCACCCCTTCTCCACACCAAACAAATTACAATATTACTCATAATCATCATTATCCCACAACCACATTCACTGTAATACACCCATAGTCAATTTATACAACAAAAATGACACAACAATGACAGTCCATATCCAACAATATTACAACAACAATAAACATACAATTCTGGCATGTTCAATGCAAACACAAACAACACCATCACCTTCACAATCACCATAACACACAACAACCTTCCCTCACTGAAGACACAATGTAACATCACTGCCCTTCATTCTCATACTGCTCAAAAATCATTTCTTTATATGTTGATTTAAATATATGGATGTTGGGACATTGCCTGTGTTTCTCCCCCAACCCATTCCACAATTTTACCCCACACACAGACACACAAAAACTCTTCCGTGTAGATCTTACTAAGTGAATTTTAAATTTTGTATTCCCCCGTAAATTATATTTCCCTTCTCTCTCCCTGAATAGATTCTGTATATTGTGTGGCAAGAGGTTTTTACTAACTTTAAACATTAATTGTGCTGTGTAATAATGAACCAGATCCCATAATTTCAATAACTTCGAATGTAAAAACAATAAATTAGTATGTTCGAGGTACCCAACTTTGTGTATAACACGGACTGCCCTTTTTTGTAATATTAACAATGAATTAAGTTTACTTTTATAACTGTTACCCCAAACTTCTATACAGTAAGTCAAGTATGGAAGTACTAATGAACAATACAAAATATGAAGTGATTTATAATCTAGGACCTGCTTAATTTTATTTATAATTGCAATATTTTTTGCTATAAAACACGTAAAGCTCTCTAGGGTCACCATACTTGCTACACAGGTTCACTTCGGGATCCGGACCTACAACTAGATCCTGACCTACAACTATGGGTTGTATACTTTGTTGTACAGTCATGTGAAAAAATTAGGACACCCCATTAAATATTCAGTTCATTATTAAGAAATGTTCACAAATTGATGTCTAATCTTGTTTACATTTATCTCTGGAAAAGAAGGTGATTTAATTGCAGGTAAATAACAAAAAGTAACCCTGTTTTACTCATTAATCCAAATAATTCAATTTGAGACTCATCTGTCCAAAGAACATTATTCCAGAAGTCCTGGTCTTTGTCTATGTTCTCGCTGACAACCTTCAGTCTGGCCTTCATGTTTCTCTTAGAGAGCAAAGGTTTCCTCCTTGCATGCCTCCCATGCAAGTTGAACTTGTGCAGTCTCTTTCTGATTGTACGGGCATGAACTTTCACATCAACAGTAGCAAGAGCCTGCTGTAGGTCCCCTGATGACTTTTTAGGGTTTTTGGAGACTTCTTATAGCATCTTGCAGTCTGCTCTTGGGGTGAACTTGCTTAGGTAGCCAGACCTGGGAATGTTGGCAGTTGTTTTGAATGTCCTCCACTTGGAGACTATTTTCCAGACAGTGGAATGGCTGACTTCGAATTCTTTTGAGATCTTTTTAAATCCCTTACCAGACTCATAAGCTGCTACAATCTTCTTTCTGGAGGCCTCAGTCAGCTCTTTCAATCTCACCATGGTGTTCACTCTCACTTCAACAGCCAGGAGCACACCAGACTAAATGTCTGAGGTTTAAATGGGACAAGCCTCCTTCAGAATGCTGAGTAACAATGTTCTAATCATGTGCACCTGATGTGATACACCTGTGTGTGATTTTAGCCATTTTAAGTGGGAATAAATGTGGGGGTGTCCTAATTTATTCCTCGCCAGAAATTGCATGTTTTTAGAATTACATTTTACAGAAAATTTTAAAAAGTCTTTTCTTTAGTTTTAATTGTTTAGTTATATTACTTGAATCTCCCAGTATTGTTAAAATTGATACTAAATATCCATATGTCCAAATATGTAAACAAAAAACACACAGGCTTTCATGGGGTGTCCTAATTTTTTCACGTCTGTATATTTTTGGATGATGGGTTTATCATAATTTAGTTCTGCCACAGAAATTATATTGAAAAGTTGAGAACTGCTGTCTGTCATTAAGTATTGGACTCTTCAAAGAAAATGGAGGCGGGGATATTGCACTCTCCTCAGGGCGCTCTTTTTTTTTGCTACCAGTGAACTCCTGATCAGACTGATTCTGGTTGTGACTTCTCAGATGTTTTCTCGTCTTAATCAGGATCAACGCCTACATTGAGGAGGAAGTTCAGCGGCGTCTGAGGAAGATGAACCTGCTGAATGGCTCCGCCCCCACGGACTCGTCTCTGAGCGCCGATTCTGTCAAGGTACAGACCTCCTTCACACACGGCGCAGGGATCTGCTGACTTATCTGGACGCTTTCTCCTTTAAGTTTGGAGGGGTTTTTTTGTGTAAACTTGCATTTTTTTTCCTCATAAACTGGTGACTTTTTCCCTGTAAGGTTGTGTCTCATTTCTTAGACATTTTCCACATTTTTTCTCAAATTTGTAACTTTTTTATTTAAAATTTTAGGACTTTTTTTTAATTGCAACTTTTTTTCTCATAATTGCATCTTTTCTTTGTGTTAAATTTGCAGTTTTTTCATGTGAATTTATGACTTTTCCTTTGCAAACATGTGGCATAATTGTAAATTTGCAGCTTTTTCCCTCATCAATTTGTGACCTTTTTTCCCTGATACATTTCTGATACACTTTTTTTTTTTTAAACACATAAATGTGCACCTTGTTTTTAAATTTGCAGCTTATTTACTTGCAAATTTCTTTCCTCAAGTTTGCAACTTTTTTTCACATATTTTAAGACTTTTTTCCTTTAAAATTTGTAACTTTTTTCTCATAACTGTGCGTCATTTTTCCTCCTGTCCGGGTCTCAGGAGTGGTCCTGGTGGGAGGCTCTAGTTTGGGGTTTTTAGTGAAGAACTTGAACCAACATGGATCCTGTTAAAGTCCAGGTCTAATGTGGTCATAAGACCCAGAATCTGACCTCGGCTCGCTGCCACTGAACACCTGGACATTCACGTCTGAAACGTGACCCGGCGGTCTTAAAGAAAGTCTTGAACTGAGCAGCAGAGACGCTGCTGATTGATGAGCTTAAACGAGTGAACTGTGATGTCAGTGAGCTGATCTGTGATGTTTGTCTGACATCGAGTCTTTGACCCACAGGATGATGATGATGATGATGATGATGAAGGTAGCGACTGTAGTTCTGTTAGATTAACTGACAAGGTAAGACAGGAAGTGCCTTTCACAATAAAAGCCCTGTGATCTGCATGACCCCCCCCTTCCCCCACCTCCAAATCCTGGTTTCTTGTTCGTTTTTAACCACTGATGATCATTTCTGATGCTCTGCCTGGAATGTTCCGTGGTTTATTTGGTTCACTGGTGTCAATATAAGGCCTGCGAGCTACAGCCGGCCCTCCTCTGGCTCTGGTCTGGTCCGCTAATAAATGGAACTTTATTCACCTAAATTAGCATCTTTTGTTCTCATTAATTTGACTTTTCCCTGTATTTCATGAATTTGCACATTTTTTTGTCATAAATTTACAACTTTTAGTCATTAAATTCGGACATAAAAAGCAATTTGTGACTTATTATTTTGGCCTAAATGCAGTTTTTTCATGTAAATTTGTGACATTTTTCTCTTGTAAATTTGCAGCTGTTTTCTCATGAATTTGCTTTGGTTTTTCTTGTGAACTGGAAATTTTTTCTCAGAAATGTACACATTTTTCCCTCGCAAGTTTATGACCTTTTTATAAATTTGTCAGTTTTTTGCATAATTTTGCAATTTTTTTTCTCATAAATTTGTGACTTTTCCTTGCAAATTTGCCATGTTTTCCCTCTTAAATCAGCATCTTTTTCCACATAAATTTGACTTTTTTTTGACGGTGACCTTTTCAAGAAAATTTGAGACTTGTTTCTTGTGAATTTGTAGTTTTCCCACATAAATTGGCTTCTCTTTTTTCTTATAAATTACCAGTGTTTTTGGTAAATTTGTGACTTTTTCTCATCAATTTGAGTTATTTTTTCCTTCTAAATTTGGGACTTTTTTCTTGAAAATTCTGGGCTTTTTTCCCTTATAAATTAGCATTTTTTTTCTTCAAAATTTGACACTTTTTTCTCAATAATTTGCTTTTTTTCCTCATAAATTTGTCTTTTTTTTCCACATAACTTTGCAGCTTTTTTCCTTGTCAATATCCATCTTTTACACATAAATGTTCATCTTTTTCTCCCAGTCTCATAAACTTCTTTTTTCTCAGGATGCATGCTGGGTATTTTTTTTAATTTCAGTAACAATAATTGAAGATAATTAAAATAAGCCCCACCCCCTTGACATTAGCCATTTTTCTCCTGTCATCTCTGTCAGACTGAACTTTTCTCATCAGTTTTATTAACTCTCATGTTCATCACTGAACTCTGCCCCCCACCCCCCGCCCCCACCAGACCGTAACACACTCACCCACACAATAACTACCTCAACTGCTGGCACAGTAACACATCTGCTGATGTATGTCTCTGCACTTTAATGCAACCATTTGCACAAATACCATATCTGCTGCTGCCTGTCATTGCAATACTGATCACGTGCAGCCCTATCTTTCACTTGTCTGCACCTACACTACCATGTTGAACTTGCAACTACAACTATTACAGCTCTACTTTTTTGTATATAGGATTGCTAGGTTTCATCGTTTACCTTTATTTGCACTATGGGATGTCTGGGTCTATCTTTTGTCACCACTTACTCTACAGGTAGCGTTACTGTACATAGTCTGCTGTTGATGTTTTTCCAACCTTATTCCTTTTTCTTTCTGTTATATTGTGCACACCACTGAAGAGAGAGAAACACCATTTCAATTCTCCTGTATGTCCTGTACGTATAGTGGTATTGACCAAATCTTTGAATCTTTTCATGTTTTTCAGGATGAGGAGAAGCAGCAGCAGCAGATCAACCAGAGGAGACTTGGATATGAGGTGAGGATATTTAATGATCAATATGTCAGTGTTTTTATTTATTGTCTTTAATCATCAATATAAATCAGTGGTTTTATCTATTATTGTCATCACTGATCAACATAAATCAGTGTTTTTATAATTGAGCTGAAACATGCATGAATTAAATCAGATCATCTAATTCTGATCCATCACATCAATAAATGGGGACGGGGCTGTAATTTTATTTTGAAGTCTTCAGTGCACACATGGACATAGTTTGCTCTGACTTTTATTTTGAAAGGACAAGACAAACCAGCTCTCATTGTATTTTGTATTTCTATAATCTGCCACCTGTGAATGTTGTAGGGTTTTCCTCGGTGGTCTGAAATGATCGTTAATGACTTTAAAGCTCTCGGTGAATATTTAAAATTTGTGACCATTTTTATTTGTGGTTTCAATGCAGTTCAATTCAACTTTATTTATATAGCGCCATTTCACAACAACAGTCATCTCATAGCACTTTCAACTGTAGGGGAAACCCCCATAATTGCAGAAAGACCCCAGCAATCAGGAAACAACAACAAAATAACGTGGGAAATGATTTTTATTTTATAAATTAGCCACTGCTTCATTTTCTCACCGACTCAAGTGGCTCCGTACAATTTTGACAAGAAAAAGATTAAAGGTGGGAATACAGAGGAACGTCATGATGCAATGCTGTCACGACACTTGAGTCATGTTACAATATTTTTTTTTTTTCCACAATATCTTTATTGAACCTTTTTTTTTTTTTTAACAAACATGATACAAACAATCAAACACTAACACTAAAGTACTACAAAAAAAAAAAAATGCACTAAAAAACACCAACAACCACCAACAAAATCAAATCTTCAACAATGCTCCTCTGTTTAGTCTAGACAATCCAATACATAAGTATACATATTATGTTCACCAGTTGGGAATTTACAAGGTCCACACACATCATTCACCTTCTTCTTCAAGAGTTATGTTTAAATTTTTTACATAATCAATAAAAGGTCTCCATATATTCTCAAACACAATTTCCTTTGATTTCAGTATATATGTTATTCTTTCTAATGGAAGGTTTGTTAACATCTGTCTTAGCCACTGAGTCACATCTGGTCTATGAGTCTTTTTCCATAATAGTGCAATACATTTTTTGGCATTAAGCAAACTGAGGTCTATGAATGTTCTTTCACTTTTATTAAAATTATGCTTTTCTGGGTACAGACCCAACAAAAACAGTTTAGGATTCAATATGATTTGTTTTGAGATTATTTTTTCAATTGTTACCCTCACCTCTTCCCAAAACATTCTTATTAATCTACATTCCCATAAACAATGAAATAGGGTTCCTTTACTTTCCATGCATTTTGTGCATGTATCTGGTATATTTTTATTATATCTATTTAACTCCTCCGGTGTAACATACATCCGCATTAACCATTTGAAATGTATCAATTTAAGGCGTACATTTATTGATTTGGTTTGAGCTTCTGTACAAGCCAATTCCCATTGTTCCTCTGAATTTTCAGTTTGCAGATCTTCTTTCCAGTAGTTTAATCTTTTCAGTGAATTTTCACTTGAAAATAGTGTCAATGTGTTATAAAACTCTGAAATAATACCCTTTCTTTTACTATCTTTCATCATCATTTTTTCCAAGGATGAATAAATAGGTCGAGTGAGAGCTTTATTTTGATTTGATCGAATAAAGTTTCTAAGTTGAAGATATTTAAAAAAATGTGTTCTATTGAGATTAAATTTGATCCTCAGCTCTTCAAAAGACATTATGTTTTCTGCACATGGCAAATATAAATCCTGAATCTTTTGTATCCCTTTTAAATTCCATACTTTAAATACAGCGTCCGCTCTCCCTGGTTTAAAATATTGATTACCCCATATTGGACTAAATTGTGACAATAACTGTGGTTCTTTTAAATAGTTTTTAGCTTCACACCATATTTTGATCATATGCTTTACAAATGGATTTTTAACTTGTTTTTGTAATTTTTTTGCCGAATCTGAGTATATGAATATGGGAAGAGGTAAAGGCAAATTGTATGATTCCATTTCAGTCCAGTGAGGGAGATCATTTGATGAAAAATAATATGTCATAGACCTCAGTTGTGCCGACCAATAATACAACATAAAATTTGGACATTTCAGACCTCCACGATCAAATGGTAAATATAATAAAGACAGACGTAATCTAGCCCTCCTGTTGTTCCATATAAATTCCACTAACTTTTTTTTTATTCTTGAGAATAGATCTAAAGGTGGTGATAAGGGAATGTATTGAAATAAATAAAGTATTTTAGGTAAGATATTACTTTTAAGTATATTAATTCTCCCGATCATCGACATTGGTAGTGACATCCATCTCTGAGTTAACTCATCAATATCTGTCATTAAGGCTTCATAATTGACACTGGCGACTGATTCTAGCTTAGGCACAATTTGGATTCCTAAATATTTAAACTGATTTACAACATTGAATTGATTTACCTCAGGGGCTGGGTAATTTCTCTGGGTCTCATTTAGCATTAATATTGAAGATTTAGTTTTATTTATTTTATATCCTGATATTTCCCCAAAATTCTTTATTAAATTCAACAAGGTCGGAATTGATTTTTTAAGATTCGACATAAACAAAATTATATCATCGGCATACAGGGAGATTTTATGTTCTGTTGGTCCAACTTTAATTCCGTATATTTGTGACTGTAGACGTATCGCCATCGCTAAAGGTTCAATTGCCATAGTAAACAGTAAAGGTGAAAGTGGACAGCCTTGTCGACATCCTCTATTGATTTTTATTGATTTTGAAATATTGTTATTTGTTAGGATTTCTGCAGTAGCATTATTGTATATTATCTGAACCCATTTTATGAAATTATTTCCAAGTCCAAACCTTTGTAAGACTTCAAAAAGAAAGGGCCATTCAACTCTATCAAAGGCCTTTTCGGCATCCAGTGATAAGAGAGCTGTATCCGGTGCTTCTTTATTAGAATAAATAATATTAAAAAGTCTTCTTACATTATGGAAGCCTTGTCTTCCCTTTATAAAGCCATTCTGATCTTGATTAATAATATTTGGTAAAATTTCTTGTATTCGTCTTGCTAAAATTTTACAGATTATCTTAAGGTCGGCATTTAATAGGCTTATTGGTCTCATATTTTCACATTTATTAGAGGGCTTACCTGGTTTTGGCAACAGTATAATTAAGGCATTATTCATATATGATGGTAAATTACTATTTTGAAATGCTTCTAAAACCATTTCCAAAAAAGGTTTTGTTAATTTATTCGTAAATTTTTTATAAAGGTCAACTGGAAGACCATCTGGTCCTGCACTTTTTCCTGATTTCATATTATCAATGGCTAGCCCAACTTCTTCTTGACTAATTTTAGACTCCAGTATCTCCCTATTTTCATTTGGAATACACGGTATAAATAGTTCGTTCAAAAACCCATGTAGTTTTGTTAAGTCAGATTCATTTTTGGTATCATATAATTTTTCATAGTAATCTCTAAAGGCTCTATTAATTTCTAAAGGATCTATAACTACCTGTCCTTTACTTATAATACTGGTAATTGGTGTTTTAGATTCTAATTGTTTAATCTGCCATGCCAATAACTTTCCTGATTTTTCACCTTGTTCATAAAAAGATTGTTTCAATCTTAGAAGACTCGAGGCAGCTCTATTCGCTGATTTTTTATCATATTCAGCTCTCAAAATCAGTAATTCATTCTCCAACCTTGGATCTCTTCCTGCATACACTCTTTCTTGAAGAATTTTTATTTTATGTTCCAGTTGGACTCTCTCCTCTCGAGTCTTCTTAGATTTTGAACCTGTATAACTCATAATATGTCCCCTAATAAAAGCTTTGAAAGCCTCCCACTTTACACATGCTGATGTTTGTGTAGTATTGATATCAAAGAACTCATCTATCTGTTTTTCTATATACTTAACAAATTCCTCATCCTGAAGCCATTTATGCTGAAATTGCCACCTACCTGGTTCCTTTGTCAATTTCTTATCTACATATATTAGACAGCAGGGTGCATGATCAGAGATCACGATGTTATCATAAAAACAGTTTTGAATCTTGGACCTTAATTCTGTGGAGATCAAAAAAAAATCTATACGTGAGAATGTCTTGTAGGTATTGGAATAACAAGAGTAGGCTTTAACTTGTGGTTTCATTTCTCTCCATATATCTATCAATTTCAATTCTTTCATAAAATGATTAATGGTCATCCTACATCCATTGTGCGTACAGTCCAGTCCTGTTGATCTATCTATACTGGGATTCAATGTACAATTAAAATCCCCTGCTATTATATGTCGCCCTGTAAGTGATGATAAGATAAGAAATAAATTAGCAAAGAACTTTTGATCATCTATATTGGGACCATATAAGTTCACCAAATTTATGTTTTCTAATAGCAAAGATCCTTGAATGATTACATATCTTCCAAATTTGTCTCCAATTACATTTTTCACTTGAAATGGGACTGATTTATGTATGAGAGTCATAACTCCCCTGGCTCGGGATGAAAATGATGAGGTGAAAACATTTCCTTGCCATCTACTCCTAATTCTTTTTACATCTTCCTCTATTAAATGAGTTTCTTGTAAAAACACAATTTTTGAACCCATATCTTTTATTTTATTCATAACTTGTTTAAGTTTTTTTAAATTTTGTAGACCTCTGCAATTCCATGAAGTTAAATTAAGATTAACGCTTTGATTTATGATCACTAGGGAGTTTGGGATTACCTTGCAGTGTAAACATGCTCAAACAGAAAAGCAAAAACATGAGTGGTTGAACATTCACCCTACAAACTACACACAAACAAATTCCCCCTTCCCACATTTGTGGCAAACCCCCCAAAAACAAAAGAAAAATTCCGTCTCCCGATATAGCCATCGACCGTTCCACACCCACGAGGATCAGCCAAAGCCACTCCTTCATCCTCCCAATCACCCTAACTCTACTGCTTTTAATGACGTAACATTAACTCTCTTCTGTAATTTTCCAATTTAACTCCAAAATTTTTTAGCAATTTTGTACTTTTTTTTTTAATATGTAATACAATCTATATTTTGTAATCTTGTTATATGCTTCTAATCAGTTAAATGCTCAAATATTCTACCCTATATTCTGTTCATGCTTAGCTCCCACCAGTCTCTTCCTGGATCTTCTTGATGAGCTCCTGCGCCTCCTCGGGGGTCTTGAAGATGTGTGTTCTGCCCTCATATGTGACCAGAAGTCTTGCAGGGTGAATCATTCCATGACGAATCTCAAGGTTGCGCAGTTCTTTGCGGATGGGGTCAAACTGCTTCCTTAATTGTTGGATTCCTGAGGCCAAATCTGGGTAGAACCGCACCTGCTGATCTTGATATTTAATTTCTCCTTTGGCCCGCACCGCGTTGGAGATCGTCATCCTGTCTCTGTAGCTGAGAAACTTCATAATTAACGTCCTCGGTGCTGCCTTGTTACCTCTCGGTGGGCCAATTCGGTGGGAGCTTTCCAAGACGACTGATGATTTTAGCTCCGCGTTGTTCAGCGCCTCCGGGATCCACCCCTCCAAAAAGGAGCATGAATCACGACCTTCGGCTCCCTCCGGTAAACCCACCAGCCTCAGGTTGTTCCGTCTGGACCGAGATTCCAAATCCAGAACGCTATTTCCCAGATCTTTATTTTTTTTTTCCAAAGTGCGCACCTTTATTTGAAGTCCGCTAATTTCATCCTCCGCACTTGAAACACGAAGCTCTGCCTGCGTCACTCGCTCCACGCAGTCACCCAACTCCTTTCTCATTGCATCCAACGCTGCCATAATCCCATCAAGTTTAGCCGAAAAGTCTGCTCTCATTGAGCTAATGGCAGCCAGCACTGCACCTGTGCCGCCATCGTCAGCAGTTACCGCATCACCGCTAGTTTCATCCGCCATATCCGCAGCTTTTTCTACTGCGCCACAAACTTTAAAGTCCGTTAATTTGGACTGCTTCGGCGATTCAATTTTTCCCCCTCCTGATTTCCCAGCCTTAGTCTTCACCGGCATATCCTCACCCAAACGCTGGGAAAAGTTCTGTTCCGAATGAGAGAGTTATTTGCCAAATTTTTATTTCCAGGAGCAGAGCAGAGTGATACGTGTCCTTCTAGGCGGCCGCCATAACCGGAAGTCCCATGTTATAATATTGTTTGGATATTGAGTCACGACGCAATGCTATTGTGATACTTAAGTCATGAATGTACAGTGTTTCCTCTGGCTTAAAGACCTTGGTGCAGTGGCAACATATTTTTTGGGGGAAGGGGGCAGAAAACATGACACTATTGTAACTGGAATATGTTAATTTTATACTATTTCTTTTTTTTAAATTTTGCACAGTAACTTTGCATTTGGAACTTGCCATTTGAAGTATTGTACAGCCAGGCTTGAATATTGGAATATTGGGCCAGTTGGGGTCCCACCCAGACGTCTTGTGT
This sequence comes from Pholidichthys leucotaenia, assembly GCA_020510985.1. Taxonomy (NCBI): domain Eukaryota; kingdom Metazoa; phylum Chordata; class Actinopteri; order Cichliformes; family Pholidichthyidae; genus Pholidichthys; species Pholidichthys leucotaenia. The sequence goes on from CM035848.1 coordinate 31,290,243, forward strand.
TTGGACTTTTTACTGTTGTCATCATTCTCTCCTCCTTCTGCTCTCACCTCTCCTGGACCCTCTGCCTGAACACTTTACTCTCCTTGGCTCATCTCTTCTGTCTCATCTTTCCCTTTCTGAGCCCTGTCTAATTCAGGTTCTCTCTCTGTCTATGGTTGTATACAAACAGGTAAGAAAATACCAGGTGTTGTAGAGGGTGCGAAGGAAAAGGATGTGGAGGCGAGGCACGAGCGTAGGTCAGCACAGATTCTTTATTTACCCTCTAACATGAATATAGCCTGTTGGCCCCAGCGTGGCCGCTGGGGCCCGGTTGAGTAGTGATGAGAGTAGAAGTGAGAGTGAAGAGCAAGAGATGAGGGAGAGCAGCTCTTTTATACTGTTATCCATACAGAGAGAATGCATGGCACATTAGCATATCAATTGTCATCTACTACCATTGGTCAATACACATGATTAGCATGACATTGGTTGGCACAAAGATGCATGCATTCAGTCCCGTCTGACTGTCTCCTGTGGTTCTTTTGGTCGTGTGTCAATTGTCCTCTGCTTCCTCCGAGCCCCTGCTGGGTGACTGCTGGGTGTGAGGAATGCTTCAGAGAAATGTCCCAGAGGAATGTCTCCCCGCTGTGTTTAGTGTCACCACAGTGTCATGTTTTTTCTTGCATGTTTTTTTTTTGTCATGATTTACATAAATGATGCAAATATGTATATTTTTGTGTTTTTATTATAGTGTGCCCCCCACCCCCCATGGATCGCCACCTTATCATGGTGGGGGGTTTGTGTGCCCTAGTGATCCCAGGAGCAATGTTGTCTGGGGCAATTTGCCTCTAGTAGGGTCTCCCAAGACAAACTGGTCCTGGGTGAAGGGCCAGACTGAGTGAGCCAAAAGACTCCCATGATGAATAAAAAATCAAGGATTCATTGTACCCTGCCTGGTATGGGGTTACTGGGGCCCCGTCCTGGAGCCAGGCCTGGGGGGAGGGACTCGATGGCTAGCTCCTGGTGGCTGGGTTTCTGCCCATGGCATCCGGCCGGGCTCAGCCCGAAGGAGTTACATGGGTCTGCTCTCCAGTGGGCTCACCACCTGCAGGAGGGACCATGGGGGTCCGGTGCTATTCGAATCAGGTGTCAAGCGAATGCAGAGACCTTCGCAGTCTGATCCCCAGCTTTTGAAACTCGCTTTTGGGATGTGGAACATCACCTGTCTGGTAGGGAAAGAGCTGGAGCTGGTGCACGAGGTTGAGAGATACTGGCTAGATATAGTTGGGCTCACCTCAATGCACAGTTCCAGTTCTGGAACCAAGTTTCCTGGAGAGGGGTTGGAGCTTGGTCTACTCTAGAGTTGCCGCAGGTGAGATGCAATGGGCAGAGGTGGGTATTCTTATATCCCCCCCGCTTTGCTGCCTCGACATTGGAGTTCTCCCTGGTAGACGAAAGGGTAGTTTCCCTGTGCTTTCGGGTTGGGAAACGGGTCCTGACCATCATTTGTGCCTGTGCACCAAATGGTGGTTCAGAGTACCCACCATCTTTGGAGTCTCTGACTGGGGTGCTGGAGAGTACTCCGCTTGGAGACTCCATTGTCCTACTGTGGGACTTCAGTGCACACATGGGCTATGACAGTGAAACCTGGAGGGGCATGATTGGGAGGAATGACCTGCCCGATCTGAACCTGAGTGATGTTCAGCTATTGGACTTCTGTGCCAACCACAGTTTGTCCATAAAAAACACCATGTTCAAGCATAATGGCGTCCATATGGGCACCTGGCACCAGGACACCCTAGGTCGCAGGTTGATGATTGATTTTGTTATTGTATCATCAGACCTGCGACCACATGTCTTGGACACTTGGGTAAAGAGAGGTGCAGAACTGTCAACTGATCATCACCTGGTGGTGAGTTGGATCCGATGGCAGGGGTGGACACCACTCAGACCTGCTAGACCTAAACGTATAGTGAGGGTGTGCTGGGAACGTCTGGCTGAGGCCCCTGTCCGGGAGGTCTTCAACTCCCACCTCCGGAAGAACTTCAACCACATTCTGAGGGAGTCTGGAGACATGGAGTCTCAATGAGCCGTGTTCTCCACCTCCATTGCTGAAGCAGCTGCCCAGAGCTGTGGCTGCAAGGTTGTTGGTGCATCTCGTAGTGGCAACCCTGGAATCAAGTGGTGGACACCAGTGGTGGTGGTGGGGGGGGCATCAAGCTGAAGAAGGAGTCCTATCAAGCTTGGCTGGCTTGTGGGACTCCTGAGTCAGCTGAGGTGTACCGGCAGACCAAGCAGAGTGCAGCTCGGGTGGTTGCTGAAGCAAAAACTCGGTGTGGGAGGAGTTTGGTGAGGCCATGGAATAAGACTTTCGGTCAGCCTCGAAGAGATTCTGGCAAACTGTCCAGCGACTCAGGAGGGGGAAGCAGCTCCCTGTCCACACTGTGTATGGTGCGGATGGGGCGCTGCTGACTTCAACTAGGGACGTCGTCGAGCGGTAGAAGGAATACTTTGAAGATCTCCGCAATCCCACTGACACACCTTCCATAGAGGAAGCAGGGCTTGAGGACGAGGGGGACAACTCGCCCATAACAGGAATTGATGTCACTAAAGTGGTTAAAAAAACTCTGATGGCTGGGGGTAGACAAGATTTGCCCTGAGTACCTCAAGGCCCTGGATGTTGTAGGGTTGTCATGGTTGACACGCCTCTGCAATGTGTGTGGAAGTTGGGGACAGTGCCTTTGGCATGGCAAACTGGGGTGATGGTTCCTCTTTTTAAAAAGGGGGACTGGAGAGTGTGTTCCAACTTTAGGGGGATCACTCTTCTCAGCCTTCCTGAGAAAGTCTATGCCAGGGTACTAGAGACCAGAATCCGACCGCTGGCCGAACCTCGGATTCAGGAGGAGCAATGTGGTTTTTGTCCTGGCCGTGGTACATTGGACAAGCTCTTTACCCTCTCGAGAATCCTTGAGGGTTTGTGGGAGTTTGCCCAACCAGTCCACATGTGTTTTGTGGGCATCTGACCGCATCCCTCGTTGTCTCTTGTGGGGGGTGTTGCAGGAGTATGGGGTATCGGGCTTATTGTTACGAGCTATCTGGTTCCTATACAACCGTTGCAAGAGTTCGGTTCGTATTGCCAACACCCAGTCAAACTCGTTTCCAGTGAGAGTTGGACTCTGCCAGGGCTGCTCTATGTCACCGATCCTGTTCATAATTTTTATGGACAGGATATCTAGGCGCAACCAAGGATTGGAGGACGTCATGCTCGGTGACCACAGGATTTCATCTCTGCTGTTTGCTGATGATGTTGTCCTGTTGGCTTCATCAAGCAGTGACCTCCAGGCCTTGCTGGAATGGTTTCCTACCGAGTGTGAAGCGGCTGGGATGAGAATCATCACCTCCAAGTCCAAAGTCCCAGGTCCTCAGCCAGTAAAAGGTGGATTGTCCTCTCCAGGTTGGGGACAAGCTTCTGCCCCAATTGGAGGAGTTTAAGTATCTCGGGGTCTCATTCACGAGTGAGGGGAGACTGGAGCGAGAGATTGACAGACGGATTGGAGCAGCCTCTGCAGTGATGTGGACGTTGTACCGGACTGTTGTGGTGAAGAGAGAGCTGAGCTCTAAAGCAAAGCTGTCCATTTACCGGTCAATCTACGTTCCTACCCTCACCTATGGTCATGAGCTTTGGATAATGACCGAAAGAATGAGATCGTGGATACAAGTGGCTGAAATGAGCTTTCTCCGTAAGATTGCTGGACTCGCCCTCAGAGATAGGATGAGGAGCTCAGTCATCCAGGAGAGGCTCAGAGTAGAACCGCTGCTCCTCCATATCAAAAGGAGGCATCTGATCAGGATGCCTCCTGGACACCTCCCTCTTGAGGTGTTTCGGGCACGTCCCACTGGGAGGAGACCCCGGGGCAGACCCAGGACATGCTGGAGAGACTACGTCTCCCAACTGGCCTGGGAACGTCTTGGTATCCTCTCTGAAGAGCTGGAACAGGTGGCCGGGGAGAGGGAAGTTTGGACTTCTCTACTTGAACTGCTGCCTACATGACCTGGACCTCTGGAAAAGTGGTAGAAAATGGATGGATGGATGGATAGTTTCTTTTTTCCATTGAGAAAGAGTAGAAAAGAGAAGGGGAAAAAAACCCATTCAGAATGGTAATTTACTTACACATACCTATATGATCAGAGGTGGGTATAGTAGCCAGAAATTCTACTCATGTAAGAGCAGTGTTATAAAACTAATTATTAAAAGTCGACACCCAAAAATTTCTAGTTGAGTTAAGGGTACAAAGAGCACCCACTTAAAAACTTGAGTAATGAATTCAGTCTCCAAAATTTATAACAATTTTCTTATAGTTTTCTACTTTTCTCAGTAAATTTATCTAAATTTGAACACCATTTTCCACAAATTTGTAATTTCCTCTTGTAAAATTATGTTTTCTTGTATATTTGAGACTTTATTATAAATTTGTGGATTATTTTATGACTAATTTTTGCCTAATTTTTTTTTAATAAAATTGCTGATTTTTTTTTTAATAAATTTGAAACAGAATGTGGTAATATTTTGACTTTTTTCCTTATACAATTTAAACTTTTGACCATAATTTTGCAGAGCCAGAACAGAACAATAATTTAACTTTGATTTCAAAGAAATACAATTATTAATAAATTTGTATTCAATGAAATAAATTGAGTAAAATGACCAAAGATGTAGTTATTTCTGTTATAATATTTATATATACAGTTTTTTAGAATGCTCCTTGCTAAACGGACAACAGGAAGAACCTCCCTTATTTTGAAATCCAAATGTTGGCAGGTTTAGTTTTTCTGAAGGCTGGAGGATGTTGACGGATTTAAGTCACTGACTTTATGAATTTTGGTCATTTTAAATTTCCAAGTACATAATAATGAACATTCATTCATTCATTCATTCATTCATTCATTCATCTTCTTCTACTTAATCCTTTTTGGGTCGCGGGGTGGGGGTGGAGCCTATCCCAGCATCTTTGGGTGAGAGGCAGGATAATAATGAGCATAAATTAGTTAATATTGTAGTATTGGTGAAGTAAATCCTCAGTAATTCAGTCACCCTTGCCTTCCCCTCAATTAGCCTGCCTATGAAGCCTAACCATCCTAACCTAACCAGCTTTCTGTGGCAGCTGTAGCACAGGTGTAGTGTGGCCAACTACTGATCGGAGGGTCAGGGGGCTCTGTCTGCACTCTGCGTGTCGAAGAGTCCTTGAGCAAGACACTGAACCCCCAATTGCTCCTGGTGGGTCAGGCCAGCACCTGTGTATGACAGCTCTGCCGCCATCACTGTGTGAATGTGTGTGTGAATTGGTGGATAGCAGGATCTGTAAAGTGCTTTGGTCATCTAGAGACAAAAAAAGTGCTATATAAGTGAACACCATTTACCATTTCTCCAAAGGATTGCTGGACTCACCCTTAGAGATAGGGTGAGGGGCTCAGTCATCCGAGAGAGGCTCAGATTAGAACTGCTGCTCCTCCAAATTGAAAGGAGCCAGTTGAGGTGGTTTGGGTATCTCTGATCAGGATGCCTCCTGGATGCCTCCCACTTGAGGTGTTTCAGGCTCGTCCCACTGGGAGGAGACCCTGGGGCAGACCCAGGACACGCTGTAAAGACTATGTCTCCCAGCTGGCCAAAGAACGCCATGGTATCCTCTCTGAAGAGCTGGAGCAGGTGGCTGGGGAGAGGGAAGTTTGGGCTTCTCTGCTTGGGCTGCTGCCTCTGCAACCCGGGTCTTCAGAACAGCAGTAGAAAATGGATGGATGAAGCCTAACCACACCTGTTTGCTAAGCAACTCATTATTGTTCCCATTACCAGCGGGTTAAATCCATGATAAATGCCTTCACTGCTTACATACCTCTTCTGCTTTTTTCCTTGTTTGAAGTACTTAAATAAGCTCATGCTTTGCTCTGACACAGAATCAGGTTTGTCGCTCAGACACCGATGCTAGATAGGTTTGCCTGCTGACTGGAACGGTCACACAGGCGCTTCAGAACTCAGACGCATGGGTGATTGTCATGTGCATTGTTCTCATGCGCGCTTGCGGAGCGTCATTCCCTCATTTATTTTCTTAGCATGGAGGCTGAGTTTTTGGTGTGGTGGGCTGCCACGCAGAAATGTGACCAGCGGAATCCCTGATATACATCATGACAGTTGAGTCACGTTGTAATGCTATCACAATGCTTGAGTCATGAATAAATATCACGACACTTGAGTCATGATGCAATGTTATCACAATACTTGAGTCACGATGCAATACTATTACAATACTTGAGTCACGATGCAATGCTATCTTGATACTCGAGTCATGATGCAATGATGTTACGATACTGGAGTCGTGATGTAATGCTATCACGATACATTTGTCCGAGACAAACTCCTAGTTTGTGTACTACATGAACAATGGCAATAAATTTCATTCTGATTCTGATTCATGATGCAATACTATCACGATACTTGAGTCACGATGCAATGCTATTACGATATTTGAGTCATGATGCAATGCTATTATGATACTTGAGTCACAATGCAATGCTATCACATGATACCTGAGTCACGATGCAATGCTATCACATGATGCTTGAGTCATGATGCAATACTATCACGATTCTTGAGTCATGATGCAATGCTATCATGATACTTGAGTCTTGAATAAATATGATACTTGAATCATGATGCAAAGCTATAACGATACATGTTGCAATGCAATGCTATCACGATACTTGAGTCATGATGCAGTGCTATTACGATACTTGAGTCATGATGCAATGCTATCATGATACTTGAGTCACAATGCAATGCTATCACACGATACCTGAGTCACGATGCCATACTATCACGATACTTGCATCATGATGCAATGCTATCACGATTCTTGAGTCATGATGCAATGCTATCATGATACTTGAGTCTTGAATAAATATCATGATACTTGAGTCACGATGCAAAGCTATTATGATACTTGAGTCACGATGCAATACTGTCACATAATACTTGAGTCATGATGCAATGCTATCACGATACTTGAGTCACAGTGCAATGCAATCACATACTTGAGTCATGATGCAATGCTATCATGATACTTGAGTCACAGTGCAATGCAATCACATGATACTTGAATCATGATGCAATGCTATCACAATACTTGGGTCACAATGCAATGTTATTGTGATACTTGATGCAGTGATATCATGCGATACTTGAGTCATGATTCAATGCTATCATATTTGAGTCACAATGCAATACTATTGTGATATTTGAGTCATGATGCAATAGTATCTTGATACTTGAGTCACGATGCAATACTATCATGCAATACTTGAGTCACAATGCAATACTATCATGTGATACATGAGTCACGATGCAATACTACCATGCGATACTTGAGTCATGATGCAATACTATCATGCGATATGAGTCATGATGCAATACCATCATGCGATACTTGAGCCACGATGCAGTACCATCATGCGATACTTGAGTCACGATGCAGTACCATCTTGTGATACATGAGTCACGATGCAATACCATCATGCGATACATGAGTCACGATGCAATACCATCATGCGATACTTGAGTCCCGGTGCAATACCATCATGCGATACTTGAGTCCCGGTGCAATACCATCATGCGATCCTTGCGTCCGGGTGCAATACCATCATGCGATACTTGAGTCCTGGTGCAATACCATCATGCGATACTTCAGTTACAATGCAATACTATTGTGATACTTGGTCAGGATTCATTACTATTGCGAAACTTGAGTCAAGATGCAATCTATCATGATACTTGAGACACGATGCAATGCTATCACGATACTTGAGTCTTGAATAAATATCACAATACTTGCATCATGATGTAATGCTATCACGATACTTGAGTCATGATGCAAAACTATTGTGATACTTGAGTCATAATGCAAAACTATTGTGATACTTGTGTCATGATGCAATACTATCTCGATACTTGAGTCACGATCCAATACCATCATGCGATACTTGAGTCATGATGCAATGCTATCATGATATTTGAGTCGCAATGCAATACTATCGTGATATTTGAGTCATGATGCAATACTATCTTGATACTTGAGTCACGATGCAATACTATCATGCGATACTTGAGTCACGATGCAATACTATCATACGATACATGAGTCACGATGCAATACTATCATGTGATACTTGAGTCATGATGCAATACTATCATGCGATATATGAGTCATGATGCAATACCATCATGCGATACTTGAGTCACGGTGCAGGTGCAGTACCATCATGCGGTACTTGAGTCCCAGTGCAATACCATCATGCGATACTTGAGTCATGGTGCAATACCATCATGTGATACTTGAGTCACGGTGCAAAACTATCATGCGACACTTCAGTTACAATGCAATACTATTGCGATACTTGGTCAGGATTCATTACTATTGCGAAACTTGAGTCAAGATACAATCTATCATGATACTTGAGACACGATGTAAAGCTATCACGATACTTGAGTCTTGAATAAATATCACAATACTTGCATCATGATGTAATGCTATCACACGATACTTGAGTCATGATGCAATACTACTGTGATACTTGTCATGATACAATGCTATTACGATACTTGAGTCACAATGCAACACTATTGTGATACTTGAGTCATGATGCAATACTATCGCAATACTTGAGTCACAATGCAAAGCAGTCACGTTGCCTGAGCCATGATGCAATGCTATCGCAATAGTGATTCATGATGCAGTACTATTGCGATACTCAAGTCACGGTGTAATACTATCACGATACTTGAGTCACAGTGCAATACTATCTCGATACTTGAGTCACGATGCAATGCTATCACGATACCAGAGTCATGATGCAATGCTATCACAATACTTGTCATGGTGCAATGCTATCATGATACTTGAATCACATTGCAATGCTATCACGACACTTGAATCTTGACTAAATATCATGATACTTGAATCATGATGCAGTGTTATCACATGATACTTGAGTCACAATGCAATACTATTGCGATACTCGAGTCATAATGCAATACCTTTGCAATACTTGAGTCACGATGCAGTATATCACGATACTTGAGTCAGGATGCAGTCCTATCATGAAACTTGAGTCAGGATGCAATGCTACCACATGATACTTGAATCACGATGCAGTGCTATCACATGATACTTGAGTCATGATGCAATGCTATCATGCAATACTTGAGTCATGATGCAATGCTATCATGCAATACTTGAGTCATGATGTAATACTATCGTGATACTTGAGTCACGATGCAATGCTATTGTGATACTTGAGTCACAGTGAAATGCTATCATGGGATAGTTAAGTCATGATGCAATGCTATCACACGATACTTGAATCACAATGCAGTACTATCACAATTCTTGTCATCATGCAATGTCATGATACTTGAGTCATGATGCGGTTCTATCACACAGTACTTGAAACACAATGCAATGCTGTCACGATACTTGAGTCACGATTAGGGATGTTAATGATGAATTGACTTAAGATTAATTCTCGATAAGAATTTAGTTGACTAAATTATATTAGTTGCCAATTAATTAATAACTCAGCAGTTCTTTTCAATGGAAGCTTATCCTATGAAATGTAGTGGCTTCGTCATCCAGGCAGGGGCACACGTGGTCACCCACTGCTGCATTTCAACCGAAAAAGCAGAAGAAGATGCTAAGCCCCCAGAGTGCATGCGCTGTGCTGAGTGAAAAAACTCGCCCTTCCGGGTTATGTCGGAGAGCCACAAGTTCCAATGGCATGTTCTAATGTCCACCCACTTACCTATCCCTGCTAGACGGGAAAGCAGACCGGACTCGAAGCCACCACTGAGGTAACAGACAACAGAAGGAGCCCAGATCGTACTGGGTTTGCCTGGATTTCTGGGGTACTGTGATAATGTTTAACATGCAACAGATGAAGCAGCTCACAATTTATTTTCCTGTTAAAACAGTCTACCAGTGCACCTCAGTAAATTAGAATATGAAAGTTTTTTTAATATAACTAAAAAAAGGACAAATTTTATGTTGGTAGTAGTTTTTAAAATAAATAAAAAATCATGCATTTGTAATTTACTGAGATGTACCAGCGCATAGTGCACACTATACAGTGCAAAATTTGTTAAAGTACAAAAAATGCTATTGTCAGTAGTAAAAAAAAAATGCAAATGGTACAATAAATCATTGAGTAATATAATGTTTATGTTTTATTCAGTATATGAAAAAACAACAACTTTTTATTTGTTAAGACTATATTGTACTGAAGGAAATTCAGATTCTCAGGAAAAATGCTGCTTATCAATTAATCATCAATTGATCTATAAGGTGAATCAACTATCAATTAATGAATTAATCTATAACTTGCATCCCTAGTCATGATGCAGTGCTATTACAACACTTGAGTCATGATGCAATGTTGTCATGACACTTTAGTCATGATGCAGTGCTATCCCAATACTTGTCACAATGTGATGAGTCATGATGCAGTGCTATTGTGATGCTTGAGTCATGATGCAGTGCTATTGTGATATTTGAGTCATGATGCAATGCTGTCACACAGTGATCCTCAGGTGGGTCTGCAGCCAGGTTGTGCTCAAGGTCAACATCAAAGGTCAGCAGATTTGAACTTTCTTGGGATTTCCTCCAGCTGGAATGAGCTCCTCAATCATTGAGAGTCTGGTTTGTTCAATTGTAGGATATGAGGTACCAAGGAGAACTCTCATTGATTCAGTCCTTTAAAATGTAGGAACTGAATGAAAACTTAGATAAAGAAACTGGAATGTGTAAAATATCTTTAATCAGTCAGTCCTTAGTTGTACTGTCAAATTTGGGTAAATATTTTCCCAACAATTCCTTCTTGTCACCAAGAACTGACCAAACATTAGGTAGTTTCTAGGTGTTTCAGTCAAATTCAAATGTTTATTCTGTGCACTTGTTGACTTAATTTGCATGTCAGATATCCTCACATTAATTCTAAATCATTAATGGCTGTGCACCCGGTGATTGGAGGATCTGTAATTCTCATTTTGGTGGATCATGGACTTCAGCACCAATCAAAGAACCCTTCCCATCCTGGTCCATGTAGTCACCGACTCCCCCCATTCTCCACACAGAGATCCTGGGGGTCTTACATCCAAACTTCCATGGAGTTTGAGGCAAAGCTATCACCTAATGACCCTGAAAACATGTCTGAGGAACCAGAGGATCCAAGGAAACATTTGGCAGCTCCAGTTTGGACCGAAAAAGACAAATATTGGCTCAGAGAACTGAAAACTACACAGAGAGAGGGGTACCACAACAACAAAACTGGAACTGAGAACATCCCAGAACCAGAAAGTGACTCCAACTTCTGTTTGTGGAGTTATCTTAATACCAACGATAAAAGGAGGGAGCTGCTGATCAAGACATACGAATACAAAGAGGAAACATTCCAAGTACCTGACCCAAAGAAATCAGGAGAATCGGAACCCTCTAGAAACCATCTGGAAAAGGTGGAGTACTCTGGCATTGAGGACATCAGGTTAAAGCAGGAACCAAAGGAATTTGCTAACGGTCAAATAAAACCTGAAACAAAAACACTAACAGAAGCAGAACTTTCCAGAAATCTGTCCACAGAGTCTGAGCACTCCCATCAGGAGTCAAAGGAATCCACTAACAGTCAAATAAATCCAGAGAGGGCAATGGAGATGGAACATTTTAGTAATTGGTCAAAAAAGTCTGAACACTCCATTCAGGAGTTAACGGAAACTGCTAGCAGTCACATAAAATCCGAGATGGACACAGAGACACTAATGGAAGAAGAACTATCCAGAAATCTGTCCACAGAGTCTGAGTATTTCAGCCAGGAGTTGAAGAAATCCACCAGCTGTCAAATAAATCCAGAGATGGTAATGGATGAAGAACTTTCCAGTAATTGGTCAAAAAAGTCTGGACACTCCATTCAGAAGTTGAACGAAACTGGTGAAGGTCAAACAAAACTGGAGACTGTAACGGAAACTGAGACGGACATTGAAACTGAGATGGACATGGAAACTAAGATGGAGACAAAGACAACAGCTGGTAGCCGCTCATTTTTGGGGTACTTCATTGGAAAGCTATCCCAGGTTTACAGTGAGGTCAGTAGAAGACTACAGGACACACGAGACATCATCCAAATTGCTGGTGTGGATGGCATGAAGGTTGTGTTATATCAGTCCATGACCCCGATGCCGCTGGTTCGTCAGATGCCTTTTCACAAACACCTGGAATCTCCCATTATGGCAGAAGCTGAAGTCCACATGGTGGATCTATCCAAGAATACCGTTGTTACTCTTCCTCTGAACTCTGGCACCAAGTCTGTAGTCCACAACATCTCTGGATGGCCTGAAGGATCTGTGTCCTTACTCAGAGATGCCAGTCCACAAGTGTTTCATCAGAGGCTGGTTGAGCTTCCACCAGCATTGCGTGAGTTGCAGACATCTTCAGCTGACAGGATTCTGGAAAATCTGGCATTTCTGGCTCCTCAGACAAGCTCCGTCAAACTTCAGAGTGTTCTTTGGCTCACTGCGGCCAACAGGAAATGGACTATCCCAAAACCTGTGTGCTTGGTTTTATCGAACCAGGAGATCACTGCAGTCTCAGCTGGGTCAGGTTCTGTCAAGTCTTTGACCATTTTTCATCATTTCAACCTCCGGGACATCAAGGAGGTCCAGATAGGTTTGGCAGGACAGCACGTCCGTCTGATTGGCTGCACTGAGGACACTATTTTAACCGTGTTCACCTACAGCAAAGAGCTGACTCAGGAGTTCTGTCGGGCGCTCCTGAAGGCCATCTGTCCCGAGGAGTCCACCAAGGACCATCCCCTACTCTCCAAAGACCTCATGGTCCTCTCTATGGATTGGACTTCCATCGTTCCAGACTTGGTCCTCGACTGTGGCCTCTGTCTTACGTCCAGATTCAAGAGGGTTCTGGCGGACCTACTCTACATCGTCCACGGGAACATGGATCATCCTGGGAGTCCGTCCCTGGCCTACATCTGTCCTCTGCTCTACACCAGTGTCAGGATCCAGAACTCCACCTGGGTACGCCAGAACACGGTCTCCCAGTTCCTCCTCACTGATACCCACGTGGCTCTGCTCTGGGAGGATGGCGTCTTTCACCCGGTGCCTCGGGGGTCCAGTCTGGTCCCAGTTCAGCCCCAGTTTCAGGGACTGGAGCTCTGCAGACGTTCAGAAATCAGATGTCTGCTGGTGAGAGTGAAGGACGACTGCCTGCTGGTGGACATCATCTTCAGGAACCAATGGGGTACTAGAGGGGACAGACCCCTTAAATTGGGAGGATCCGGTCAGTCCTGGAAACTGTCCTTTGGCTGCACCACAGAGGCCCGGGTCCTCATCAACCACTTATGTGCCTGAAAGGCCATCGTCTTATTTTAGTGAAGAAGTAACTCTGGGTCAAAGGGACTTAGACCGACTTAAGTTACTTAGCATCTGAAGACTTAGAATGTTCAGATTTGGTCTTGTACACCTTCTCCTTGGAAGAGAAGAGGAAGGTTCTCACTGAGCCTCAGCGCTAATGAGCTAGCTAGCATCCCGACCGTGGTTTTTAGAGCTCTTCTCCATAAACTCTAATCACCTTACTAGACATCCATGGTCCCGGCTCATTCATTAATTCACCTTCAGTAATATATCTGACATCATACTGGATTTTTTTTTTCCCAGTACAACACGGGCACGGAGACTGTTAGCATGTCACTGTTAGCGACACGAATCAGAACACCCGGGGATTTTATGTCTCTTTGTTGTAAATAGTAGCCACCCCTAAAAGCACTCATACATCAGGCTAACATACATAGAAGTCATTTGCACATTAGCAAGACATGGCTAGACATCGGTCGACTAGCTATGTCATGTGCAAACAACCTCTATAAGACATATTCCCAATGTAAACTTGCCTACATCGGCCTGACATGTGTGCTGTTGGGGATTTGGGCTTTTAAACTCTAAACTTTCAGCAAGTGTTTGCTAGCTTTGGTTTTCAGACTAGGTAACATGCTAATGACTAACATTAGGCTGAAACATAGCATCGCCATCAAAACACAAATCTCAGAGAAATGAAAAACTGGGGTTCATTATTATTAGCATTTAAATCCATAGGCCATAACATGGCCTGTTGGAGGAGAGCTCCTTCACCCGTGTGTAAAACGGTGCTGTGGTGTTTAAACCCTGAGGCGTTCACGGTGTTTGTGTGGAACTTTAACTTCTGTGTCTGTTACAGAAATTCAGGATCTTTGATCTTTATTGTCTGAGCACTTTTAACTGTGAAACACTCAAATGTTTTTTGTGATTTTAATATAAATACATGTTTTTGTGAGCCATTTTAAAATGTTTCCTTCTAAATTTGTGGTTGTTTTTTAGCTTTCAGATTTGAACTCTGTCACATAAATCCTGATTATTTTTTCCTTATTTACTATGATGAATTCGTACATAATAAATCCTGTTTATTGTTTTAAGTGCTGAAGTGGGAATGTAGAAGTAAGTTTAAACAGATAAATAAAGATTTGACCTTTCATGACTCTTAGGGCCTGATCGTAGTTTGTTTTCCTGAGTCATTGTCCTGTGTCTTCTGTCCTCTTCTCTGTATTTTTGTATTTTTTATCATGTTTTGCAGCGTGTTGTGTTTGGTGTCTCTGTACGTGGCGGCGGTGGCAGTGATGGCATCCAGGACCTGGTTAAAGTCAGCATTCCTCGTTACGTCCTGCGTGGTCAGGGGAAGGACGAACACTTCGAGTTTGAGGTCAAGGTTGGTCTAAAATGAAGCCATATTCTTGCCACAGGAACCTTTTTAGTTCCAGAACTGTCAGCAGTAGTTTCTGTAGGTTTTAGTTGTTTTAGCACCACAGAAGCTGACATGAAGTTGAGTTTTCTCCTGTGTATGGCCTGAAATCCTCAAAAATTTGGTGAATTATAGTTCCAGTTTCTGTATTTTGATATAAAGTGAAACAACAATCTGTCAGAAATTTGCAGCTTTTTTCTTGTAAATTTGCTTTTTTGACATGTAAATTGTCAGCTTTTTACTTGTAAATTTGCCATTTTTTCCCCCAAATTTGCTACTTTTTAACATGTAAATTTGCTACCTTTTTGCACGTAAATTTGCAGCTTTTTACTTGTAAATTTGCAACTTTTTACCTCTGAAATTGCAACCTTTTTTTACTTGTAAATTTGCTTTTTTACTTGTAAATTTGCTACTTTTTACTTGTACATTTAATGTTTTTTACTTGTAAATTTGCAGCTTTTTTACTTGTAAATTTGCAGTTTTTACTTGTAAATTTGCAGCTTTTTACCTCTAAATTTGCAGGTTTTTAACATGTAGATTTGCAGCTTTTTTTACTTGTAAATTTGCAGCATTTTTACTTCTAAATTTGCAGCTTTTTTTACATCTAAATTTGCAGTTTTTATCCATAAATTTTCAGCTTTTTTACTCGTAAATTTGCTGCCTTTTTACATGTAAATTTGCCACATTTTACATGTAAATTTGCTATATTGTACATGCAAATTTGCTACTTTTTTACATGCAAATGTGCTACTTTTTTACTTGTAAATTTGCTACTTTTTACATGAAAAATTGCATTCAGCTTTTTTACTCATAAATTTGCTACTTGTTTACATGTAAATTTGCCACATTTTACAAGTAAATTTGCTCCATTTTACATGTATATTTGCTCCATTTTACATGCAAATTTGCTACTTTTTACATGTAAATTTGCTACTTTTTTATCTTGTAAATTAGTTGTAAATCTAATGAATTGGCCTTTAAAGTGTCTTTAAGTCTTGAATTCCAAACTTCCTCCTTGTAGGAGTCAGATCAGTTTTATTTCCTCCAGTGATTTATTTTAACCTTTATTTAACCAGCTGGTCAGTTGAGAACCAACTGTCATTTCCAATGATAACCTGGCCAAGAGGCAGCATAAAAAAGGACAAACAAAAAGAAATACATACAAAGCAAACAATACAATATCATACCACTTAAAACAGATGACGTGGATGTTCTGACGTGGATGTTCTCTGATTCTCCTTCGTGTTCCTGTCTCCAGCTGACGGTGATGGAGGACTCGTGGTCAGTGTTCAGACGTTACAGCAGATTCAGAGAGATGCACAGAAGCCTCAGATCCAAGTACCCACAGGTCAGTGAGTTTCTGATGAATCCTGACATCTGTCTGATGGACTCACACTAGAATCAGAGCGACCACGGATATGTTTATCCAAAACCTAAAAAATCATCGGTAATTAGGGGTGTAACGGTACATGCATTCGTATTTGGATTTTTTGGTACGGCACCTTTGGTTCGGTACGGAGGCGTACCAAGGTTGCACACGGACCATGTTGAGTGATGGAGAGAAAGTGTAACCGCCTCGTGCAATATATGTAAACAAACAGTGCAGCCCAGCCTCTGATTAGCGAATGTCATGGCTGGCTGTACGGAGAAGCCAGAGCTTGAAGACCCTCTTCACAAGTCTCCTGACTGGGAACACTTCGGTTTTCCGGTGAAATATGTGAACGGACAAAGACAAGTGAATAAGACGAAAACAGCATCAGATATGCTTTTGACAGTATGTTAAATTTGTTAACTCATTTGAAACGGCACTACGCGAACGTGAATATCATTGCTGCATGAAAAAAAGAAGAAGCCTAGCGCAGTACAAGTGCAGCTTCCAGCTGCATTCAGACAGCCTCTGAGGGACTTTTCAGATGGAGCCACAGCAATAACAAATGCCTTTGGTGTTTTTATAGCAGCAGATCTAAGGCCATATTCAGCTGTTGAGAACACCAGGTTTAAACACATGCTGAAGGTAATCGAGCCCGGTATGAAGTTCCTTGTTGTGCTCTCTTCAGCCAGAAAATAATTCCGTCCTTTCAAGAACAAGCTAAAGCTGTTCATGCTGCCCTTGAGGCCAGTGTTTTTCACGGGTGCCCTGGTATGTTCCTTATTAATTGTCCAAAAAATTGCAAATAATTTGCTGTTGTTGTGCATGGGTGCCTTCAGAACCTAAACACAATGATAAATTTGCAGTTTTTTTGACCAATTAACAAGTGAAATTAGATAATTAATTTCTCATAGAAACTTGAACATACCAGAGCACCCTGGTTAAAATCACTGCTTCAGGCAATAAGGAATAAAAGAATAATTCAGACTATTCAAACTTCTATTGTTGCACTTGTCTACATCGTTCATTTGCTAAAAAGAATTGACTGCTGGCAGTTTGCAGTTTTTTTGTCAAAGCTGTTCCTGCTTATACAAAAGATAAGCAGTTTTATGTTTCTCATTTTGTTTCCTTACTGTACCAAAAATGAACCGAACCTTGATCTTTAAACCAAGGTACGTACCGAACTGTGATTTTAGGCGTATCGTTACACCCTGACTGGTAATCCATAAATTTTCATTTCAAAGATCTTAATGGATGGATGCATTTGTGACTTTTTTTTATTGTAAAACTGCAAGTTTTTTTCCCCTTGCTATAAATTTGTGTGTGTGGGGGGGGTGACATAATTTTGCAACTTTTTTCTAATTCTCATGAGGTCACAAAGTTTGTGCCGTTTCTGCAAATTCAGACGTGGACAAAATTGTTGGTACCCCTCTGTTAATGAAAGAAAAACCCAGAATAGTCACAGAAATAACTTGAATGTGACAAAAGTGGTAATAAATAAAAATTCTATGAAAATTAATTAATGAAAATCAGACAGTGCTTTTGAATTGTGGTTCAGCAGAATTATTTTAAAAAACAAACTCATGAAACAGGCCTGGACAGAAATCATGGTACCCTTAACTTAATATTTTGTTGCACAACCTTTCCAGGCAATCACTGCAATCAAACGATTTCCGTAACTGTCAATGAGACTTCTGCACCTCTCAGCAGGTATTTTGGCCCACTCCTCATGAGCAAACTGCTCCACTTGTCTCAGGTTTGAAGGGTGCCTTCTCCAGACGGCATGTTTCAGCTCCTTCCACAGATGTTCAATAGGATTTAGATCAGGGCTCATAGAAGGCCACTTTAGAATAGTCCAATGTTTGGCTCTTAGCCATTCTTGGGTGTTTTTAGCTGTGTGTTTTGGGTCATTATCCTGTTGCAAGACCCATGACCTGCAACTGAGACCAAGCTGTCTGACACTGGGCAGCACATTTCTCTCTAGAATACCTTGATAGTCTTGAGATTTCATTGTACCCTGCACAGATTCAATACACCCTGTGCCAGATGCAGCAAAGCAGCCCCAGAACATAACAGAACCTCCTCCATGTTTCACAGTAGGGACAGTGTTCTTTTCTTGGTATGCTTCATTTTTGCGTCTGTCAACATAGAGCTGATGTGCCTTGCCAAAAAGTTCCAGTTTTGTCTCGTCTGTCCACAGGACATTCTCCCAGAAGCTTTGTGGCTTGTCAACATGCAGTTTTGTCAAATTCCAGGTTTTTTATGATTTGTTTTCAACAGTGGTGTCCTCCTTGGTCGTCTCCCATAAAGTCCACTTTGGCTCAGACAATGACGGATGGTGCGATCTGACACTGATGTACCTTGACCTTGGAGTTCACCTTGAATGTGTTTAGAGGTTGCTCTGGGCTCTTTTGCTACCATTCGTGTTATCCGTCTCCTCCTGCTGCCACGTCCAGGGAGGTTGGCTACAGTCTCGTGGATCTTAAATTTCTGAATAATATGTGCAACTGTAGTCACAGGAACATCAAGCTGCTTGGAGATGGTCTTATAGCCTTTACCTTTAACATGCTTGTCTATAATTTTCTTTCTAATCTCCTGAGACAACTCTCTCCTTTGCTTCCTCTGGTCCATGTTTAGTGTGGTACACACCATGTCACCAAACAGCACAGTGACTACTTGTCACCCTTTAAATAGGCCGACTGACTGATTACAAATTTGTAGACACCTGTGATGTTAATTAGAGGACACATCTTGGTTGAACATGTCCCTATGGTCACATTATTTTCAATCTTTTCTAGGGGTACCATCATTTTTGTCCAGGCTACTAACTAACTAACTAACCTGCACTTACACAGCGCTTTTCTAGTCACAAAGACCACTCAAAGCGCTTTCACTAGTACCAACCCTCTATTCTAAGGGCCTATAGGAAACAGATATCTAGGGACAATTTAGAACAGCCAATTAACCTAACATGCATGTCTTTGGATTGTGGGAGGAAACCGGAGCCCCCGGAGTAAACCCACACAGCACAGGGAGAACATGCAAACTCCACACAGAAAGGTTCCAGCCCCTGCCAGCCTGGGGATTCGAACCAGGAACCTTCTAGCTGTAAGGCAACAGTGCTAACCACTGCACCACCGTGTCGGTTTCATGAGTTTGTTTTTTAAAATAATTCTGTTGAACCAGCATTGTCTGATTTTCATTGGTTAATTTTCATAGAATTTTTGTTTATTACCACTTTTGTCAGATTCAAGTTATTTCTGTGACCATTGTGGGTTTTTCTTTCATTAACAGAGGGGTACCAACAATTTTGTCCACGTCTGTACAAGCTCTTAAATGTTCTAAACAGTAGAGAATCTGCCATTGTGGTGCTCAGCAAACAGCCTGAAACTGAATGTCCACAAAACCAAAGAACTCATAATGGACTTCAGGAAGAACAGACAGGACCATCCCCCTACTCATAAATGGTGACTGTGTGGAAACCGTCCCCACCTTCAGGTTCCTGAGCACCCACATCTCCTCTGACCTCTCCTGGACTGTCAACACCAAGGACCTGGTGAAGAAAGCCCAGCAGTGGCTGCACTTCCTCCATGTCCTGAAGAAGAACAACCTGGACCAGAAGGTGCTGCTGGCCTTCCATCGCTGCTCGGTGGAGAGCGTGCTCATCTACTGTCTGGGTGCGTGGTATGCCGGCTTCACGGCCAAGAACAGGAAGGCTGTGCAGAGGGTCATCAGCACCGCCCAAAAAATCATGGGTGGCCCTCTGCCCTCCCTGAAGGACATCTCCGGATCCTCCTGTCTCAGAAAGACCAAGGCCATCACAGGAGACCCCTCACATCCCATCCACCACATGTTTGACCTGCTTACCCCTGGATGACGGTTCAGATCAACCAGGTCCCACACCTCCAGACTGACAGTTTCTTCTATAGTGTTTTTGTTTTTCTTATTTCAGACAGAGATGAAAAGGAGATGTTTATCTTTACCTTTACATGCTTCAACTGTCCACTGCAGTCTTCCTCAGAAGCAACAGCTGATCACTGTGACGTGTCGTTTATCAGCTGTTTTTCCTTGGCGAGGCCAGCCCAGCTGAACTGTCAGATCCACTTCGCCACCCACGCCCCCTGCTGTCCAATGGTCTCTGGAGAATGTAGTCCCAGGTGTGAGAAAGCATAAATGCCCCCTCCTCCCAATTCATGCTGTCTTTTCCCCGCTTCCTGATTTCTATGGCCTCCTTGATCCAACGTTTGTGTCTGTTACTCTCTGATCCAATGATTTTTGCATTGTCCCAGTCCATGATGTGATTATTTCTTCTGCAGTGATCTGATATTGCTGATTTTAATATTGCTTGTTCTGCCTTTTCTTTTTGTGATTTTGTGAGTCGTCCTTGTGTTTCCTTCTCACATTCTTCTGTTGTTCTTTTTTCCTTGTGGTCAATGATCTTCCCGTTTCTCCGACGTAAGCCTTGTTGCATGAGCTGCATGATATTTCATATATTACATTACACTTTTTGCCTTGTTCCATTTTGTCCTTGGGGTGTACTAATAACTGTCTTAATTTTTTGTGTGGCTTTACTGCTGTTTATTTTGTGTTTTTTCATGATCCTTTGAATTGGTTCTGTTATCCCTCGGATGTATGGTATGGTTATGATGTCCTTGTTTTTTATTTCGACTTTTGGTCCGTGTCTTGTTTTTTCTTTGTTTTTGACTTGTTGTTTCCCTTTATTTTTGTCCCATATTGGATATTGGCAGCATGTGAGTACATGTCTTATGTGGTTTTCCTCCTCCTGTCTGTCTTCTTGGTCTGTGATGATGGTCTGTTCATACAGTGTTCTGATGACAGAGTTTGTGCACTGTGGGGTGTTCTGATGTCCATAGTAGGTATTGATCCGTGTGGGTTGGTTTCCTATAAACTGAGATTGTTATGCTGCCATCATCATTGTGGTGGATTTTCATGTCCAGAAAAGCTATAGTCCCATTTTCTTCCTCTTTGTGTGTGAATTTTATGTTCTTGGTGCTGTCCGTGTTGTTCAGATAGCCTGTGAGTTCTTGTATCATTTTTTAATTTTCTCTGGTATGCCATCTACACATCTCCTCCAGAGGGTGGGTTTACATTGTATGGGTGCTGTGTTGATGGCTTTGTTTTCCAGATCCTCCATGAAAAAGCTGCCCATGATGGCTGATGGTGGGCCTCCTATTGCAAATCCTTCCTTTTGTCTGTAAATTTTTTCTTTGTATTGGAAATAGGTGGATTTTGCAACAAATTGTAATAGTCCAGATATGTCGTCAACTCTGAGATTTGTGCGTCTTTTGAGGGTTCTGTCATTGGATCATTGGATCGGAGATTAACAAACAAACGTTGGATCAAGGAGGCCATAGAAATCAGGAAGCGGGGAAAAGACAGCATGAATCAGGACGAGGGGGCATTTATGCTTTCTCACACCTGGGACGATATTCTCCAGAGACCATGGGACGGCAGGGGGCGTGGCCAGCCCGGTGGATCGGCCAGTTCAGCTGGGCTGGCCATGCCTAGGAAAACCAGCTGATAAACAACACGTCACAGCGATCAGCTGACACTTCTGAGGAAGACTGTAGACACCAGTCGAAACATGTCAAGGTAAAGCTAAACATCTTTTCATCCTTGTCTAAAACAAGAAAAACAAAACACCTGCAACTGAAAAAGAAGGCAGAATGAAACCACTCAAAGTGACAGTTTCTTCCTCTGAGCCATCTGGACTGCAAACAGTCAAAGGCCCCTCCCCTCGAACTCTCACATGCACAGAACTGAGGACCTTTTAATGATCATAAAAAAACTCACCTGTCTTTGCATTCCACACTTTCATACACATTGATCCATCCGTGAAACCACTACCTAATCTGTGTATATTTTTATAATCCGGGGCTACTTTATTGAAATGTGTGTTTTGTAACTGTGTTTTATTTACATCTTTTTTCATACTTACTACGCAGTAGCCTGGTGGAGCACCCACGATTTCATAGTACTTTACAACTGTACAATGACAATAAAAGCCTATTCTATTCTAAACATTTAAAATCTTCATGTTTCCTCTGTTAATTTTCTCTTTATCTCACTGACGTTTTTCATGTTTTAATTGCAGCTGTCAGCTCTGGAGTTTCCTCCGAAGAAGCTTTTTGGAAACCGAGACGAGCGGATGGTGTCGGAGCGGAGGACTCAGCTGGAGGTCAGAAGGTTTCAAATCATTTATAAAGGTTTAATTTTAATTCAGGTTGGCAGTGATATGTGAACTATCACCAGTTTGACTTATCAGCTACAACTTTTTTCTTGTGAAGTTTAATTTTTTTTAAACCTTTTGTATATTTGCACCTTTTTACTTGTAAATTTGCAACTTTTTTACATGTACGGTGTCTCACAAAAGTGAGTACACCACATTTTTGTAAATATTTTATATCTTTTCATGGGACAACACTGAAGATATGACACTTTGATACAATGTAGTCAGTGTACAGCTTGTATAACAGTGTAAATTTGCTGTCCCCTCAAAATAACTGAACACAGCCATTAATGTCTAAACCGCGGGCAACAAAAGTGAGCACACCCCCAAGTGAAAATGTCCAAATTGTGGCCAATTAGCCATTTTCCCTCCCCGGTGTCATGTGACTTGTTAGTGTTACAGGGTCTCAGGTGTGCATGGGGAGCAGGTGTGTTAAATTTGGCGTTATTGCTCTCACATGCTCTCATACTGGTCACTGGAAGTTCAGCATGGCACCTCATGGCAAAGAACTCTCCGAGGATCTGAAAAAAAGAATTGTTGCTCTACATAAAGATGGCCTAGGCTATAAGAAGATTGCCAACACCCTGAAACTGAGCTGCAGCACGGTGGCCAAGACCATACAGTGGTTTAACAGGACAGGTTCCACTCAGAACATGCCTCGCCATGGTTGACCAAAGAAGTTGAGTGCACATGCTCAGCGTCATATCCAGAGGTTGTCTTTTGTCTCAGATTGGTCTGCATGCCTGTCGTCCCAGAAGGAAGCCCCTTTTAAAGATGATGCACAAGAAAGCCTGCAAACAGTTTGATGAAGACAAGCAGACTAAGGACATGGATTACTGGAACCATGTTCTGTGGTCTGATAAGACCAACATAAACTTATTTGGTTCAGATGGTGTCAAGCGTGTGTGGTGGCAACCAGGTGAGGAGTACAAAGACAAGTGTGTCTTGCCTACAGTCAAGCATGATGGTGGGAGTGTCATGGTTTGGGGCTGCATGAGTGCTGCTGGCACCGGGGAGCTACAGTTCATTGAGGGAGCCATGAATGCCAACATGTGCTGTGACATACTGAAGCAGAGCATGATCCCCTCCCTTTGGAAACTGGGCCGCCGGGCAGTATTCCAACATGATAACAAACCCAGACACACCTCCAAGACGACCACTGCCTTGCTAAGGAAACTGAGGGTAAAGGTGATGGACTGGCCAAGCATGTCTCCAGACCTAAACCCTACTGAGCATCTGTGGGACATCCTCAAACGAAAGGTGGAGGAGTGCAAGGTCTCTAACAACATGATGTTGTCATGGAGGAGTGGGAGAGGATTCCAGTGGCAACCTGTGACGCTCTAGTGAACTCCATGCCCAAGAGAGTTAAGGCAGTGCTGGAAAATAATGGTGGCCACACAAAATATTGACACTTTGGGCACAATTTGGACATTTTCACTTAGGGGTGTACTCACTTTTGTTGCCAGCGGTTTAGACATTAATGACTGTGTGTTGAGTTATTTATTGAGGGGACAGCAAATTTACACTGTTATACAAGCTGTTCACTGACTACTTTACATTGTATCAAAGTGTCATATCTTCAGTGTTGTCCCATGAAGATAAAATATTTACAAAAATGTGAGGGGTGTACTCACTTTTGTGAGATACTGTAAATTTGCAGCTTTTCTCATATAAATTTGCAAGTTTTTACTTGCAAATTTGCAGGTTTTCTGTCTCAAATTTGCAGTGTGCAGTACATTTATTTATTTTTTAATTTCTTTTTGTCCAAATGTTTTATATTTCATGTGTATTTTTTTTACATTTTGAACTTTTGCTGAAGTTACCTTTTCTCCCTTCCTCAAAGTTGCAGTTTACTTATTGTCCACCAGGTGTCACCAAACCAGCATGTTTAACAAAAATGATTCAGAATAAAACCCTGCGACGGTGGTTCCTGAATGTTCCATGTGTTTCCTGTTTCGTTTCCAGCGTTATCTGAGGAACCTGTTCCAGGTCATGCTGATATCGTCCGGCTCTCCTCTCAGACCTGAAAACGACGCCGATGGCACGTTCCATCTCACCAAACGGGACGTCTGCGAGTTCTCGTCATTCTTCAAGAAAGGAGTCTTCGAGCTGAGCAGCCACGGGACCTGCTGACCCCAAAACAAACTAAAATAAAAACGGTGTGATTCCAGCAGCCACGGAGCCACATCTGTTTAGTTAAATAAAATAGAAAATGTAATTTGAATTAAAAAAAACTTTAATGATTATAGAATATTTGAAAGTTTACATTTCTGAGTGAAAAAACTGTGAGGAGGAAACATGCAGGTCAGTGTTTCCTGTTAGAGAATTTCACAATAAAAGCTTTATGGTCCAGAACAGGAAGTGACTTAAGAAAAAAAAATAAAATCATATTTCTGATCTGAGACTGAATCCATTAAAGTGCTGAAACTTTATTTTTAATTCATGTTTTCTGTTTGACTTTTATAAAATAAAACGGTTCATGAGCATGTCTGCGTCACACATGATTTTGATTTCAAAAAATTTAACACAGTATCCACCTTATTCCTGAGGGCGCTGCTGTAGAAACCATCATGGGCGGGACTTCCGGTGTCGGCTGCAGTACTGTTAAATCAGTCAGCAAGAGTGGAGTAGTGGGGCATTTAAAATAGCGTTTTTAAAAGTGTTTCAAATTCATTTTAATGTATAGTCCACATACGTGTTTTGCAGTCAAGTGGCAGCTAATTTCAGCTCTTGTAGTTTTTGTATTTTTTGAATGTTCTGGCGTAGTTCTGGTTCTTGCTGCAGGTGTTTGTGGTTGTGCCATAGACTATAAATGGAGGCTTGTCACCGGCAATGTGTAGATGATGCACTGAAAACTAACAGACTGTTGGTGTGATCGGTGGTACAGATGCAAGAGCAGCAGGTATGTTTTCACTTGTATGAATGTCACAGATCTGATGGTTATGCGTCATATATGTCACCAGATGCAAGGCTGCATGAAGTAAAATAATAAAAAACAGCAACAGTTTGCTTCCTAAGGCTTAATGATTTAAGAAAGAGATCAGATAGTTTTTAAGGTTTTTTTTTTTTGCATTCGAACGATACAGGCTTGATATTAGCAGCTTCAGCATGCATTAATTTTTAAATCATCACAAAATATAGATCAATAAAATTCTGAACAATTGCCAGAAAAAGTCTGTATGTGTTAGATTAAATAACTCATGCTGCTGTTATTCACGGCATGTGGTTCTTTGTGGCTCTGACTAGATTCTACGTCTTCTGTGAGGTAAATCTGATTATGGCCAACATATCTGAACAAAATGCAGCCTACTTTATTGTGGTGGAGACATTGATTTATCTCAGAGCTTTATCAGTTTACAGCGTTAGCATCTTAGCAGTGGAGCTAACAAGCGGAGCTACAGTCTGCCAGGCCACTTTTTAAGCTCATCTTCCCATCTCTCCATAGTCGTGGGAAGTGCTATGATTATATTACTGTTTCTGAGGTGCAAAAGGCCGTGTTCCCGCATTTTTGATGCCAAAGTCATTGTTTTTTAACAAGGAAAAGTGTCCCGTTTCAGTGACAACCACACGTTCTAAACTAGTACCGGAAGTTGCGCCCATAATTCACGCAAGGCATCATGGGGGCTCGGAATAAGGTGGATTGAGGAAATAATTTACTTTTCTGAGAATATTTAGACCATTTAAGAGACTTTTCTTCATTGTGTAACTGCAATATTTTAACTTGTTAATTATCAGGGTTTTATTGTGGAAATTTATATTTGCATCTTCAAAAATGTGAAACTTTTCTTCCTTTAAACTTGAGTTTTTGGTTCGTTTATAAATTTATTCATAACTGACTTTTGTTTTACATTTTTGCAGATTATCTTGTGAATTTATCTTTTGTAATTATTTTTTCTTATAAAGTTTGAAACCATCAGACTGAGGTGATTTTTTTATTTCAAGTATTTAAAACACAAATCAGTCCTGAGAAACAAACTAAACGGTAATGAAGTCAGAGGTAGAGGTGGGCGGAGCCTCCAGGATGTGAGGGGTGGATATGGTCAGGATTTAGGGGGCGGAGCCTCCAGGATGTGGGGTGGTGGGTGTGGTCAGGATGTGGTGAGCGGAGCCCCCAGAAGGCAAGTGGTGGGTGGGGTCAGGATGTAGTGGGCGGAGCCTCCAGAATGCAAATTGTGGGTGGGGTCAGTATTGAGGGGCTAGAGCCTCCAGGATATGAGTGGTGGGTGTGGTCAGGATGTGGTGGGCGGAGCCTCCAGGATGTGGGGTGGTGGGTGTGGTCAGGATGTGGTGGGCGGAGCCTCCAGGATGCGAGTGGTGGGTGGGGTCAGGATGTGCCTCCAGGATCTGGTCTGACGTTTTGAAGTTGAAGTTGTTCAGCGGGATGTTTAGCAAGCGAAGACGCTCCTGGCAGGAAACGAGCAGCTCGTCATACTCCTGAAGAAGAAATCACAAATTTATGAGGAGTCAGAAATAACGTCACACATTTACTGAACAGAAATAATTCTGTGGCGCCGACAGGCGAGCAGACCTGACACTGACGGGTCAGTTGGTCCTGGAGCGTCTCCATGGTAACACGTTTACCCTCCATGATGTCCTACAGAGTGAGACGGGAGACAAAATCAGGTTGAGATCAGTTTTTATTGTTCAGTTAATTTTCCACTGATGCAGCTTGTTAACGTCTCTGTGCTTTAATGATGATTTTATTTTCCAGTTTTCTTAAATCAGGATCATTATCACAACTTTAATCAGAATATTGAGATTCTTTATAGTTTCATTTCTAATATTTTATTTTCCTGCTTCACTGTTTTTCAGGACATTTCAATCATTTTTTCAGGATTTTCATGTAAATTTTACAGCTGTTTTTCTTCTAAACTTGTGGATTTTCCTCAAATTTCCAACGTTTTCCTCATTAATTTGTGACTTCTTTATTGTAAATCCAAAACTTTTTCTTGTAAATTTGTGACTTATTTTATCCTGAATTTGTTACTTTTTTAGTGTAAATTTGAATTTTTTTCTTTCAGAAATTTGAGTTTTTCCTTCTAAATTTTTGACCTTTTTTTTCTTGTGAAATCAACTCATCCTCACAATTTTTTTTTCCTACAGGTTTGAATTTTTTTTCTCAAATTTTCTGGATTAATAATCCATGAAAACATCCGGACTAACGACCCACAATTAGGAAGAATTCTAGTTCCAGTAACTAACTGATGAAGGCAGACTGTTGCTTATGATTTTTTAGATCTGACATCTTAAATTTGATCAAACACTCTCAAAACAGTCTTAAAAAGGTTTTAAATTTGATCCAAAGATCTTAGAGAGGTCTTAATAAAAAGGTCTTTAAAAGTCATAAAATTGACTTCCTCACTGCTCCAGAAACCTTGACTTTTTCACATTAAATTATTCTCTTTGGTGACCTCTGACCTCCAGCCTGTTGGCGGCGCCGTTCCCTCCCGTCTGGTCAGTGGCCAACGTGAGGGTGGCATACAGCCGCGCCTCCTCCTGCTCCAGCGTCAGCCTCAGCGCCTCCATCTTCCTCCGCAGCAACATCTCCTTCAGCCCCCTCCTCTGCTGGACGTCCAGGAGTTCATCCCTCTGTCTCCTCAGCAGCTCGTCCCGCTCACGCTCCACCTGAATCAACGCCGCCGTCACCAACCAATGCCATCGTTCACCAACATGAAATAAAGTGAAGAGAAGACAGCGCTACCTTCTCACAGTTCTGCAGCAGCAGCTCGTTCTCCAAACTGAGGTCCCTGATCTGCCGCTTCACCAACTCCAGCTCGGCCCGGGCCGCCTGGTGGAGGTCAGCGGGGACATCAACAACACCGTGAACGACAAAACCAACAACAGCAGCAGTGATGAAGCAACATTTTCACAGCCAAACTGCTAACAAGGATGACCGTCGCTCACCTTCTGCTTCCTCTGGTTCCTGCGGTGCTCCTCCAGCTGCTCCTCCAGCCGTGGCAGTCTGCTCTGCTCCTCCTTCAGCTCCTCCTTCAGTTGGCTGTTCTCCTGCCGAGCTGCCAACAGTCTCCTCTGGGTCCGTGCCTCCTTCTGCCGCGTCTCCTCCAGCTCTTCCTGGAAATGATGAAGCAAACACCAACCAGATCATCAGAACCAATCAGCTGCTCATGGCTGGAACGTTAACGAGTTCTGTTTACCAGTTCTGCTCAGACAAGAACATCTGTGGAGCATCAGGAGAAGGATGATTATCTTCATTTCATACATTTATCTCATATTTTCTCACTGATATCATCAGTTTACACACATTTTCAGCCTTTTTGTAAATTTCACTGTAAAAATCAGAGTATTTATGATTTTTTTTGGGGGGGGGAGGGGTGTAACTGTTTTTTCCTCATACTGTGCATCCAGAAAGTCTTCAGTCTTCCACATTTTATGTTACAGCCTTATTACAAAATGGATTAATTTCTTTCCCTCAAAATTCTACACACAATAACCCATAATGACAGTGTGAAATTTTGAGATTTTTGCAAATGTATTAAAAATAAAAAACTAAGAAATCACATGTACATACAATAGTGTGAAAAAGTGTTTGCCCCCTTCCTGATTTCTCATTTTTTTTGTATGTTTGTCACACTTAAAATGTTTCAGATCAAACAAATTTAAATATTAGACAAAGATAACACAAGAAAACATGAAATGCAGTTTTTAAATGAAGGTGTTTATTACAAAGGGGAAAAAAATCCAAACCTACATGGCCCTGTGTGAAAAAGGCAGCAGCAGCAAGTGCAATCAAGCATTTGTGATGACTGGCAATGAGTCTTTTACAGTGCTGTGGAGGAATTTTGGTCCACTCATCTTTGCAGAATTGTTGCAAAGATGAGTTTTTGGATCATTGTCCTGCTGCAGAACCCAAGTGCGCTTCAGCTTGAGGTCACAAACAGATGGCTGGACATTCTCCTTCAGGATTTTTTGGTAGACAGCAGAATTCATGGTTCCATTTACCACAGCAAGTCTTCCAGGTCCTGAAGCAGCAAAACAGCCCCAGACCATCACACTACCACCACCATATTTTACTGTTGGTATGATGTTCCTTTTCTGAAATGCTGTGTTACTTTTATGCCAGATGTAATGGGACACACACCTTCCAAAAAGTTCAACTTTTGTCTTGTCAGTCCACAGAATATTTTCCCAAAAGTCTTGGGGATCATCAAGATGTTTTCTGGCAAAACTGAGACGAGCCTTTATGTTGATTTTGCTAAGCAGTGGTTTTCGTCTTGGAACGCTGCGCCATGCTGGTCATTTTTGCCCAGTCTCTTTCTTATGGTGGAGTCATGAACACTGACCTTAAGGCTGCGTGTCCACCAAATGCATTTTTCCACTCTGGATGAAGGTTTTCTATTCATTCTCTATGTAGTCCAGTGTTTACAACGCTGAGCGCCCTCGGCACTGAAGTGCTTTGAGTGGTGGCTGTTTTTTGTTGTGGTGCTCAGGACACACAGCGTTGAAGAAAGTTCAACTTTTCAGACTGCAGCTGAGCTCGTCAGTCAGACCTTTCTAAGCAGCCAATCAGAATAAGGAAGGGCGGGACATAGGATGCTGATACAGTCTCTACTCAGACTCCTGTTTTCTGTGTCATCATATTTTACATCCAGAGCTGCTAGAATACATGTCCTGTCCATTGTTATGTAGAGACTGCTATTAAAAAAATCAGGAGAAAATCTGACCATAGGAAAAGCGGAAGTGCTGAGCTGTGACTGACAAGCTGTTGCTGGGATACAGGGCACAAGGCTTTTTTTTTTTCCACAGCGCCGTACACAAACGCAGAAAAAAAGACCTTCAGGGCAGTCGAGTGACAAAAAACGCATTTGGTGGACACAGCCTAACTGAGGCAAGTGAGGCCTGCAGTTCTTTTGGATGTTTTTGTGGGGTCTTTTGTGATCTCTTGGATGAGTCGTCGCTGCCATCTTGGGGTAATTTTTGTCGGCCAGCCACTCCTGGGAAGGTTCACGACTGTTCCATGTTTTCGCCTTTTGTGGATAATGGCTCTCACTGTGGTTCGCTGGAGTCCCAAAGCTTTAGAAATGGCTTTATAACCTTTTCCAGACTGATAGATCTCATTTACTTTATTTCTCATTTGTTCCTGGATTTCTTTGGATCGCAGCATGATGTCTAGCTTTTGAGGATCTTTTGGTCTACTTCACTTTGTCAGGCAGGTCCTATTTAAGTGATTTCTTGATTGAAAACAGGTGTGGCAGTAATCAGGCCTGGGTGTGGCTAGAGAAATTGAACTCAGCTTCTCAAAGATGTGATAAACCACAGTTCAGAATCAGAATCAGAATCATATTTATTGCCATTGTTCATGTAGTACACAAACTAGGAATTTGTCTCGGTGCAATGCTGCAACATTAAACATGATAAAATAAAAGAAATAAACTATACATGCAATAAAGTGTAGAATAAGAGTGAGTAATACTAGTCAGCAGTTTAAATATATTAGCGAGCAGCAGATAATGTGGAGAACCATATAGTGCAGTCGGTAATGCAGGAAGAAAACAGTGATGATTGACATGAGTCTGGTTGAGCTGCTGTACATAGTGCACGAGAGTCAATAAGTCACTTAGTGTTCAGCAGTCTGATGGCAGAGGGGAAGAAGCTGTTCATGTGACGGGAGGTTTTAGTCTGGATGGACCGAAGTCTTCTACCTGAGGGGAGAGGGGCAAACAGTACGTGACCAGGGTGTGAGGGATCGGCTATGATCCGGCCAGCACGCCTCCGGGTCCTGGAGATGTACAGATCCTGGAGAGATGGGAGCTTGCAGCCGATCACCTTCTTAGCAGTGCGCACGACGCGCTGCAGTTCATTTATGTTTTAACGGGGGGCAATCACTTTTTCATACAGGGCCAAGTAGGCTAGGATTTTTTTCACCCTTAATAATAAACACCTTTATTTAAAAATTGCATTTTGTGTTCACTTATGTTATCTTTGTCTAATATTTAAATTCGTTTGAAGATCTGAAACATTTAAGTGTGACAAACATACAAGAGAATGAGAAATCAGGAAGGGGGCAAACACTTTTTCACACCACTGTAAGCATTCACAGCCTTTGCTCAATACTTTGTTGATGCACCTTTGGCAGCAATTACAGCCTCAAGTGTTTTTGAATATGATGCCACCAGCTTGGCACACCTGTCTTTGGGCAGTTTGGCCCATTCCTCTTTGCAGCATCTCTCAAGCTCCATCAGGTTGGACGGGAAGCATCGGTGCACAGCCATTTTCAGATCTCTCCAGAGATGTTCAGTTGGATTCAAGTCTGGGCTCTGGCTGGGCCACTCAAGGACATTCACAGAGTTGTCCTGAAGCTGCTCCTTTGATATCTTGGCTGTGTGCTTAGGGTTGTTGTCCTGCTGAAAGATAAACTGTCACCCCAGTCTGAGGTCAAGAGCGCTCTGGAGCAGGTTTTCATCCAGGATGTCTCTGTACATTGCTGCATTCATCTTTCCCTCTATCCAGACTAGTCTCCCAGTTCCTGCTGCTGAAAAACATCCCCACAGCAGGATGCTGCCACCACCATGCTTCACTGTAAGGATGGTATTGGCCTGGTTATGAGAGGTGCCTGGTTTCCTCCAAACATGACATCTGGCATTCACACCAAAGAGTTCAATCTTTGTCTAATCAGACCAGAGAATTTTGTTTCTCATAGTCTGAGAGTCCTTCAGGTGCCTTTTGGCAAACTCTAGGCGGGCAGACATGTGCCTTTTACTAAGGATTGGCTTCCGTCTGGCCATTCTACCATACAGGCCTGATTGGTGAATTGCTGCAGAGATGGTTGTCCTTCTGGAAGGTTCTCCTCTCTCCACAGAGGAACGCTGGAGCTCTGACAGAGTGACCATCGGGTTCTTGGTCACC
Organism: Pholidichthys leucotaenia; assembly: GCA_020510985.1. NCBI lineage: Eukaryota > Metazoa > Chordata > Actinopteri > Cichliformes > Pholidichthyidae > Pholidichthys > Pholidichthys leucotaenia. The sequence continues at coordinate 31,322,578 of CM035848.1, forward strand.
TCCCTGACTAAGGCCCTTCTCCCCCGATCGCTCAGTTTAGATGGCTGGCCAGCTCTAGGAAGAGTCCTGGTGGTTCCAAACTTCTCCCATTTGCGGATGATGGAGGCCACTATGCTCACTGGGACCTTCAAAGCAGCAGAAATTTTTCTGTGCCCTTGTGCCTCAAGACAATCCATTCTCAGAGGTCTACAGACAATTCCTTTGACTTCATGCTTGGTTTGTGCTCTGACATGTACTATCAACTGTGGGACCTTATACAGACAGGTGTGTGCCTTTCCAAATCATGTCCAATCAACTGAATTTACCACAGGTGGACTCCAGTTAAGCTGGAGAAACATCTTAATGATGATCAGTGGAAAGAGGATGCACTTGAGCTCAATTTTGAGCTTCATGGCAAAGGCTGTGAATACTTATGTACAGTGGTGTGAAAAAGTGTTTGCACCCTTCTTGATTTCTCATTTTTTGTATATTTGTCACACTTAAATGTTTCATATCATCAAACAAGTTTAAATATTAGACAAAGAACACAAACACAAAATGAAGTTTTTAAATGAAGGTGTCTATTATTAAGGGCAAAAAAAAAATCTTAACCTACTTGGCCCTGTATGAAAAAGTGACCCCCCCCCCCCCATTAAAACATAAATGAACTGTGATTTATCACATCTTCGAGAAGCTGAGTTCAATTTCTCTAGCCACACCCAGGCCTGATTACTGCCACACCTGTTTTCAATCAAGAAATCACTTAAATAGGACCTGCCTGACAAAGTGAAGTAGACCAAAAGATCCTCAAAAGCTAGACATCATGCTGTGAGCCAAAGAAATTCAGGAACAAATGAGAAATAAAGTAATTGAGATCTATCAGTCTGGAAAAGGTTATAAAGCCATTTCTAAAGCTTTGGGACTCCAGCGAACCACAGTGAGAGCCATTATCCACAAATGGCGAAAACATCGAATAGTAGTGAACCTTCCCAGGAGTGGCCGGCTGACCAAAATTACCCCAAGAGCGCAGCAACGACTCATCCAAGAGGTCACAAAAGACCCCACAACAACATCCAAAGTACTGCAGACCTCATTTGCCTCAGTTAAGGTCAGTGTTCATTACTCTACCATAAGAAAGAGACTGGGCAAAAATGGCCTGCATGGCAGAGTTCCAAGATGAAAACTACTGCTGAGCAAAAACAACATAAAGGCTCGTCTCAGTTTTGCCAGAAAACATCTTGATGATCCCCAAGACTTTTGGGAAAATACTCTGTGGACTGACGAGACAAAAGTTGAACTTTTTGGAAGGTTTGTGTCCCATTACATCCAGCGTAAAAGTAGCACAACATTTCAGAAAAGGAACATCATACCAACAGTAAAATATGGTGGTGGTAGTGTGATGGTCTGGGGCTGTTTTGCTGCTTCAGGACCTGGAAGACTTCCTATGGTAAATGGAACCATGAATTCTGCTGTCTACCAAAAATTCCTGAAGGAGAATGTCTGGCCATCTGTTTGTGACCTCAAGCTGAAGTGCACTTGGGTTCTGCAGCAGGACAATGATCCAAAACACACCAGCAAGTCCACCTCTGAATGGCTTAAGAAAAACAAAATGAAAACTTTGGAGTGGCCTAGTCAAAGTCCTGACCTGAATCTGATTGAGAAGCTGTGGAATGACCTTAAAAAGGTGGTTCATGCTTGAAAGCTCTCCAATGTTTCTGAATTACAACAACTCTGCAAAGATGAGTGGGCCAAAATTCCTCCACAGCACTGTAAAAGACTCATTGCCAGTTGTTGCAAACGCTTGATTGCAGTTGTTGCTGCTAAGGGTGGCCCAACCAGTTATTAGGTTTAGGGGGCAATCACTTTTTCACACAGGGCCATGTAGGTTTGGATTTTTTTTTTCCCTTAATCATAAACACCTTCATTTAAAAACTGGATTTTGTGTTTACTTGTGTTATCTTTGTCTAATATTTAAATGTGTTTGATGATCTGAAACATTTAAGTGTGACAAACAACATCATCATCATCATCAAAGCAGTCTGTCGGGGGCGACAATGACTGTTTCATTTAGGTCTGATCAGATTCCTCCATGCAGCTCTGTAATTCGCCTTCCACTGCCAGGAACTCCTGACCTTGAAGTTTTTTACATTGTCATTATGGGGTATTGTGTCGAATTTTGAGCAAATTAATTAATTAGTCCGTTTTGGAATAAGGCTGTAACATAAAAAAATGTGGAAAAAGTGAAGTGCTGTGAAGACTTTCTGGATGCACTGTATCTGTCCATTTTCTTCATAAACGTGAAACTTTGAAATTTGCAGTTATTTGTGACCCATGCTGGCAAAATGAGTCACTTTGAGGAAATTATCAAAACTGATGTAACGTTTTTTCCATATCCTGTATTGAAAGACCTTCAAAATGATATTTAATTTGTAGGAAGTGCACAAAAACAGACCCGGAAAAAGACGATTTGTTTATATTTTGGCTAGGATTAAAACTCGTGTTTGATCGGCTGGGAGTTAAGTCTGCCGCAAAAACATGTATTTTTAGAAACTACGTTTTCTAAGCATTACAATGATACCAGGCACTCACAGGGGTTTTCCCGGGACTTGCCGCTAGCAAACAAACAAAGAGTTTAGAGTGCAGTGCGCATTCCGACTCATTTTGCCAGCACAGGTTACATTTAATTCAAAACACTCCATATTTTTAATGAAATATTTTTCCTTTTTTTCTCATAAATTTGAAACTTTTTTCTCATAAATCTGCATCTTTTTTTCCTGTAAAATGTTGAACTTTTTTTTGTAAATTTACTTTTTTCTCAAATTTTTTTTTCTTCTAAATTTTCAACTTTCTTCTCAAAAATTTTCAACTTTTCTCATAAATTTGCATATTTTTTCCTGTAAAAACTTGTTTATGAATTTTCAATTTTTTTTCTTCTAAAGTTTCAATTTTCTCGAACATCTTCAACTTTTTTCGTGTAAATTTGCAACTTTTCCTCAAATTTGCATCTTTTTTCTCATAAATTTGCATCCTTTTCCTGTAAAATGCTGACTTGTTTTTTTTTAATTTTCATTTTTTTCTTATAAATTTTCACTTTTTTACTTATAAATTTTAAACTTTTTCCCTGTAAGTTTGCAACTTTTTTCTCAAAAATTTGCAACTTTTCTTTTAAATTTTCAGTTTTTCTAAAAAAATTTCAGCTTCTTCCTTCTAACTTTTCAACTTTTTTCTCAAAAATTTTCAACCTTTTTCCTGTAAATATGCAACTTTTTCTCAAATTTGCAACTTTCTTTCTCATAAGTTTGTCGTTTTTCCTGTAAAATAAACTTGTTTGTAAATTTTCCAATTTTTTCTCATAAATTTTCAACTTTTCTCAATTTTTTTTCAGAATTTTTTTCTTCTAAATTTGTAACTTTTTCTCATAAATATTTTTAACTTTTTTCCTGTAGATCTGGAATGCTTCCAGCCTGACTTGGGTCACCACAGTGGATGATTGGTCCACATATTTGATTTTGCTTTATCACTAGTCCACCACTGTGGACAATATATAATAACAGTAATAATCTTAATGGGAATGCTGGGACTGTAATACTAATTAAAATCATCTTTAATAATAATTAAAATCCCCCTCATTAATAATAATGATAATTAAGTCCCTGACACCTTGAGGCTCTTCAGGTCGCTGATCTTCTTCTTCAGAGCTCCTGAGCAGACCTCCTCAACTCTCCTCAGATCTCGGTCCTGCTCCTCCTTTAGCTCCTTCACCCGACTCCTCATCCTCTCCTCCAGCTCAGAGATCTGACTCCTCCTCCTGCTCTCCTCCTCCTCAACCAGAGACATCATCCGCTCCGCGTACTTCACCTCCTGTTCTGCTCGGGAAGGAGACACATGGGAGGAGTTTTTAATGAGTCATTAAAACTGATTTAACTAGAGACAAAATGCTCATTTATGTTGGAAAAAACTGCAAATATCAATGAAAAAAGTTTGAATTTGATGCCAAAATGAGAATTTGAAAAAGTCACAAATTCATGAGAAAAAATTACAAATGACTGGAAAAATGTTCATTTGTAATCAGAAATTTAGATAAAAAAAGTAAAAAATAAAGATAATGATAAAACACTTAAATGAACTTCAGTGGAAATCACATGACCCACCCTACCTCTGATCCTGCGCTCGTATTTGTTGTTGAGCTCCATCAGCTCCACCTGGTGTTTCTATGGAAACAGGAGAGGGCGCTCAGATTACCAATCAGAGGTCAGACAGTGACAGAGGGGGCGGGGCCTCACCAGTTTCAGCTCCTTGATGAAGTTCTCACCCTGGACTGTGCTCTCTCTGACGTCAGCCCGCAGGCCGCCCACATCACCACGGAGACCAAACTCCGACCGCATCTCATCGGTCTCTGTCTGATGGCGTGTTGCCACGGCAACTGTCTTCACCTCGGTAGAAGCGTCATGATGCTCCAACAGGACGTGTTTCAGCTTCTGTTTGTACACCTGCAGGTCACATGGTCATTATCGGCCAATTAGAGAGGGGCATGGGAAAGTTGGGTTAATTTAGATCTTTTAAAAAAAAACAGTGGGGAAAAAATATTAAAATATGAAGTGAAAATGGTAAATTTATTAGAAAAAATATAAAATACAAGAAAAAAGTTGTAAAATGTATCAGAAGAAAAATATAAACTACAAAATAACAAAACACATCTGGGTTTGAGTGTGTGGTGTACCGTGATCTCCACTCGGTGGCGCTCATCAGCCTCCTCCTTCTCCCTCCTCCTGTTCCTCAGCTCGGCCTGCACCTCTTCCAGCCTCCTCTGGGACACCTCCCAGTAGGAGTGGATTTTGTCCCGCTCCAGCTGGAAGTAGCTCCTCTCCTCCCTCTCCCGGTCCAGCTCCTCCCTCAGACGGATGATGTGCTCCTCCAGCTGGGGGTCACAAACGCTGAGTCACTCTGAGACAGACTGAGTCACTGTGTGAAACGCTGAGTCATTCTGAGAAATAATGAGTCACTGTGTGAAGCACTGAGTCACTAAGAAACGCTTGAGTCACTCTGAGAAAGGCCAAGTCACTGTGTGAAATGCAGAGTCACTAAAGGTGCGTTCACACCAAATGTGAACAGTCAGATTTTTCACACGGCACAATTACATTATAAATCAATATAAACACGCCAACAGACATGCATAGTGAGATGCAGACAGGCAAAATTGTCTTTAAAACTTCTGCAGCTGTGTTCAACCTGCTGTGGAAATTCCCAAAATAACGTCATGCTTAAGTCTATATTATCCGACTGGGGGCTCACCTGAAAATGTCATCTCAAGCCTCCAAATTTTCACAGATGGTGGGTGTTTACGTTGCTAGCTTGCTAGAACGTCCGTGGCCAGAAACCGTGGGTAAATAACTCTAAAATCCCGATTCAGCTGGAGTTCCCGGTCCTCCTGTCTCCTGGTGAGTGAGTTTCATTTTTTAACTAGTTTACTCTGCAGTGGTGATAATTTTACTCCAGTGCCAGCAGAATGTCAAAGCTAGCAGCTAGCTAGCGGACGTGCGACTACTCAAATTTGCGCGTACTCGCGTCTTCCCATTCACTTTGTATGGATTTGTGCCGCCCGTTCATGTTTGGTGTGAACACACCTTAAGAGTCACTCTAAAGGTGTGTTCACACCAAACGCGAACGGGCGAATTTTTTGCGTGGCACGATTACATTATAAATCAATGTAAACACACCAACAGACATGAATAGTGAGATGCAGACAGGCGAAGTTGTCTTTAAAACTTCTGCAGCTGTGTTCAACCTGCTGTGGAAATTCCCAAAATAATGTCATGCTTAGGTTTACATTATCGGACGGGGGGCTCACCTGAAAATGTTGTCTCAAGCCTCCAAAACTGCACAGATGATGGGTGTTTACGTTGCTAGCTTGCTAGGATGTCTGTGGCCGGAAACCATGGGTGAATAACTCCAAAATCCCAATTCAGCTGAAGAGTTCCTGGTCCTCCTGTCTCCCGGTGAGTGAGTTTTATTTTCAAACTAGTTTACTCTGCAGTGGTGACAGTTTTTTACTCCTGTGACAGCAGAATCTTAAAGCTAGCAGCTAGCTAGTGGACGCGAATGCGCGACCACACAAAATCGCGCGTACTCGCGTCTTCCCATTCACTTTGTATGGATTTGCGCCGCCCATTCGCGTTTGGTCTGAACACACCTTAAGAAAGGTCGAGTCTATGGCAAGCCATTTTAACATTAAAGCAAACCACTTTCCTGTCTACATTGAACTTCTAGATATCTATAATTGCCTTCCTCCTAGTCAAAATTAAATTCTTTCTGGTTACAATTGTAAATACAGATATCATAATAACATTCATGCTAGTAAAAATTATATTTCAAGATATCTAAAATATAGACTGTACTAGTCAAAACTAATTTCACGATGTCTGAAAAGCTTTAAAAAGTTTAAGTTGTGGGACACATAAGGGGTTTCATAGACTTCATATGTATATTACTGTTGCTTCACGTCTCGGAATGAACAATAGGACGGAGTCTCCTGGAAGATAACAGGAGGATGCGAAATGTGATCTTTGTGATGCAAAGAGAGGACCTTGAGGGATTTCCTGACCACCAGTGACTTTAGGTGGGGGGGAGAAGACCTGGAAGGAGAAGTATTGTGTCTTGGGATTAAAAGACAATGTGACTCTGTGCTTTGATGTCCTAGGTATAAGAGGGACAGACATGGGGGACGATTCCTCTTTTTCTGTTTGGAGGATGTTGGAGACAAGTGAATAAACCTGATTTGAGAAATAAACTCAGCCTCATCTTTTCACGCTCTCCACACTGGTGACCTTAAGACGTATCATGAACAGAAGAAATTCCCCCGAGCCGGACTCGCCAGGAACCAGCCAGGCGAACGCAGTCTCAGTCAAGCTACCAGATTTCTGGCAGGACAACCCGGGCTCCTGGTTCCTCTTGGCCGAAGCTCAGTTCGCTCTCCGGGGAATAACGGCAGATGACACGAAATTCTACCACGTTATTGCCAAGCTCGACAACCGCACAGCTCGACATGTGCAGAGCCTGGTGCAGCGGCCACCGGCCAACGACAAATACGGCGGGTTGAAGGCTGCGCTCATCCAGCGTTTCACTCCCTCAGTCCAGGAGAGAGCGGAGAGACTCCTGGCCCTGAACGACTTGGGAGATAGCACACCCGTTGACCTGATGGAGGACGTGCTGAGGCTGAGGGGCTCAGACGGCGACGACTTCCTTTTCACCCACATTTTCCTGAGAACCCTACCGTCGGCCACGAGAGTGACCCTGGCCGGTTCACCGTTGTTGGCCCAGCCGGACTTCCGCGCGCTGGCCCAGGAGGCACAGCGGATTCTCAATGCCAGCAGACAGCGCGCGGCCACCGCAGCAGTGACAGGACTCGACGCGATGGCCGGAGATGGCAGGGCGCCAGAGGCGGTGACAGCAGACCCACCGACAACAGCGGCGGCAAAGGCCAAACATTGCGGAGGAGACGACCTCTATTTCTACCATCGCCGCTTTGCAGAGAGGGCATGCAGGTGTATACCACTGTGTCAGTTCAAGAGCTCGGGAAATGCCAGAGCCGGGAGTCGGTAGCAGCCGTGGCCCTCGGCGAACAGAACAAGCTGCTCTACTTGACGGACGCGTGTTCGGGGAAGCAATTCCTCGTGGACACAGGCTCCCAAGTGAGTTTCATCATGCCAACCTATGCTGACCGGCTGGCAGGCCCCGGGAGTCACGGAGCATCAGCAGCGAACGGCTCGAGGATTAAGACCTTCGGTGAGAGGACTCTGCTTCTGTCCCTACACGGCCGCACATCTGAGTGGACTTTTGTTATAGCCGCGGTGAGCTTCAACATGTTAGGGGCTGATTTTCTGTGCTCACATGGGTTGTTGGTTGATCTTGCTAATAGGCGCCTGGTTAATGCACTTTCCTTTTACTCTATTCCCTGTGCAGCCCGAGTGACCCCGCCCACAGCACAAGCCAACGTCGCAACGGCAAGCGGTAAGTTCCACACACTCCTCACCCAGTTTCCAGCACTCACAGTTCCCACATTTTCAGCAGCCGTCGTTAAGCACGGGGTGGAACATTTTATTACTACCACCGGTCCTCCCGTTTTTGCAAAAGCTCGGCGCTTGGATGCAGCTAAACTGACCATAGCGCGCAAGGAGTTCGCCAACCTTGAAAAGTTGGGCATCATCAGACGTTCGAAAAGCCCTTGGGCTTCCCCGCTGCACATGGTCCCTAAAGCTGACGGCTCATGGCGGCCTTGCGGAGATTTCCGCAGGTTAAACAACGCTACGGCACATGACCGCTACCCAATCCCGCATATCCAATATTTTTCCGTTCATCTGGCGGGGGCACGCATTTTTTCTAAGATAGACTTAGTCCGCGGGTACCATCAAGTCCCAGTACGCGCTGAGGACATACCCAAAACAGCGGTAATAACTCCGTTTGGCCTTTTCGAGTTTTTGCGCATGCCATTTGGGCTTAAAGGCGCTGCGCAGACGTTCCAACGCATGATGGACGCGGTGTTGCGCGATCTCCCCTTCGTGTTCGTCTACCTGGACGACATTTTAGTAGCCAGCGCGTCCGAAGAGGAACACGAAAACCACCTCACGGCAGTTTTCCGGAGGGTGGGGGAGCACAGGATAATAATCAACCCAGCGAAGTGTCAGTTCGGGGTGACGCAGATTGATTTTTTGGGGCACCGCGTCTCTCCAGAAGGAGCGGTTCCTCTGCCGGACAAAGTGCACGCAGTAACAAATTTTCCTCAGCCACAAATGGTCAAAGCATTACAGGAGTTTTTGGGAATGGTGAATTTTTATAACCGTTTCCTCCCCCGCGCAGCGCAGCTCATGCAACCACTGTATGCCGCACTTAAAAAGCAAAAACCCACAAATAAAATCGAATGGTCCCCGGAGCGGGAGCGCGCATTCTCGGAGGTTAAAACAGCCTTGGCAAACGCTGCGTTGTTAGCACACCCGGACCCAACGGCCCGCATAGCGCTCACTACTGACGCGTCAGATACGGCCATAAGGGCGGTCGTGGAGCAGCAAGTTGCCGGGGCTTGGCAGCTGCTCGCTTTTTTCAGCAGGACCTTGCGCGATCCAGAGCGAAAATACAGCGCGTTCGACAGGGAGTTGTTAGCGCTCCACTTGGCCATTCGCCACTTCCAGTTCTGGCTTGAAGGATGCCGTTTCACTGCGTTCGTCGACCAAAAGCCGCTGACTTTCGCGATGGCCAAGGTTTCAGAACCGTGGTCAGGCCGGCAGCAGAGGCAGCTGGCTGCAATCTCCGAGTTTACTACCGATATTCAACACGTAGCGGGTAAACTAAATGTAGTGGCAGACTGTCTCTCGCGCGCCGTAACTACTCCAGCCCGCGTAGGGGTAGATTATACAGCCATGGCCGCAGAGCAGGCTAGTGGCGCAGAGGTGCGCGCAGCCCCAGTCCGCGTGGGGATAGATTATGCAGCCATGGCCGCGGATCAGGTTAGCGACGCGGACGTGTGCACGCTCCAGTCTGGACCAACAGGGTTAAGGCTGGAGAACAGGGTGCTGCATGGTGGTATGCCCTCCCTAATCTGCGATGTCTCCACGGGATGACCGCGTCCGGTGGTGCCGGCCGTGTGGCGCCGCCGCGTTTTTGACTCGATTCATTCCCTGGCGCACCCGGGGATGCACGCGTCAGTCAAAATGGTAGGAGAGAAATTTGTATGGCCGAGCCTGCACAAGCAAGTTAAGGAGTGGGCGGCAGCCTGCATGGCTTGCCAGCGAGCCAAAATACACAAACACACTAGAGCCCCCTTGGAGCCGTTTCACATCCCGGCTAAGAGGTTCGATCATGTGCATGTCGACCTCGTAGGCCCCCTCCCGCCATCACAAGGGTGCACACATCTTTTGACAATGGTGGACCGCACCACGCGTTGGCCTGAAGTGGTCCCACTGGCATCAACCACAGCCGAGGAGGTGGTGCGCGCGTTTTTAACGGCTTGGGTAGCGCATTTTGGAGTTCCGTCGGATATTACGTCCAACAGAGGTCCTCAATTTGTTTCCGAGCTTTGGTCAGCGATGGCTCGCAGCCTGGGGGTAACGATCCACCGCACTACCGCGTACAACCCGCACGCTAACGGTTTATGCGAACGTTTCCATAGGTCATTGAAAGCAGCCCTCAGAGCGTCGCTTACGGATGCAAATTGGGTAGACAGGCTACCATGGGTTTTATTGGGGTTGCGTTCTGCACCTAAAGAGGATTTAAAAGCCTCCCCAGCTGAATTGGTTTTTGCGCAGCCACTCCGGCTGCCCGGGGAGTTTCTTCCAGATAATCCTGCGCCAGAGTGCCCCCCTGCTCAGCGGTTACTGAGCGACACAGGAGCAAGCACGCTTCCTGGCCCCGTTCATCACAATTTTCCGCACGTTTTTGTGCCTAAGGCTTTAAAAAATGCAGAGTTTGTTTTTGTCAGACACGATGCGCATCGCCCAACCTTGCGCCCGCCTTATGATGGCCCATTTAGAGTGCTGGAAACAGGTGATAAGCACTTCTTGCTAGATTTGGGGGGCAGAAAGGAAATGATTGGCATAAACAGGCTCAAACCCGCTTTTGTGATGGCTGACGAAGCTGTGCAGTTGGCGAGGGCTCCTCGGCGCGGCAGACCCCCTAGGGAGCATCCCCCAGAGCTCCCACAGGGATTGACTAACAGTTCTCACCCCCAGGTAACAGCTCCACAGCAGGATGGCGCTGTGAGAGTGGTAAAGCCCGCTTACAGCAAGTTCGGAAGGAGGTTGAAGCCCAAGCAGCATGTGGACTGATGTTGTGATTTTATCATGATATGCAGACTGTGTTGTATTGTTCTATCTTAGACGTTTGGGGGAGTGGGCTCATGTGGGACACATAAGGGGTTTCATAGACTTCATATGTATATTACTGTTGCTTCACGTCTCAGAATGAACAATAGGACGGAGTCTCCTGGAAGATAACAGGAGGATGCGAAATGTGATCTTTGTGATGCAAAGAGAGGACCTTGAGAGATTTCCTGACCACCAGTGACTTTAGGTGGGGGGGAGAAGACCTGGAAGGAGAAGTATTGTGTCCTGGGATTAAAAGACAATGTGACTCTGTGCTTTGATGTCCTAGGTATAAGAGGGACAGACATGGGGGATGATTCCTCTTTTTCTGTTTGGAGGATGTTGGAGACAAGTGAATAAACCTGATTTGAGAAATAAACTCAGCCTCATCTTTTCACGCTCTCCACAAAGTGGCCATTTTAACATTTAATAGATATGTATATGGATATGTATTATATCCATATACATCCATATATGTATATGGATATGTATTGTAGATATCAATAATTCAATTTTTCCCTAGTAAGAACGATCATTTCAGATATCTAAAATATAATTCTGGACATCTAAAATACATTTTTACTATTAGAAATCATATTAGAGATATCCACTATTCATATTGGATGACCTCTGTTGGTCAATGTTGACCATAGATGATGCACCCTCTTGGTTTGCCGTTGTGGAGCTGTCTCAGCTAGTACAGTGTCAGCTGTAGCTGATCAGTCCAATACGGGAATGGCAGGCTTTACCGCATCTGGTGCAGGTGTGGGTGGTCACAGTATTTACTTTGCAAGCACGCGCCTTCCATCTGGCTCTCTTTTCTTCGGCCAAGATATGGAGTTTTTCCTTTCCTGCCTTGAGTTGTTTCTGGAGAATGCTGCACAATCTACTGCGGTCACCTGCTATATCCTCCCAACTCTCAGTGCTGATGCCCAGGGCTTTCATGTCACGCTTACAGACATCCTTCTAGCGCAGCTGGGGATGGCCAACAGATCTCCTGCCAGAGGCAAGCTCGCCATACAGAAGTCCTTAGGTATGTGTCTGTCTTCCATACGGCGCACACGGCCAAGCCAGCACAACCTACGTTGCCTGAGCAGTGTATACATAGTGGGGAGACCAGCATGTGTGAGGACCTGGGCATTTGGCACTTTGTCGCTCCATGTGATGCCGAGGATGCGATGTAGTCAGCGCAGGTGGAAGCTGTTCAGCTTCTTCTCTTGCTTGGCATATGTTGGCCATGCCTTGCTGCCGTACAGCAGTGTGCTGATGGTGCAGGCATTGTACACTTCTATTTTGGTTGACACTGTCAATTTGGGATTCTCCCACACGCGGGTTGTAAGTCAGCCTATAGTTGTTGCGGCCTTTCCAATGTGCTGGTTGATTTCCACATCAAGGGACAAGTTGTCACTGATGGTAGACCCGAGATATGTGAACTGGTGGGCAACAACTAGTTCATAGCTGTCGATGGTGATGACAGGTGGTGTTTCCACATCTTGGCCCAACACGTTGGTCTTTTTCAGGCTGATGGTGAGCCTGAAGTCTATGCATGCTTGGGAGAATCTATCCATGAGCCACTGGAGTTGTTGCTCAGTGTATGAAATGACTGCAATATCATCAGCGAAGAGCATGTCTCTGATGATAGCCTTGCACACCTTGGTCTTTGCTCTCAGTCTAGCGAGGTTAAAGAGATGTCCATCTGATCTGGTGTATAGGTACACTCCTTCTGTCGAGGTCACAAAGGCGCACTTCAGGAGCAGAGAAAAGAAGATGCTGAAGAGGGTGGGTGCAAGGACGCAGCCTTGTTTCACATCACTCTTGATGTCAAATGGCTTAGACATGCTGCCCTCATACTGGATGGCTGCCTTCATGTTGTCGTGGAAGGATCTGATCATGCTGTGTAATTTCGGGGGGCATCCTATTTTCAGGAGGATGTTGAAGAACCCATCCCTGCTGACCAGGTCGAATGCCTTAGTAAGGTCGATAAAGGCAATGTAGAGGGGCCTCTGCTGCTCTCTACACTTCTCCTGTAATTGGCGTAGGGAGAAGATCATGTCTACTGCTGAACGTTCTTCTCGGAAGACATACTGAGACTCTGGATAAACTTGCTCAGCCAGCTTCTGGAGCCGCACGACCATGACATGGGCATAGAGTTTGCCTACAATGCTCAGGAGGGAGATGCCCCTGTAATTATTGCAATCACTTCTGTCACCCTTGTTCCTGTACAGGGTGACAATCAGCGTCACGCATGTCTTGCGGTACAGCTCCTTCACTCCAGCACTGACAGAGAACACCGTGTAATGGCTGCAAGAGGGTGGTTTTGCAGCGCTTAATCAGGTCCGGTGGGATGCCATCCATGCCAGGTGCCTTGCCACAGGCTAAACTATCAATAGCCTTGCTAAGCTCCTCCAGTGTTGGCTCGACATCTAGCTCCTCCATGATGGGCAAAGGTTCAATGGCATCTAAAGCTGAAGTTGCCATGATGTTTTCTCTGGAGTACAGCTCTGAGTAGTGTTCTACCCATCTCTCCATCTGCTTATCTTTATTGGTAATCACTTCTCCGCTGGATGATTTGAGGGGGGCCATCTTGCTCTGAGTTGGACCGAGAGCTTTCTTGATCCCCTCGTACATCCCTCTGATGTTACCAGTTACAGCTGCAGTTTGGATGTCATTGCTGAGCTGCTGCCAGTGCTCACTGACACATCTTCTTGCTGTCTGCTGTACTTTGCCTCTGGCTGCTCTGAGTGCTTGAAGGGATTTCTCACTCGGTGAGTGCTAGTATTCAGTAAGAGCAGCGCATTTTGCTTCAATAACGGGAGTCATCTCACTCAACTTGGCTTCAAACCAGTCGCAGTTCTTAGAAGTCTTCCTCCCAAAGGTTGTGAGAGCTGTTTTCTGAATGGTCTCCCGGAGGTGATCCCAGTTTGCAGAGGCAGAGCTGTGCAGGTGGTCTGTGGACAAGGTGTCCTCACAGAACTTAACAAATTCCTCAATTTGTATTCATACTGTATTCATATTATGACTATCTAAAATTCATTCATTCATCTTCTTCCGCTTAATCCTTTTCGAGTTGCAGGGGGGCTGGAGCCTATCCCAGCATCTTTGGGCGAGAGGCAGGGTACACCCTGGACAGATTGCCAGTCCATCACAGGGCCAACACAGAGAGACAGACAACCATTCACTCTCACAGTCATACCTAAGGACAATTTAGAATCCCCAGTTTGATGCCAATTAACCTAACTTGCATGTTTTTGGCATGTGGGAGGAAACCGGAGAAATTCAATTCTAAAATTCAATTTCAGATATCTGTAATTGAAACTGTGACTAGAAACAATATCTATAAATTCAAGAAATCTCTGTCAGTGTGTGTGTCAGGATCATAGGCTGCCTATGATGTTCCTATGATGTCTGCATGATGTCGGCGATCATAGAACCATCTACATTGTTCCTATGATCTCTGAAGGACGTCTATATGATGTCATACACACCGCAGGACTCCCTACAAGACATATACAGCCGTGGACAAAATTGTTGGTACCCCTCTGTTAATGAAAGAAAAACCCACAATGGTCATAGAAATAACTTGAATCTGACAAAAGTGGTAATAAATACAAATTCTATGAAAATTAACCAATGAAAATCAGACAATGCTTTTGAATTGTGGTTCAAGAGAATTACTTTAAAAAACAAACTCATGAAACAGGCCTGGACAAAAATGATGGTACCCCTAGAAAAGATTGAAAATAATGTGACCATAGGGACATGTTCAACCAAGATGTGTCCTCTAATTAACATCACAGGTGTCTACAAACTTGTAATCAGTCAGTCGGCCTATTTAAAGGGTGACAAGTAGTCACTGTGCTGTTTGGTGACATGGTGTGTACCACACTAAACATGGACCAGAGGAAGCAAAGGAGAGAGTTGTCTCAGGAGATTAGAAAGAAAATTATAGACAAGCATGTTAAAGGTAAAGGCTATAAGACCATCTCCAAGCAGCTTGATGTTCCTGTGACTACAGTTGCACATATTATTCAGAAATTTAAGATCCACAGGACTGTAGCCAACCTCCCTGGACGTGGCCGCAGGAGGAGACGGATAATAAAGGTAAAGGCTATAAGACCATCTCCAAGCAGCTTGATGTCATACCAGTTTATAAATCAGGCAGTAAAGATGATATATGCAATTACCGCCCAGTCTCTATTTTACCAGTCCTGTCTAAGGTTCTTGAAAAAGTTGTAGCTACACAGCTGATAGACTACAAGACAGTCAACTTCTTCATCCACATCAATTTGGTTTTAGACCAGGATACTCAACAGAAACAGCAAATTGTTGCCTTATTGAAAATGTCTAACAGTCCTTGGACAGGGGTAATGTGGTAGGGGCTGTTTTTCTAGATCTCAAAAAGGCTTTCGATACTGTAAACCACAGTTTGCTTTTATCCAAAATGGTATCTTTTAACTTCTCTCCAGATACATTAGAATGGTTTGCATCTTATCTCCAGAATAGAGAACAGTGTGTAAAAGTTCACCAGGATAAATCCTTATTTTTAAACCACTGTATGGGTATCCCACAAGGGCCCATTCTTGGTCCTTTACTTTTCAGCATTTTTATTAATGACTTGCCGCTACACTGCTCAGCTGCAACATGTCAACTTTATGCAGATGATGCAGTTATTTACACAGCTGCCAAGACTCCAGCACAGGCTGCAGATGTACTGTCTACAAGCATGGTTGATGTCCAAGAGTGGCTCTTCCAGAACCATCTATTGCTGAACCTTCAGAAAACAGTTTCAATGTGCTTTTCAATCAAAAAATGTAACCTGCAACGTTTTAAAGTTAATATACATGATCAAGACATCAGTTTAGTTACAGAATTCAAATACCTTGGCATTGTACTAGATCCTCAATTCAAATTTAATCTTCATATAAAGAAAATTTCTAAAACAGTAAAAAAAAATCTGAACTGCTTTAAATGAATTAGATATTACATACCATACCAAGCAGCTGTACTGTATATGCATTCTATGGTTTTTTCTCATATATCATACTGTTTGACAGTCTGGGCTCAAGCAGCCCCTTCCACAATAAAACATAAAGGTTCATTATATAATCAAACTCTAAAAATCTTGGATAAAAAGCCCATTAGGTGGCATCATTGTTATATTTTAAGAAAAAATACAATCTATTGAGTTTTGAGAGTTTCATTGACCTCTGTTTTCTGAAATTAATTTTCAAATGTTTCCATAAATCAGCGCCTGAGCCACTTGCTGGTTTCATCCAAAGACAGGACAGCAGCAGAGCCACCAGGAGTTCTGTTAACAATAACTGTAAAATATTCCACCGCAGAACCACATTTGGACAAACAGCTTTCTCTATAAAGGGCAGTCATATCTGGAACACAATGCCAAATGAAATTAGAATAATAACGGACTTTAAAACATTCACTACAAAGGTTAAAAACTGGCTGAAAAATAAACAAGAATGTACCCATGTATGAAATGATTGTCTGCAGGGTGAGAGTGAATGAAGGGAAGGAATAAATGTGTTTGTTTATAGTGAGTGACAAAGGGAGGGAGGCCTGAAATAGGCAAATGTGAATCAGGTTTTTATATTGTGTATTTATAATCTTTTTTGCGTTGATGTATGTGGTTATTGTTTATTCTGTTTTCATTTTTTCTTTTCCTTATCCTTCTTTCTTTTTACTTGTTTCTTCTTTCTAAAGCCCATCCAGGGACAAGAGTTGCAAATTAGCTAATAGCTATACACTCTTTGTGCAACACATCAGATTGATTATTTGATTAATTGTCTATGTTTATTGCACTGTCCCTGTCAAATAAACAAATAAAATAAAAAATAAATAAAATGTTCCTGTGACTACAGTTGCACATATTATTCAGAAATTTAAGATCCACGGGACTGTAGCCAACCTCCCTGGACGTGGCCACAGGAAGAGACGGATAATACGAATGGTAACAAAAGAGCCCAGAACAACCTCTAAACACATTCATGGTGAACTCCAAGGTCAAGGTACATCAGTGTCAGATCGCACCATCCGTCGTTGTTTGAGCCAAAGTGGACTTCATGGGAGACGACCAAGGAGGACACCAGTTTGTTGAAAACAAATCATGAAAAAGCCAGACTGGAATTTGCCAAACTGCATGTTGACAAGCCACAAAGCTTCTGGGAGAATGTCCTATGGACAGACGAGACAAAACTGCAACTTTTTGGCAAGGCACATCAGCTCTATGTTCACACACGCAAAAATGAAGCATACCAAGAAAAGAACACTGTCCCTACTGTGAAACATGGAGGAGGTTCTGTTATGTTCTGGGGCTGCTTTGCTGCATCTGGCACAGGGTGTCTTGAATCCGTGCAGGGAACAATGAAATCTCAAGACTATCAAGGTATTCTAGAGAGAAATGTGCTGCCCAGTGTCAGACAGCTTGGTCTCAGTTGCAGGTCATGGGCCTTGCAACAGGATAATGACCCAAAACACACAGCTACAAACACCCAAGAATGGCTAAGAGCCAAACACTGGACTATTCTAAAGTGGCCTTCTATGAGCCCTGATCTAAATCCTATTGAACATCTGTGGAAGGAGCTGAAACATGCCGTCTGGAGAAGGCACCCTTTAAACCTGAGACAACTGGAGCAGTTTGCTCATGAGGAGTGGGCCAAAATACCTGCTGAGAGGTGCAGAAGTCTCACTGACAGTTACAGAAATCGTTTGATTGCAGTGATTGCCTCAAAGGTTGTGCAACAAAATATTAAGTTAAGGGTACCATGATTTTTGTCCAGGCCTGTTTCATGAGTTTATTTTTTAAAATAATTCTGTTGAACCACAATTCAAAAGCATTGTCTGATTTTCATTGGTTAATTTTCATAGAATTTTTATTTATTACAACTTTTTGTCAGATTCAAGTTATTTCTGTGACCATTGTGGGTTTTTCTTTCATTAACAGAGGGGTACCAACAATTTTGTCCACGGCTGTATATAGACACAGGTAATCAACATAACAGAACAGTAATAGGCACGAGAAGAAGTAACAAGCAGGGGCAAACAGAGATGGCAGGGCATGGTTACAGAAAACGGGATGGGCAGGGATGCACAGATAATCACACACAGGGAACCAGGGGGAGACAAGACCAAGGGAATAATGATAATGACGATAATAATAATAATAATAATAATAATGCTGATAAACAAACTAAGAGGAAGACCAATGAAGAAATAAATATGCAAGATAGAATAATAACAATAACAATAATAGCAACCCAGGATAATAATAATAATAAGGTGAAATACACAAAATCCCAACTTAAAGAGAGGATGTGGGCTGGGACCCATGCCCTAAAGACAAGGAAGATCACTATATAGAATTCAAGAAATCTCTTCTCTGTCACGATGTCATGATCATAAGACTCGCTAAAAGATTGTAGGATGTGCTATGAGATCAAAGGCAGGCTGCACTCACGATCATAGGACTCGCTATGACATCATCAAAAATCAAAGACAGGCATTACTCATGATCATAGCACTTGCTATGACATTATCAAATATCAAAGGCAGCCATCACAGATTAAAGGCAGGCATCAACGAACGAGTGGTGACATCAAAGATCTAATGCAGGTTTCACCATGGTTGCTGTTGCCATGGTAACAGTAACTTTCTACGGCCATGCAGAAATGTTTGCTTACACTTGCTTTCTATGGCCATGCATGGGCATGCACAGGTATGCACTAATCCCTCTATAAATTCAAGAAATCTGTGTCAGTATGTCAGGACCAAAGATCATAGGACTGCCTATGATTTTTTTTTTTTTTTTGGACTTATTTTGTACCCGTAGGTAGATTTGTTCTGCAGTCCAGTGACAAGCCACCAGCTGTCGGTTGCTGCGTGCGCAAGCGCCCCTTAACTCCCTAACCTGCATGTTTTGGCATGTGGGAGGAAACCGGAGAAATCCCGGAGTAAACCCACGCAAACACGGGGAGAACATGCAAACTCCACACAGATCACTGTTGGCCGGGGCAGGGATCGAACCCACGATCTCATGATCCCCGCGATCCCCCGGCCGAGGGTAAAACTGTGCTGCCGTGGTGCTAACCACTGCGCCAGCGTGCAGCAAGATGATATTGATGTTCCTATGATCTCTACATGATGTCCTATAATGTTCCTATGTATAACTCATGTGTGAAAAAAGTCTGTCCTTGGACTGCATCACTCACGATCATAGGACTCGCTATGACATCATCAAAGATCAAAGGCAGGCATCACTCACGATCATAGGACTCGCTATGACATCAGCAAAGATCATAGGACTTGCTATGACATCATCAAAGATCAAAGGCAGGCATAACTTACGATCATAGGACTCACTATGGCATCATCAAAGATCAAAGGCAGGCATAACTCACGATCATAGGACTTGCTATGACATCATCAAAGATCATAGGACTCGCTATGACACAATCAAAGATCAAAGGCAAGCATCACTGAACGAGTGCACCTGCTTTCTACGGGCATGCAGAAATACTTGCTTATACTTGGTTTCTACAGGCATGCACAGGTAGGCACTAGTACAGATATCTGTCTACTGAAAGATATTGACTATCTCAAATGAATTATGACTAGTAACAGTTTGATTGTAGATATCTGAAATAAGAGTTTCTTCTAGTAAGAATTCTATTTCAGACATACAGAATGTTCATTCTAGATGGGAAGAATGTAACTGTAGATATCTAGAAGTGAAAACCCAATCCACATGAATGGGGGAAAAGTGATGTCATTTCTCCTAGGAGAATGATGTCATAGATATCTGAAATGATCATTATAGAGAGGAAGAATTTCATTGTGGATATCTGAAAAGTTTTTTTTTTTTTTTTCCACAATATCTTTATTGAACCTTTTTTTTTTTTTTTTAACAAACATGATACAAACAATCAAACACTAACACTAAAGTACTACAAAAAAAAAAAAAAATGCACTAAAAACACCAACAACCACCAACAAATTCAAGTCTTCAACAATGCTCCTCTGTTTAGTCTAGACAATCCAATACATAAGTATACATATTATGTTCACCAGTTTGGAATTTACAAGGTCCACACACATCATTCACCTTCTTCTTCAAGAGTTATGTTTAAATTTTTTACATAATCAATAAAAGGTCTCCATATATTCTCAAACACAATTTCCTTTGATTTCAGTATATATGTTATTCTTTCTAATGGAAGGTTTGTTAACATCTGTCTTAACCACTGAGTCACATCTGGTCTATGAGTCTTTTTCCATAATAGTGCAATACATTTTTTGGCATTAAGCAAACTGAGGTCTATGAATGTTCTTTCACTTTTATTAAAATTATGCTTTTCTGGGTACAGACCCAACAAAAACAGTTTAGGATTCAATATGATTTGTTTTGAGATTATTTTTTCAATTGTTACCCTCACCTCTTCCCAAAACATTCTTATTAATCTACATTCCCATAAACAATGAAATAGGGTTCCTTTACTTTCCATGCATTTTGTGCATGTATCTGGTATATTTTTGTTATATCTATTTAACTCCTCCGGTGTAACATACATCCGCATTAACCATTTGAAATGTATCAATTTAAGGCGTGCATTTATTGATTTGGTTTGAGCTTCTGTACAAGCCAATTCCCATTGTTCCTCTGAAATTTCAATTTGCAGATCTTCTTTCCAGTAGTTTAATCTTTTCAGTGAATTTTCACTTGAAGATAGTGTCAATGAGTTATAAAACTCTGAAATAATACCCTTTCTTTTACTATCTTTCATCATCATTTTTTCCAAGGATGAATAAATAGGTCGAGTGAGAGCTTTATTTTGATTTGATCGAATAAAGTTTCTAAGTTGAAGATATTTAAAAAAATGTGTTCTATTGAGATTAAATTTGATCCTCAGCTCTTCAAAAGACATTATGTTGTCTGCACCTGGCAAATATAAATCCTGAATCTTTTGTATCCCTTTTAAATTCCATACTTTAAATACAGCGTCCGCTCTCCCTGGTTTAAAATATTGATTACCCCATATTGGACTAAATTGTGACAATAACTGTGGTTCTTTTAAATAGTTTTTAGCTTCACACCATATTTTGATCATATGCTTTACAAATGGATTTTTAACTTGTTTTTGTAATTTTTTTGCCGAATCTGAGTATATGAATATGGGAAGAGGTAAAGGTAAATTGTATGATTCCATTTCAGTCCAGTGAGGGAGATCATTTGATGAAAAATAATATGTCATAGACCTCAGTTGTGCCGACCAATAATACAACATAAAATTTGGACATTTCAGACCTCCACGATCAAATGGTAAATATAATAAAGACAAACGTAATCTAGCCCTCCTGTTGTTCCATATAAATTCCACTAACTTTTTTTTTATTCTTGAGAATAGATCTAAAGGTGGTGATAAGGGAATGTATTGAAATAAATAAAGTATTTTAGGTAAAATATTACTTTTAAGTATATTGATTCTCCCGATCATCGACATTGGTAGTGACATCCATCTCTGAGTTAACTCACTGATATCTGACATTAAGGCTTCATAGTTGACACTGGCGACTGATTCTAGCTTAGGCATAATTTGGATTCCTAAATATTTAAACTGATTTACAACATTGAATTGATTTACCTCAGGGGCTGAGTAATTTTTCTGGGTCTCATTTAGCATTAATATTGAAGATTTAGTTTTATTTATTTTATATCCTGATATTTCCCCAAAATTCTTTATTAAATTCAACAAGGTTGGAATTGATTTTTTTAGATTCGACATAAACAAAATTATATCATCGGCGTACAGGGAGATTTTATGTTCTGTTGGTCCAACTTTAATTCCATATATTTGTGAATGTAAACGTATCGCTATCGCTAAAGGTTCAATTGCCATAGTAAACAGTAAAGGTGAAAGTGGACAGCCTTGTCGACATCCTCTATTGATTTTTATTGGTTTTGAAATATTGTTATTTGTTAGGATTTCTGCTGTAGCATTATTGTATATTATTTGAACCCATTTTATGAAATTATTTCCAAGTCCAAACCTTTGTAGGACTTCAAAAAGAAAGGGCCATTCAACTCTATCAAAGGCCTTTTCGGCGTCCAATGATAGGAGAGCTGTATCCGGTGCTTCTTTATTAAAATAAATAATATTAAATAGTCTTCTTACATTATGGAAGCCTTGTCTACCCTTTATAAAGCCATTCTGATCTCGATTAATAATATTTGGTAAAATTTCTTGTATTCGTCTTGCTAAAATTTTACAGATTATCTTAAGGTCGGCGTTTAATAGGCTTATTGGTCTCATATTTTCACATTTATTAGAGGGCTTACCTGGTTTTGGCAGCAGTATAATTAAGGCATTATTTATGTATGATGGTAAATTATTATTTTGAAATGCTTCTAAAACCATTTCCAAAAAAGGTTTTATTAATTTATTCTTAAATTTTTTATAAAGGTCAACTGGAAGACCATCTGGTCCTGCACTTTTTCCTGATTTCATATTATCAATGGCTAGCCCAACTTCTTCTTGACTAATTTTAGACTCCAATATCTCCCTGTTTTCATTTGGAATACACGGTATAGATAGTTCGTTCAAAAACCCATTTAGTTTTGTTAAATCAGGTTCATTTTTGGTATCATATAATTTTTCATAGTAATCTCTAAAGGCTCTATTAATTTCTAAAGGATCTATAACTACCTGTCCATTACTTATAATACTGGTAATTGGTGTTTTAATTTCCAATTGTTTAATCTGCCATGCTAATAATTTTCCTGATTTTTCACCTTGTTCATAAAAAGATTGTTTCAATCTTAGAAGACTCGAGGCAGCTCTATTCGCTGATTTTTTGTCGTATTCAGCTCTCAAAATCAGTAATTCATTCTCCAACCTTGGGTCACTTCCTGCATACACTTTTTCCTGAAGATTTTTTATTTTATGTTCCAATTTAGCTCTCTCCTCTCGAGTCTTCTTAGATTTTGATCCTGTATAACTAATAATATGTCCCCTAATAAAAGCTTTGAAAGCCTCCCACTTTACACATGCTGATGTTTGTGTAGTATTGATGTCAAAGAACTCGTCTATCTGTTTTTCTATATACTTGACAAATTCCTCATCCTGAAGCCATTTATGCTGAAATTGCCATCTACCTGATTCCTTTGTCAATTTTTTATCTACATATATTAGACAACAGGGTGCATGATCAGAGATCACGATGTTATCATAAAAGCAGTTTTGAATCTTGGACCTTAATTCTGTGGAAATCAAAAAATAATCAATACGTGAGAATGTCTTGTAGGTACTGGAATAACAAGAATAGGCTTTAACTTGTGGTTTCATTTCTCTCCATATATCTAACAATCTCAATTCTTTCATAAAATGATTAATAGTCATCCTACATCCAATGTGCGTACAATCCAGTCCTGTTGATCTATCCACACCTGGATTCAATGTACAATTAAAATCCCCTGCTATTATATGTTGCCCTGTAAGTGATGATAAGATGAGAAATAAATTAGCAAAGAACTTCTGATCATCTATATTGGGACCATATAAGTTCACAAGATTTATATTTTCTAATAGCAAAGAACCTTGAATGATTAATTATCTTCCAAATTTGTCTCCAATTACATTTTTCACTTGAAAAGGAACTGATTTATGTATGAGAGTCATAACTCCCCTGGCTCGGGATGAAAATGAAGAGGTGAATACACTTCCCTGCCATCTACTCCTAATTCTTTTAACATCCTCCTCTATCAGATGAGTTTCTTGTAAAAACACAATTCTTGAACCCATGTCCTTTATTTTATTCATAACTTGTTTAAGTTTTTTTAAATTTTGTAGACCTCTGCAATTCCATGAAGTTAAATTAAGATTAACACTTTGGTCCATGATCAATAGAGAGTTTGGGATTACCTTGCAGTGTAAACATGCTCATACAGAGAAGCAAAAACATGAGTGGTTGAACATTCATCCTACAAACTACACACAAACAAATTTCCCCTTCCCACACTTGTGGCAAACCCCCCAAAATCAAAAGAAAAATTCTGTCTCCCGATATAGCCATCGACCGTTCCACACCCACGGGGAACAGCCTAAGCCACTCCTTCTTCATCCTCCCAATCACCCTAACTCTACTGCTTTTAATGACGTAACATTAACTCTCCTCTGTAGTTTTCCAACTTAACTCCAAAATTTTTAACAACTTTGTACATCATAGTTTTTTTTTTTTTTTTTTTTTTTTTTTAATATATAATACAATCTATATTTTGTAAACTTACTATTTACTTCAAGTCAGTCAGATGCCTGTGCAAATGCTTAATTATTCTACCTTATATTTTGTTCATGCTTAGCTCCCACCAGTCTCTTCTTCTTCTTTGATCTTCTTGATGAACTCCTGCGCCTCCTCTGGGGTCTTGAAGATGTGGGTTCTGCCCTCATACGTGGTCAGCAGTCTCGCAGGATAGATTACACCATGACGAATCCCAAGGTTGCGCAGCTCCTTACGTACGGGATCAAACTGCTTCCTCAATTGTTGGATTCCTGTGGCCAAATCTGGGTAGAACTGCACCTGCTGGTCCTGGTGTTTAATCTCTCCTTTAGCACGTGCAGCGTTGAAGATCTTCATCCTGTCTCTGTTGCTAAGAAACTTCATAATTAAGGTCCTCGGCGGTCCCTTATCTCTCCGTGGGCCAATACGATGTGCTTTTTCCAGAACCACTGCTGATTGCAACTCCTCGCTGCCCAGCACCTCCGGAATCCACTTTTCCAGAAAGGAACATACGTCCCGACCTTCTGATTCCTCTGGAAGACCCACCAGCCTCAAATTATTCTGTCTCGACCGAGATTCCAAATCCAAAATATTATCTTCCAGAGATTTATTTTTTTTTTTCCAAAGTGCGCACCTTTAATTGAAGACGGGTGACGTCATCTTCAGCACTAGCGAGACGGAGCTCCATCTGCGCCGTTCGTTCTACACAGTCACCCAATTCCTTTCTTATTCCTTCCAACGCTGTCATAATCCCATCAAATCTAGAGGAAAAGTCCGCTCTCATTGAACTCATGGCAGCCATCAGCGCATCTGCGCCATTCCCCGCAGAAATCGCACCGCCGCCAGCCTCCTCCGCCATATATGGAGCCTTGTTTGCTGCGTCACAGACCTGAAAGTCCGTTAATTTGGACTGTTTCGGCGGCTCGCTTTTTCCTTTTCCTGGTTTTCCAGCCTTAGGCTTCGCCGACATATCCTCGCTCAAATGCTGGGATACGTTCTGTCCCAAATGAGAGAGTTATTTGCCGATTTTTTTCTCCAGGAGCAGAGCAGAGCGAGACACGTCCGTCCTACGTGGCAGCCATAACCGGAAGCATCTGAAAAGTTTGTTTTTACTAGGAAAAATGAATTATTGATATCTACAATACAAATCCTGGCTAGCTATTAAATGTTAAAAGGGCTTGCCATTATGAGTCGCTCTGAAAAAGGTGCAGTCACTCTAAGAAAGGCCAAGTCGCTCCAAATCCCTTCAAGAAACACAATCGCTTTGAAAAACACACATTCACTCCAAGAAATACTGAATCACTGTGTGAAATGCTGAGTCATTCTAAGAAAGGCTGAGTAACTGAGTCACTTCAAGAAGCACAGTCACTCAGAGGAATGCTGAGTCACTCTAAGACAGGCCAAGTCACTTTGAGAAAGGCCAAGTTGATCAGAGAAATGCCGAGTCACTCTAAGTAAGGCAACTGATCAGATTTGAGACTCCCATCAGTGACTCGGTGAAACCTCAGTGACCACATTGTAATCAGCTTTAATGTCCAGTTATTCAGCGGAAGACAAATCAGGCCAGTCCAGATAGAATCCTGGGTAGCCATGGCATGAAGAGGCGGCAACTCTCTGCTGAAGAAGAAGAAGGCGATTCGACCAGGACATGAATTCAACTAGGAGGAATGGAGGTGTGAAGCGAAGAAGAGGAAGTTTGGAGCATGGTGGAGTCTAAAAGAAAGAAAAGTAGACATCAAGAAACTCAATCAAGACCATTATCAAGTGCTGAGGAATCAGAGGATGAACGATCCCAGAATGACCAGAAGGAGTGGAAAGTAATCATTAAACTTACTCAGGAAGGGGCATCATTTCGTGAGTGGAACCCAATTAAGCTCACAAATGCAATTAATGGGTTACTTGGAGAAGTTTTAAATGCAATGGTTCTTCGTAGTGGTGAAGACAGTGTTCAACAAGGAAAAGCAATCAGCGTGACTAAGCTGGAGGGGAAAAATGTGTAGTGTTCAATATTGGAAGGAAATAAGGCAATGAGAGGAGTGATATTGGGCATTTCAACGGCTGTCTCAACTGATGAAATAATGAGGAACTTAACTGGAGCAAAACTGACAGAGGTACAGAGATTGAAAGCTAATAGAAATGGCAAAAAATGTGATAGTCTGTCAGTAATGTTAAAATTTGATGAAACAAGACTGCCAAATAAAGGTGTATATTGGCTACATGAGCTATGAAGTCAGACTATGTTCCTCCTCTACTCAGATGTTTCAAATGTCAAAAGTTTGGTCATGTAGCAGCGATATGTAAAGGTAGACAACGATGTGCCAGATGCTCCGGTGAACATGAATATGGCAAGTGTGAAAGAGGAGCCAAGTTAAAGTGCTGTAACTGTGGTGCTGAACATACCTCTGCATATCGAGGTTGTGAAGCCAGCAAAAGAGCAGCAGAAATTCAGCAGATAAAAGTCTTCCAGGGATTAACATATGTAGAAGCTGCAAAAAAGGTGCCAGCTAAAAAAGTGGGAGTGGATTCTAGCAGGGAAAGTGTGCAGACTTACAGTGCATGCAGTAGAATTAAGGAAGATACTCTGGTTTTGAAGGAAAATAATTTTGTCTTATTTGTGGCAGATGTGATAAACTGCACTGCGCAGACTTCCAAGAAAAGAGAAAAAATCAAAATCATTGTGAAAGCAGCAGAAAAATATCTTGATGTTAAGGGGCTACAGTGGGAAGCAGTTGAGGACTTGTTAAGTGGGGGATCTTTAAGTTCAAAGACATCATGGGCTGGTGGATCAACCGCCAATTAAGTGTAAAAGAAGAAGAAGAAGAAGAAGAATGAGATGAAACGCAGATACGAGATTAAAAAACAAGAAGAACGTCACAAATCTATGAGGAAAATGTCACAAAGTAATGAGGAAAAACAAGACACACAGAAAGACAGACACATCTGGGGTGTGTGGCGGTGGTGCACCTGTAAGCTGGTTGCCAACCGCCAATCAAATGTAAAAGAAGAAGAAGGTCAGTCCAGATCACATTAAATCTGGACTTTAACAGGATCCATGTTGGTCATTCAGTTCTTCAGTGAAACACCTGAAACTGGAGCCTACCGCCATGAGCACCACTGGAAACTGGACAGGAGGAGAACACATTCAAGATGGGGAAAAGTCATAAATTTTTACTTGTAAAAAAGTTGCAAATTTAGGAAGTAAACAGTCACAAAATTAGAAGAAAACCCTTTGGAACTGAAGGTGATTTTTACTTGATAAACAGAAGAAAACCCATCACGTCTGTGGTATTTTAAGACCTTTGACCTGCACTTTAATTTTGGATAAACATGTCACACTGTCAGGATCCGCAGACGAGCTGTGGTTGTTTCTCTGGTCCATTTTCCCTCAGTATGAACCCCTCCATGCTGCTTGTTGGGCTCATAATAACCCGCTGTCACAGATAAATGCCCCCCAAAGCCCGATCATCTGAACGTGGAAACCGTGTAGCCTCCAGGCTAACGATAGCACCTGGTCCTCACCTGGTCCTTGGACATGTCCTCCGTGGACAGGCCATCCACCACCAAGGAGGACTTTTCCTTCACAGATTTCTTCTTCTTCGTTTTAGTCTTCGGAGGCTGAAAGTAAAACAGGAAAAATAAATAAAAGACGATAACAGAACCGGTAAATTAGCTGGTTTATGTTAGCTTAGCGGCTAACAGTAAAGCTAAAAAACACGGATGTTTCCGGTTAGAATCAAACTGTAAAACTGTCCTCACCATCGGTACACACCGTCCGGATAAACTAGAATATATTTTAAAAGGCCCCCAAACAAAACTAGCTTCCAAACTAGCTAAACTCTAATCCAGACGCAAACAGCCGTTGTCATGGCAACAGCATCACGTGATCGGTCCTTCAAATTAACTTTATGCAATAAAATTCTGCTCCGGTTACAATAATAAATAAATCTGGACCAAAGTCATGCTGGAAACTGACAAATTTTTATTAACATTACTGACATATTTTTGTTGTTTTTATTCCCAAACATCACAGTTACAACAAAAGAAGACAAAAATACAGTAAAACCTTAAAATATGGGAAAAGGGACTGATTGCACCCAGTGTTGACATTGACACACTGATAAAAATCAAGTTTTTTTCTTGTTAATATGTGTGTAGCGTGTTTTTGACATATCTAGAGCTAAATCACTCTTATGTGTCACGTCTGCCCCCTCATGGATCGTCACCTTATCGTGGTGGGGGGGTTTGCGTGCCCCAGTGATCCCAGGAGCTATGTTGTCCGGGGCAATTTGCCTCTGATAGGGTCTCCCAAGACAAACTGGTCCTGGGTGAAGGGCCAGACGAAGAACGATCCAACAGACTCTCATGATAAATTGTATATCAAGGATTCAGTGTACCCCGCCCGGTATGGGGTTACCGGGGCCCCACCCTGGAGCCAGGCCTGGGGGAGGGGCTCGAAGGCTAGCGTCTGGTGGCCGGGTTTCCACCCATGGGACCCGGCCGGGCTCAGCCCGAAGGAGTTACATGGGTCCGCCCTCCAGTAGGTTCACCACCTGCAGGAGGGATCATGGAAGTCCGGTGCTATGTGGATTAGGTGGCAGTCAAAGGCGGAGACCTTGGCGGACTGATCCCAAGCTTTCTAAACTGGCTTTTGGTACGTGGAATGTCACCTCTCTGGTGGGGAAGGAGCCTGAGCTGGTGTACGAGATTGAGCGATACCGGCTAGATATAGTCGGCCTCACCTCAACACACAGCTCCGGTTCTGGAACCAGTCTCCTGGAGAGGGGCTGGAGCTTGGCCTTTTCTGGAGTTGCCCCGGGCGAGAGGCGACGAGCAGGGGTAGGTATTCTTGTATCGCCCCACCTTGCTGCCTCTATATTGGAGTTTTCCCCGGTGGACGAAAGGGTTGCTTCCCTGCGCCTTCGGGTTGGGAAACGGGTCCTGACCATCATTTGTGCCTATGCACCAAATGATGTTTCAGAGTACCCACCCTTTTTGGAGTCTGTGACTGGGGTGCTGGAGGGTGCTCCTCCTGGAGACTCCATTGTCCTACTGGGGGACTTCAATGCGCACGTGGGCAACAACAGTGAAACCTGGAGGGGGGTGATTGGGAGGAACGGCCTGCCCGATCTGAACCCGAGTGGTGTTCAGTTATTGGACTTCTGTGCTAACCACAGTCTGTCTATAACGAACACCATGTTCAAGCATAAGGGTGTCCATATGTGCACCTGGCACCAGGACACCCTAGGCCGCAGGTCGATGATCGATTTTGTTATCGTATCATCAGACCTGCGACCGTATGTCTTGGACACCCGAGTAAAGAGAGGTGCAGAGCTGTCAACTGATCACCACCTGGTGGTGAGTTGGATCCGATGGCAGGGGAGGAAGCCATTCAGACCTGGTAGACCCAAACGTATAGTGAGGGTGTGCTGGGAGCGTCTGGCTGAGGCCCCTGTCCGGGAGGTCTTCAACTCCCACCTCCGGAAGAACTTCAACCACATTCCGAGGGAGTCTGGAGACATGGAGTCTGAATGGGCCATGTTCTCCACCTCTGTTGTTGAAGCGGCAGCCCAGAGCTGCGGCCGCAAGGTGGTCGGTGCATCTCGTGGTGGCAACCCCCGAACCAAGTGGTGGACACCAGTGGTGAGGGGGGCCATTAAGCTGAAGAAGGAGTCCTATCAAGCTTGGTTGGCTTGTGGGACTCCCGAAGCAGCTGAGGTGTACCGGCAGGCCAAGCGGAGTGCAGCTCGGGTGGTTGCTGAAGCAAAAACCCGGGTATGGGAGGAGTTCGGTGAGGCCATGGAACAAGACTTTCGGTCGGCTTCAAAGAGATTCTGGCAAACTGTTCGGCGGCTCAGGAGGGGAAAGCAGCTCCCCGTCCACACTGTGTATGGTGCGGATGGGACACTGTTGACTTCAACTGGGGATATCGTCGGGCGGTGGAAGGAATACTTCGAGGATCTCCTCAATCCCACTGATACGCCTTCCACAGAGGAAGCAGGGTTTGGGGACGAGGGGGATGACTCGCCTATCACAGGGGCTGAGGTCGCCAAGGTGGTTAAAAATCTCCTTGGTGGCCGGGCCCCGGGGGTGGACGAGATTCGCCCCGAGTACCTCAAGGCCCTGGATGTTGTTGGGTTGTCATGGTTGACACGCCTCTGCAACATTGCGTGGAGGTCGGGGGCAGTGCCTTTGGCATGGCAAACCGGGGTGGTGGTTCCTCTCTTCAAAAAAGGGGACCGGAGGGTGTGCTCCAACTTTAGAGGGATCACACTCCTCAGCCTCCCTGGGAAGGTCTATGCCAAGGTACTGGAGAGGAGAGTCCGGCCGTTGGTCGAACCTCGGATTCAGGAGGAGCAATGTGGTTTTCGTCCTGGCCGTGGCACATCGGACCAGCTCTTTACCCTCTCGAGAATTCTTGAGGGTTCGTGGGAGTTTGCACAACCAGTTTACATGTGTTTTGTGGACTTGGAGAAGGCATTTGACCGCGTCCCTCGTGGATTTTTGTGGGGGGTGCTTCGGGAGTATGGGGTATCGGGCTTGTTGTTACGAGCTATTCGGTCTCTGTACGACCGTTGTGAGAGTTTAGTTCGCATTGCCAACACTCGGTCGGAGTCATTCCCAGTGAGAGTTGGACTCCGCCAGGGCTGCCCTTTGTCACCGGTCCTGTTCATAATTTTTATGGACAGGATTTCTAGGCGCAGCCAGGGAATGGAGGGTGTCATGCTTGGTGACCACAGGATCTCATCTCTGTTGTTTGCAGATGATGTTGTCCTGTTGGCTTCATCCAGCAATGACCTACAGCTCTTGCTGGGACGGTTTGCCGCTGAGTGTGAAGCGGCTGGGATGAGAATCAGCACCTCCAAGTCCGAGTCCATGGTCCTCAGCCGGAAAAAGGTGGATTGTCCTCTCCGGGTTGGGGACAGGCTCCTGCCCCAAGTGGAGGAGTTTAAGTATCTTGGGGTCTTGTTCACGAGTGAGGGGAAAATGGAGCGAGAGATCGACAGACGGATTGGAGCAGCATCTGCAGTGATGCGGACGTTGTACCGGTCTGTTGTGGTGAAGAGGGAGCTTAGTTCTAAGGCAAAGCTGTCGATTTACCAGTCAATCTACGTTCCTACTCTCACCTATGGTCACGAGCTTTGGGTAATGACCGAAAGAACGAGATCGCGGATACAAGCGGCTGAAATGAGCTTTCTCCGTAGGATTGCTGGACTCACCCTCAGAGATAGGGTGAGGAGCTCAGTCATCCGGGAGAGGCTCAGAGTAGAACCGCTGCTCCTCCACATTGAAAGGAGTCAGTTGAGGTGGTATGGGCATCTGATTAGGATGCCTCCTGGACGCCTCCCACTTGAGGTGTTTCAGGCACGTCCCACTGGGAGGAGACCCCGGGGCAGACCCAGGACTCGGTGGAGAGACTATGTCTCCCAGCTAGTCTGGGAACGCCTTGGTATCCCCTCTGAAGAGCTGGAGCAGGTGGCTGGGGAGAGGGAAGTCTGGGCTTCTCTGCTTGAACTGCTGCCTCCGCGACCCGGACCTCCGGAAAAGCGGTAGAAGATGGATGGATGGATGGATGGTGTCACGTCTGTGTTTGTCTGCTGTGGAAGTTCAGTTAAGCTCCTCCCCCCCGTGGAAACAGACCAGTTCAGTGATGGATTCAACCATGGTGGGGTGCTGCAACATCAAGCATCACTGTTACCAAAAATCACAGCTAAGGAATTACCTGCTAATCTAATTACACAAAGATTTTTGTTAATGGGTATATTGTCAACTCTGAGTCATTTTGTTTTTTATATTTTTACAATTCAAGACTTGTGAATTCTTTCTCCCATTTTCATGTTTTAACCGTGTTATTTGTATTTTACACGTTTTATGCAATTCAAGAGTTATTTGCATTTCTGCATTTTTACATTTCTAGATTTTTATTGTATATATTTTCAAATTTCTGCACCAACAATTCAATAAAACAAAGAATTTCACTATGTCAATATGGGCAGGGGGAGGGGTGATACCTAGACCATCCTAAACCTTTATTTAAGATAAGCCTTTATTAGTCCCACAGTGGGGCTTATCTTAAATTATAGAGGTTTACCTGTATCATGTTACAGAACAGGAAAAACTGGGGGGGGGGGGGGGGGGTTGGTGGTGGTGGGGTTTGCATCTTTTCTTATAGATTTGAAGCTTTTTTCATTAATCTGCAAAAAATTTGGGACCTTTTTCTTGTAAATTTGCAACTTTTTCCTAATTTTCAACATTTTTCTCATTGATTTGCATGAGTTTAGGACATTTTTTTCTTGCAAATTTGGTATTTTTCTCTCATTGATTTGTGATTTTTTTTTTTTTTTTTCATTACAGAAATTCAGAACGGCTGGTTGGAGTTTTATCTCTGACCCACAGCTGGAAGGACAGATGTGCTGATTTACGAGTTAAATTTGACTTTATAGATTACGCAGCAAAACATTTTTCTGCACTTGTTACATAAACTATTCAAGTACAAATTCTTCATTAAATATTCCTATAAATGAGCTTTTTTACTCAAAACTTTACCTTTTTCCATTTTAATAAAGGGTGAGATTTTTCTAGCAAATTTGTGACTTTTTTGTCCTAATTTGTGGCTTTTTCACAAAACAAATCCATAAACATCAGTGGTCAGAGCTGATCTTCAGTCAAACACCACCACAGGTTTCATTTCAGTTTTATTCATTTAAATCACAATAAACTAATTAAATAAACAAGTGTCTGTACAGTAATCAGCTGATTTCATTACGTCTGTCCCGAGCCGTTTGGTCGGCTGATTTTAGTCAAATCTGCAAATGAGACGTTGGCTGAGCCTCGCTTCGCCGGTTTGGCCTGAAAAAGACAAAAATAAAACAAAAATCACACAAATTATTAGATTTCTTCTTCACAGCTTTTTCAACATCACAATTAATCTGTTTTGGTTCTAAACATTTCTACTGTCACTGTCACAGATTTACAGGAAAAATATACAGAAATTTATGAAGAAAAAATGAAATTTTATAAAGACAAAAATTATGAAGAAAAACTTTTAAATTTTATATAGAAAAAAATAAAAAATTTACATTGAAAAAAATGGAAATTTATGTAGAAAAATGTAAGAAAAAATAGGAAAAATGGAAATTTAATGGAATTTTATGAAGAAAAAATTGACATATAGAAAAAAATTAAATTTAATGCAAATTTATATAAAAAGAAATTTATGTAGAAAGTAGAAAAGCACTCATAGAGCGCATACCTCCACCAAGGCTCCTTCCTTTTGTCATGGATCACCTCCAGAATGTAATGGGTTTGTGTGTAGGCCTAAAGCCACTTGTGGTGAAAATGGCATCAAAGTCTGTCCATCAGTTTTGGAGTATTGTTGCTAACACACTGTGAGAAGATAAGAGCCTTGGCTGAGGTATGCATTCTCAGATCATCACCAAAATCTAATCATCTGTTCCCCGTGCCATTACACACCTTTCCTGAAAATTTCATCAAAATCCGCTGATAACTTTTTGAGTTATATTGGTAACAGACAGACAGACAAACCCCGGTAAAAACATTACCTCCTTGGCAGAGGTAAAAATGGAAATTTATAAAGAAAAATGGAAGTGTATGAAAACACAAATTTACAAGAGAAAAATATCAGACACTTATGAGGAAAAAAGTAAAAATTTATCAGAAAAAAGTTTTAAAACTGACTACATAAAGTCATAATTTTTTGACAGAAACAGAAATATACAGCCGTGGACAAAATTGTTGGTACCCCTCTGTTAATGAAAGAAAAACCCACAATGGTCACAGAAATAACTTGAATCTGACAAAAGTGGTAATAAATAAAAATTCTATGAAAATTAATCAATGAAAATCAGGCAATGCTTTTGAATTGTGGTTCAACAGAATTATTTTAAAAAACAAACTCATGACTTCCGGTTATGGCTGCCACGTAGGACGGACGTGTCTCGCTCTGCTCTGCTCCTGAAGAAAAAAAATCGGCAAATAACTCTCTCATTTGGGACAGAACGTATCCCAGCATTTGGGCGAGGATATGTCGGCGAAGCCTAAGGCTGGAAAACCAGGAAAAGGAAAAAGCGAGCCGCCGAAACAGTCCAAATTAACGGACTTTCAGGTCTGTGACGCAGCAAACAAGGCTCCATATATGGCGGAGGAGGCTGGCGGCGGTGCGATTTCTGCGGGGAATGGCGCAGATGCGCTGATGGCTGCCATGAGTTCAATGAGAGCGGACTTTTCCTCTAGATTTGATGGGATTATGACAGCGTTGGAAGGAATAAGAAAGGAATTGGGTGACTGTGTAGAACGAACGGCGCAGATGGAGCTCCGTCTCGCTAGTGCTGAAGATGACGTCACCCGTCTTCAATTAAAGGTGCGCACTTTGGAAAAAAAAATAAATCTCTGGAAGATAATATTTTGGATTTGGAATCTCGGTCGAGACAGAATAATTTGAGGCTGGTGGGTCTTCCAGAGGAATCAGAAGGTCGGGACGTATGTTCCTTTCTGGAAAAGTGGATTCCGGAGGTGCTGGGCAGCGAGGAGTTGCAATCAGCAGTGATTCTGGAAAAAGCACATCGTATTGGCCCACGGAGAGATAAGGGACCGCCGAGGACCTTAATTATGAAGTTTCTTAGCAACAGAGACAGGATGAAGATCTTCAACGCTGCACGTGCTAAAGGAGAGATTAAACACCAGGACCAGCAGGTGCGGTTCTACCCAGATTTGGCCACAGGAATCCAGCAATTGAGGAAGCAGTTTGATCCCGTACGTAAGGAGCTGCGCAACCTTGGGATTCGTCATGGTGTAATCTATCCTGCGAGACTGCTGACCACGTATGAGGGCAGAACCCACATCTTCAAGACCCCAGAGGAGGCGCAGGAGTTCATCAAGAAGATCAAAGAAGAAGAAGAGACTGGTGGGAGCTAAGCATGAACAAAATATAAGGTAGAATAATTAAGCATTTGCACAGGCATCTGACTGACTTGAAGTAAATAGTAAGTTTACAAAATATAGATTGTATTATATATTAAAAAAAACAAAACAAAACAAACAAACAAAAAAAAAACTATGATGTACAAAGTTGTTAAAAATTTTGGAGTTAAGTTGGAAAACTACAGAGGAGAGTTAATGTTACGTCATTAAAAGCAGTAGAGTTAGGGTGATTGGGAGGATGAAGAAGGAGTGGCTTAGGCTGTTCCCCGTGGGTGTGGAACGGTCGATGGCTATATCGGGAGACAGAATTTTTCTTTTGATTTTGGGGGGTTTGCCACAAGTGTGGGAAGGGGAAATTTGTTTGTGTGTAGTTTGTAGGATGAATGTTCAACCACTCATGTTTTTGCTTCTCTGTATGAGCATGTTTACACTGCAAGGTAATCCCAAACTCTCTATTGATCATGGACCAAAGTGTTAACCTTAATTTAACTTCATGGAATTGCAGAGGTCTACAAAATTTAAAAAAACTTAAACAAGTTATGAATAAAATAAAGGACATGGGTTCAAGAATTGTGTTTTTACAAGAAACTCATCTGATAGAGGAGGATGTTAAAAGAATTAGGAGTAGATGGCAGGGAAGTGTATTCACCTCTTCATTTTCATCCCGAGCCAGGGGAGTTATGACTCTCATACATAAATCAGTTCCTTTTCAAGTGAAAAATGTAATTGGAGACAAATTTGGAAGATATGTAATCATTCAAGGTTCTTTGCTATTAGAAAATATAAATCTTGTGAACTTATATGGTCCCAATATAGATGATCAGAAGTTCTTTGCTAATTTATTTCTCATCTTATCATCACTTACAGGGCAACATATAATAGCAGGGGATTTTAATTGTACATTGAATCCAGGTGTGGATAGATCAACAGGACTGGATTGTACGCACATTGGATGTAGGATGACTATTAATCATTTTATGAAAGAATTGAGATTGTTAGATATATGGAGAGAAATGAAACCACAAGTTAAAGCCTATTCTTGTTATTCCAGTACCTACAAGACATTCTCACGTATTGATTATTTTTTGATTTCCACAGAATTAAGGTCCAAGATTCAAAACTGCTTTTATGATAACATCGTGATCTCTGATCATGCACCCTGTTGTCTAATATATGTAGATAAAAAATTGACAAAGGAATCAGGTAGATGGCAATTTCAGCATAAATGGCTTCAGGATGAGGAATTTGTCAAGTATATAGAAAAACAGATAGACGAGTTCTTTGACATCAATACTACACAAACATCAGCATGTGTAAAGTGGGAGGCTTTCAAAGCTTTTATTAGGGGACATATTATTAGTTATACAGGATCAAAATCTAAGAAGACTCGAGAGGAGAGAGCTAAATTGGAACATAAAATAAAAAGTCTTCAGGAAAAAGTGTATGCAGGAAGTGACCCAAGGTTGGAGAATGAATTACTGATTTTGAGAGCTGAATACGACAAAAAATCAGCGAATAGAGCTGCCTCGAGTCTTCTAAGATTGAAACAATCTTTTTATGAACAAGGTGAAAAATCGGGAAAATTATTAGCATGGCAGATTAAACAATTGGAAATTAAAACACCAATTACCAGTATTATAAGTAATGGACAGGTAGTTATAGATCCTTTAGAAATTAATAGAGCCTTTAGAGATTACTATGAAAAATTATATGATACCAAAAATGAACCTGATTTAACAAAACTAAATGGGTTTTTGAACGAACTATCTATACCGTGTATTCCAAATGAAAACAGGGAGATATTGGATTCTAAAATTAGTCAAGAAGAAGTTGGGCTAGCCATTGATAATATGAAATCAGGAAAAAGTGCAGGACCAGATGGTCTTCCAGTTGACCTTTATAAAAAATTTAAGAATAAATTAATAAAACCTTTTTTGGAAATGGTTTTAGAAGCATTTCAAAATAATAATTTACCATCATACATAAATAATGCCTTAATTATACTGCTGCCAAAACCAGGTAAGCCCTCTAATAAATGTGAAAATATGAGACCAATAAGCCTATTAAACGCCGACCTTAAGATAATCTGTAAAATTTTAGCAAGACGAATACAAGAAATTTTACCAAATATTATTAATCGAGATCAGAATGGCTTTATAAAGGGTAGACAAGGCTTCCATAATGTAAGAAGACTATTTAATATTATTTATTTTAATAAAGAAGCACCGGATACAGCTCTCCTATCATTGGACGCCGAAAAGGCCTTTGATAGAGTTGAATGGCCCTTTCTTTTTGAAGTCCTACAAAGGTTTGGACTTGGAAATAATTTCATAAAATGGGTTCAAATAATATACAATAATGCTACAGCAGAAATCCTAACAAATAACAATATTTCAAAACCAATAAAAATCAATAGAGGATGTCGACAAGGCTGTCCACTTTCACCTTTACTGTTTACTATGGCAATTGAACCTTTAGCGATAGCGATACGTTTACATTCACAAATATATGGAATTAAAGTTGGACCAACAGAACATAAAATCTCCCTGTACGCCGATGACATAATTTTGTTTATGTCGAATCTAAAAAAATCAATTCCAACCTTGTTGAATTTAATAAAGAATTTTGGGGAAATATCAGGATATAAAATAAATAAAACTAAATCTTCAATATTAATGCTAAATGAGACCCAGAGAAATTACCCAGCCCCTGAGGCAAATCAATTCAATGTTGTAAATCAGTTTAAATATTTAGGAATCCAAATTATGCCTAAGCTAGAATCAGTCGCCAGTGTCAACTATGAAGCCTTAATGTCAGATATCAATGAGTTAACTCAGAGATGGATGTCACTACCAATGTCGATGATCGGGAGAATCAATATACTTAAAAGTAATATTTTACCTAAAATACTTTATTTATTTCAATACATTCCCTTATCACCACCTTTAGATCTATTCTCAAGAATAAAAAAAAAGTTAGTGGAATTTATATGGAACAACAGGAGGGCTAGATTACGTTTGTCTTTATTATATTTACCATTTGATCGTGGAGGTCTGAAATGTCCAAATTTTATGTTGTATTATTGGTCGGCACAACTGAGGTCTATGACATATTATTTTTCATCAAATGATCTCCCTCACTGGACTGAAATGGAATCATACAATTTACCTTTACCTCTTCCCATATTCATATACTCAGATTCGGCAAAAAAATTACAAAAACAAGTTAAAAATCCATTTGTAAAGCATATGATCAAAATATGGTGTGAAGCTAAAAACTATTTAAAAGAACCACAGTTATTGTCACAATTTAGTCCAATATGGGGTAATCAATATTTTAAACCAGGGAGAGCGGACGCTGTATTTAAAGTATGGAATTTAAAAGGGATACAAAAGATTCAGGATTTATATTTGCCATGTGCAGACAACATAATGTCTTTTGAAGAGCTGAGGATCAAATTTAATCTCAATAGAACACATTTTTTTAAATATCTTCAACTTAGAAACTTTATTCGATCAAATCAAAATAAAGCTCTCACTCGACCTATTTATTCATCCTTGGAAAAAATGATGATGAAAGATAGTAAAAGAAAGGGTATTATTTCAGAGTTTTATAACTCACTGACACTATCTTCAAGTGAAAATTCACTGAAAAGATTAAACTACTGGAAAGAAGATCTGCAAACTGAAATTTCAGAGGAACAATGGGAATTGGCTTGTACAGAAGCTCAAACCAAATCAATAAATGCACGCCTTAAATTGATACATTTCAAATGGTTAATGCGGATGTATGTTACACCGGAGGAGTTAAATAGATACAACAAAAATATACCAGATACATGCACAAAATGCATGGAAAGTAAAGGAACCCTATTTCATTGTTTATGGGAATGTAGATTAATAAGAATGTTTTGGGAAGAGGTGAGGGTAACAATTGAAAAAATAATCTCAAAACAAATCATATTGAATCCTAAACTGTTTTTGTTGGGTCTGTACCCAGAAAAGCATAATTTTAATAAAAGTGAAAGAACATTCATAGACCTCAGTTTGCTTAATGCCAAAAAATGTATTGCACTATTATGGAAAAAGACTCATAGACCAGATGTGACTCAGTGGTTAAGACAGATGTTAACAAACCTTCCATTAGAAAGAATAACATATATACTAAAATCAAAGGAAATTGTGTTTGAGAATATATGGAGACCTTTTATTGATTATGTAAAAAATTTAAACATAACTCTTGAAGAAGAAGGTGAATGATGTGTGTGGACCTTGTAAATTCCAAACTGGTGAACATAATATGTATACTTATGTATTGGATTGTCTAGACTAAACAGAGGAGCATTGTTAAAGACTTGATTTTGTTGGTGGTTGTTGGTGTTTTTAGTGCATTTTTTTTTTTTTTTGTAGTACTTTAGTGTTAGTGTTTGATTGTTTGTATCATGTTTGTTAAAAAAAAAAAAAAAAAGGTTCAATAAAGATATTGTGGAAAAAAAAAAAAACAAACTCATGAAACAGGCCTGGACAAAAATGATGGTACCCCTAGAAAAGATTGAAAATAATGTGACCATAGGGACATGTTCAACCAAGATGTGTCCTCTAATTAACATCACGGGGTCAACAAACTTGTAATCAGTCAGTCGGCCTATTTAAAGGGTGACAAGTAGTCACTGTGCTGTTTGTTGACATGGTGTGTACCACACTAAACATGAACCAGAGGAAGCAAAGGAGAGAGTTGTCTCAGGAGATTAGAAAGAAAATTATAGACAAGCATGTTAAAGGTAAAGGCTATAAGACCATCTCCAAGCAGCTTGATGTTCCTGTGACTACAGTTGCACATATTATTCAGAAATTTAAGATCCACGGGACTGTTGCCAACCTCCCTGGACGTGGCAGCAGGAGGAGACGGATAACATGAATGGTAACAAAAGAGCCCAGAACAACCTCTAAAAACATTCATGGTGAACTCCAAGGTCAAGGTACATCAGTGTCAGATCGCACCATCCGTCGCTGTTTGAGCCAAAGTGGACTTCATGGGAGACGACCAAGGAGGACACCACTGTTGAAAACCAATCATAAAAAAGCCAGACTGGAATTTGCCAAACTGCATGTTGACAAGCCACAAAGCTTCTGGGAGAATGTCCTATGGACAGACGAGACAAAACTGGAACTTTTTGGCAAGGCACATCAGCTCTATGTTCACAGACGCAAAAATGAAGCATGCCAAGAAAAGAACACTGTCCCTACTGTGAAACATGGAGGAGGTTCTGTTATGTTCTGGGGCTGCTTTGCTACATCTGGCACAGGGTGTCTTGAATCTGTGCAGGGTACAATGAAATCTCAAGACTATCAAGGTATTCTAGAGAGAAATGTGCTGCCCAGTGTCAGACAGCTTGGTCTCAGTCGCAGGTCATGGGTCTTGCAACAGGATAATGACCCAAAACACACAGCTAAAAACACCCAAGAATGGCTAAGACCCAAACATTGGACTATTCTAAAGTGGCCTTCTATGAGCCCTGATCTAAATCCTATTGAACATCTGTGGAAGGAGGTGAAACATGCCGTCTGGAGAAGGCACCCTTCAAACCTGAGACAACTGGAGCAGTTTGCTCATGAGGAGTGGGCCATAATACCTGCTGAGAGGTGCAGAAGTCTCAGTGACAGTTACAGAAATCGTTTGAGTGCAGTGATTGCCTCAAAAGGTTGTGCAACAAAATATTAAGTTGAGGGCACCATCATTTTTGTCCAGGCCTGTTTCATGAGTTTGTTTTTTAAAGTAATTCTGTTGAACCACAATTCAAAAGCACTGTCTGATTTTCATTGGTTAATTTTCAGAGAATTTTTATTTATTACCACTTTTGTCAGATTCAAGTTATTTCTGTGACCATTTTGGGTTTTTCTTTCATTAACAGAGGGGTACCAACAATTTTGTCCACAGCTGTAAATGTGTGTGATTTTTTTTCCTGATTTTAAGCAAATTTCAGTCATAAATGTGCCACCATATTAAAGCTGGTGTAAACATGTGACCTGTGAGTCATGAGGCTTCCAGCCAATCACGTAGAGGATGTCAAAGGTGGCGGGGATGGAGCCGTCGTCATTTCCGTACATCTCTGAAACATGTCAGACACAAACAGAAT
Organism: Pholidichthys leucotaenia; assembly: GCA_020510985.1. NCBI lineage: Eukaryota > Metazoa > Chordata > Actinopteri > Cichliformes > Pholidichthyidae > Pholidichthys > Pholidichthys leucotaenia. The sequence continues at coordinate 31,363,765 of CM035848.1, forward strand.
TAACTAAAACTTGACACAAGTCCTCTGCTGTGGGTCACATGATGCCGGCTGAGGGGATCAAACAGGAAGTGAAGACGGTCAAAAAAAAAAAAAAAAAGGAAGTGAAGACAGTCAAACACTCAGACATCAATAATAGTAAACATCAACAACCGGAAGCCGTTTCTGTCTGCGCCTCGTCTGTGAGGGAATCTTCCAGAAGAACAGAGAATGTTCCTACCTCTGTAGACGGCGGCCGCTGCCAGGACGGTGTCTCTGTGCAGCAGGGACTTCCTGTTCCAGCTGCAGTTGCTCTCCCCCATACCTGACGGGACCAAAGACCAGCACACTGGTTAAACAACGGACCCACTGACTACAGTTGGGATTAAGACTTTTATTAAGGCCGCTGGATCAGATTTAAGGGTGCGTCCCAATCAATCCCCCCCCCCTTCCCGATTGCATGGACAGGAGTAGGGCTAACGGGTAGGAGTGAAGGGGTGAACTGTGATGGACCCTTTAGACCTCACACTGTTCCATTCCCTGATCGTGGGGGTCTAGCAGCTCCCGGGGTGCATATCTGGGGCCCTGTGGTGGTGGTGGGGCTCCAGTTTTAACAGTCTTATAGACATATACTCAAACACAGAGTAGATGGGGGGAAAGGGTGCAGCCTGCCTGGGGTGGGAGCATCAGGTTGGTCCATGCTCACATTAGCTACACTCACACACCGGGGGGAGGGGGTGGGTGTTGTTGGCCTGGTTTGGGTGGGGGTCAGCGTCCGGGTCTTCAGTCACTTTCCCCTCATGTGTGATGGTGGTGGACGCGCACTCTGCTGGCTGTGGTGTGGGGCGGCTACACCCATTTCAGGGGCTGGCTGGTGTTTTGTCGGGTGTTGGGGGGGAGTCGGTGGGGGTGTCACTTGGGGACTATCCTCTGGCTCGCTCTTCCTGGGTGCGCCCTACTGGGAGTGGCCCTGCCAGTGCCGAGATGGGGACTCCCTTGGCTGTGCCTCGCGTGGTGGTGGGTCGTGTGCCGGTCGCCGCTGTCGGGGGTGGGGCCAGGAGTTGGTTACTCCAGGCTGGGGCTCTTGGGGTGGTGGCCATGCTCTTCTGGTGGGCGTTGGGGAATCGTGGGTGATGGACTCAGTTTTCAGTCGGAGTTGCTTGCTGTGCCCCCGTGTTGCTGCCCCCCACCCCCACCCCATAGGCTGGGTTCCTGTATTGTGTATACACATATAGTATATGCTTTGTTTGCATGTTGTTGTACTTATCGCTGCAGCACTCATCAACCACACATCTCTCGGACTGGCCAATCACAATCCGGCTAAAAGGATACCATGTTTAGTATTTGAAAGCAAAGCTTGTAGGGATGCGTGCTTTCTTACCAGTGTGATGCAGTTTAGTGTCATTAGTAGAGTTTCAGCCTGGCGTGTGAAACACCGACAGAGCTGCGAGTGAGGGGTTGAGCGGTTGCTAGGATACAGGGCTGAGATGGGTTTGACATTCAAATGAGAGTTTTTACCTTGTAGATCAGTCATGACCTCCATGATTCCTGGATAGTTCACCTGGATCTCATCTGTGTCCTGCAATTACATTATTATTATTGTTATTATGAGCCTTAGATCAAACATACAAACACAGATCACAAACAGGATACATTTGGTTTTCAACAGAATAAAAAAACACAAACTTAAAAATAAAAATTACAAGAATAAAATTACAGTTTAACATGGCAGTAGTCAAAACCACATTTACAAATGTTGCAAGGTAATATTTATTATTCCAAAATAAAGATGCAAATTTACAAGAAAAAAATCACACGTTTGCATGAAAAAAATTGCATATTTGACAGATAAACTGGCAACTTTATGCAACTTTTTTCTCATAAATTTGGAACTTTTTCTCATGAATTTTAATTTTTTTCCATAAATTTTCAACTTTGTCATAAATTTGCAACTTTTTTCTCATAATTGTTCATTTTTTCTCATAAATGTGACTTGTCATAAATTTGTGACTTTTTCTCATAAATTTATGATTTTTTCATAAATGTGACTTTTTTGTCATAAATTTGACTTTTGTCCCATAAATTTTATCATCAATTTGTGACTTTTACCTCATAAATTTGTAATTTTTTGTCATAAATTTGACCTTTTTCACATAAATTTTCAATTTTTTCCTCATAAATTTGCGACATTTTCCTTAAAAACTTGCATTTTTTTCTTATGAATTTGTGACTTTTTTCTCATAAATTTTCAATTTTTTCATAAATGTTCAACCTTTTTGTCATAAATTTGTAACTTTTTTCTTATAAAAATAAGTGAATTTGTAAGACAATACATGAGAAATTGCAAAAATAAAAGTGGTTATTTATGTAGAAAAACTTAAAATATTACAAAAAAACAAGAAAATTAAGTGGGAAATATATATATATAATAAAATTAGAAAAAATTTAAAAATAAAATAATAAATAATAACTAAAAAGTCACAAATCTAGATACTACTTTAAAAAAAAAAAAAAACTTCATGCATTTACACAAATCAGGTTGCAACCCCCCCCCCCCCCCAGCAAATTTGGAAGAAAAAGTTGCAATTTTATAATAAAAATGGCAAAAAAGTCGCAAATTTATAAGATAAAGAAATCAATGAGGAGAAAAGGGGTCACAAATTTATAAATAATAACTATAAGATAAAAATTGCACATTTCTCACAGAAAAGTTGATGAAGTTACAAGAATAAAACAAAAAAAATCAAATGGTTTTAACAAAAATGTAGAAAATTTAAAACAAGTGCAATTTTAAGATAAAAAAAACCCTGAAAAGTGAAAGAAGTTTCAAATTTACCACAGATATTCATCAATTATTTTAAACAGAAGGTGGTTGGTTACCACGGTGAGCATGGTGAACCCGGCCTGACCCAACAGGTTCCCCAGGTCGGTGATGGTGGTGAACGGGGAGACGTGGGGAGAGAACCCTCCCTCACGCTCCGTCTCTGCCAGCTGGAGGGAACAGCGGAGCTCGTAGAGGGTCTCCCCCCCCAACATGGCCCCAATGAAGACACCATCAGGCTTCAGGACTTGCTGGATCTGAGACAGAGACAGTTGGGGGAGAAAAAAACGGTTAAGCTGCAGTTCCTCCAACAGCCACTAGAGGGTGGCCAAATCAGTGAGTCAGACCCCATAGATTAATGTTAAAACAGCTGCAGTTCCTCTTACGGCCATTAGAGGGTGGCCACACCAGTGAGTCAGTCCCCATAGATTAATGTTAACCCTTTAACGGTCCACATTTCATGGATGGGTCGCGCGCCCCCAGTGGCACAGTGCAGCAACTGCACCTGTCAACTTACTGGCGTCCCCTGGCTATACTGAGAATTTGTACTGATCTGTATTGATCTGACAGTTCAGAAGGTGGCAGACATGTGCCAAAGGAATCATGGCTGACATGGACTACAGCAAAGAAGAAGAAATCCTCATTATTCTTCTTCCTTTTTCCGCTTTGAGCTCCCCAGCACCAATGTGGTCGCTGCCATGTTCGGTCATGGCGACGGCAATTCTGACTGAAACTGCATCAAACAGGAAAAATAGCCACGTAATACAAACGAAATTCACGTGGAATAATCATAAGTTTGTAGATGTGGCAGAGAGTGTAAATGACCGAGCAAACGCAAAACTACAACCACGATGGGTGAAAAACTGAGCTACCAGCACCAAGATGGCGGCGCCCATGCCGTCATGGATTCTCACAGGAAAAATGCATCAAACAGGAAAAGTAGCTGCGTAATACAAATGAAATTTACGTGGGATAATCATAAGAGTTTGTAGACGTGGCAGAGAGTGTAAATGACCACACAAACGCAAAACATCGACCACGATGGACGAAAATGAACTGGTCATGTGGGCAAGCGAGCCCCTCCCCCTGGCAACAGGTGAGAGAAAAATGTTTTTGTTTTTATATTTTATTAGTTTTCTGGTTCAAATACTTTGAAGATTAGATAAAAACATGCCCCTGTAGACAAAATGGCATAAAAAACCCGAACCATTCTTTGTGTAAATGTGTCCAAAGTCCACTTTTGACTGAGTTATGTAATTTATATAGCTGCTGCAACATTATGCAAATTAGATGCGTAAATTTATTCCTATCTGAAACTTTGGATCATATTCTACATCAGGGGTCACCAACGCGGTGCCCGCGGGCACCATGTCGCCCGCAAGGACCACATGAGTCGCCCGCAGGCCTGTTCTAAAAATAGCACAACTCGCAAGTGAGCTGCATCTAAGATGTAATTTTTTCTGCCGCTATTTTTTAAAATCACACTTGCATTTATATAGATTTTAAAATGACAATGTCTTAAAAATAAAAAAATGAAAATATGTTTATTATACGTAAAGTTAAGGTGAACTCTGACCTAGTTTAAAGGTCAGTATCGTGCGCATGACAAAACCTTCGCGCTTGTGGAGAGTAAGCTAGCGGGCAGTGAAGATGGTGAGCGGAGTGCAGTTTCCTAGCCCAAAAACATGGTAAAAAAAAAGACAGAAAATTTATCATTTTCAAAGTGAGCGGGAGGAAGAGTTCTTTTTTCCTACCGTGAAAGGAAGCTGCGTGTGTTTCATTTGCGGGGCGACGGCGAAGCGCCACTATGTGGAGCGACACTTCACTACCCACTCTTTTTTTTGGACTTATCTTGTACCCGTAGGTGGATTTGTTCTGCAGTCCGGTGACAATCCACCAGCTGCATGCGCAAGCACCCCTTAACTCCCTAACCTGCATGTTTTTGCATGAAAAACCAGAACATGCACACTCCACACAGATCACTGTTGGCCGGGGGCAGGGATCGAACCCACGATCCCCGCGATCCCCCGGCCGAGGGTAAACTGCTGCCGCGGTGCTAACCACTGCGCCACCGTGCATATAAGCACTCTCAGCGCTGTTTAGCTTCTTCTCATGAAAGGACAGTGCTGGTTATTACTCAAGCATGATTCTTGGCAAGAACTGTATGGATATAATTCTAGTGAAGAAGAACACACAAAAGTGTGTTTATTAAATGTAACAGATTTTGAGCAGAATTGCAGCAGATTTGTTCAGTTAAAAATGTGATAAGATTTATTTAATATGAAAGTTGATTTTTCTTAAATGTTGCATAACTTTTTCAAACATGGTTCAACATAGTTCATGAATTAAAAGGGTTTAGTTTTTTATGGTTAAAAGGGACTGATGAAAACTGGACATTTTTTTAATGAAATGTAGAAGTGATCATCTGAACAATTGCTGAGATTAATAAAAATAAAGTGTTGAATATTGATCTTGTCTGCTACCCACTCTAAGTTATTGATAATTTTATATACTGTATATATATATATATATATATATATATATATATATATAAATACACACACAATTTGTTATTTTAGAGGAGTGTGTCAAGCTGGTGCCCTTCACATGACTCGATACCCATGAAGTAGCTCTTGGTTTCAAAAAGGTTGGTGACCCCTGTTCTACATCTTTCTAATTGACAGTAAGCCATTATCTCTTGCAACTTTCAAGTTATAGCCTTGGAAAGCCTTGGAAACCACTCTTGACCACTAGGGGTTATGTTTACCCCTTAACCGTTCCTGTCGCCATGCGGCGCCTGGGACAGCTAAAGGGTTAAAACAGCTGCAGTTCCTCTGACGGCCACTAGAGGGTGGCCACATCAGTAGTCACGGTTACATGGGCAAAATTTCTGATTACAATTCAGATCAATTCAGATTAAAAAAAAAAAAAAAAGATCACAACTTTACTGTTAACATGGATCCTGAAAAAGCTGATCTGATTAGGGGTTGTGTTTCCACGTGCCACACGTTTAAACGGAATAAATCATTTTGACATGCCCACGTCAACATTTTGACATTCCGAAAATAGTAGAAGAAGAAGCAACTTCCGGTGTTAGCAAGCCCCGCTTCGTGTCTTTCTCTTTTTGAAATGGACCTGTATTGTGTTATTCAGACTGTACTTTTGCTTCTGCTGGTCTCCGTAATGAAGCTACAAGTACATACAAACACATATGACGAACAGAGGGAGACAGCAGGACGATACAGACCAGCTTTGTTTTACTCCCGCTATGTCTTCAGCTAGCTGCTGTAACGGCGGAAATACATCACGTCGACGTGCAGCTGACATACAGACATGCACAGTAAACACATTTTCTGCCCAACCTTTGGAATAAGTGTTTTCATGTGCACCACTCGGATTAACAATCGGCATAACCCACCCCTCTCAATCGGAATGAAATTTTGATCCGGATGAGCACAATTGGGTCAGAATATTCAGATTGCCGTGTTTACATGAAGCATTTTTATTCCGATCAGGCTTTTAATCCGGTTACTTGTGTCCATGTAAACATGGTCAGTGAGTCAGTCCCCATAGATTAACGTTAAACAGCTGCAGTTCCTCGGACAGTGTCCAGGAGGCATCCCCCCAAGTCAGTCCCCATAAACCAGGGGTCTGTAACCTGTGGCTCTTGTGCCCATGGCCACTGGCTCTTTAAAACCTTGACAATAAATTCAAGACTTATAAAAAAAAGAGGACACAGATTTGAGAGGAACGAAAAAGAAACTTACTGGAAAAATAACAAATTTATAAGAACCGCTGGAAATTTATGCTAAAAAAATTCTCACAGCAACAAAATTGGAAGAAAATTTCACAAAACATTTGGGGGAAAAACCCCCACAAATTTACTGGAAAAGTTGTGGGTTTTTTTTAGAATAATGCTACAATTTATGTGAAAAGCACAGGGGCTCAGAGAGCTTTACCAAAATACAGAAGCCACCACACAAATATAGAAGCATGCTAACATCAGTTAGTATTAACATCAGCATGCTAAAGTTAGCATACTAACTTATTAAACAGCTATAAAATAATGTTATTATGCTAATGTAGCATTGTGCTAATGCTAACATTAGTGTTAGTGCTAACATTAGCATGCTAACTTATTAAACAGCTGCATAATAATGTTATTATGCTAATGTAGCACGTCTGATGCTAATGCTAACATTGACACTAACACTGGCATGCCTCTGCATTTGTATTGAGGCTTTTACATTTTGGTAAAACTCTCTGGGCTGCTGTAGAAAAGTGTTGCAAATTTAGTTAAAAAAGTAACAAATTTACAAGAACAGAAAATATTTATTAGAAAAACAGAAAATTTATGCCAGAAATACGACAAATTTAGGGGAAAAAAACCACAATCTTATATGAGAAAAACACTTGCAAATTTGCAATAAAAATCACAAAATTTCTGAAAAAAAAATCACAAATTCAATGGAATATTTGGATTTTTTTGACAAAAAATGTCACAAATTTATGTGGAAAGATGCTGCAATTTTACCTGAAAAGCAAAACATTTTCAAAGAAAAATATGACAAATTTATTAGAAAATCAGAAAACTTTGGTCAAAAAAAAAAATCTCACAAATTTTGGAAAAAGTTATATATTTTTTAAAGAAAACAGGTTGCTGACCTCAGCCATAGACTTTCAAGTTAAAACAGCTGCAGTTCCTCTGACAGCCACTAGAGGGTGACCCCCATCAGTGAGTCAGTCCCCAATAACGATTAAATATTACAGCAGAAATACACATAAACAAACACAATGGGACTGAAACTGATGAGTTAATAAACACTCACAGCTGCTGTACACAGGTGTGACTTTTAATGCTTATTCATGCTGCATTTCCCCTCTAGTCCGTTTTGGTCTGTGTGCGCTTTGGATGGGCCCGGCACGCACGCGGCGCTGTACATGCTCACTTTTTTCATCTACCCAGGTCAAGCAGTTGACGCATGTGCACAATCATCCTTTGTAGTTTCACTCCCACCCTATAGGTAGTGCCAATGCGCTGATGCGCCAGGATTTTCACCAACGAAGAAACTCGAGCGCAACACACATCAGCAACAATGGCATCATTTTAACCATCACCGAGAGGAAGAGGAGCTGCTGTTACTATATTCTGCAGCAGAATTACAAAAAGTATGTTTATTCTTGTCTTCTGCCTCCTCGTTGTCTTCTTCATCTACTTTGTCTTTGTATGCTGTGTCAATATCGCCACCTCATGAATGGGATGTTCAGTCTTTGTCAACGTGTTCAGATTGTGGGCAGGCGGCACGGTCACAAAATTTGGGCTGCACGCGGTTGTCCGCGGTCGAACACTCCGGACACTAGTGGAGTGGAGACGATGACGTAAATTTCATCACACGAGGTTTCCAGTTGCACGTACGCGGACAGCAGAGGTGCAGCATGAATTCAGCTTTACATTATTAGGGGGCGTGGCCTCTGACTGACACTAACACTATTTAACCCTCACCTGTTTCAGCGCTCCAGGTAGATCGTTGGTCCAGTGCAGACTAGAAGAGAACAACAAAGGTCCGATAAGACCAGAGGGCGTGTTTGACTTTAGAATCATTTCATCATAATCATGGAAAAAAAAGTCCCATTCACTGCCCTTCTCCCACATGTTGAACAGGTCTGAATGAAATATTTGTGACATATTTTGGTCAAATTGTCTTTAAATATTTAATCATTGCAGCATCTTTTGCTTTGAAACTCTCTACAAACCACAATAAGCCACATCAGGCTGTTCCTCCTGAGGAGACTCAAGTCCTTTGATGTACAAGGGGCACTCCTGAAGACCTTCTACAATTCGGTGGTGGTACCAGCCATCACCTGTGGAGTGGTCTGCTGGGGCAGTGGCATCACGGCAGCGGACAGGACGAGACTGAACAGGCTGATCAAGAAAGCTAGCTCTGTCCTGGGGCAAAGCCTCGACCCAGTGGAGGACACAGGAGAGAGGAGGATGGTGGCTAAGCTGTCATCTCTGCTGAAGTCCAAGTCCCACCCCATGCAGGACATGCTGAACGCACTGAGGAGCTCATTTAGCAGTAGGCTGTACCATCCTAGGTGTGCGACCGAGAGGTTTCGCAGGTCCTTCTTACCTATTCTTACCTACGGCTGTCAGATTTTATAACCTAACCAGGGCTGCTTGTAGAGGTCGTATTGAATGCACAAAACATAACAAACTTGCACAATAATGGTCCCCTCCATTATACAACTAGGACAATATCAATCGCTACAGAGGGTGACAACTAGGCTGATTCAAATACAAAATATACTGTATGGGTACATATTCATACTATGCAGGGTAACTGAATAGACCACTATGCTGTTTATTCCATCTAGCTACAATGCTCCGCACTGTGTATATTTCTGTGCACAAATGTATATTGACTGCTCTTACTATCTTACCTTCTGAATTATTGCTCTGAGTGTTGCTATCCCTGTGCTGCTGCAATCTTGGATTTTCCCCATTGTGGGACTAATGGGAAGTGTAATGGGCAGTGCAGTGGCGCAGTGGTTAGCACTACACCAGCACAGCAACTCACCCTTGGCCATGGGATCCCTGGTTCGATCCCAGCCCCTGACCAACAGTGATTTGTGTGGAGTTTGCATGTTCTCCCCGTATCTGCGTGGGTTTACTCCGGGATTTCTCCGGTTTCCTCCCACAGGCCAAAAACATGCAGGTTAGGTTAAATGGAAACTCTAAAGTGGCCCTAGGTGTGAATGTGTGTGAATGGTTAAGGGACAGCGCCGTACCGTGGCTGCTTCATCCATCCAGGTGGATGCCCTCAATTTCCCCTCTGGGGATCAATAAAGTATACAAAATCAAAAAAAAATAATAATAAAGGCTTATCTTACCTTATCAAACTGATAAGAAAATGTGCATCCCCTCCAAGCAGCAACTTTTCCTATAAATGTGCAACTTTTTTCCAATAAATTTGCACTTTTTTTCCTAAAAACTTATGTTTTTATATCCCAGTATCCTAGCAACGACTTGACCTGTCACTCACATTTTGCTCTGAAACTCTCTACAAATTATTTAATCATTACAGCATCTGTTATGTTGGTAAATGCCTTTATATAAGGATGAGGTCAGATGAACAAGTGAACTCAGCTTTACTGTATGTTGGCCATACAATACAGCCACCAGGCAGGGGCATTGGCAAGAGGCTGTAAAATGGATGCTCCTTGGTATTTATAGGGCAGTGCAGTAGTGGAACAAGAAGTGGCCGCCACTACACTGCACTTCACAATAAAGTACAACGCCACAGCATCATTGTGAATCATCTTTTGCAGCCTTCCTCAGATTGGCTCATTTCAGTGCATTTTTAAATGTCCAACAGCAGCAGTTAACTCTGCCCTCTCTCTTACATCACTATTGCTAATCTTAGCTGGCTAGCTATGAATGAATGAAATAAAGCATCAGCGGTGGACAGGAGTGTGTAGTTTCTCTGGAGTACAGTAAGACCAGAAACATTTATGAATGAGTGAGTGGCTAAACTGCTAGCTTCAGCTAGCCGCCTTGGATCTCAGTTAGCGAAAACAAACTACGACTAAGCTAAAATAACATCTAAGAATGACATATACAGTGGGGCAAAAAAGTATTTAGTCAGCCACCAATTGCGCAAGTTCTCCCACTTAAAAGATGAGAGAGGTCTCCAATTTTCATCATAGGTATACCTCAACTATGAGAGACAAAATGAGAAAAAAAAATCCAGAAAATCACATTGAAGGATTTTTAATGAATTAATTGGTAAATTCCTCGGTAAAATAAGTATTTGGTCACCTACAAACAAGCAAGATTTCTGGCTCTCACAGACCTGTAACTTCTTCTTTAAGAGGCTCTTCTGTCCTCCACTCGTTACCTGTAGTAATGGCACCTGTTTGAACTCGTTATCAGTATAAAAGACACCTGTCCACAACCTCAAACAGTCAGACTCCAACCTCCACTATGGCCAAGACCAAATTGCTGTCAAAGGACACCAGAAACAAAATTGTAGACCTGCACCAGGCTGGGAAGACTGAATCTGCAATAGGTAAGCAGCTTGGTGTGAAGAAATCAACTGTGGGAGCAATTATTAGAAAATGGAAGACACACAAGACCACTGATAATCTCCCTCGATCTGGGGCTCCACGCAAGATCTCACCCCGTGGGGTCAAAATGATCACGAGAACGGTGAGCAAAAATCCCAGAACCACACAGGAGGACCTAGTGAATGACCTGCAGAGAGCTGGGACCAAAGTAACAAAGGCTACATCAGTAACACTACGCCGCCAGGGACTCAAATCCTGCAGTGCCAGACGTGTCCCCCTGCTTAAGCCAGTACATGTCCAGGCCCGTCTGAAGTTTGTTAGAGAGCGTTTGGATGATCAAGAAGAGGATTGGGAGAATGTCATATGGTCAGATGAAACCAAAATAGAACTTTTTGGTAAAAACTCAACTTGTCGTGTTTGGAGGAGAAAGAACATACCTACTGTGAAGCATGGGGGTGAAAACATCATGCTTTGGGGCTGTTTTTCTGCAAAGGGACCAGGACGACTGATCCGTGTAAAGGAAAGAATGAATGGGGCCATGTATCGTGAGATTTTGAGTGAAAACCTCCTTCCATCAGTAAGGGCATTGAAGATGAAACGTGGCTGGATCTTTCAGCATGACAATGATCCCAAACACACTGCCCGGGCAACGAAGGAGTGGCTTCGTAAGAAGCATTTCAAGGTCCTGGAGAGGCCTAGCCAGTCTCCAGATCTCAACCCCATAGAAAATCTTGGGAGGGAGTTGAAAGTCTGTGTTGCCCAGCGACAGCCCCAAAACATCACTGCTCTAGAGGAGATCTGCATGGAGGAATGGGCCAAAATACCAGCAACAGTGTGTAAAAACCTTGTGAAGACTTACAGAAAACGTTTGACCTCTGTCATTGCCAACGAAGGGTACATAAAGTATTGAGATGAACTTTTGTTATTGACCAAATACTTATTTTACCGAGGAATTTACCAATTAATTCATTAAAAATCATTCAGTGTGGGATACAAAAGATTCAGGATTTATATTTGCCATGTGCAGACAACATAATGTCTTTTGAAGAGCTGAGGATCAAATTTAATCTCAATAGAACACATTTTTTTAAATATCTTCAACTTAGAAACTTTATTCGATCAAATCAAAATAAAGCTCTCACTCGACCTATTTATTCATCCTTGGAAAAAATGATGATGAAAGATAGTAAAAGAAAGGGTATTATTTCAGAGTTTTATAACTCATTGACACTATCTTCAAGTGAAAATTCACTGAAAAGATTAAACTACTGGAAAGAAGATCTGCAAATTGAAATTTCAGAGGAACAATGGGAATTGGCTTGTACAGAAGCTCAAACCAAATCAATAAATGCACGCCTTAAATTGATACATTTCAAATGGTTAATGCGGATGTATGTTACACCGGAGGAGTTAAATAGATACAACAAAAATATACCAGATACATGCACAAAATGCATGGAAAGTAAAGGAACCCTATTTCATTGTTTATGGGAATGTAGATTAATAAGAATGTTTTGGGAAGAGGTGAGGGTAACAATTGAAAAAATAATCTCAAAACAAATCATATTGAATCCTAAACTGTTTTTGTTGGGTCTGTACCCAGAAAAGCATAATTTTAATAAAAGTGAAAGAAGATTCATAGACCTCAGTTTGCTTAATGCCAAAAAATGTATTGCACTATTATGGAAAAAGACTCATAGACCAGATGTGACTCAGTGGTTAAGACAGATGTTAACAAACCTTCCATTAGAAAGAATAACATATATACTGAAATCAAAGGAAATTGTGTTTGAGAATATATGGAGACCTTTTATTGATTATGTAAAAAATTTAAACATAACTCTTGAAGAAGAAGGTGAATGATGTGTGTGGACCTTGTAAATTCCAAACTGGTGAACATAATATGTATACTAATGTATTGGATTGTCTAGACTAAACAGAGGAGCATTGTTGAAGACTTGATTTTGTTGGTGGTTGTTGGTGTTTTTAGTGCATTTTTTTTTTTTGTAGTACTTTAGTGTTAGTGTTTGATTGTTTGTATCATGTTTGTTAAAAAAAAAAAAAAAAAGGTTCAATAAAGATATTGTGGAAAAAAAAAATCATTCAGTGTGATTTTCTGGATTTTTTTTCTCACTTTGTCTCTCATAGTTGAGGTATACCTATGATGAAAATTGGAGACCTCTGTCATCTTTTAGTGGAAGAACTTGCATAATGGGTGGCTGACTAAATACTTTTTTGCCCCACTGTATGGTCAGGTTTTGGTAGATGAACAAGGATTACATACCCGGCCAGATCAACTGTTAAGCCAATGCCAGGTGGTCTGTCTGATCACCTAGCTAAGCTAATGCTAACAGTTTGATGTAGAATCATGGCAAAAATATAACAAAATAATGCAGAACATTCGACTGTGGATTAGTAAACCAGGTAGAAACAGGGACGTCTAAGAGAGCGACTGAAATCTGAAGAAAATAACAATACAAACCACTCTTGGTAAGCTAACTCCCTAGCAGCACTGTTAGCTCTGAAGCTAATGAGGTCCCTTAGTTTTTATTCAATTCAATTTCAATTCAATTCAACTTTATTTATATAGCGCCATTTCACAACAACAGTCATCTCATGGCACTTTCAACTGTAGGGGAAAACCCCATAATTGCAGAAAGACCCCAGCAATCAGGCGATCCCCTGTGAGCAAGCGCTTGGTCACGGTGGAGAGAAAAAACTCCCTTTTAGCAGGAAGAAACCTCCAGCAGAACCAGTCTCAGGGAGGGGCAGTCATCTGCTGCGACTGGCTGGGGGGTGGGGGGATAGAGAAGAAGAAGAAAAGAACAGACATGTAGAGAGCAAACAGCACAATGAGGACTCAATCTATGGGAGAGAACAAACATATGTTAATGACTAGCAAAAATATTTCATTGAGAGTGAAGAAAGGAGTGAAGCCCAATGCATTATTGGAGGTCCCCTGGCTCTCTAAACCTATTAGCAGCATAACTAAGGGAGGGTTCAGGGGCACAGGATCCCTCCCTAATTATAGGCTATATCAAAAAGGAAGGTTTTAACCCTATTCTTAAAAACAGAGATCGAGTCTTGACTCCCGAATCCAGATTGGCAGCTGGTTCCACAGGAGAGGAGCTTGATAACTGAAAGCTCTGCCTCCCATTGTACTTTTGGAGATTCTAGGTATTATAAGTAATCCAGCATTTTGGGAGCGTAGTGCTCTGTTAGGATAATAAGGTACTATCAGATCTTTTAAATAAAAAGGGGCCTGATTATTTAGAGCTTTGTAAGTGAGAAGAAGGATTTTAAACTTAATTTTAAACTCTATGGGAAGCCAATGAAGGGAGGCCAGAACCGGAGAGATATGATCTCTCTTTCTACTACCTGCTAAAACTCTTGCTGTAGCATTTTGGATCAGCTGAAGACTTTTTAAAGATGTTTTAGGACAACCTGATAATAAAGGGTTACAATTATCTAGAGCTAACAAAAGCGTGGATCAGTTTCTCAGCATCACTCTGAGACAAGATGCTCCTAATCTTGGCATACATAATTCATACACATCACAGTCTCAGGTGTGTTTTTGTTTTTGTTTTGTTTTTTTGGGGGGGGGGGATTAAAAGATCTGGCTATCCATCCATCCATCCATCCATCCATCTTCTTCCGCTTAATCCTGTTTGGGTCGCGGGGGTGCTGGAGCCTATCCCAGCATCTTTGGCCGAGAGGCAGGGTCCACCCTGGACAGATCACCAGTCCATCACAGGGCCATCACAGATAGACAGACAACCATTCACTTTCACAGTCATACCTAAGGACAATTTAGAATCCCCAGTTTGATGCCAGTTAACCTAACTTGCATGTTTTTGGCATGTGGGAGGAAACCGGATCTGGCTACAATTCACTAATTAACCACAGGTGTCACTAACGAGTTTCCAGAGTTCTAAATAAAAATGTTAGTCACGTCAGAAGCCTAAAATATGAAAAGTGTAAGGTGGTAAAAAAGCTTTAACTGAGCTTAAAAACATATTTCATCTTTAATATTAAAGTAAAACGGCTTTTTCCCCTCAAAATGATCTCTTTTCTTCTAAATATGCACGTTTTTATTTAAATCAGATATTTTTTCTTGTATATTCGTGAGATTATTCTAAGAAATTAGCTATTTTTTTCTTCTGTAGTCTGCATTTTGTTTGCTATTTTTACCATAATAAATAGATTTTTAATACTTTTTTCTTTTCACTATTTCTTCTTCTATACTAGCATTGTTCCCAATAAATTTACTTTCTTTTCCTGTAAATTTCAATCCACTGAATTTTTATTCCCAGCTTATTTTATTTTATTTTTTTTTAAAAGAAAATTAGCTATTTTCGCTCATACATTTGTAAGGTTGTGCTGTAAACTTGCTAAAATATTTTTTAATTTTTTGGGGCATGTCGTCCAGGATCCTCGGTAACTTTCACAGCTGCAGCCGTTTCACTGTGTGGTACGCAGCACTACTGTCTTGGCCGGCAGGAGAGGATGAGCACGACTCCGCTGGCCTCTCTGCAGAGCTGCCTCCATCCTTCAGGACCCCAGCCACCCCCAGTACAGACTGTTCGCAGTTCTACCCTCAGGTGGGAGGGACAGAAGTGTGACATGTGGGACTTCAAGACTGCAGAACTCTTTCTGTGCCACTGCCACCAGACTCCTGAACAGCTGACAGGACTCCGTAGTCATCCGACTGCCTCATGCAACTGCATCCAGCTGTTTACTCTTGTCACTATGCACACGTGCAACTGCACTCACTGCTGAAACGGTTCACGTTCACTGCTCTCAGTGCACATGAGCTGATGGTGCACTCACTTGCACAATGTATACAGTATTTGCAGCTCCATGTCCACAGTTTATTGTTTATATTTTTGCTCCTCACTGTGTCTACTGTGTAGTTAATTATTGATCTTATTCACTGACTTATATTTCATATTGTGTGGCATTCGCGGCAGAAAGCAAAGGAAGATTTTCATTGTACAGGGAAATGTGTTTCCTTACTGTACATATGACAATAAACATGATTTGATTTTCACGAAAAGTTGATGCTTTTTAATGTAATTTTAATGTTTCTAATTTTCTAAAAAAAAATTCTGTTTTTTTCTTATAAATATGCAGTTTCTCATAAATTTTTTTTTTTAAATTTTCCTCTTTAAATTAGCTAGTTTTTCTTGTCATTTTTTTTTGTAAATTTGCAACTTTTTTCTCCTAAAATTGCAACTTTTTTCTTGTAAATTTGCAACTTTTTTCCTAAAAATTTTCAATTTTTTTGTAAATTTTCAGGGTTTTTTCTCTTGAATTTTCCAATTTTTTCATAAAATTTGCAACTTTTTCTCAAAAATTTGCTATTTTTTTCCATAAATTTGAATTTTTTTTTTGTCAGATTTGAATTTTTTTTCTTGCAAATTATTTGCCTTTTGTTCCTGGAAATTTGCAATTTTTTTCTTCATAGATTTGAAACTTTTTCCTAAATTTTTTTTTTTAATTTTCAACTTTTTTCTCATAAATTTGCTAATTTTTTTTCTCATAAATTTCCCACTTTTTCTGCAAATTTTCATCTTTTTTCTCATAATTTAACTGTTTTTCTCTTGTCGAGTTTTTTTTTCATAAATTTTAAAGTTTTCCCCCCAGAAATGTCTGACTTTTTCAGAAATGTTGCAGATCTTTTTCTATTAAGTTTGTTTTTTTTTTAACAAACATGGGTCTTTTCTAATAAATGTAAGAGGCTAGTTGCCAGATTTCCGGTTGGACCGGCCTCAGATCACCATCCTGTGTCAGTGGTGGAAGCCATAAACCTTCCTCAGCATGTTGCTGTGAATGCCTGCACTAACGATTGACCATGTTGGACTCACGTCAGGCTGCTCACCACCAGGTCAAACGTGTTGTCTTTAAACGGCAGAAACTCCTCGTCAGCCAGAACAGGAACGGTTGGGATCTCGGTCTGCTCCAGTCGTTTCTGAGGATCAGAACCACAGAAGTGGATGAAATTTATCCCTGATAATCCTCCTCTTCAGCCCACATACAAACACAGATGTGTTCAGATGCTTTGATCCACATAAACCTACATGAAGCCAGAAACATTTAAAGGTGTGGTGTGTAATAATTACTACAATCTCACAGTCAGATTTCTAATTAAAATATTCTGCAATAAATTTGACAATTTTTCCTGCAAATCTGCAGTTTTTTCTTATAGATTTGAAACTTTTTTCCTAAAAAATTGCAACTTTTCTTGTAAACTTGCAACTTTTCTCATAAATTAGCAATTAATTTTCTCAAAAATTTTCAACTTTCTTCCTGTAAAATTTTCAATTTTTTTTCATGAATTTGCTATTTTTGTCTCAAAAATTTTCAATTTTTTTCTCCCGTGAAATTTCAACTTTTTTTCCCTCACAGATTTGAAATTTTTTTTTCCTAAAAATGTACATTTTTACTGAAAATTAGCATTTGTTTTTGTAAATTTTTGACTTTTTTCTCATAAATTTGCAAATTCTTTTCATAAATTTACAATGTTTCTCTAAAAAATTTTCAACTTTTTTTTTCCTGTAAATTTGCAGTTTTTTTCCTACAATTTTTTTTCTCATAGATTTGAAATGTTTTTCCTAAGTGTGTAATTTTTTTTCTCATAAATTTGCAAAATTTTTTCTCATAAATTTCCCTTTTTTTTTTTTTTTTTTTTTACAAATCTGCAACTTTTTTTTCCTCAAAAATGTGTAACTTGTTCCTAAAAATCTGCAACCTATGCTGACGTCTAGCCAACGTACTGCCAATGTGCAAACGACCTCTACCAGATGTATTCCCGATGTTAACTTGCTGATGTTGGCCTGACATATGACTGCTGTTGGGGTTGTTTCAGTAATTCAAATATTGAGTTAAAATTCCCTTATATTAACACCTGTGTGCAGTAAAACTCACCAAAGTCTCATGAGAAATATCTGTGAGGAACAAACGCTCCACTACGTCCTGAAACAGCAAAAATGAACTTTATTAAAACACCAAAAAAACCCAACAAAAATTAAACACAATCACATCATCAAAACAGTGTTAAAATAAGTTTAAGGTGGATTTTCCCCCACACTGTTTACCCATCCTGACAATAACAATAAATCAAGTTATATTTACTTTAGTTCTGCTAAGCGAATTGTGCTGCTCAGCTAACAACTTCCTTATTCACCCTCTAATTTTAACTAAAAGTTCAACATTACAAATTTGTTTTATTTGATATTTTACTCAACTGTGAGTTGTTTAGTGGTCATTTCACCTGCTTCAACACAAAAGTGAGTACACCCCCATGGCTTCACCCGCTTATCCCAGACGCCACTGTGGAATTACCTGGCCGAACCACACACCGTTTCAACCACAACACTGATTCTGGTTAAGGGAAGGGGTGGAGGGCTCTGTGTTTATGTGCTCCAGACTTGGTGTAATAACAGCACAATAATTCACAGCCACTGTTCACCAAACTCAGAGGCCATGTCCTTTCTGTGTAAGCCCTTCTATCTTCCTCGTGAGCTACAGTATCTCACAAAAGTGAGTACACCCCTCATATTTTTGCAAATATTTTATTATATCTTTTCATGGGACAACACTGAAGATATGACACTCTGATACAATGTAAAGCAGTCAGTGTACAGCTTGTATAACAGTGTAAATTTGCTGTCCCCTCAAAGTAACTCAACACACAGCCATTAATGTCTAAACCACTGGCAACAAAAGTGAGTACACGCCTAGTGAAAATGTCCAAATTGTGCCCAGTAAGCCATTTTCCCTCCCCGGTGTCATGTGACTCATTAGTGTTACAAGGTCTCAGGTGTGAATGGGGAGCAAGTGTGTTACATTTGGTGCTATCACTTTCACACTCTCTCATACTGGTCACTGGAAGTTCAACATGGCATCTCATGGCAAAGAACTCTCTGAGGCTCTGAAAAACAAGATTGTTGCTCTACATAAAGATGGCCTAGGCTATAAGAAGATTGTCAACACCCTGAAACTGAGCTGCAGCATGGTGGCCAAGACCATACAGCCATTTAACAGGACAGGTTCCACTCAGAACAGGCCTCACCATGGTCAACCAAAGAAGCTGAGTGCACGTGCTCAGCATCATATCCAGAGGTTGTCTTTTGAAAATAGACGTATGAGTGCTGCCAGCATTGCTGCAGAGGCTGAAGGGGAGGGGGGGGTCAACCTGTCCGTGCTCAGACCATATGCTGCACACTGCATCAAATTGGTCTGCATGGCTGTTGTCCCAGAAGGAATCCCCTTTTAAAGATGATGCACAAGAAAGCCCACAAACTGTCAGAGCTCAGACCATACGCCACACACTGCATCAAATTGATCTGTATGGCTGTCATCCCAGAAGGAAGCCCCTTTTAAAGGTGACGCACAAGAAAGCCCGCAAACCGTTTGCTGAAGACAAGCAGACTAAGGACATGGATTACTGGAACCATGTTCTGCGGTCTGATGAGACCAAGATAAACTTATTTGGTTCAGATGGTGTCAAGCGTGTGTGGCGGCAACCACGTGAGGAGTACAAAGACAAGTGTGTCTTGCCTACAGTCAAGTATGGCGGTGGAAGCGTCATGGTTTGGGGCTGCACGAGTGGTGCCGACACTGGAGAGCTACAGTTCATTGAGGGAACCATGAATATCAATATGTACTGTGACATACTGAAGCAGAGCATGATCCCTGGGCCACTGGGCAATATTCCAAATGATAACCACCCCAAACACACCTCCAAGACGACCACTGCCTTGCTAAGAGGATTCCAGTGGCAACCTGTGACGCTCTAGTGAACTCCATGCCCAAGAGAGTTAAGGCAATGCTGGAAAATAATGGTGGCCACACAAAATATTGACACTTTGGCCACAATTTGGACATTTTCACTTCGGGGTGTACTCACTTTTGTTGCCAGTGGTTTAGACATTAATGGCTGTGTGTTGAGTTATTTTGAGGGGACAGCAAATTTATACTGTTATACAAGCTGTACACCGACTACTTTACACTGTATCAAAGTGTCATATCTTCAGTGTTGTCCCATGAAAAGATATAATAAAATACTAACAAAAATGTGAGGGGTGTACTCACTTTTGTGAGAAACTGTAGGTGCTTCACCATATAATGTGAAAAATACTTTACTTTTATCCACTAATTTTGGCTAAATTTTTAACTAAAGCTAAGCTACAAACATCTTTATTTACCCTCTAATTTTAAACCTTTAATATTTTCTCATGTATTTGTTAATTTTTGTGGAAGGTGAATTGTTTGTGATTGTTTATTTAATATTTATAATTTGAAAAATACTGAACTTTATCAACTAATTTTAGATATTTTTTTTTTTTACTGTTAGACTAAGCTAACAACTTTCTCATTCTTCCATTAATTTCAGCTAAACTATTACTTATAGTTTATTCATTTGTTGATTTGTCAACATGAAGTTGTAGTATTAATTTTAGCTGTTTGACCAATCCACCTTATTCCCAGCCCCCATGATGCCTTGTGTGAATTATGGGCACAACTTCCAGTACTAGTTTAGAACGTGTGGTTGTCACTGAAACGGGACACTTTTCCTTGTTAAAAAACAATGATTTTGGCATCAAAGATGCGGGAACGCGGCCTTTTGCACCTCAGAAACAGTAATATAATCATAGCACTTCCCACGACTATGGAGGGATGGAAGATGAGCTTAAAAAGTGGCCTGGCAGACTGTAGCTCCGCTTGTTAGCTCCACTGCTAAGATGCTAACGCTGTAAACTGATAAAGCTCTGAGATATATCAATACCTCTACCGCAATAAAGTCGGATGCAATTTGTTAAAAGATGTTGGCCATAATCAGATTGACCTCAGAGCAGATGTAGAATCTAGTCAGAGCCACAAAGAACCACAACGCCATGCTTGGCTGTCATGGTAAATACAGACAGCTGCAGCTGTTTGTTTCACCCTGAAACTAAAACACTCATGCTGCTGTCATGCCGTGAATGCTTGTTACTTAACTTAACACGTACAGACCTTTTCTGGCAATTGTTCATAATTTTATTGATCTATATTTTGTGATAATTTAAAAATTAATGCATGCTGAAGCTGCTAATATCAAGTTCGTATCGTTCCAAGGCAGGGCAATGAATGCAACCGCCCCCCCCCCAAAAAACTAAAAACTATTTGATATCTTTCTTAAATCATTAAGCCTTAGGAAGCAAACTGTTACTATTTTTTAATTTATTATTTTACTTCATGCAGCCTTCATTCTGGTGACATATATGACACATAAACGTCAGATCTGTGACATTTATACAAGTGAAAACATACCTGCTGCTCTTGCGTCTGTACCACCGATCACACCAACAGTCCTTGTTAGTTTTCAGTGCATCATCTACACATTGCCGGTGACAAGCCTCCATTTATCCAGTCTATGGCACAACCACGAACACCAGCAACAAGTACCAGAACTACACCAAAACATTAAAAAATACAAAAACTACAACTGCTGAAATTAGCTGCCATTTGAGTGCAAAACATGTACAGTGGTATGAAAAAATGTTTGCCCCTTCCCGATTTCTCATTTTTTGTATGTTTGTCACACTTAACTCTTTCAATCATCAAACAAATTTAAATATTAGACAAAGATAACACAAGTAAACACAAAATGCAATTTTTAAATTAAGGTGTTTATTATTAAGTTTTTAAAAAAAAAAAAAATCCAAACCTACATGGCCCTGTGTGAAAAAGTGATTGCCCCCTAAACCTAATAACTGGTTGGGCCACGCTTAGTAGCAACAACTGCAATCAAGCATTTGCGATAACTAACAATGAGTCTTTTACAGCACTGTGGAGGAATTCTGGCCCACTCATCTTTGCAGAATTGTTGTAATTCAGCCACATTGGAGGGTTTTTGAGCATGAACCGCCTTTGTAAGGTCAGGCCACAGCATCTCAATTGGATTCAAGTCAGGACTTTGACTAGGCCACTCCAAAGTCTTCATTTTGTTTTTCTTAAGCCATTCAGAGATGGACTTGCTGGTGTGTTTTGGATCACTGTCCTGCTGCAGAACCCAAGAGTGCTTCAGCCTGAGGTTACGAACAGATGGCCGGACATTCTCTTTCAGGATTTTTTGGTAGACAGCAGAATTCATGGTTCCATTTACCACAGCAAGTCTTCCAGGTCCTGAAGCAGCAAAACAGCCCCAGACCATCACACTACCACCACCATCTTTTACTGTTGGTATGATGTTCCTTTTCTGAAATGCTGTGTTACTTTTATGCCAGAGCTAATCGAACACACACCTTCCATAATGTTCAATTTTTGTCTCATCAGTCCACAGAGTATTTTCCTAAAAATCTTGGGGATCAAGATGTTTTCTGGCAAAACGAAGATAAGCCTTTATGTTCTTTTTGCTCAGCAGTGCTTTTCATCTTGGAACTCTGCCATGCAGGCCATTTTTGCCCAGTCTCTTTTTTATGGTGAAGTCATGAACACCGACCTCAACTGAGCCACGTGAGGCCTGCAGTTCTTTGGATGTTGTTGTGGGGTCTTTTGTGACCTCTTGGATGAGTTGTCGCTGCGCTCTTGGGGTAATTTTGATCGGCTGGCCACTCCTGGGAAGGTTCACCACTGTTCCATATTTTCACCATTTGTGGATAATGGCTCTCACTGTGGTTCGCTGGAGTTTCAAAGCTTTAGAAATGGCTTTATAACCTTTTCCAGACTGATAGATCTCAATTACTTTGTTTCTGATTTGTTCCTGAATTTCTTTGGATCACAGCATGATGTCTAGCTTTTGAGGATCTTTTGGTCTACTTCACTTTGTCAGGCAGGTCCTATTTAAGTGATTTCTTGATTGATAACAGCTGTGGCAGTAATCAGGCCTGGGTGTGGTTAGAGAAATTGAACTCAGCTTTCCAAAGATATGATAAACCACAGTTAATTTATGTTTTAATGGGGGGGGGGCAATCACTTTTTCATACAGGGCCATGTAGGTTTGGATTTTTATTTACCTTTAATAATAAACACCTTCATTTAAAAAATGCATTTTGTGTTTACTTGTGTTATCTTTGTCTAATATTTAAATTTGTTTGATGAGCTGAAAGATATAAGTGTGACAAACATCCAAAAAAATGAGAAATGAGGAAGGGGGCAAACACTTTTTCACACCACTGTATGTGGACTATAGATTAAAATGAATTTGAAAATCTTTTAAAAATGCTATTTTAAATGCCCCCCTACTCCACTCTTGCCGACTGATTTAACACTAGCTCAGCCGAAACCGGAAGTTCCGCCCATAATCGTTCCTACAGCAGCGCCCTCAGCAATACGGCAGATATAACGTAGTTTTTTCAGTTTTATTATGTACTGATTTTGGCTAGTTTTTTTAAAAAAATAAATAAATATTTAACGCTAAGCTAACAATTTCCCTGTTCAACTTCAAATTTTCTTTAGCTAAACATTTACTTCAACAATTGCTTCCCTTTTATTTAAACTATATTTTTGGGGGACAGTTAGCAGTTTGTTGTTTATTTTTGCTGCTTCATCATTTTAATTTGAAAACTATTTCAATTTTTAGTTTTTTTTGCTCTAGCTGACTTTAACTGTTACGCTAAGCTAATTATTGTAACATTTAATAGTTAACATTTTCTACTGTTTCTGATGATTTCTCCTCCTCTGAAACCATTTCAATTTACTCTTTGAAGGTCTTACTAACTTACTGTTACTTAAAAACAGACACTTAATACTTAATAACAGACACCAAAAGCTTCGATACAGAGCCTCCAGTGTTCTCAGTAAATGTTAATTTCAGCTGATTTTATTTATGTTCTCCATGTTAAAATCCACACACTGACACTGTACTTTATTTAAATTCTCTGCGATGTAACTTTTTCCTCCACCGATGTCCAAAGCCAGAGGAAATGTTCTGAAGAGACAAAAAAAGACGAAAGACGTCAAACATGGCTGACATTTTTATAAGAAAGCAACACAGCAGCTTTTATTTAGTGACCTGTTCTGATTTTAATTACTCTGGGTTGATCTGTATGGAAGCCCTAAGCTGACGTACATTCATACATTTTATTTTCTGTTTTCCAATGGTACCGTATTAGTTTCATTTGTATTTCTGTTATCGCTAGTTATTTATGTCAACATCTCAAGATAACAAATGTTGTTTTGCTGAGATACCAGGACATTTTTCTCAAGATCACGAGATAACTAAATTTCATGTCACCATCCCAAGATAACTCGTCTTATTTTCCCAAGATAAAATGACGTTTTCATAAGAAAGCAACACATCAACTTTTATTTCGTGACCTGTTCTGATTTTAGCTGCTCTGCGTTGATGGGTATGGAAGCCCAAAGCAGACATTTTATTTTCTCTGTTTTCCAGTGGTAACAAATTAGTTTCATTTGTATTTCCATTATTGCTAGGTGTTTATGTCATGATCTTGAGATAAACATCGTTTTCCTGCAATAACAGGATATTTTTCTCAAGATAACTAAACTCTGTCACCATCCCAAGATAAAAGACATTTTTTCAAACTTATTTTTCCCACGAAGACACTGTTAACAATGACATCAGACTGACTTGTATTGTGTCAGCGATAAAGCTGAAGCCTTGCATGACCAAACTGATGTGCACATCGTCAGTAACAGTACTCCACATGTCGCTTCAGCCGTCATGAACCCACCTGTCGATGTCGTAAACTCGATCAGCCACCCGACTGCCAACCTGCACACCAACAGAACAGTTCTGATGATAAAAATATGTGGCTGGTTTTTAGCTTTTACATTCTTTTTAATGTCTGATTGCACGCTTATAACTTTTTCCCCCACCTGCTCTAAACTTGAAACTTTTTCCTGGATGCACACAAGATATTTTTTTTTAATTTAAGTAGCATCATGTTTACAAATAAAATAGAAATAATTCAGATAAATGTCCGGCTCCGAACTTCACTCGTGGCCCCCTTGTAGGCCCTCGGTGATAACACTGAACCTGACACCCCCAGTGTAGAGGAACAAGACCCCTCCCCCGCTCGGTGGTGTGCCATGAACTACAAACACAAAGCTGGAGTCATACGAGCACGCCCACGTGCACGCCACCACACAGTGTGCACGATGTGAAATGTGCTCACCTTCCAGTCGGCAGAGCGTTGGGGTGGTTGTGCGGCACAGATTTTTTTGACCCCACAGCCAGTTTGTGAAGGTCCACGCCGAGCAGGACGTCCCCCAGAAAAACCCTGTTCTGGGGCAAAGATGGCCTTTAAACTCCGTGTCTGTTTTCCAGGGATGTGATTTGGGGTTGGGGAAATTGTTTGAAAATTTAGCAGGGGGTCTGAGTGACGCAGTCCCCCAGCGGGGTCTGGGGCAGAGCCCTGGTGGGGGGGGGGGGGGGCAAGGGGGGCGAAGCCCCCCGAAGCTCCTGGGGTTTTATGATTTTTAAGTACCAGAACTGTGCTTAAATGACATAAAACAAACAGCTGAATGCCACTTATTACTGTATAATATTGACTTATGTTCCAAGAAGATAGCATTCCTAAAATATTCCAACAAGCATTATCCATCACATGCTTTAACACTTGATCAAATCAAAATCAGTTAATTTTATCTGTTCCATAAGAGAAATAAAATTCCAACATCCCATTACTTTTTATAATTTCAGCATTCATTTCAGATCACCAGTTTCAATCTCCACTGAGTCTTGAGCAGTTCATACATCAGATCACAATCACTGATGTAGCTCGATCTGACCTCTTGTACATGTTTTTTGCTCCTAGCATGACTCTCGAGAGACTTAAATCCTCTTCCACCATAGTCAGTCGTGTCGTGACACCACGTGCATATCGCCTTCCCGGCACGGTCGACTTTCCGTATAAAATCGCTAAACAAATTTGTCACAGTTTTCTTCCCAACATCCGTTGCAACCTCCTTTTCTAGCCAATCCCAACAAAATTTGTTTTTCACGATCTTGTCAATTTCTTTAATTCTCGGAGCATCTTTACGTTCAATCACCGACACCACTGCAATGCAAGTCAAGTCAGCTATGCGAGAGCGAGGAAAACAAAGGATTGCCTTTAAGATAAGAAACAGCCGCGTTCATTGGTCACTGCAAGGCCGATCAGCCAATCAGGCGCGTCGTTTCATTACCGTTAGGGAATTACTAAAAGTCGGAATCTGGTATACACAAAATATATTTTTTTTTTTTTATTTTGGAAGATAAAAAAAGCGGAATTCCACAAATTAGCAGAAAAATCACATCCCTGGTTTTCTTACTCATCCGCCAACAACAACAACCGCTGAAGCGCCTCGTCCCCGTGCTCTCCTACCAGCTGTCTGACACCTGAAACTTGACAGGAAAAAAGTTGCAAATTTCTGACAAAAAAGTCACAGTTTTTTTTTAAGGAAAAAGTCACAAATCTAGGAGAAAAAACATTGCAAATTTACAGGAAAAAATTGCAAATTTACAAGAAAAAACACTGCAAATTAATGAGAAAAAAGTTGCCTTTTTTTTTAGAAAAAAATCAAATTTATGAGAAAAAAGCTAGAAATTTACAAGATTTTTTTATTATAAGTTTATGAGAAAAAGATATTTACTGAAAAAATTATGAGAGAAAAGCTGAAATTTTACAGGAAAAATGTTGCAAATTTATGAGGGAAAAAGTCTCAAATTTTTAAGGAAAAAGTTACAAATTACAGGAAAAAAGTGCAAATTTATGAGAAAAATGTTGAAAATTTACGAGAAAAAAGCTGGAAATTTACAAGCATTTTTTTTTAATTCATAAGAAAAAAGTCACATTTTTGAGAAATAACTTGCCAAAATCTACCAGGAAAAAATTGCAGATTTCTGGGGTTAAAAGTTGCAAATCTATGAGAAAAAGTTGAAAATTTATAATTTTTTTTTGCATTTCTGTTTAGAATCACTGGTTCAGAGTCATGCTATTCAGTTCTGCAGCATGATGTAAAATGTTTCTGTCGATATGGGGGGACATTCTCTCTTTTCTCCAGGTTGGGAGGAGCAATGTCCCCTCTGTCCCCCCTTGATTTACACCTATGAATGGCGGTGGTGGGGTGGCAGGTTAACTTGGGGGATGATTCTGGGTCACTTCAGGGGGCCATAAGTCACCCCTTCAAATCACCTCCTGCTTCCACTCCACTGCTCTACTCAGCTTTCCTCCCTCACTCAGGACAGAAGACACACCTTGGACTACTTAGGGTCATTACAAGGCAAACACAACAGACACAGCGGAGACACGCATGGCCAGTGATCGATGATAAAAGTGAACCTCCTCCTCCTCCTCTCACCTCCTCTCTCAGGTAATCACACTGCCGGTTCTCCTCCTGAACGGCCGCCCAGCTCCTCTGCCTCCTCTTCATCTCCCGGTTAAACACGCTCCTACTTGATCTGCGGAGCTGCAACCTGGACCCCCACCAGGAGGACAGGGAGGAGGTCCGGGCCGCCGTCCTCAAGACGCTCCAACATACGGAGCTCATGGCGGAGGAGCAGAAACACTCCACTTCCGGTCTGTCTCCTCCTTCAGCCCAGTGACCTCCTGCAGGAGGAGCAGAAACACGAGGAGAACAGTTATATTTTGTTCACGTGTTTAATTTTAAGTTAAAATTATCCTTTATTATTGGTTTATTATTATTATTATACATTTATAACGCTCATACCGGACGAATAACAATTAATAATAATATATCACCACACTTTAATATCTATAAAAAAGCATCTTAAATGGTTTTAAATCATCTTAAATTGACATAAAAGTGTTTAAAGTCACGTCAAAATAAAGCTGAGCATTAATTAATTTTGTAATAAATTTTTTCCCCGGGTAAGGTTTCGCGTTTCTCTTCCGTTTGTCCTTCTCTGCTCACCGTACTGGGTCACGGTAGCACAGATGCATGTTGGGAAAACACGTGTGGCTTGTGAGGCAGCAGAGAGCTGGGTAAGGTTTTGTTTTTAGTTTTATTAATATTATTTAATGTTTTATGGCGTCAGTTTTTTTGTTTTATTAAAGATCTTCACCGTTCCCGCCTTTTCTCCGAGCCGCCATGTTATTTTTTTATATGTCGGAGGAGAAAAATAAAAAGGATCCACAGAAGCTAGCAGGCGATCAGGGATTGTTTTGAAACGACAGCAGGAATTATTAGTTTAGATATTTCCTTTGATCGTTTCCTTTTTATTGACTTCTCCGCTTTTAACTGCATCCAGCCACGTTTTAGCTAACAGGTGTTGTGCCAAAAGTTGATCGCCAGGTGCCATATTGTAGTTATGGGGTTATATTAGCTGTAAAATACATATTTCAACAGGTATACAGTACTGAGTGAGGTTTAATATGATATATTTTTAACATTTAAGCTGTATTTTGAACCTGAAACGGACTTGATTGAGGATTAAAAGCAATTAAAATAATGCAGTCACGAAGTTACAAGGTTACCTGGAAAAATACATGGATTTATTGATTCTATACATGTAGATACTGTATACATATATTTTGTGCGTCACAATGTAAACGGACAGTGTAGCTTGTAAACAACACTGAGGTTTTTTCCACTTAAATATTGGAATCAATTCCAATCTCATAAATGCTATACTGTGGAGATGTGACCTTACGACGAAGCATGAGCAGAAGTAATTCTCCCGAGCGGGACTCGTCAGAAGCCAGCCTGACGAATGCCACCACGTTCCAGCTGCCGGACTTCTGGCAGAACAGTCCGCGCTCCTGGTTTAGCGCGGTCGAGGCGCAGTTCAACCTCCGGAGAATCTCGAGAGACGACACAAAGTTCTACCATGTGGTGGCGAAGCTGGACAACCACACAGTCCAGAGGGTGGAGAACCTGGTCAACCACCCACCGGACAGCGACAAGTACAGCGCATTGAAGGCTGCGCTTATCAGCCACTTCACCCCCTCGGTGCAACAGCGAGCAGAGGGGCTCCTGGCGTTGACGGAGTTTGAGAACAACAGACCCGCAGACCTGATGGGGAAAATGCTGAGGTTGAGAGACTCCGAAGGTGACAGCTTTATCTTCGCCCACCTTTTCCTCAGGACCCTACCGCCAGCGGTGAGAGTGACCCTGGCCGGTTCACCTCTGTTGGCCCGACGAGACTACCACGAGCTGAGCCAGGAGGCGCAACGACTCGTCGACGCTCACAAACGGAGCGCGGCTTCGGCCACAGCAGCAGAGCTAGGCGCAGCGTCCGGAGACGGCATGGGGCCAGAGGCTGCAGCACCAGACTCACCGACGACGGCAGCAGCAAGGGCCAGGCGACACAGAGCGGACGACATCCTTTGCTTCTACCATCGCCGCTTTGCAGAGAGGGCGTGTAAGTGCATTCCACCGTGCCATTTCAAGCGCTCGGGAAACGCCAAGACCGGGGGTTGGTAGCAGCTGCGGCCCTCGGGGAGGAGAACAAGCTGCTCTACCTGAAGGATGCACGCTCGGGGAGGCATTTCCTCGTGGACACAGGCTCCCAGCTGAGCTTCATCACGTCGGGGTCACCAGTGTGGAGATGTGTTGAAGGACGAGACTGAGTTTATTCCTCAGGTTCAGCTTTATTCACAATCACATACTCCAACATTCCAAAGCAGAAAAAAAGAGGATGAATCTTCTCACATCTGTCCTTTTATACCCAGGACATCAAACCTACAGTCACATGGTGTTTAATCAAACATACAGTCACATGGTACTTAATCCCAGTCACAATGTAACTTCCCCCGATCTTAACACCATCCACCCCCTAGTCTCCGGTGGTCAGGAAATCTCTCAAGGCCATCTCCTTGAAACAAAAGGCCAAATCTCACACCCTCCTGTTACCTCTAGGAGGCTCAGTCCCTTTGTTCCCCTGAGACGTGAAGCACACAATAAACATACAGTAATATATCTGTGGAGCATATGAAACCAACATATGTGCCCCACAATACATGGTTATCTAAACTGCAAACACTTTGGCCAACGCTGTAATTTTTTGGATACGATAAAACCTCAAACATTTACCCACTGTAGATGGACTGAGACCAGGCAGTGCAGCTTTAACAAGCGGGTGCTCCTGGCTCCTGCCGCCGTCGATCACTTTTTGGCAAAACATCGGCCTGATTAACTGGCTGATGGATTTTTTTTTTTTAACTTTCAGGTTACAGCAGGTGAGGGTGAACGGCGTTTTATCAGATGTCCTGGACCCTCCCAGGGCTGTGTCCTCTCCCCTCTTTTATTTGTTTTCTATACTAATGAATGTCAAAGCCATCACCAGGGACGCCACATCATCATCATCATCAGATTTGCAGACGACTCTGTCATTGTGTCCCTCCTCACTACTGACGACTCGTCATGTTGTGTTTCATTTGCACCTGTGTACTTTTGCTTGTTTAAACTTTCGCCCTGTCTTTTTATTTCCATCAGGCGACGCAGGGATTCTTGCTGCCATGTCGTCCAAGAAGAGCCATGATGGCGACGAGCGTTTCTCCCGGGTCCAGAAGGACCCGAGGTTCTGGGAGATGCCCGAAAAGGAACGGAAGATCAAGATTGACAAACGCTTCCAGTCCATGTTCCACGACAAACGCTTCAAGGTCACGTACACAGTGGACAAACGGGGACGGCCCGTCAACCACACATCCACAGAGGACCTGAAACGCTTCTATAAGCTGTCTGACTCTGAGGAGGAGGAAGTGAAGAAGAAAGATGATGGTGAGGAGATGATTTTAATCTTTTGTCTTTTTATCTTCATGAGACAAACATAATGAAGAGAAAGATGGTTGTAGAGCCTTAAAAAGTCTTTTTAAAGTCTTAAATCTGATTAATCAAAAATTAAATCGCCTCAGAAATGACAGTCCTTAAATCACTCTTTCAACATGGCAGCGTGTGCAGACGCTGTGGCTACTCTCTGCCCCGATAGAACAGTGTTTTCGTGTTCTTCATCTTTTGAGTCACAGTGTTGTTGTTCGTCTTTGTCGCGTCTACGCATATACAACCATGAGTTTCTCCTCAGCATCGGTAGAACCACGTACATAGAGTTAGAGTCTGCACACGCTGAAGAGCTATGGAATTGTGGACTGCTCCGTACACCCACCCATGCATCTCGCCCGCAGTGGAGGCACCATAAGCGGCGGAACAGAAAGCAGAAAAGGGGTAAACGCGGAGGTACCCGAACTAGACTAGCGGCCAACCCACACAAGCTACCTATCCCCACTATCGTACTGGCCAATGTATGCTCTTTAGACAACAAGCTGGACCACATTGGTTTACTACGCTCAGCCTCAAGGACTGTGAGAGGGTTCTGTGTTTTTGTGTTTGTGGAAACATGGCTCAACAACAACATCCCGGACTCTGCCATCCAGCTAGACTGGCTAACATGCTACCAAGCAGACAGAGCTGTCATCGAGGGAGGTAAGGCCCGCAGTGGCGGGCTCTGTGTTTACATCAATGATGCCTGGTGCCATAACGCCATTGTGGTCTGTAAACACTGCTCACCATTGTTGGAGGTTATGGTTATCAAGTGCCGGACGTTCTTTCTTCCGAGGGAATTTACGGCTATACTGCTAACTGCAGTTTATTTCCCTCCCAGCTCCAGCACCAACAGCAGAAGTGAGGCACTGAATGAACTGTACCAGCACATCAGTCAGCAGCAGAATGCCCACCCTGATGCTTTTCTCATTTTGGCTGGAGATTTCAACCACATAGTCCCAGAGACTGTGTTTCCTGAAATACACCAGCGCATCAGCTTTCCGACATGGGAAAACAACACACTGGATCATGTTTTCACCAACCAGAGAGGAGTGTATTAGGTCCTCCCCCTTCCCCACCTCGGTGCCTCTGACCACATCACTGTCTATCTATAAATGCACCAAATCTCTGTGTGTGTGTGTGTGTGTGTTTGTCTGTCTATAAGTGTTTTGCTGAGGTTACGAGGGTGTGCATCCCCGAGTATGGAGTTGCTGAGTCAAAATATGTAATTTCTTATCAATAAAAGTTTAGCCACCGCTCTGTAATTGCTCTGTCGCTTCATGCCCTTCAATGTGTGCGGGGTGTCGGATTCACTCCATGCTGATTGGCTAATAAGCGGCATCACGGCCATGCTGATTGGATAATACATGATGTCACGACCATGCTGATTGGATAATACGTGGCATGACGACCAGTCAGTCACCACAGCATTTCGCAAACAAAAAAAGGAAATGAAAAGCGATAAATTTGAAAAGAAAGAGAGAACAGTGAAGATGTAATGCTTAAAAAATTATACTACAATGTTGTCGTGATTGTGTACGTCTAAAGGATAATTTGGGGAATGACAGCGGGGACCCGGAGTCTGCCTTCTCCAGCACAGCGGGCGGAATGCGGTCCTTAGCATTTAAGCAAGCCCAGCCCACCTGGTCAGCAGTAGACAGGAGTCCCTTTGCAGGACCACAGCTCGCCGTTGCCATTGGCGCTCCTCTTGGTGTGCTCATATGGCTATCTAAAAATTAAAAGTTAATAATTCTGGAGCAGAATGGCCAGATCAGCTGCATATCATATGTGGCCACATGCACGGTTTGACTAAATGACGACCCAAACTGGACACAAAAATGCTCAAATAATGAAATAAATAATTTTTACTGAAATATATACTGACAAATGGGCAACACTGATGGGGACCGGGTCTGACACATCAACAGAGAACATGGTGGGAGAAGCAGCGGCTAGACATGACCTGGCTCAAAGACACGCTAACTGATGGCGATTAAAAAAAAAAATAAAGTTATTTCAACAAAGTGGAAAAAAAGATAATACATGGAGTGTGCCTTTGCCCTGAGGCTGATTTATCATGGAAAACAGCTGAGCTCTGTGGTTCCAGTGATCAGCTGATTGGATCCACCTCCTCCGGTGTTCTGACTGGTACAGACTGCAAAGGTAAAAAAAAAAAAAACATGGGGGAAGGCCCTACAACCTTTGCTCCACGAATGCGGGATGTGTCAACCATTTGCTGGATAAATTTTCAGCATGGGACACATACTTTTTCCAGTTTATAAAATTTTTCACTGGGTCTGAGGTGTGTGCAAAAAAACATTGTGTTTTGGTTAACGTTTAGAGGGTCAAAAATACGATTGTTTAGGCGGAATAATAATAATAATAATAA
Source organism: Pholidichthys leucotaenia (assembly GCA_020510985.1). Lineage (NCBI taxonomy): Eukaryota > Metazoa > Chordata > Actinopteri > Cichliformes > Pholidichthyidae > Pholidichthys > Pholidichthys leucotaenia. The sequence continues at coordinate 31,396,725 of CM035848.1, forward strand.
ATAATCTTCTCGCATCAATAAAAAACAAACCACTTACAATAGAGCCGTGGTGCTCACATCGTTAGTCTTTGCCAGTCATGCCCTCAAGGTTCAGATCATTATTTGGCCTCAGTATCGCCCCAGCGCGACGATATTAGCACTGCCTCAACTTGGCATTAAAGTTTTAAAAAAACCTTTTAATAACAAAATATTGCTAAAATATAAAATGATGCACTATAATGGGTCTCAAAATGTGTCCTCTTATACTACTGCATGAGTTTATTAATGATACACAGAAGTTCAACATTACACTGAACTCCATCACTGAACAGTGATATAAACTATAATAATTATAATAATGGCTGAACAACTCCCATTCCCCAAAGTGAAGATGCACTATTATCTTGAATGTAAGTGATTCCAGCATACAGACCACTGGTTAAAGTCACCAAACCAGTTCGGAAACAGGTATGTGTGTGGCCAGAAGGGTCCTTAGAGGCACTTCAAGACTGCTTCACCCCCACTGACTGGAACATATTCAAGCAGGCTGCCACCTACAGCAACACAACAGATCTGCAGGAGTACACAGAGACTGTTACTGCCTACATCACAAAGTACATTGATTATGTCACGGACACCAAGACCATCACTGTTCGGGCCAATCAGAAACCATGGCTCACAGGGGAGGTCTACAAGCTCATGAAAGCTTGGAACGCTGCCTTCAGGGCTGGGAACAAGGTGGGCCTGAGGACAGCTAGGGCCAACGTGTCCCGAAGCATCAGAGAGGCCAAGAGGCAATACTCCAGGAGGACAGCCCACCGTTTCAGTGACAGCAGATACATTCGGAGTCTGTGGCAGGGGATACAGACCATCACGGACTACAAGCCCACATCGCAGATCTGCGACAGCTCCACCTCTCTGCTGAATGAGCTTAACGACTTCTTTGCTTGCTTTGAGGCACTTGACAGTACCCCTGCACAGAAGTCACCACCTACTCCTGGCGACCAGCTGATTACACTGTCCCTGGACAGCGTGAGGAAATTGCTTGGCAGGATCAATGCACGCAAAGCTCCAGGTCCTGACAACGTACCTGGTCGCATACTGAGAGCCTGTGCAGAGGAACTCACAGGTGTCTTCACCGACATCTTCAACATCTCACTGAGACAGGCTGTTGTCCCCACATGCTTTAAAGCCACCGCCATCATTCCAGTCCCCAAGAAGTCGTCTCCCTCCTGCTATAATGACTACTCTCTGGTTACACTCACTCCCATCATCATGAAGTGCTTCAAGCGGGTGATCATGCAGCACATCGCGTCTGCCTTACCCCCCTCCCTGGAGCCGGTACAGTTTGCATACCGCTCCAATTGCTCAACCGATGATACCATCTCTACTGCCTTCCACTTAGCCCTGACACACCTGGACACAAAGGACTCCTACGTCAGAATGCTGTTCATAGACTTCAGTTCAGCATTCAACACAACCGTCCCCCAACAGCTCATTCACAAAATGGACCAGCTGGGACTCAACACTTCACTGTGTAATTGGCTGTTGGACTTCCTGACGGGGAGGCAGCAGGCAGTATGGGTTGGCAGTAACACATCCAGCACCATTACTCTGAACACAGGGGAACTTCAAGGATGTGTGTTGAGCCCCCTCCTGTTCACTCTGCTGACCCATGTCTGTACACCGACACAAAGCTCCAACCTCTTCCATCAAGTTTGTGGATGACACAACTGTGGTGGGTTTCATCAACAACGGAGACGAGACAAACTACAGAAGTGAGGTGAGCTGCATGGCCATGTGGTGCGGAGACAACAATCTCTGAATGTGGAGAAGATGAAGGAGATTGTTGTGGACTTCAGAAGAGCGCACACCCAGCATGCTCCCCTGACCATCAACGGTGCTGCTGTGGAGAGGGTGAGCAGCACCAAGTTCCTGGGTGTGCACATTACAGAGGACCTCTCCTGGACCACCAACACTGTATCACTGGCCAAGAAAGCTCAGCAGCATCTCTACTTCCTCTGCAAACTGAGAAGAGCCAAAGCCCTGGCCCCCATCATGTGCACCTTCTACAGAGGCACCATTGAGAGCATTCTGACCAGCTGTATCATCGTGTGGTACGGCACCTGCACCACGTCCTGCTGCAAGACCCTCCAGCGCATAGTGAGAACAGCTGAGAAGATTGTGGTGCCTCTCTCCCTTGAGGCCATCTACAACACCTGCCTCACCCGCAAAGCCCTCTGCATTGCAGGTGACCCCACCCACCCATCACACAGCTTCTTCAGTCTGCTGCCATCAGGGAGGAGACTGTGGAGTCTCCGAGCCAGGACCAGCAGACTCAAGGACAGCTTCATCCACCAGGCTGTCAGGAAGCTCAACTCTCTCCCTGCTCCCCCTCCCTCTTCTGCCCCTCCCCCCCGAATCCTGGACTCTGACCCCCCCCTTCCCTCTTCAACAACTGAACTGTACCATCCCCAGGTACTGTTCACTCCCACACATGCACACACACTGATCTCAGGGCTGCACCAGTCACTTTATGCAGCAGTGGACTGCTCTGCACTACAAGCCACTTTAACCCTCTGTGTGCCCTGATATGTGCCTTAAGCCACTACATGCTGTCTTAATTTACACACCCTTAGTATTTTTAGTTAGTTTCTGGTTGGGGGATGATTTTCTTTGCACTGATGTTTGATGTTAGATGTTATACTTGATGTTCATATTTCTTACTTAGTGTTGACCTTGCTGCGCCGTGGGTCTCAGAGTACAGGAATTTCAGTTCTCTGTATGTGCTGTACATATGGCAGAACTGACAATAAAATTGACTTTGACTTGACTTCAAAGGTCTGAAAACCAGGAACCAGTTTTAGTTTCATTCATGGGCTCAAGTCTTCATCTTCAGTTTGGCCAATTTGTAGTTTCTGTTTTTTTTGTATTTTTTTGATGTAACAGAAATTAAAACAAGCATAATGAACAGCAATATTTTCTCAGAAATTTGAGATTTTTTCATGTGAATTTGAAATTTTTTTTTTCTTTAAACTGGATTTTTTTCTCATGAATATTTGAATTTTTATTGTAAATTTGAAACTTTTTCTCCTCTTGTAAATTGTGCATTTCCCCTAAATTTTGACTTATCTTGTAAATTCATTTTTTCTCAAAAATTTCTGATTTTTTTCATAAATTACATTTTTTCCATAAATTTACACATTTTTTCTTATAAATTTGTGACTTTTATATTACAAATTTCTCTCCTAAATTTGTTTTTCTTCCTCTTAATTTTGTGATTTTTTTTTTTTTTTACTCACAAGTTTTCTATATAAAATGTTTTTTGTTTTTTTTTTCCCTCTGTCTACTGGCTGTGTTCAGAAAAGTTACATGTGGCTCTGGAGCCGCAGGTTGGAGACCCCTGACTAAACACTTTACAGTAAAGGTTCCTGTGGGGCGTTGAAATGAAGAACCAGAATAGTCTGACTGTTCAGTTTGATTTTCCTCAGATGATGATGGTGATGATGATGATGAGGAGGAGCAGGTGGATGATGAGGAGCAGTTGGAGGAGGAGGAGGAGGAGAAGGAAGAGGCTTCAGATGTCAGTGAGGAGGACTCTGACTCTGGTGAGGAGGACAGTGACAGCGGCCCTGATCTGGCCCGTGGGAAGGGGAACGTGGAGACGAGCTCAGACGAAGACGAGGAGGACGACGTGGACGCCGTCCTCAGGAGGGAGGAGGAGGAGATCCAACATGACTGGGGGGAGCTGTGTAAGGACGCTCCACGGAGGGATGAGGTGAGGACACGTCAGGAGACACGGCGGACATGAACGTGGTGTTTCTGAGGGTTCTGTGAAAGTCTTAGATGTTTATTCTCCTGAAAAACATCAGTTGATCCTCAGATCTTCGTTTTTCTGGAAAGTTTCTCAGACATTTGTGAGCTTTTTTTTTTTCTTGGAAGTTTGTAGTCATTTTTAACTCTTTAATTTTGTTAATTTAATCATTAACTCCCTGACAGCTGCAGATGCCCCGCTCTCTTCTCCCCGTCTGACTCCAAATGTGTTTGGTGTTTTTTCCATGTCAGGTGTCCTCCCGTCTGGCGGTGTGTAACATGGACTGGGACAGGCTGAAGGCCAAAGACCTGCTGGCCCTCGTTAACTCCTTCACTCCTGCAGGGGGCGCCGTGCTCTCCGTCAAGGTCAGGAGTCAATTCTGATTTTTTTTACCAGATATTTCATGAATGTTTGATCATTTTTACCCATGTGATTTTTGTCGGCTCAGATCTACCCGTCAGAGTTCGGTAAGGAGCGGCTGAAGCTGGAGGAGAGCCAGGGACCGATGGAGCTCAGGTCTCTGCCCGAAGACGAGGAGGACGACACCGAGGAGGAGAGGTGAGGAGAGACGGTCGTCAGACACAGAGGCGTCATCGTTAATGGGCCACTAGCTAAACAATACATGAGAATGACGTGCAACATTATTATAACACATCGTAGTTGTTTTATATTCTTGGGTTTTTGATCCGTTTGGCCTTTCTTAGGTGGAGAGGACGTTTTATGATTTTTTTATAAGCTTTTAAATTTAACTTTTTTTTGTTTCCTCAAAATTGTGATTTAAAAAAAAATCCTCAATAAGTTTGTGATATTTCTCTCAAAAGTGTTCACTTTTTCTTACATTTTTCTGTCTGTGGCTTTATTTGTAAACTAGCATTTTTTTCTCTCTCTGAGTGCCATCATTGAATCAGCGTTTGGCGAACCATGTTGTTCCAGCCTTGGCAGTTACATGCAAGGCTCCAGATGTTCAAGTCTTCCAGATGTTCAAAATTGTCTAGGAAGGTTTTCCGTTGTCTTCCTGTGGTGCGCTTCCCCGGCACTTTGCCACTGTGGCAGAGGTCTTCAAGCGCACCTTTCCTGATTGCATGCCCAAGACTGTCTGTGTCTTTGATCATTCGTAGTAGTTCATGCTCCATTTGAACCCCTTCTAGGACCTCTTTATTTTTGACCCTGTCTATATGCGAGATCTGCAACATTCTACGATAGAAGTGCATTTTGGCCGCCTCGAGATTTCCACAGGTCTCGGCCATAAGAGTCCAAGACTCACAGCTATAAAGAAGACTTGACCAGACATAGGCTTTAAGCAAATGGATTTTGAGTTTGATGGAAAGTTGTTGATTGGTGAGGATCAACCACAGTTTCGAGAAGGCGTCTTTTGCGAGTCCTCTCCTGCGAATCTCCTTCCAACATCAGGTGGTACAGAGGTGACAATTGAGCCGAGGTAGTTGAAGGAAGAAACTTGTTCAATTGGGGTGTTGCCATGATGTAATTGGCATGATGGTGGGACCTCTGACTTTGAAATGACTGTCAACTTCGTCTTCCTACTGTTGACGCTGAGACCCAGACGTTCACTGGAAGTGACAACTGCATCGAAGAGTTTTTGGAGCTCTTCAGTTGAAGTAGCAAGGAGAACTGTGTCATCTGCATGTCTAAGTTCCTTCGGGCAGTCGAACCGTGGCAAGTTGATTGTAATAGATGGATCTGACCACCTGCATGTCCTGGTCATCTGATTTGATGTTCACAATCATCTTGAAAAGTTTAGAGTGACAAACCCTGTCAAATGCCTTTTGGTAGTCAATGAAAACCAAGTAGAGAGCCTGCTGGCATTGTATAGCTCTCTCCCCCAGCATTCTCAAGATGAAGATTGCGTTTCTCGTGCCTCTGTCCTTCATAAATCCAAACTGGGTTTGTGGAATTTTAGGTGGGAGTTGATGCCTGATTCTTTGCAGGATGATTTTCAGAAGTATTTTAAGGAGATGTGACATCAGGCTGGTTGTGCAGTGACTAACGCAGTCAAGTGTTCCAGGGACCTTTGGCAGGGCAATGAAGATGGATCTCAACATGTCTTTGGGGAACTTGCCAGTCTCATAAATCTCTGAGACGACTCCCCAGATCATGTCAACACCCTCCTCGTCCAATCCTTTGAGCATCTCAGCGTAAACCTCATCTGGGCCAGCTGTTTTTCCTAGCTTGAGTCTCTGCAGGGCCCACTTAACCTCTGACCTGAGGATGGGTGGGCCCGTTTTGGCAGTTTCTGGAAGGATCTCCTCTGGATTTTGGTTGTCGTCAGAGAACAGATCTTGTATGTACTCTTCCCATCGAGCTGAGATGTCCTGAAGCTTTTGGAGAATGCGACCATCTGCTGATTTGATGCATTTGGTAGGAGGGAGAGATCACTTAGTGGTGATCTTGTTGATCTTCTTGAATATCTCCTTAGCGTTGCAACTGAGATTCTCGACTTATTATATATTATTATACATACTTCCTCGCCTCGAGCCATTGTTCCTTATTTTCCTTGCACTTCTTCTTGAACTCTTGGTTGATTAAATGATATTGCACTTGGTTGGGTTTTCGAGATCCTGTGTTTCCTGAGAAACGTAGAGAGTTTTTTTTAATTTGCCAAAAATATTGCCTTTTTCCTTATAAATTTGTGCATTTTCTTTGGTAAAATTTAGACCTTTATTCTGGTACATTTTCTCAGTTATTTTTTTCATAAATTTACAATTTTTTCCTCATAAATTTACAACTTTTTTCCTAATGAATTTACATCTTTTTTCCCCATCAGTTTACAATTTTTTTTCCTCATAAATGGATAACTTTTTTCCCATAAATTTAAATTTTTTTTCCCTGATAAATATACTTTTTTCCCGCAAATTTACAACTTTTCCCTGAGTGTACAACTTTTTCCCCCAAAATGTACATTTTTTTCATAAATGTACATTTTTTTCTCATAAATTGACAATTTTTTCTTCATAAATTTACAATTTTTTTCCTCATAAACTTACAACTTTTTTCCCATAAACTTACAACTTTTTTCTCAGTTACAGTTTTTCCTCATAAATTTACATTTTTTCCCCATGAATACAATTTTTACCTCATAAATTTATAACTCTTTTCTTGTAAATTTGTGAAAAAAGTGGGGGTTTTGGTTGTAAATTTTCTTTTTTTTCCCCAATAAATTACAGACTTTTTTTTCCCCTCAAACTTCCATCTTTTCCCAATTGAATTTATAATATTAACCATCTTGTGTCAGAATTTTATGATTATTTTCCTTCTTAGAAAGTTCCAACATTTCTCTGCATTTAAAAACAAAATCCTTTTAAGTTTTCAGTTTTTGTGGATGTGATTTTTCTCTTGTGTCTCGTCACATTCGTGTCTGTTTTTAGTTCCTCCGGGTAGCTTTCCTCTCTCTAACCATCTGTGTGGTCTTCCTCCGATCAGGGTCTACAGAGAGAAGCTGCGTGACTATCAGTTCAAGCGTCTGAAGTACTTCTACGCCGTGGTGGAGTGTGACTCGGCCACAACGGCCCAGAAGATCTATGAGGAGTGTGACGGCTACGAGTACGAGAGCAGCTGCTCCGTCCTCGACCTACGGTAACCGCGGCAACGTCAAACGCCACATTAAATCTGTGTTCACACCAAAGAGTACTGGAAGTGTTTTAGAAGAACTGTCAGGAACTATGTTCACTGGTGACTTCTATCTTTGTAAATCTGAGACTTTTTTCTGTTTTATTCAGACAGTTGTCATAAATTTGCAACATTTTTTATTAGTTTTAAACATCTATGTTGTAAATCTACAACCTTTCTTATAAAGTGACAGTTATTTGTGACTTTAGTTCCAAGTTTGATCCATTTTTTTAACAGTAAATTTGGCGATTTGTTTTTATTTAAATTTTTCTCATTAATTCAAAGATTTTGTGTGTAAACTTGTGACTTTTCCCTACTAAATTTGTAGCTTTTTTCTTTTAATTTTGAATCTTTATTCTCATAAATTTACTTTTTCCACCATAAATTTGCAATAAATATTCAACTTTTTTCCCATAAATTTCTAATTTTTCCTCCCATACATTTACCATTTTTTCCCTCATAAATTTGCAATACATTTCCTACTTTTTTTCCCATAAATTTACAACTTTTTTCCCTATAAATTAAAAAAAAAAAATTGTCATAAATTTGTAAATTTCTTGTAAATTTGTGGGGTTTTTTTCTGGTATGTTTTACAACTTATTTCCTAATAAATTTCCATTCATTTTTTTTTCTTGGAATTTCTTTGCTGTTTTCTTTTAAATTTGGAATTTTTTCATTTCTTTTTGTGATTTTTTTTCTTAAATTTATATATTTTTCTGTTAAGTAAATATGCACCCTTTCCAAATATTTTTTCTTTTAAATTTCCACCTCATCCCCTCTTAAATTTTGAATTTTTTTCTTGTAAATTAGAACCTTTTCCTCCCAGATTTGGGTTTATTTTTGCTCAGAGTCACAGCCTGTAGTTCCTGTGCTAAAAAGGTTCCTGTGGTGGGACCTCGTCTCGGTTCGCTGCTGTCCTGACCTTTTTTTTTTTAATTGAAACCAGATTTATTCCTGATGACATGACGTTTGAGGAGCAGCCCAAAGACAAAGCGACGGACGTGAACCTGCCCACCTACACACCCAAACTGTTCTCCTCGTCGGCCACCTCCACCTCTAAGGTAACTCGTGGTTAAAGTGTTGGTTTGTCTGCAGGTTCTCTGTTTATGTGTGGGTGGAGCCTCAGTTTAACTTTGCTGGATGTTCATGTTGTTCATCAGGGCCAGAGGTGATCAGATCTGAGTTTTAATGTTGAAAACAGGAAGTTTCTATCATTATTGGACAGAATGTGGTGATGTTGTACGGAAAGCCATCGGGGTCAAGAAATTATACAAATTTCCAAAAAAAAAAGGGAGATTACAGATACAAGATTAATGTGGATTTTTGTGAATGAAATAGATGCAACGGAAGCCTTAAAAGGTTCTTATAAAGTCAGATTTAAGCTCCTTTTATAGCAGCAGAAACTCTGAGGAGAAACATGGAGTCCAGATGGATAAACCAGGGTCAAATGTGACCAAACGAGTCACATCTGTAGAGCAGACATGAAGATCTGGATCAGATCAGTATGACATCATCAGAAAGTAGAGGGCACTCAGCGAACGCATACCTCCGTCTAGGTTCTGTCCGTCCATCCTCCCATACCTCCGTCCATAACTCTGCTCATACCTCTATCCATACCTCTGTCTATACCTTCATCTGGCCCTCCATCTGCATCTCTATCATCCATCTGTACCTCCGTCCTCCATGTACCTCTGTCCGTACCTCCGTCCTCTGTCCGTACCTTTGTCTGTACTTCTGTCCATACCTTCGTCAGTCCCTCCATCCGCACCTCTATCCAGCCGTCTGTACCTCCGTTCTCCATTCGTTCCTCCATACCTCTGTCCTCTGTCTGTATCTCCATCCGACCCTCCATCCATACCTCTGTCCCTACCTCCATCTGTTCCTCAGTCCGCACCTCTGTCTGTACCTCCGTCTTCCATCTGTACCTCTATCCATACCTCCATCTGTACCTCTGCCCGTACCTCCGTTTGTCCCTCAATCCGCACCTCTGTCCATCTGTCCATACCTCTGTCCTCCATCTGTACCTCTGTCCTTACTTCTGTCTGTCCCTCAATCTGCACCTCTGTCCGTCTGTCCATACCTCCGTTCTCCATCCGTACCTCTGTTCTTACCTCTGTCCGTCTGTCCATACCTCCGTCCTCCATCCATACCTCTGTCCCTACCTCCATCTGTCCCTCAATCTGCACCTCTGTCTGTACCTCTGTCCTCCATCTGTACCTCTGCCCATACCCCCATTTGTCCCTCAATCCACACCTCTGTTTGTCTGTCCGTGCCTCCATCCTCCATCTGTACCTCAATCCGCACCTCTGTCTGTGTCTGTACCTCTGTCCTCTATCCATACCTCTGTTCGTACCTCCATGTGACCCTCCATCCGCACCTCTGTCTGTATCTCCATCTGTCCCTTCATCTGTACCTCCATCCAGCCATACCCCTGTCTGTTCCTCTATCTGTATCGCTGTCCATCCATCTGTACCTCTGTCCATACCTCAGTCTGCCCCTCCATCCTTACCTCCGTCCCTCCATCCGTACCGCCATCTGTTCCTCTGTCTGTACCTCCATCTGTTCCTCCATCCATCTGTACCTCTGTCCCTCCATCCGTATCTCCGTCCTTCCATCTGTACCTTCGTTTTCCCGTCCATATTGCTTTCCCTCCGTCCATCCCTCTGTCCCTCCATCTGTCTGTGCCTCCATCCACCCATACAGCAGGGAAAATAATTACCGAACACGTCAACATTTTCCTCATTAAACATATTTCTGATGGAGCCATTGACCTGAGATTTTCACCAGATATCAGTAACAACCCAAGTAATCCATACATACAAAGAAAATCAAGGCAACTGTGTTCACAAAACAAGTTGTATTTAATAAAGTGGAATGACACAGGGAATACGTATTGAACACGCTTAGTGAAATTCATTTAATATTTTTTTTTTTCCACAATATCTTTATTGAACCTTTTTTTTTTTTTTTTTAACAAACATGATACAAACAATCAAACACTAACGCTAAAGTACTACAAAAAAAAAAAAATATGCACTAAAAACACCAACAACCACCAACAAAATCAAGTCTTCAACAATGCTCCTCTGTTTAGTCTAGACAATCCAATACATAAGTATACATATTATGTTCACCAGTTTGGAATTTACAAGGTCCACACACATCATTCACCTTCTTCTTCAAGAGTTATGTTTAAATTTTTTACATAATCAATAAAAGGTCTCCATATATTCTCAAACACAATTTCCTTTGATTTCAGTATATATGTTATTCTTTCTAATGGAAGGTTTGTTAACATCTGTCTTAACCACTGAGTCACATCTGGTCTATGAGTCTTTTTCCATAATAGTGCAATACATTTTTTGGCATTAAGCAAACTGAGGTCTATGAATGTTCTTTCACTTTTATTAAAATTATGCTTTTCTGGGTACAGACCCAACAAAAACAGTTTAGGATTCAGTATGATTTGTTTTGAGATTATTTTTTCAATTGTTACCCTCACCTCTTCCCAAAACATTCTTATTAATCTACATTCCCATACACAATGAAATAGGGTTCCTTTACTTTCCATGCATTTTGTGCATGTATCTGGTATATTTTTGTTATATCTATTTAACTCCTCCGGTGTAACATACATCCGCATTAACCATTTGAAATGTATCAATTTAAGGCGTGCATTTATTGATTTGGTTTGAGCTTCTGTACAAGCCAATTCCCATTGTTCCTCTGAAATTTCAATTTGCAGATCTTCTTTCCAGTAGTTTAATCTTTTCAGTGAATTTTCACTTGAAGATAGTGTCAATGAGTTATAAAACTCTGAAATAATACCCTTTCTTTTACTATCTTTCATCATCATTTTTTCCAAGGATGAATAAATAGGTCGAGTGAGAGCTTTATTTTGATTTGATCGAATAAAGTTTCTAAGTTGAAGATATTTAAAAAAATGTGTTCTATTGAGATTAAATTTGATCCTCAGCTCTTCAAAAGACATTATGTTGTCTGCACATGGCAAATATAAATCCTGAATCTTTTGTATCCCTTTTAAATTCCATACTTTAAATACAGCGTCCGCTCTCCCTGGTTTAAAATATTGATTACCCCATATTGGACTAAATTGTGACAATAACTGTGGTTCTTTTAAATAGTTTTTAGCTTCACACCATATTTTGATCATATGCTTTACAAATGGATTTTTAACTTGTTTTTGTAATTTTTTTGCCGAATCTGAGTATATGAATATGGGAAGAGGTAAAGGTAAATTGTATGATTCCATTTCAGTCCAGTGAGGGAGATCATTTGATGAAAAATAATATGTCATAGACCTCAGTTGTGCCGACCAATAATACAACATAAAATTTGGACATTTCAGACCTCCACGATCAAATGGTAAATATAATAAAGACAGACGTAATCTAGCCCTCCTGTTGTTCCATATAAATTCCACTAACTTTTTTTTTATTCTTGAGAATAGATCTAAAGGTGGTGATAAGGGAATGTATTGAAATAAATAAAGTATTTTAGGTAAAATATTACTTTTAAGTATATTGATTCTCCCGATCATCGACATTGGTAGTGACATCCATCTCTGAGTTAACTCATTGATATCTGACATTAAGGCTTCATAGTTGACGCTGGCGACTGATTCTAGCTTAGGCATAATTTGGATTCCTAAATATTTAAACTGATTTACAACATTGAATTGATTTACCTCAGGGGCTGGGTAATTTCTCTGGGTCTCATTTAGCATTAATATTGAAGATTTAGTTTTATTTATTTTATATCCTGATATTTCCCCAAAATTCTTTATTAAATTCAACAAGGTTGGAATTGATTTTTTTAGATTCGACATAAACAAAATTATATCATCGGCGTACAGGGAGATTTTATGTTCTGTTGGTCCAACTTTAATTCCATATATTTGTGAATGTAAACGTATCGCTATCGCTAAAGGTTCAATTGCCATAGTAAACAGTAAAGGTGAAAGTGGACAGCCTTGTCGACATCCTCTATTGATTTTTATTGGTTTTGAAATATTGTTATTTGTTAGGATTTCTGCTGTAGCATTATTGTATATTATTTGAACCCATTTTATGAAATTATTTCCAAGTCCAAACCTTTGTAGGACTTCAAAAAGAAAGGGCCATTCAACTCTATCAAAGGCCTTTTCGGCGTCCAATGATAGGAGAGCTGTATCCGGTGCTTCTTTATTAAAATAAATAATATTAAATAGTCTTCTTACATTATGGAAGCCTTGTCTACCCTTTATAAAGCCATTCTGATCTCGATTAATAATATTTGGTAAAATTTCTTGTATTCGTCTTGCTAAAATTTTACAGATTATCTTAAGGTCGGCGTTTAATAGGCTTATTGGTCTCATATTTTCACATTTATTAGAGGGCTTACCTGGTTTTGGCAGCAGTATAATTAAGGCATTATTTATGTATGATGGAAAATTATTATTTTGAAATGCTTCTAAAACCATTTCCAAAAAAGGTTTTATTAATTTATTCTTAAATTTTTTATAAAGGTCAACTGGAAGACCATCTGGTCCTGCACTTTTTCCTGATTTCATATTATCAATGGCTAGCCCAACTTCTTCTTGACTAATTTTAGACTCCAATATCTCCCTGTTTTCATTTGGTATACACGGTATAGATAGTTCGTTCAAAAACCCATTTAGTTTTGTTAAATCAGGTTCATTTTTGGTATCATATAATTTTTCATAGTAATCTCTAAAGGCTCTATTAATTTCTAAAGGATCTATAACTACCTGTCCGTTACTTATAATACTGGTAATTGGTGTTTTAATTTCCAATTGTTTAATCTGCCATGCTAATAATTTTCCTGATTTTTCACCTTGTTCATAAAAAGATTGTTTCAATCTTAGAAGACTCGAGGCAGCTCTATTCGCTGATTTTTTGTCGTATTCAGCTCTCAAAATCAGTAATTCATTCTCCAACCTTGGGTCACTTCCTGCATACACTTTTTCCTGAAGACTTTTTATTTTATGTTCCAATTTAGCTCTCTCCTCTCGAGTCTTCTTAGATTTTGATCCTGTATAACTAATAATATGTCCCCTAATAAAAGCTTTGAAAGCCTCCCACTTTACACATGCTGATGTTTGTGTAGTATTGATGTCAAAGAACTCGTCTATCTGTTTTTCTATATACTTGACAAATTCCTCATCCTGAAGCCATTTATGCTGAAATTGCCATCTACCTGATTCCTTTGTCAATTTTTTATCTACATATATTAGACAACAGGGTGCATGATCAGAGATCACGATGTTATCATAAAAGCAGTTTTGAATCTTGGACCTTAATTCTGTGGAAATCAAAAAATAATCAATACGTGAGAATGTCTTGTAGGTACTGGAATAACAAGAATAGGCTTTAACTTGTGGTTTCATTTCTCTCCATATATCTAACAATCTCAATTCTTTCATAAAATGATTAATAGTCATCCTACATCCAATGTGCGTACAATCCAGTCCTGTTGATCTATCCACACCTGGATTCAATGTACAATTAAAATCCCCTGCTATTATATGTTGCCCTGTAAGTGATGATAAGATGAGAAATAAATTAGCAAAGAACTTCTGATCATCTATATTGGGACCATATAAGTTCACAAGATTTATATTTTCTAATAGCAAAGAACCTTGAATGATTACATATCTTCCAAATTTGTCTCCAATTACATTTTTCACTTGAAAAGGAACTGATTTATGTATGAGAGTCATAACTCCCCTGGCTCGGGATGAAAATGAAGAGGTGAATACACTTCCCTGCCATCTACTCCTAATTCTTTTAACATCCTCCTCTATCAGATGAGTTTCTTGTAAAAACACAATTCTTGAACCCATGTCCTTTATTTTATTCATAACTTGTTTAAGTTTTTTTAAATTTTGTAGACCTCTGCAATTCCATGAAGTTAAATTAAGATTAACACTTTGGTCCATGATCAATAGAGAGTTTGGGATTACCTTGCAGTGTAAACATGCTCATACAGAGAGGCAAAAACATGAGTGGTTGAACATTCATCCTACAAACTACACACAAACAAATTTCCCCTTCCCACACTTGTGGCAAACCCCCCAAAATCAAAAGAAAAATTCTGTCTCCCGATATAGCCATCGACCGTTCCACACCCACGGGGAACAGCCTAAGCCACTCCTTCTTCATCCTCCCAATCACCCTAACTCTACTGCTTTTAATGACGTAACATTAACTCTCCTCTGTAGTTTTCCAACTTAACTCCAAAATTTTTAACAACTTTGTACATCATAGTTTTTTTTTTTTTTGTTTGTTTTGTTTTTGTTTTGTTTTTTTAATATATAATACAATCTATATTTTGTAAACTTACTATTTACTTCAAGTCAGTCAGATGCCTGTGCAAATGCTTAATTATTCTACCTTATATTTTGTTCATGCTTAGCTCCCACCAGTCTCTTCTTCTTCTTTGATCTTCTTGATGAACTCCTGCGCCTCCTCTGGGGTCTTGAAGATGTGGGTTCTGCCCTCATACGTGGTCAGCAGTCTCGCAGGATAGATTACACCATGACGAATCCCAAGGTTGCGCAGCTCCTTACGTACGGGATCAAACTGCTTCCTCAATTGCTGGATTCCTGTGGCCAAATCTGGGTAGAACCGCACCTGCTGGTCCTGGTGTTTAATCTCTCCTTTTTTAGCTCGTGCAGCGTTGAAGATCTTCATCCTGTCTCTGTTGCTAAGAAACTTCATAATTAAGGTCCTCGGCGGTCCCTTATCTCTCCGTGGGCCAATACGATGTGCTTTTTCCAGAACCACTGCTGATTGCAACTCCTCGCTGCCCAGCACCTCCGGAATCCACTTTTCCAGAAAGGAACATACGTCCCGACCTTCTGATTCCTCTGGAAGACCCACCAGCCTCAAATTATTCTGTCTCGACCGAGATTCCAAATCCAAAATATTATCTTCCAGAGATTTATTTTTTTTTTCCAAAGTGCGCACCTTTAATTGAAGACGGGTGACGTCATCTTCAGCACTAGCGAGACGGAGCTCCATCTGCGCCGTTTGTTCTACACAGTCACCCAATTCCTTTCTTATTCCTTCCAACGCTGTCATAATCCCATCAAATCTAGAGGAAAAGTCCGCTCTCATTGAACTCATGGCAGCCATCAGCGCATCTGCGCCATTCCCCGCAGATATCGCAGCGTTGCCAGCCTCCTCCGCCATATATGGAGTTTTGTTTACTGCGTCACAGACCTGAAAGTCCGTTAATTTGGACTGTTTCGGCGGCTCGCTTTTTCCTTTTCCTGGTTTTCCAGCCTTAGGCTTCGCCGACATATCTTCGCCCAAATGCTGGGATACGTTCTGTCCCAAATGAGAGAGTTATTTGCCGATTTTTTTTTTTCCAGGAGCAGAGCAGAGCGAGACACGTCCGTCCTACGTGGCAGCCATAACCGGAAGTCCGAAATTCATTTAATATTTAGTAGAAATACCTTTGTTGGTAATAACATCCTTCAGATGCCTCCTGTATGGAGAAACTAGGTACAGGCATTGCTCAGGAGTGATTTTAGCCCATTCTTCCCATTCTTCCACACAAACTGTGTTCAAATCTTGAAGGTTCCATGGGTGTCTTCTATGAACTCTGATCTTCAGTTCGTTCCATAGATTTTCAATTGAATTCAGGTCAGGTGACTGACTGGGCCATTCGAGCAGCTTTATTTTCCCTCTCTGGAATCAGTTGAGAGTTTCCTTGGCTGTGTGTTTGGGATCATTGTCTTGCTGAAATGTTCACCCTCATTTCATCTTCAGCATCTTGGCAGATGGCAACAGGTTCTTATCAAGGATGTCTCTGTACATCTGTCCATTCATCTTTCCTTCAATTATATGAAGTCTGCCTGTATCGTACTGAAAAACACCCCCACACTATGATGGGATGTGCAGTGTGATTTCTCCTCCAAACACGCTGTGTGTTGTGGCATCGAAAAAGTTCAATTTTGGTCTCATCTGACCAGACTATATCAGTCCCTCCATGATTTCGTGATGCTGCGATTGCACCAATTCATGCAAAATCAGCCAATCAGCGCAACTATTGCACGACCTTGCAGTTTTGTCCAATCACCGCAACTTTCTCGCAATTTTGGCCAATCCTCGTCAACTTCCGCCAATTTCACTAATCAAATTTGTCTAACTGCCGCTGAAACGGTCAGTGTAACCAATCAAATGCATCGTTGCACCACGTTCACGTCCGTATTTACAGTGAGTAGTGAATTTATAGTTTACAGTGAGTAATGGAACACATCTGCAAACAGAGTGTGTGATTTAAAAAAAACACTCACCCGTGAGGTTTTCAACACCGTCCCTTCCTCCCTCTCCACCAGCCTGTCCGTGGACGCCTCACCACGTCTCTGTCCTGACCACGTGTGGGAAGCGCTGGGTTTGTGTTGAAAAACATGCCCCTGCCCAAAAGCACTCCGTTGTGGGACCGTGTGTGAGGAGAGTATACACTACATTACAGCAAGTGTTTGAACATCTTTAGAGGTAAAATTATTGCTACATCTGGTCAATGAGCTCTAAAACTGAATCTCCATTGTGGACGGACAAACGCACCCACCCATCCCCCCCCTCGCCGTCCTGTTGTAAATGAAAGCTGCATGTGTGTGTGTGTGAGAGAGAGAGAGAGAGAGAAGCCCGACATGCAGCAGACAGGTAGGCTTGGAAAGACAGAAAATATTCTCTGTATTATTTTTTTCAGAAAAGCACAGACTCCAATAGCCAATACAGTGCAACAGAATAATTTATTTTTTCCTCTCCGCTCGGTACTGAGTGGTTGGGGACCGTAGGGAGTTTTCAAATGAAGGTGCTGCCAATAATTTCCAAATCTCTACTCTTTAACATGCATTCAATGCAATTTAGCTGTTGTAATGGATATTGTGTTAAAGGCTGTATTTGCTGTTGCACAAAAGAGTTTTTCTGTTTAGCAGACGTTTCTGCTTAATTTACAAATCACTGTAATAGGAAATTTTTGACAATCCTGTGCTTTTCTTGTATTGTTGTATAGAATATCACTGCAGTAAACTGGAAAAAAGCATCTGCTTTAAAATTTGGAATTCTTCCTACAACTTTTAGTGCAGAAAACACTCTAAAAACATTGCAACTTTTTAACAAATCTCCCACGAATTCAGGCTTTTTGGCCCGCAACAATCATAAAAACATCCCGCAATATCCTGGAGGGACTGCTGTATTCTCCCAGTATTAACTGGGTTGCCCAAATGTTGTGCAGCGAACTTTAAATGAGCTTCAACATGCTTTTTCTTCAGCAATGGAGTCTTGTGAAGTGAGCTGGCATAGAATCCATGTCTGTTGAGTGCATTACTTATTGTTTTCTTTGAAACAACAGTACCTGATAACTGCTTTCTGGAGCTCTCCACGAGTGGTCTTTGGCTCTTGGATAATGCTTCTGATAATTATTTTGAGTCCTCTGTCAGAAATCTTGTGAGGAGCTCCTGGTCGTGGCCGGTTTATGGTAAAATGATGTTCTTTCCACTTCCGAATGATGGCTCCAACAGTGCTCACTGGAACATTCAGCAGTTTAGAAATGTGCCTGTAACCAATGCCATCATTATTTTTTGCAACAATAAGGTTGTGAAGGTCTGGAGAGAGCTCTTTGCTTCTACCCATCATGAGTTCTTTGTGGTGTGAAAATCTGATATTCACAAACCTTTTAAAAGGCTATCATTCATTCATTCATCTTCTTCCGCTTAATCCTTTTTGGGTCGCGGAGGGGCTGGAGCCTATCCCAGCATCTTTGGGCGAGAGGCAGGGTACACCCTGGACAGATCGCCAGTCCATCGCAGGGCCAACATAGAGAGACAGATAACATTCACTCTCACAGTCATACCTAAGGACAATTTAGAATCCCCAGTTTGATGCCAATTAACCTATCAGTCAGGACTTAACCAGCTGAAATTAGTTTGCACTGATGGGGGATGGGATGGCTTCCCAAATTCTGATGGATTTCAGCTGTTTTCTTGGCTTTCTATGTCTTTATGCACCTCTTTTTCTTCATGTGTTCAATACTTATTCCCTGTGTCATTCCACTTCATTAAATGTAACTTGTTTTGTGAACACAGCTGCCTTGATTTCTTTGTATGTATGGATTACTTGGGTTGTTACTGATATCTGGTGAAAATCTGAGGTCTATCAGAAATATTTCTTATCAGAAATATGTTTAATGAGAAAAATATTGGTGTGCTCAATACTTATTTTCCCAGCTGTTCCCCTATTTGTCCCTCCATCTGTCCACCCACACATCTGTCCGTACCTCCAAATTTGTCCAATAGTCTTTGCGTAATCCTGCTGAAGGATGGACGATCACATCACATTGAAAGTGGGATATTGGGCCTTGGCAGAGGTATGCGCTCATGGATCACCTCCAACATCTAGTAGGTTCATCAGCACCTCAAGGTCCACCTCTGGTGAAACGTTCATCTAAATCTGCCCTGTAATCTTTCTGTAATCCTGCTAATAATAATAATAATAATAATAATGGATTAGATTTATATGCCGCTTTACATGTTAAGTGACAAGTCAAAGCACTTACAGTGACTCCATTATTCATTAACTCCAGACATTGATAGTGGTAAGCTACTTCTGTCGCTCAACCTCCTGAGCCACTGCCACCCCAAACAGACTGTCTCGATCATGTGACCTTGGTGGAGGTATACATCAGATGTGTGGAGCATGTGCTGGAGTTTCTTCTGAAATGACCAGATATGTGGACTGATGTTATCGTTGATGTGAACAGGTGCAGCTGACCTGGGACGAAACCGACCATGACCGTGTGACGGCTCTGAACCGGAAGTTCACCAATGACGAGCTGCTGGAGATGGACTTTAATGCCTACCTGGCCTCCTCTAGTGAAGAAGACGAAGAGGAGGAGGGAGTTGGTGGAGAGGAGGTGGTGGAGGGTGAGGAGCAGGGTAACATCTGAGTCTGAACCATAACTAGTGATGGAGGCGATGGTGAAGGAGCTTTGTTCTGTTTGTGCTGACAGATGAACCCGTCACAGAAGAGGAGGAGGAAGAGCAAAAGGAGAAGAAACGGAAGAAGAAGAGGAATGAGGAACACATCTCCAAATACAGGGAGCTACTCCGAGGGATCCAGGACAAGGAGAGGAGACAGCAGGAGGACAAAGACATGGAGATGGAGATCACCTGGGTACCAGGTACTAAAACTACAACCTAACCAGGTTCATGAACTCTACAGATGGTAGAACTTCATTTACTGATATTTTCTCATGAATGTGTGACCTTTGTTGAATTTCCTGTCCGCTCTAGTCCTGGTGGTACACCTGTTCATCCAGTTCACCTGTTCATCAACTACACCTGTTTTTTTTTTTTTACTTTATTTTTATTTTTAAAAACTTTTACAGAGCAGCAAACATTTAGAACATTAGGTCTTCTAGGAGAACAAAAAGGTATGCTGAATAACATATTTTACAAATGGAAGAAAGAAAAAGATAAATGCTCAAATGTTACCCCATTCTAGTTACATCGACCCTCTATCTTGATTACTACACAATATTTAACAAATAAAAAGGGTGGGGGAGGGGGGGGTAATTTCTATTGATAAAGAACCTTCTGGTCCCTTAAAAGTCTCAAGTAAAATCTTTGACGCAGTCCTTTGCAGTTTTGGTTTCCTTTGTTGCTTAAAAAAAGGATACACCAATCATATCAATTGTCACATTCATGTATTGTTCTGTTTCAGAAAATTATTCCACTTTGACCAGGATGTAACATAGTTGTCCATCAGAAGTCTTAACCCATATGTCAGTCTTTCCATTCCATGAATCTCCTGCACAACTTCAATCCATTCCAGAACTGTTGGTCCTGATTCACATAACCATCTTCCAGTTATTGATTTTTTACTACTCGCTATCAAGATTTGTAAGATGTATTTATGTTTTTTACTGAGCCCACATGTTCAGGTTTCCTAGGTAAACAACACTAAAGTCAAATGCTAACAGAACGCCACATCAACCAGAGAGCTTATTGTCAAACAGGTAAGCTAACATAAACAGCACGTACTAACAGTATTGTCATTTTTCTAAAGCTTGAAACAGTTGGCCATTGAAAATAAGCGGCGCTAGCTTTCTTTACTTGCTAAAACTTACCATGCAGACGTTAATGTCATGGCTCCCGGGTGCCGTCATTTCAGATGCTCATGCATCACTATAGTGCTGCCATGATAGGAAAGGTCTGCCTTGCAAAGTCTGCATTTTACTTGTTTCAGGGTTTTTTTTGTTTTGTTTTCTGTGAAATGTTGTCATACTACAGAAAGTTTGGATCTGCCTTTTTTTTTAAGCTCCGCTCCGCTTCTGTGTGTTTATCCTTCCACTTTGCTATGCTGTGTCATCTTCTTCACTGGAAATTGTTCACACACGAAGGACAACAGAGGCGTTGCTGCCCACTGCAGTTCCAGTCATGCATTGCAGTTACAACTGAACATTTCCGCGGCATGCATATAAACTTTATAATTAAATGATTTGTCGACAATACATTTTTATTGTCGCTGTTATCGACAACATCGACTTATTGTTTCAGCCCTAGTGGAAAACTGCCATGAGAATGGCTGGGGGGCAGCAACTTACCCAGTAG
Source organism: Pholidichthys leucotaenia (assembly GCA_020510985.1). NCBI lineage: Eukaryota > Metazoa > Chordata > Actinopteri > Cichliformes > Pholidichthyidae > Pholidichthys > Pholidichthys leucotaenia. The sequence continues at coordinate 31,417,787 of CM035848.1, forward strand.
GCGTTGGCTGTTGTGGCTTTGTCAGCCTCTCAGTTAAGCATTTCCTGAGAGACATTGGGTGTAGTTTGTCAAGGATTAATAAAGCTCATCAAGAACTTGCTGAAGAAGCAGAGAAAGGGAGCTTCTGGCTTTGGCTACAAAGAAGTGACAAAAGTTGGGGGACCAAAGAAGCCACATAGGTTGCCTGAGTATCTATACCGAGCTGCAGGGAGAATCCCTGTACGCTGCCATCTGGAGATGTTCTGAGATTAAAGTAAAATGGTAAATGGCGTTCACTTATATAGTGCTTTTTCTCATCTCTGGATGACCAAAGCACTTTACATGTCCTACTATCCACCCATTCACACACTGATGGTGGCGCTGCTGCCATGCACCGGCGCTGGCCAGACCCACCAGGAGCAACTAGGGGTTCAGTGTCTTGCTCAAGGACACTTTGACATGCAGATTGCAGACAGAGCAGGAATCAAACCCCTGACCCTCCGATCAGTAGTCGGCCACACTACACCTGCACCACAGCTGCCATGGAGCTGTGGTGCATCAGTGGGGGAAACATCAGTGAAAGATGGCGCTCAGCTGAAGACCCAGCAGCTGGGTAGTTGGCCACTGGCGGAGGTGCGTCAAGCAGAAATGCTTTGCAGGCAACAACATCAGCCTGTCTCTAAATTTGTCAGTTTAAAGGATAATTTTCCACATAATTAAAGTTGTTGGCTGTCATGTAATAACAGAATAATATTTAGTTTTTGTGAAACTGCTTAGTGGACAACAACTCCCATCATCCCACATCATCAAACACGATCATAACGGTTTCCCTCTCAAGCCTCACCTGTTTTCTGACTGATGAAAGAAGGATCCAAAGAGGAGAAAAAAACAGCACAAATGTATTTGAGAGCTGCAGCTGATCCAGAGGATTGGTAGTTCATCCTGGGCACACTTTGAAATCGATGACGCAAGTTACGTGTTTGTCTCATTTTATTTACGTCTTTTCACAACAGCATAGTCTAAAGCTGGATTCATCATGCACGTCTGCTGCCCACATCCGCTCGACCGCGAGGCTTGTGTGACAAAATTTACGTCATTGTCTCCTGTCCGCGGACATCTATGTGCAGCCCAAATTTTCTGACCGCGTGGCCTGACCGCATTGACTGCGCATACGCAAGGTAACCTCTCATTCACGAGGTGGCGCTACCAACACAGCATACATGTCAACGTAGACGAAGAAGACAAAGAGGAAGAGGAAGACGAGAACAAACATACATGAATCATTTTGCAGCAGCAGCGTAAGCAGAGAAGAGCACTGAAACGTGGTAATTCCTCCTTTTCCTTGAAAAAATGCCATTATTGTTGCTACAGAAAATGTGCGTCGCTCTCGCATTTATAGCTGGCGAGCAAACTGGCATGTTAGCGCATTTGCACTAAGTATAGGGATGGGGCAAAACTACAAATAACAGTTGGGCGCATGCGTCAACTGCTTGGCCTGATAGATGACAAACGTGAAGCGTATACACAACCCCAGGCACGCCGGACTTGTCCAAAGTGGACATGCACCTCAGCGGACCAGAGCAGAAAGATACCATGACTCTAGCTTAACAGTTAGACAACAGCCTATGTCATTATTTATTTGGGAAATTATCTTTTAAATTGACAAACATCATATGTGTAACTCGTGGCAAAATTTGATCAGGATCAAAAGACGATTTCTCTCCTGCCATTAATTTCAATGAAGATTTTTTCTAATTTAAGGTCCCATGTGCGCAAGTAGAGGGGGCGTGACTTAGGCTCTCTATACACCGCGTTCCAAATTATTATGCAAATGATATTTGTCTCTGATTTTCCTAAATAGACGATGCAAATGACAGTCAGTATAATTTTTAAGTCATCAACCATTAGAGAGCATAATTCAAATTTTATTGAACAAACCTCCAAATGATAACTATTTTTTTTTTTTTTTGCAAAAATAAAAAAACTCAGAATGCACCCTTCCAAATTATTATGCACAACAGAGTTTCAAAACATTTTATTGGTTGTAAAGAACTGAAAATGGTCATTTGTTGAATTTGCAGCATTAGGAGGTCATATTCACTGAAATCAAAAGCTATTTCAATCAAAAACATCTGAACAGGCCAAGTTACATGTTAACATAGGACCCCTTCTTTAATATAACCTTCACAATTCTTGCATCCATTGAACTTGTGAGTTTTTGGAGAGTTTCTGCTTGAATGTCTTTGCAAGATGTCAGAATAGCCTCCCACAGCTGCTGTTTTGATGTGAACTGCCTCCCACCCTCATAGATCTGAGGATGCTCCAAAGCTTCTGAATAGGGTTGAGGTCAGGGGAGGATGGGGGCCACACCATGAGTTTCTCTCCTTTTATGCCCATAGCAGCCAATGACACAGAGGTATTTTTTGCAGCATAAGATGGTGCATTGTCATGCATGAAGATAATTTTGCTACGGAAAGCACGGTTCTTCTTTTTGTACCATGGAAGACTTTCAGGGACCCTAAAGGGACCTACCAGCTCTCTCGTCATGATTGCGGCCCAAAACATGACTCTGCCACCTCCTTGCTGATGTTGCAGCCTTGTTGGGACATGGTGGCCATCCACCAACCATCCACTATTCCATCCATTTAGACCATCCAAGGTTGCATAGCACTCATCAGTAACCAAGACTGTTTGAAAATTAGTCTTCATGTATTTCTGGGCCTACTGCAAACATTTATGCTTGTGAGCGTTGGTTAGGGGTGGCTGAATAGTAGGTTTATGCACAACTGCAAGCCTCTGGAGGATCCTACACCTTGAGTTGTGGAACTCCAAAGGCACCAGCAGCTTCAAATACCTGTTTGCTGCTTTGTAATGGCATTTTAGCAGCTGCTCTCTTAATTTGATGAATTCATCTGGCAGAAACCTTCCTCATTATGCCTTTATCTGCACGGACCCGTCTGTGCTCTGAATCAGCCACAGATTTCTTCACAGTACGATGATCACGTGTCTGAAATTGATATCAGTGATCCAAAGAGCCCTGAGACACAATACCACCTGTGAGTTTAATTGAAAACAAAACATTGAATGTTTGACACTAAAATCCTATTTGCATAATAATTTGGAATGCGATGTACACATGTTCATCTAATACTCCGGTTCATCTGGTGCTCCGGTTTGTCCAGTACACTGGTTCATCTGGTCCGCAGCTCATGTGGTGCGGTGGCTTATCTGGTACACTGGTGTTCATTTCCTGAAGGCCGGACATGTTCTAACCCTCCACAGCTGAAACAGCTGTGATGATTCACTGCTAGATAGTAGGGGTGGGAAAAAGTATTGATTCAGTGATGGATCGTGATACTTGGCACTGGTGACAATGCATCGATCCATCAATCAATCTTTTATTTTTTTAAAAAATGCACACACATATACTTTTGGGTTATCAGTTAATCACTGGCGTTTTCAGTCCACTAGATGACACAAAGCAAACACCCAGTCAAGTGAAGTCATAGCTTGTCTCTGTGATTTGCAGCCAGTATTGAAAGTTAGGAAGCAGTTAGCTCAAATGTCGGGCCTTTTTTGGATTTTATAACAAAGATGGAAGGAAAGACGTTGACATGGCGCACAACCCGCAAGAAGTGCTGCACGAAAAAAAGAAAAAACACTCAGAACACGGTGGGCCACACACATCTTGGAACAGTATTAGCAATGGCTAAGCTAAAGAGACACCAGCATGGAGCTTTTTCTCTGATTGCCAAGTAAGTAAAGCTTATTTAGGCTGCATGTCCACCAAACCCATTTTTTCCGCTGTGCACCACTATTTTCTGTTCATTCTCTGTAGTCCAGCATCTTATGTATGGAAACTGGGGAAGGACCAACAGAGAATGGAGTTTGGTGAGAACACAAACCTTATTACAAACTGTGCAAATTAGGAAATACAGACTGCCGTTGGGAGGCTGAGCGCTGCAACAGTGAGCATAAGAGTGTGCCAAGAGGCCCTAAGATGGCCGTTCCTCACGTCATATGTGCTCGCCACGATGACATCACCAAGTGGCCACGTCACCACACCAATGCCAACCAAACTTGTGGTTTTCTTACACCACATTCACCCCCCCCACCCCCCCACACTTGGAAAAACAGAACAACACATATGTTTGAATTGACCCTCCCCAATTTGGTACATTGAAACCCCCAAACTAGCTAGGGTCAGCAGGTAGACTACCGTGCAACCCAGCGCGGCTGAGGGGTTTATTATGCCACTCTTCCTTGGCAGCCACGCCCCTAGCTAAACAATCCTTTTATTGAGGAAGGCAGTTCAGTTCAAGGGGCCCTGAGGTGAGCCCATGGTGGACGCACCCCTGGAAGTGCAGAGGTCCGCAGTCTGGGGTCCTCCTCTTCGAAACTCCAGTGCAGGTCCCACACCATGTGAGCCAACTCCCACGTAGTCGTATCATCCAGAGCAGCTGTTTGAACTCAGCGAAGGCGGTTGGCATGCCACACCGAACCGTGTGCCAGCTGGAAGGTTGCTGGCCCCAACTGTGCTTTGATCCTGATGGGTGGAGGTGGTGTTGAACCCGGCCACAAGTCCGGTCGTTCGGTTCTGCGGACCCGAACCCAGTCCATCACTGCAAATGGCACTCTGTTCAGCTGCGTTTGGCATCATGGTTGTGATGGTGTGACTCTCACGCCTGCTGTGGGGCATCCACCAGGTTGTGGTGGTTCCACTGCGTCCTGTTGGATCACAGACTCTTCATCCTGCAGCTCAGCGGCGGCTCCTGGAGGTTGGTGCTGGGCACAGATTCGGAAACAGTCCAGTGATTCTGCTGTGCTTTGTTTGATAGCGGACTCTTCATCCAGCAGTTCAGCGGTGGCTCCTAGGGGCTGGTGCTGAGCATGAATTCGGAAGTAGTCCAGCCTCTTCTCTCCCTCTCCTGGGAAATCTGGTCATGGCAATGTGTTGCTGTCACCATTGGTAGAACCTTCGCCAGGTTGTTGTGTCCCGAGGTTCCCGATAGACAGGGACTCGCTCTGCAGCGGCTCCCTGAGGCGGCTCATGCTGGGCGAGGATCTGAGGCGAGTCCGGTCGCTGCCCCTTCTGTGGGCGGTGCGCCTCCTGTGAGCACGGGATGGCTGTTCTCTCGTCGTTGTCATCTCGGTTTGTTGTATCCTATTTGTCATGGTCGGTCAAACGGAGTCCGTTACTGTCACAGATGGAGAAGCCCAGTTGATAAAACTGGTCACATCCTAGTATGTTGTCTCCATGAGTAACCACTTGGAAAACAAAATCAGTAACAACACTTGACGCGTAGCGGACCGTTAGTGTGATGGTCCCTAAATTGCTGACCCAGTAGCCACCATACCCGCACAGCTCCACTGGGTTTTTCCCAATCAGGTGGTTGGGAAAGAACATCTTCACCATGGCCCAGTTCAACATCGATCTCACTGCAGTGGTGTCGAGCAGGAGCGGCAGGTTGATGTTGTCCAGCCCTACCATGCAGAATGCGTACGCCGTGCTTCCAGACCTCACTGTGTGGATGGTTGTCACGGGTGAGTGACTTGGACTGGCCAGCGGGCTTGACAGTGGTGCCGACCGGCAAACTTTGAAGTGGTTGAATTTTCCACATTGCTTACATCTTTGCCTCTTTGCCGGGCTGTCTCGGTGCGGTGCACCCTGATATAACTGGGGATGTGGCTGTGTTCAGAATTAACCAATCATATTCAAACTCATGTTAAATGGGAGTCTGCACACACTGGCCACCATTTAAAGTGCCTATGATTAACCCCAAATAATGTTAAGCTGTTCTAGTGGACTTTTCCTGATATTTTTGTAGTCACATCTTACAGCACAAGCCATGGTCCACAGAGACCTTCCAAAGCATCATTGTTTGGATCTCATTGTTCAAAGGTATCAATCAGGAGAAGGGTACAAAAGAATTTCCAAGGCATGAATTATACCATGGAACACAGTGAAAACAGTCATCAAGTGGAGAAAATATGGCACAACAGTGACATTACCAAGAATTGGACATCCCTACAAAGTTGATGAAAAGACAAGAAGAAAACTGGTCAGAGAGGCTGCCAAGAGGCTGGCAGCAACATTGAAGGAGCTGTAGGAATTTCTGGCAAGTACTGGCTGTTGAGTACATGTGGCAACAACCTTCTGTCTTCTTCTGCTACCCCATAGCTGGGCTATGGGGTAGGGTGGCAAGATGGAAGCCTTATCTTACGACAAAAAACATCCAAGCCCAGCAACATTTTGCAAAAACTCATTTGAAATCTCCCAAATGCATGTGGGAAAATGTGTTATGGTCTGATGAAACCAAGGTTTTGGCCACAATTCCAAAAGGTATATTTGGCGCAAACACAACACTGCTCATCACCAAAAGAACACCATGCCTACAGTGAAGCATAGTGGTGGCAGCATCATGCTTTGGGTCTGTTTTTCTTCAGCTGAAACTGGAGCGTTAGTCAAGGTGGAGGGAATTTTGATCAGTTCCAAATACCAGCCAGTGTTGGCACAAAACCTTCATGCTTCTGCTAGAAAGCTGAAGATGGAGAGAAACTTCATCTTTCAGCATGACAATGACCCAAAGCACACATCCGAATCAACAAAAGAATGGCTTCACCAGAAGAAGATTAAGGTTTTGGAATGGCCCAGCTAGAGTCCAGACCTGAATTCGATCGAACATCTGTGGGGTGATCTGAAGAGAACTGTGCACAGGAGATGACCTCGCAATCTGACAGATTTGGAGCATTTTTGCAAAGAAGAGTGGGCAAATATTGCCACATCAAGATGTGCCACGCAGATAGACTCCTACCCAAAAAGACTGAGTGCTGTAATAACAGCCAAAGGTGCTGCACCAAAGTATTTGTTTAAGGGTGTGCATATTTATGCAGCCAGGTTATTGTAAGATTTTTAGTTTTCCCCCTTAAAAAATTTCAGTTTGTTTTTCAATTGGCTTGTACAGGTTATAGGTCACATTAATGGTGGAAAAGGTTTTTAAATGATTTATCTTGGTCTCATTTTTGTTACGTCACAAACACCTGGCATTTGAACAGGGGTGTGTAGACTTTTTATATCCACTGTACGTGAGGATGCTCTTTGTGGACTACAGCTCAGCCTTCAACACCATCATCCTGGACATCCTGACCAATAAACTGCACCCCCCCTCCCACCACCACCACCACCACCTGCTCTTGGATAAGAAACTTTCTCACCAGCCGCCCACAAACAGTCAGACTCGGTTCCCACCACTGCTCCACACTGTCTGTCAGCACTGGCTCCTCCCAGGGCTGTGTGCTAAGCCCTCTGCTGTACTCCCTGTACACCTTTGATTGTATTCCATCCACCGTCATCATGAAGTACGCAGACGATACTCCGCAATCCTCCAAACGCTCACATGGATAGAACTGAGGACCTTTTTAATTATCACAATAACACACCTGTCTTTGCACTCTGCACTTTCATGTTTATTGACCCATCCGTGAAACCACTACTGTGTTTATTCTCCATAATCCTTAGGCCATTGTATTCAATCGTGTGTTCTGCACTCCGCACTCTTATGTGCATAGTTCCATCTGTGAAGCCATTACCATACCTGTGTATATTTCCGTAATCCTGGACTACTTTTATTTCAGTTATGTGTTTAATCGTGTGTTCTGTAACTGTGTTTTATCTAATCCTTGTCTCTTTAATTCGCAGTAGCCTGGTGGAGCACCCACAGTTTCATTGTGCTGTACAATGACAATAAAGCCTTTTCCATTCTATTCTATAATGCGCCTCTTTGCATTAAAGGGATGGGAAGGAGCACTTTGGATTGGATTATCCAGAACACACCTCTGAATGATTAGACTGTCCTCTTTGCGTCATGCACTTGCGGAAAGTTCGTTTCTACGCCGTTGTGATAAGGAAATGAACTTGAACATGCCCATAAACACGTTATGTGTCAGTGACAACTGATCATCCGACCCTCGTCGTTGTAATACGGCCCATAGTCACAAAGTGCTGTACAATAAAATGGAGTCAAAGGAAGCTGATAGATAAAAACAATTTTAAGAATACAAAAACAAGTTAAAACACAAGATTAAAATAATTTAAAAATGTCAGACTTGCTATTAAAAAGCAGTTGAAGCTCAAGGGAAATCCTTGTTAGACAAAAAAGTTTTCAGCTGCGGAGTCTTTTCCAGACAGCACCGTCCACCGCCCCCTCTATGTGCACAGACATGTCTCCGTGGAAAATGAAGCCCCGAGAATACTTAACTGTATGAAAGAGATGTCAACAGTTTTACTTTGGGACATGATTTGAGGTTGAATAAGGTGAATAAGGATCCAATTGTGACCCAAGTATTGCAATCCGAACTGAGTCGTGAGGTCCCTTGCGATTCCCACCCCTGTTAAATCTCATCATTAAAAGCCTGACACGAGAAGAGAGCAGGATAATGATGTGATGATGGACAACACCAGACAGGTCGGACCACAGACCCACAGCCAGAGATGCTGGACCTGATCTGGGGACAGGCACCCATGGTCGACCCCAGCAGGCTCCGCCCACCAGGCTGTGGGGCTTCTTTACCCTGATGTAGATGTATCCTGATCATAGATCACGTGTGTGAACAAAAGCTCAAAGCTTCAGCGTGAGCAGCTCTCACGAACACAGAAGAAGAAGACGACGTGTGCGTGTTGTCCATCCATGACTGGTGCTTTTATCGCTTGCTGGTCAAACATGCTGAGGTGTCCCTACAGAACAAACACACAGCTGGTGTTTAAACCGCCGTGTGGTCGATTGGACCGGTCCTCTCTGTCATCGCTGAGCCACGACGGCAGCAGAGTTGGTCTGATCAGAGCACGTTTCCTCCTGGTGGAGTTGTTGGCACTTCCTCTTTCCTTCTGGTTGGGTGTCAACACTTGTTGTTTTCTGTTTTTATTATTTTGAAATTTGTGTTTTCAGGCCTGAAGGAGACGACGGAGCAGCTGGTGAAGAAGAAGCTGGAGGGGAAAGACAAGCTGACGCCGTGGGAGGACTTTCTGCAGAAGAAGAGAGAGAAGAAGAAGATGAAGAAGACGGAGAGGAAACAGGTGATTTAACAACTCGTCATGGCTGCCATAACTCCGACAGGAGCAGAGTGGAGGCTGTAGTTCTGCTTTAAACATTACAAGGATCCTTAAATCTTCATCTCAGAGGTGCTTTGATCCCACAGACATGAAGAAGATCACAGCTGGTTTATGGAGGACATCGTCAGACGTTGAGTGGATTTGGACTTTCTGTTTTTGCTTTTTAAAAATAAAGCAAAACAATCAGAAGAAAAAAGAATCTTTTGTCATAAATTTGTCATTTTTTTAAAAAATAACTGACTTTTTACATGTAAATTTGCATCTTTTTTCCTCAAAAATTTGTGATAATTTCTAGTAAATTTTTTTTCTGGTAAATTTGAACCTTTTTTCTCCTAAATTTATTACTTTTTCTCATTGATTTACATCTTTTTTAATTGTAAATTTGCAACTTTTATCTTTTCCTTAGTCATTTTGTATATTTGAGACTTTTTCCTTTAAAGTTTTTTATTTACAAAAAAAGATGCAAAATAACAAAAAAGTCCCACTTTTTTAGAGATTTTTTTTTTTTTTTCAAATTTACCTGAAAAATTGTCCCAAATTTTAAGAAGAAAATCTTAAATCTGTGAGGGAAGAAACTCACAAGTTTATGAGCTTAAAATGAGAAAAGTTTCTGTTTTCATTGTAACTCAGGTTTTCATAAATATTCAGTAATCATCATCACTGCCAGGATGATGTCACGCTCTCGGAGCTCATCTCATTGGTCAGGTGTTTGTCTCTCAGGGACTGGCTGACGTCAGCGATGATGACCTTCCTGCAGACGTGGACCTCAGCGACCCATACTTTGCTGAAGAGCTCGGCTCCACAGGTCAGTGTGAAGTTCTTCCTGCCGCTTGGTTCTGCTCACATGCCAATTATTTTAAATCATTTATTCCTAATTTTTCCCTTTTTCATTCTACATGTAGACTTTTTTCTGTCTAAATTTTGGCCTGTTGTTGTCTTGTAAATTTGTAATTTTTTTCTTGCAATTTTTGCAGATTTTTTCCTCCTAAATTTTTTCCATGTAAATTTAATCTTTCCTGAATTTTTTCATCTAAAGCACATTAGCAAGACATTACACCGTCTGGCTAATCTCTTGCCAGCGTGCAAACGACCGCTATAAGACGTCTTGGCGATGTAAACTTGGTGTTTGGGGCCGATGTTGGTTCAGTGTGTGTGTGCTGTTGGGGAAGTTACAGAAGTAGAAATAAGGCAATATGAAAACTAAAAGAAAAACGAGAAAGAAATAGAAAAATTACAGAATTGTCACAGATTTACAAAACTTTGTGTGTGGGTTGCAAACATATGAGAAAAAAGTTGCAAATTTATGAGAAAAGTTGCAAGTTTCATCATTGTCCTCTCTGCTGGAGTCTTGAGTCCTGCCCCATGCAGGCCACGCTGGACACACTGAGGAGCTCATTTAGCGGTAGGCTGCCATCCTCAGTGCTGGAGGGAGAAGTTCCGCAGGTCCTTCCTACCTGCAGCTGTCAGACCTTATAACTGAACCGGTGCTGCTCATAGAGGTCGTATTAAACATCACAACTTTGCACAACAGAGATTGTTCCCCCCAGTGCACAACTAGACAACTACAATTATCATGGAGGGTGGCAACAACACTGCTGATTCAAATGTGAAATATGCTGTCTGGGTCCATATTTATATTCTGCAGGGTAATTTAACAAACCCTAATGCTGTTTATTCCATCTAGCTGCAATGCTCCTGCACTGTGTATACAACTGTGTACATACTGTATGTATGTTGATTTACTGCTTTGGCTAACCAGTTCTTAGTCTTATTTACTATTGCTTTGAGTGCTGCTGTCCCTTTGCTGCTGCAGTCCTGGAATTTACCCATTGTGGGACTAATAAAGGCTTATCTTCTCTTATCTTAAATTTACAAGGACAGTTTGCAAATCTAAAAGACAAACATTGCAAATTTGCAGGAAAAAGTTGCAAATTTATGAGAAAAGTAGCAAATTTAAAAGGAAAAGGTTGCAAGTTTTTGAGGGAAAAAGTTGCAAATTGATAAGATAAGATAAGATAAGCCTTTATTAGTCCCACAATGGGGAAATTCCAGGATTGCAACAGCACAGGGATAGCAACACTCAGAGCAATAATTTAGAAGATAAGAAAATAAGAGCAGTGAATATACATATGCACACATAAATATATATTCAGTTCAGTTCAGCTTTATTTATATAGCGCCATTTCACAACAACAGTCATCTCATAGCACTTTCAACTGTAGGGAAAATTTATGAGAAAAATTGTAAATTTTTGAGAAAAAGTTGAAAATTTATGAGAAAAGTTGCAAATTTACATTGAAGAAAGTTGCAAATCTATGAGAAAAATGTTGCAGAATTGCAGGAAAAAAAATTGGAAAATTAATAGAAAAAAGTTGCAAATTTAGAGAAGTTGCAAATTGACAAGGAAAATTTGCAAATCTATGAGAATGCAAATTTGCAGGAAAAAACAGCAAATTTATGAGAAAAAAGCTGCAAATTTAAAAGGAAAAAGTTGCAAATTTTCTAGAAATAGTTGCAAATTTACAAGGAAAAAGCTGCAAATCTACGAGAAAAATGATGCAAATTTGCAGGAAAGAAACGGCAATTTTATGAGAAAAAAGTTGCAAATTGAGAAAAGCTACAAATTTACATTGAAAAGTTGCAAATCTACAAGACAAACATTGCAAATTTGCAGGAAAAAATGGCAAATTTATGAGAAAAAGTTGCAAATTTTTGAGAAAAGTTGCAAATTTATGAGAGAAGTTGCAAATTGACAAGGGAAATTTGCAAACCTATGAGAAAAACAATTCAAATTTGCAGGAGAAAGCAAATTTTTGAGAAAAAAAGCTGCAAGGAAAAAGGAAAAAGTTGCAAATTTTTGAAAAAAGTTGCAAATTTATGAGAAGTTGCAAATCTACGAGAAAAACGTTACAAATTTGCATTAAAGAAATGGCAGTTTTATGAGAAAAATGTAGCAAATTTATGAAAAAAGTTGCAAATTTACATTGAAAAAAGTTGCAAATCTACAAGACAAACATTGCAAATTTGCAGGAAAAAAATGGCAAATTTATGAGGAAAAAGTTGCAGATTTGAGAAAAGTTGCAAATTTAAAAGGAAAAAGTTGCAACAGTTTGAGGAAAAAAGTTGCAAATTTATGAGCGAGGTGGCAATTTTACATTGAAAAAAGTTGCTAATTTACAATGAAAAAAAATGAAAATGAAAAATTTATGAGAAAAGTTGCACATTTATTTTGAAGAGAGTTGCAAATCTACAAGAAAAATGGAAATTTGCAGAGAAATGACAAATTTATGAGAAGGGAAGTTGCAAAGTTACATTGAGAAAAGTTGCAAATTTACAAGGAAAAAATTGGAAATTTAACAAAAATTTGCAAATTTATGAAAGAAGTTGCAACTTGACAAGGAAAATTTGCAAATCTACAAGACAAACATTGCAAATTTGCAGGAAAAAAATAGCAAATTTACGAGGAAAAAAGCTGCAAATTTACAGTGGAAAATGTTGCAAATTTTCGAGAGAAAAGTTGCAAATTTACAAGGAAAAGTTGCAAATCTACGAGAAAAACGTTGCAAAATTCCGGGAAAGAAATTGTAATTTTATGAGAAAAAACGTGCAAATTTTATGAGAATAGTAGCAAAATTTACAAGGAAAAAAGTTGCAAATTTTTGAGAAAAGTTGCAAACTTACATTGAAAAAAGTTGCAAATCTACAAGACACACATTGCAAATTTACAGGAAAAAATAGTCAATTTATGAGAAAAAGTTGCAAGTTTGAGAAAACTTGCAAATTTAAAAAAAAGTTGCAAGTTTTTGAGGAAAAAAGTTGCAAATTTATGAGAAAAGTTGCAAGTTTACAATGAAAAAAGTTGCAAATTTACATTGAAGAAAGTTGCAAATCTGTGAGAAAAATGTTGGAAATTTGCAGGAAAAAATGGCAAATTTATGAGAAAAGTTGCAAATTTACAATGAAAAAAGTTGCAAATTTTTGAGAAAAAAGTTGCAAATTTACATTGAAGAAAGTTGCAAATCTGAGAAAAACGTTGGAAATTTGCCTTAAAGAAATGTCAGTTTTATGAGAAAAATGTTGCAAATTTTTGAGAAAAGTTGCAAATTTACATTGAAAAAAGTTGCAAATCTACAAGACAAACTGCAAGTTTGCAGGAAAAAATGGCAAATTTATGAGAAAAGCTGCAAATTTAAAAGGAAAAAGTTGCAAATTTTCTAGAAAAAAAGTTGCAAATTTTTGAAAAAAAGTTGCAAATATACAAGGAAAAAGCTGCAAATCTACGAGGAAAATGATACAAATTTGCAGGAAAGAAATGTCAATTCTTTGAGAAAAATGTTGCAAATTTATGAGAAAAGTTGCAAATTTACATTGAAAATAGTTGCAAATCTACGAGAAACACTGCAAATTTGCAGGGGAAAATGGCAAATTTATGAGATAGTTGCAAGCAAATCTATGAGAAAAATGTTGCAGATTTGCAGGAAAGAAATGACAATTTTATAAGGGAAAAGTTTTTTTTTTTTAAAGTTGCAAATCAAGAAAAAGGTTGAAAATTTTCAGAAAAAAAAAGTTGAAAATCTTTGAGGAGGAAAAAGTTGAACATTTTTAGTAAGAAAAAAGTAGCAAAATTGTGAGAAAGAAGTTTCAAATCTATGAGAAAAACTGTAGTTTGTGCTGATGCTGAATATTGTTGGGTTGGTTTTATGTGCGGACATGAAGAATCAAACTTGGTAGGACTAGGATCACATGTCTGATGTGAAGTTTTTGAAAGTCCGTTGTCATGGTGTGTCTGCAGACATGAAGAAACCACAGAAGAAGAAGAAAAAGAAGAAGGAGGAGGAGGAGCGGACGGAGGAGGAGGAAGAGGAGCTGCAGAAACAGAAGGTGACACACAAAGCTTCATGTTTCTGAAATGAAGGCCTGAATTCTCCTTCCTTCCAGCTTCACCTCACACGTGATGAACACCTCAGCTGGCTTGTGATGTTTACACATGATGACATCATCGGACATCTGGTCAATCTAGAGCTTCTGTTTTTAAATCAAAGTTAAACTAGTAGTAGGGCTGCACGATTATGGCCAAAATGAATTTTGATCAATATTGAAATCATTATTATTAATCACAATTATTCATTAACTTTAGGAAAAACACAGATTACATAAAATTCATTTTTTATTCATCCTACTTACCAATTGCTAGATGAAGCCTGTGGCCAAAGCACTGGAGCCTCGTCCATTTATTTAGAGAAGCTGCCTTGAAGACGTTAGAGCCGCTGTCTGTTGTTATGCAGACTAGTCCCTCCTCCTGCACGCTCCAAGATGATTGGCTTCCCTCAGTCCGTGGGCTACAGCTTCTCCTGTGTGGTCTAGTCAGAAAAAACGACGTCTGCCAGCATCGACTGTTCATTTCAAAATCTCCATCATTGTAGTGAATTGTCAGGGACAGGTACGGCTCCCTTATTCTGCTTGACCATAGGTCAGTCGTAGTTGCAAAGTACTCGACAGCTGTGATATCCATCTGTGTTTTTCATACAGCGCAGGTAGTGCAGCTATGGAGAATCGTGTGGGGCTCACCTATTTCTTGTCCAGTGTTGCGATCAGGCTTCTGAAGCCTTCGTTGCTCACACGGTGGACACATGTCTTTGGCCAAATAACACACTATTGCAGGGGTGTCCAATCATGCGCCATGGAGGGCCAAGACCCTGCAGGCTTTACCTCCACCCAGTGTCTTCAACAGCAGATTTCATTGAACTTCTTCCCACTGATTGCTGGTAAGTGAAAACACCTGTTGAAGAGACTGGGTAAAAGAGAAAACCTGCAGGGTCTTGGCCCTCCATGGCACATGATTGGACACCGCTATTGCATCAGTTACTTCAGCGTGTCTTTGGGAGGCGGATGGATGCGGTGAAGCTCTGTGCAGGGTTGATACTATGGTTGCCTGGGTCGGCGCCAGACACAGACTGTGAGTTAGTGACGTGACATTCGCTTTAGCTTTCATGCGTTTATCGTACTTGTGTTTGTGGTGTTTTTTCAGATGGTTGAATAAGTCAGTTGTGTTGCCCTGCGGCACAGACGTAGCTCTATGGCACTCTTTGCATATCATTTCTTTTTAGTCAGCATCACTTCCCCTGAATCCAAAACACGTCCAGACAATGGATGATGGTCGTTTTGAGGCACTAGCTCCTCCCCTCCACGTGTTGCCGTACTGTCACCCTCTGCTCCAGACATCTGGTTTGTGTTTCACCATCACACCAGTCCGCTATTGAAAACTTAAGGCTGCTGCTACAGTGCACTTGCTTGTCAGTTCTGCAGCTGAATGTTGCCCTGACGTGTGTTCGCCCCCTGGTGGTCGGCTGGCTGTTGGTTGAGGAAATGCTTGATTTGATATGCAGCAGAGCCCGCATTTAAAATGTTAATATTGCCAGTGATCACTGTGGCGGTTTGGTGTCAACCCCCACAACACACAGAGACAGACAGCTCTCTACTTCTGGTTTTTTTTTTTTTTTTTTTTTACGGGTTATTACATTTTTATTGTATGTGATGGATTAATTTTGTTCATCTATTGATTTTCGTTTCATTTTAACACTGTTCTTTAAAATACGGGCATACAAAAAGCTAGAAATGGCACTGATCTCTCTTTTTAAACAGACTATAAATGGTGTGATTATCCATTTTTGTTTACTTGACAGTAAAAAGTCTCGTGGTCAGGTTTACTGGAATGTACAGTAAGCAGAAACCGGGTCATGAGTCACATTTGACTAGCCGAGCGCAGGAGCTCCGGCTCCCTCTAGTGGAGAGATGGCAGTATAGCGCTGTTGGGGAGGAAGAGGAGGAGGGCGGGAAAAGACCTGAAATACCAAAAACCACCACAAGGAGGCAAAGCTCTCCAAACCGTTTCCAGGAGAATCCACGGCAGGTGACCCGACGCTGAAACGAACACGCTGCCAGCGAACGCAACACCCGGCGGTGATTCTCTGACGACAAGCGAACGCGGCAGCCTGACTGATCTGCCCTCCCTTCTGCTTCAGGGAGACCTCAACGCGGAGTGTCCAGGCGAAACTCCACGGAGAACACCCACGACCGGGAAAGCTGAGCAACGTTTCATGGTGAGATCTGCACGCCTAGATCGGCACATCCACGCTGGACCGGCCGCACTCACAGCTTCTCCACACCGTGAGCGCATGCACCTCGTCCCCTCTCCACGACGGCGATCCCCATGGCCGACGGAGCACACGTGGACCTGAACGCACCATGACCGAGCGAGTGACAGAGCGTCTACTTTCCTTCACCGCTCCAACAGACAACAGGGATGATCTCCAGCAAGCTCCCTGACCCTGGTTCTCCTCTCCAGCGGCCCACCCATGCACGGGACACATACGGCTCCACAGACTGCCTTCCTCCTTCGCCGCTGCCCTTCAGGGCTGCTCGCTCACCTGAGGCACGCATGCAGCATGCTCGAAGGATTTGTTAAAGGTCTTAGCCAAGGCACACAAGGGAAATTCAGCGGTTTGCGGTTCCCGAGAGCTTTAAGGTTGTGCCCGCACCTAAAGCCAACACGCCAGTCCCTCTGTTCTCATCACAGCCGCCACGCAGCCTCGTCTTTTCTTCATGGCCGCTATTAATCCTTGCAGGACTTAATCGCGAGAGGAACCAGTGACTAATTTTTCTTCTTGTGGACCTCTGCATGTCCAACGGGACAGCCCTAAGACATCGCGGACCCACAAGCAATTGTGCGCGGCCCAGACTTTTCCTCGTCTCCGGCCGGCTTTTACTACCCCCCACCCGCCTCCTGCACAGAGCTTTTCCCTGCTCGCTGTCCAAACTGCACTATCGAGGTCTCGGCCACCTGCCGAGCCCTCTGGGGGGGGAGCTGTGGCGGTTTGGTGTCAACCCCCACAACACACAGAGACAGACAGCTCGCTACTTCTGGTTTTTTTCCGCTGCATGCTGTGATCTAATCAGCCATTTATGCATTTCACTGCTGTGAGGTTAATGTGCCACCCATGCATTGTGTTCATGCATCCTGTCTGTGTCTCACAAATGCAAATATCTCATGCCTGTTCTGCAGTCCCTTTGATCAGACCTGCTTTGATGTATTGTTTGAGTTGGGTATAAATACTGCACAGGTTCTGTAACACTTTCTCTCACTCTCTTCAACCTCTGCTGCAGGACGCAGACTTTGTGTCCCTTCTTCTCTGAGAGCCAGAGGATCCCCATCCAGCCTGCACACACTTGGGCTGGAGAGGGGATCCCGTGACGGCGGTATGATATAATAAACTCTACTTAAAACCTCCAACAACGCCGCTTTATTTCATGCCGCCGCAATCACATTAATTTAATTGTGGCAGCCAAAATTGTGATTGCGATCAAAATTTGATTAATTGTGCAGCCCTAATGAGCAGTAATAATTTTTATCCCCTGCTAGTGGAAGCTCAAAAAGGTTGAAGAGCCCTTCAGGTGAAGGCTGAAGAGGGATTATGTTATGGGTCAGTCCGTCTGTCCGTCTCCTATAGTTTTGTTCTGACTGTTTTGAAACTTGGTACCATGGTTTGAGATACTCTGACGATGTGCATATTGCAATTTGACTCTCATCAGATGACCTTGAGGTCAGAGGTCAAAGGTCAGATTTTCCCTAAATCTTCTCAAAGTCAGAGTACCTTTATTGATCTCCTTTAGGAGAGATTTGTCTTGGACTAAAGGATCTGCTGCACAGCAAAACACATACCATACATACAACCAATACATAAATAACCACCAAAATAAAATCAACATAATTCATCAAGGTGCGAATGCAGTGCTATTATCTACTCAACCTCACAGTCTCCCTAACTTCTGTTCACCTGACTTATCCGCTCAATAAGCTTCACCAACAAGGGAATGAATGAATGCTTATATGATTATATTTACAAAAAGGGACCCTGTACCTTCTCCCCGAATTCATTAGGACATATTGAGGATACAGTACATGAGAACCATTAGATAAAAGTCTGTCTGAGGGTGGCTTGTTCAAACAGATCTTGGGGAGTTGGAAGTGCCGCCATGCCCTTGATCTTCCCTGCTATATCAGATTTAATATCTGAGCTTTTGATTTTAGTGTTAAATTGCCAAACCAGCGGTAATACCATACCGTAACACAGACTGAATGGTTGCCCTGTAGAAAATCCACATAATATTTCCACAGACACCAAACAGTCTGAGCCGGCGAAGAAAATGCAGACGCTGGTGGATTCGGGCACAAACACTCACCACCTGCGTGTGCCAGCTCAGATCACTATCAATGTGAACACCAAGATATTTATATGACTTAACCTGTTTGATATCATGACCATGTATGGCCACAGGACTGTGATCATCATCTGACCTGGGGTCCACCAGCATCTCCACCGTCTTTTCTGTATTAATCTGCAGCTGATGGTCATCACACCAGTTCACAAACCCATCCACCCCAGATCTGTGGCTGTTTGAGTTGACATTAGTTTTTAACAAACTCAGCATTACAGTGTCATCTGAAAACTTCACCACATATTGGTCCTGCTGAGAACTGACACAGTCATTAGTATACAATGTAAATAAAAACGGTGAACTGACACAACCCTGAGGGGCCCCGGTACTGCTCAATGCAGTATCAGAGAACACAGAGTTAAACTTCACCTGCTGTGACCTATTTGACAAGAAAGAATGATACCACCTGACTAAAAACGGATTCACACACAACTGAATCATTTTTGAAGAAGAATCTGTGACTGAATACAATTAAAAGCCGAACAGAAATCAATAAAAACCAATCTGGCATATGCAGAGGGACTCTCAAGATGTTTTAAAATTAAATGCATTATAGTTAAGATGGCATCACTTGTACTCCGTTTCTTTTTGTACGCAAATTGATATTGATCCAAATGTGGCTCCACCTCCACGCGAAGCTCTTGAATTAATCTAAACAGTAACTACTGAAAGAAATGATGTCAGCTTTTCAAAACAATACAGTAGTTGTATCTAATGCACATCTTGGACAACTTATACCCTCACCTAACTATGGGTTTGGGGTCAAAAGGTCAAGGTTGGCACTCCCTATCAGCTCTTACTGTAGAACGTGTAAAGCCCGCTACACAGGTTCGCCTCAGGATCCTGCCCTACAACTATGGTTGCATACTTGGTTGTATATCCGTGGGTGATGGTTTATCATAAGTTGGTTCTGCCACAGTAATTATGTTGAAAAGATGAAAACTGCTCTCTGTTGGTAAGTATTTTGATCTTCAAAGAAAACGGAGGCGGGGGACTCACCTCACAGTGCTCTTGTTTCTCATAAATTTGACGTTTTTTTCTGTCTAAATTTGTGACTTAAAAACATATTTTTATCCTAAATTTGATCTTTTTGTTTCTTACATTTGTGACTTTTTCCTCATAAATTTTGGGGTTTTTTTCCCTTCCAATTTTTCACTTTTTATGATTAATTCTGAAACTTTTTCTTAGAAATTTTGAAAAGGTTTTCTCTTGAATTTACCAATTTTTAATCATAATTTTGTGACCTTTTCATGCAAATTTGAATCTTTTTCCTGAAATTTTCTCATAAAATTTGACACTTTTTCTCCTAAACTCAAATTTCTGTTTTTCTCTTTCAATTTTTCTCTTTTTTTCTCCCAGATTTTGACTTTTTTTTAAGTTATTAAATTTGTACATTTTTGTTGCAGATTTTGCTTTTTTTTTCTGAATTTTTACTTTATTCTCATAAAATTTTAGATGATTTCCTTGTAAATTTCTGGCTCTTTGTAAAAAAATTACCAGATTTCTTCTTAAATTTGAGTCTTTTTTCCTTACAAATTGGAATCTTTTCCGTGAATTTTTTTTTCTCCTAAATTTGAACTTTTTCTGTCAAATTATTTGACATTTTTCTCCTAAATTTATGATTTTGTCATCTTGTAAATTTGTAACATTTTGCTGATTTTTTCCTTCTAAATTTGCAACTTTTTTCTTGTAAATTTCATATTTTTTCCTGAAATCTTTTAGTCTAATTTATATCTAAATGTGTGAGGTTTCTTTCATAAATTTCAGATTTTTTTCCTCCCTAATTTTTCACTTTTTCCTCCTGCAATCTGACATTTTACTATTAAATTTGAAACTCTTTATGGCAAATTTTGAATCCTTTTTATCCCTAATTTTTTTCCTCATATTTTTTCTTGACTTTTTCATGTAAAATTTACATTTTTTTTTCTTGCAAATTTTGCAGCTTTAATTGTATTTTTTCATCCTCAATTTGTAGCTTTTTCCTACAAATTTAACTATCCACCTTATTCCCAGGCCCCATGATGCCTTGCGTGAATTATGGGCGCAACTTCCGGTACTAGTTTAGAACGTGTGGTTGTCACTGAAACGGGACACTTTTCCTTGTTCAAAAACAATGACTTTGGCATCAGAAATGCGGAACGCGGCCTTTTGCACCTCAGAACAGTAATATAATCATAGCACTTCCCACGACTATGGAGGGATGGAAGATGAGCTTAAAACGTGGCCTGGCAGACTGTAGCTCCGTTAGTTAGCGCTGCTGCTAAGATGCTAACGGTGTAAACAGATGACCCGTGCTGGCAAAATGAGACACTTTGAGGACATTTTCAAAACTGATACAACATTTTTTCCATATTTTGTATTGAAAGATCTTCCAAATTACATTTAATTTGTAGGAAGTGTGTGAAAACTGACCCGGAAAAAGACGATTTGTTTATATTTTAGCTAGGTTGAAAACTCGTGTTTGAGCGGTCGGGAGTTACGTCTTCTGCAAAAACATAGGTATTTTTAGAAAGTACGATTTCTAAGCAAGTATGGGTCACAAAATGTTTCCACTGCAATAAAGTTGGCTGCATTTTGTTAAAACATGTTGGACGTAATCAAATTGACCTCAGAGCAGACGTAGAGTCTAGTCAGAGCCACAAAGAACCACAACACCGTGTTTGGGCGTTTTAAATTCAGGGTAAAACGTCACATCTGTGACATTCATACCAGAGAAAACCTAGCTGGTGCTGCTGTGTCTGGACCACCGGTCACACCAACAGTCCTTTAGTTTCAGTGCCTGATCTACGCGTCGCTGTTGAAGCCGCAGGTTTAGCTGAGCTGATCTGTGAGGAACCTCACACCACCAACAGCAGCAAGAACCAGAACTACGCAAAAACACTCAAAAATACAAAAACTACAAGAGCTGAAATTAGCTGCCACTTGAGCGCAAAACACGTATGTGGACTAGACATTAAAATGAATTTGAGACACTTTTAAAAACGCTATTTTAAATGCCCCTGCTGCTCCACTCTGACTGACTGATTTAACACTAGGTCAGCTGAAACCGGAAGCTCCGCCCATCATCGTCCCTACAGCGGCGCCCCCAGGAATAAGGTGGATTTTTCCACAATTTTTTTTCTCATAAATTTCTCCTTTATTTAAAATCCAAATTTATGATTTAAAAAAAAATATCATATTTTTATCCTAATTTTGACCTTTTTTCTTCCCACATTTTGACTTTTTTTCTATTAAACTTGAAACTTTGTATTACAAATTTTGAAAACTTTCTACTGAATTTTGACTTTTTTCTTAAGATTTTTTCCACAAATTATGTAAATTTGTGGCTTTTTGTAATAAATAACCAATTTTTTATTAACCGTAAATTTGTGACTTTTTTTCTTGTAAATTAAAGTATTTTTCCTGATTTTGTTTTTCAGCTAAATGCACCTTTTGTGGTCTAAATTTCTGACCTTTTTTGAATAAATTTCTGATTTTCTCATCTTGTAAATGTTTAAACTTTTTTCCTTCTAAATGTGAGACCTTTTCCTTGTAAATGTGATGTTTTTCCCTGCTACATGTGACGTCTTCCGCGGGCTGTGCTGAAGTTAGTTTCACCTTTTCTTTGTCAGGCGGCGATGGCGCTGCTGATGGAGGACGACGAAGACGAGTCCAAACACAAACACTTCAACTACGACAGGCTGGTGCGGCAGCAGAACCTGAGCAGGAAGAAGAAGCAGCAGCTGCAGAGGAGGGGAGACGCTCTGCTGGACGACGACCCGTTTCAGGTCAGCTGCTCCTTCAGAATCCTCTCCATTATTTATGGCCATTTGTGAAGGGTTTTGTCTTTTTTGTCAATTGCAAATTCAGTTTTAATAAATTAATTTTAATAAGTAATTTACTGATTTTTTTTTTGATTTGGTGACTTTTTTCCTGAATTTTTGTGCCTCCCCCCGCTCCCCAGCTGGACGTCAAAGACCCCCGCTTCCAGGCCATGTTCACCAACCCCCTCTACAACCTGGACCCCTCCCACCCCAGCTACAGGAAGACCAAAGCCACGCAGAGCATCCTGGAGGAGAAACGGCACCGCAGAGAGGAGGAGGAGCAGAGACGGCAAGCAACGCCCACTCCAGAGGCCACGCCCACTCAGGACTCTCAGACGACGCGGCGGCAGCAGACGGAGCCGAGTCTGTCGCTGCTGGTCAAATCGGTCAAAAGGAAAACGGAGCAGTTTCAGGCTCGGAAGAAGAAGCAGAAGCTGCTGTAGACGCTGGACTGCAGACGTTAGACTGGACCACGGGGTCTGCTCCGATTGCTGGGCGGTTCTGTTCATTCTGACCCAGCCAGCAGGTCCACGTGGGCCCACCCAAGGTTAAAACTGGGCTGTCTTATGGCTCCCATCTGTGTTTGCCCACAGGAACTTTATCGCTTTCTCTACTTTCAGCAGATTTTCTCATTCATTTGTTTTGTCTTGTAAAACTGTGACTTTTTCCTTGTACATTTGTTAACTTTTTCTTGTAATTTTCTTATAAATTTGCCACTTTTTTTTTACTGTAATCCTGCAACTTTTTGTCATAAATTTGTGATTTTTTTCCCTTGTAAATTTGCTATTTTTTTGTATATTTGTGACTTTTATAAAAAAAAAAAAAATCCACTTTTTTTTCTTAGTTAACTTGAAATTTTTTCCTCATAAATGTTCACCTGTTTTGGTAAACTTTTTACTTTTTTCTCATAAATTTTCACATTTTTTCTCATAACTTTGCGACTATTTTTTTTTTGTAAATTTTTGACCTTTTTCTAATAAATTTTCATATTTTTTGCCCAAAAATTTGCAACTTTTTTCCCCTCAAACTTGTGACTTTTCTCTCATAAAGTTGCTATTTTTTTGGTAAATATTTGCCTTTTTCCTCTTAAATTGCTCTTGTTGATTGATTTGCAGTTGAAGAGTGTGCCGTTATTATCAGTTCTGGGCAACAAATCAAAGCCACGGAGTAAAATGTTCAGAGTTTATCTTTTCTTCACTTCAACATTTTATCAAGAAAAGGAGGCTTAGCCCCTCTGGCGAGTTGAAAGCAGCCGTCCCCGTTAACGGTGCCAGTCCTGCACCATGGAGGACCAACTTATGGCCACTGAAGAGACGTTCACACCAAAAACAGCTTCATAGTTTACCTGACTAGATGTTTGAAATGCGTGCATAAAAAAATCAGAATAATCCTCCTTCTGATGTAGAACGAAGAAGCTGATGTCCGATAACTGCTGTTTATTCTGTAATAGTCGCACAAATAAATCAAAAATTCTCTTCTGAATTTTGCTAATCTGTTTTTTTTTATAGATTTCACATGAAAGTGTACCAGTTGTTTGTGGGGATTAGACTGGTAAAACCAGCATGTGGACCTCATTATAACCCTGGCATTCCCTCATATTTACACGGTTTATTTAAAATGAGTTGACAGGAGATGACACACAACCTGATTTCCACATTTTCACCATGAAGGACAGAAGTCCTCTGGTTTAAACCAAACACTTCATCATGGTTTCATCATCATCATGTTGCGGCCTTGGCTGAGATGGCACACACGCGCTGTCGCCAGGAGGGGAAAGGACCACGGGAGGAAGAGCACCTATCTTCACACACCCCACCCTCCCACCCCACTCGTTCTGCTAATAAAACATAATGTATGACAGCTGTTGTGATGGACAGTAATAAGGCGAACAGGAGAAACTGCGTTACTTACATTGTATAGACAGTACAGAAGATTAATGAATTAAGGATTGTCTTTTAGGTAACAGAAGAGGGGTGACCAGATCTTATCAAACTTTGTCTCGTGGAGAATCTAATTTTTTTCAAAATGGAGTGTATCAGCTCATGCCTTAAGCCAAAGCTTAAAGGTAGGAGCTTCCTTCTTTTTCCAGAACATCTGAATCAATTTTTTGGCTGCGATCAAACTATAGGAGAGGAGTTGGTATTGTGTTTTCTGTAACGTAGGTGTATTATCAGATACTCCAAGTATGATTAAGATGGGGTCTGGTTCAGTTTTAACCAGGAGAATTTTTGATAAGGCATCAAAAATTTTTGTCCAATATCTTGTTAATTTGGGGCACAGAACAAAGGAGTGAACGAGGTTCGCCTCTGCTGCTGAGCATTTATCACATTGTGAAGAGACGTCTGGAAAACTTTTGTGGAGCTTGGATTTAGAACAGTGTAGTCTGTGAAGGACACCAAACTGAATCAAACAATGCCTAGAGATTAAAGAGCAAATACCGATGTCTTCAAGACTCTTATCCCAGAGTCCATCAACGATTTGAGTCCCCAGCTCATTTTCCCAATCGTTTTTAATTTCGGGACGCTGAGGGAGGATTGATGGATTGTAGGGCGTCATAAAAATGTGATACTTTTCCATCATAGCCTGTGTTTTGAAGAAAACACTTGTCTAGAACTGTAGCTGATGCACTTTCAGAAGAAGGTATATGGATACGCACATAATTTCTGATTTGTAAAAACCTAAAAAAATGACTCCTGGGTAATTCATTCATTTCTTGTAGCTGTTCAAATGAGGCTAAGGTACCATTCAGGTGAAGATCACCGATAGTGTGAATATCCAGGTCTCTCCATTGTAAAAATCCATTATCAGACTGAGATGGTGGGAAAGACGGATTCCCAGCAATGGGAAGTAAAAAGGAGAGTGATTTAACCCTGAAATGCAACTTAATTTGTTTCCAAGTTCTGATCGTGCTATTTATAACAACACTTTCACCATAGATGGACTTATCTAAAGTTGCAGGAGACAGGATCACTGCCCCCAAACTGTGTGGGCGGCAATGCTCCCACTCCAACTGCAGCCAGTGAGCGGA
The DNA here is from genome assembly GCA_020510985.1 of Pholidichthys leucotaenia. Lineage (NCBI taxonomy): Eukaryota > Metazoa > Chordata > Actinopteri > Cichliformes > Pholidichthyidae > Pholidichthys > Pholidichthys leucotaenia. Next base: position 31,442,982 of record CM035848.1, read on the forward strand.
TTTAATTGAGTTATCCAACCATCTTGAAATTAATTTAATATTGAAAGCTCAGTAATAAAGACAAAAGTCAGGGAGAGCAAGTCCTCCCACCTACCTGGGTTTACAGAGATGAGCCTTTTTAATCCTATGGTTTTTGTAATTCCAAATAAAGGGTAAAATGACAGAGTCTCAGTTTTTAAAAAAGGATTTTGGTAAAAACACAGACATTGGAAGAGATACAATAACAGAGGAAGAAATATCATTTTGATTGTGTTAATCCTCCTGAACAATGAAATAGGGAGAGATCTCCAAAACTGAATATTAGTCTGCAATTTGGCCACAAGAGGGGGGTAATTAGCTTTGAAAAGAGAAGAGAAATCTTGTTATCTGAATCCCAAGGTAAGTGAATGTCTGAGTAGAAACTTTAAATGGTAGGTGTTGTATTAGGGATAAATCCACCAATCCAACAGGCATCAATTCACTGTTAGTCCAATTAATTCTGTAACCAGAGAAAGTTCCAAATATATTTATTTTGTCTAGAATTGCAGGAAGACTGGACTGAGGTTTCGTAATAAACAACAGGACATCGAGGAAAATCTTATCAGACGTGTCCAAAATATTAGAGCCATGTACATCTGGATCTGTACAAACTGACTCAGCGAGAGGCTCAATGGCCAATGCAAACAGGAAGGGTGAGAGGGGGCAGCCCTGCCTCGTACCCCTAAACAGACTAAAATGAGGGGATAGCATTCCATTAGTATCTGAGCTCTGGGGTACTTGTACAAAAGTTTTATCCAGGTAATAAATCTATCACCCAGAGTAAATTTGTCTAGAACAGCAAATAAGTAGGACCATTCTACTTGGTCAAATGCCTTTTCAGCATCGAGAAGAGACTACAAGGTTACTCAAGCTAGACTTGCAGTGATACATTATATTAAAGAGACGTCTAAGGTTGGAAGCAGAGTTTCTGCCAGGGATAGATCCAGTTCAGTGGTGTAGCCAGGAATTTGTGAAGTGGGGGTGCTGAACCCCAACCACCACCACCATTCTGAACGCCCGGGGCGATGCTTTAGCTTCAGCCCCCTGTCACCTACAGCCCCCTGCCAACTACAGATTTCTTAACATTTTCAATCCAAACTACTCAAAACCTGCTCTTTATTTACATTTTTCTTTTCTTTTTTCTCCCTTTTTTATTAGGGGCGGGGCTGCAGCCCGCCCCCCCCCCCATTCCCCTTCCGACTACGCCCCTGTATTTTGGTCTGGATGGACAAGTCTGTCCATGTATTTACTAAGTCTGTTTGCCAAAACTTTGGCTAATATTTTTTGGTCCACATTAAGGAGAGAGATGGGCCTATACCCTCCGACCTCCTCTGGGTCCTTACCCTTTTTTGGGATAAGAGTAATGACAGCCTTACTGAGTGTTTGTGGTAATGAATCCTTTTTGAAGGTGCAGGTGAATATATTGAGCATATAAGGTGTAAGCAACTCAGCGAATGACTTGGACAGCTCGGTAGGAAGCCCATCAGGGCCAGGGGTTTTGCCACTATGTAGAGTGCCTATTGTATCCTTTAACTCCCTCAGAGTGATGTCCTTATTTAGAAAAGTATTGTGACGTTTGCAAGGTTCACACAAAGACAATGGAGCAAGATGGTTGTGATGAATAGGCTTTATTTACACCCCCCCGACCCCAACTTGCTTCTGTGCACAGAGTGGAGTGGAGGTCATTCTCCCAGACCCCTGTTTGAATCATGGTTACACACACATGATACATCTTGCCCTAATCCTGCTAAGCACTGCTGGGTCATTATAATGCAGTTATAATGACACAGCAGTATAACTCAGAAATAACATTTAACACACATACAGTAACGTTTCAAACTGGCAAAGCATGCTGGGAAATCCCTGCTCCCCTTAAAATGGCCCCGACATTACAGTATAATCCTCGTGTTTCAGAGTAGGAAGATTAATACTTCTCAAAAAATTTTCCATATCGTGTTCTTTAAAACAGTTATTAATATCTTTAGCCGAAGTAAAGTAGACTCCTTGTTTGCACTTAATTTTATAAATGGTGCTGTGGTGGCACTGCGTGGGGGGGTTCTCCACCCAGAGTTGGAAGCTGGGGGGAAGATGGAACAAAGGACTGAAGGAGGAAGTGGCACCGGGAAGTCTCAGATGTAAAAGAAAGGACTATTCGCCCCCCAGGGAGTTCAGGAGGCGCCAGAGCCGCTGGAGGAAGAGTGGGTGTGAGAAGCAGAACTGGCATTCTATGATGTTAATGTGCCACGCATGTCTTTGTCCACTGAGTGCATCATTTTTGGCTCCCTGGGTCTCATGGGATGGAAATAAAGGTTGTAAAAAGGAGGTGCCCAGAGACCCAGGAGAGTATTTTCTGTACTTGATGGTGGAAGAGGAATAAAGTTCATGTGTCGTCTAGCTCGTTGCCTCGTCTGCTTTCTTTTTCCACAGTGTGATCATTTTCCAATTTGCGTAACTGTCTTGCAAGCAACCTTTGTGGCTTTTCACAAAATTCAAAGTGCTTCTGCTTTAGAAAAATAAAAGATTTAGAAATCTTGGCTGAAACAACCTGATTATACTGGATTCTCAACTCTATGATTTGCTTATGCTTCTCTGTGGGGGGTGGCATGAATTCTCTTTATCCAAATGATGAATCTGCTCTTCCAACCTTAGAAGTTTTTCTCTATTTAACTTGTTTCTACGCCCCACATAGGAAATTATACAACCCCTTAGATATGCCTTAAGAGTCTCCCACAATAAGCATGGGGAGATCTCTGGGGTGTCCTTGGCTTCAAAAATTATTTTCATTTGTGTGAGAAGATAATCACAAAATTTAGGGTCGTTAACATCTTCCATAAAGGCTGAAAAGTTTGCAGGCCATTTAAATTGAGCTTAAATGTAAGCAGGCTATGATCTGAAACCAAAATATCACTATAATGAGGGTTATCAATACAAGCCATCAATATAGAGTCTATGAGAAAGTAGTCAATACAAGTATAGACATTATGTACATGTGAGTGAAATGAATAGTCTTGTTCAGAGGGGTGGAAAAATCTCCAAACATCAGATAGAGTTGAATTGTTAATATATGCATTTAAAAAATCCCTTGTATTGGAGTGTGATGCCCGTTTTTTGGCAGAAGTATCCATATAAGGGTCTAGCATACAGTTGAAGTCTCCAATTATAAGATTAGTTTGTGGTACGTCAGTTATTAGGGAGAACACTTTCCTAAAGAAAGCTGGATGATCAAAATTCAGACCGTAAACATTCACCAAAGTTACTGGGATATGTTATGTCCATAAATTGGGTGAACAAGAACGAAGCTGAGGATGTCGTTGAACGTAACTTTATTGTTAAGAACCACTATCAATAAAGTGCTCCGTATAGAGGGCAGTCCATTCGCGTCAGGCTGCTGCGTTTGCTTGTCGTCGGAGTCACCGCCGGGGGCTGCGTTCGTTCGTCGTCAGGGTTCACCAGTGTGGAGGAACGAAATAAGTGGAAGCGGACACGGTGAACTGAAGTTTAAAAGGGTGTTTTATTCGTCCTCCATCATGAGGGTTCACTCCAGTGCTGTGGGAGCGCGCTGGAGCGAGCCCTCCGTCTCAATGTCAGCAACAAGAAAAGAGAGAGAGAGTAAGCCATATGGTTGACTCATGTACCCAGCTAGACAATGCATGCATGGCACATTAGCATCACAGTAAACAGCAGGAAGGCATGGACATTTACATTAGAGTCACACATATCAATAGCAGGATTACTGGCACCGGAATTGGACAAAGAGAGGCTGCCTATTGATATCAGTCCATACATCTCACTGTTCTGCTAATTGCTCCAGCTGAGCGCTCTGCTTGTCCCGAAGGCTGTGGGGGTCACCCACTATATATATATATACACTACCGTTCAAAAGTTTGGGGTCACCCAGACAATTATTTTGTGTTTTCCATGAAAAGTCACACTTATTTACCACCGTGAGTTGTAAAATGAATAGAAAATATAGTCAAGACATTGACAAGGTTAGAAATAATGATTTGTATTTGAAATAATAATTTTTTCCTTCAAACTTTGCTTTAGTCAAAGAATCCTCCATTTGCAGCAATTACAGCATTGCAGACCTAACATGATTGCACAAGGGTTTTCTAATCATCCATTAGCCTTCTGACGCAATGAGCAAACACATTGTACCATTAGAACACTGGAGTGATAGTTGCTGGAAATGGGCCTCTATACACCTATGTAGATATTGCACCAAAAACCAGACATTTGCAGCTAGAATAGTCATTTACCACATTAGCAATGTATAGAGTGTATTTCTGATTAGTTTAAAGTTATCTTCATTGAAAAAAAGTGCTTTTCTTTCAAAAATAAGGAAATTTCTAAGTGACCCCAAACTTTTGAACGGTAGTGTATATATATATATACGTGTGTGTGTGTATGTGTGTGTGTGTGTGTATATATATATATATATATACAGTATATATATATATATATATATACTGTATACTACCATTCAAAAGTTTGGGGTCACCCAGACAATTTTGTGTTTTCCATGAAAAGTCACACTTTCATTTACCACCATGAGTTGTAAAATGAATAGAAAATATAGTCAAGACATTGACAAGGTTAGAAATAATGATTTGTATTTGAAATAATAATTTTTTCCTTCAAACTTTGCTTTTGTCAAAGAATCCTCCATTTGCAGCAATTACAGCATTGCAGACCTTTGGCATTCTAGCTGTTAATTTGTTGAGGTAATGTGGAGAAATTTCACCCCACGCTTCTAGAAGCCCCTCCCACAAGTTGGATTGGCTGGATGGGCACTTCTTGCGTACCATATGGTCAAGCTGCTCCCACAACAGCTCGATGGGGTTTAGATCTGGTGACTGCGCTGGCCACTCCATTACAGACAGAATACCAGCTGCCTGCTTCTTCTCTAAATAGTTCTTGCACAATTTGGAGGTGTGCTTTGGGTCATTGTCCTGTTGCAGGATGAAATTGGCTCCAATCAAGCACTGTCCACAGGGTATGGCATGGCGTTGCAAAATGGAGTGATAGCCTTCCTTATTCAAAATCCCTTTTACCCTGAACAAATCTCCCACCTTACCAGCACCAAAGCAACCCCAGACCATCACGTTACCCCCACCTTGCTTGACAGATGGCGTCAGGCACTCTTCCAGCATCTTTTCAGTTGTTCTGCATCTCACAAATGTTCTTCTGTGTGATCCAAACACCTCAAACTTCGATTCGTCCATCCATAACACTTTTTTCTTTTTTCCAATCTTCCTCTGTCCAATGTTTGTGTTCTTTTGCCCATATTAATCTTTTTCTTTTATTGGCCAGTCTCAGATATGGCTTTTTCTTTGCCACTCTGCCCTGAAGGCCAGCATCCCAGAGTCGCCTCTTCACTGTAGATGTTGACACTGGCGTTTTGCGGGTACTATTTAATGAAGCTGCCAGTTGAGGACCTGTGAGGCGTCTATTTCTCAAACTAGAGACTCTAATGTACTTATCTTCTTGCTCAGTTGTGCAGCGGGGTCTCCCACTTCTCTTTCTACTCTGGTTAGAGACTGTTTGTGCTGTTCTCTGAAGGGAGTAGTATACACCGTTGTAGGAAATCTTCAGTAGCCTTCATTTCTAAGAACAAGAATAGACTGTCGAGTTTCACATGAAAGTTCTCTTTTTCTGGCCATTTTGAGCGTTTAATCGACCCCACAAATGTGATGCTCCAGATACTCAACCTGCTCAAAGGAAGGTCAGTTTTATAGCTTCTCTAACCAGCTAAACTGTTTTCAGCTGTGCTAACATGATTGCACAAGGGTTTTCTAATCATCCATTAGCCTTCTGACGCAATGAGCAAACACATTGTACCATTAGAACACTGGAGTGATAGTTGCTGGAAATGGGCCTCTATACACCTATGTAGATATTGCACCAAAAACCAGACATTTGCAGCTAGAATAGTCATTTACCACATTAGCAATGTATAGAGTGTATTTTTTTTTCCCACAATATCTTTATTGAACCTTTTTTTTTTTTTTAACAAACATGATACAAACAATCAAACACTAACACTAAAGTACTACAAAAAAAAAAAAAAAATGCACTAAAAACACCAACAACCACCAACAAAATCAAATCTTCAACAATGCTCCTCTGTTTAGTCTAGACAATCCAATACATAAGTATACATATTATGTTCACCAGTTTGGAATTTACAAAGTCCACACACATCATTCACCTTCTTCTTCAAGAGTTATGTTTAAATTTTTTACATAATCAATAAAAGGTCTCCATATATTCTCAAACACAATTTCCTTTGATTTCAGTATATATGTTATTCTTTCTAATGGAAGGTTTGTTAACATCTGTCTTAACCACTGAGTCACATCTGGTCTATGAGTCTTTTTTCATAATAGTGCAATACATTTTTTGGCATTAAGCAAACTGAGGTCTATGAATGTTCTTTCACTTTTATTAAAATTATGCTTTTCTGGGTACAGACCCAACAAAAACAGTTTAGGATTCAATATGATTTGTTTTGAGATTATTTTTTCAATTGTTACCCTCACCTCTTCCCAAAACATTCTTATTAATCTACATTCCCATAAACAATGAAATAGGGTTCCTTTACTTTCCATGCATTTTGTGCACGTATCTGGTATATTTTTGTTATATCTATTTAACTCCTCCGGTGTAACATACATCCGCATTAACCATTTGAAATGTATCAATTTAAGGCGTACATTTATTGATTTGGTTTGCGCTTCTGTACAAGCCAATTCCCATTGTTCCTCTGAAATTTCAGTTTGCAGATCTTCTTTCCAGTAGTTTAATCTTTTCAGTGAATTTTCACTTGAAGATAGTGTCAATGAGTTATAAAACTCTGAAATAATACCCTTTCTTTTACTATCTTTCATCAACATTTTTTCCAAGGATGAATAAATAGGTCGAGTGAGAGCTTTATTTTGATTTGATCGAATAAAGTTTCTAAGTTGAAGATATTTAAAAAAATGTGTTCTATTGAGATTAAATTCAGGTTCAGGTTCAGGTTCAGGTTACTTTATTTGTACCCGTAGGTAGATTTGTTTTGCAGTTGGTGACATCCATATTTACAAGCCACTAATTACATTCAACATAGACACAAACACAGGCACACATCTTACAAAATAGGTAAATATAAAATATGTACAATATAATTTTTATAGCTTGTTCAACTCTTTGACAGCAGCAGGGACAAAGCTGTTTTTGTAGCGCTAGGTTCTACTTTTTGGGACAGCAAACCTCCGTCTGGAGGGAAGAAGCTGAAAGTTGCAGTGCAAAGGGTGGGAGTCATCATTTAAAATCGAGTCGGCCATCCTCTGTACTTGTCTGGTGTACAGGGATGTCAGGCTCAGCTGTGACTCACCAAGCAAATGACTGGACCATCTGACTACCTGATCCAAGGATTTCCTCTGTTTCAGTTTTATCTGACCAAACCACGACATTAAAGAAAAGGATAAAACAGATTCAATAAAAGCCCGATAGAACATAGTCATTATGGTTTGGTCAATTTGGAAGCGTGCAAGTTTCCTCAAACAATGCAAATTTTGCTGACCCTTTTTGCACACCCTTTCACAGTTCACCTCAAAGTTCAATCCACTATCAATAATTGTCCCAAGATATTTGTACGATTGTACACATTCGGTGGTCTGGCCTTTTAGTATGGTGACTTTGTGCCTGGGAGTTTTCCTCCTAAAGTCAATAATCATATCTTTCGTTTTTGTTGTATTCAGCTGCAGGTAGGAATCCTCACACCAGTGAACAAAGTCATCAACTACTGGGCCGTGGCCACTCTCACCATCCTGGAGGAGACTGACAATGACTGAGTCATCAGCATACTTTATAATGTGTCTGTTGTCATGTCTGCTCCGACACATGTTTGTGTACAGGATGAAGAGTAGTGGTGACAACACACACCCCTGAGGAGAGCCAGTAGAAGAGCACTTTAGGTCAGACAATGTGCCATTGACCCTTACTCTCTGCGTCCTGTTGGTTAAGAAATCCAGAATCCAACCCACCAGATTATTGCTTAAATCAAATTGTTGCAGGAGCCTTTCAACTAAAATATGAGGTTGGATTGTATTAAAGGCAGAAGAAAAGTCCACAAATAAAAGCCTGGCGTGTGTCCCATTAAAATCCAGATGTTTAAAAAGCATGTCAAACAGAGTGACAGTGGCATCCTCCACTCCTCTGTGAGGCCTATAGGCAAACTGCAGAGGATCCAATGCATGTTCAGTCTGCCTTAGGACCTCACGTCTGACCAGTTTTTCAAAAATTTTCATTAAAATTGAAGTCAAAGCAACTGGTCTAAAGTCGTTTACCATTTTAGGACAGCTGGATTTTGGAACGGGAACAACCACGGCATCTTTCCAGATCTTAGGCACATGTTGTGTCTGTAAGGACTTATTGAAAATATAATGAAATATAGGACTCAGTTCATGTGCACAGGACTTTACCAGGCGTCCACATATATTATCAGGGCCCTGACTTTTGTTCACTTTTACAGCGCGGAACTCCCTTTTAACATCCTGCATCTCAATATTAAAGTGCTGATTGTCTTTGAGTTTCTGTTTCAAATCTTGGATTTCTGTGCTAAAATCAAAGGAGTCAAAACGACCATAAAAACAATTAAGAGCATTAGCCAGCTCTGTGTCTGAACTAAAACCATCTAAAAACACACGATTACTGCGCTCTGTGCTCTGAAGGCCTGCAATAGTTTTCATACTGGCCCAGGCCGAACCAAGTTTATTTGCTGCCATCTTGCTTTCCAATTCTGATTTATAATTCTGTTTTGCTCTTAAAATTTCGGCCTTCAGCTCCTTGGTGGCAACCTGTAGCTCAGAAACAGACCCCTGTTTAAAGGCAAGAGCTTTCCTCTGTAAGCAGGATTTAACTGATTTAGTAACCCATGGTTTGTTGTTGGGGTATATTTTGACACGTTTACGTGGAACAAACTTATTTTGACAGTGAGCCATGTATGAGCATGTGAGCTCAGCCAGAGAGTCCAAATCATCCCCGCAGGCCATTATGAACATCTTCCAGTCTGTGCAGTCAAAGCATTCCTGGAGGCTGTGCTCTGAATCCTCTGTCCACACATCAATGTCTCTGGTCTCCACTTTGCCTCTTCTGAGAGCAGTTTTATATGTGGGCAGCAAATGAACACAGTTGTGATCTGATGATCCTAAAGGAGGAAGGGGGAGTGATTTATAGGCCCTCTCTATGGATCCATAGCACAGGTCCAATGTCTTTTTTCGCCTGGTTGGGCAGGAGACATACTGATGAAAGTTTTTAAGTGTCTTCTTTAAAGAAACATGGTTAAAATCCCCAAGAATGAAGTTTGGCGCCTCTGGAGAAATTGACTGCAGCCGCTGCACCACATCAGAGATGGTGCTGGAGGCGGAGTCAGCGTCTGCCCTCGGATGAATGTACACAGTTGTGATGAAAAGTTGGGGAAACTCTCGAGGCAAATAAAAGGGGCGTAGTGACACAGACAGCAGCTCCACATGGGGTGTACAGATGCGCTCTCTGACCGTGACAGATGTGCAGTACTGCTTATTAATGTATAAACATACTCCGCCCCCCTGACGCTTCCCAGTTACCTCTTCCTGCCGATCCGAGCGCAGCGGAGCTCCAAAGCCGTCAATCCACAGGTCTGCATCCCGATCATGCGCAGTAAGCCAAAATTTGATCCTCAGCTCTTCAAAAGACATTATGTTATCTGCACATGGCAAATATAAATCCTGAATCTTTTGTATCCCTTTTAAATTCCATACTTTAAATACAGCGTCCGCTCTCCCTGGTTTAAAATATTGATTACCCCATATTGGACTAAATTGTGACAATAACTGTGGTTCTTTTAAATAGTTTTTAGCTTCACACCATATGCTTTACAAATGGATTTTTAACTTGTTTTTGTAATTTTTTTGCCGAATCTGAGTATATGAATATGGGAAGAGGTAAAGGTAAATTGTATGATTCCATTTCAGTCCAGTGAGGGAGATCATTTGATGAAAAATAATATGTCATAGACCTCAGTTGTGCCGACCAATAATACAACATAAAATTTGGACATTTCAGACCTCCACGATCAAATGGTAAATATAATAAAGACAGACGTAATCTAGCCCTCCTGTTGTTCCATATAAATTCCACTAACTTTTTTTTAATTCTTGAGAATAAATCTAAAGGTGGTGATAAGGGAATGTATTGAAATAAATAAAGTATTTTAGGTAAAATATTACTTTTAAGTATATTGATTCTCCCGATCATCGACATTGGTAGTGACATCCATCTCTGAGTTAACTCATTGATATCTGACATTAAGGCTTCATAGTTGACACTGGCGACTGATTCTAGCTTAGGCACAATTTGGATTCCTAAATATTTAAACTGATTTACAACATTGAATTGATTTACCTCAGGGTCTGGGTAATTTCTCTGGGTCTCATTTAGCATTAATATTGAAGATTTAGTTTTATTTATTTTATATCCTGATATTTCCCCAAAATTCTTTATTAAATTCAACAAGGTTGGAATTGATTTTTTTAGATTCGACATAAACAAAATTATGTCATCGGCGTACAGGGAGATTTTATGTTCTGTTGGTCCAACTTTAATTCCATATATTTGTGAATGTAAACGTATCGCTATCGCTAAAGGTTCAATTGCCATAGTAAATAGTAAAGGTGAAAGTGGACAGCCTTGTCGACATCCTCTATTGATTTTTATTGGTTTTGAAATATTGTTATTTGTTAGGATTTCTGCTGTAGCATTATTGTATATTATTTGAACCCATTTTATGAAATTATTTCCAAGTCCAAACCTTTGTAGGACTTCAAAAAGAAAGGGCCATTCAACTCTATCAAAGGCCTTTTCGGCGTCCAGTGATAGGAGAGCTGTATCCGGTGCTTCTTTATTAAAATAAATAATATTAAATAGTCTTCTTACATTATGGAAGCCTTGTCTTCCCTTTATAAAGCCATTCTGATCTCGATTAATAATATTTGGTAAAATTTCTTGTATTCGTCTTGCTAAAATTTTACAGATTATCTTAAGGTCGGCGTTTAATAGGCTTATTGGTCTCATATTTTCACATTTATTAGAGGGCTTACCTGGTTTTGGCAGCAGTATAATTAAGGCATTATTCATGTATGATGGTAAATTATTATTTTGAAATGCTTCTAAAACCATTTCCAAAAAAGGTTTTATTAATTTATTCTTAAATTTTTTATAAAGGTCAACTGGAAGACCATCTGGTCCTGCACTTTTTCCTGATTTCATATTATCAATGGCTAGCCCAACTTCTTCTTGACTAATTTTAGACTCCAATATCTCCCTGTTTTCATTTGGAATACACGGTATAGATAGTTCGTTCAAAAACCCATTTAGTTTTGTTAAATCAGATTCATTTTTGGTATCATATAATTTTTCATAGTAATCTCTAAAGGCTCTGTTAATTTCTAAAGGATCTATAACTACCTGTCCGTTACTTATAATACTGGTAATTGGTGTTTTAATTTCTAATTGTTTAATCTGCCATGCCAATAATTTTCCTGATTTTTCACCTTGTTCATAAAAAGATTGTTTCAATCTTAGAAGACTCGAGGCAGCTCTATTCGCTGATTTTTTGTCGTATTCAGCTCTCAAAATCAGTAATTCATTCTCCAACCTTGGATCACTTCCTGCATACACTTTTTCCTGAAGACTTTTTATTTTATGTTCCAATTTGGCTCTCTCCTCTCGAGTCTTCTTAGATTTTGATCCTGTATAACTAATAATATGTCCCCTAATAAAAGCTTTGAAAGCCTCCCACTTTACACATGCTGATGTTTGTGTAGTATTGATGTCAAAGAACTCTTCTATCTGTTTTTCTATATACTTGACAAATTCCTCATCCTGAAGCCATTTATGCTGAAATTGCCATCTACCTGATTCCTTTGTCAATTTTTTATCTACATATATTAGACAACAGGGTGCATGATCAGAGATCATGATGTTATCATAAAAGCAGTTTTGAATCTTGGACCTTAATTCTGTGGAAATCAAAAAATAATCAATACGTGAGAATGTCTTGTAGGTACTGGAATAACAAGAATAGGCTTTAACTTGTGGTTTCATTTCTCTCCATATATCTAACAATCTCAATTCTTTCATAAAATGATTAATAGTCATCCTACATCCATTGTGCGTACAATCCAGTCCTGTTGATCTATCTATACCTGGATTCAATGTACAATTAAAATCCCCTGCTATTATATGTTGCCCTGTAAGTGATGATAAGATGAGAAATAAATTAGCAAAGAACTTTTGATCATCTATATTGGGACCATATAAGTTCACAAGATTTATATTTTCTAATAGCAAAGAACCTTGAATGATTACATATCTTCCAAATTTGTCTCCAATTACATTTTTCACTTGAAAAGGGACTGATTTATGTATGAGAGTCATAACTCCCCTGGCCCGGGATGAAAATGATGAGGTGAAGACACTTCCTTGCCATCTACTCCTAATTCTTTTTATATCCTCCTCTATTAGATGAGTTTCTTGTAAAAACACAATTTTTGAACCCATGTCTTTTATTTTATTCATAACTTGTTTAAGTTTTTTTTAAATTTTGTAGACCTCTGCAATTCCATGAAGTTAAATTAAGATTAACGCTTTGGTTTATGATCAATAGAGAGTTTGGGATTACCTTGCAGTGTAAACATGCTCATACAGAGAAGCAAAAACATGAGTGGTTGAACATTCATCCTACAAACTACACACAAACAAATTTCCCCTTCCCACACTTGTGGCAAACCCCCCAAAATCAAAAGAAAAATTCCGTCTCCCGATATAGCCATCGACCGCTCCACACCCACGGGGAACAGCCTAAGCCACTCCTTCTTCATCCTCCCAATCACCCTAACTCTACTGCTTTTAATGACGTAACATTAACTCTCCTCTGTAGTTTTCCAGCTTAACTCCAAAATTTTTAGCAACTTTGTACATCATAGATTTTTTTTTTTTTTTTTTTTTTTTAATATATAATACAATCTATATTTTGTAAACTTGCTATTTACTTCAAGTCAGTCAGATGCCTGAGCAAATGCTTAATTATTCTACCTTATATTTTGTTCATGCTTAGCTCCCACCAGTCTCTTCTTCTTCTTTGATCTTCTTGATGAACTCCTGCGCTTCCTCTGGGGTCTTGAAGATGTGGGTTCTGCCCTCATACGTGGTCAACAGTCTCGCAGGATAGATTACACCATGACGAATCCCAAGGTTGCGCAGCTCCTTACGTATGGGATCAAACTGCTTCCTCAATTGTTGGATTCCTGTGGCCAGATCTGGGTAGAACCGCACCTGCTGGTCCTGGTGTTTAATCTCTCCTTTAGCTCGTGCAGCGTTGAAGATCTTCATCCTGTCTCTGTTGCTGAGAAACTTCATAATTAAGGTCCTCGGCGGTCCCTTTTCTCTCCGTGGGCCAATACGGTGTGCATTTTCCAGAACCACTGCTGATTGCAACTCCGCGCTGCCCAGCACCTCCGGAATCCACTTTTCCAGAAAGGAACATGCGTCCCGACCTTCTGATTCCTCTGGAAGACCCACCAGCCTCAAGTTGTTCCGTCTCGACCGAGATTCCAAATCCAAAATATTATCTTCCAGACATTTATTTTTTTTTTCCAAAGTGCGCACCTTTAATTGAAGACGGGTGACGTCATCTTCAGCACTAGAGAGACGGAGCTCCATCTGCGCCATTCGTTCTACACAGTCACCCAATTCCTTTCTCATTCCTTACAACGCTGCCATAATCCCATCAAATCTAGAGGAAAAGTCCGCTCTCATTGAACTCATGGCAGCCATCAGCGCATCTGCGCCACTCCCCGCAGACATCGCACCGTTGCCAGCCTCCTCCGCCATATATGGAGTTTTATTTGCTGCGTCACAGACCTGAAAGTCCGTTAATTTGGACTGTTTCGGCGGCTCGCTTTTTCCTCTACCTGGTTTTCCAGCCTTAGGCTTCGCCGACATATCCTCGCCCAAACGCTGGGATACGTTCTGTCCCAAATGAGAGAGTTATTTGCCGATTTTTTTTCTCCAGGAGCAGAGCAGAATGAGACACGTCCGTCTTACGTGGCAGCCATAACCGGAAGTCCATGAGAGTGTATTTTTGATTAGTTTAAAGTTATCTTCATTGAAAAAAACAGTGCTTTTCTTTCAAAAATAAGGAAATTTCTAAGTGACCCCAAACTTTTGAACGGTAGTATGTGTATATATATATATATATATATATATATATATATATATATATATATATATATATATATATCTGCCGTTACGATAGCACTTACCGGGAGTGCTCTCTCCTTTTGTTTACTGAGACGTGGCTAACTGAACTAGCAGCAGATACTAACATTGAGCTGGAGGGTTTTCACATGATACGGGCTGACCGAACACCAGACAGTGGCAAAGCAAGGGGCGGTGGAGTGATAATGTATGTTAACAACAACTGGTGCAGACCGGGACATATCACTGTTAAACAACGACACTGCAGCAAAGACATTGAGTTGCTAGTGTTGCTCCCCTGGGTAGCGGCCCAGGAGGAGGAAACGTGCATGTGGAAGTTAACTCTCCAACCTGTGATAGAGAATCAGCAAAACACGTTCGTTATTTCACACAAGGAGTTTTATTCTTCGTCCTCCAGTGCGTGAGTCTACTCTCTATCACTGTGCGACATGCGCCATCTATTGGTCGGCGTATGGAACTGCACTCAACTCACATGAGTTATAATGGAACCACGTGGATTACAAATGCATTGTAGAAAAATAAACAATTAAGGAATAACATAAAATTATAGGGGTGCCTGTTTTTCTTAAATTTTCTTATCCAAATGTCTTTTTCACCTCTTACATAACTATTAACTATTTCCAACCCTCTACACTAGCTGTTAGCATGCGGCCTACATATCTCCCGAGAGAACACTCACACGTGATCTGCACGGGTGTGTTGTCAGTGGTGTTGATTTTTAGCTGTAGTCCAGGAATACATCCAATGTCTCCTTCATCATGAGCAAACACATCAGACTGTTCATAGAGCATCTGCCGAACCACCTCCCGATCACCCTCTGAGATATGGTCTAAATTGACATTAGGGTGCCATCTCAGGTGTGAGGGGGCAGTGCTTAATGTTTCTTCACTGTCACCTTGACTGTCACATGTCACTTGAGCAGAGTGACAAAATGGCTTGTCTGTAGTTTTGGCTGCATTTTCAGCACTGGAACAAACATTTACAGGTTTGTATTCAGTGATCTCTGAAATAAGTCCTAAAACAGTCTTTGGATTTAGAAAAATGTTGTGCTTTGTTGAGTTTTGGATTGGGATTTTGACAGTTTTTGAAGCACCACCGGGTACATCAATAAGAGCTGGGAATAACTCCAACCCATCAGGTAAGTTACATTTCACAGCTGGCTCGAACAACATTCCTCCTCCGGGAAATGCTCTGATGTGACATTTTACCATACAGATTTGGCTACTGTGAACAGTGAGTCCTTTTTTTCCAACTCTCACCACTGGACTTTCTGGTTCATTTTCTGTTGACTTGGTGTGGACAACAGAGATGAGTGACTCAACATTACCTTTCTGGACCTTTAAAGTCTCCGACAGTAAGCCCACTAAGCTAATATCGTCACTTTGTTCACTGTTTGCCATTATTATCTCTTGGATCACGTTAAAGCCCAGCAGCGGAGTGCTTAAATGCTGCTGACTGACAAGCATTGGAACATACAAGGATACAGAACCATACTGTGAACTTGTGATCTCGAGCAGGACATCTATCCACCCCTCGAACGGAACATCCGTCCCATTGGCTGCGGTGATTTCGAGTGGATGGCCTGGGAGTAGGCTCTCGAGTGGCTGTATTTTCACATTTGGTAAGGCTGCTTGTACCCATGACTTTTCAACAATGCTTACTTGTGCCCCACTGTCCAATAACATCTGTAGGTTTACTCCATTTAACTGGCAACTGATCATACACCTACCGCCAATGAGCTGTGCCACACGCTTTGTGTTGGGTGACTTTTGGGACTTGGCAGTAGTCTGTTCGGAGTTCAGTCTTTTAGTGTTGTGGGACTCTGCCGGTGGTTCAGTCACTGGTGGTCCCTCCCCAGCGACCTCCTCCAGTTTCCCGACACATTGCTTTTCCTGCAGGCACCCTATAGCTCTGTGCCCCTCCTCTCCACATCGAAAACAGTGTGTGCAGCGCTCAGTGTCTTGGGCGATACACTTTTGGCATTTTCCTTTCACTGCGGGTTTCAGTGCTGGCTGTTTAGGGACAGGTGCTGTGGGACTGGTGTTTACTGTATTTACCATTGGGGTTAGGGCCTTTTCTAAACTCTTGGTTAGGGAGGAGACCTGTGCCGTCAGCTCCTGGATAGCTACACGATTAGCTTGGACTTCAGTGTGCATTTTAATCGAGCTCTGATCTGTCTCTACCTGTGCTGCATTAACACTGGTGACTTTGTGTTTGTGGCTTTGTCCCAACCTACTCAATCTCTCTGTCTCTTCACTAACAAAATTTGCTATGAGCTCCAGGATGGAGTCATCTGTGACACTGGTGTTGGAGATGTGAGGTTTAAGGTCTCTCCTAACATAAGAGTATTTTTCATTCAAACCCTGATACAGTGAATGGATAAACACACCTTGTACCAACTTGTCGTCATAATGAAACCCACTACTGTTTTTAGATGCAACCAACACACGCTGTTTTAGCCCCATTAGTCTATACATAAACTGTTGTGGTGTTTCTTTGTCATTTTGCTTAGCATTACTCAGCTCCTGAAATAATTCAGTGCTGCTTTTCTCGCGTAGATGTGTCCTTAAGAGACGTTTTAACTCAGCTACAGTAAGGCTATCCTTGGTTACAAGCATATCTTTAAAGGTACCAGGCTTAATTATCTTAAACACCGTTCTGATAATCTCAGCCTCTGTGAACCCTTCATTTAGCCCTTCATCAAGCTGTTTGCACAAGTTATTGTAACTCAAATCAGAATCAAAATCAGAGATTTGACCACCATAAATCTTGTACTCTCTACGTGGCAACAGTGACGTAAGTTCAGTCAGTCTGACTAACCCTGGGTCAGGAACTACAGATGGTGATGTTGGATGGTTCTTCCCTGATGGTGCTGCAGCTCCAGTGGTCACAGGAACCACTATGACCGGATCATCGTCGGGTGACACCTCTGCATCCACTTCTCCAGCTGTTGTGGGCCGTTGTAGTTCAATGATGAGGTCACGGAAAGCAAGCAGGCGAGACATCCCCTGGTCCTCAAGGCTCTTCAGTTGTGGACTTCTCAGCGAGTCAACAATGAAGTTGAAGAGTTCCACTTCGGTCGATTCTGCGCCTGGCAAATCTTCTCCCACCTCATCCTTGAACGACTCAGCCAGCTTGTAAAGGACGTTTCTGCAGCGGGCAATGGTCAGCTGGCGAAGCTCTTGCTGGATTTCCCATCTCAGGTCATGTAGAGCAGACATGGCTGTGGTCTCCTGTAGTCAGTCGCTTAGGTCAATGGCTCAGGAACAGGTGGTCAGCATCCCTTGGTTCTTCAATGATTAGTGCCAGACCAGTAGGTGGCGCTAATCCCGGACGAGCCCCCAAAATTGTTGCTCCCCTGGGTAGCGGCCCAGGAGGAGGAAACGTGCATGTGGAAGTTAACTCTCCAACCTGTGATAGAGAATCAGCAAAACACGTTCGTTATTTCACACAAGGAGTTTTATTCTTCATCCTCCAGTGCGTGAGTCTACTCTCTATCACTGTGCGACATGCGCCATCTATTGGTCGGCGTATGGAACTGCACTCAACTCACATGAGTTATAATGGAACCACGTGGATTACAAATGCATTGTAGAAAAATAAACAATTAAGGAATAACATAAAATTATAGGGGTGCCTGTTTTTCTTAAATTTTCTTATCCAAATGTCTTTTTCACCTCTTACATAACTATTAACTATTTCCAACCCTCTACACTAGCTGTTAGCATGCGGCCTACATATCTCCCGAGAGAACACTCACACGTGATCTGCATTGTTGTTTATGCAAATCCGACGGCGAACGCTGGGACAGCGCGTGACGTCATCCATTCAGTAACCAGCAGGCTGCAGACAGAACACCCAGATGCTCTTCTCCTCATCTCAGGCGATTTCAACCATGTTTCACTATCTCCCATTCTACCCACGTTCACCCAGTATGTCACATGCCACGCTAGAGACAATAAAACACTGGACTTATTCTACGCAAACACTAAGGAGGCGTACACCTCATCACAACTCCCCCCACTCGGGAGATCGGATCACAACTTGGTTCATCTCCGGCCGGTGTACAAACCCCTAGTACACAGACAACCTCCGGCCATGCACACTGTGGAGTTATGGTCTGAGGAGACAATGGACACTCTAAAGGGCTGTTTTGAAGCCACAGCCTGGAAGCAGCTCTGCGATCCACATGGTGAGGACATCGATGGCCTCATTCACACCTTCACGGACTACCTCAGCTTCTGTGTGGACAAATCCGTTCCCACCAAGACCATACGGCGTCACTCAAACAACAAACCCTGGATCAACCCTGAGATAAAAACACTTCTGAGAGAGAAGAAGAGGATCTTCAGGTCGGGGAACAGGGAGATGTTGAAGTCCGTACAGAGGGAGCTGAGGAGAAAGATCAGAGAAGGCAAGGACAGCTTCAGGAAGAAGATGGAGGACAAGCTGCAACAGAGCGACATCAGCGGGGTCTGGAGAAACCTCAAAACCATCTCTGGGCTCCAGAATACCTCCCCCCAGGCCACGGGGGGCAGGGAGTGGGCGAACAACCTGAATCTGTTTTTCAATAGGTTTGACCAACCGCCCTCCCCCTGTCTGCACAACAACCACTGCTGCCTCTAAAGAAATCAAGTCCTGCTGCCCACTCCCCACTCCACCAACACCCCCCCACTCCCAACACACAGCCCCCCATCCTGACCCTGACCAGGACCCAGGTGAGGACGGAGCTGAGGAAGATCAAGGCGAGGAAGGCGTCGGGACCGGACGGCATCAGCGCAAAGCTCCTCAAGTCCTGTGCAGACCAGCTGTGTGGGATTGTGACGTATATCTTCAACCTGAGCCTGAAACTGGGGAGGGTACCACAGCTGTGGAAAACATCTTGTGTGGTACCTGTACCAAAAACTTCCCACCTCAAAGACCTGAACAGCTACAGACCGGTGGCCTTGACGTCCCACTTGATGAAGACCCTGGAGAGACTGCTCCTTGCTCACCTCCGCCCCCTGGTGGAACCAGCGATGGATCCACTCCAGTTCGCCTACCAGCATGGCATTGGGGTGGAGGATGCGGTGATCTTCCTCCTTCACCGTTCTCTGTCCCACCTGGAGAAGCCTGGGAATATGGTGAGGATCATGTTCTTTGACTTCTCCAGTGCTTTCAACACCATCCAACCGATGATCCTGAAGGACAAGCTGCTGCGCGCAGGGGTGGACCAGCACCTGTCATCATGGATCCTGGACTACCTCACGAACCGGCCTCAGTTTGTGAGAACCCGGGACTGTGTGTCCGACACGATCATCAGTAGCACGGGGCCCCCCAGGGAATGGTGCTGGCTCCCTTCCTGTTCACTCTTTATACTGCGGACTTCTCACACAACACAACACACTGCCATCTACAGAAGTTCTCTGACGACTCTGCGATCGTTGGCCTCATCTCCAATGGAGATGAAGCTGAGTACAGAGGGCTTATCCAGGACTTCGTGGACTGGTGCCATCGGAACTGCCTCCAGATCAACGCGAGAAAAACTAAGGAGCTGGTGGTGGACTGCCGCAGGCAAGGACAACCCCTCACAGCACCAGTAAATATACAGGGAACAGACATCGAGATGGTGACAGCCTATAAGTACCTGGGTGTTCATCTGAACAATAAACTAGACTGGTCACACAATACTGACGCACTCTACAAGAAGGGACAGCGCAGGCTGTTCCTGCTGAGGAGACTCAGGTCTTTTGGTGTACAAGGCGCGCTGCTGAAGACATTCTATGACATGGTGGTGGCATCAGCCATCACTTTTGGAGTGGTCTGCTGGGGCAGTGGCATTACTGCAGCCGATAGGAAGAGACTGAACAAACTGATCAAGAAAGCTAGCTCTGTCCTGGGGCAGCGCCTTGATCCGGTGGAGGAGATAGGAGAGAGAAGGACGGTGGCTAAACTGTCATCTCTGCTGGAGTCCGAGTTCCACCCTATGCAGGACATACTGAATGCACTGAGGAGCTCATTTAGCAGCAGACTACATCATCCCAGGTGCACAACCGAGAGGTTTCGCAGGTCCTTCCTACCTACGGCTGTCAGACTGTACAACCTAAGCAGGGCTGCTCGCAGAGATCGCAAAAAGACGTAACAAACTAATAGTTTTTTTTGAATGCAAAAGATGCAATAGACTTACACAATGGTCCCCTCCGGCATACAACTAGGAAAATACCGGTCACTATGGAGAGTGAGAATATGTATGGGCGCATAATCATACTATGTAGGATAACTAAGTAGACGGTTATGCTGTTTCATCCCATCTAGCAACAATGCTCTGCACTGTGTGTGTTTATATATTTACATATTTATTCCATCTAGCTACAATGCTCTGCACTAGGTGTGTTTATGTTTATATATCTATATATTTATTCCATCTAGCTACAATGCTCCGCACTGTGTGTTTATATATCTACATATTATTCCATCTAGCTACAATGCTCTGCACTAGGTGTGTTTATGTTTATATATCTATATATTTATTCCATCTAGCTACATTGCTCCGCACTGTGTTTACATATTCATATATTTATTCCATCCAGCTACAATGCTCTGCACTGTGTGTCTGTGTGTGTGCATATATATATTTTATCGTAATATGTACATATGTATATTAGCTGCTCTTGCTTGCTTGTTTTTTTTTTTTTTCTTGCCTTCTGATTGTTGCTATCCCTGTGCTGTTGCAATCCTGGAATTTCCCCGTTGTGGGACTAATAAAGGCTTATCTTATCTTATGTGTATATATATATACAGTATATATACAGTATATATATATATATATATATATACATATTATCTCCTTTGTTCCCATGTTGCTGTATTGTAAAAACTCTTATCATAAAAGCATCAAGGTGCAGCTGCCTCGGTGTGACCTCTACTGGCGCAGCCTAGTTATTAAATACATTTTTTTGTGGCTCCATTGGGGGTATAATGGTGAGTTAAATTTGTGTTTATTTTGAAAACAAAGCATTATCTCAAAATTCTGGCAAATTAACAGTCGAGAAAATATGGTAATATAATGATACAAGCCTTTAGTACCACTTGAGTTTGACTGGGCGAAAAGCTGGTAACAGCTGATACACACACACACACACACACGCATGCATACAACCACACACACAACCACACACAGAAACACTGAGTCATTGCTGTATGCCTCCATTGCCCCAAGGCATAAAATAACTTTGGAAAAAAAAAAATGGGTGTGGCTGCAAATCTGTTAGACAAAAACTTTTCTGTCTTAAGAATATTTTAACGTAAAATGACGAGAGCGTCCAATACAAGTAACTGTGGCTTATATTATTCATATATCCATACCTACATATGTATAGACATAAGTGGAATGTTTAGAGATTGCATATGTAGAATGACCTCACGTCTCAGAGCAGGACAAGAGGTCTCGACCACCGGCGAAGATCAAGGAGCAGATGAAGTCGCAGCGGTGGAGACCGGATCAAACTTCCTGACCACCCAGGGTCAGGTGGAGGAGAGAGAGGACAATGGAGAAGGATTACGCTAATGCAGGATGTCAGCTTTGATATACAATGTCTTTTGTTGAGTGTGGGTATAAGTATGAAGGTCTGACTGCGCTCGACCTCTTCATTCTGCTTCTGCATCGAGATGAGACATGTTAGGGACTGAAGCTGATAATAAAACTTGATTTATAAAATCACATCGCTTCATCATTTCAAGCTCCCTACAGTAACACAGGTTTAATACTAGTTAGGGAGCACCCATCAGAATACACAGAGAGGAATGCTCAGCAGGGCAATCCCGCTGAGCTGTTTTTATACATTTTCAGATCTACATGATCCATACACACAGAGTATCTCTTGGTCATCTTGAAAGGTGTTGTTTTTCTTGTCTCGAATAACAGCTGGAACTTGAAACGAGTCTTCTTGTCCGGTCTTCTTCTTGACTACAGCAACTGTATTTATCCTCTTCTTATCACAGCGATAAAAGCTGTCACTGCACGTGTGCTTAGTCTTCAAATAGCTTCAAAACACACTTTAAAAAGTTTATATACAGTGGATATAAAAAGTCTACACACTGCTGTTCAAATGCCAAGTTTTTGGGATGTAATAGAGACCAAGATAAATCATTTCAAAACTTTTTCCACCATTAATGTGACCTATAACCTGTACAAGTCAATTGAAAAACAAACTGAAATCTTTTAAAGGGAAAAATAATTAAAAAAAAAAACTCTCAATAACATGGTTGCATAAATATGCACACCCTTAACCTCTTGCACTCCGTTGTACCGCGGGCGGGCAAGTCTCTGCGTCCTAGGGCGCAGGAGGGCGCACTCGTGCGTCCTCGTGCGCTCTCGGACGCATGGTCCTGATGGTGGTGATGTAGGTGGTGATGGCGTCCAAGCGCCACTGAAAAAAAAAGCTGCAGACACAGCTGCGAACAGATTAGTTCATCTGATTGACCTCTCATTCGACTAATAAGAGCTTTGAATTGGGTTTCTGAAACCTTGAAGAACCAATGAATGAAAACCTAGGAAGGAGGACCCGCCTCCCAACGCTTTGAATGCAGTGAGCCAATTGAAGCAGAGAAGTTCGCGAGCTGTTTTTTTTAAGGCTGGGTGAAGACTGGCTGCTGGAGCGGATCAAAAAAGGATGCAGGAAGAGCCCCACAGACCCAGCAGCATGGAGACCATCCACAAATGCAACCTGTGTGACAGGGAGTGCCATTCGTGGATCGGCATGTTCAGCCACAGGCGGTGCTTATTTTGTATTGGTTCCAGCAGAGTAGACGTTATGATTTCTTCCATGGTCATCATAGACCGACGGAGGCTGACGACGAAGGCTGAATGACACACACGCCTTCGCCAGTCTTTTTTTAATTACTACTGTTATTTGTTTTGAAAAATCGTTCGCCAAAAACCGCAATCATGGAAGCACAAAACCGCAATAATAGAATTATGTTTTGATCAGGTTGCGAGACCAGAACCAGAGCGGACCAGCGTCGCGTTCGTCTGACAATGAGGAAGAGAAGTTGGCCAGGACAATGTGGCTGTGAAGAGGTAAGGTGTTATAAGCTAAATTATTTTTTATCCCTGAAAATTGTAATCCAAAATGACTTTTGACCGATCGGTAAATTACAGCTGTGCGGCGCACGAAGTCTGAAGTTCGTGCGCCGCGGTACAAGGGGTTGCTCGCCGCGTACAAGCTGTGAACGCCCCCCCACCCCCGCTATTCTTCTGCAGCGAGGGGGGGGAGCCGCGGTGATTGCGCTGCTGTCCCACATCACCACATGAGGCTAATAAGTTGTGTAGCGATGGCCGAAGTCCATCCTCTGTAGCGAGCCGGGGGGGGGGGACAACCCCCCCCCCCACACACACACAGACAGCCCTGAGTGTGACCTTTCATTAGAGCCTAAAATGAAGCTTCTATATTGAATTATTCAGAAGTTACAGACGTTTTTCCAAACTGTGCCATTTGGCACAATTTGGCACAGTTCCAAAACGCCTGGGAACAGCCTGAGAACAAAGCTGTGTAAAATATTCATTTTTTGTAGTATTGTTACAAAATATGGACCTCAGCTGGATAACACTTGGTTCTACATTTCTGTTGCATTTTCCAGCCCGGATCTGAAGCTGTGTGTTATTTGCAAGCATTTGTATCCAAAAAAACACACAGGCCAAATTTATTTTCTTCAAGTTCACTATATTTAGATGACTGTAACTCAGTGGCCGGAGCACTTAGAGAGATTATGTTTTTTTTGCCAAAAAATTCAAAGTGTTTTCTTTTAAATGAGACCAACCCCACGAAGATGCTGCAAAGGGTTGAAGAACAGCTTTCGATTTACTTTGGGCACATTTTTTTGGGGCGTTTTTAGGAAAATTGACTGGAGTGCAAGGGGTTAAACAAGTACTTTGTTGCCGCACTTCTGGCTTTTATTACAATACCCAGTCTTTTTGGGTAGGAGTATTAGTATGGCACATATTGATGTGGGAATATTTGCCCACTCTTCTTTGCAAAAACGTTTCAAATCTGCCAGATTGCGAGGACATCTCCTGTGCACAGCCCTCTTCAGATCACCCCACAGATGCTCGATTGGATTCAGGTCTGGACTTTGGCTGGGCCATTCCACAACCTTAATCTTCTTCTGACGAAGCCATTCGTTTGGACTTGTGCTTTGGGTTATTGTTGTGCTGAAAGATGAAGTTTCTCTCCATCTTCAGCTTTCTAGCAGAAGCCTGAAGGTTTTGTACCAACACTGGCTGGTTTTTGGAACTGTTCATAATTCCCTCCACCTTGCCTAAGGCCCCAGTCCCAGCTGAAGACAAACAGCCCCAAAGCGTGATGCTGCCACCACCATGCTTCACTGTAGGTATGGTGTTCTTTTGGTGATGAGCAGTGTTGTGTTTGTGCCAAATATACCTTTTGGAATTGTGGCCAAAAAGTTCAACCTTGGTTTCATCAGACCATAACACATTTTCCCACATGCGTTTGGGAGATTTCACATGTGTTTTTGCAAAATGTAGCCAGGCTTGGATGTTTTTCTTCGTAAGATAAGGCTTCCGTCTTGCCACCCTACCCCATAGCCCAGACATATGAAGAAGATGGGAGATTGTTGTCATATGTACTAAACAGCCAGTACTTGCCAGAAATTCCTGCAGCTCCGTCCATGTTGCTATTGGCCTCTTGGCAGACCTCCCTGACCAATTTTCTTCTTGTTTTTTCATCAATTTTGGAGAGACATCCAGTTCTTGGTAATGTCACTGTTGTGCCATATTTTCTCCACTTGATGATGACAGTCTTCACTGTGTTCCATGGTATATTTCATGCCTTGGAAATTCTTTTGTACCCTTCTCCTGACTGATACCATTGAACAGTGAGATCCCTCTGATGCTTTGGAAGGTCTCTGTGGACCATGGCTTGTGCTGTAAGATGTGACTACAAAAACGTCAGGAAAAGCCTACTAGAACATTTTTTACCTTTTGTTCTTATTAAAGACAAAAATAGAAAGGAGATGTCTTTACCTTCTTAACATGTTTCGACTGTGCACTGCAGCCTTCGTCGAAGGCTTTTTGCCTTTTTTGCCTTTTTGTCTTTAATAAGAACAAAAGGTAAATAATTAAAAGGAGACAAAATGAACCTACTTGAGCCTACTAGAACAATTTAACTTTATTTGGGGTTAATCAGAGGTACTTTAAATGATGACAGGTATGTGCTGAGTCCCATTTAACATGAGTTTGAATATGATTGGTTAATTCTGAACACAGTCACATCCCCAGTTATAAGAGTGTGTGCATATTTATGCAACCAGGTTATTGTCAGTTTTTTATTTTTTATTTTCCCCTTAAAGTAATAATAATAATAATAATAATGCATCAGATTTATATAGCGCTTTTTTCATAGACATTCAAAGATGCTTTACAATGGATAGATTTTTTTTTTCACTCCACAGACAATGGTAGTGGTAAGCTGCTACTGTAGCCACGCTGCCCTGGGGCAGACTGCAAGAAACGTGGCTGCCATTTGGCATCAACGGCCTCTCCCACCAGTACCAAACATTTGTACACGTTCATACCCAGTGTCATGGACACTGGAGGCAAGGTGGGTAAAGTGTCTTGCCCAGAGGTACAACGGCAGGACCCACACTACCTCCTGGGCCACTGCTGCCCACATTTCCCTCCTCTGTTCCATTTTTGCTGAGCACCAAGCTGGATGGCAGGAAGTTCCATTTTTATATGGTCTTTGGCATGACCTGGCCGGGACTTGAACCCTGACCTCCTGGTTGTGGGGTGGATGCTCTACCTCTAGGTCACCACTCTGGCCTAAAAGAGTTCAGTTTGTTTTTCAGTTGTGTTGTACAGGGTATAGGTCACATTAATGGTGGAGAAAATTTTGAAATTATTTATTTTGGTCTCACTTTTTTACATCACAAAAACCTGGCATTTGAACAGGGGTGTATAGACTTTTTATATCCACTACAGTACAATACATGTAGTAGAAAATCTCCTTCATAATTCAAGATTAAGTTTATCCATGTATGAGTCATCTTGGAGCAGGTGAAGCAGTACAAACTACTTGGTGTCATAATAGATCAGAATCTATCATGGTCACCACATGTAGACTCCATACTTAAGAGAATGGGAGAGGGTATTGCTGTTTCCGGAAAATGTTTTTATTTTGCCTCACCCGCTTTGATGAACACTGCTATTACTTTATAACATTCTTATCACACAGTCTTATCACATTTGAATTATTGTATTACTGGAACAAACGACTGTGTTAGGTCATCCTTCCACACCGGGGGTGATAAAAAGCCCCGGGAGTTCAGGGGTCACTCGCCTGGACAGACTTAACAACCAGGATTTGAGAAGCAGACGAAGCCTCACCCTTCCATACTTCATAATTACAGTGAGTTTTGCTCCACAGTCAGAAGTGTAACACCACCCTCACTCTTTAAACTGGAATAGCTGAGCTTCCAAATTTAAGTTTCTAAAGAAAATATAAACTTTTCTCTAAGGTGCTGAGCACACATACATGTTGTGTAATGACGTGTGACATGGCTCAGTGAATATTTTCAATAATTTATGAGGGAATTATTCAGGAATCACAGATGTGAGTCCAAAGTACATTTTTTCCTATCTTTATGTGCACATGTGAATAAACAGAGGTCCAGAAACAGGAGTTACACAAGGATGTGTAATATCACCACTACTCTTTAATGCTGCAATTTACTGGCTGATGAGACAAAAGAACTCTACACTGGACCCTGTTCTCATCACTGTTAGCGGTCATTATTAAATATTTCCTGGATTAAGAAAAAAGTCTGCCCTGGTACAAATCTGCAGTTTTATCATCAGCCATAAATTTTCTCCTTCAATCCAGATTTTAGGATTAGAGGCTTCCTGTTTTATCAAATCTCTCCAGTTTTGTGTTAATCCAGGTTATATTATAACAGAATGACACTTGTGTCATTATACTGTCCTAATATAGATGACCCTAACTTCCTTAATAACTTAACCATGAGGCTGGCAACAGCAGAGGGTCAGTGTATATTGGGAGGTGATTTCAACCTTGTTTTAAACCCATAGTTGGATTCCTCTACTCCCAGAAACACCACAATGTCAAAATCTGCAATGGTACGGTGTCAAGGTATGAATGAACTTGGTTTGAAAGACATATGGAGATTTTGAAACCCTCATAAAATAGACTTCTCTTTTTATTCTAATGTCCATAATGCATACTCAAGAATTGATATGTTTCTGGTTTCACAGTCACTCGTACTTTAAATTAAGCATTGTTCTTATTTAGCTGCTACCTTGTCTGATCATAATGCCCTGCAAATGGAAGTAGATTTACTGCAAACTGAGTCTGTCCCTTACAGGTGGAGGTTTAAAACACTCCTGCTCAAAGATCCCAATTTTATAAATTTTATGAATACCAAGTTGGATATATATTTGGAAACAAATTTAAATACCTCCTCTCACTCAATTGTATGGGAAGCCCTTAAGGCAAATATGAGAGGACACATCATTTCGTATGTTTCATATAAAAATAAACAAAAGAGAGAACAAGTATTACAATTAGAAAATGAAATAAGGGCACTAGAAACCCAGCATGCTCAAACTAAACAAACTGAAACTCTCAATACTTTAAAACAAAAACAGACTTTGTATGATAATCTTTGCACTAGTAAAGCTGAGGCAGCGATGGCGAGAACTAATTACCATTATTATGAGTTTGGCAACAAAACTAGTAAATTACTTGCCTGGCAGCTAAAGCAACAAGATGCTGCAAAATTCATACAGTGCATCAAAACTGATGATGATGACCAAAGTTTAGAAAACTCAAAAGATATTAACTTAGAATTTAAAAAATACTATGAAACATTGTATACCATTGAGCATATAACTGAGACTGGAATTAAAGAATTCATTCACAAATTACCATTGTCTAAACTTACAATTGCAGACAGAGAGATGTTGGAAAAGGGGATATCAGAAGAAGTTCTCCGAGCACTTAAATCCTTACAGAACAATAAGGCCCCAGGGCCTGATGGATATCTGATTGAATATTTCCAAACTTTCTCAAAAAAATTATTAACACCGCTAACTAACATGATCAGAGAAGCATTTCAGAGAGAAACACTTCCAAAAACGCTGGAGCTTGCAACCATAACTCTACTCCCAAAACCTGGAAAAGACCCGCTAAAATGTGGCAACTAAAGACCCCTCAGCCTCCTTAATTCAGATTATAAAATATTATCCAAAATTATTGCAACACGGTTAGAGAAAGTCATTTCAAAAATTATTAATGCAGACCAAACAGGCTTTATTAAGAACAGACAAGGTGCAGATAATGTCTGGCGACTGTTTCACATTTTAGAGTTCGCACAAACTCAAGATTATCCTGCTGTGGTTGTATTGATGGATGCAGAGAAGGCGTTCAACAGAATTGAACCAAGTTTTCTCCTTGAGACAATGAAGGCCATGAACTTTGGCAATAATTTTCTCAGATATATTAAGACCCTATTTAAAGCCCCCAGGTCACAGATTTTGAAGAATGGTATCCTGTTGGAGGCTTTCCCCCATCACGTGGCTGTCGTCAAGGCTGCCCAAACTCACCTGCCCTCTTTGCAATAGCAATAGAACCACTGGCTATCGCCATACATTCAGACACATCTATTACTGGCATAAAAATTGGCATGGAAGAGCACAAGCTCGCACTTTATGCAGATGACTTATTAGTATTTATATCCCAACCCACTGAATCATTCTCATCATTACTTATGTGTCTAGGAAAATATAGTGCAGTATCAGGCTATAAAATTAATTACTCTAAGAGTGAGGCATTCCCAATCAATATGACAAATCAATATATAAACACACTCCCGGTACCACTTAAATGGTGTGTGTGTTATGGATGGCTCTCACGAGCCATCAATGAGATGCTACAGGCAGCCGTGAGTTTGTACGTTTATTAAATAAAGGCATAATGACAAAATAACAAGCCTTGTGGGGCAAAACACAAATAAAGACAAGGCACTTACATATAGTCAGCGAGGGCGGAACCTGAACTCTGGGAAGAACTGACTTCGGGGTTAGGGAAGCCAGACTGGAAAGCAGGCGAGGTCGCAGCCCCGAGCAAACAGAGTTGCTCCCTTAAATAGGGCTGAATAGATTAATCAGCTGATGAAGGGTCATCAGCTGATTGGGATCAGGCTGTTCAGCGGGGCTCCACTGACAGCCGGAAGCCATGCCGAGACGCTGTCATAATAAACATCTAGCAGCGCGCCAGAGGAGAGAACGGAGAACTACCACACAGCCCGAGTGCCGACAGAGTCAGCACATGAACCATGACAGTTGCCCCCGTTCCCGACGCGGATTCTAGACGCGGTGTAACATCGGGCTCCCCCCCAACTGGGAGGCCAACAAGACCACCCCAGGGAGGGAGGAGGGGGAAAAAACGCCGAGGAGGGCTAGATCCTGGCCACAAGGGTGAAGACAGAAAATATAACCAGGAGACACTACAGAGCATGGGAAAACACAAAAAATACTCCATAATTCACAAATAGACAGAATACTAGGCGCAAATAAGGGACAACTAAGCCTACAGGCCACAAACAGAAAGCCCGGGTCTAAAGACCAAGATACACAGTTCCAGGAAAAAAAACAAAACACATACAGTATCATCCTCCAACAGAGGAAGGGAGGGAGAGAAAAAAAAAAACACTAGATGGCGTTGAACCCTTGCAGTTTAAATCCATACAAATAAACCGTTACAGGCAACGAAAGGGCATCTCCCAGCCTACGGAAAGAATAATTACAACAGAGGGAGGAAAAAAAACACACGCTAGGGAGCGGTGAGATACACAGTTCATTAATAAAACACCAGCACATCCCAAAAGGTTACAGAAGCAAAGAGAAAAAAACCCAGGGATGACAGCAGGCTGAGCACCACGGCATGAAAGCCAATAGTTCGAGGCCTGCCCTGCATCTAGTGTCCACATCGCTGGCAGGGGGAAAAGGAACAGTGTGGGTGGCCTACCCCAGTCCCAGGCCAGGAAACACAGTTCTTCTGGCGGCCGGGCCAGATCGCCGAACGAAAGGATAAGTTTGTCGGGTGGCCGACCCAGAACGCCAAACGGGCGAGGCAGTCCTCCAGGCGGCCGACCCGCATCACTCAGCCACCAGGACCGCAGGGGAGAAATTGAAGACGGCCTCCCTGGAGAGGGGGAAGACGAGGGAGAGCCGGGCCGAATATTGAGAACCCCAATGGCCCCTGGTGGAGATGAGTTGGGGGAAGGTTGATGGGCCAGTCCAGCATCAGGCTGCAGAGGATCTGCAGCTCCCTCACCGACCTTGAACCGAACCGGCACTGCGCCCCTGGTGGACCCCGATTGGGTCTCGGCTGCACCCACATCGGACCCCGATTGGGTCTCAGCTGTTCCCCTGTTCAGCGTACCAGCGTGCTGGGAGATGGCATCGCCGCTCAAGGGCTATGCTACGAGCCTAGGCTATGAGCTA
Source organism: Pholidichthys leucotaenia (assembly GCA_020510985.1). Classification (NCBI taxonomy): domain Eukaryota; kingdom Metazoa; phylum Chordata; class Actinopteri; order Cichliformes; family Pholidichthyidae; genus Pholidichthys; species Pholidichthys leucotaenia. Next base: position 31,473,823 of record CM035848.1, read on the forward strand.
ATTATGACTCTCATAGAGATCGACGGAATCCTTTCCAACGCTCGTAGCCATCGCTTCCCCAGCGGCTTACGCTGGTACCTGGACCTCGCCGAGGCAACTATCAACCGCCATCCTCGCTACGCTGACCATCCTGAGATCCCAGCGAGGAGGGTGGACATCGTTGCTCAACGGGAGAGACTCTGTGGGCTGGAGGGAAACTCTGGCAGGAAGCCGAAGAGGAGACATCCTCACTCCTCGCTTCAGGATCCCGTTCCTGCCCCTATTCCAGGCCAGGAGTTTGCACCGTCCAGGGGTGATCCCCGAAGGAGTGAGACGTCAGTCGGGATTCCCCCGGAGAAGTTACAACAGTCAACTCTTTCCATCCGGGACCGAGTGGCTGCAGTTCGCTCCACCGTGCACCCCACGCGGATCATCAAACATGTGACGGCGGCAGTCAGGCTGGTGGAGAGGAATCCAGCATTAAGGGATTATCCAGAGTACGCCAACCTGCTGGCCTCAGTTTCCACGCAGGAGCGGCGTTTCCCGAACCTCTCCTTTGCCTCGCCCTCTGCCGGTAACCGTGGTCACACGGCCAACAGTGAGCCTCAGCAAAAACCCCGTCCGGATCCTGTTCCAGGTCGTCAGAAAGACTCTACCTCTCAGTCAACTGCCTCTTCTACGTCTCGTCAGGAGGGAATTCCTGCAGCCTCTCCCCCCGGGTCATGTCTCCCTGCTGTTCCGTCAGCTCCTCGTGCCCGGATCGCCTCGGCTGTCATCCCCTCCTCCTCGACGTCTTCCTCAGCTGCTGTGAGTGCTATGAGTCCTGCTTCGGCAACGCCCATCGTGGGTCCATCGCGGGTGGCTCCTCCTCGTCCTTCCAGGGGACCCTCCGTCACCATCCAGCGGGGAAAGGGAGGAACGAAGTCCACTGCAGCGGGTTCCATCGGGCCTCTACGGATCAGGCAAGTAACTTTTCATTCCGTTCCCACATTGGATGAATTGCCTTGCTTGATTCCTGGGGGTGGAGTTTGGGGTTCACAGTCCCCTGAACTCCCTCCACCTGCTGCAGTAATTAGTAATGGACCTGCTACTTTTGTGTCTCCTTCCCCGGAGCGATTCGGTGGTGCCAGGCCTACGCCGCCGGACGAGGAGGGAGCCTGCGGCCCTGGAGAGCCTGATTTCAGCCCTGCAGCCACGTCATGGGCAGAGGAGGAGAGCAGACTGCAGTTTGGAGCCTGCGACGACGATGAAGCATCCCCGGGTCTTCACGGAAGAGCGGTCCAACTCAGCAGGTCGAGGATCTCCCGCCGCCACGCCGTGCGGGTCGTCAGCGTGGTCATCAGCGTTGGAGGGTCCTCAGGCTGTGGAAACCATCATGCCAGCTGCGGGGCCCGCCGTAGCCAAGTGGGAGCCAGAGGACGTCCTTCTGCCTTTGGAACTCGGATCGTCAAAGTCCTGGATGGTGACAGAACTCGAGTGCAGGCAAGTGCTCTATTTTGTCTTCCTTCTATCTATTCTAGAGCATTTTTGCCTGTCTCTTGGGGAGACGAGCCAGGTGCAGCCATCCGCTGCACCCGAGCCCATCTCACTGGGCTCTGTCGCTACCGGTGATCCTGATCCCGGTTCTTCTTCTTCTCCTGAGCCTTCTCCCAGGGTCACCGGTGAGGAGTCAATCCTGGTCGCTGTGCTGGAGGTTCCGGGTTCGGGTTTGGAGGTCATCCCTGGTGCTGCGCCAACCCAGTTGGGGTCCGATGTGGGTGCGGCATTGACCCAATCGGGGTCCGACGTGGGTGCAGCTGAGACCCAATCGGGGTCCGATGTGGGTGCAGCCGAGACCCAATCGGGGTCCACCAGGGGCGCAGTGCCGGTTCGGTTCAAGGTCGGTGAGGGAGCTGCAGATCCTCTGCAGCCTGATGCTGGACTGGCCCATCAACCTTGCCCCAACTCATCTCCACCGGGGGCCATTGGGGTTCTCAATATTCGGCCCGGCTCTCCCTCGTCTTCCCCCTCTCCAGGGAGGCCGTCTTCAATTTCTCCCCTGCGGTCCTGGTGGCTGAGTGATGTGGGTCGGCCGCCTGGAGGACTGCCTCGCCCGTTTGGCGTTCCTTCTCCTGAAGGACGAGGAGGAGCCACCCGCGATGGACCCACGATGGGCGTTGCCGAAGCAGGACTCATAGCACTCACAGCAGCTGAGGAAGACGTCGAGGAGGAGGGGATGACAGCCGAGGCGATCCGGGCATGAGGAGCTGACGGAACAGCAGGGAGACATGACCCGGGGGGAGAGGCTGCAGGAATTCCCTCCTGACGAGACGTAGAAGAAGCAGTTGACTGAGAGGTAGAGTCTTTCTGACGACCCGGAACAGGATCTGGACGGGGTTTTTGCTGAGGCTCACTGTTGGCCGTGTGACCACGGTTACCGGCAGAGGGCGAGGCGAAGGAGAGGTTCGGGAAACGCCGCTCCTGCGTGGAAACTGAGGCCAGCAGGTTGGCGTACTCTGGATAATCCCTTAATGCTGGATTCCTCTCCACCAGCCTGACTGCCGCCGTCACATGTTTGATGATCCGCGTGGGGTGCACGGTGGAGCGAACTGCAGCCACTCGGTCCCGGATGGAAAGAGTTGACTGTTGTAACTTCTCCGGGGGAATCCCGACTGACGTCTCACTCCTTCGGGGATCACCCCTGGACGGTGCAAACTCCTGGCCTGGAATAGGGGCAGGAACGGGATCCTGAAGCGAGGAGTGAGGATGTCTCCTCTTCGGCTTCCTGCCAGAGTTTCCCTCCAGCCCACAGAGTCTCTCCCGTTGAGCAACGATGTCCACCCTCCTCGCTGGGATCTCAGGATGGTCAGCGTAGCGAGGATGGCGGTTGATAGTTGCCTCGGCGAGGTCCAGGTACCAGCGTAAGCCGCTGGGGAAGCGATGGCTACGAGCGTTGGAAAGGATTCCGTCGATCTCTATGAGAGTCATAATTAGCTCATAGCCTAGGCTCGTAGCGTAGCCCTTGAGCGGCGATGCCATCTCCCAGCACGCTGGTACGCTGAACAGGGGAACTTCAAGTCCAATTAAACAAACTCATGGTCACCGGCGTCTCTTTGGGCTGCGACCTACTGTTATGGATGGCTCTCACGAGCCATCAATGAGATGCTGCAGGCAGCCGTGAGTTCGTACATTTATTAAATAAAGGCATAATGACAAAATAACAAGCCTCGTGGGGCAAAATACAAATAAAGACAAGGCACTTACATATAGTCAGCGAGGGCGGAACCTGAACTCTGGGAAGAACTGACTTCGGGGTTAGGGAAGCCAGACTGGAAAGCAGGCAAGGTCGCAGCCCTGTGCAAACAGAGTTGCTCCCTTCAATAGGGCTGAATAGATTAATCAGCTGATGAAGGGTTATCAGCTGATTGGGATCAGGCTATTCAGCGGGGCTCCACTGACAGCCGGAAGCCACGCCGAGACGCTGTCATAATAAACATCTAGAAGCGCGCCAGAGGAGAGAACGGAGAACTACCGCACAGCCCGAGTGCTGACAGAGTCAGCACATGAACCATGACAGTGTGGAGGGCTTCAACTACCTTGGGATTAAAATTCATGGCTTACATGACAAGGTATATGAAGAAAATTATATCTCATTGCTCACCAAGTCCAAGAAGGAATTGCAGTGATGGACGTACCTCCCTCTATCATTAATTGGTAGGATTAACACAATTAAAATGAATTTACTACCTAAATTTATCTATTTATTTCGGTGTATCCCATTGAAAGTTCCCTGCAGCAAAGTTGCTTTGTGATGTGTCGACTGTGGACTGAGCTAGAATTTTCCAAAGAAGACGAGTAGGTCGTTTGACCGCAAAAGCTTGACAAAGGCTGCAGTGCACAGTTGAAACATATAAAGAAGGTAAAACATCTTTCTATTTTTTGTCTTTAATAAGAACAAAAGGTAAATAATTAAAAGAAGACAAAATGAACCTACTTGAGCTATTACGTGAAAGTTCCCGCATCCTTCTTTAAGGAATTAGATAAATCACTAACTTCCTTCCTATGGCATAAAAAAACTCCTAGAGTCAAACTCGTTACACTGCAGACACCTTACTCAAAAGGTGGCTTAAATCTTCCAAATTTCAGGCTGTACTACTTGGCTGCCCAATTTCGTGCTCTATGGATGTGGTATTGTGCAAAAGAGGAAGAAGCAAGATGGGTCTCAATAGAACAGCATGAATTACAGGATAAACCATTAACAGTGATACCATTTCTTGGATCCCTGAAGAACCTTACAACAATCACAAAAAATCCAATAATTACTACTACTTACGATGCTTGGCAACAGTTACATGCATGGGCGAGAAAAGGCATAAAAACTGTGAGTAACCTTTACACTAATAATGACTTTTCAAGTTTTTGTCAATTGTCAGAAATCTATGACACAGACAAACACAACTTTTTTTAAATATCTGCAAATCAGAAGTTGGATTAAAGCTCAAACCAAGGAAATTTTTCCCCATAAACCTGATGAATCTTTGCTTGAAAAATGCCTTTTTGACTCCAGACATAAAAATTCAAAGGGTTTAATATCTATAGCGTATAAAACTGTAATTGACAATTTACCAGCGCATAGCAAATATTTAAACAAAACAAAATGGGAGTCTGATCTTGGGTGTGCATACACAGAGGAGAATTGGAACTGGTTGCTGAAATCTGCACAAACGGAGTTGGTGTCTCCTAAACACAGATAAATTCAATTCAATATTTTCCATAAAACATACTTTACTCCATATAGGTTAAGCAAACTGGGAAATGGTGTTTCGGATCAATGTCAAAGATGTTGTGTGTCTGTTGGAGACCTTGTGCATATGCTGTGGAGTTGTGTTCGTTTGAAACCATATTGGACTCATGTTATGGCAGTAACCTTTCAGGTGTATGGATTGACTGTGGGAGCAGATCCCAGGATTTGGTTGTTGGGAGATGTTTCCGCACTGAAGCTGAACTCTAGTGGGAGATGTTTTGTGTTGCTGGCTGCAATGGCAGCCAGGAAATGCATTCTCTTGAACTGGAAGAATATGGACCCCCCCCCAACCAAAAACATTGGAACAGCGAACTATTGTCATACTGTATTCCTGAAAAAATACACCATGCAGTCAGAGGTAGACAGGATGACTTTGAACAGACCTGGACACTATTTTTGAACGTTTTGACCCCACTGGACTTCAATCTGGACTTAGATTTACTTATGTTTATTTCATATCTTTTGTTGTTTAACTTTGCTTTTTACTTTTATTTATGTATTTATTTTGTGGAGAGAGGGTGGGATGTGTGTGGGTTTTCTTTCTTAATGTTCATATTTTTGTTTGTTTGGTATATTACTATAAAATAAAAGTATTTAAAAAATATAAAAAAACCAAAAACATTAAACTAGGTGTCAAACAGTCTTGATAACCACATAATATAAGAACATTTTAGGTCATAGTAACTCATTAGTATTATTTCATTCTCAGACTCCTAAAATATCCATGATATATATTTCATATTAAGATTCAAGATTTCATCTGTCAATACTACGGTATGTACAGGACATATAGAAGAACTGAAATGGCCTTTCTCTCACCAGTGGTGTGTGCAATATAAAAAAAAGGAATAAGACTGGAAACACAAAAACAGTAGTCTATGTAGAATAATGCTACCCGTAGTGCAAATAGAGACAAAAGATAGACCCAGACATTCCATAGTGCAAATAAAGATAAACGATAAAACCCAGCAGTCCTATACAGAAAAAGTAGAGTAGTAATATTCATAGTTGCAAGTTTGATGCAGTAGTGTAGGTGCAGACAGTGACAGATAGGACTGCACATGATCAATATTGCAATGACAGCAGCAGATATGGCATTTGTGCAAATAGTTGCAGTAAAGTGCAGAAACATGCAGGAGCAAATGTGTTACTGTTGGTGTGCCAGTCTTTCTGTGCCAACAGCTGAGGTCGTTATTGTGCGGATGAGTGTGTTACAGACCCGGGGGGGGGGGGGGGCGTGGACAGAGATCAGGATCCTGATGGCCTGATGAACAAAGCTGTTTAGCAGTCTTGTGGAGTGGGCCTGGAGGCTCCGGTACCTTTTCCCGGGACAGAGGCAGGGGGCTGAAAAGGGAGTGTGAGGGGTGGGAGGTGTCACCTGCAATGTTGATGGCTCTGCAGGTGAGGCGGGTGAGGTACAGTAGATGTCCAAGGCGGGGAAGAGGGGCACCGATGATCTTGCTGGCTGCTTTCACTGTGTGTTGCAGTGTCTTCCGGCAGAAGGCAGTGCATCTTCCATACCACACAGTGATGCAGCTGGTGAGGATATTCTCAATGGTGTCCCGGTAGAATGAGCACATGATGGGGGTGGGACTTGTGCTCTCCTCAGTTTGTGGAGGAAATGGAGGCGAGTTTGAGCCTTCTTGGCCAGTGATGTAGTGTTGTTGGACCAGGAGAGCTCCTCAGAGATGTACACCCCCAGGAACTTGGTGCTGTTCACCCTCTCCACAGCTGCTCCATCGATGATCAGAGAGGGGTGCTGCGTGTGTCCCCTCCTTAAGTTGACCACAATCTCCTTGGTTTTTTCCATGTTCAGGGAGAGATTATTGTCTTTACACCACTGGACCAGTTTGCTCACCTCATTTTTGTAGTTGGCCTCCTCATTGTTGGTGATGAGGCCCACCACCGTCATGTCGTTCGCAAACTTGATGATGTGGTTTGTGCTGTAGGCTGGTACACAGTTATGGGTCAGCAGGGTGAAGAGCAGCGGGATGAGCATGCACCCTTGTGGGGCCCCTGTGCTCAGTGTGATGGTCTTGGAGGTGTTGCTGCCAACCTGCACATTCTGTTGCCTCTCTGTGAGACAGTCCAGCACCCAATTACAGAGAGAGGTTTTGAGTCCCAGGTGTCTGAGTTTTTGTATTGGGTACTGGGGGATGATTGTGTTGAATGCTGAACTGAAGTCCAAGAACAGCATTCAAACATAGGAGTTCTTTGAGTCCAGGTGGGTGAGGGCTGGGTGGAGAGCAGCAGTGATCTCATCTTCTGTTCATCTGTTTGACCTGTATGCAAACTGAGATGGGTTGTGGGAGGGAGGGAGGATGAACTTGATGTTCTGCATGACCTGCCGCTGAAGCAGTTCATTATGATGGGGGTCAGTGCTATGGGCCAATAATCGTTGTAGCTGGATGGGACAGGCTTCTTTGGGAATGGGATTATGATGGCAGTTTTGAAACACGTGGGGACAACAGCTTGACTCAGGGAGATGTTGAAAATGTCAGCCAGGACATTGTTGAGCTCTTCTGCACAGACCTTCAGAACGCAACCTCTTATGGTGTCTGGTCCAGCTGCCTTGTGTGGGTTGATCCTGGAGAGGGTCGTCTTCATGCTAGCTGGATCAAGACTTATGGCCTGCTCATCTGGAGGATGAGTGGTCTTCTGTGTTGATGTGCTGTTTTGTGCTTCAAAGCAGCCAAAGAAGCCATTTAGGTTGTTAAGCAGTGTGATGTCACTCGCAGAGGTCTGGGGTGGAGGTTTGTACTTGGTGAGGGTCTGTATGCCACGCCAGAGGGAACGTGCATCTCTGGTGTTGCTGAAGTGGCCGGATATTTTCTTGCTTTTACTGTCGTTTTTCCCCCTTGACGCCACGGGACAGGTTGGCCCTAGCTTTTGTTAGTCCTACAGTGTCGCCAGCTCTGAAGGCTGCATCCTGAGCCCTCAGGAGAATGTGGAACTCTGCTGTCATCCATGGCTTTTGGTTAGCACGAACTGTGATGGTTTTGCAGTGAGTGACATCATCAATGCATTTAGCTATGTATGCTACAACAACCTCAGTGTACTCATCTAAGTTTGTGTGTCCACTGTGAGCGGCTGCATGCTTGAAAGTCTCCTAGTCTGTAGTGCTGAAGCAATCTTTCAGAGCATCAGAGGCCCCCTTCTGGCCACACACGTACCTGCTTTTTTGTTGATCTGATTGTTTTCACTCTGGGTTTGTATGCTGGCCTTACCAAGATGGTGATGTGATCAGAGAGACCCAGGTGGGGAAGGGGGAGCCTCTGTATGCCTTTTTGTGAGTTGGATCCACCAGCTCCAGCAAATTGTCTCATCTTGTTGGAAAGTCCACATGTTGGTATAGTTTTGGTAGGAGGGCCTTTAAATCTGCATGCTTGAAGTCTCCTGCTGTGATGAGGAATCTGGATGTGCCGTTTGTGCCTCACTGATGGACTGATAGAGTTCTTTTAGTGCTTTGCTCCCCTCGCTGATGGTGGTGGGTGGGGCATACACGGCAACTAGTAGGACAGATGAAAATTCTCTTGGAATGTAAAAGCGTTAGCACTTGATGATCATAAACTCCACCAATGGAGAACAGTGTTTATGTACAACAGTCACATCTCAGCACCAAGCGTCACTGATGTAAACACACACATCTCCACCTCAGGTCTCCCCTCCATCCATGAGCAGCCTATCAGCCCGGTAGCATGTTAGTCCTGCTAACTGAATGGCAGAGTCCGGTATATTGTCATTTAAGGTACAACATGGACTCACACAGAATTTCAGTCCTGGTTCTACTGGATCTAAATGCTGCCTTTGATACAGTAGACCACCATATTCTTTTAACCAGACTAAAGAATCTTTTTGGCCACTCTGGTACTGTTCTTAATTGGTTCAAGTCCTACCTCATAGACAGGAACTTTTTGGTAAGTATGGATACATGTTCTTCCAGAGTTTAGAAAATAAATTGTGGTGTGCCCCAAAGTTCAATTTTAGGTCCAATACTTTTTAATCAGTACATGCTGCGCCTTGGGGATGTTATCAGGAGACATGGTGTTAATTACCATAGTTATGCTTATAACACACAACTGTCTATCGCTGTGTCTCCAGATGGCATGGAACCAATTAACACCCTTTATAACTGTATTTTAGACATTCAATCATGGATGGCAGCAAACTTTCTTCAGCTTAACCAGGACAAAATTGAAGTTTTAGTCATCTGTCCTGAAGCTCAGAGAGAGAAAATTTTTTCAAAAGTACATATGTACTTTTTGGCAACGTCACGTTTTGGCAAATGTTTGGCTCTGCTGGCAAAAGTTAATGATTGCTGGTGTTTGTTAGCAAATGCTGGCAAAAGTTGTGTACTTTGAAAATTTTCAGCCTGCTGAAAATTTACTGATGTTTGGAAATACGCATTGGTGAAAGATGTGCTCAGTTTGTAAAAGTTCCTGAGTGCTGGGTTAAGTTATGCAGCATTTACCTAAGTCAGCCTAAGTTAAAGCTGGGTTCACACTATAGCGTTTGGACTGACTTTTACAGACGTTTTGAAAAATCAGAGAAATAGCGCAGTTCAGCTGACATCAGCATCAGGCGACGCTCATATAAAGATCAGCGTTTGTGGAGGCTTCCTGCCGTTCTGCTTTTGGAGTGAACACATTGCCCTTGGGCATACGTTTAAGTATTTATTTTCATTTTATATTCCTATATAGTTACTTCTGCATACCCTTTTCCCCTGTTCATTCATTCATTCATTCATTCATTCATCTAAGAAAAATAATAAAATAATGCTATAGACTCCAACACTAAGTCCGCAATTAAAATGTGAATGTGGATGGAATAAAAAAAACTGTTTAGTGTATCATCATATAAATAAAATGACGGGTGATTATATTTTTACTGTTACACCTCTCTCCATTAAAATAACATAAAATCCTGTTAAATGTCATTTACTTTTTGACACCACATCAGCACTGTTTGATTCCCCACAATGGAAGCCGAACCAGTAAATCTTGAAGAATGATTACGCACGGAGTAGGAAATTAAGAACAGTAAATTTCTCAATGAGATTTTTTTTTCTTTTGGCTCTCACATTTTTGGTATATATATATATATATATATATATATATATATGAATGAATGAATGAATGAATCTTTATTTCGGATAGATTAAAAGTACAGGTTAAAAGAAACTGAATAATATAACAAAGGGGGAAAGAAAATCCAACAAGGTCAAATTAGACAATAACTCCTCTGATTATACAGTTCAACATAAGTTATCCGAAATGGGTGATGGCTGAAGCCGCAGCTTATATTGCCCACCCATGTTCCATCCAAGAATTCAAAAGAAAAAAAACAAAACAAGAGCGATTACAATTCAGAACGAAGCTAAGACAAAATATGACAAAAAACTAAGCTACAATACAACACAGGCTGGATATGACAATCCTTATGTGATTTTACATGTCATCTTCTATATATGTTTGGAGTATTTCTTCCTTTAGTTTTTGTTTAAATTGTCCAAGTGTTGTACATGTTTTTAATTCAGGTCCAAAATCGTTCCATAATCTGACTCCTTGCACTGAAACACAGTGTTGCTTGGTGGTAGTTCTCACTGAAGGTTTTTGAAATATACATGTTCCTCTGAAATGATATTGTTTCTCCCTTATTTGGAACAACTTTTGAATATTTGCGGGCAGTGATAGATTCTTCACTTTAAACATTATTATTGCAGTTTTAAAGTCAACCAGATCTTTCAACTTGAGAGCTTTTAATTTAAGAAAAAGTGGGTTTGCTGGTTCCCTGTAAGCTGCTTTATTTATTATTCTAATAGCTCTCTTCTGAAGCATAAAGACTGGATATATGTTTGTTTTATATGTATTTCCCCATACTTCAATACAATATGTCATGTATGGGAGTATTAATGAATGATACAAGGTATATAGTGTGGGTTGATTCAGCAAATATTTCACTCTGTGTAGTATTGCAATTGATTTGGATATTTTACCTTTAATATAATTAATATGTGACTTCCAACACAGTTTATTATCAATTATTACTCCAAGAAATTTAGTTTCAGATACCCTTTCAATCTCTACACCATTTACACTGAGTTTAGATACTGACTTGTTGTGATGGTTGTTAAAGACTATAAATTTTGTCTTACTTAAATTGAGCATTAATTTGTTTGAATCAAACCACAGTTTAAGCTTTCCTAATTCCTTTCTAAGTGTATCCAGAAGTTGTTCCAAATTACTTCCACTGCATAATAGATTAGTGTCATCGGCAAACAATATTAAGTCCATTTTTTCTGAAACTTTACATATATCATTTATATACATATTGAATAACAATGGCCCCAAAACTGAACCCTGTAGGACTCCACAAGTAACCTTCGGTAACTGTGAGTTTTTGTTACCTACACATACATACTGATATCTATTCTTTAAGTAACTACTTAACCAGGATAGTGCTACCCCTCAAATACCACAATTTTGTAGTTTCTTTAATAATAAATTATGATCCACTGTATCAGATGCTTTTTTAAGATCCAGGAATACCCCAACTGAATACTCTTTATTTTCAATGGCAGTTGATATTTTTTCTATAAATTCCATTTGAGCAAATGCAGTTGTCCTCTGTGTCTGAACCCATATTGCTGCTCACACAATAAATTATTCTTCAGTATGAAGTTGTCACTTCTCTCATAGAATATTTTTTCAAGTATCTTGGAAAATTGCGGCAATAGTGAAATTGGTCTATAGTTTGAGAATTTCCCTCTGTCACCCGTCTTGTATATCGGAGTTACTTTAGCTATTTTCATTGCATTGGGAAATATACCTGTTTGGAGAGACAGGTTACAGATATACGTCAGTGGTTTCCACTAAGCATTCAATAATAGTTTTGACTAAAAGCATGTCAATACCATCACAGTCCGTAGATGTTTTACTTTTAAACGATTTAACAATTTCAATGACCTCTCTCTCGTCTGTGTTCTTTATGAAAATGGAGTCTTTTATAGCAGTGTTATTGCTTATTGTATCACCTGTAGGTGCCGTAATGGGTATTTCTTGAGCCAAATTAGGACCAATGTTAACAAAAAAGTTATTAAATTCATCTGCAGGTGAAGCTGCATTCACACTCTGAGTTGTTTTATTATTTTTTGAAAAATCGGTTGGGTAGCTTGTATTTCTGTTTTTATTTCCAAGAATATTGTTAAGTATTGTCCATGTATTTTTAATATTGTCTCTGTTTTTCTCCAGTTCTTTACTGTAATAGTCTCTCTTACTACATCTTATTATATATGTTAACTTATTTTTGTATGTTTTATACCGCTGCTCTGCTTCTTTTGTCCTTTTCTTTAGGAAAGCTTTATATAATAAATTTTTCTTTTTACACGCCTTTTGTAATTCTTTGGTTAACCATGGCTTATCGGCAAATTTATGTTTAAGCTTTTTTTTTACTAATGGACAATTTTTTTCATAAAGAGTGGTTACAATGTTTATAAATGTGTCATAGGCTTCATTTACATCTGATACATAGACTTCTGTCCAGTCTTGCTTCAGCAAGTCTTCTTTAAAAGAACTGATTGCATTTGGTGATTTGTATCTGAACAATTTTAAATTTTTTTTTCTGTATTGGCCCCTGTGTGGCCATGGATAAGTGCAAAGGTTGGCAAGTGGTCATTTATATCATTTATCAATAATCCACTTTCTATTTTCTTATCAATAATATTAACAAACAGGTTGTCAATAAGTGTAGCAGTGTGAACTGTGATTCTACTGGGATGTGTTATTGTGGGATATAGACTCATGCTGTACATAGAGTTCATGAACTCTGTAATTACATTTTGTTGATGTGGATTTAGTAAATCAATATTGAAATCTCCACAAATTACTACCATTTTCTTACTAGTAATATTATTGTACAGCTCGACTTATTTATCTCTGAATGTCTCAATGCAAGTTCCTGGCGTTCTATATATACAACTTATAATTAGATTTTTTTGTTTTATCTTGGTCAATCTCAGCAGTAACACATTCCAAAATCCCTGGTAGTGCAAAGGACATTCCATTTACAAGCTTACACCTATACAGGTCATCAATATACAGTGCAACACCACCACCCTTTTTTTGAGATCTGTTAATATGAAACATCTGATATCCCTCTATTGCCATCAGGGGAGCCTGCTCTTCAGTAAGCCAAGTTTCAGAGACTGCGATAGCTGTAAATGTTCTGTCTAGCTGTTTTAAATAGTCCTGAATCTGTGGAAAGTTTTTAAGACTTCTGCTGTTGAAGTGTATTATTGATAGTTTACCATCTAGTTGCACTTGACTTTTGAATTGCTTTTCGGTGTAATATTCACAATGATTATGAATATTATGGAAAAAGTGGTTATCAGGATCAATATCATTTTTCATCTCTTGTAGTTTATGTTCAGCATAATGGCATGTTTTCAGAGTTTGAATTTCCTCACTCTGTGTCAAATGACTTCCTCCAACTGGGGATAATTGATGTTTACTCAAGTCAGTCATAAGTTTTTTTGTTTGTTTTGTTTATTTTTTTGTTTTTTGTTTTTTTTAAAGTACATTGACATGGTATGTCAAAAGAACTATTCTTACCATGTGTGTGAATATGGATTATCATTGTCTCTTAATTTTCTTAATCAGTGTTCATCTGTATTTATCTAAGTCAGTAACATCTCTGATCATTATACTCTTTGCTTCCTCAGGTGTTCCATTTAGTTTGATCCAAACTCTACAATTTCTTGTCCATGTTGCCTGTATTCTATTTTGTCTTTTCAGCATCCGTGCTTGCCATGCTATTTCAGCATTTGTTTTTGTTAGGTGTTCATTTAGGTAAACTTCTGTTCCTCGGAGCTTTCTGGCCTGCCTCAGTATGTCATTCTTTACCCTTCTGTTCACAAAGCGCATCACAATTGATTTCTTTGTTTTATTATCTTTTCTGGGTAAAGCATGACAGGCTGAAATTGCATTTGCTTCGACCTTTATATCTCTACTGTCAAGGAACTGAAGCACCTGGTTTTCTAGGGAGACTGATTCACTCAGGGGAGCCTCCTCACCTCTCAGTCCTGTTGTAGCATGAGCATATGATTGATATTTGATGTCTAGTCCACTTATAACTAGGTCATCCATACGAGAACCTTGTTTAAGATCCTCGACGCGTCGCTCCAAGTCCGTAATTTTTTTGTCTTTTTCCTGAATTGTTAATTTTAAGTCTCGTACTTCTTCCATTAGGCCTATTATTTTGGCCTGCTGGCTAACCATTTTGGCCACTTCTTCTGACAAGAAGTTGAGAGATTTTTTGATCTCTTCCATTTCCTCCTTCTTTGGTGGCATTTTTACTGACCTGTGGATAGTAAAAACAATCTCTGCTTGTGTCGCCAGTATCCGATCCAACCAACCTCAAATCCAGCTGGGCCTCAGCTAGCCCCCTCCGCTGCTAGTCCGGCTGCTTACCGCCGCCGTAACCGAGCTCCTGTCCAGCTCCTCCACCGAGTCCCGCCGCACACTGCCGCTGCAGCTGAGCTCCGCTGGGGTCCCGGTAGATCCTCCGCTGAGCTCCGCCGCCTACCGCCGTCTGCCTCAGTAGTTCCTTCGCTGAGCCCCGCCACCTACCGCCGTCTGCCTCAGTAATTCCTCCGCTGGGCCTCGCCACTGGGCTTCGACTCAGGCTATTGTCTGGCTGGGTCCCGGTGGTCCTCCACTGGTCCCCGTCTCCCACCACTGCCGCCCCCGAACTCCGATCCGGCTCACGTCCGACTGCTGCCTCGGTTAGTTCCTCCGGCGAGCCCTCACCGGGGACTGAGTCGCTTCGTGTCGGTGTTAGGTGGTACGACTGGCGTTAGCGTTAAGCTAACTAGTGTTAGCTTAGCAAACGCTTTGGGTAAAGCGTAGCAGCGAACCACAAAAGAAACGCTAGTCAGTTAAGAAACGATATATATACTGTATACCATACATTAAAAAAATACCAAAAAAACAAAACATGTCATACACACCATGTTATCATCAATACTGTAACATTGTCCTCTTACATATATATATTTTCTTTTTTAATTCCTCCTTCTCTCTATTTCTCTTTTGTTCCTGCATGTCTGAACTGAGTTCAATGGAGCTTAACTTAGGCTGACTTAGGTAAACTCTGCATAACTTAGCCCAGTGCTCAGGAACTTTTACAAGCACAGCACAACTTTCACCAATGTTTATTTCCAAACGTCAACAAATTTTCAGCATGCTGAAAATTCTCAACGAATACAACTTTCACCAGCGTTTGCCAACAAACACCAGCTACTCAGGGTTACAAAAATAATTTCTTTGTAAGTTGTCTGTGTTTTTTCAGCCGATTTAAGACAATTTTGCACCGCTGAATCCAAAAATGACATCCGTTTCTCTCAATCAGGTGCTAAGTAAAAACCTGTTCTTACTTAGTACTTACTTAGTACTGTGCATGTACTTACCTTTACATAAAGGTAAGTACATGCATAAGGGGAAACCCCGACAATTGCAGAAAGACCCCAGCAATCAGACAATCCTCTGTGAGCAAGCACTTTGCGACGGTGGAGAGGAAAAACTCCCTCTTAGCAGGAAGAAAGCTCCAGCAGAACCAAGCTCAGGGAGGGGCAATCATCTGCTGCGACTGGCTGGGGGGTGAGGGGATAGAGAAGAAGAAGAAAAGAACAGACATATAGAGCGCAAACAGCACGATGGGGACTCAGTCTATGGAAGAGAAGAAGATGTTAATGACCAGCAAAAATATTTAATTGAGAGTGAAGAAAGGTATGAAGCCCAGTGCATTGTTGGAGGTTCCCCGGCTGTCTAAACCTATTAGCAACATAACTAAGGGAGTGTTCAGGGGCATCTGATCCCTCCCTAATTATAGGCTATATCAAAAAGGAAGGTTTTAACCCTATTCTTAAAAACAGAGCTCGAGTCTGACTCCCAAATCCAGATTGGCAGCTGGTTCCAAAGGAGAGGAGCTTGATAACTGAAGGCTCTGCCTCCCATTGTACTTTTGGAGATTCTAGGTATTACAAGTAATTCGGCATTTTGAGAGTGTAGGGTAGTATCAAATCTTTTAAATAAAAAGGGGCCTGATGAGTTCAATGAGAGCGGACTTTTCCTCTAGATTTGATGGGATTATGACAGCGTTGGAAGGAATAAGAAAGGAATTGGGTGACTGTGTAGAACGAACGGCGCAGATGGAGCTCCGTCTCGCTAGTGCTGAAGATGACGTCACCCGTCTTCAATTAAAGGTGCGCATTTTGGAAAAAAAAAATAAATGTCTAGAAGATAATATTTTGGATTTGGAATCTCGGTCAAGACAGAATAACTTGAGGCTGGTGGGTCTTCCAGAGGAATCAGAAGGTCAGGACGTATATTCCTTTCTGGAAAAGTGGATTCCGGAGGTGCTGGGCAGCGAGGAGTTGCAATCAGCAGTGGTTCTGGAAAAAGCACATCGTATTGGCCCACGGAGAGATAAGGGACCGCCGAGGACCTTAATTATGAAGTTTCTTAGCAACAGAGACAGGATGAAGATCTTCAACGCTGCACGAGCTAAAGGAGAGATTAAACACCAGGATCAGCAGGTGCGGTTCTACCCAGATTTGGCCACAGGAATCCAACAATTGAGGAAGCAGTTTGATCCCATACGTAAGGAGCTGCGCAACCTTGGGATTCGTCATGGTGTAATCTATCCTGCGAGACTGCTGACCACGTATGAGGGCAGAACCCACATCTTCAAGACCCCAGAGGAGGCGCAGGAGTTCATCAAGAAGATCAAAGAAGAAGAAGAGACTGGTGGGAGCTAAGCATGAACAAAATATAAGGTAGAATAATTAAGCATTTGCACAGGCATCTGACTGACTTGAAGTAAATAGCAAGTTTACAAAATATAGATTGTATTATATATTAAAAAAAACAAAAACAAAACAAACAAAAAAAACTATGATGTACAAAGTTGTTAAAAATTTTGGAGTTAAGTTGGAAAACTACAGAGGAGAGTTAATGTTACGTCATTAAAAGCAGTAGAGTTAGGGTGATTGGGAGGATGAAGAAGGAGTGGCTTAGGCTGTTCCCTGTGGGTGTGGAGCGGTCGATGGCTATATCGGGAGACGGAATTTTTCTTTTGATTTTGGGGGGTTCGCCACAAGTGTGGGAAGGGGGAATTTGTTTGTGTGTAGTTTGTAGGATGAATGTTCAACCACTCATGTTTTTGCTTCTCTGTATGAGCATGTTTACACTGCAAGGTAATCCCAAACTCTCTATTGATCATAAACCAAAGTGTTAATCTTAATTTAACTTCATGGAATTGCAGAGGTCTACAAAATTTAAAAAAACTTAAACAAGTTATGAATAAAATAAAAGACATGGGTTCAAAAATTGTGTTTTTACAAGAAACTCATTTAATAGAGGAGGATATAATAAGAATTAGGAGTAGATGGCAAGGAAGTGTATTCACCTCATCATTCTCATCCCGGGCCAGGGGAGTTATGACTCTCATACATAAATCAGTCCCTTTTCAAGTGAAAAATGTAATTGGAGACAAACTTGGAAGATATGTAATCATTCAAGGTTCTTTGCTATTAGAAAATATAAATCTTGTGAACTTATATGGTCCCAATATAGATGATCAAAAGTTCTTTGCTAATTTATTTCTTATTTTATCATCACTTACAGGGCAACATATAATAGCAGGGGATTTTAATTGTACATTGAATCCAGGTATAGATAGATCAACAGGACTGGATTGTACGCACAATGGATGTAGGATGACTATTAATCATTTTATGAAAGAATTGAGATTGTTAGATATATGGAGAGAAATGAAACCACAAGTTAAAGCCTATTCTTGTTATTCCAGTACCTACAAGACATTCTCACGTATTGATTATTTTTTGATTTCCACAGAATTAAGATCTAAGATTCAAAACTGCTTTTATGATAACATCGTGATCTCTGATCATGCACCCTGTTGTCTAATATATGTAGATAAAAAATTGACAAAGGAATCAGGTAGATGGCAATTTCAGCATAAATGGCTTCAGGATGAGGAATTTGTCAAGTATATAGAAAAACAGATAGACGAGTACTTTGACATCAATACTACACAAACATCAGCATGTGTAAAGTGGGAGGCTTTCAAAGCTTTTATTAGGGGACATATTATTAGTTATACAGGATCAAAATCTAAGAAGACTCGAGAGGAGAGAGCTAAATTGGAACATAAAATGAAAAGTCTTCAGGAAAAAGTGTATGCAGGAAGTGATCCAAGGTTGGAGAATGAATTACTGATTTTGAGAGCTGAATACGACAAAAAATCAGCGAATAGAGCTGCCTCGAGTCTTCTAAGATTGAAACAATCTTTTTATGAACAAGGTGAAAAATCAGGAAAATTATTGGCATGGCAGATTAAACAATTAGAAATTAAAACACCAATTACTAGTATTATAAGTAACGGACAGGTAGTTATAGATCCTTTAGAAATTAACAGAGCCTTTAGAGATTACTATGAAAAATTACATGATACTAAAAATGAATTTGATTTAACAAAACTAAATGGGTTTTTGAACGAACTATCTATACCGTGTATTCCAAATGAAAACAGGGAGATATTGGAGTCTAAAATTAGTCAAGAAGAAGTTGGGCTAGCCATTGATAATATGAAATCAGGAAAAAGTGCAGGACCAGATGGTCTTCCAGTTGACCTTTATAAAAAATTTAAGAATAAATTAATAAAACCTTTTTTGGAAATGGTTTTAGAAGCATTTCAAAATAATAATTTACCATCATACATAAATAATGCCTTAATTATACTGCTGCCAAAACCAGGTAAGCCCTCTAATAAATGTGAAAATATGAGACCAATAAGCCTATTAAACGCCGACCTTAAGATAATCTGTAAAATTTTAGCAAGACGAATACAAGAAATTTTACCAAATATTATTAATCGAGATCAGAATGGCTTTATAAAGGGAAGACAAGGCTTCCATAATGTAAGAAGACTATTTAATATTATTTATTTTAATAAAGAAGCACCGGATACAGCTTTCCTATCACTGGACGCCGAAAAGGCCTTTGATAGAGTTGAATGGCCCTTTCTTTTTGAAGTCCTACAAAGGTTTGGACTTGGAAATAATTTCATAAAATGGGTTCAAATAATATACAATAATGCTACAGCAGAAATCCTAACAAATAACAATATTTCAAAACCAATAAAAATCAATAGAGGATGTCAACAAGGCTGTCCACTTTCACCTTTACTGTTTACTATGGCAATTGAACCTTTAGCGATAGCGATACGTTTACATTCACAAATATATGGAATTAAAGTTGGACCAACAGAACATAAAATCTCCCTGTACGCCGATGACATAATTTTGTTTATGTCGAATCTAAAAAAATCAATTCCAACCTTGTTGAATTTAATAAAGAATTTTGGGGAAATATCAGGATATAAAATAAATAAAACTAAATCTTCAATATTAATGCTAAATGAGACCCAGAGAAATTACCCAGCCCCTGAGGTAAATCAATTCAATGTTGTAAATCAGTTTAAATATTTAGGAATCCAAATTGTGCCTAAGCTAGAATCAGTCGCCAGTGTCAACTATGAAGCCTTAATGACAGATATCAATGAGTTAACTCAGAGATGGATGTCACTACCAATGTCGATGATCGGGAGAATCAATATACTTAAAAGTAATATTTTACCTAAAATACTTTATTTATTTCAATACATTCCCTTATCACCACCTTTAGATTTATTCTCAAGAATAAAAAAAAAGTTAGTGGAATTTATATGGAACAACAGGAGGGCTAGATTACGTCTGTCTTTATTATATTTACCATTTGATCGTGGAGGTCTGAAATGTCCAAATTTTATGTTGTATTATTGGTCGGCACAACTGAGGTCTATGACATATTATTTTTCATCAAATGATCTCCCTCACTGGACTGAAATGGAATCATACAATTTACCTTTACCTCTTCCCATATTCATATACTCAGATTCGGCAAAAAAATTACAAAAACAAGTTAAAAATCCATTTGTAAAGCATATGATCAAAATATGGTGTGAAGCTAAAAACTATTTAAAAGAACCACAGTTATTGTCACAATTTAGTCCAATATGGGGTAATCAATATTTTAAACCAGGGAGAGCGGACGCTGTATTTAAAGTATGGAATTTAAAAGGGATACAAAAGATTCAGGATTTATACAGTATTTGCCATGTGCAGAAAACATAATGTCTTTTGAAGAGCTGAGGATCAAATTTAATCTCAATAGAACACATTTTTTTAAATATCTTCAACTTAGAAACTTTATTCGATCAAATCAAAATAAAGCTCTCACTCGACCTATTTATTCATCCTTGGAAAAAATGATGATGAAAGATAGTAAAAGAAAGGGTATTATTTCAGAGTTTTATAACTCATTGACACTATCTTCAAGTGAAAATTCACTGAAAAGATTAAACTACTGGAAAGAAGATCTGCAAACTGAAATTTCAGAGGAACAATGGGAATTGGCTTGTACAGAAGCTCAAACCAAATCAATAAATGTACGCCTTAAATTGATACATTTCAAATGGTTAATGCGGATGTATGTTACACCGGAGGAGTTAAATAAATATAACAAAAATATACCAGATACATGCACAAAATGCATGGAAAGTAAAGGAACTCTATTTCATTGTGTATGGGAATGTAGATTAATAAGAATGTTTTGGGAAGAGGTGAGGGTAACAATTGAAAAAATAATCTCAAAACAAATCATATTGAATCCTAAACTGTTTTTGTTGGGTCTGTACCCAGAAAAGCATAATTTTAATAAAAGTGAAAGAACATTAATAGACCTCAGTTTGCTTAATGCCAAAAAATGTATTGCACTATTATGGAAAAAGACTCATAGACCAGATGTGACTCAGTGGTTAAGACAGATGTTAACAAACCTTCCATTAGAAAGAATAACATATATACTGAAATCAAAGGAAATTGTGTTTGAGAATATATGGAGACCTTTTATTGATTATGTAAAAAATTTAAACATAACTCTTGAAGAAGAAGGTGAATGATGTGTGTGGACCTTGTAAATTCCCAACTGGTGAACATAATATGTATATTTATGTATTGGATTGTCTAGACTAAACAGAGGAGCATTGTTGAAGATTTGATTTTGCTGGTGGTTGTTGGTGTTTTTAGTGCATCTTTTTTTTTTTTTTTTTTGTAGTACTTTAGTGTTAGTGTTTGATTGTTTGTATCATGTTTGTTAAAAAAAAAAAAGGTTCAATAAAGATATTGTGGAAGAAAAAGGGGCCTGATTATTAAGAGCTCTGTAAGTGAGAAGAAGGATTTTAAACTTAATTCTAAATTCTATGCGAATCCAATGAAGGGAGGCCAGAACCGGAGAGATATGATCTCTCTTCCTAGTACCTTTTAAAGCTCTTGCTGCAGCATTTTGGATCAGCTGAAGGCTTTTTAAAGATGCTGATAATAGTTACAATATCTAATCTAGAGCTAACAAAAGCGTGGATTACTTTCTCAGCATCACTATGAGACAAGATGCTGCTAATCTTGGCAATATTATGCAAATGATAGAAGGCAGTCTTAGAAACAAGTTTAATATGTGAATTAAAAAACAGATCTTGATGACAAATAACTCCAAGGTTCCTCACAGAACTATTAGTGGGTAGGTGCACTAAGTGTACATGTGCTTTATACTATTTCTGTAATAAAGTTCAGTTCTAGCACAACATCCTTGTCCGTCTTCATTCCGGGTTTGTGGACAAAAGATTTGGCAACAAGAATTTCAAACCATGGAAGTGTGCTTGAGACCACTACGTCCCTTCCTTGAGTCCCCGGGTGAACCAACTGTCCCGTGGCCATGAGGGCTGGACGCATTTGAAACCTATGTTGCGGTGTTGGACCTGGGAAAACTGGATAAAGTAAGGAAACGAGCACTTCTTGCCCACAACCTCGGCATAGAAGATCAGAGAATTTTCCACATGTGAGTCTGACAGAGTCGTATGTGGATTTTGTTGAACTGCTTGCTAGCTACTTTGCTACACCAGCCAACGTGATAGCACAAAGGATTTGATTCCGCCAACGGCAACAGAGAATTGGTGAGTCTACACAACAATTCGTTGCCAACCTGAGACATTTGGCTAGCATGTGCCATTTTGTACTGTTGGAACACAAGATGTTGTGGGACCAGTTAGCTGAGCATTTATTTACCTTTTGTTCTTATTAAAGACAAAAATAGAAAGGAGATGACTTTACCTTCTTAACATGTTTCGATTGTGCACTGCAGCCTTCATCAGAAGAGTCAGCTGATTGCTGTCAGGTGACATTTATCAGCTGACTTTCGTAGACGGGGCCAGCTCAGCAGACCTGTCAGATCCACCGAGCCGGCCCCGCCTTTCGCCGTCATATGGTCTCTGGAGAATGTGATCCCAGGTGTGGGAAAGCATAAAGGCCCCCTCATCTCGATTCATGGTGTCTTTTCCCCGCTTCCTGATTTCTGTGGCCTCCTTGATCCAGCGTTTGTGTCTGTTGCTCTCTGATCAAATAATTTTTGCGTTATCCCAGTCCATGATATGATTATTTCTTTTGCAGTGATCTGATATTGCTGATTTTAATGTTTCTTGTTCTGCCTTTTCTTTTTGTGATCTTGTGAATCGTCCTTGTGTTTCCTTCTCACATTCCTTCTGGTGTTCTTTTTTTCTTGTGGTGAATGATCTTCCAGTTTCTCCAATGTAGGTTTTGTTGCATGATCTGCATGATATTTCATATATTACATTGCATTTTTTGTCTTGTTCTATTCTGTCCTTGGGGTGTACTAATAACTGTCTTAATTTTTTGTGTGGTTTTACTGCTGTGTTTATTT
Organism: Pholidichthys leucotaenia; assembly: GCA_020510985.1. Lineage (NCBI taxonomy): Eukaryota > Metazoa > Chordata > Actinopteri > Cichliformes > Pholidichthyidae > Pholidichthys > Pholidichthys leucotaenia. The sequence continues at coordinate 31,496,476 of CM035848.1, forward strand.
TGTATTTTTTCATGATCCTTTGAATTGGTTCTGTGATCCCTCGGATGTATGGTATAGTTATGGTGTCCTTGTTTTTGATTTCGGCTTTTGTTTTGTGTCTTATTTCCTGTTTGTTTTCTTTGTTTTTGACTTGCTGTTTCCCTTTGTTTATGGCCCATACTGGATATTGGCAGCGTATAAGTGCATGTTTTATGTGGTTTCCTCCTCCTGTCTGTCTTCTTGGTCTGTGATGATGGTGGCCCGTTCATATAACGTCCTGACAACTGATAGTTTGTGTGCTGTGGGGTGTTCTGATGTCCATAGTAGGTATTGATCTGTGTGGGTTGGTTTCCTGTAGACTGTGATTTTTATGCTACCGTCATCGTTGTGGTGGATTTTCATGTCCAGAAAGGCTATGGTGCCATTTTCCTCCTCTTCGTGTGTGAATTTTATATTCCCAGTGCTGTCCGTGCTAGGATCCCGTGTCCTGGGATCACATTCTCCAGAGACCATCTGACGGCGGAAGGCGGGGCCGGCTCGGTGGATCTGACAGGTCTGCTGAGCTGGCCCCGCCTACGAAAGTCAGCTGATAAATGTCACCTGACAGCAATCAGCTGACTCTGCTGATGAAGGCTGCAGTGCACAGTCGAAACATGTTAAGAAGTTAAAGACATCTCCTTTCTATTTTTGTCTTTAATAAGAACAAAAGGTAAATAAAAGAAGACAAAATGATCCTACTTGAGCAGTTAGCTGAGCACACATGTAACCTAAGGCTAAGAGCTAAGACGCTAATGGCGCTAAACAATATGACGCTAGCTAGTACAATAGCACTAGCTTGAGTCAGTGGAGAAATTAGCAACAGAGCTAAATGGGCACCAGTTACGGAAGCTACCCGGAGAGACGATGCTGGCTAATGCGGTGGGCACAGAGGATTGTGAAGATAGGGCCAAAGAGTACGAGATGAACACCATTAACCGAAGGACCACTCCGAGAGTCCCGTCTGTGGTAGCTGTGGGTCCCCAACACACCAGGACAGAGCATGTTTTTGCCTGGTGAGAGGACAGTGTAACAAGTGTGGACACTTAAACCATTTCGCCAGAGTGTGCCGGTCACCGGTGCCGTGGAGCCCGCCAAGTAAGCCAAGCCACCCGCCAACAGCAACCATTCGTGTGGTAAGGCCTGACATCAATGGTTACACATACGGCATGGTTGAGTTGGACGGCGTAGCTTTACCACTACTGCTCGACATGGCGGCAGTTAGGCCAATGTTAAACTGGGGCACGATGAAGAAATTTTTCCCCAACCACAAAATTAAGAAGAACCCAATGGAGCTGTATGGTTACGGTGGTCACAGACTCTGTAATGCAGGAACAGTTGATCTACTACAAGTCGAAGATTATGTACAACGTCACGTTCCAAGTAATGGCACACGGTGACAACATTATGGGATGCGACCTCTTCTATAGACTGGGCTTCACTATCCGAGACAGCGCTGGGTTTGAATGGTCCGGGTGCTGCAATTGGGGCATGACAGACCTCGGCGACAATGCCGTGGTGTGGGACAAGGTAATTTGAAGCAGCACCAACACCAAACCATCCACCCCACGCACTCAGGAGGGAGGGGGGCAGCAGCCGGACTTGCCTCTGTCCCTCACCCGACCAGAACTGCAGGAGAGGGAGCCCGTGTATGCAGAAAACCCTGAGGCACAGCAACAACAACCAGGCACAGACACCACTCACGACGCAGCACAACAGAGCACTTCAGACGGGAGAGAGGAGGAACCGGACTGCTTCCGTACCCACTCTCAACAAGCTACCGAGGTTACAACCGAGCCGACGGGTGAAGAGTCCACTACAACGAACGACACGGGAGAGACACCGGATACCTTCCGTACCCACATCCAGCCTCAGATGATGGAATCAACAGCAGTGACAATGGATGAAGGGTCCGCAACAAACACGGTAACAACAGAACCGTCACAGCACGATGAAGATCCCAAACAGGACGAGCATACAGCGCCACCGGGATCACAATGACACACAAAACCGAGCAAAGTGCCACTCCAGGTCATGGACTAGGTTCGGGTTCATACTAGCGAGAGACTGGGATGGCGACTGACTTGGTCATAGCCAACAAGACAACAAGCGCCGCTGAGGATCGTGGCAAAACTGGGATCAGTGTGCTTTCGGCTGACAGATGGTTCAGTTCGGCACGCAAACAAACTATGGCATGTTCAGGTGGCTGCTCCAGACAGCGAGGCTTCGCAGGAGGCAGCTGCCACAGTGTGGGACCCGGGCCCCAGTGTCATGAAGATTGGCCCTGGGCCGGGGGTCCAACAGCTCCAGGGATGCGTCCACCATGGGCCCGCTACAAGGCCCTTCCGGCAGAACTGCTTTCCCCATGGAAGACTGTAGAAAAAAGCTGTTCTGGTAGGAGCGTGGTTGAGGAGGTGTCAGAATAACCAAGCCATCCACGTCGGGTCTAGCGGTGGTCTACCCGCAGACCCTAGTTCTTAGTTCTGATCAGAGTTCTTTGAAAAAAAAAGTTCTTTGGAAAAAGAGAAGTTGAGTGTTGAATGTTTTGAATAAATAATAATGTTGAAGTGTGTGTTAAATAAGAGTGATTTAGCAATACTGCTAATTTGCATCTGTAGTCCCCCGGCAGGTCACAAAGACACATAATCATACACAAGAAGAACATCTGCAATGAACCTGTATAAAGTGGATATGCAAAAGTGCAAGAGTTAAGTTGCTACAAAACAAAACATTCAAATGTCTCACAAGTGAAGTGCTGTGTATGCGTACACACACATGCACCCAAGCACCTCACAGCAACAACAAACAACAGCGATGATCAAGAGATGGGGCATATGTGTGTGATGCACGGACACGTACAAATGATCATGCCGCAGAGCATCCACTAGTTATGCGTACAGTTTTGGTTGTTTAAAAGCCAATTTTTAAGATGAGTCTTAAAAGTGTTTAGTGTAGTTCATTCTCTGATTGCCGGTGGTATGTTTTTCCAGATCTTGGTGCCCCTCACTGATAGCACAGATTGAGCAAATGTGATGCGTCTGTGGGGGACCTCACAGTCTCCCCTAGTGATTGCTCTGGTGGTTGTACCGGTGACAGTCCTCAGTGCGTAGCCATTTAATAAAACTGTTTTACATGTTGTTATTAAACACTGTAACACTGGTCAACACCAAATTTATTGTCTAAGTTTTTTTTAGCTGATTTAGGACAATTTTGATGTGCTGAATTCAAAAATCACATTGGTTTTGCTCAGTCAGGTCAACTTTTTGAACTATGGCCACATGTTGTTTTTTTTACATTTTTGTTTACATGTACGGATATTTTCGCTTTATATGATGCAAAATTCTTTTTTATTTCTTGAAATTTCTCAAACTCTGAAGTTTGGCAGTCAACCTGGCCCTCCACTCCATCCTGCAGCACCTGGACTCCCCGGGAACCTACGCCAGGATCCTGTTTGTGGACTTCAGCTCTGCATTCAACACCATCCGCCCCACTCTGCTCCAGGACAAGCTGTCCCTGCTCGGCGTGCCTGACTCCCTCTGCAGGTGGATCACCGACTTCCTGACGGACCGGAGGCAGTATGTGCGGCTGGGGAAGTCTGTCTTGGACTCTGTTAGCATCAGCATTGGATCACCCCAGGGCTGTGTACTTTCCCCCCTACTCTTCTCCCTTTATACCAACTCCTGCACCTCCTCCCACCAGTCTGTTAAGCTGATCAAGTTTGCGGACAACACCACCCTCATCGGGCTCATCTCCAACGGCGACGAGTCCGTCTACAGGAGAGAGGTGGCCCAGCTGGTGTCCTGGTGCAGCCACAACAACCTGCAGCTGAACGCTCTGAAGACAGCGGAGATGATTGTGGACTTCAGGAAAGTCACAACCCCCCTGCCCCCCCTCACCATCACAGGCTCTCCCATCACCATGGCAGATTCCTTCCGCTTCTTGGGCACCACCATCACCCGGGACCTCAAATGGGAGCCAACCATCAGCTCCCTCATCAAAAAGGCCCAGCAGAGGATGTTCTTTCTGCGGCAGCTGAGGAAGCTCAAGCTACCCACCAAGATGTTAGTGCAGTTCTACACGGCCATCATCGAGTCCATCCTCACCTCCTCCATAACCGTGTGGTACGCAGGAGCCACTGCCAGGGACGGACTAAGGCTGCAGCGTGTCGTGCGCACTGCTGAGAAGGTGATCGGCTGCAAGCTCCCATCTATCCAGGACCTGTACATCTCCAGGACCCGGAGGCGTGCAGGCCGGATCATAGCCGATCCTTCACACCCTGGTCACGTACTGTTTGCCCCCCTCCCCTCAGGTAGAAGACTTCGGTCCATTCAGACTAAAACCTCCCGGCACATGAACAGCTTTTTTCCCTCTGCCATCAGACTGCTGAACATTAAGTGACTTATTGACTCTTGTGCACTATATACAGCAGCTCATGTCGTTCATCACTTTTTTCTGTTGCATTATTGACTGCACTGTGGTACCCCATATTATCTGCTACTTGCTAATTTTTTTAAATCTGCCTTGACTAGTATTACTCATTATTATTATTATTATTATTACTTATTATTCTACACTTATTGCATGTTTTTAGTCTTTTAGTTTTTTTAGTTTATCTCTTTATCTCTTCATGTTTTTAATGTTGCAGCATGGCACCGAGACAAATTCCTAGTTTGTGTACTACATGAACAATGGCAATAAATCTGATTCTGATTCTGATTCTGAAGAGTTTGCATGCACCAATTTATGACATGATGTCATAAATTGTCATGATGGCTGATTACTGTTGGACTCTGAAGAGAGACATCCCTGCCGCTGAGCATTCTAGAGGTTCAAATAAACAGAAGTTGAAGCTCGGAATTTTGAACAATCATGACGTAGCATTCAGTTTACATGTACTTACCTTTATCAGTATCTACTATTCAATTTACAGTAATCGAAGTTTGTAACATTTAATCAATAAATTGTGTTAGAAAATGATTTTTTCTCTTAAAAATCTATTTCAGATGAGAAATATTAACAAAAATCAACCGATAATGTCACAAAAATGTAAATCGATTTAGTCAGAAGATCAGATTTTTTAAAAAATCAGCTTAGCATAAAAACCTGACCTGATCGAGAGAAACACATGTCATTTTCGGATTCAGTGGTGCAAAATTGTCTTAAATCAGTTGAAAAAACACAGACAACTTACAAAAAAATTATTTTTGTAACCCTGTGTAATAATGAAAGCACCAAGGTGCTGATGCCTCAGTGCCTGTGGCATGGTAGCATGGGGGGCTGAAAAAAAAGTCACACTGCCACTTCTAGTGGGCGGCCATAGTTATTACAATAGCTTTTTTTTTTTTTTTTTGCAGCTGCATTGATGGTAAAGGTAAGTTAAATTTGTGTTTATTTTGAAAACAAAGCCTTATCTGGAAATTGTGGCAAATTAAAAGTCAAGAAAATATGGCCATACAATGATACAAGCCTTTAGTTCCAGTTGATTTTGAGTGGGTGAGCTGAAAAGCTGGTAACAGACAGACAGACAGATACACACACAGACACGTGATTACCATATGCCTACGTCGTCTTTGCACTGAGGCATAAAATACAGAAGCACAAGAATAAAATTAGGATCACAAAGAAAAATGCTGGAGTTGTGGAGGTAATAGAACAGGCGAGATGCGACAAGCTGGAAGGGTGCAAGGTTTTATTTCCTCCAACATAATGAAACACGCTTTGTAGCTCAGTGAGCTACTGCGCTGCTGAGGCATGTATAACAAGCTCTTTTATACCGTTATACAGACAGAGAGAATGCATGGCACATTAGCATAGTGATTGTCATCTCATACATATCAGTCAATACATATCATTAATATGACATCAGCTGGCGCCCGGATGTCCTCTCTGTCGTCCGGGGACGTATACAGCCATGGACAAAATTGTTGGTACCCCTCTGTTAATGAAAGAAAAACCCACAATGGTCACAGAAATAACTTGAATCTGACAAAAGTGGTAATAAATAAAAATTCCATGAAAATTAACTAGTGAAAATCAGACAATGCTTTTGAATTGTGGTTCAACAGAATTATTTTAAAAAACAAACTCATGAAACAGGCCTGGACAAAAATGATGGTACCCTTAACTTAATATTTTGTTGCGCAACCTTTTGAGGTAATCACTGCACTCAAACGATTTCTGTAACTGTCAATGACACTTCTGCACCTCTCAGCAGGTATTCTGGCCCACTCCTCATGAGCAAACTGCTCCAGTTGTCTCAGGTTTGAAGGGTGCCTTCTCCAGATGACATGTTTCAGCTCCTTCCACAGGTGTTCAATAGATTTAGATCAGGGCTCATAGAAGTCCACTTTAGAATAGTCCAATGTTTCCCTCTTAGTCATTCTTGGATGTTTTTAGCTGTGTTTTGGATCATTATCCTGTTGCAAGACCCATGACCTGCGACTGAGACCAAGCTGTCTGACACTGGGCAGCACATTTCTCTCTAGAATACCTTGATAGTCTTCAGATTTCATTGTACCCTGCACAGATTCAAGACACCCTGTGCCAAATGCAGCAAAGCAGCCCCAGAACATAACAGAACCTCCTCCATGTTTCACAGTAGGGACAGTGTCTTTTTCTTGGTATGCTTCATTTTTGCGTCTGTGAACATAGAGCTGATGTGCCTTGCCAAAAAGTTCCAGTTTTTTCTTGTCTGTCCATAGGACATTCTCCCAGAAGCTTTGTGGCTTGTCAACATGCAGTTTGGAAAATTCCGGTCTGGCTTTTTTATGATTTGTTTTCAACAGTGGTGTCCTCCTTGGTCGTCTCCCATGAAGTCCACTTTGGCTCAAATAATGACGGATGGTGCGATCTGACACTGATGTACCTTGACCTTGGAGTTCACCTTGAATGTGTTTAGAGGTTGTTCTGGGCTCTTGTTACCATTCGTATTATCCGTCTCCTCCTGCGGCCACGTCCAGGGAGGTTGGCTACAGTCCTGTGGATCTTAAATTTCTGAATAATATGTGCAACTGTAGTCACAGGAACATCAAGCTGCTTGGAGATGGTCTTATAGCCTTTACCTTTAACATGCTTGTCTATAATTTTCTTTCTAATCTCCTGAGACAACTCTCTCCTTTGCTTCCTCTGGTCCATGTTTAGTGTGGTACACACCATGTCAACAAACAGCACAGTGACTACTTGTCACCCTTTAAATAGGCCGACTGACTGATTACAAGTTTGTAGACACCTGTGATGTTAATTAGAGGACACATCTTGGTTGAGCATGTCCCTATGGTCACATTATTTTCAATCTTTTCTAGGGGTACCATCATTTTTGTCCAGGCCTGTTTCATGAGTTTGTTTTTTAAAATAATTCTGTTGAACCACGATTCAAAAGCATTGTCTGATTTTCATTGGTTAATTTTCATAGATTTTTTATTTATTACCACTTTTGTCAGATTCAAGTTATTTCTGTGACTATTGTGGGTTTTTCTTTCATTAACAGAGGGGTACCAACAATTCTGTCCACGTCTGTACATAACAGTCCATTGTTCTGCCCCTCTTCCTGCTTCTGGGTGCGAGAAGAATGTCCACCCGCTGTGTCTAGTGTCCCCCACAGAGTAACAGGTTTTATTAATTGATTGCAAGTATAGTTACATGATGTCGTGCAATAGCAGGTAAACATATCAAAATTTTCAAAAGTAAAAGCATAATTACGAATATTAAATCACAACAGTTTGGATGTTTCACACTTATGTGTAATGAATATTGAGAGTTTCTTAAATAATCTTCCAAAAAACTAAATTTGTCCAAACATTAATTTACTGAAATACAGTAGCAGTTTCTTGCATCCACCTCATTCCTAGCCCCCATGATGCCTTGTGTAAATTATGGGCGCAACTTCCGGTACTAGTTTAGAACGTGGGGTTGTCACAGAAACAGAACACTTTTCTTTGTTAAAAAAAATAATGACTTTGGCATCAAAAATGAGGGAACACAGCCTTTTCCACCTCAAAAAGAGTAATATAACCATACCACTTTCAATGACTATCGAGGGACAGGAAGATGACCTTAAAAAGTGGCCTGGCAGACAGTAGTTCCGTTAATTAGCTCTGCTGCTAAGATGCTAACGCTGTAAACAAATAAAAGCTCTGAGATATATAAGGATATATCAATATCTCCATCGCAATAAAGTTGGTTGCATTTTGTTAAAATATGTTGGACATAATCAGATTTACTTCAGAGCAGACGTAGAATCAAGTCAGAGTCACAAAGAATCACAGCACCGTGCTTGGGTGTTAATGTCAGGGTGAAACAGACAGCTGCAGCTGTTCGTTTTACCCTGAAATTAAAATGCTCATGCTGCTGTCATGCCATGAATGCTTGTTATTCAATTTAACATGTACAGCCCTTTTCTGACAATTGTTTAAAATTCTATTAATCTATATTTTGTGATGATTTAGAATTAATGCATACTGAAGTTGCTAATATCAAGTTCATATCGTTCCAATGCAGTGCAACGGATGAAAAAAAAAAGCACTATTATGTATGGAAATACCTGGTGAAGAATGAGGCAAGATGATGGTTGTGTCAAACATAGTTTTATTATGGAACTATGTACAGCGCAGTACACAGCAGGCACCAGCGTGGGCATCTGGCAGAGAGACCAAGCTATGGTGATCGCCCCTATATAGGGCAGTGTGGTGACGTGACAGGAAGTCCATGTCACCACACTGCACTTCATAATAAAGTGCCCCAAATACATATATCACAAAAACTATTTGATATCTTTCTTAAATCGTTAAGCCTTAGGAAGCAAACGGTTACTATTTTTTTTATTTATTATTTTACTTCATGCAGCCTTGCATCTGGTGACATAATACCAACGTCAGATCTGTTACATTCATACAAGTGAAAGCATTCCTGGTGCTGTTGTGTCTGTCCTGTGTCTGTACCACCGATCACATCAATAGTCCCTTTTAGTTTTCAGTGCATGATCTACTCATTGCTGTTGAAGCCACAGCTTTAGCTGTGCTTATTTGTGAGGGGCCTCACACCACGAACAGCAGCAAGAACCAGAACGACGCAAAAACATTCAAAAATACAAAAACTACAAGGGCTGAAATTAGCTGCCACTTGACTGCAAAACAGGTATGTGGACTATACATTAAAACAGATTTGAAACACTTTTAAAAACACTATTTTAAATGCCCCTGCTATTCCACTCTTGCTGACTGATTTAACACTACTTTAGCCGAAACCGGAAGTTGCTCCCGTAATGGTTTCGACAGCACCCTCAGGAATAAGGTGGATAAACAGTTAACATGTAATATTCTTATTTATCTTCCAGCCTGTTATCTTCACAGCTGATCTGACTGATGGTCCTCAGATTTGCCACCATGGCCCTCAGAAAGACAAAGAGGAAAGAAAAACAGCAATGAGCAAAGCAAACAGCATAAAAATGTGATTATTGTTACAGATGTGATAGATATAAAAGATACAGATGTCATGTTTCTCCTCAGCTTAATAAATTGCTCGGAAACCACAAGTTTGGTCAGGGTTGGCGGGATGATGAGGCTGCTTGGTGACGTCATCACACCAAGCATACAACTGCGGGGGACAGCCATTTTACAGCCTCTTTGTTACGGCGCTCTCTTAGCTCAGCCTCCCAACAACACAGTGATGTACCACAGGAACAGTCTGTGTAATAAAGTTTGTGTTCCAAGCAAACGCCACTCTCTGTGAGTCCTTCCAGTTTTCCAGACATAACAATTACCCATGCTAGCATTTGGAAGACATCTGAAATGACTACATAAGGATTAAAGCTCCTAATGACATCACGGACGACGCAGTCAACCTGGCCCTCCACTCCATCCTGCAGCACCTGGACTCCCCGGGAACCTATGCCAGGATCCTGTTTGTGGACTTCAGCTCCGCATTCAACACCATCCGCCCCACTCTGCTCCAGGACAAGCTGTCCCTGCTCGGCGTGCCTGACTCCCTCTGCAGGTGGATCACCGACTTCCTGACGGACCGGAGGCAGCATGTGCGGCTGGGGAAGTCTGTCTCAGACTCTGTTAGCATCAGCATCGGATCACCCCAGGGCTGTGTACTTTCCCCCCTACTCTTCTCCCTTTATACCAACTCCTGCACCTCCACCCACCAGTCTGTTAAGCTGATCAAGTTTGCGGACGACACCACCCTCATCGGGCTCATCTCCAACGGCGATGAGTCCGTCTACAGGAGAGAGGTGGCCCAGCTGGTGTCCTGGTGCAGCCACAACAACCTGCAGCTGAACGCTCTGAAGACAGCGGAGATGATTGTGGACTTCAGGAAAGTCACAACCCCCCTGCCCCCCCTCACCATCACAGGCTCTCCCATCACCATTGCAGATTCCTTCCGCTTCTTGGGCACCACCATCACCCGGGACCTCAAGTGGGAGCCAACCATCAGCTCCCTCATCAAAAAGGTCCAGCAGAGGATGTTCTTTCTGCGGCAGCTGAGGAAGCTCAAGCTACCCACCAAGATGTTAGTGCAGTTCTACACGGCCATCATCGAGTCCATCCTCACCTCCTCCATAACCGTGTGGTACGCAGGAGCTACTGCCAGGGACAGACTAAGGCTGCAGCGCGTCGTGCGCACTGCTGAGAAGGTGATCGGCTGCAAGCTCCCATCTCTCCAGGATCTATACATCTCCAGGACCCGCAGGTGTGCAGGCCGGATCATGGCCGATCCTTCACACCCTGGTCACGTACTGTTTGCCCCCCTCCCCTCAGGTAGAAGACTTCGGTCCATTCAGACTAAAACCTCCCGGCACATGAACAGCTTCTTCCCCTCTGCCATCAGACTGCTGAACATTAAGTGACTTATTGACTCTCGTGCACCATGTACAGCAGCTCAACCAGACTCATGTCATTCATCACTGTTTTTCTGTTGCATTATCGACTGCACATCATCTGCTACTTGCTAATTTATTTAAAATTGCTGTGACTAGTATTATTATTATTATTATTATTATTACTTATTATTCTACACTTATTGCATGTTTTTTTTTTTTTTTTTTTAGTTTATCTCTTTATCTTATCATGTTTTAATGTTGCAGCATTGCACCGAGACAAATTCCTAGTTTGTGTACTACATGAACAATGGCAATAAATCTGATTCTGATTCTGATTATAAGAATTGATAAAATTGCCAGAAGAACTATCTGAGTTTTTTTTCCAATCATATGTAAGATTTTACCTGAAAACAATGAAATTTTACGATAAAATTGGAATGTTTTCATTTTTAAGTCATTAACAATCCTGACCAGGGCTGTCAGGAGCCGAGCCGGCTTGAGTTCCCCCAGCTTGGTCCTGATCCCTCTGTGGGTCTTGGTGCCATTGTGTATGCATGTATAGTATGTTTTTCCAGTGTGTTATTGTATCCATAGCCACTGCTCTGGGGCCGCCAGCTGTGTGTACTGCTGACAGTCTGCCAGTCCGACCTCGCCCCCCTCACTGATTACCATCAGCTGTTCCCAGGTTCAGGTTCAGGTTCAGGTTCAGGTTCCTTTATTTGTACCCATAGGTAGATTCGTTCCCAGCCCCGTTGATCATCTTTCCCTGGTCAGTGATGGAGGGATCTTGTCTGGCTCTTAGGGAGGAGAGCCGGGTGCGGCTCCCAGCCACATCTGGACTCCCCTCACTGGGCTATGCCACTGCTGGTGACCCTAACTGTTGCTCCTCTCCTATCCCCTTTGAGCTCCTTTCTAGGGTCGCCGGAGAGGAGCTGCCACTACCTGGGTTGCACATAGATGACGATGCGGGCCCGGTTGTCCTGGAGGAGATTGACGGGGGTGTAGCACCCGACTGACCGGAGGAACCCTAAATCGCCAGAGTCCTCGATGGCGGCGGAGCCTGAGTTCAGGCAAGTGTGCTCCATTATGTCAGTAGTGTCAATGTCGATGTCACACTGCCCAACTCTTGGTGAGGAGGACCCGGTGTGGCTCACAGTAGCCCTCGGGGCTGCCTCACCGGGCTCTGCCACTGCCGGCGACCCTGACCTGGTCTCTCTTTCTCCCTCTTTGGGTTCGGAGCCCCCTGACAGGGTCGCCAGAGAGCAGCTGATCCCGCCAGAGGCCTCCAAGGATCGGGGGTTAGCGCCAGGGGTCAAGGGGAGCATGACCTCCCCCGTTGGGGAGACCACCACGGGTGCAGCAACGCTCCAGCCGGAGTTCACCGTGGGTGCAGCAAAGCTCCAGCCGGAGGTCACTGCGGGTGCAACAGAGCCTCAGCCGGAGGTCACCGTGGGTGCAGCAAAGCTCCAGCCGGAGGTCACTGTGGGTGCAGCAGAGCCTCAGCCGGAGGTCACTGTGGGTGCAACAGAGCCTCAGCCGGAGGTCACCGCGGGTGCAGCAAAGCTCCAGCCGGAGGTCACTGCGGGTGCAGCAGAGCCTCAGCCGGAGGTCACCACGGGTGCAGCAAAGCTCCAGCCGGAGGTCACTGTGGGTGCAGCAGAGCCTCAGCCGGAGGTCACTGTGGGTGCAACAGAGCCTCAGCCGGAGGTCACCGCGGGTGCAGCAAAGCTCCAGCCGGAGGTCACTGCGGGTGCAGCAGAGCCTCAGCCGGAGGTCACCACGGGTGCAGCAAAGCTCCAGCCGGAGGTCACTGTGGGTGCAGCAGAGCCTCAGCCGGAGGTCACTGTGGGTGCAACAGAGCCTCAGCCGGAGGTCACCGCGGGTGCAGCGGAGCTGGCCCGGTCGGGGTCCATCGCGGAAGCAGCTGTGGCCCAAGCCGAGACCACCAAGGGTGCTATGGATCTTTCTGAGGATGCCCGTGGCTCCCTTCTCCTCTCTGTCTGACGCCTTGGGGGTTCCCTCTCTACGGTCCGGGCACCCCGCTGTGAGCCTTCCGGTGGGCAGGCTGCCTCCTGCTTCATCCTGCCGGTCCTGGTGGCTTTACAGCGCTGGCTGACCGCCTGAGGGACTGGGGTTCTGGGCCAGATGGCCCTTGCAGTTCGGCAGGCCACCAGACTCTATCCGCCGAACTGCCCACTGGGCCTGGGACTCTGGGCGGCCTCCCGAGCCTCCATGTCTTTGGACATAGAAGGGCTATTGTGGACCCTGGACAGGGTACTGTGTTCCCACTTTTCCTGTTCCCCCTACCTCCCACCCGGGTTTGTGTTGTTTGTTCCTGTTGGGGGGGGGGGATCTGGGATGTTACCTTGGGTGTCTGGAAATCTACCCCTTAAAGGGGGGGTTCTGTCAGGAGCCGAGCCGGCTTGGGTTCCCCCGGCTTGGTCCTGATCTCTCTGTGGATCTCGGTGCCATTGTGTATGCATGTATAGTATGTTTTTCCAGTGTGTTACCGTATCCATAGCCACTGCTCTGGGGACGGCAGCTGTGTGTACTGCTGACAATCTGCCAGTCCGACCACGCCCCCCTCACTGATTACCATCAGCTGTTCCCAGCCCCGTTGATCATCTTTCCCGGTCCTCGCCCAGGTGCCTCCAATTGACCATCCCCAGCAATGCGTTACTTTAGGAGCCTTTTCCCAGTCACGCATTGCTGGGTCACTGCGCTTCATGTGGTCGTCTATCGCCAGTGTAAGTTAAGGTCAACTAAGGATTGTGTTTCCTCAGGGTGTCACTAGGACGTTCTCGGATAGCTCCAGAATTATGAGTAATTGCTGTGCGTGTTTTCCCCGATGATCCTCACCCAGACTGCTGAGCGTCCCGGAGGACTCCTTTACAGCTCTGAGTGCGAATGTTATGCATTGGAACTGTTGTCAGTTGTTACGCCTAATAAATGTGTGTGTGGTGTAAACCCAGCACTTAAATCCTCATCCTTTCACCCCTCGCCGTGCGCATTGGAGAAGCGCACAGGAGGGTTTATGACAAGGGCTGTCTCAGTACTGTGGTTTGTCCTAAAACCAGACTGGTTGTCATCAAATATGTTTTTTGATATTAAAAACATGATTTAACTGAATAAAAATGAGTTTTTCTAAAACTGCTTAAAAATGGTAAGTTGGATACTGGTCCGTAAATTATTAAGGTTTTCAGGATCTAAATTACTCTTCTTCAGGAGGGGCCTCGCCACTGTCATTTTAAAGGCAGCAGGGAAAATACCTGTCTGGAGAGAGTAATTCATTTTGTTTGAAAGTTCCTCCTGGAAAAATCCACAAAATGTTTTTAAGAGTGATGTGGGAATGGGATCTAAGAGACAAGTTGTTGGATTGACTTGGGAGAAAACTAGACCAAGATTTTAAGCATCTCAAGTCATCTCAAGTCATACAACTCAAGTCATACCATATAAAATCTGAGAACCCATTGGATGTAAAAAAGGATCTATAAATAATATCCACAATATAAATGTAACAAAATCAAAAAAAAGTCAAAAGGAAAAAAAAATCATTGTTTACATTTTGTTTCAAACACAAACTTCTCTCAGAGAAACTCAGATATCATTTCTACTTCTGATTAACAGCAGTGATCACCAGGGGAGCAGAGTTTTTACCGCCATAATTTGGCTCAGGACTGAAGTATGGGTAGAGCTTCTGACTGAAGGAGCAGTCAGTGAAGGAGTAGATCAGAGCTGCAGCATCTACATCATAGAAGGAGACCAGACCCTCCTCATAGTCCACAAACACTCCCACTTTCTTAGGACCAGACTGAAGACAGAGGTGAACAGGAGGACCAGCAGCAGCGATGTACTCACTTCTATTTCTTAAAGAAACAGACCAGAAACCATCCTGAGGTCTCACCCTGGTCTCTCCCTTCCTGCTGACTGACTTTCTGGCCACTCCTAAGTCCCAAGCAGTCTTCCCTTTAACCTGGACCTCAAAGTAAAATCTGCCTGAAGAGAAGCTCTGCTTTCCTAAAATCATACAATAACGTGTAAACCTCTCTGGGTTGTCTGGAAGGTTCTTCTTCACATCACCATGTTTCACTTTTTTTTCATCATCAGACAGGATGAGTTTAGGATGTGCTGTATCAGGATCCAGAGTCACATCTACTGCAGACTGCTGGACCCTCTTCAGCTCAGCCTCAAACTTCTCCTTTGTCTTTTTCCTGATCATCTGCTCCAGCTGGTCCACGGCTCTGACTACAGTCCCCTCATATGATGGTGGATGGACTCTGACTTCTGTCCAGTCCTTGGTGGGTGGAGCATCTTTCAGGGAGGAGAAGCTTTGGAGGAGGTGGAGGTGGTCTTCAGACTTTAGGAGCTGCTCCACCTCAGAGCTTCTCTCCATCAGCTCAGAGATTTCCTGTTCCAGATCTTTGATGAAATCTTCAGCCTGTTTCTCTCTTGTTTTCTGTTTGTCTTCGATCTCTTTGATGAGCTGCTTCAGGACTCTCTCAACAGACTCCTTTAGAGCAGTGAAGACCTGAACACCTTCTGCTTTCTCTCTGTCTGCAGCATCTTTACTCATCTTCACTGACTCTCTGATCTCATCAATCTTCAGTCGTCTCTTCTGGATCATCTGCTGAAGTTTAGACTGAACTTCTCCTGGTCTGGTAGCTTGTTGCTCCGATCTGCTGCTGCTGGATTTCTGCTGAGCTTCTTGTCTGAACTGAGAAACGATCTCAGAAAACTGAGTGTTGATCTTTAACTGAGGTTTGGTGGAAAATTTCTCATTACAGTTGGGACATTTGAATATTGTTGACTGGTTCCAGTGTCTGCCGATGCAGATTTTACAGAAGTTGTGTCCACATGGTGTGGAGACTGGATTAGTGAACACATCCAGACAGATGGAGCACAGGAACTGATCTTGAGACAGAAGACTTGTGGCAGCAGACATGACTGAACTGTGGGAACAAAAGACAAAATCTTATAAATTATAGGTGATGTAACATTTATTGTGAGCATGTCGACATGCAGTCAGAAGTGCTTGTTTATCGTTTTGATTGTTATTGAATTAAGGTTATCATTGTATTCTGTGTATTGCATTGTATCTTTTATATGAAGTATTCCAGGTAGGAGCACACTCTCTCACTCCTCCTGCATAATCAATTAACCCTCTGATCTCTTCCAGGTGCTCTAATTCTTGTACCCACACCTCATCAGCCTCCTGCCTATTTAAGCCCAGTCTTCTTCAATCTCAAACTGTGTTAGACATTCAACCTGTTGTTGTCAGCAAATCCTGCTGCAAACTACTAAGCGTGGCTCCCCCTCGCCTTCTCCCACTGTAGGATCCAAGTAAGAAACATTATTTTTGTAATTAAATACTTTCTGTGCCTTATTGTCTGTCAGGATTCCTGCTTAGACAATCTCTTTTTGGTGGACAGACTCCATCCTACCTGGAATCACCCAAACTCTCAACCAAGTCTTGAAACATTGATTAACAAACTCAGTTCCAACTCTGGGCCAAGGTAATAAAACTCACCAGATGTTGGACTGTGTCCATGTCACTGTATGCAGATGACTCAACTGTGTTTTAATCAACTAAGGGATAAAGATGTTTTAACAAATGTTCTTCAAGATGAGTTATTAGTTATACTAGATTTTGTCAGTAAGAGTAATATGATTTTAAACACTTCCAAAACCAAGTCTGTGCTTATTGGTAGTAAAATGGGTGTGGCTAGAAACCTATTAGATAAAAAAACTTTTCTGTCCTAAGAATATTCTCATATAAAATGACAAGACAGTCCAATACAAGCAACACAGGTTTAATACAACCTAGGGAGCATGCATGTTTTAGTTTAGTTTAATGTTTATTTGAAAGGGAAATTCCATACTAATGAACATTAATACAAATGTAAGTAAGCCAGATTTAGCAATACTGCTAATTTGCATCTGTAGCCCAACGGTGGGTCACAAAAACATACAAATGATCATACACGAGAAGAACAACTGCAATGAAACTGTACAAAGTGTATATGCTAAAGTGCAAGAGTTAAGGTGTTACAAAACAAAATATTCAAATGTCACACGAGTGAAGTGCTGTGTATGCGTACACTTACATGCACCCAAGCACCACACAGCAACAACAGACAGCAACAAACAAGAGGCAAGGCATATGTGTGTGACACACGGGAACATATATATATATGTGTATGCCACAGAACAACCACTAGTTATGGGTGCAGTTTTGGTTGTTTAGAAGCCAATTTTTACAATGCTTCTTAAAGCATTGTAGAATACACAGAGAGGAATGCTCAGCAAGGCAGTCCCGCTGAGCTGTTTTTATACTGTGCATGATCCATACACACAGAGTATCTCTTCGTCATCATGAAGGGTGTTGAAATGGGACTTCTTGTCTGGTCTTCTTTTTGACTACAGCAACTGTACTTATCCTCTTCTTATCACAGCGATAAAAGCTGTCACTGCACTTGTGCAAAGTGTTCAAATAACTTCAAAACACTCTTTAAAAAGTTTATATAGTACAATACATATAGTAGAAAATCTTCAAAATCCAAGATTTAAGTTTATCTATGTATGGAGACATCTTGAAGCAGGTGAAGCAGTACAAACTACTTGGTGTCATAATAGATCAGAATCTATCGTGGTCATCACATGTAGAGTCCATAATTAAGAGAATGGGTGAGGGTATTTGTCATGATTGGCACCAATTAACAGCTCGCGTGTAGGGAGCGATACCAGAGAAAAGACACAATAACACAGAGAAGCAAATTGATCAGATTTTATTGATTCAAAACAGGAAGCTTCGTAATGAAAGACGCCACTCACCAGAGGAAGACCCAACCTGAAAGGAGAGAGGAAAGCAGGTTAGACAAGGAGGGAGACTGCTAAGGGATAAATAGGACTGCACTCATGTGGGATAAACAGAGAACCTGGCAGAGGAACCCAGCACAAACGGCGAACCATGGATGGATGCTGGTAGGCAGGAGTAGAGCTGGGTGAGGTGTCTGATGGGTGGAATTGGCAGCTGAAGTGCTGATGTTGATGGGGCAGGTGAGCGCACAACAACCCTGGAGACACACCACGGAGATGGTAGCAACCTGAAGGAGAAAAGGGAAGAGGAATTAATTTTATTTCCTCTTGAGAAGGAATATAAACTTACTTGCTTGTTTTATAGGTAGTATACCCAATGAGCCAGTGCTGAAGTGTTCACATGAAGGTCCTTTTATGCATTGGCAAGGCAGAGGCAGCAGGTGCGTGTAATCACGCAGGTGTAGTGATTGCCAGGGGAAAGTCTAGCAGGAAGGGAGGGGGAGAGCGTGCTCACCTGAACATGACAGTACCCCCCCCCCCCCATCAAGGAGCACCTCCTGGTGGTCCACTGGTCTTGTTGGGGTGTGCCTTATGAAAGGCGCGGACCATCCCCTTGTCGTGGAAGTTGGAACCAGGGATCCAAGACCTTTCTTCTGGTCCGTAGCCCTTCCAGTGGACAAGATATTGTAGCCCCTGGCCCTGACAGTGGATGTCCAGAATCCTCTGGACCGTGTAGCTGGTTTGACCATCAAGGACCCGAGGGGGAGGAGGCGGCTTCGGGGGAGGAGGTGGCTTCAGGGGAAGGCAGAGAGGACTGGAGGAAAGGGGCTTGATTTTGTAAACATGGAAGGTGGGGTGAATCGGCATCATCGGCGGGAGCTTCAGGTGGACCGTGACATCATTAATGACCCTGGAGATGGGGAACAAGCCCAGGAAGTGAGGAGAAAGTTTCCTCGACTCCGTCTTCAGGGGCACCTGGTCCGCCGACAACCACACGTGCTGCCTGATGGAATATTCTGGAGCAGGAGTATGCCTGTGGTCCGTGTACTGGCGGTTGTGTTCAGCTGAGTGGATGAGGGCGGCTCGAGTGGCCCTCCAGAACTGGCAGCAGTGACCCCCACCGATGGTACAGCAACGTCCCTCTCCGCCATCGGTAATGAGGGGGAGTATGTACCCCATGGACACCTTGAACGGGGTCAGTCCCGTGGCCATTGAGACTGCGGAACTGTGAGAGTATTCCACCCAGGTCAGATGGGTGCTCCAGGTACTGGGGTTGCAGGCTGCTACGCACCAAAGGGCGGCCTCCAGGGATTGGTTGGAGCGCTCAGCCTGCCCGTTACTCTGGGGATTGCATCCGGAAGTAAGGCTGACGGTGGTGTCTAGGGAGCGGCAAAAGGATCTCCAAACCTGGGAGGTGAATTGAGGGCCCCAGTCAGACACGATGTCCACTGGAATGCCGTGTAGGCGGATGACGTGGGTAGTGAGGAGGTTTACCATTTTGGAAGCAGAAAGTAATTTGGGAAGGGGCACCAGATGGATTGCCTTCGAAAAGCGATCCACGAAGGTGAGGATAACTGTGTTGCCTTGTGAGGGAGGGAGTCCAGTGATAAAGTACAGGGCAATGTGGGACGTGCATATGTCCATGTATGAAGAGATGTTTACATGTATGAAGAGATGTTTACATCTCGCCATGTACGCACGCCTCTCCGGGATTTCGCGTGAGAATAGAAACCTCAATACCCTCAATAGCGATAGTGTTAGCTTAGCAAACGCTTCAGGTAAAGCGTAGCAGCGAACCACGAAAAGAAACGCTACTCAGTTTACTCACAGAGCACGGTGAAAGGCGAATAAAGGGGTATTTCTACTTCAAAAGCTGGTTCAACCAAGGTGGAAATTCAGTCTGTGCGTGTGCGTCACAAATGTTGATCCGATATTCGCTGTTGGTTAGTTATTTTAGTGGCAAAATCAGCAACTTTGTCTCAGCACTGAAAAAGTGTGACTATCCCAGCCGCCATCACGTGTTGCTCTGTTCTAAATTTAGATACGATTCCTAGCGATCTCGTGTTTCAAATTGCTTTCGTGTTTTTTTTACAATTTCAAATTTTTGACTGAATTTTTAGTGAAAAACCGTAATTTTGATTAATAAAGCCATAACCCGGAATGGGGTCTTGAAAACCGGAACCATTACGGCAAAACCGGAGTAGTTGGCAGGTATGTTACTTGAAGAGTACAAACTTTATCTGACTAAAGCACATGTTAACAGCATAGCATACAGCAGTTCCTCTTGCTTTACTTGCTCTAAACTACAACTCTTGGTTTAACACCAATTCAATGGCATAGACTGCCATCTTCTGGCTGCGCTTATCATTACACCTCCCTTTCTCAAAATAAAAGTGTTAATACTTTTAAAACTGTCAACATGAACATTTAAGCTTCAACAGACTCTCACCTTAGTAAATGTGTAACCATTAGTGTGTAACAGTCAACCTAAGTAATCTTAACTTAAGCACATATCTCTAGTATGGCTCTAGTAAACTTAAACGATTCTGCAAGCATGGTATTACACAACATTAAACTAAAGAACAAGTTCTCAAATCTGCTCAATAAGTATTGCAGGTGGTTTAACATGTCTTGAAGACTTTCTTATAACTTGCTCTTGAACGTGTGGTATGGCTTCCAGTGATGGAGTCTCAGATGTTCTCTCAGGTTGTTCAGCAATATCAGTTCTTGTGCTTTCTGTTGTCTGTTCCACAAGAAGGTCACGACGATTACGTCTCAGAACTGCACCATCTTCTGTTTGAACTGTGTATGACCTTGGCTGGACCTCACTGAGAACAGTTGCTTTCTGTGCCCATGTGTTTTTTTTTTTGTCCTTAAGTCTCACTGGGGGCGCTAGTGAGCATGTGAAGGGAGTGGACGTGTTTCGGCTGCGCTCCTCTTTGAGTTCTGTTAAAAGTGCAATAATGTTGTATAAAAACGGACATACAGATGCATAAACCTTGTCTACGCCACGTTTAAATTAACTGCTTGTGAGATGCCAAAGCCACAGGCGACCAGCAATCTGACGTTCAAGTTACTGGAGCCTCGGCTCATGCTAAAGATGGGTCTGCTAATCCACCTTCCAGCCCGGACAAATCGCCAGACAAAACGTATGAAATGTGTAAAGAACTTTGCCAGCAGATGTCCGACTCAATTCTACGTGTTACCAATGAGCGATTTGATGCCTTCCAAATCAGCCTTCAGTCATTAGTGACTACTCAAGCCGACCTTCAAGCTCGTGTGGCTAACTATGAGCTAGCAACCAGCGACCTTGAAACGCGGATGCAGGAGCTCGAAGCTACGTGCTCAGAGCTCACTAGCCAAAACAAACAACTCCAAGCTAAGGTGCTGGACCTGGAGGCTCGCTCTCGGAGACACAACATTAAGATCGTGGGGATACCAGAGGGCGAGGAAGGAGGTAAACCCACAGAGTTCAATCCACAGCTGTTACCTCAACTGCTTGGAGACAAGTGTTTTTTGCACCCGGTCAAAGTGGACCGTGCACATCGCTCTCTTCAGCCGAAGCCAGCAGCTGGAGGCAGACCGCGCACCATCCTGGCGCGCATCCACCACTTTCAGGATAAAGAGTTGATTCTGCGTTACAGTAGGCTGAACGCTATGCAGTATAAAGGTAACAAAGTCTTAATTTTTACAGATTACACTAATGAGGTGATGATGCAACGGCGTGCCTTTCAGGATGTGATGCAGCTGCTTCGGAACAGAGGAATCAAACATGCTCTGCGGTACCCGGCTAGGCTGCATATTTACCAACAAGAGAAGGAAGCATCTGTGATTTTTAGCGATCCAAAAGAAGCAGCATTTTTTTCTGGAAAAGATTGAATGGGGGGAGTAGACTCACGTACACCCACTGGTAGCTCATCTAAAAGGTACTCCAGTTAATACTGTATGCTGTGGAATGGTTGGGGAAGCCAATATTTGCACTGTTGACTGTGAAAAGATTTTTCATGTTAAGGTGAGACGAATATAGAGCGCCTTATGTTTGAATGTTTATTTTGTTAGCGGGTGTAAAATCCCCCACATATCATTGCTATGTCGGTATTAACTTTTTTTTCTTTTTTCTTTCTCAAAGAGGGCAGCCCTTGATGGTGAAGTTAGTTTCTTGCCCGGTAGCTCCTGTTCAGATGGAAAATCGTGATTTTTGTGTCTGGTTTAGGGACACACGAAGGGGGGTGGGGGGTGAATATATGTTCTGTTATGGCTCAAGTAGTTTTGTTTTTTTTGTGTGTCTGTGTCTTGCTTTTTTTTTTTTTTTTTTTTTTTGTTTTATCACGTATAAGTTGTTCCTCTGTTTTTTCTCACTGTTTTACTTTTCCCTTGTCTGCCAGATATTACACACGGTGTGCCAGGTTGTTCGGCTGGAATGTGGGCCTTGTACGTTTTGGATGCAGAGGTCTTTTGGTAAAGCAAATCTAGGGGGAAGGGATGTTACAGTGGTCTTGTGGAACGTTAAGGGGCTTGGCCATGCCTTTAAGAGAGATAAAGTTTTCAGACACCTTAAATCCCTCTCTGCTGATGTGATTTTTCTGCAGGAAACTCATATCAAAGCAACTGAACAACGCAGATTGAGGTGTAGTTGGATATCACAGGTTTACCAGTCATCCTTTATGTCTCATGCTCGAGGTGTGGCCATCCTCTTCAAGAAAAATATCCCATTTCAATTTATGTCCATGACAGCAGACCCCCATGGCAGATACATCAGGGTGTCGGGTACTATAAATTCATTTCCACTGACGTTTTTAAACATTCATGGTCCAAATATAGATGATCCAAATTTTTTCAAGAATGTTTTTGAGCTGCTCCCAGATGATGGCAGTTCAAATATAATAATCGGTGGTGATTTAAATTGTTACGTGGATCCTTATTTGGACAGGCTGTCTTCTTGCCCTCCCTCAAATATAGCTTCAATACAGGTCCTAAATAACCTGCTCAAATCTAAAAATTTGGTCGATATTTGGAGAATCCAACATCCTGTTCAGAAAGACTACTCATTTTACTCCCATGTTCATAAATCATACAGCAGAATAGATTATCTCTTGGTGGACTCTCAGCTGATTTCTCATGTTACTAATTCAAAATATAATATTCTGATCTCAGATCATAGTCCTGTGACAATTTCCTTGAAATTCCCCCTTTCTAAACAAATTTATTCTTGGCGTTTCAATCCATCATTACTTTCAGATGAAAAATTCACAAATTATATTACCACTCGGTTAAAAGAGTTCATGGAAATAAATGACAATGGTGAGGTGACAGACGCCATCCTCTGGGAAACGCTCAAAGTGGTTGTTCGTGGGTATATAATTTATTACGAATCTGGTGTTAAAAAAGAAAGGGAGGGACGCTTAAAAGAGATTGAAAGCATCTTCCCACCCTTGAAACGGCATATCAGGCTTCAAATTTCATGGAAGATTATAATAAGATTATGAAACTCAAATATGAATATAACTGTATCTTGGGTGGTCAGGTAAATAAGCTCCTCTTAAAACTAAAACAGAAGCACTTTGAACTGGGAGATAAGTCTGAAAAGCTTCTAGCATGACAGCTTAAAGGTGTTCAGGCATCAAGGTCTATTCATTGTATTAAATCAAAGACAGGTACATTATTAACCAACCCCAAAGATATAAATGGTTGTTTTAAAGAATTTTATAGTGAACTTTATAGTTCCAATTGTTCCCCCTCTCACTCTGATTTAAATGATTTTTTTGATTCTCTTATATTACCCAAACTTACAGATATAGCTAGGAAAGATTTAGATTCCGATTTCACATTGGACGAGATAAAATCTGCCATTAAGTCATTTCCATCTGGTAAAGCAGCAGGACATGATGGTTTTGGTTGTGAATTTTATAAAAAGTTTTGTGATATTCTTGCTCCTCTTCTACTTAGAATGACATATGAGTCAAAGGCAAACAAGGCCCTACCTAAAACATTAAATGAGGCCAACATCATATTAATCTTAAAGAAAGGGAAAGACGAGACGGACCCAGCCAGTTACAGACCCATTTCACTTCAGAATTTTGATAGAAAGGTAATTACTAAATTGCTGGCTATTCGGCTAAACAAATATCTTTCATCAATTATCCATCCTGATCAAACAGGGTTCGTCCCGGGCAGATTTTCATTTTTTAATGTAAGACGACTTCTTAACACCATTTATGCTGATCACAGTAAAGTTAAAGGAGCAGCAATTTTTTCACTGGATGCACAAAAAGCTTTTGATCAGGTTGAGCGGACCTATATGGCAGAGTCATTAACGAGATTCGGGTTCGGTGACTCTTTTATAGCTTGGGTGAAACTGATATATGACAGTCCAATGTGTTCTGTGTTAACAAATGGTGACAGATCAACTCCATTCTTTCTACACCGTTCAGTTCAGCAGGGTTGCCCTTTATCACCAGCCCTTTTTGCAGTTGCGCTTGAACCGCTTGCTTTAAGTATAAGAAATAATCTGAATATTGTAGGCCTGAAGGTTAGAGGAGTTGAATCCCTCATCAGTTTGTACGTGGACAACGTGATATTATACTTTGACAATTCAGAAAAGTCAATTTCCCCTCTCCTGGACCTGATTATTTCTTTTGGTAGACTGTCAGAATCAGAATCAGAAAGCTTTATTGCCAAGCAGGTTTACATAAAAAACATAAACATACGAGGAATTTGACTTGACATTGGGCACGCTGAATAAGCGCATCTCAATGATGCGGCAGCCATGGAGGCGCCTGTCAGCAGTAGAGGGTAAAGAAGGGAATGAGGGGAAAGGGAAGTGACACAATGGGCAGAGAGAAAAAAGCATTGTTATTCAAAATAAAGCTCATTTTATGACCAAAATTGTGATTACATAGAAAAAAACTCTCCAATGCACAATTAGCAGACAATAGATCACACAAAAACAAAAGTTGAGAGAGACAGTGTGTGTGTATGTGTGTCAGTGTATGTATCAGTCATGTGATGTTGTATGCAGTGTGTAGTGTGGGTGTGTCAGTTGCTAGTGAACAGCAGAGGGCGCCTCCTGGCAGTGGATGGATGTTATAATCATGTGATCTATAAGCAAGTCCAGAGTCTATCTCTCTCATGCTTGCAGATGGCAGAGTTTGAAGACACATGGCAACACTGTCCTTGAAGAGTTCAGTCTGCTGAAACAACAGCAATTGTTTGTCGATTGTTTGGGTTAGCAGAGCCGCCTCTTCCACCTTATCTTCATCGAGGAGGAATGTAAACAGGGCACCCCCAAAAAAAACAAGGTCAAATCTGCACAGTGCACTCAGAGAATAGAATTTTCCTCTCTCATGCGATTCTGTGCTTCATAATTTCCATGTACAGGCTTAAAAAACTGGTCGAATTTGGTGAAGGAGCTTGCCTGGGTCCGCATTTTGAACAGCTCTCCACCTTCCTCAATTTCTGAAACATCAGGAAACTCCAAAGCCAAAGTAGAAGTCCTGTGATCATAGCCAATAGATGTCTTCTGCATCTCCAGTTGAATCATACAGACGCATGAGTTCCCAATGTCCATGAGTCTTCCCCTTGGGTCCCCAATGACCCGATCTTTTTTTTTTTTTTTTTTTTATTTAAGTTTTTGTAAAGGGTATACAGGTCATTACAGCATTGCATTGTTTACATTTTCATCACGTTTCCTTATTTTTTGCTATTTGACAACATTGGTAGGATAATTATTACAACACCCCCTTTTTTTTTAAAGTGAAAGAAAAAGTGAAATTAAAGAGAATAAAATTAAAAAAAATGAACAAACAAACAGAACCGCAAAAAACAAACAAACAGAAAATTAAGTAATTAAAAGTAAAAGAGCATCTGAGTAGCGTTGGAACAAAGAGCGGGACCATTATTGAAATGGTATTTGTCAAAGATTAGATCTAATGGAAGACACATATGCGATCCAGGGTTGCCAAAAGTTCATGAACCCATCCATGTCCTGTCTCAGTGCGAATGTCAACTTTTCCATCGAGTAAATGTCTTGAATCACGTTAATCCAATCTTCAGGTGTAGGACAGTCCTTCAGCATCCATTTTTTAGTTAGGGCTTTTTTACTTGCCAATATTAAAACATTGAATAAGTATTTATCTCCTCATCTTTCCGGTGAGTCCGGTAGTAAACCCAAATACAAAGTTACAAAAGAAAAGGGAACTGTTATTTTGAATATTTTCCCCAATATTGTCTGTACATTGGTCCAATATTGGTGGATAACTGGGCATGACCGAAACACATGAAAATGATTTGCAGTCTTTTCACCACACAAGCGCCAACAGTTCAACCCCTTATGGGTAAATTTGTTTTGTGCAGGTGTTCTGAAAAATCTTACCAAATTTTATCATCCAAATTCTCTCCACTGCAGGGATGAGGTACTTTTCAATTGCTGTTTATTTAGCTTTTCCCATATTTGCAATTGTAAAGTGAAATTCCCCTCTTTTCCCCATCTCTCTTTTATATATGATGTGTTGTCTCCTTTTAAGTCTTGAAGACCTTGGTATATTTTAGAAATGTATCTGATCCCTGGGATCCCTTTATATGCCATTAAGAAGACCTTCAGAACACCTGACTGGGCCCTTTCCAAGTCCTCCTTTTTAAGTATATTGTTTATGTGGTGTCTAAGCTGAAAGAACCTGTAAAGATCTTGATTTATTAGACCTTGTTTTTTCAAATCTTCAAAACTTCTTAAAATTTGCC
The DNA here is from genome assembly GCA_020510985.1 of Pholidichthys leucotaenia. Classification (NCBI taxonomy): domain Eukaryota; kingdom Metazoa; phylum Chordata; class Actinopteri; order Cichliformes; family Pholidichthyidae; genus Pholidichthys; species Pholidichthys leucotaenia. The sequence goes on from CM035848.1 coordinate 31,522,862, forward strand.
CCTTAAAAAAATCGTAATATTTTATCAGCCCTTTCTCTTTCCACTCTTTAAATCTAGTGTCTGTTTTATTGGGGGTAAAGTCTTGATCATAGGCAATCCATTGCAGAAGTCGATAGGGCTCTTTAGCTTGATTCTCTCTGACTATCTTAATCCAAATTTTTAGCGGGGTCTCTATCCACGGGTTAGTGTTATTCAAGAGTTTAGGTAAGGCATTGTTCCCTATTATCACCTGTAGGGGGATGTCACTTGTTATTTGGCATTCAATCTCCTTCCATTGTGCAGTGTAGACTGGGTTACATATCTCTATTAAAGTTTTAATTTGTGCGGCTTTAAAATAGTCCCTGATATTTGGCAGCGTGAGCCCACCTTTGTCTTTGTTTAGCTGTAAGGTTCTATATCTGATTCTAGGTCTCTTGCCCTGCCATATGAATCTTGAGATCCTTCTGTCCAGCTCCTGCCATGTTTTTTTGGGAGGTTCTACCGATATTGTTTGGAAAAGGTATAGAAGACGTGGAAGTATATTCATTTTGACTGCTTCAATTCTTTGTGCAGTACCTAAGAATGGTATCAAATTCCATCTTGCTAGGTCAGATTTTATTTTTGTCACCAGTGGATCATAGTTTAGTGTTATAATTTTGTTGAGTTGTTTCGGGATATTGACCCCCAGATATTTCATAGATTCCAACTCCCAGTTAGTTTTGAGTTCACTTAGTGAATAATGATTTGGGTCATAGTTGAATGTTAAAACTTGGGTTTTATGCATGTTTAATTTGTACCCCGATAAATCTCCATAGTCTGAAAAAACTGAGATTAGTTCTGGTAAAGAAGTGTCCGGCTGCCCTAGGTATATTAAAATGTCATCAGCAAAGAGTGCTATTTTATGTTCCTTCTGACCAAGTGTAATACCTTGAATTTCTTGATTTTGTCTTATCCATTGGCTCAGAGGTTCTATGAAGATTGCAAAGAGCAGTGGAGACAGGGGGCAGCCCTGACGACATCCTCTTTCCAGCTCAAAAGATGATGATAAATTACCGTTAATCCTTATTTTAGCTGTTAGTTTTTTATATAATGCCTGTATAGTTCTAATGAAGTTGTTATGAAAATTGAAACTGGATAAGATTCTATATAGGAAAGACCAGTCAACCGAATCGAATGCTTTTTCAGCATCTAATCCCAATATGACTGCATTTAAGTTATATTTTTTTATATGATGAATTATGTGTAAAGTGCGTCGAATGTTGTCTTGTGTCTGTTTTTGTCTTATAAAACCTGTTTGGTCTAAGTGAATTAAGTCTGTCAGTATGTTTTCTAACCTTTTGGCAAGGATAATGGTAAAAAGCTTATAGTCCTGATTTAATACACTGATTGGTCTGTAGTTGGAGCATTCTAGTTTATCCTTTTCAGGTTTAGGTATAACTGCAATGACCCCTTCTCTCCAGGAGGGGGGGATTTCCCCTGTGTGGAGGACATAGTTAAATGTTTTCAGGAGGAGAGGAGACAGTTGCTGTTTAAAGGTTTTGTACCATTCTGCTGTATAGCCATCTGCTCCTGGGGATTTGTTAGCTTTAAGTTTCATAATTGCTTTTTCCAATTCTTTAGGTTGTATTTCTGACAGTAGTGTTTTATTTTGTGATTCCGTAAGTTGGGGAAGGTTTAATGTGTTTAGGAATGTCTCGGATGCGTTTTTATGTTTTTTTGTAGGAGTATAAGTTCTTATAGTAATTCTCGAAGCTTTTAAGAATATCCTGAATTCTGAATTTTATTTCCTTTGATACTGGGTCTCTGATTTTGTAGATTGCTCTTTCTGTTTGTTGTTTCCTCAATTTATAGGCTAGTAATTTTGCCAATTTACTGCCTGCTTCATAGTGTTTTTGTTTCAGAAATGTAAGTTTCTTCTGGATTTCTTTTGTGTAGATCTCATTTATTTGATTTTTAATTTCTTTAATCTTGAGTGAGCCATTAGAATGAGTGTTGTCTTTGTGTTCTTTTTCTAGGTTCTTGAGTTCTGACTCTAGTGTGATTAGTTTTTCTTGTCTCAGTTTCTTTTGGGTTGCCAGTTTTGCAATAATTTTTCCCCTTATTACAGCTTTGCACGCATCCCACAGTATTAAAGGGGATACTTCTCCATTATCGTTTTCTTCCAAATATCTGAGAATATCTGATTCCAATTCATCTTTCAGTGGTCCTTTCAGGACATTTGAATTCAACCTCCAGGAAAATGTATTATTTGTGTATTTTTGGATGTTTAAGTCCATATAGATCGGACTGTGGTCAGAGAGATCCATCAGTCCTATTTTACATGTTTTTAACTCTTCCAATGTCTCTATTAAACATAAAAAAGTAATCAATCCTTGAGTAAGATGAATGTGGCATTGAATAAAAAGTATAATCTTTTACATTGGGGTTGAATTCCCTCCATACGTCACAGATTCCCATTTCTTTTAATAGCATCCGAGTTTTCCTATTTTGAGTGTTATTTTGATGTGAAGAATTACCTGTTGCATCCCAGTATGGATTCAGTCTTAGATTGAAGTCTCCACCACATATCACTAAACCTTGGGCTTTAGTTATCATTAGGTCAAATACATTTTTATAAAATTTCCATTTAGCCCCTGGTGGTGCATATACATTCAGCAGGGTGATATCTTCTCCCTCTAGCCGCCCAATTACCAAACTGTACCTCCCTTCTTTATCTTTGTGTTATGATTTTTTTTCAAATGTAATTTTGGTTGATATCAATGTCGCTACTCCCCTCCTCCTCCCTGACTTATATGAAGATGAAGAGATCATTTTAAACCCTTGTCTATTGAGTTTAGTGTGTTCCACGTCTGTTAGGTGGGTTTCTTGTAAAAATATTATTTCTGCTTTGTCTTTTTTCATTTTGCGTAGAATCTTGGATCTTTTAACTGGATTCAGGATGCCTTTTACATTATATGAGGCTATTCTGGTTACACCCTGTTTCTCCATTGTATTTTCTTATTTAGTATAACAGTGTGGTGGCCCTCTTTTTTGCTACTCAGAAACTGAAAGAACATTAAGAACATAAAAAACATTAAGAACATAGTGTACGAAACTTTAAAACAAAAAACTGTCAAAAAAACTTCCTGAGCTGGGGTCTCGTTAAAGACCCTGTAAGAGCCCTGATGGAGTGTAGGCTCTGAGGGAAATTCCTCAAACTCTGTTACATGTTGAGGGCCCTCTCTTACCCCTGTAAGTTGTCCCATGTTTTTAACGTGAATTTCAGATCCCAATCCGAATTTGTAATGATTTTTTTTCTTTTTTTTATGCCTATACCCTATGATATTGTGTGCACCCTCCCACCCCCATCACAGCAAACATTCACTCTAATACAGTATTTGTTAGTGTAGGGAGAACATGTGGGTCATTGTTACATTTCTATTTTAACAAGATTTTTTTTTTTCCTTTAAATTAAGAAGACATTTGTTTCTAATGCTATAACTGCTCCATGAAAGGTTTTACCACATGCTGATTCTGCATCTCCTTTAATGTTTGTTACCTTGTAGGAGGGGGGATGGAAGTGCAGAATGACTGAAAAGAAAAAAAACAAAAAGGTCGCTATTCCTTCCTGGAACTGGAAAGCTTATCTTTGTAGCTCTGGGGCTGGGTTTCCCGCTGCTGGCCCGTGGATTTTGAAGGTCTCTGAGTGGACCACGTTTGAGCTCTGATCCTCTCGCTCAGAACCGCTGCGGGTTTAAACACCGATACCGGGAGCCCTCTTCTCGCCATGTCAATTGTTGCTTCTTCCGCCGAATTATAGAGACATGACTCTTCACCGTAAAAGACCCTTAACTTCGCAGGAAATGGCGTCTGAAAGCGTAGATTCTGTTCCCGTAGAACCTTTTTGGCGTCGTTATATTCCCGTCGGTTTTTAAGAACCTCCGGGGCATAATCATGCTCCACGAAGACTTTTCTCTCTTGATGCATAAATCCTTTTTTCTGCCAAGCCCGTCTTACAACCTCTTGTTTTATTTTGAAATCGGAGAATCTTGCCACCACTGAACGTGGGGGCGCTTCTGCCGCTGGCTTTGCGGCTAATGTACGATGGGCCTTTTCTATCTTCAAATCGGTGGTTTGTGGAATATCCAACTTCTCTCTCAATAAGGATTCCACGCATTCCGCTATTGTGTTGAAACTATCTTCAGCTCCTTCTTTCAGACCGTGAATTCTGATGTTGTCTCGTCTTTGTCTTCCTTCTTGGTCGGTTAGCTTAGCCTCCAGCCTTGACTGTTTTTTGTGTAAATCCAGCATAGAATCTTCAAGCACTTTTATTCTTTCTTCAGCTTCCAAGATTCAGTTTTCGGCCTGGTCCATTCTGCTGTTCGTCCTTTTTAATTCCTCTCTGAATTCATGAAATTCGGCCCGAAATCGTTGTAATTCATCAAATAGTGATTTCAAGCTAACCTTTTTGTTAGTTAGGTCCAGCTCCTCGTCTTCTGAACGGAGGTCCTCCGGTTCAGATTCTGCGGCCGCTGCGCGTCCTGACCTGGGGAATGTCAGTTTCTTCTGTTTTTGGTTAGGCATGGTGTTTTTGTCTTTTGATTTTTATTCTTCCAAAAATCCGTTAAGTCTGATTTTGAAGATGTTTTCCTTGGATTGGGTCTGGGAGCTTCAGCGTTAAGTTGCTATCACCATGGCGTCCAGACCGGAAGTCCCGACCCGATCTTCTTTTAAAGTGGTGACAATCACATTTAAGCCGCTTTCCAGATCCATAATTTCCATTTAGATTAAGATTCAGCAGAAGAAGAGCGACTAAACACAGACAAAAATGCAACATTGCAAGCTGGGATCAGAAGGGAGAGGATTAGGAGGGAGAGGAGGGAGAAAAGCGTCTGCTCTCTCTGAATGCCGGAAGAAGGAAAAAAGGCTACACTATAAACTGGTCCAAGACCTGCCTCTTTCAATGCCTCTTTCAGATGTTTTTACGCCAGATTTTCTGAAAAATGCACCTTTTAGAATAGTTAATGATCATATTAAATACCTTGGCCTAATTATACCTAAAAATCCTAAATTGATATTTGAATTAAATTTTGGTGAGTTTATTGCAGCCCTCAAGCGGCATGTAGACAATTGGAAAATCCTACCTTTGTCTATGGTTGGTCGAATAAACTCAATCAAGATGGTCTCTCTCCCTAGATTTCTCTATCTCTGTCAAAACCTTCCTACATTTCTTACATCAGCATTTTTCAAGGAATTGGATACAATTATCTTATCTTATGTTTGGAACTATAAAAATCATCGGATTTCTAAATCCCACTTGCAAAAACCTAAACTGGAAGGTGGGCTGGGCCTGCCATCGTTCAAGCATTATTACTGGGCCGCCAATGTCAGATCATTAATGTTTCGGTCACATGCTGCCGTGGATAATGTGGCATTTGAGACCCCCTTGTGGTTGCACATGGAATCTGACTCTGTCACTAACTCTTCTTTGCCCGCCCTGCTGTTCAATAAATCGGATGACTTGAAAATTCTGAAATGTTTAAGCTTTACAATAAGAAATTCGGTTAAAATTTTAAATCGGGTACGGGCATTCTTGCATTTACCAGAGACCTCAGCAGATACACCAATTTGCTATAACCATTCATTTTTACCCCCATGGTCAGATAAAACTTTCCACGTCTGGAGGGAGAGGGCTTTGGTATCCATTGGGGACTTACATATATATTAAGGGGAGTTTAGCGTCATTTAATTTGCTTAGAGAAAAAGTTGGTCTTCCTCATTCACATTTTTTTTTATATCTACAAATCAGACATTATGTTCAATCCATAGTTAATGAATCTGGTGCAGTTCCAGGAAAACATGTCTTCTTTGATCTTATTAAGAACCCCCCTCGCTCCAGGCACCTAGTCTCTAAATTTGTGAATATGTTTGACAGTGTTTTCACTGCCTCTTCCGAGACGATCAGGACAGCTTGAGAGGAGGAGTTGGGAGTTGAATTGTCTGGAGGCATTTGGGACAGAAGTCTGTCAGCAGTTAAGGATTGCTCGGTCAATAGTAAGACACCAGCTGATACAATATAAAGTGGTTCACCGCCTTCATTATTCAAAGCACCGACTGCATAAGATTTATCCTTCTATTTCATCAATGTGTGACAGATGTCAAATGTCAGTGGGTACATTGTCCCATGCTTTTTGGTTCTGTCCCTTGCTTTTTGACTTATGGTCTAGAGTGTTTGATTGGTATTCTACGGCTTATCAAATCACTCTTCCCCTGGATGCAGTTCTCGCTATCTTTGGCTGTTCCCAACTTAACGTTTTTGCAAATCTATACAACAGTCATTGATGTTGGGCATGACTGTTGCCAAGAGACTTATTTTGAAGGAGTGGAAAGCCACTTCCTCTCCATCTTTTCGTCAATGATTGATGGACATGATGAACGTTATACAGATGGAAAGACTCAGGTATATAAGAAACAACTCATTGCAAAAATTCTCTGATATTTGGGGTCCCTTTATCACTCACTTCGATAATTGCAAGGCCTAAAGGTTTGGGTTAAGTCAACGTTAATGAATGGGCACCTATGGCCACCTGGTGACAAAACAGTGCGACATTGGCAGATTTACTATATATACATGTAATTTGTGTATGTGTATGTGTATATATATATACATATGTGTAATTTTTTTATTTTTTTTTGTTACTGGTTTCAGTATGTGTCTGTTTATGTTTTTGTATGTTTGTGTGGTTATATATGAGCCTGTTAAAATGTGTCAATAAAATATTTTAAAAAAAGTCTCACTTGGTCACCAGCATGTAGCTTAGTTAGGTTCTGTGTTCCTCTGTCATAATAGAGCCTTTGTTTTTCTTTAAGCTGTTCTTTGTGTTCTTTGTTTCACCTTCCTTCATTTTCAGCAGATTCTCCTGAATGGGTAGATTTGACCTCAAACGCCATCCCATAAGGAATTGTGCAGGTGACACACCACATTCCAGAGGAACTGTGTGGTACACCAGCAGGCTCTGGTAGAAATCAGCTCCACTATCCTTTGCTTTGTACATCAGCCTTTTCACAATCAGCACTGACTTTTCCACTAGGCCGTTTGACTATGGATAATGTGGGCTTGATGTAGTATGTACGAAGTTCCATTTCTCAGCAAAGTGTCTGAATGTTGCATTGGCAAACTGTGGGCCATTATCTGTGAATACTTCATTAGGAACACCATGTCGGGAGAATATGGATTTCGTAGAAGTTACCACAGCTTCTGCTGTTGTAGTTTGTAATTTAAAGACTTCTGGGTACAGAGAATAATAATCTGTAACAACAACGTAGTCTTTTCCCTCACAAGCAAACAAGTCAGCACCAACCTTCTGATATGGCCTTGCTGGGACTGGGTGTGGTTTCAGTGGCTCAGCAGGATTGTTTGCTCTATATTTCAGGCATATAGTGCATTTTGACACTTCCTTTGTTACATCTTGGTTAATCCTTTGCCAGTGCATCACTTCATGTGCTCTTTTCTTACTTTTCTCAATCCCAAGATGACCTTCGTGAATTTTCTTTAGCATTTCTTTTCTCAGACTTTTTGGGATGACTATTTTGCTTCCCTTGTAGATGATGTGCTCCACTACAAAGAGTTCTGCTCTGCAGTTCCAGTACTCTGCAACATCAGGCATGCAGTCTTGCTTCATGTTGGGCCATCCATTTATTATGACACATTTTAGTCTTGACAATGTGTCATCAATGTCTGTTTCATGTTTTATCAGCTCCATCTTTGCATCTGTCACAGGCAGTCCATTTGTGATCATATAAATATAGGCGTTCACATCATTGTCCATTTTGGTGTTTACTGGTTCTTTTGGATCAGCTGCTCTCGACAATGTATCAGCTGTGTACATTAATTTGCCTGGTGTGTATATAACATTTAGTGCGTAGCGTTGCAGTCGGATCATCATTCTTTGAATTCTCAAAGGACAGTCATTGAGTGTTTTTTTGAACAATGCAATCAAAGGCTTGTGGTCCCAGCCCCGACCAACAGTGATCTGTGTGGAGTTTGCATGTTCTCCCCATGTCTGCGTGGGTTTACTCCAGGATTTCTCCAGTTTCCTCCCACATGCCAAAAACATGCAAGTTAGTTTAATTGGCATCAAACTGGGGATTCTAAATTGTTCTTAGGTATGACTGTGAGCGTGAATGGTTGTCTGTCTCTCTGTGTCACCCTGCGATGGACTGGCGATCTGTCCAGAGTGTACCCTGCCTCTCGCCCAAAGATGCTGGGATAGGCTCCAGCCCCCCGTGACCCGAAAGGGATTAAGCGGAAGAAGATGGATGGATGGATGGCTTGTGGTCAGTTTCCACAGTGATCAACTGTCCTGAGACAAACTGTTGAAACCTTTCACAGGCATATGTGATGCTGAGTAGTTCCTTTTCAATTTGTGCATATCGCTTTTCTGTATCTGTCATGAAGCGTGATGCGCATGCTACTGGTTGCCAGTGATCATACTTCTGCAGTAAAACAGCTCCTAACCCACTCTGTGATGCATCTGATGAAATCTTGAGGAGTTTCTCAGGGTCATAGAACCTAAGAACTGGTTCTTCTGTAAGTGCTGTCTTCAGATTTTTCCATGCATCCTCATGTTCATGATTCCATTCCCACTCGATATTTTTCTGTCAGCTGTCTCAGAGGTGCCATTCTCTCAGAGAGTTTTGGAATGAACTTGCCCATGTAGTTTATCATGTCATTAAATCTCTGTACATCCTTCTTGTTTTGTGGTCTTGGCATGTTTACAATTGCTGATACTTTTTTGGGATCAGGTCTGACACTCTTTCTGCTCAAAATGTCTCCCACAAATGTCAGTTCTCTAACTCCAAGCTGGCATTCCTCTTTGTTCAGTCTTAAGTTGGCTTTCCTAGTTGCTTCCAGAACATTTTTTAGTCTTTCTTCATGTTCAGCTTTTGTGCTCCCTCCACACTATGATGTCATCCATTGATGTGTTTACACCATGTAAATGCTCATAGATCATGTGAATTGTCTTGTGATACACTTCAGGTGCTGAAGCAATGCCAAATAGTAGAAGGAGAAACCAGTATCCTCCAAATGGACTGTTGAATGTACGCAGCTTTGAGCTTGCATCATCCAGCTTAAGTTGCCAGAATCCTGACATTGCATCCAGCTTGCTGAAATACTGTGCATTTGCAAACTGCGACATTATCTCTTCTCTTGTAGGAAGCTTAAAATGTTCTCGATGTATTGCTCTGTTTAGGTCCCTTGGATCCATGCATACTCTAGGCTTTCCATTCTTTCTGACTACAATGACCAGGGAACTCACCCACTCTGTTGGCTCGTCGATCTTTTCTATCACCTCCATTCTTTCCATTCTGTCTAACTCTTCTTTCAGGGGCTTTAAAAGGGCAAATGGCACTTTTTGGCAAGGATGAATGACTGGCGGCACATTTTTATCAACCCTGATCATGTGTTCTCCAGGAAGGCATCCTAGACCCTGAAACAGGTCATCATATTCTCTCAGAAGTTCATCATAGTTAGTGACTCCTTCACTTTCAACAACGTACACTCTTTTTTTTTTTTTTTTTACCAAGTTCAGTCTCTCACAAGCTGATAAACCTAATATAGTCTGCACATCTTTTGGCACTACTATAAATGCAAGTGTATGCTGCCTGTTTTTGTGTGTCACTTTCACAGCACATTTTCCCTTCACAGGTATTCCAGCTCCTGAGTATCCACTTACTTTAACATTTATTGCATGCAGTTTTGGTCTTGGCCCGAGTTTCCTGAACATAGCTTCTGACATCACATTAGCTTGACCTCCTGTATCCAGTTTCATTGTCAGATGGATATCATTTACTTTTAATGTCATTATCCAGTCCTTGTTCTTTGTTTCATTTTTTGTGACTACATCAACATTAAGTTACTCAGAGTTACACTCATCCACTGTATACACCTTGTTTTGAGTTGGGGTTTTACAGCACTTAGCAAAATGGTTATTTTTATTGCAGTTCTTGCATGTTTTGCCAAAAGCTGGCCATGTTTTTGGAGGATGTCATCTCCCACACCGACCACATATTTTTTCTTGTCCACCTCTGTTTGCTGGTTTTACTCCCTTTGTGACTTCTGAAGTGGTGTTCTTCTTCTTTACAGTTTTGTATGGGTATTTCTCCACTGTATTCACACTACAGTTTTCACCGAACAGTTCCTTGGCTTTTGTCTTAACTGTCTCTGCTGCTCTGCATAACATTATTGCTTTGTCCAGATCCAAATCTTGCTCCCTTAATAGTCTTTCTCTCAGACTGTTATCAGGAATCCCACACACAAGCCTGTCTTTTATTAAAGAGTCTGTCAGCCCTCCAAACTCACATGTTTTACTTCTGTTTCTTAACTCAGTCACATACTGATCAATTGTCTCTCCTGTTTTCTGCACACATGTAAAGAATCTGTGCTTCTCAAATGTTACATTTCCTTTAGGCATGCAGTGTGACTCAAACTTCTCCATAATTTTGGCCAACTTCATCTTGTCCTCTACGGCATCAAAATGTTAAGTTATTATGTACTTGCAATGCTTTCAATTTTTCACTCTTCTTATCAGCACCAATTGCTGCCAGGTACAACTCAAAGCGTTGCTTGAATTTTCTCCAATTTTCAGCCACATTACCTATCAGCTGAAGGCAGGGCGGAGGCTGTAATCCCTCTATTTCGTCTTATTGACTTTCTTGCTAGCAGAGTCAGCTCGTTGCTAATGCACTCTCGCGACATTTCAGTCCTGCTTTTTCAGTGTTGGCGTTTACTCCTCAAGACCATCTTCTGACACCATGTTGTGTTTATATTGTGGGTTCTTCAATAATGAGACCAGGTTACTTGAAGAGTACAAACTTTATCTGACTAAAGCATATGTTAACAGCATAGCATACAACAGCTCGTCTTGCTCTAAACTACAACTCTTGGTTTAACACCAATACAATGACATAGACCGCCATCTTCTGGCTGCTCTTATCATTACAGGTGACACTTAGAGGTGATGTTGGGACACTGATAATGGCGTGAAAATGATTGTACACACCAGAGACACATGATGAACAAACATCCAAGTGTGCCCAATTAGATGAGTGGATATAAAAGCAAGCGCAAAGAAGTGCAGAAAATGCCTCTAACAACAATGATGTTAGCATTATTAGAGGATATTGCAAATTGCACAGTGAGAAGAGAGGGTATTTAGAGACAGAGAAGATTTTCTGGCTCAGGATGATGACTGGCTTGTTAGCCGGTTTAGGTTTCCATGGGTAGTCCTTGTGGAACTGTGCTCAGAGCTACAGCCGTTCTTGGAGCGCGACATGGCGAGAAGCCATGCGCTGCCTGTCCCAGTGCAGGTGCTGACAACTCTGGAGTTTCTGGAAACAGGGGCATGCCAGAGAGAGCTGGCAGACCAACTGGGAATTTCCCAGTCAACCCTGAGCCGAATTATGCCAGCTGTGTGGGATGGCATTATCCAGCTGTCACCCAGGTACATTATATTCCCCATACAATGCAGTTGGGCAGGCCAACATCAAAGCACAATTTGCAGTGAGAGCCGGTTTTCCAAATGATTCTAATGAATAGCATTGTTGGTGTCATGATTCAGACCGGGGTTAGGCTCAAAGGCAGAGCTGCCAGAATGATCACTCAGACTCCAATAAAAGTTTCACAATTTTGTTGAAAAGGCAAAACAGGAAATACAGTGCAATACTTAAGAAAACAAAACACAAAGATGCCAACTTAGATTTCTGCCAAGACAGGTGCCCCCTGGAGCACACATAGCCTATGGGAGAGAGCAGACAGAGGTGATGAGGGACAGATTCTCCGAAAGGAGAATAATGCAGGAAAGCACACTTACTGCTTGAGCTGTGGAGTCTGGCAGGGAACTCTAACACAGACTGGGGACAGGTGGAAAGCAGGATCTGGGTGGACGTGATGGTCTCCTTGGTCAGGCGAGCGTGATCAGCTCCAGGAAACACACCTGCGGGTGGCAACAACCTGAGTGACATGAATTTCCCCTCAGGGCAGAGAGAAAGACCCAGATGCTGAACTGCTAGTTTGTGAAATTGATTAAGAAACAAGAACACAAAGTGCACCAACACAAAAATCCAAACTGACAAACAAACAAACTTACGAATAAGCTCACCAGAACAAGGGCTGGGTTCTGGTGGAGACGAGGGAGAAGAACTTAACACTCCAGCACCAAGAAATGAAAATAACAACCCTTAAATAAGACTAGAAACAAATGAAACAAGTGATAGCAGGTGTGGATCACTTAAGCAGGCAGGAGAAAACAAAGATACAATTTAGACCATCTGGGAGTAATAAGAGGGGAGAAAGCGGGCTGACAGCTGACAGGGACCCCGCCTACATGGAGCAACAACCCGGAAATGTCACTGACAGCTGTCAACCCAGAGGGAGAACACAACAGAATAAAAAATATAAAGAGATGGGAAAATAAAGACAAGTAACCTCAAAAATGTGAATAACAAACTATAATGAATGTAAACAGGAAAATAAATCATAATTAAGAAACAATATAGAATATGTGACAAATCAACCAAAGATAAAATAACAGGAACTGCAACTCAAAACAACAACACTGTACAAATATGAAAAAAGGCAAAAAGACTGATCCCAGTGGAATCCACCCACGCTCAGATTGTGACACTGAGGAACAGAAGACACGGGGAATAAATTCAGGAGAAAAAGATAATGGGACAAAGCTTGACATAAAATTGTGGCTGCAAACCCAGATGATCCAGCGGTGAGTTCACCTCACGCTGGGCATTAAATACACCAGCTCATCAGGAGCAGCAGGTGGATAATCACGCAGGTGTGCTCATCACTGGAGCAGGAACAGGAGGGGGGGGCATGCTCGCCAGACCATCACAGTTCGGAACAAACTACAAGTTGGCACTGTGCGGATGGTTGGCTTCTTGGTGAGTAAATTCATGTAATTGTCCTAAAAATAACCCACCTCATGCGCAACGTGCCTGTGCGCCCCCAAATATCACCCTGTCTACAAGGCTTCATTACAACTCAGTGGGTCGAGTAAGTGACTTTCATTTTTTGCTGATCAAACAACAGTTTCACAGCCTTCTACCAAGCCCCCATTTGCCTCTGTGTGTACAGTAGTTATGTCAAACACATGCGTAAAGTTTGAAATGCAAGTGTCACCCTTTCCCCGGTGCACTTCATTAATTTACATTAGTAGTGGGTGTAATCCATGTAAGTTGTATATAACTATAAAGGATGAGATTTGCATTTTGGACATAAAATATGTACTTGTCGAGTCTAATATGATCTGCTTTCAACTGACAAGTGACTATGGCTACCCACTAAATAAGTTCATATTGTCCTCTTTTTCATTACTGTTTTCCTTTAATCAGCCAGCTGATCCACCCGACTAGTCACAAACTGATTGATTGATTTTTTCATTGTTTTAAAAAAAATTGTATAAAACATACAACATACATTTAAAAACAATGGGATAACGCAAAAAAGTGTGCACACTTATTTCCATTGTGGTCCCTAAAAGAGATCACAGCTGGTCTCATACCTGGAACCTTCTGCTTTGTAATCTGGCACTGTAACCACTGAGTTATACAAGGTACAAATCACAGCGATCAGCTGACACTTCTGAGGACGACTGCAGATGTCAGTGGAAACATGTTAAAGTTAAATAAACATCTCCTCCTTCCTGTCTGAATAAAGGAAACAAACTAATCTTATAGGGCTGTGAGCAGGCTATTGAATTACCTGTACCTGGCACTAATGCTGGAGGACAGCGTGCCAAACAAAACATTTTTATGCACCTCTACCTCATTCAGGAGCATCTCCAACTCACAGTCTGTGAAATTCCATTAAATCCATTATTTTTGATTGTGGATACAGGAGAATCAAATGTGCAGTGCCTGTATATATCTATTTGCATACCTTTTTGCATCTAATTGCATATTCAAATGGAGGCTTGTCAAGGGAGGAGTCTGGTATTTCCTCATGTGCATTCAATTTCAAGCAGATTGTTATGTACAAAGTAAATGTGCTTGGAATCCTGCGTACGGACAGTTTCATACATATGGATTTTTTTTTTTGCTTACGGCATTTTCTTAATTTAAACGTACGCCATCTTTCAGTAGGAAATCCACGCAAGTTCTTTGTACATGAGGCCCCTGGAGTCATGCCTGTCATATCCTGGTGAGTGCACTCCCCCTCCTTCCCGATCCTCCAGCTCTTCAGGTTATCAACTCACCTGGGAGATGACACACACCTGCTACTTCTGCCTCGCCAGCGCTTATAAGGACCTGCTCTTCTGTGTTTCAGCGCTGGCTCGTTTATTTAGTCATGTTGTTCGGGCTCACCAATGCTCCTGCCGTCTTCAAGCGTCTCATTAATGATGTCCTTCGTGATATGGTGAATCAATTTGTTTTCATCTACCTCGACATCCTCATTTTTCTCCACATGCCAGAGGAACAGAGAATCCATGTTAGGGCTGTGTTACAATGGCTCTTGGAGAACCAACTTTATGTGAAAGCAGAAAAATGCGAGTTCTCCTCCAGCTCCACCTCTTTCCTGGGGTTTATTGTGGCGGAGGGGGAGCTGAGAGTTGACCTGGCCAAGGTGAAGGCTGTGTTAGACTGGCCAACACCCCGCTCCCGCAAGGAGCTTCAGCACTTCTTGGGGTTCATGAACTTTTATCGCAGATTCATCAAGAACTATTGTGGGATAACACAGCTTCTTACGCAGCTGACCTCCGTTAAGGAACCATTTCACTGGTCCGAGGCAGCGGAAAAGGCTTTTTACAAATTAAAGAGCCTGTTCTCCAAAACTTCCATCTTGGCTCAGGTCGACCCCCAGCTCCAGTTCACTCTGGAGGTGGACGCTTCTGACTCGGGGGTGGGCGCTGTCCTCTCGCAGTGCTCTAACACTGACCAGAAACTCCACCCATGCGTGTTTTTCTCTTGGCGGCTCATGCCAGCCGAGAGAAATTACAATGTAGGGGATAGAGAGCTCCTTGCCATTAAGTTGGCCCTGGAGGAGTGAAGACATTGGCTGGAGGGAGCAGTTCATCCTATAGTCATGTGGACCGACCATAAGAATCTCGAGTACCTTCGGTCAGCCCGCCGACTAAATGTCAGGCAGGCCTGCTGGGCCCTATTTTTCCTCAGGTTCAATTTCACCATCACATATCGGCCTGGCTCATGGAACACCAAACCAGATGCTCTCTCCCGCCAATTCTGTTCCAATCACGCAGCCCCCCCATCCCTCTCCCAGCCTATTATTTCACCATCTTGTATTGTCAGAGCCCTTACCTGGTACATTGAGCAGAGGGTCTGACAGGCCCAGTCTCTGGAGCCCGAACCAGCAGGGTACTCGAGCAACCGCCTGTTTGTGCCTGCTGCCCTCTGCAGTGACATCATCCATTAGGGTCACACCAGCCACTTTGCGTGTCATCCGGGGATGGTCTGCACCATAGACCTGGTCCGACAAGCGTTTTGGTGGCCAGCGCTGCAGAGGGACGTGCAGGACTATGTCAGAGGATGCCAGACCTACGCCCGAGGAAAGTCAAACTCTTCACCCCCTGCTACCCGTTCCTGGTCGCCCTTGGTCTCACATCGCACTCGACTTCGTCACATGACTTCCTCTCTCCCACGGCAAGACAGTTATCCTCATCATCATCATCAACCGGTTCTCGAAGGCAATCCACCTAGTTCCTCTTCCTAGGCTACCTTCTGCCTCTGAAACCGCAAACCTCATAACCACCCATGTCATATGCCTGCACGGCATTCCGATGGAAATCGTGTCTGACTGGGGCCCGCAATTTACTTCTCAGGTGTAGAGGTCCTTCTGTCGGACACTTGGAACCTCAGTCAGCCTCACATCAGGATATCATCCTCAAAGTAACGGGCAGGCTGAGTGCACTAACCAGTCCTTAGAAGCCATCCTCAAATGCGTAGCAGCCAAGAACCCCTCGACCTTGAGCACGCACCTGACTTCGGTGGAGTATGCCCACAACTCAGCCGTTTCCGCCGCCACGGGGCTCACCCCTTTCGAGGCCTTGATGGGGTACACCCCCCCACCATAGCCCATGGTGGAGAGGGAGGTCGTGGTGCCATCCGTGGGGGCCCACGCATGCTGCTGCCGCTGGCTCTGGAGGTCCACCCAAGCCACCCTCCTCCGCTCTTCAGAGCGCAACCGCCAGTACGCTGACTGGAAGCGGACCCCAGCTTCCAGTCGTACGTACGTGGTCGTGCAGCGCGTGTGGTTGTCGGCGGACCAAATACCGCTCAAGACAGAAGCCAGGAAGCTTTCACCCCATTTCCTGGGTCCATACACCATCAGCAGGATTATCAATGATGCTACGGTCCGCCTACAGCTCCTGTGGACCCTCCAAGTGCACCCGACTTTCCATGTTTGCCACATCAAACCCCTCTCCGCCAGTCCTCTTTGTCCTCCCCCTAAGCCGCCTCCTCCTCCCCGGACTCTCGACGACCAGACCACCTGCACCATCCAAAGGCTCCTGGATGTCCACCGTCAGGGCCGGGGCCTGCAATATCTGGTCCACTGGGAAGGCTATGGCCCGGAAGAAAGGTCGTGGATCCCAAGATCACACTTCCACGACAAAGAAATGGTCCGGGCCTACCATCAAGCCCATCCAGACAAGCCTGGTGGACCGCCAGGAGATGCTCCTTTGGGGGGGGGGGGCACTGTCATATCCTGGTGAGCGAATGCCCCCTCCTTCCCAATCCTCCAGCTCTTCAGGTTATCAGCTCACCTGGGAGATGACATGCAACTGCTACTTCTGCCTCGCTAGCACTTATAAAGACCTGCTCTTCTGTGTTTCAGTGCTGGCTCATTTGGGTATACTGCCTCACTACAATGAAGCTAAGTAAACTACCTTTTGAAGGTGACTTTTCACCATTCACCCTCTCACTCTCTCCTTCTCTCACAGCTTTCTGCCATGTTGTGTGGTGCGTCTTCGGGGATTTTGTGTGCTCACCTGCCCCATCGTCCGCATCCTGCTGCAGCTGTTTCCTCCACCTGGTCAGGCTCTCCCCGGCTCATTCCCTCTCCACTCACCACCAGCGTCATCCTGCTGGTTCGTCTATTCATGCTGGGTTTTCCTGTTGGACCATCTGCTTTTTCCATGTAAGTGGCTGATTGGCATTATCCGCTTCCCTGTTTCCCTTCTCCAACTGACAACTCTCGTCTCTCTCCCCACAGACTGTGCTTCCAGTGTTGTGAGTGCTTTTCTCTGGTGTTGCATTCTGCTCGTGGGCTGACCACTCACTAAACGTGACAGTTTCCACTCCAATCCATTTGCCAAAAGAATGAAAATCGAAGCTGGGGACAAGGAATGAATACATAACCAAGGACATAACACTAATAATGATAATAATAATAAGGATTAATAATAGTGATAAATACTGAAAATTCCCCCTCTTAAGGGTGGATTCCAGACAACCCTCATACAAATAAACAAATACAAAAACACCCTCCCAGGGTGGGTCATGGGGGCACAAGGCCAGGTGGGCCGAAAACAAATCCCACCCCCCCACAGATCCCCAAAACAAGAAACACAGTTTGTGGGGCATAACCAAAGTCCACGGCCCCAAATCAAAAACAAGGTCAGTCGGGTAGCCTACTGAAGTCCCAGGGCCACCGGACGAAAGCGCTAAGCAGGTCAGATGGTCTTCCATTGTCTAAAGACCACCAGACGGATGAACACGGCATGCCGGGTGGTTTACCAAAGTCTATGGGCCACCAGGCGGGAGAAAACACATGAGTGTTTTGCTCAGAAAATGACACCATAGGCACGTTTAGTTCTTACTCAGCAGCTGGTGGAATGTGCATTTGAGTCCCGCCATCAGGAGCAACACAAGTCTTTTCAAAAATGATATTTGGACATAAATGAAAAAAGTACTTGCCTTAACTCCTGGTCTCCTGCTGTCAGGGTAAACACCTCAGAATCAGGAGCAGGAATGATGACAGGCTGAGCAAGAGCAGCAGTGTGCTACTCGGGCTGAGCCGGAACAGGAGCACGCACCTCGGGCCGAGCAGATGACAGCGTCTCGCTGATCTCAGGAACAGGTGTCAGTGGCGGGCTGAATTCAGGAGCAGGCAATAGCCGGGGGCGGGTGGGTAGCTCAGCAAACTGCAGCAGATGAGTCTTAAGTTCAGCGGTTCAGCGATCAGTAGTTGGAGAGACCCCAGCTCCAACCCTGACGACGATATGCGAGCGCCAACCTCAGTGACCACTGACAGGAGCTCGGCGGCCTCAGGAACCAACAATGAAGGCATGCTGGCCTCCATCGCAGATGACTGGGGAATGTTGGTCTCAGGAGCAGGCTGTTGAAGTGTGCAAACCTCAGGTACTGATGGCTGGGGCGCGCTGACCACAGAAGCTGAAGATGTAGGCCGATCAGCGATGAGCCCACATAACGCAAGCTGATCGGAGGCGAATACAGCAGGCCGACCAGCTGCAGGTCCAGACAATGCAGGCTGGAGCCTCTCAAGCCCAAACGTCTGGGAATCCATCTCATGCCCAGCCTCTTCAGATGGCAAGCTCAGCAGAAGGGAGACGGGAGGTGCAGGTGAGGGGTTGTGTCAGCAGAGACCGGCCAGAGCCGTTGTCATGATTGCTCTCCCCACCTGTGCTGTATTGCTGTGATTATCCCTTCTGTCTATATATGTGTCCTGTGCAATGTTCTTGGTCTTTGTTGGTTTTATTTCTGCCCACACACAGCTTTATTTTCTTTTTTAAAATAAATCATCGTTTATCAAAACCATGGATTTTCCTCTCCACTGCCTCAGAGGGGCAATTCTGACAGTTTGCTGCTTTGTAATGGCATTTTAGCAGCTGCTTTCTTAATCTGATGAATTTGGGCCATCAGTGTGTGAATGTGTGTGTGAATGGGTGGATAGCAGGATCTGTAAAGTGCTTTGGTCATCTAGAGATGAGCTGTTTTTCTAGATCTCAAAAAGGCTTTCGATACTGTAAACCACAGTTTGCTTTTATTCAAAATGGTATCTTTTAACTTCTCCCCAAATACATTAGAATGGTTTGCATCTTATCTCCAGAATAGAGAACAGTGTGTAAAAGTTCACCAGGATAAATCCTCATTTTTAAACAACCGCATGGGTATCCCACAAGGGTCCATTCTTGGTCCTTTACTTTTCAGCATTTTTATTAATGACTTGCCGTTACACTGCTCAGCTGCAACATGCCAACTTTATGCAGATGATGCAGTTATTTACACAGCTGCCAAGACTCCAGCACAGGCTGCAGATGTACTGTCTACAAGTATGGTTGATGTCCAAGAGTGGCTCCTCAAGAACCATCTATTGCTGAACCTTCAGAAAACAGTCTCAATGTGCTTTTCAATCAAAAAATGTAACCTGCAACATTTTAAAGTTAATATACATGATCATGACATCAGTTTAGCTACAGAATTCAAATACCTTGGCATTGTACTAGATCCTCAACTCAAATTTAATCTTCATATAAAGAAAATTTCAAAAACAGTAAAAAAAAATCTGAACTGCTTTAAATTAATTAGATATTACATACCTTACGAAGCAGCTGCACTGTATATGCATTCTATGGTTTTTTCTCATATATCATACTGTTTGACAGTCTGGGCTCAAGCTACCCCTTCCACAATAAGACATATAGGTTCATTATATTATCAAACCCTAAAAATCTTGGACAAAAAGCCCATTAGGTGGCATCACTGTAATGTTTTAAAAAAATACAACCTATTGAGTTTTGAGAGCTTCATTGACCTCTGTCTTCTGAAATTAACGTTCAAATGTTTCCATAAATCAGCACCCGAGCCACTTGCTGGTTTCGTCCAAAGACAGGACAGCAGCAGAGCCACCAGGAGTTCTGTTAACAATAACTGTAAAATATTCCACCGCAGAACCACATTTGGACAAACAGCTTTCTCTATAAAGGGCAGTCACATCTGGAACACAATGCCAAATGAAATTAAAATAATAACGGACTTTAAAACATTCACTAAAAATGTTAAAAACTGGCTGAAAAATAAACAAGAATGTACTCATGTATGAATTATTTGTCTGCAAAGTGAGAGTGAATGAAGGGAAGGAATAAATGTGTTTGTTTATAGTGAGTGACGGAGGGAGGAAGGCCTGAAATAGGCAAATGTGAGTTATGTTATATGTGTTAAATGTGAGTCAGGCTGTTATATTTGTGTATTTATAATATTTATAATATTTATGTTAAATGTGAGTCAGGCTGTTATATTTGTGTATTTATAATATTTATAATATTTATAATTGTGTATTTATAATTTTTCTGCATTGATGTATGTGGTTATTGTGTATATTTTTTATCTTGATTCTTTTTTCTAAAGCCCATCCAGGGACAAGAGTTGCAAATTAGCTAATAGCTATACACTCTATGTGCAACACATCAGATTGATTGTCTTTGATTAATTGTCTATGTTTATTGCACTGTCCCTGTCAAATAAACTAATCTACTACTAGAATAAAAGCACCATATAAGTGAATGCCATTTACCATTTTTACCATTTGTCTGACAGAAACCTTCCTCATTATGCCTTTATCTGCACAAACCCGTCTGTGCTCTGAATCATCCACAAATTTCTTCACAGTACGATGATCACGCTTAAGTTTTCATGAAATATCTAATGTTTTCATACCTTGTCCAAGGCATTGCACTATTTGATGCTTTTCGGCAGCAGAGAGATACTTTTTCTTTCCGGTATTGCTTGAAACCTGTGGCATGGTTATTAATGTGGAACATCCTTAAGTAGTTTTCCTTTAATTGGGTTCACCTGGCAAACTAATTATGACAGGTGTCTGAGATTAATATCAGTGAATCAAAGATACCACAGTATCAGTATGAGACACAATACCATCCATGAATTTAATTGAAAAACAAAAAACTGAATGTTTATGACACTAAAATCCTATTTGCAAAATAATTTGGAATGCAGTGTATAACAGAAATCTGCAGTCACATTGTACGAAATGAGAAGTGGTTTAAGTTTGAGATTATGAAGTCAAAGTCAGGTAATTTATCAGAATTAATCAATGTCTCCACTGAACAACAAAACTTAATAAAAACACAAATATAAACTAAAATATCGTCATTAAGTATTTTCTGGATTAAAAAAAAAGTCTCCTTTGGTACAAATCTACAGTTTGATCATCCGCCATAAATTTTCTCCTTCAGTCCAGATTTGAGGATTACAAACTTCCTGTCTGATCAAATCTCTCCAGTTTTGTGTTAATCCAGGATTAGATAATCTCAGGTGTACTCACCTGTATCTGAGTCAGGACTGGAGAAAGATCAGATGACCTCAGTTTAATTTTCTTCACACTGAATCAGAGATTGTTCAGACCTCAGCTCTCAGACTGACAAACATGAATGTCTCTGATCTGTTATAGTCCTCTGCTGCTCTGACACAGTTCAAAGTCTTCAAATTTTATTTCTTTATGATCCTCGGATGACCTGACGGTGCGTTATGACAGTCTTGATCACCTGAGCCCAATGAAAGCTTGAATTGTTGAATTCAAATGAAGTTTTAGCTGAGATCCGAAATTTGTTGTAAAAGGAGAGAGAATGGCAATACCATCCCCCCCTTCCCCTTCCCAATCCTTTCTCTAGTCCTTTGAAAGAATTACTCATGCAAAAACTGTACAGGAGGCTCTAATTACAAAAGCATAGATGTATTTATGTGATGGAAGGCAGCCAGCTTGGATACATCAGGATCTTCCCAACATGGCCGTCAGAAGACCCCAAACAATGACAGAAGTTTTATAGGAATGGTGGACATTTCTGCTCAGCTCCAGTCTCACACCCTCTGTGTAACCTGATCAGATTGAACACACCCTCTACTCACTCCACACATCTGTTATCCCCTCTATGATTCATAAGTTGGACAAACATTAAACTAGATATCAAACAGTCTGGATAACCACATGATATAAGAACGTTTCAGGTCATAGTGACTCATCAGTATTATTTCATTCTCAGACTCCTAAAATATCCATCCATCCATCCATCCATCCATCTTCTATCGCTTTTCCGGAGGTCCGGGTCGCGGAAGCAGCAGTTCAAGCAGAGAAGCCCAGACTTCCCTCTCCCCGGCCACCTGCTCCAGCTCTTCAGAGAGGATACCAAGGCGTTCCAAGACCAGCTGGGAGACATAGTCTCTCCACCGAGTCCTGGGTCTGCCCCGGGGTCTCCTCCCAGTGGGACGTGCCTGAAACACCTCAAGTGGGAGGCGTCCAGGAGGCATCCTAATCAGATGACCATACCACCTCAACTGACTCATTTCAATGTGGAGGAGCAGCGGTTCTACTCTGAGCCTCTCCCGGATGACTGAGCTCCTCACCCTATCTCTGAGGGTGAGTCCAGCAATCCTACGGAGAAAGCTCATTTCAGCCGCTTGTATCCGCGATCTCGTTCTTTCGGTCATTACCCAAAGCTCGTGACCATAGGTGAGAGTAGGAACGTAGATTGACTGGTAAATCGACAGCTTTGCCTTAGAACTAAGCTCCCTCTTCACCACAACAGACCAGTACAACGTCCGCATCACTGCAGATGCTGCTCCAATCCGTCTGTCGATCTCTCGCTCCATTTTCCCCTCACTCGTGAACAAGACCCCAAGATACTTAAACTCCTCCACTTGGGGCAGGAGCCTGTCCCCAACCCAGAGAGGACAATCCACCTTTTTCCGGCTGAGGACCATGGACTCGGACTTGGAGGTGCTGATTCTCATCCCAGCCGCTTCACACTCAGCGGAAAACCGTCCCAGCAAGAGCTGTAGGTCATTGTTGGATGAAGCCAACAGGACAACATCATCTGCAAACAACAGAGATGAGATCCTGTGGTCACCAAGCATGACACCCTCCATTCCCTGGCTGCGCCTAGAAATCCTGTCCTTAAAAATTATGAACAGGATCGGTGACAAAGGGCAGCCCTGGCGGAGTCCAACTCTCACTGGGAATGACTCCGACCGAGTGTTGGCAATACGAACCAAACTCTCACAACGGTCGTACAGACACCGAATAGCTCGTAACAACAAGCCCGATACCCCATACTCCCGAAGCACCCCCCACAAAAATCCACGAGGGACGCGGTCAAATGCCTTGTCCAAGTCCACAAAACACATGTAAACTGGTTGGGCAAACTCCCACGAACCCTCAAGAATTCTCGAGAGGGTAAAGAGCTGGTCCGATGTACCACGGCCAGGACGAAAACCACATTGCTCCTCCTGAATCCGAGGTTCGACCAACGGCCGGACTCTCCTCTCCAGTACCTTGGCATAGACCTTCCCAGGGAGGCTGAGGAGTGTGATCCCTCTAAAGTTGGAGCACACCCTCCGGTCCCCTTTTTTGAAGAGAGGAACCACCACCCCAGTTTGCCATGCCAAAGGCACTGCCCCCGACCTCCACGCAATGTTGCAGAGGCGTGCCAACCATGACAACCCAACAACATCCAGGGCCTTGAGGCACTCAGGGCAAATCTCGTCCACCCCCGGGGCCCGGCCACCAAGGAGATTTTTAATCACCTTGGCGACCTCAGCCCCTGTAATAGGCGAGTCATCCCCCTCGTCCCCAAACCCTGCTTCCTCTGTGGAAGGCGTATCAGTGGGATTGAGGAGATCCTCGAAGTATTCCTTCCACCGCCCGACGATATCCCCAGTCGAAGTCAACAGTGTCCCATCCGCACCATACACAGTGTGGACGGGGAGCTGCTTTCCCCTCCTGAGCCGCCGGACAGTTTGCCAGAATCTCTTTGAGGCAGACCGAAAGTCTTGTTCCATGGCCTCACCGAACTCCTCCCATACCCGGGTTTTTGCTTCAGCAACCACCTGAGCTGCACTCCGCTTGGCCTGCCGGTACACCTCAGCTGCTTTGGGAGTCCCACAAGCCAACCAAGTTTGATAGGACTCCTTCTTCAGCTTAATGGCCCCCTTCACCACTGGTGTCCACCACTTGGTTCGGGGGTTGCCACCACGAGATGCACCGACCACCTTGCGGCCGCAGCTCTGGGCCGCCGCTTCAACAATAGAGGTGGAGAACATGGCCCATTCAGACTCCATGTCTCCAGACTCCCTCGGAATGTGGTTGAAGTTCTTCCGGAGGTGTGAGTTGAAGACCTCCCGGACAGGGGCCTCAGCCAGATGCTCCCAGCACACCCTCACTATACGTTTGGGTCTACCAGGTCTGAATGGCTTCCTCCCCTGCCATCGGATCCAACTCACCACCAGGTGGTGATCAGTTGACAGCTCTGCACCTCTCTTTACTTGGGTGTCCAAGACATACGGTCGCAGGTCTGATGATACGATAACAAAATCGATCATCGACCTGCGACCTAGGGTGTCCTGGTGCCAGGTGCACATATGGACACCCTTATGCTTGAACATTGTGTTCGTTATGGACAGACTGTGGTTAGCACAGAAGTCCAATAACTGAAAACACCACTCGGGTTCAGATTGGGCAGGCCGTTCCTCCCAATCACCCCCCTCCAGGTTTCACTGTCGTTGCCCACGTGCGCATTGAAGTCCCCCAGTAGGACAATGGAGTCTCCAAGAGGAGCACCCTCCAGCACCCCAGTCACAGACTTCAAAAAGGGTGGGTACTCTGAAACATCATTTGGTGCATAGGCACAAATGATGGTCAGGACTCGTTTCCCAACCCGAAGGCGCAGGGAAGCAACCCTTTCGTCCACCGGGGAAAACTCCAATATAGAGGCAGCAAGGGGGGGCGATACAAGAATACCCACCCCTGCTCGTCGCCTCTCACCCGGGGCAACTCCAGAAAAGGCCAAGCTCCAGCCCCTCTCCAGGAGACTGGTTCCGGAACCGGAGCTGTGTGTTGAGGTGAGGCCGACTATATCTAGCCGGTATCTCTCAACCTCGTACACCAGCTCAGGCTCCTTCCCCACCAGAGAGGTGACATTCCACGTACCAAAAGCCAGTTTAGAAAGCTTGGGATCAGTCCGCCAAGGTCTCTGCCTTTGACCGCCACCTAATCCACATAGCACCGGACCCCCATGATCCCTCCTGCAGGTGGTGAGCCCACTGGAGGGCGGACCCATGTAACTCCTTCGGGCTGAGCCCGGCCGGGTCCCATGGGTGGAAACCCGGCCACCAGACGCTAGCCTTCGAACCCCTCCCCCAGGCCTGGCTCCAGGGTGGGGCCCCGGTAACCCCATACCGGGCGGGGTACACTGAATCCTTGATATACAATTTATCATGAGAGTCTGTTGGATCGTTCTTAGTCTGGCCCTTCACCCAGGACCAGTTTGTCTTGGGAGACCCTATCAGAGGCAAATTGCCCCGGACAACATAGCTCCTGGGATCACTGGGGCATGCAACCCCCCCTACCATGATAAGGTGACGATCCATGAGGGGGCCTTTTTTTTTTTTTTTTGGTCCGCATTTCTGTATGTACAGTTAACCTAGGCTTTTTTTGCCTAAAATATCCATGATATATATTTCATATTAACAGCTACTCACTACAAGAATACACCATTTGCAACACAGGGGCAAACCAGCAAACAACCTCGACCGACAACCAAACCCATTGCCTTCAGATCCCCACCTCCCCATCAGAGGAGCACAGCCCCCACCCCAAAGGCCCCAACCCAGTGAAACCAGCCACTGGCCTCACCACCACTCTGCAGTGACCAGCATATGACCCACTACCACGCAATGAACAGCCAAGGGAGCCCCAGCCAACACCAAGCGCCCCCCCCCCCCCCCCCCCGCCAGTAAGATGCACCCTGGAAGAGAGGAGAGACAGGGATAGTCCCCAAGTGGCACCCACACCGACTCCCCCTCACAGGAGGGCAAGGCTGGACTGGGAAAAAATTTCAGCCCTGGCATTTTTGGTCCTGGTGGCCCATCATGATCGGTCAAACGACATCAGCACAGACGGTCCAGTTAAATACATATGTCACCCTGTAAAAAAGTCCCTCACACTTGAATACGTACACACTGACTACCTCAAATATTCTTGGACTCATGTATATACAGTCGGCTCTGCAGAGGATGCAGTTTGGAATGGAGGGGCAGGAGTCTACGTACAATATCTGGGAGGCAGCGAAGATAGAATCTGCCTCGCTACTGGCCTATACTCTACCAACTACAAAGCTGAAGCAGAAGCCCTGAAAATAGCAGCAAATCACACTGAAGTCACCCTCCCTTCCAGTCAGAATGTCATCTTTCTGACTGATGCCTTGTCTATCCTACAGGCCTTGCAATACAATAGAGACACTGACCTGAACGGCCTGTCCCCCTCTCTTGTCTCCCTCTGCGGGAGTCACACAGTCGCCTTGCAGTGGATTCCTTCCCACTGCGGTGTGTTTAATAATGAGACCGCTGACTCCAGAGAAAAAGAGGTATCAGCGCGGGAACAGGTGGACAGGTCTACTAGCTATGCAGAAGTTAAAAGTATCATCAGGGCCAAGCAGCAGACAAAGTGGAGGCAGCAGCATCCAGGCCAAAATGGAGACTCGTACTTCTTGCTGACCCAGAGTGAGCAGGTAGCCTTAGTCAGGCTTAGGACAGGCCACAACTGCCTGAACTATCATCTATACACAAAATTCCATATCGGTAATACAGAGCAGTGTCCCTGTAGGTCAGGCAGCCAGATGGTAGAACATTTGCTGCAGTCCTGCCTACTGCATGGAGTGCTCAGAGAGAAGACATGGCCCACTCCAGTCCCAGTGGCCCGGAAGCTCTATGGCGAGTTGGCGGACCAGTAGCGTACTCTCACCTTCATTGAAGAGGTGGGAGTGACATGTTTCGGGACCCAGGAGACAGACACTGACACGAGCAGATAGTGACAATAATCTTTATTTAAGTGTGAGTGAGTGTAATGTGAGTGTGAGTGCGAGGATATCGTTCTGGTCACTGGAGCTGAGCGACCTGGACGGAGACCCGGCAACCCTGGAACAGATAAGCAGAGACAAATTACTAATACTCCACACTAGCAAAGAGCTGCAGATAACAAGGCTTACTTGAGAGCAGCACTGGCTTCGCTCTGCTGAGTTCCAGCGGCCGGGCAGCGTGGAGGTGAGGGCGTCCGTGACTGTGCTGGGGTTACCACCCGTGGCTGTGACAATGACAGTCCTGACGATGACACCGGCTGTGACAATGACAGCTCTGACGATGACACCGGCTGTAACAATGACAGCCCTGATGATGACACCGGCTGTGACTCCACAGACCGGGATGATGATGATCCTGACGATGACGCCGGCTGTGACTCCACAGACCGGGATGACGATGACACAGATGATGATGCAGACAAAGACGAGGTTAGTGACTCCACACACAGTGGCAATGACGACACAGCTGATGCTGATGACAGTGATTCCACCGATAATGTTGGCCAATACTCCTGTAATTGATACAATAATAGTTCTGGCAATTGAGGAGCAAGACGTACCGGTAGGCGTGGTGGTAGCGAGCTGCTACGAAGACGTGATGGCGTTACCCCGTCAGCTGGGGACGCAGGTCCGCCGCCAAGGTGGTCCACCTGTGCACAGGGGTAAAGGTTTGGCGTTGAGTAGCAAATGATGCGCTTACTTGCTTGACACTGGGAAGAGTTCCTGGATGCAGCAAGTGAAGCTCTTGACGAGACAAACGAGGTTCCAGACGAGACAAACGAGGTTCCAGACGAGACAGACAAAGTTCCTGACGAGACAGACAAAGTTCTTGACGAGACAGACAAAGTTCCAGACGAGACAAGAGATATTCTTGACGAGACCAGAGAGCGGAGTGCAGGTTCATTCTCCGTTGAGGAAGACAGACGACTCCGTGCCGGGCTGTCAGCGACACTGGCTTTTAACAGCCGTTGATTCACACCTGTTGGTCTGTGCGCAGCTGGGGCTAATGACACTAATGACGGCCCAGAGGCCGCCATGACAGTACTCCCCCCTCTAGCAGTGCCTCCAGGTATCTGCCCAATCCTACCTGGATTCGCCCGATGAAAATCGCGAATCAGCTGTTTATCCAAGATCAACGCTGGGCGAATCCAAGAGCGATCCTCCGGTCCAAAGCCCTCCCAGTCCACCAAATACTGAAGACCATGACCCCGCCTGCGGACATCAAGGACAGCAGTCACCCCCCAGGCCAGATGGCCATCGATCATCCTCGGGGGCGCGGAAACCGCTGGAACAGGACACAGGGGGTCCAAGACGTATGGTTTGACCTGGGAGACATGAAAAACGGGGCAGATACGCATCGAAGAGGGGAGAGACAAGCGCACAGACACAGGGTTAATAATACGATTAATAGTATAAGGGCCAATGAAGCGCTTCGTGAGCTTCCGTTCCTCGGCCGGTACACAAATATTCCGGGTTGACAACCAGACCTTCTGACCCACCTTAAAGTCCGGGGCGGGTCTCCTATGCCGGTTGGCCACCTGGATATTACATTGGGTAGTCCTCCTGGTGGCGCACTGAGCACAGGCCCGGATGTGATTAACAACGTCCTTCCGTAACCCTGGCCACCAGAAGGTCCTTTGAAGGAGATCCACGGTCCGACCCACTCCAGGATGACAGGCCCACTTGGAAGCGTGACCCCACTCAATCACCTTGCCCCGGATAGCGCGTGGAACAAACAAGCGGCCCGGGCCCCCCCCCCCCCCCCCCCCCCGGGGTCCGGCTCTGTCTTCTGAGCCTGGCGAACCGTCTTGCAGATTCCCCAGGACAGGGCGCCCACGACGCAGGAAGGCGGCAGGATAGGGGTCTCCTGGTCCTCAGAGGATGGAGTGTCAAACTGCCGAGAGAGAGCATCCGGCTTACCGTTCTTACTTCCCGGCCGATACATGATGGAGAAGTTAAAACGGCCGAAGAAGAGGGACCAGCGAGCCTGGCGTGCATTCAGGCGCTTCGCCGTCCTGAGGTACTCCAGGTTACGATGATCCGTCCAAACCACGAATGGCTGAGCAGTTC
The DNA here is from genome assembly GCA_020510985.1 of Pholidichthys leucotaenia. Classification (NCBI taxonomy): domain Eukaryota; kingdom Metazoa; phylum Chordata; class Actinopteri; order Cichliformes; family Pholidichthyidae; genus Pholidichthys; species Pholidichthys leucotaenia. The sequence goes on from CM035848.1 coordinate 31,551,805, forward strand.
CCTCCAGCCAATGTCTCCATTCCTCCAAGGCGAGTTTTACTGCCAGTAACTCCCTGTCTCCGATGCAGTAATTCCTCTCTGCAGAAGTGAGACGGTGAGAGAAATAAGCACAAGGGCGAATCTTACCATCCTCGGGAGACCGTTGGGAGAGTACCGCTCCAACTCCTGAATCAGAAGCGTCCACCTCCACCAAGCACTGCAGCTTCGGATCCACCTGAGTAAGGACTCGGGCCGAGGCGAACTCCCTCTTAAGTCTTTTGAAGGCTTCAGCTGCCTCCTTACTCCAACAAAACGGGATCTTAGGGGAAGTAAGAGCAGACAGGGGATGGGCAATATTGCCAAAATTAGGCACGAACCTCCTATAAAAATTAGCAAACCCCAAGAACCCCTGAAGCTGCTTTCTGGAGGTCGGTGCAGGCCAATCCACAACTGCCTTGACCTTGGCCGGGTCAGGGATCACCTGGTTCCGAGCTATAACAAACCCAAGGAAGGAGGTTTGGTCAGTGTGGAACTCACATCTTTCAGCCTTCACGAACAGTTGATTCTCCAGGAGGCGCTGCAGTACCCTGCGCACATGCACTCGATGCTCCTCTAGTGTGCGGGAGAAAATGAGAATATCGTCGAGAAAAACAACAACAAACGAGTTCAGGAAATCCCGTAGTACATCATTTATCAGACGTTGGAACACGGCTGGAGCATTAGTTACCCCAAACGGCATTACCAGGTACTCAAAATGTCCGCTGGGGGTCCGAAAAGCCGTCTTCCACTCATCTCCTTCCCTTATGCGCACTAGATGGTAGGCATTCCTAAGGTCCAATTTAGTAAACCAGGACGCCCCCTGGAGGGAGTCAAAAGCAGTGTATATTTGTCTTTCACAGTTATTTCATTCAATCCCCGGAAATCGATACAGGGGCGTAGAGAACCGTCTTTCCTTTCAACAAAAAAAAATCCAGCACCTACTGCCGAAGACGACGGGCGGATGATACCAGAAGCCGAGGACTCCTTAATATATGTGTCCATAGCCTCGCGCTCCGGGGCTGACAGGCTGTACAGGCGGCTAGCAGGTAGAGGGGCCCCAGCCTTAAGGTTGATCGCGCAGTCATAAGGGCGATGAGGGGGTAAGGACAATGCCCGAGACTTGCAAAATACTAGCCCCAAATCGTGATAGACCTCTGGCACCTTGGACAAGTCCGGTGGCGATGAATCAGGCAGAGGCACCTTGACGGATGGGGCGCATGCCGCCGGTTGAAGGCAGGCACTGAGGCAGAACGTACTCCATGCCGTTATTCTCCCAGCTTGCCAATCAATAGTGGGGTTATGTAGGCGCAGCCAGGGGTACCCCAGAATAACGGGCGAAGAAGAAACAGGCAGAACAAAAAACTGAATTTCCTCCCTGTGATTTCCTGATACAATAACTGACACAGGAACCGTCTGATGAGCAATAGTAGTCAATGACGCTTTAGACAAGGTGATCAGTTTGACAGGGGGATCTAGAGTCTGACAGCTAAGACCCATCCGGGTTGCCAGATCTCTAGAAATAAAATTTTGCTCAGCTCCAGAATCTACTAACGCCAATGTGGAGTGTTCTGTATGTAAATGGATGAGCCTAAGAGGTAATCGACAACAAGTAAGGGACTCTTTAGAGTTATTGCCCGTGAATCCCCCTACTCTGATCCACGGGCCCTCCCTTTTTAACTTATTGGGACATTCAAAAACCCTATGTGACTCTTTCCCGCAGTAGAAACAAAGGCCCTGATCCCTGCGGCGTTGTTTCTCTGCTGCTGACACTTTAGACCGGCCACTGATTACAGCTTGCTGAACCGGAAGTTCCTCTGACACAGATAGAGCGAGAGGAGGAGAGTTGGGGAGGCGAGGGTGGGGTTTAACCGAACGGGAAGTAGAACGCCGTTCAGCCGCCCTCTCCCTTAATCTGCTATCAAGACTAACCGCTAGGGCAATCAAATCCCGTAAATTATCCGGTTTGTCCCGTGTCGCTAACTCATCCTTCAACTCATCATTAAGACTACGTAGAAAGATACCACATAATGATGGCTCCCCCCACCCAATCTCTGCAGCCAGGACCCGGAAGTCAATGGCGTAATCAGCAGCTGATCTCTTTCCCTGTTGTAAGCTCAGCAATCGTTCTGTCAACACCTCACCTCTATCCGTATGATCAAATACAGACAAAAAATCATTCACAAATTCCTGGTAAGTGAGCAGGGAATAGCTTGGTTTCACCATAATGGAATACGCCCAGTCCAAAGCTCTTCCTGCTAACAAATTTATAATGTAGCCAATCCGGCTTGAATCAAGAGTAAAGTCCCCCGGAACACGAAGAAAAACTGACTCACACTGTAATATGAATCCACGAGCTTCCCCGAGTTTTCCGCTGAACCGGGCAGGGGTGGGAATAGGGGTGAGGCGAGAAGACGAGGAGATGTTAGCTTGACCAGATGCTAAGCCCACAGAGGCAGAACTGTCTACGGTGGGGGGAAACGTCTGGTGTCCCTCCAGACGATCCAGCCGACCATTTATTGCAGTTAACTGATTTAAGACTACTGTCTGTTGGTGTGCCAATAAATCTACCCGGGTGCTAAGAGTGTTGATTTGGCGCGACAGTGAACTGTCCGCTGGGTCTTCGTGACGGAGTCGTACTAACATGTTTCGGGACCCAGGAGACAGACACTGACACGAGCAGATAGTGACAATAATCTTTATTTAATTGTGAGTGAGTGTAATGCGAGTGTGAGTGCGAGGATATCGTTCTGGTCACTGGAGCTGAGTGACCTGGACGGAGACCCGGCAACCCTGGAACAGATAAGCAGAGACAAATTACTAATGCTCCACACTAGCAAAGAGCTGCAGATAACAAGGCTTACTTGAGAGCAGCACTGGCTTCGCTCTGCTGAGTTCCAGCGGCCGGGCAGCGTGGAGGTGAAGGCGTCCGTGACCGTGCTGGGGTTACCACCCATGGCTGTGACAATGACAGTCCTGACGATGACACCGGCTGTAACAATGACAGCCCTGACGATGACACCGGCTGTGACTCCACAGACCGAGATGACGATGATCCTGACGATGACGCCGGCTGTGACTCCACAGACCGGGATGACGATGACACAGATGATGATGCAGACAAAGACGAGGTTAGTGACTCCACACACAGTAGCAATGACAACACAGCTGATGCTGATGACAGTGATTCCACTGATAACGTTGGCCAATACTCCTGTAATTGATACAATAATAGTTCTGGCAATTGAGGAGCAAGACGTACCGGTAGGTGTGGTGGTAGCGAGCCGCTACGAAGACGTGATGGCGTTACCCCATCAGCTGGGGACGCAGGTCCGCCGCCAAGGTGGTCCACCTGTGCACAGGGGTAAAGGTTTGGCATTGAGTAGCAAATGGTGCGCTTACTTGCTTGACGCTGGGAAGAGTTCCTGGATGCAGCAAGTGAAGCTCTTGATGAGACAAACGAGGTTCCAAACGAGGTTCCAGACGAGACAGACAAAGTTCCTGACGAGACAGACAAAGTTCTTGACGAGACAGACAAAGTTCCAGACGAGACAAGAGATATTCTTGACGAGACCAGAGAGCGGAGTGCAGGTTCATTCTCCGTTGAGGAAGACAGACGACTCTGTGCCGGGCTGTCAGCGACACTGGCTTTTAACAGCCGTTGATTCACACCTGTTGGTCTGTGCGCAGCTGGGGCTAATGACACTAATGACGGCCCAGAGGCCGCCATGACAGGGAGTGTCCATCTGACGAACGAGAAGAAGAAGATGTGTGAGTCTTGTGCCATTCCCCAAAGCAACAGTAAAGCTGAGTAGTAGGCAACATGCAAAATGGGGGAATAGAATAATTAGTCACATGATCGCATTCCTGTCTAAAAGATGCCTAACTGGGAATAATTTCATAACATAAAGCTTCTCCCCTTACAACAATCACAGGGATGTGCAGAGACATTTTGAGGGGCTGAAGTAAGGGCCCCCCCTGACTCCTGTTACATAAGAAGAAGAAGAAGAAGAAGAGATCTCTGTTGTCATTCAGTCCATACAGCCAATCATGTACAGTAGAACGAAATTACATTTCTCCTATCTACAATGTTAATCACATGTAGTATCAGAGGGGTTGCTGCCATGCAAGGTGTCACCACAAACAACTACCAGCCAAATTACCAGCCTACTGTAAATCTTCTAATATTTGAACCTTTGTTCTTGGCTTCATGTCGACTATCAACAATTAAAGTAGCAACATTTAACCATCACACTCAATGGTCTAACAGAGGTTAGAGAATTATCCCACTTTTTCCCTTGACAAGAGAGTCCCTGTGGTTTGAAAGAAAGAAAGAATGAAAGAAAGAAAGAGGTTGAGTTTTAAAAGTCCTTTTAATTCAAAGTTACTCTTTCACCAAATCAAAGAACTAGAATTATTATAAGATCAAAAATTGAAAACCACCTCATTTTCACAAACTGAACACAACAATGTCATAAACCCTCCCGTGCGCTTCTCCAATGCGCACGGTGGGGGGTGAAAGGATGAGGATTTACACGCACGGTTAGAGGCTTTGTTGTTCACCGATTTGCTCCAAACAGCTGAGAGAAAACTCATGAGAGCCATGAGCACTGGACTGTCTGTCATCAGTGCCACCCTCCACCCGCTCCACCGTACCCGGTCTGAGTTCAGGTACGATTTCAGGATCAGCAGGAGCATCTACAGCCCCGGAGCATCTGACCAAGTCTGATTGTGCTGGTGTCACTGATAATGCTCCATCTGAGCTGGTGTCCCTATCACGGTGTTCTGAGGCTTTGCCAAGTTGATGGGACTAAGGTTTACTCAAAGCAGTTCTAGAAGATGATCCTAAAATGGGCTTAGGTATAATCTTGGGAAACCATGTGTTACATACACCATACACACATTTATTTGAACAGACGGAAAATTCACATGCAGTTCAACATATCATTTGCACTCAGAATTACAATGACGTCCTCCAGGACGCTTTACAGTCAAAGGGAGAAAACTGGGCAAAGTGTCGAAGTCTGCAGCCACGGAGGAAAAGCCAACAGTTTCTACTCATGCCGCTGGAGCTGTCCTAAACGTCCACGTAAGTCCAAGGGCTTAACACACACACCAAAGGGAGTAGCGACGGTGTGGCACGAAACAGTCCTTTGGAGACGTGACGGTGAGACAGCGGAGAACAGCTGTCTAACGCATATAATGGTCCAGCGGTGTTTGTCTAGCAAAGAGCTGCTTAAATACAAATACTGCTGGCCACCCAAACTGGACACACCTGGGCGAGGCGTGGGAAAGATAATTACTGGGGCTGGGAACAGATGATGGAATTCAGAGGGAGAGCGAGGGGGCGTGGCTGGACCGACAGCGTGGGATGTCACCGAGGCTGACTAACAGCTGCCGGTCAGGCAGTGGCTATAGTTATGGAAATAGGTACAAAATACACAAAATGCACACACATAATGGAACCGAAACCCACTGAGAGATTGAGACCGAGCCGGGGAAAGCCAAGCCGGTTCGGCTTGTGACACAGCACCTTCTTTACAGCCCAAATCTTTTCAAAAACATCAAGATTTTTTGTGAGCTTGTAAAATTCAAACTCTACCCTGAGCCGAGCTGCCAGTAGCTTCTTGAGCATTATCACAACATCTTCGGAGCCCACCCCCTTGGCACGGTTTTTCCTTGTTTCCCAAATTGCTAACCTAGCCTGCCCTGAAATGAAATTGATCAAAGTGTGGCTGCATTTTTCTTTGCCGAATAGTATGGGCCATAAATAAATAACCTAAAAGAAAACTGTTCACCAAAACCCTGAAATTGACATGGTTTGTTACGCAGGACCCAAATGACAGAAACCACAACAGGAGAGATCAGGGAAGGTGCAAAAGTAAGTACTTTATTGTACAAAATCGTAAATGTTAATCAGACTCATAGCCCTGTGGGGAAAGAAAGAAAAAATAGGATGAACTAGAGGGCACTCAGAGAGTGCATACCTCCACCAAGGCTCCGTCCCTTTGTCCTCCCCTTCGTCCCTTTGTCCAACCATATTGCCATCCATCTGTACATTATGAGATACGAGCTTGGCCGAAGTATGCACTCACAGATCACCTCCAACATCTAATGAGTTCATCTTTGGGCCAAGGACCACCTCTGGTGAAAATGTCATCCAGATCCATCCAGTAGTTTTGGAGTATTGTTGCTAACACTCTGTGAGAAGATAAGAACCTTGGCGGGGGTATGCATTTTGAGATCATCACCAAAATCTAATAATCTGTTCAGTGTGCCATTACACACCTTTCTTGACAATTTGAATGAAAGGCGCTATATAAATGAAATTTTTAGGGAAGGTGTGTAATGGCACGGGGAACAGATGATTAGATTTTGGTGATGATCTGAGAGTGCATACCTCCACCAAGGCCTTTGTTTGTATTTGTGCAGCAGGATTACACAAAAACTCCTGCATGGATTTGGATGAAATTTTCACCAGAGGTGGTTCTTGGGCTAGAGAGGAACCCATTATATTTTGGTGATGATCTGAGAATGCATACCTCAGCCAAGGCTCTTATCTTCTCACAGTGTGTTAGCAACAATACTCCAAAACTGATGGACAGCCTTTGATGCAATTTTCACCACAAGTGGCTATAGGCCTACACACAAGCCCATTTCATTTTGGAGGTGATCCATGAGAAACGGAAGGAGCCTTGGCGGAGGTATGCGCTCTATGAGTGCTTCTCTAGTTATTATTATTATTATTAACAGACAGAGAAACAACAGCAAGAACAATGACTACATTATTTGACTACATAACAATAATAATAATAATAATAATAATAATAATAATAAGACTGTCATAATTGTATTGACCATACATTGGGACTGGGCAATTCCACCTTAAATCAACATTATGGTTAATTGGCATCAAGCTGGGGATTCTAAATTGTCCTTAGGTATGACTGTGAGAGTGAAAGGTTGTCTGTCTCTCTGTGTTGGCCCCGCAATGGACTGGTGATCTGTTCAGGGTGTACCCTGCCTCTCGCCCAAAGATGCTGGGATAGGCTCCAGCCCCCCACGACCCGAAAAGGATTAAGCGGAAAAAGATGGATGGATGGATGGTTCAGCCTCCACCTTCTCCACCGTCACCTCCCGTTCTCGTCTTCCTGTACCGGTGTCCTATGTCCCACCCTTCCTTAATTCTGATTGGCTGCTTAGAAAGGTCTGACATTGATGAGCGTAGCTGTACAATAGTCTGACAAACTGAACTTTTTTCAGCCCTGAGCACCGTGGCAAAAAGCGACCACCGCTCAAAGTGTTTCAGCGCCGAGGGCGCTCAGCGCTGGACTACATAGAGAATGAATAGAAAATAATCGCTTACAGCAGGAAAATTGGGTTTGGTGGACACGCCCCCTAATTCTTTTTCTGCAATGTTTGGTGTTGTATGTGAGTTTGGCCCTTGGGGCTTGCTGTAGTCGTCAGACAGGATGACGTCAAGTGGGCTGTGGCTACTGTTTATGTTCACCTTGTCATGTAATAAAGTTCAGTTGGTTGCTCAGCATAAGATGGCTCACTGCTCACTCATTTCATACATAACAATTGGCGACTGAGGATTAACTCATGGAGGCGTGCGGAGCACGGCCGTTTCTTGAAAACCCAGGAAAACCAGCAGTACTGTGGCCTCGCTGATTTGCCACGTTTGAGGCGTACATTGCAGCATTGGGCCTGGGTAAACTCAACAGAGTAAGGAAGCGAACACTTCTGGTTTGCAAGCTCAGCAGAGAAGGTCAGAGACTTTTCCACACGTTAGGGGAGATGGAGTCATATGCAGATGCTGTCGAGCTTCTTGCTAGCTACTTTGCCAAACACACATGTAGCACAAAGCTGTGGGTTGAAATGCTAATGGCACCAAAAGACACGAAACTAGCTAGCTCGGGGAAACTAATGCCCCAGCTAGTAGCAACAGAGAAATTAGCCACGGCGCTAAATGGGCGCCAAACACGGAGACTATCTGGATGGTCAATGCTAGCTAACGTGATGGACATGGAGAATGAGGGGTGCATGGCAGAAGAGTATGAGGCGAGTGCAGTGAGCTGAAGATCTGTTCCAAGAGGCCCCATCTGCGGGGGTTGTGGGTCCCTGATGCACCGGAACGGAGCACGAGTTTGTCCGGCAAGAGGAAAACGGTGTAACAAATGCAGGCGCCTGAACCATTTCGCCAGAGTATGCTAGTTGTCAGCACCGTGGGGGCCGCCAGGGAAGCCCGCCCGCCCGCCAGCAACAATCATTCATTTAGTGAGCCCCGGCATCAGTGGTTATTCGTACAGCATGGTTGAATTAGACGGAGTAGCTGTACCACTTCTGCTCGACACGGCGGCCGTGCAGTTGATGTTAAACTCAGCCATGGTGAAAAAGTTTTTCCCCAACCACAGAATCAAGAAGAACCCAACACCACTGTATGGATATGGTGGTCACAGACTGTGCAATGTCGGAACAGTGAAATTGACTGTTTGCTGCAAATCCAAGGCTGTGTATGACTTCACGTTCCAGGTGACAGAGCGTGGTGACAATGTTATGGGATGTGACCTTTTCTACAGACTGGGCTTTGCTATCAGAGAGAGTGCTGGGTTTGGATGGTCCAGGATGTGGCAGTTGGGACACAGCGGACTGGGATGACAACGTCGTGGTGTGGGATGGAGTAATTATGAACAGCGCCAACACCAAAGTGGGAGGAGATCTGCACAGAGAGGGAGCCCGAGCATGCAGAGATCCCCGAAGGATGGCAGCAGCAGCCAGGCACAGGCACAACGCACGGCGCGGCACAGTGGAGCACATCAGATGACAAAGAGGAGGAACTGGACTACTCCTGTGCCCTCGCCCAGTAAGCAACGGAGGTTACGACTGGGTGGACGGGTGAGGAGTCCGTTTTAGTGACCAACACAGAAGCGCACACTTCATGCTCTTGGGAGGAGAGCAGCTCAATGGAGGAACCGGATGGCTTCAGCACCAGTGCTCGGCCGGCTGTAATGGGAGCGACCAAGTTAGCGGGTGGAGGGTCTGTTTCAATGAGCAACACCGGAGAGGTACTGGACTGCTTCTGTACCAGAAATGATCCACAGCTGACAACGGAAACAATGAGTGAAGGGTCCGCAGCAAACATGGGGACAATGGAACCACTGCAGCACAACAGAGGTCCCAGGCTGAGTGAGCAGGCAGAGCCACTGGGAGCGCATGAAAACAGCGCATGAAAACAGGTAAGGTGCCGCTCCATGTTATAGAGTGGGTTCAGACTTTGCGCCGGCGGGAGACCGGGACAGAGACTGACCGGGCCACAGCCAGTGAAGCAACGGTGTCATGTTTGCTCCTTCGGACCAGAAGGACAGACCCAAATGCTGGATTGTGTCAGTGCAATTTATTAAAGAAAAGAAAAAACACAAGGTGCTCCAACAGGCTTAGTGGCGAGCGAACAGGGGTTACTTACAGAATAATTCACCAGAGCGGATGGAGCTCTGGTGGAGATGTGAGTTGACAATCAAAACAGCTGCACTTCCACAGTGAAACAACAGTGCTTAAATACATACAGAGACTAGAAAAGCACTCGGAGAGCGCAGACCTCCGCCAAGCGCCACAGTTCCTCCCATACAGTGTTTGTGTGTACGTTTTCAGATTCCTTGACCATGAAAACATATGACTAGCAATTGGATTCACAATGATAGGATTAGTGGTTCAGTAGTAAAAGCATTACCTCCTTGGCGGAGGTAATAAACTCAAGTGTTGCTGTTGTGTCCATCTCCTCCATCTCCAAACTCCCAGGCTGCGGGCGTTGCAATTCATCGCACAACTGCGTACAACCCACAGGCCAATGGGTTATGCGAGCGTTTTCATAGATCACTGAAAGCAGCACTCAGGGGTTCACTGACGGATGCAGAATCAGAATCAGAATCAGAATCAGGTTTATTGCCATTGTTCATGTAGTACACAAACTAGGAATTTGTCTCGGTGCAATGCTGCAACATTAAACATGATAAAATAAAAGAAATAAACTATACATGCAATAAAGTGTAGAATAAGAGTAAGTGATACTGGTCAGCAGTTAAAATATATTAGCGAGCAGCAGATACTGTGGAGAACTATATAGTGCAGTCGGTAATGCAGGAAGAAAACAGTGATGATTGACATGAATCTGGTTGAGCTGCTGTACATAGTGCACGAGAGTCAATAAGTCACTTAGTGTTCAGCAGTCTGATGGCAGAGGGGAAGAAGCTGTTCATGTGACGGGAGGTTTTAGTCTGGATGGACCGAAGTCTTCTACCAGAGGGAAGGGGGGCAAACAGTACGTGACCAGGGTGTGAGGGATCGGCTATGATCCGGCCAGCACGCCTCCGGGTCCTGGAGATGTACAGATCCTGGAGAGATGGGAGCTTGCAGCCGATCACCTTCTCAGCAGTGCGCACGACGCGCTGCAGCCTTAGTCTGTCCCTGGCAGTGGCTCCTGCATACCACACGGTTATGGAGGTGGTGAGGATGGACTCGATGATGGCTGTGTAGAACTGCACTAACATCTTGGTGGGTAGCTTGAGCTTCCTCAGCTGCCGCAGGAAGAACATCCTCTGCTGGGCTTTTTTGATGAGTGAGCTGATGGTCGGCTCCCATTTGAGGTCCCTGGTGATGGTAGTGCCTAGGAAGCGGAAGGAATCAGCAGTGGTGATGGGAGAGCCTGAGAGGGTGAGGGGGGGCAGAGGGGTAGTGACTTTCCTGAAGTCTACAATCATCTCCACTGTCTTCAGAGCGTTCAGCTGCAGGTTGTTATTGTTGCACCAGGACGCCAGCTGGGCCACCTCTCTCCTGTAGGCGGACTCGTCGCCGTTGGAGATGAGCCCGATGAGGGTGGTGTCGTCCGCAAACTTGATCAACTTGACAGACTGGTGGCTGGAGGTGCAGGAGTTGGTGTAAAGGGAGAAGAGTAGGGGGGAAAGTACACAGCCCTGGGGTGATCCGGTGCTGATGCTAGTAGAGTCTGAGACAGTCTTTCCCAGCCGCACATGCTGCCTCCGGTCCGTCAGGAAGTCGGTGATCCACCTGCAGAGGGAGTCAGGCACGTTGAGCAGGGACAGCTTGTCCCGGAGCAGAGCGGGGCGGATGGTGTTGAATGCGGAGCTGAAGTCCACAAACAGGATCCTGGCGTAGGTTCCTGGGGAGTCCAGGTGCTGCAGGATGGAGTGGAGGGCCAGGTTGACTGCATCGTCTACAGACCTGTTGGCTCGGTAGGCAAACTGCAGCGAAGTAAATTGGGTAGACAGGTTGCCGTGGGTTATATTGGAGTTGCGCTCCGCGGCAAAAGAGGATTTGGAAGCTTCCTCGGCAGAGAGCTTGTTTTTGCGTAGCCCCTATGGCTGCCCGGGGAATTTCTGCCAAATAATCCCGCGCCGGACAGCTGCCCGTCTCAGCTTTTGCAGCGTAGCGCAAACACAGGCACGCTGCCGGGCCCTGCCCACTACAGTTTTCCGCGTGTTTTTGTGCCTAAAATTTTGAAGAACGCGGAGTTCGTGTTCGTCAGACACGACGACCAGCGCCCTCCATTGCGCCTGCACACATGTTGAAAATGGCCGTATCTCACAATGTTAAAGAATCGTTTAAAAAATTCCTGGATCCAGACGGTGATCCGGATCATCCCCAAAATTTAATCAATTCTTCCTTGTACCATTTCCAACAACGCCTGAAAGTTTCATGGAAATCCGTCCAAAACTTTTTGAGTTATCTTGCTAACCAACAGACAGACAGACAAACAGACACAAACCCAGGCAAAAACATAACCTCCTGGCCTGCGGCCTGGCGGAGGTAAAAATGAGCTGCAAGTGTGAATCATTGAGTGAGCAGGAGCCTAATTAACCCGCTGCCCACAGCTGAGCTGAGAGGGTAAGCTGTGAGCAGTGGAATGAAGTGTCTGGGAAAGGGGAGGCACAATTGAAACCGATACCAAAGTTTGTACAGAAAACTAAAAAAATTAAACTAATCAGATGTACAATACTTAAAATAACGTGAGGGTCTGAACTCAGAGGAAACCTGAGCTCAGACACATGACAAATGGGTGCTGCTGAGGATTGTGGCAAAGCTGAGGACAACATGCTGTCGGCAGATGGTTGATTTGGTTTGGCACGCGAACAGACTACAGTGTGTCCGAGTGGCGACTTCAGATGGTGAGGCTCCACGGGAGTTGGCTACTGCAGTATGGGACCCAGGCCCCGGCATCATGAAGATTGGCCCTAGAGGGTCTGACAGCTCCAGGGAGGCGGCCACCACAAGTGCATTTCAAAGCTCCAGGGAGGAGGCTGCCACGAGTCTGCTTCAAAGCTCCAGGGGCGCGTCCACCGCGGGGCCACTGTGCCCCCCCCCCCCCCAGTGGAACTACCCTTACCTATATATAGCACCTTTATTTTCCTTCTCTGGAGCCAGTTTTCTTGGCTGTGTGTTTGGGATCATTATCTTGCTGAAATGTCCACCCTCGTTTCATCTTCAGCATCTTGGCAGATGGCAACAGGTTCGTATCAAAGATGCCTCTGTATATTTGTCAATTCTTCTTTTCTTCAATTACATGAAGTCTACCTGTACCATGTGCTGAAAAACACCCCTACACTATGATGCTCCCACCTCCAAACTTCATTGTTGGTGTGGTGTTTTTGGGCTGATGTGCAGTGCCATTTGTCCTCCAAACGTGCTGTGTGTTGTGGCTTCCAAAAAGTTCAGTTTTGGTCTCATCTGACCAGACTATATTCTCCTAGTATTTTACAGGCTTGCCCACATGTTGTACAGCAAATTTTAAACGAGCTTCAACACACTTTTTCTTCAGCAATGGAGTCTTGCGAGGTGAGCAGACATAGAGCCCATGCTGGTTGATTGCATTACTTGCATAGAAGCCTGCATACAAACCCAGAATGAAAGCCATCAGACCAACAAAAAAGCAGGTACGTGTGTGGCCAGAGGGAGCCTCTGATGCTCTGAAAGACTGCTTCAGCACTACAGACTGGAACACTTTCAAGCATGCAGCCACTCACAATGGACACATAAACATAGAAGAGTACACTGAGGTTGTTGTAGCATACATAGCTAAATGCACTGATGATGTCACTTACTGCAAAACCATCACTGTTTGTGTGAACCAAAAGCCATGGATGACAGCAGAGGTCCACAGGCTCCTTAGAGCTTGGGATGCAGCCTTCAGGGCCAGTGACACTGTAGGACTAACAACAGCTAGGTCCAACCATTCCCGTGGCATCAAGGAGGCAAAATGACTGTACAGCAAGAAAATATCCGGACACTTCAGCAACACCAGGAATGCACGTTCTCTCTGGCGTGGCATACAGACTAACCAACTACAAGACAAACCTCCACCTCAGACCTGTGCGAGTGACATCACACTGGTTAACAACTTAAATGACTTCTTTGGCCACTTTGAAACACAAAACAGCACATCAGCACAGAAGACTACTCCTCCCCCAGATGAGCAGGCTACAAGTCTGGATCCGGCTAGCGTGAAGAGGACCCTCTCCAGGATCAACCCATGAAAGGCAGCTGGACCAGACAACATACCAGGTCATGTTCTGAAGGACTGTGCAGAGGAGCTCAAGAATGTCCTGGCTGACATTTTCAACATCTTCCTGAGCCAAGCTGTTGTCTCCACATGTTTCAAAACTGCTACCATAATACCAGTCCCAAAGAAGCCCGTCCCATCCAGCTACAATGATTACCGGCCCGTAGCACTGACCTTCATCATAATGAAGTGCTTCGAGCGGCAGGTCATGCAGAACATCAAGTTCATCCTCCCTCCTTCCCAAGACCCATCTCAGTTTGCATACAGGTCAACAGATCCACAGAAGATGCCATCGCTGCTGCTTTCCATCCAGCCCTCACCTACCTGGACTCAAAGAACTCCTGTGTGTGAATGCTGTTGTTGGACTTCAGTTCAGCATTCCACACAATCATTCCCCAGTACCTAATACAAAACTCAGACACTTGGAACTCAAAACCTCTCTCTGTAATTGGGTGTTGGACTTCACAGAATGTGTGGGTTGGCAGCAACACCTCCAAGACCATCACACTGAACACAGGGGGCCCACAAGGGTGTGTGTGCTCAGCCCCCTGCTATTCACCCTCACTGCTGACCCATGACTGCATACTTGCCTACAGCACCAACCACATCATCAAGTTTGCGGACAACACAATGGTGGTGGGCCTCATCACCAACAATAAGGAGGCCAACTACAGAAATGAGGTGAGCCAACTGGTCCAGTGGTGTAAAGACAATGTCGTATCAATCCATGTGGCTACAATCTATAAAAGCACTCTTCACCTTAAAGAAATTGTTTCACCCAAAAGTCTGTTCAAGAATTGTTTTCTTCACCTAAGGACCACAGTTTGAAAACACATTCCATGGTAAAAGAGCTGATAAGGATTCCATTTCGTGCCAGGAACGGATTCTTTTATGAGTAAATCCTGAAGCTTCCTCCCCAACCAGGTAGTTTTATGCTTAGAGTACTCTGTGAGATACCCCAGATCCCTTGACTGCATTCCGCAAGTCGCTAGGAATTATCCACAGCTCAACATTGCCCCCTCCTGTCAACTCAGGGACATGTTGGATTTAATCAACATTGGAATTTTGGGTTTTATCTGCTGAAATAATCCTCTCTCCTCAAGACTTTGATATTTTTCCAGGAAATACTGCTCAGAACACTGTTGAAGATGACCGCCTCTGTGTTGGAGAATGATGGGTTCGAAATGTTTCATTAATCATTGATTTTAAATGTGTTGCATGTTTGAAAATGCTTAAATAAACCTTATTCTAATGCGTGTTAATTATAGAAGGACAAGTTTATAAAAGTGCATGCTCACTGAAAGTTTGTCATGAATCACTGAAGTTAGCTTAGATTTTATATTAAGTATGTAATGAATTTCACAGTTAAAATGTATATATGCCTTCTGAAACTTATGCCAGTCATCTGACTGATACCAGCCAGTCCCCAGGCCGTCTCTGTTGGACAATGCCCCTTTCATTCTATTGGTCGGTTACAGACAAAGGACTGCTTTCTTATTGGACCATAGCCCATTCAAATCTCCCATGATGGCCTATAATTGGTTCTTCCTGCTGCCAGTCATATTTCATGATCCAAGGGGCACGCTCTGTTAAATAGAGGAAATGCCCTAGCAGTTCAGTTAAGTTTTTGTTTTCAGTTCAGTTCAGTCTTTGTTCAGTCTTTGCTTTAGTCTTTGTCGAGTTTTCTAAAGTTCTTAATTTTTTTTTTTTGTTAAGTCTTTTTCTGTTTTTCTGGCATCTGAGAAGAGATCATCCTTTCCTGTTGAGCTCAAACCTTACTTGGAGTGAAACTCCAAAATCCCTTTTTTTTCTCTCCTCAGAAGCCATGTTTATTCTGCTAAACTTTTTCTGTGGATTTTCTTTAACTCGCCGTTAAAGTGGACTGATAGGGATTTGTGAACTTTTTCCCTCAAAACTGCCTCACCCATGTACCACGGTGTCAGGAGAACTAGGATTTCATGGGTGGAACTGATTACATCCATTTTCCTTCAGCCTGTGTGTTTTCTTATCGGCTGGTGGACATTCTAAATTTGCGGGCCAGGAAAGGATCTGTTGCCCAAGAAAGACATCACACTTGCCCAGGGGCCAGCTGTCCACTCTCCTGCCAGCTACACTCTATGGTCACCCTGCTGCTGAGTCTGTAAAGCTATAACAACTGGAAAGGACTGTGGCGGTCTTTCCTCCTTTTTGCTATCTGCTGGTGTTCAAGCTCAAAGCTGGACTCTGAAGACACAGCTGTTCATAAGCCAGACTTCCACTTCCTATCTGCTGGGCTAAATGTAATGTCTAATTCTAATTGAAAATGACCAGTTTTTCAAGTTAGTCCATAATCTACAATAGGAGCTATAGGCTGAAGGAAAATTAATATTCCCTTTTTAAAAACCTCTGTTCTTTTTGTAGAGTAACTCAGAATTTTCTTTTTCATATATCAGCTTTTATCATTTTCCCATAGAACTGCGTCCAATTTTATGCATATTTTTGTTATAGTTATTCCATAGTCTCCCATTGCATTACAGTCACAAATTCAAAATCTTGTTTCTCTTGTTTCCACAAAGGTTTAACTATAGACTTTATGCTCAGGAATCCATTTCCAGTTAATACATTTGATACTTGTTGATCATTTCACCTGCTTACAAATCATTTGAATGCAATGTTGTCACAAGCCTCCCCGTGCGCTTTTACGCAGCGCACGGAGGAGGGGAAGGATGAATGGATTTACTCGCAGGTTACGCCACAACCACATTTATTAATACAAAAGGCAAACAGTTCCAAAAAATAAAGACACACAAAAAGGCAACGGGGTGCACCAAAGGGCTCACATGTAAGACGTGCAGCGAGGCAGACCACGGTGCACAGTGGCCACAAAAAACAGTTCAAAATAATATAACAGCTAGGGTTAACTTAGAGTCCTCCAGGACGCTCAGCAGGTCGTGGAGAATTAACTGGGCAACAGTGCCAAAACGTAACAGCGAACTGCACAGAGAAACGCAGACTGAAGTTTTTTTACTCACAGCACTGGAGCAGTCCGAGTAGTCCAAGTCTCCCAGCGAGCACACACAATCAGTAACTACGCTGAGGGGAATAGCAACAGTGTAGTTCCCGACTCTCTCATTAGACAGTACATCCATACGGCAATTCACGTCCAAATGACCATGCACACACAATGGTCCAGCAATGCTTGACTGGCAAAGGCCGCATAAGTACAAGCATTGCTGGGACCACAAATTGGGTACACCTGGGCGAGGTGCAGGAAAGACAATTACTGGAGTGGAATCAGCTGGCTGTCAAGAGGGAGGGGGCATGGTTGGACTGGCAAGTGTTAGACAACACCCACACAAATGTAGGTCTAGGAGGCTGCCTAACAGCTGCAGGCCAGAGCGGTGGCTGCAGGCACGGAAAAAAAAAAAAAAGAACAAAAGACATAGAAACTACAAGAACTCAAAAAGATAACAAAATACACAAATATACCGAACCTGAGCCACAGAGAACGGTCAGAACCAAGCCTAAAGGACAACACCGGCAAAATCATCAGTTGCCCTCTGCACCCACCCTCAGCCATCTACCTCACCCATCACACCCACAGAGCCATCAACATCACAGGCAACACCTCCTACCCCTCACACTCCCTCTTCAGCCCCCTGTCCTCTGGGAAAAGGTACCAGAGCCTCCGCACCCGCTCCACAAGACTGCTAAACAGCTTTGTTCACCAGGCCATCAGGATCCTGATCTCGGAAACCCCCCCCCCCCCCCCCCCCCCCCCACACACACACACCCTGGACCGTAACGTACTCACAAACACAATAACTACCTCAGCAGTTTGCACATAAAGACTGGCACACCAATAGTAATTCATCTGCTGCTTTATGTCTCTGCTCCTTACTCCCACCATTTGCACAAATGCCATACCTGCTGTTGTCTGTTATTGCAGTATTGATCATGTGCAGTCCAGTCTGTCACTGTCTGCACCTACACTACCACACTGAACTTGCAACTACAAGTATTACTGCTGTACCTTTTTCTGTATATAGGATTGCTGGATTTTATCGTTTATCTTTACTAGTGGTGGCAGTGGCTCAGGAGGAAGAGCAGGTAATAATCACATTAATAATAAATAATCACATGGTTGGCAGTTCGAATCCCGCTCTTCCTGGATATCCTGCCGTTGTGTCCCTGGGCAAGACGCTTCACCCCCAATTCACCCCCACCGGAGTGGTGGCTTAGTTGGTAGAGCATCCGATGTGGAAATAAACCCAGGACCAGTGGCCACGGACCTGTGTGTGGGACAGACGCCACCAATGCTAACAGAACTAGCATGGCTAATGCCTCCAATCATCAGTGGAGACATCAAGACCACAGTTGTTTAAGGGACCAGCAAGGACATAAGCACTATTACCAGTGGAATTAATGCTGCGCCCACACCAACCAGCACTGCTGCGGCCCTGCAGCCCACAAACATCCCCATGGCATGGCAGTCTGATGGTGTCGTCAAGGACCAACAGCGGAACATAGCTGGGGTGGACTGGTGATCGACCCTCGTCTCCGCAGCACAGCAACGTGCCCTCCTCACCGTGGCGTAGCGGAGAACCCACATCACCAGACGGTCATACAATGCAGCTCCACTGCTGGCCCTCAGCACTACGACCCAACAGCCGGTCGCTGTGGTTGGGTCAGTCTCTGCTGCAGCAGCAGCCCAGTGCATGGACTCCACCACAGCGGCAATGCAACAACTGGCTGACAGTGAGTGTAAAACTCATCAGAGAAATCATGTGTTAAAAATCATCGATCGCTCAAAGTTTTTCAGACCCTGAACCAGGAAAAATGAATTTGGGACCATCAAAGTAAAAATAAAGGTCTGCTTGGGGGGCACTTAAATGTATGGAGTATGATCTCCAAATGTGAACAACTAGAACATCTGCTGATAAACTCTAATATTGATTTTATGGGTCTTTCTGAAACCTGGTTATCATCCTCATCACCTGAAACTATTGTTACCATGCCTGGCTATAATGTGTATAGGAAAGACAGGGAGCAAGGTGGAGGAGTTTTACTATATGTTACAACACCTTAAAATGTAATCAGACTGAATGGTCGAAAGTTAAGTCAAGAATGTGTAGGAGTTAACATTAAGTTGTTAGCCAATATGACCTTCTCTGTTATTCATTTATACCACAAACCCTCATCTAAAGCAGATTTTTACCACCAATTTATAGCGCTTCTTAACCATGGAAGGATTAAAGTTGATTACACATGATCTGCTTCTCCTGCGGCTGGTGTCGCAGATCTGCACCTGTCACGAGATTAGTCAAAAAGTACAGTATGAACCCCCCCCCCTTCCCCCAGATGTACCAAGCATTTCATATCACTAGATGGCAGACACACATAGTTTACTGGTCTTCACTGGAGGACTGAGATTAGCAAACCAGAACTGTGTTGAATCTGATATCACTTCCAGTGCGCAGAAGAAGAGCCTTATAAACAATTGCGCAACATATATTTCCACAGGGAGGAAGCATTTGCTCCAAATTTTGCCAACTATGATTCTAAAAGTAATTATTTAGTTTCTGAAGGGAAATATTTACCTTCTGGACAGCACAAGATGGACCAGAGCGGAACACTTTTCGTCCGCCATTGACGAAGCTGCACGTGACTGAGAGGACAGTACTGCCAGTTCCACGAGGTAATGTAACTGAAATCGAGGAGGAATAAATCAGAAGATAAATGTGAAGGCTTCTGGATATGGAAGAGAAAGCGAAAATGACTGACAGAAGACAAAATGAGGACTGGGGATGAGCACACGGACGCATGGCAACACATGACGAGCGGTAGGTCTGATGTTTTTTATCAGTTTGTTCACATTCTACTGATTTTCTGGTCCATATATTTTGAGGATAACAATAAAAAAAAACAAATACAACAAAGCAAAACAATCCTTTGTGTAAATATGTCCAAAGTCCACTTTGACTGAAAGCTATGTAATCTGATGTAGCTGCCATCACATTGTGCAAATTACATGTGTAAATTTACTCCTATCATAAACTTTGGATCATATTCTAAATCTTTCTCATTTACAGCAAGCCATTGTCTCTTACCACTTTCAACTTACAGTCTTTGGAGTTTGTGATATCTAAACTGAATATTTTCTTGAAAAAATCTTTGCCACCAGAGGGTGCATGGAGATGGTGTGGATCTGCGACCGAAATCCTCTCAATGCTATCCTAAAAATGAATTAATCTTATTGGGTGATTTTAATATAAACTGGGACGACAAAAAAATCATTACAGATCACTATAACTTAACTCAATTAATAGAAAAACCAACCAGAGTTGCAAGCCAGTAAAAAAAACAAAATCCATCCATCCATCTTCTACTGCTTTTATGGAGGTCTGGGTCGCGGAGGCAGCAGTTCAAGCAGAGAAGCCCAGATTTCCCTCTCTCCAGCCACCTGACCTAACTCTTCAGAGAGGACACCAAGGCCTTCCCAGACCAACTGGGAGACTTAGTCTTTCCAGCATGTCCTGGGTCTGTCCCGGGGTCTCCTCCCAGAGGGACGTGGCCATGGCCGAAACACCTCAAGTGGAAGGTGTCCAAGAGGCATCCTGATCAGATGCCCAAATCATCAAAAAAATTACAAAAATTTTTTTTTTTACAAAACTAGAAAAGCACTCGGAGAGCGCAGACCTCCGCCAAGCACCACAGTTCCCTCCATACAGTGTTTAACATCATAAATATTAATGCTACATTTATTTACTGCTCAAGCCTACTGAGGAGAATGGAGCAGTTACGTGCAGAGGTTTGTGCCATGAAACAAACCGTGCTGTTACAAACTAGCTCCAGTGAAGATCTACGCACGATAACTTCGGATATTGCCCGACGTGTAAGTGGCCTGGAGCAGTCTGCCGCACGGGCCATGGATAAGGAGGCGCCCGCCCTGGGAGGGCCTGTCGGCCCCGCTGATGTCGGAGCGGAGGAGGGGGCCTGCCCGTTGATCGACTCAAGACCTGGAGATACACGGGAATCTCACTTGACCGCTGGAGAGAAGGCTTCGGATGTGAATTCGGACCCGGTGGATCAGCCTATAACCGGAGAAAATTCTGGAACAGTAGCGTCTTCACCAGGATCTCCAACATGGAGTCAAGTAGTGAAAAAGGGATGAAGACGAACTGAGCGCGCTGCGGATAAACCCAAGCCATCCTCTGCTTCAAACAGCCGCAGGAATAAAGCCAGCAACGTGGCTCCTGTTGTGGGTACGGGCTCCGGTAATATTAAAACAGTTCGGACTAAGACGGTGAGTGTGTTTGCTACCCGTTTTCATCGTGATTTGGAAGCTGACACTTTATCTGCATATCTTAAAGATAAGCTTGGACGAGAAGTTTTCTGTCAGAAAATCCTCACTGGGAACGGCAGGGTTGGCTCATTTAAAGTAACGGCGGAATGCTCTGAGGTGGGGGACATGTACCAGCCAGAGCTCTGGCCAGAGGGCGCATTGGTGCGGCGATATTATGAGCCCTGAGGGGCTGGGAGGGCTGGAGCTAGTGGAGCGGCTGCTGTGGAGAATATGCGGGCACCCACGCATGATGGTGATCTTTCTTAACTCTTCCTCCTTTTTTGATGGGTATTAAGGTCATGTCTTACAACTGTCGTGGCCTTAAATTGGGGCAAAGTGCTGGGGAGAAAGCTCGCCGGTTAGTTATTGACAATTTATTGAACAATTGTGATATTTTGTGCCTTCAGGAGACGTTTCTTTTAGAACAAGACTTGGAACGTTTGAACTGTCTTAACCCTGATTTCCATGGTGCTGGGGAGTCTACAACTGACCTCAGCAAGGGGATTATCAGGGGGAGGATACCTGGAGGTGTGGCTGTCCTCTGGAGAAAGAAGCTGGACTCCTTGATAAAAGTGGTCCGACTTGGTGTAGATTGGTGTATTGGTGTGCAGTTTAATTGTAATGATAAGGAATTCCTTATTATTAATGTATATACGCCATTTGAGTGTCAACAGAATGAGGATGAATATTTAAATAAGCTTGCCTTTATTAATTCTTATATGCAAGACTATAATAATACTTGTATTTTTATTATGGGGGACTTGAATGCAGACATATCTGACACTGACTCCTTATTTGCAAAACATATGTATCATTTTTGTTATGAGAACAACTTAATCTTGTCAAGTAAGGTACTAATGCCTCCTGATAGTTATACCTATATAAGTGAGGCTTGGCACACTACGTCCTGGCTAGATCATTGCATCAGCACTGGTGATGCACATGCTTCTTTGGGTGGCATGAGTTTTTATTATGGGTTAGCAATGTCTGATCATATACCGTTTGAGATGATAATTAATGTTGACTGTCTACCTGCACTTTGTCAAAATGTCAGTCAGGATGAGGTGGGAAAATTAGACTGGGACACTCTTTCTGAGGAAGAAATTGTAGAATATTGTGTTCGTACAGATAAATCCTTGAGTAAAATATGTCTTCCTAGAGATGCTGTAATGTGCAGCGATGTGAACTGTAGCATTGTTGAGCATAAGAAAGACCTTTGTAGTTTGTACAATGCTATAGTTAACTCCCTGTATAAGGACAGTAAGCCTTACTATAAGAAAATACGTAAAACGCATAATGTTAGACCTGGCTGGAATGAGGCCATAGCTGTGCCTTATTCTGAAGCTCGGGAAGCATATAAAGCATGGGTGGTGGCTGGGAGACCCAGACAAGGGCCAGAATTTGAGATGAAGAAATGTACAAATGCAAAGTTTAAGTATGCTATTCGTCATATTTCTAAAAATGAGCAGCTAATGAGAAGTAATTCCTTGGCCAAGAAATTGTTAGATAAGAATGTCACAGATTTTTGGAAGGAGCTTAGACGGATTAGTAACAGTAAAACGTCTTTGCCCTGTACTTTGGAAGGCATTTCAGGTACAGAAAATATTGTGGATCTATGGCGGCAACACTTTTACTCATTATTTAATTCAACTAAGGATGAAACTTATACGGTAGGGAAAGTAGAAAGGGACGATTCGCTCCTGATTGACACTCATGCAGTGACCAAAGCCATTAGAGAGCTATCAGATAACAAAGCGAGTGGTTTAGACTGTATTTCTGCTGAGCATCTTAAATATGCTAGCTCAAGAATTGCTCCTCTTCTTGCAATCTGTTTCACCAGCTTCATGATTCCTAGGATGTTACCAGAATCTTTATTGTCTGTTGTGTTGGTACCAGTCATTAAAGATAAAGCTGGCAAGCTGTGTAGCCTGGATAATTACAGGCCCATAGCTATAGCCAATATAATATCTAAAGTACTGGAAAAAATCATGTTTGAAAAATTAAATGTATTCATCAAATCTACTGATCATCAATTTGGATTCATACCCCATCATGGAACAGATCTGTGCATATATGCTTTAAAAGAAATTATAAATAAGTACATAAATCAAAATTCTTCAGTTTTTCTGTGTTTTATTGACGCCTCCAAGGTGTTTGATCGTGTTAATCACAGGATATTGTTTAGGAAAATGATTGACAGGGGGGTTCCCAAGTACTTAGTACGTATCCTGATTTACTGGTACGCACATCAGAAGATGCTGGTGAAATGGGGGAAGAGTCATTCATCCCCATTTGGTGTGAGCAGTGGTGTCAGACAGGGCAGTATACTGTCCCCTATTCTATTTAATCTTTACATGGATGAATTGTCAAAGCAACTGAATGCCTGTAAAACTGGGTGTTTAATAGGGAATAAGTTAGTGAATCATTTTATGTATGCTGATGATCTAGTTATTCTCAGTCCAAGTAGTGCTGGTCTTCAGGAGTTATTAAGAGTGTGTAGTGCTTATGGAGAGGAAAATGACATAAAATATAATACAAATAAGAGTTGTGTGCTGATTTGCCGCACTAAAGAAGATTTGTTAATGAAATTCCCTGTCTTTGAATTGGCAGGCAGGGAATTAATTGTCAGGGATAAAATTAAATATCTGGGACATTTTATTAATGATAGAATGACTGATGATGATGATATTTTCAGACAACGCTGCAAAATCTACATGCAAGCAAATATTCTTGCACGCAGATTTGGTTTTTGTTCAGATGAGGTGAAACTGGTTCTTTTTAAAACCTATTGTACACCTTTATACACTGCTCATTTATGGATAAATTATAGGAAACAAAGTATGCAGAAATTACAGGTTGCTTACAATGATGCCTTAAGAATTTTACTTAAAAAGCCTCGATGGTGCAGTGCTTCCGAGTTATTTGTCTCATCACGTGTAAATACTCTGCATGCAGTAATAAGGAATCTTATGTATAAATTCATCTGTCAGCTTGATGTATCTAGAAATGAAATCATTCAAGTCATGTCTAGCATTAAGCTCAGTTCTATTCGCTGTCAGTCACAGTTTAGAAGGCACTGGTACAGTTGTCTTTTTAAGTCTTTTTAAAGTCTGTACTGTCTTTGTACTTCTCTTAGCAGTTGTGTCTTAGTGTTTTTTGTAACTTTTTGATTGTTTCAGCTGTCTTGTTTTTGGTTTTTTTTTACTTTTTTTTGATGGACCTTGAGTCTGGAATAAAGTCTTTGATTTGATTTGATTTGATTTGATTTTGTGTAACTTTATAGATTCCTTGACCATGAAAAAAATGCCATTCGCAAGTGGCATATATTAGCTATACTGTGATGCTTGTTGTGTGTTTATAGCTTCATTTGTTCTTTTAAAAATTTCAAAGGTTCCCTATTTTTTCATTTTTTTGCATCATTATCGAGATTTATTCCATTTCCTTAGGTCTTAAATGTCTTGTAGAAGCTGTTGAAAACTTGTCCTGTATTATGCAAATTACTGTGATTCCCGTATCTTGCAATGTTAAATTTAAAAAAAAAAGAATCCTTTAAAAAATTCCTGGATCCAGATAGTGATCCGGATCACCACCAAAATGTAATCATCTGTAGGATACCCCATTTCTGACAATCTCTGAAAATTTCATGAAAATCCGTCCATAACTTTTTGAGTTATCTTGCTAACAAACAAACAAACAGACAGACAAACCAACGCTGATGAAAACATAACCTCCTTGGCGGAGGTAAAAAAAAAAAGGGTGGTGCAGTGGCATAGTGGTTAGCACTGTGGCAGCACAGCAACTCACCCTTGGCCATGAGATCCCGGGTTCAATCCCAGCCCCTGATCAACAGTGATCTGTGTGGAGTTTGCATGTTCTCCCCGTGTTTGCGTTGGTTTACTCTGGGATTTCTCCGGTTTCCTCCCACAGGCCAAAAACATGCAGGTTAGGTTAATTGGACACTCTAAAGTGGCGCTAGGTGTGAATGTGCGTGTGAATGGTGAAGGGATAGCGCCGTATCGTGGCTGCTTCATTCAACCAGGTGTATGCCCTGAATTTCCCCTCTGGGGATCAATAAAGTACACAAAATCAAAATAAAATAAAATCAAACCACCTCAACTGGCTCCTTTCAATGTGGAGGAGCACCGGTTCTACTCTGAACCTCTCCCGGATGATTGAGTTCCTCACCCAATCTCTAAGGGTGAGTCCAGCAATCCTACGAAGAAAGCTCATTTCAGCCGCTTGTATCCGTGATCTCATTCTTTTGGTCATTACTCAAAGCTCATGACCATAGGTGAGGGTAGGAACTTAGATTGACCGGTAAATTGACAGCTTTGCCTTAGAGCTTAGCTCCCTCTTCATCACAACAGGCCGGTACAATGTCGAAATCACTGCAAAAGATGCCCCGAACCGTCTGTCAGTCTCTGGCTTCATTCTCCCCTCACTCTTGAATAAGACCCCAAGATACTTAAACTCCTCCACTTGGGGCAGGAGTTTGTCCCCAACCTGGAGAGGACAATCCACCTTTTTCTGGCCGAGGGCCATGGACTCAGACTTGGAGGTTCTGAGTCTCATCCCAGCCACTTCACGGTCAGTCGCAAGACATCCCAGTAAGACCTGTAGGTCATTGCTGGATGAAGACAACAGGACAACATCATCTGCAACCAACAGAAATGAGATCCTGTAGTCACCAAGCATGGTACCGTCTGTTCCCTGGCTGCGCCTAGAAATCCTGTTCATAAAAATTGTGAACAGGATCGGTGACAAATGGCAGCCCTGGCGGAGTCCAACTCTCACTGGGAATTAGTCCGACCGAGTGTTGGCAATATGAACCAAACTCTCACAACGGTCGTATAGAGACCGGATAGCTCATAACAACAAGCCCAATACCCCATACTCCTGAAGCACCCCCCACAAAAATCCATGAGGGACGTGGTCGAATGCCTTCTCTAAGTCCACAAAACACATGTAAACTGGTTGGGGAAACTCCCACGAACCCTCGAAGACTCTCGAGAGGATAAAGAGTTGGTCCGATGTGCCACGGCCAGGACAAAAACCACATTGCTCCCCCTGAATTTGAGGTTTGAACAATGGCCAGACTTTCCTCTCCAGGACCTTGGCATAGACCTTCCCAGGATGACTGAGGAGTGTGATCCCTCTAAAGTTGGAGCACAACCTCTGGTCCCCTTTTTTGAAGAGAGGAACCACCACCCTTGTTTGCCATGCCAAAGACACTGTTCCCGACTTCCATGCAATGTTGCAGAGGCGTGTCAACCATGACAGCTCTACTACATCCATGGCTTTGAGGTACTCAGGGCAAACCTTGTCCATCCCCGGGGCCCGGCCACCAAGGAGCATTTGAACCCCCTTGGTAACCTCAGCCCCTGTGATGGGTGAGTTGTCCCCCTCGTCCACAAGCTCTGCTTCCTCCATGGAAGGTGTGTAAATGGGATTGAGGAGATCCTCGAAGTATTCCTTCCTCCGCCCGATGATATCCCCAGTCGAAGTCAGCAGCGCCCCATCCGCACCATACATAATGTGGACAAGGAGCTGCTTCCCCCTCCTTAGCCGCCGGAAAGTTTGCCAGAATCTCTTTGAGGCTGACTGAAAGTCTTGTTCCATGGCCTTACCAAACTCCTCCCACATCTGAGTTTTTGCTTCGGCAACCACCCGAGCTGCACTCCGCTTGGCCTGCCGGTACACCTCAGCTGCCTCGGGAGTCCCACAAGCCAACCAATCTCGATAGAACTCCTTCTTCAGCTTCATGGCCCCCCTCACCACTGGTGTCCACCACTTGGCTGGGGGGTTGCCACCATGAGATGCACTGATGACCTTGTGGCCACAGCTCTGGGCAATCGCTTCAACAATGGAGGTGGAGAACATGGTCCATTCAGACTCCATGTCTCCAGACTCCCTTGGAATGTGATTGAAGTTCTTCCGGAGGTGGGAGTTGAAGACCTCCTGGACAGAGGCCTCAGCCAGACGTTCCCAGCGCACCCTCACTACACGTTTGGGTCTACCAGGTCTGAATGGCATCCTCCCCTGCCATCGGCTCTAACTCACCGCAAGGTAGTGATCAGTTGACAGCTCTGCACCTCTCTTTATCCAAATGTCCAAGACATATGGTTGCAGGTCTGATGACATGATAACAAAATCAATTATCGACCTGCAACCTAGGGTTGTCATGGCCACCAATCTGTCACACTTGTGAGCGCACCTGCCTGCCATCTCCCTCTGCCTATTTATTCCATCAGGTCCAGTGCTCAGTGCAGAGTCGTCTGGTTCTCAACCCAGAATCCTGCTACGTCAGCCTTTGAGCTTCCCAGCCTCGCTGTGTGTTTCCACATCGGCTTCCAAGCTATTGCTTCTCTCTGTCCGGGCCTGCGCCTCCCGGACCACCAAGCAACAAGTAAGCCACCACGCTTTCCTTTCACCCTGTCAGCTTCCCCTGTGCACAGGTGGAGATCCGTGACGGCGGACCTCTCTTTTCCCGGCGGCGGACAATCTGCCTCCCTCGCCAACATCCAGCTCACCAGCCACCTGCGGGCACTATCTTCCTGGCTGCAGCTTCGGCGCTACCTGGGCTACGCTCTACCACCTCTGACAGTAAGCACAGTTACATTCAAAGTGCCTAACGGGCCAAGCTGTTACTAATGGCCTCTGTCTTTTCCCAGGGTTGCCAGGTTGTATGGTGCTCTGCTGGCCCCAGCTGGAATTCCAGATTGCACTACACTACACTACACAACCCTGCACACACGCATCCACTCACGCACACTTTTCCAATAAACAGTTAATTGTATTTACCTTGAGTCGTGTCTGCTTTGTGGGTCACTAGTACCATGTCAAGGGTGTCCTGGTGACAGGTGCACATATGGACACCCTTTTCCTTGAACATGGTGTTCGTTATGAACAAACTGTGGTTAGCACAGAAGTCCAATAACTGAACACCACTCTGTTACAACCCACTCTGGGCCATCATCTGCCTCAGCTGCGCGCACACCTGGAAGTAATCAGCCCCGAGCTATATAGCCCGTGCTGCCTAGAGCTTCGGCACGGAGCCGTCTGCTATGATACGCTCTTCGTCCTGCGCATGCTCTGATCCACCTCAGCCCTGTGCTTCATTGTTGGACTCTCCGTTGGCACGTAAGCTCAACAATTCCAACCTTACCTCTTCTCCCAGGCTCTCTCCTGTGCACAGGTGGATCCCTTAGGCGGCGGTTCTCTCCCTCGCGGCGGCGGAACCGCTCCTCTCTCCACGCCGCGCATCACAACGCTTCACTGGGGGCGCTCAGCAGACACTGTCTCCCTGGCAGGAGGCCCAAAGCCCAAGCCGACGCCAACTCCAGGATATCTGCAAGTAAGCCTTGTCAATTCTCCATCTGTTGCAACACGGCTGAATTTAACACCTGTGTTTGGTTCTGTCTCTAAGGTTGCCAGGCTGTACGGCGCTCTGCAGCTCGTTCACCCACACAACATTCACACACCGCATACACACACCCACGCACCTGCTGGTTATTCAATAAAGATCATTGTATTGAACTTGAGCCTGTGTGTGTGTGTTCCCTGGGTCTGACATTATGTCAGTACGGCTCCGTCAGAGTGACCCAGCGAACAGCGGGCTCGCATACTGCTTTAACATCTTGGAGGCTTGAGTCGATCAGATTACTTACCAGCAGCAGGTTATTCTGAACCAGCTAGGTCAGATTAACAGCCGGTTGGATCGCCTGGAAGGACAGCGGGTGTTCCCTCCGGCTCAGAGCAGCAGGCCAGCTCCTGTTAGCTCCCCATCTAGCCAGGCTAGTCCGGGCATGCTCACGCGTCTCACACCGATCCCCACGCCCACGCGCTTCAGTGGGAGGCTCGGGGAGGCGCGGGGTTTCATCCTCCAGTGTGAGACGGTGTTTCAGCGCGTTCCCGGGGACTTCCCCTCCAATCACAGCCATATCAGTTACGTGGCTAATCTCTTGGAAGGGCGAGCGTTAGCATGGGCTTACGCTATAATGGCGAAACCCAGCTACGCTAATCTCACCTATGCCCAGTTCGTCCAAGATTTCCACGAAGGGTTTGACCACTCGGATCGTGATAGTGTGCTAACCACCCGCTTATTAAACCTTCGCCAGGGTAGTCGGTTGGTGGCCGATTACACTGTCGACTTCCGGGTGGTGGCGGCGGAAGTTGGGTGGGAGGATGCTGCGCTTTGCAGCATCTTCACCCGTAGCCTGAGCCCTAGCCTACGGGATGAGCTGGCCTGCCTAGATAAGTGTGAGCGGCTCACTGAGCTCATTTCTCTGGCCATTAGCTTAGATAATAGGATGAGGGAGCGAGCGGCCGAATGGAGGTCCTCCGGCCGTTCGAGTAAACCATTTTGCCGCTCCTCCCAGTCTCCCACCTTGGTCCTGCCCACGTTAGAGGGCCCGGATGACTCTGAGGCCATGGTGATGGGACGTACTAAAATCTCACAGGCAGAGAGACAGTGCCGCCGGGACCTGGGTCTCTGCATGTATTGCGGGGATGACCATGACATCGAGTCCTGCCCGGTTCGGCCAAAAGGGGGGGTCCGCGAGTCACTATAGGGGGTTTCGTGGACTCATCCTGATCTAATCCCCTATCCAAGTGTCTCCTGCCTATTAGGTTTTGTCACAATCGAACTGAGTTCCTCACACACGCACTGGTGGACTCGGGGGCTGAACAGAGCTTTATTTCTAAGGAACTGGCAACCCGATTGGGGCTCCCCTGCCAAGCTCTGCCAACCCCCCTTAACCTCATCACCCTGTCTAAGGCTTCCTTAGAAAAGGTAACGCACTGGACTGCCCCGGTTTCGGCCATCATTTCTGGGAACCATTGTGAGGATCTCTGGTTGTTCATCTTCTCCACCTTAGCTGCCCCTGCCATCCTGGGTTACCCATGGCTGCGCTTGCACAACCCCACCTTTGACTGGCGGACTGGCAGCGTTCTCGCCTTGAGCCCGTTCTGTTTGAGTGCTTGTCTCCAATCGGCAGCTTGCTCTCCTGCGGTCCCCCTCCCCCCCCGCCCTTCCACCCCCCGACTTGTCCAGGGTGCCTTCGAAATTCCACGACCTCGGAGCGGTGGTCAGCAAGGCCCAGGCGCTGTCTCTCCCCCCCACCGCCCGTACGACTGTGCCATCAACCTCTGCCTGGGCGCCCCCCTGCCGTCGAGCAGCTTGTACAGCTTATCGGCTTCGGAGCGCGAGGCCATGGAGGCGTACATCAAGGAGTCGCTCAGCTCGGGCATCATCCGGCCATCGTCATCACCAGTGGGGCAGGCTTCTTCTTCGTGGGGAAGAAAGACGGCTCTCTTCACCCCTGCATCGACTTCCGGGCTCTAAATGATATTACCATCAAGGACAAATACACCTTACCCCCGATGGACTCTGCCTTCGACTCCCTCCAGGGGGCCTCCTGGTTCACAAAATTGGACCTCCACAGCGCTTACCATCTCGTGCGGATCCGGGAGGGCGATGAGTGGAAAACGGGATTCCGGACCCCCAGCGGCCACTTTGAGTACCTCTTTATGCCGTTTGGGCTCACCAACGCGCCGGCTGTCTTCCAGTGGCTCATCAATGACGTCCTCCAGGATTTCCTGGGGTCCTTCGTTTTCATCTACCTGGACGACATCCTGATCTTCTCTAAATCCCGGGAGGAGCATCAGGTTCCAGTGAGGCGGGTCCTTCAACGGCTGCTCGAGAACAAACTTTTCATGAAGGCCGAAAAGTGTGATTTCTACACCGAGAAGACCTCTTTTCTGGGTTTCATCATCTCGCACAACCAGGTCATTCCAGATCCAGAGAAGGTGAGGGCGGTGGTGGATTGCCCCCCCCCCCGCCCGTCGTCAAGGAAACAGTTGCAACAATTTCTGGGGTTTGCCAATTTCTACCGGTGGTTTGTGCCCAAGTACAGCTCGATCGCCGCCCCCCTGACCCGCCTCACCTCCCCTAAGGTGCCGTTCTGGTGGACAGAGGAGGCTGCGTCGGCCTTTGCGGCCCTGAAGGCGGAATTCTCCTCCTCCTGAGTCTTGACGCAGGTGGACCCCGCGCTGCAGTGTCTGGTCAAGGTGGACGCCTCTGATTCAGGGGTGGAGGCAGTACTTTCACATCGCTCCCCGGTGGACGGGGTGATCTGCCCCTGTGCCTTCTTCTCTCGGCGACTGTCACCCGCTGAGAGGAACTATGACGTCGGTGACAGGGAACTCCTGGCGGTCAAGCTCGCGCTGGAGGAGTGGCGGCACTGGCTGGAGGGGGCCTCGCTACCCTTTGTGGTCTGGACAGATCATAAGATCCTGGAGTACCTGAGGACGGCTAAGCGCCTGAATGCTCGCCAGGCGCGTTGGTCCCTGTTCTTCGGGCACTTCCAGTTCACCATCACCTACTGCCCAGGGTCAAAGAACGCGAAGCCAGATGCCCTGTCCAGGCAGTTCGCCTCGGAGACCGCTGAGAAGCAGGAGCACACCATCCTCCCGGCTTCGTGTGTCGTGGGCGCCCTCTCCTGGGCCATCAGGGATAAGGTCCTGAAGGCCCAGGAAACTGAACCGGACCCGGGCGGAGGCCCTACCGGAAGACTGTTCGTACCATCTGCTGTTCGGGGTGATGGGCCCATTCTTCCAAACTCGTCTGCCACCCTGGGATCTCCCGATTGGTGGAGTTGCTCCAGAGATCGTTCTGGTGGCCAGTGCTTCAGAAGGACATCATCGGCTACATTTGGGCCTGCCCTCAGTATGCCACCGGGAAGACGTCTTTTTCTCCACCGGGTGGCCTTCTTCGCCACCTGCCGGTCCCTGGGAGGCCGTGGTCTCATGTGGCGCTGGACTTCGTAACCGGTCTCCCAGTATCCAACTCCTTCAACACCGTGCTGACCATCGTGGACCGCTTCTCGAAGGCTGCCCACTTCATCCCCCTGTGTGGGCTTCCAACAGCACGTGACACAGCGGACTTTCTAGTACAGCATGTTGTGCGTCTGCATGGGATCCCCGCGGACATTGTCTCTGACCGAGGCCCGCAGTTCATCTCCAGTGTATGGAGGAGTTTTTGTAACGCTTTGGGGGCTACAGTGAGCCTGTCCTCTGGTCATCACCCCCAGAGCAACGGGCAGTGCGAGCAGGCAAATCAGGAGCTGGAGGCCGCTCTGCACTGCGTCATCGCCTCCAGCCCATCATCATGGAGTAGTCACCTTCCTTGGATAGAATATGCTCATAACCTAACTGTCTCTTCTGCAACCGGTATGTCACCTTTCAGGGCGTCGTTGGGCTACGATCCCCAAAAAAGAGGGGGAGGTGGCCGTACCATCAGTTCACGCGCACCTGAGGCGCTGCCATCGGCTATGGGCTGCTACTCACCAGGCCCTTTTACGCACAGCAGAGCGCAACACCAGGGTGGCGAACTGGCACAGGAGACCTGCTCCGCAGTATCAGGTGGGTCAGCAGGTATGATTATTGACGCAGCATATTAACCTGAAGGCTGAGAAAAGGAAGTTGGCCAAACGTTTTATTGGGCCCTTCCCTATTGTTAAGGTGGTGAATCCTGTGGCTGTGAATCTGGCTCTCGTTCCTTCTCTGAGTGTTTGTCCCGCGTTCCACATCTCGCAGGTCAAACCCATGATCTCCAACCCGCTTTGCCCCCCTCCTCGAGCCCCACCTCCACCCGTGTTGATCGACAGTGAACCAGCTTGGACGGTCAACTCCATCCTGGACGTCCACCGCCGGGGTCGCGGCTTGCAGTACTTGGTGGACTGGGAGGGATATGGCCCCGAGTGGAGGTCCTGGGTGCGCCAGCCGTTTGTGCTGGACAAACGCCTTATTAAGGACTTCCACTAGGCGCACCCAGGTAAGCCAACACCAGGAGGCGCTGCTCGGGGGCGGGGGGAGTACTGTTACAACCCACTCTGGGCCATCATCGCCTCAGCTGTGCGCACACCTGGGAGTAATCAGCCTCGGGCTATATAGCCTGTGCTGCCTAGAGCTTCGGCACAGAGCCGTCTGCTATGATACGCTCTTCGTCCTGTGCATGCCCTGATCCACCTCAGCCCTGCGCTTCATCGTTGGACTCTCCGTTGGCACATAAGCTCAACAATTCCAACCTTACCTCTTCTCCCAGGCTCTCCCCTGTGCACAGGTGGATCCCTTAGGCGGCGGTTCTCTCCCTCGCGGCGGCGGAACCGCTCCTCTCTCCATGCTGCGCATCACAACGCTTCACCAGGGGTGCTCAGCAGACACTGTCTCCCTGGCAGGAGGCCCAAAGCCCAAGCCGACGCCAACTCCAGGATATCTGCAAGTAAGCCTTGTCAATGCTCCATCTGTTACAACACGGCTGAATTTAACACCAGTGTTTGGTTCTGTCTCTAGGGTTGCCAGGCTGTACGGCGCTCTGTTTCACCCCCAGCTGCAGCTCGTTCACCTACACAACATTCACACACCACACACACACACCCACGCACCTGCTGGTTATTCAATAAAGATCATTGTATTGAACTTGAGCCTGTGTGTGCATGTTCCCTGGGTCCGACATTACGTCACACTCAGGATCAGATTGGGCAGGTCGTTCCTCCCAATCACCCCCCTCTAGGTTTCAGTGTCATTGCCCACATGAGCATTGAAGTCTCCCAGTAGGACAATGTAGTCTCCAAGTCTCCAGGGCCGCAGTAAGAGACTCCAAAAAGGGTGGGTACTCTTAACCATCATTTGGTGCATAGGCACAAATAATGGTCAAGACCCATTTCCCAACCCAAAGGTGCAGGGGAACAACCCTTTCATCCACTGGGGAAAACTCCAATATAGAGGCAGCAAGGTGGGGGGATACAAGAATATCCACCCCTGCTCGCCGCCTCTTGCCCGGGGTAACTCCAGAGTAGGCCAAGCTCCAGCCCCTCTCCAGGAGACTGGTTCCAGAACCAGAGCTGTGTGTTGAGGTGAGGCCGACTATATCTAGCCGGTATCTCTCAACCTCATGAACCAGCTCAGGCTCCTTCCCTACCAGAGAAAAACAAACAAACAAACAAAAAAACAACAACAAAAAAGCAAAATTGATTTACTTTTTACAAATAGACCTGACCACAATATAATATTAGCAACAAGAAAACTTCCACAGAGACAGCTTTCAAATCCATTTAAGAAGTCATCAGGTAGCACAGTAGATTATCTAATCCCAAAAAACCAACAACAAAATATAACGATGGCAATAAACGAAACTGAATGGAAGAAAATCATCTCTTCAAATGACCTAAATCACAGCAATGAATTTTTTATAACAAAAATCAAAGAGGTTATCGTGGCATTTTCAAAAAAAGGAATAAAAAAATAGAAGAATCAATTTATCATGGTTCAACTCTGAATGTGTACAGCTAATGAAGACCAGAGAGCAACTTCTTAAAATAGCTCTAAAATCAGGTTTAACCGCTAGAAATAAAGTAACACAAACCCTGAGGAAGGCGAAGGCAAACTATTTTTTTATAACAATTATTGAAAATGCAAAAGAAGATGTCAAAAAAATTATTGGAATAATATTAACAAACTGACCAATAGAACAAAAAAGATGATGGAGACATGGAACTTAATCTTAAAAACAAATTGGTACAGAATTCCACGATCAGAGTTTAACAACTTTTTCATAAACTCTATGCTAGAAATATCCCATTCATTTAATCCACCTGATCATAATTCTAGTCCTATTAACCCCTCACAACCAGTTTTTAATATATTAGAAATAATTGAAAATGAAGTTGCAAATATCATCAGCTCATTGAATAGTTCAAAAACAACAGATGAACCTGGTCTTAACACCAAATTTTTAAAAGAAGATAAAGAATCTCTCATTTGTCCAGTTACTAATTTAATCAATCTGTCAATCAAACATATTGCCACGATGCTGGGCACGGGTGGAGAGCTGTGCTCAGGCTTTAAGTTTATCTAGATTATTTCCTATAAGTTTCTCACTTTAACTTAATATTCAATCCGGTTGGCTGGATGTAGTATGTTACTTGAGTTGTCATTTGTTTCTGTTCATGAGAGTTTCTGTTCTTAGTTTAGTTATTATTATTTTATCTTTTAATATTATGCATCTATGACCACCCAGTGTTGTATTATACAGTGTATCTGGAAAGTATTCACAGCATTTTTTCCACATTTTGTTATGTTACAGCCTTATTTAAAAACCCCATAATGACTATGTGAAAAAAGTTTTTTTTTGAAATTTTTGCAAATTTATTAAAAATAAAAACCTAAGAAATCACATGTACATAAGTATTCACAGTCTTTGCTCAATACTTTGTTGATGCACCTTTGGCAGCAATTACAGCTTCAAGTCTTTTGCAATATGATATCACAAGCTTGGCACACCTATCTTTGGGCAGTTTGGCCCATTCCTCTTTGCAGCACCTCTCAAGCTCCATCAGGTTGGATGGGAAGTGTCAGTGCACAACCATTTTCAGATCTCTCCAGAGATGTTCAATTGGATTCAAGTCTGGGCTCTGGCTGGGCCACTCAAGGACATTCACAGAGTTGTCTTGAAGACACCCCTTTGATATCTTGGCTGTGTGCTTAGGGTCATTGTCCTGTTGACAGATGAACCGTCGCCCCAATCTGAGATCAAGAGCGCTCTGGGGCAGGTTTTCATCCAGGATATCTCTATACATTGCTGCATTTATGTTTCCCTCTATCCTGACTAGTCTCCCAGTTCCTGCCACTGAAAAACATCCCCACAGAATGATGCTACTACCACCATTGGTGTGGTTATGAGCAGTGCCTGGTTTCCTCCAAACATGACGCCTGACATTCACGCCAAAGAGTTCAATCTTTGTCTCACCAGACCAGAGAATTTTGTTTCTCATGGTCTGAGAGTCCTTCAAGTGCCTTTTGGCGAACTCCAGGTGGGCTGCTATGTGCCTTTTACTAAGGAGTGGCTTCCATCTGGCCACTCAACCATACAGGACTGATTGGTGATTGCTGCAGAGATGGTTGTCCTTCTGGAAGGTTCTCCTCTCTTCACAGAGCAACGCTGGAGCTCTGACAGAGTGACCATCAGGTTCTTGGTCACATCCCTGACTAAGGCCCTTCTCCCCCGATTGCTCAGTTTAGACGGCCCGCCAGCTCAAGGAAGAGTACTGGTGGTTCAAACTTCTTCCATTTATGGATGATGGAGGCCACTGTGCTCATTGGGACCTTCAAAGCAGCAGGAATTTTTCTTTACCCTTCCCCAGATTTGTGCCTCGAGACAATCCTGTCTCGGAGGTCTACAGACAATTCCTTTGACTTCATGCTTGGTTTGTGCTCTGACATGCACTGTCAACTGTGGGACCTTACACACGTGGACAAAATTGTTAATGAAAGAAAAACCCACAATGGTCACAGAAATAACTTGAATCTGACAAAAGTGGTAATAAATAAAAATTCTATAAAAATTAACCAATGAAAATCAGACAATGCTTTTGAATTGTGGTTCAACAGAATTATTTTAAAAAACAAACTCATGAAACAGGCCTGGACAAAAATGATGGTACCCCTAGAAAAGATTGAAAATAATGTGACCATAGGGACATACTCAACCAAGATGTGTCCTCTAATTAACATCACAGGTGTCTACAAACTTGTAATCAGTCAGTCGGCCTGTTTAAAGGGTGACAAGTAGTCACTGTGCTGTTTGGTGACATGGTGTGTACCACACTAAACATGGACCAGAGGAAGCAAAGGAAAGAGTTGTCTCAGGAGATTAGAAAGAAAATTATAGACAAGCATGTTAAAGGTAAAGGCTATAAGACCATCTCCAAGCAGCTTGATGTTCCTGAGACTACAGTTGCACATATTATTCAAAAATTTAAGATCCACGGGATTGTAGCCAACCTCCCTGGACGTGGCCGCAGGAGGAAAAATGGAAGAGACAGATAATACGAATGGTAACAAAAGAGCCCAGAACAATCTCTAAACACATTCATGGTGAACTCCAAGGTCAAGGTACATCCGTGTCAGATCGCACCATCCGTCGTTGTTTGAGCCAAAGTGGACTTCATGGGAGACGACCAAGGAGGACACCACTGTTGAAAACAAATCATAAAAAAGCCAGATCGGAATTTGCCAAACTGCATGTTGACAAGCCACAAAGCTTCTGGGAGAATGTCCTATGGACAGATGAGACAAAACTGGAACTTTTTGTCAAGGCACATCAGCGCTATGTTCACAGACGCAAAAATGAAGCATATCAAGAAAAGAACACTGTCCCTGCTGTGAAACATGGAGGAGGTTCTGATATGTTGTGGGGCTGCTTTGCTGCATCTGGCACAGGGTGTCTTGAATCTGTGCAGGGTACAATGAAATTTCAAGACTATCAAGGCATTCTAGAGAGAAATGTGCTGCCCAGTGTCAGACAGCTTGGTCTCAGTCGCAGGTCATGGGTCTTGCAACAGATTAATGACCCAAAACACAGCTAAAACACAGCTGAGCCTGAAGCTGGGGAGGGTACCACAGCTGTGGAAAACATCTTGTGTGGTACCTGTACCAAAGACTTCCCACCCCAAAGATCTGAACAGCTACAGACCAGTGGCCTTGACGTCCCACATGATGAAGACCCTGGAGAGACTGCTCCTTGCTCACCTCCGCCCCCTGGTGGGACCAGCGATGGATCCACTCCAGTTCGCCTACCAGCATGGCATTGGGGTGGAGGATGCGGTGATCTTCCTCCTTCACCGTTCTCTGTCCCACCTGGAGAAGCCCGGGAATGCGGTGAGGATCATGTTCTTTGACTTCTCCAGTGCTTTCAACACCATCCAACCGATGATCCTGAAGGACAAGCTGCTGTGCGCAGGGGTGGACCAGCACCTGTCATCATGGATCCTGGACTACCTCACAAACCAGCCTCAGTTTGTGAGAACCCGGGACTGTGTGTCCGACACGATCATTGGTAGCACGGGGGCCCCCCAGGGAACGGTTTTGGCTCCCTTCCTGTTCACCCTTTATACTGCGGACTTCTCACACAACACAACACACTGCCATCTACAGAAATTCTCTGATGACTCTGCGATCATTGGCCTCATCTCCAACAGAGATGAAGCTGAGTACAGAGGGCTTATCCAGGACTTCGTGGACTGGTGCCATCGGAACTGCCTCCAGATCAACGCGAGGAAAACTAAGGAGCTGGTGGTGGACTGCTGCAGGCAAGGACAACCCCTCACAGCACCAGTAAATATACAGGGAACAGACATCGAGATGGTGACATCCTATAAGTACCTGGGTGTTCATCTGAACAGTAAACTAGACTGGTCACACAATACTGGCGCACTCTACAAGAAGGGACAGCGCAGACTGTTCCTACTGAGGAGACTCAGGTCTTTTGGTGTACAAGGGGCGCTGCTGAAGACATTCTATGACACAGTGGTGGCATCAGCCATCACTTTTGGAGTGGTCTGCTGGGGCAGTGGCATTACAGCAGCCGATAGGAAGAGACTGAACAAACTAATCAAGAAAGCTAGCTCTGTCCTGGGGCAGCGCCTTGACCCAGTGGAAGAGATAGGAGAGAGAAGGATGGTGGCTAAACTGTCATCTCTGCTGGAGTCCGAGTTCCACCCTATGCAGAACATACTGAATGCACTGAGGAGCTCATTTAGCAGCAGACTACATCATCCTAGGTGCACAACCGAGAGGTTTCGCAGGTCCTTCCTACCTACGGCTGTCAGACTGTACAACCTAAGCAGGGCTGCTCGGAGAGATAGCAAAAAGACGTGACAACCTAATAGTTTTGAATGCAAACGACGCAATAGACTTACACAATGGTCCCCTCCGGTATACAGCTAGGAAAATACCGGTCGCTATGGAGGGTGAGAATATGTATGGGTACATAATCATACCATGTAGGATAACTAAGTAGACGGTTGTGCTGTTTCATTCCATCTAGCAACAATGCTCCACACTGTGTGTGTTTATATATTTACATATTTATTCCATCTAGCTACAATGCTCCATACTGGGTGTGTTTATATATCTACATATTATTCCATCTAGCTACAATGCTCCTCACTGTGTGTTTATATATTCATATATTTATTCCATCTAGCTACAATGCTCCGCACTGTGTGTGTTTATATATCTACATATTTATTCCATGCAGCTACAATGCTCCGCACTGTGTGTTTATATATTCACATATTCATTCCATCTAGCTACAATACTCCACACTGTGTGTTTATATACTCATATATTTATTCCATCCAGCTACAATGCTCCGCACTGTGTCTATATATACACTACCGTTCAAAAGTTTGGGGTCACCCAGACAATTATTTTGTGTTTTCCATGAAAAGTCACACTTATTTACCACCATGAGTTGTAAAATGAATAGAAAATATAGTCAAGACATTGACAAGGTTAGAAATAATGAATTGTATTTGAAATAATAATTTTTTCCAGATACTCAACCTGCTCAAAGGAAGGTCAGTTTTATAGTTTCTCTAACCAGCTAAACTGTTTTCAGCTGTGCTAACATGATTGCACAAGAGTTTTCTAATCATCCATTAGCCTTCTGACGCAATGAGCAAACACATTGTACCATTAGAACACTGGAGTGATAGTTGCTGGAAATGGGCCTCTATACACCTATGTAGATATTGCACCAAAAACCAGACATTTGCAGCTAGAATAGTCATTTACCACATTAGCAATGTATATTAGATATTAGAGTGTATTTCTGATTAGTTTAAAGTTATCTTCATTGAAAAAAACAGTGCTTTTCTTTCAAAAATAAGGAAATTTCTAAGTGACCCCAAACTTTTGAACGGTAGTGTATATATTTATATTTATATGTACATATGTATACTTGCTGCTCTTGTTTTTTTCTCTTGCCTTCTGATTGTTGCTCTGAGTGTTGCTATCCCTGTGCTGTTGCAATCTTGGAATTTCCCCATTGTGGGACTAATAAAGGCTTATCTTATCTTATCTTATCTTAAAAACACCCAAGAATGGCTAAGAGCGAAACATTGGACTATTCTAAAGTGGCCTTCTATGAGCCCTGATCTAAATCCTATTGAACATCTGTGGAAGGAACGGAAACATGCCGTCTGGAGAAGGCACCCTTCAAACCTGAGACAACTGGAGCAGTTTGCTCATGAGGAGTGGGCCAAAATACCTGCTGAGAGGTGCAGAAGTCTCACTGATTGTTACAGAAATCGTTTGATTGCAGTGATTGCCTCAAAACGTTGTGCCACAAAATATTGAGGGTACCATCATTTTTGTCCAGGCCTGTTTCACGAGTTTGTTTTTTAAAATAATTCTGTTGAACCACAATTCAAAAGCATTGTCTGATTTTCATTGGTTAATTTTCATAAAATTTTTATTTATTACCACTTTTGTCAGATTCAAGTTATTTCTGTGACCATTGTGGGTTTTTCTTTCATTAACAGAGGGGTACCAACAATTTTGTCTACGGCTGTATATAGACAGGTGTGTGCCTTTCCAAATCATGTCCAATCAACTGAATTTACCACAGGTGGATTTACCACAGGTGTAGAAACATCTCAAGGATGATCAACGGAAACAGGATGCACCTGAGCTCAATTTTGAGCTTCATGGAAAAGGCTGTGAATACTTAAGTAAATGCGATTTCTTCGTGTGAAGCGGCTGGAATGAGAATCAGCACCTCCAAGTCCGAGTCCATGGTCCTCAGCCGGAAAAAGGTGGATTGTCCTCTCCGGGTTGGGGACAGGCTACTGCCCCAGGTGGAGGAGTTTAAGTATCTTGGGGTCTTGTTCACGAGTGAGGGGAAAATGGAGCGAGAGATCGACAGACGGATTGGAGCAGCATCTGCAGTGATGCGGACGTTGTACCGGTCTGTTGTGGTGAAGAGGGAGCTTAGTTCTAAGGCAAAGCTGTCGATTTACCAGTCAATCTATGTTCCTACTCTCACCTATGGTCACGAGCTTTGGGTAATGACCGAAAGAACGAGATCGCGGATACAAGCAGCTGAAATGAGCTTTCTCCGTAGGATTGCTGGACTCACCCTCAGAGATAGGGTGAGGAGCTCAGTTATCCGGGAGAGGCTCGGAGTAGAACTGCTGCTCCTCCACATTGAAAGGAGTCAGTTGAGGTGGTATGGGCATCTGATCAGGATGCCTCCTGGACGCCTCCCACTTGAGGTGTTTCAGGCACGTCCCACTGGGAGGAGACCCCGGGGCAGACCCAGGACTCGGTGGAGAGACTATGTCTCCCAGCTGGTCTGGGAACGCCTTGATATCCCCTCTGAAGAGCTGGAGCAGGTGGCTGGGGAGAGGGAAGTCTGGGCTTCTCTGCTTGAACTGCTGCCTCCGCGACCCGGACCTCCGGAAAAGCGGTAGAAGATGGATGGATGGATGGATAAATTTGCAAAAATCTCAAAAAGCTTTTTTCACGTTGTCATTATGGGGTATTGTGTGTAGAATTTTGAGGGAAAAAATGAATGTAACCCCTTTGGAATAAGGCTGTAACATACAAAAATGTGGAAAAAGTAAAGTGCTGTGAATACTTTCCGGATGCACTGTAAAATATATCTGCCTGTGTTGTTATGAACCTTCCTCGCCCTCACCTTAGTTCCCTCCTGAAGTGTATATTTATTAGTTTTATCATTTACTCTTATTCGGTCCTTGTCCTCACCTTAGGTTATCATGGTTTATTCCTTCTTCTGGTATGTGCTCTTATTTTGACAGCATGCCTTGTTTACCTCCCCTGCAGCTCAAGTTCGCGGGCTGTCACAGCTGTCAGTGGTTCAGTCTGATTATCTTCGCTCATGTCACTCACGTGTAGTGTGACCTTGAGTTCCAATTTATTAAAATCATTCTTTGCTGAAGGAAAATTGTTTCACCTCAAAGATCTGGACATGAACTGCTTTTCTCATCCAAAGACTAGAGCTGTAACCCTATCCATCGGCTATAAAATGGAAGTTAATCCCTTTCTTCAAGACTCTTTGGCAAAAGGAATCTTCAAATTGACAGATATATGGGTGACATAATCAAGACTTTGGAGTCCAGACTTCCAGTAAACAACCAGACAGCTTCACAATCCCATCTGGTGGACGAATCAGGAATATTTTTTTTTTCCCACAGTACTTTTATTGAACCTTTTTACAAACATAACACATACAATCAAACACTAACACTAAAGTAATAAAAAAAAATACTAAAAAAACCCACCAACAACCACTATCAAGAACAGATCTTCAACAATGCTCCTCTGTTTAGTCTAGGCAATCCATTACGTAAGTATACATATTATACATTCACCAGTTTGGAATTGACAAGGTCCACACACATCATTCACCTTCTTCTTCAAAAGTTATGTTTAAATTCTTTACATAATCAATGAAAGGTCTCCATATATTCTCAAACACATTTTCCTTTGATTTCAGTATATATGTTATTCTTTCTAATGGAAGGTTTGTTAACATCTGTCTTAACCACTGAGTCACAACTGGTCTATGAGTCTTTTTCCACAATAGTGCAATACATTTTTTGGCGTTAAGCAAACTGAGGTCTATGAATGCTCTTTCACTTTTATTAAAATTATGCTTTTCTGGATACAGACCCAACAAAAACAATTTAGGATTCAATATGATTTGTTTTGAAATTATTTTTTCAATT
Source organism: Pholidichthys leucotaenia (assembly GCA_020510985.1). NCBI lineage: Eukaryota > Metazoa > Chordata > Actinopteri > Cichliformes > Pholidichthyidae > Pholidichthys > Pholidichthys leucotaenia. Next base: position 31,594,310 of record CM035848.1, read on the forward strand.
GTTACCCTCACCTCTTCCCAAAACATTCTAATTTTCCTACATTCCCATAAACAATGAAATAAGGTTCCTTTACTTTCCATACATTTTGTGCACGTATCTGGTATGTTTTTATTATATCTATTTAATTCCACCGGTGTAACATACATCTGCACTAACAATTTAAAATGTATCAATTTAAAACGTACATTTATTGATTTGGTTTGAGCTTCTGTACAAGCCAATTCCCATTGTTCCTCTGAAATTTCAATTTGCAGGTCTTCTTTCCAATAATTTAATCTTTTCTGAGAGTTTTCACTTGAAGATAGTGTCAATGAGTTATAAAACTCTGAAATAATACCCTTTCTCTTACTATCTTTCGTCAAAATTTTTTCCAAGGATGAATAAATAGGTCGAGTGAGAGCATTGTTTTGATTTGATCGAATAAAGTTCCTAAGCTGAAGATATTTAAAAAAATGTGTTCTATTAAGATTAAATTTGATCCTCAACTCTTCAAAAGACATTATGTTATCTGAACATGACAGATATAAATCTTGAATCTTTTGAATCCCTTTTAAATTCCATACTTTAAATACAGCATCCGCTCTCCTTGGTTTAAAATATTGATTACCCCATATTGGGCTAAATTGTGACAGTAAATGTGGTTCTTTTAAATATTTTTTAATTTCACACCATATTTTGATCATATGCTTTACAAATGGATTTTTAACTTGTTTCTGTAATTTTTTTGCCGAGTCTGAGTATATGAATATGGGAAGAGGTAAAGGTAAATTGTATGATTCCATTTCAGTCCAGTGAGGGAGATCATTTGATGAAAAATAATATGTCATAGACCTCAGTTGTGCTGACCAGTAATACAACATAAAGTTTGGACATTTCAGACCTCCACGATCAAATGGTAAATATAGTAAGGACAGACGTAATCTAGCCTTCCTGTTGTTCCATATAAATTCCACTAACTTTTTTTTAATTCTTGAGAATAGATCTGAAGGTGGTGGCAAAGGAATGTATTGAAATAAATAAAGTATTTTAGGTAAGATATTACTTTTAAGTATATTGATTCTCCCTATCATCGACATTGGTAGTGACATCCATCTCTGAATTAACTCATTAATGTCTGTCATTAAGGCTTCATAGTTGACACTGGCGACTAATTCTAGCTTAGGCACAATTTGAATTCCTAAATATTTAAACTGATTTACAACATTAAATTGATTTACCTCAGAAGCTGGGTGATTTCTCTGGGTCTCATTTAGCATTAATATTGAAGATTTAGTTTTATTTATTTTATATCCTGATATTTCCCAAAAATTCTTTATTAAATTCAACAAGGTCGGGATTGATTTTTTAAGATTCGACATAAACAAAATTATGTCATCGGCATACAGGGAGATTTTATGTTCTGTTGGTCCAACTTTAATTCCATATATTTGTGGATGTAAACGCACTGCCATCGCTCAAGGTTCAATTGCCATGGTAAACAATAAAGGTGAAAGTGGACAGCCTTGTCGACATCCTCTATTGATCTTTATTGATTTTGAGATATTGCTGTTTGTTAGAATTTCTGCTGTAGCATTATTGTATATTATCTGAACCCATTTTATGAAATTATTTCCAAGTCCAAACCTTTGTAAGACTTCAAAAAGATAGGGCCATTCGACCCTATCAAAGGCCTTTTCGGCGTCCAATGATAGGAGAGCTGTATCCGGTGCTTCTTTATTAGAATAAATAATATTAAATAGTCTTCTTACATTATGGAAGCCTTGTCTTCCCTTTATAAAGCCATCCTGATCTCGGTTAATAATATTTGGTAATATTTCTTGTATTCGTCTTGCTAAAATTTTGCAGATTATCTTAAGGTCAGCATTTAATAGACTTATTGGTCTCATATTTTCACATTTATTAGAGGGTTTACCTGGTTTTGGCAACAGTATAATTAAGGCATTATTCATGTATGGTGGTAAATTACTATTTTGAAATGCTTCTAAAACCATTTCCAAAAAAGGTTTTATTAATTTATTCTTAAATTTTTTATAAAGGTCAACTGGAAGACCATCTGGTCCTGCACTCTTTCCTGATTTCATATTATCAATGGCTAGCCCAACTTCTTCTTGACTAATTTTAGACTCCAGTATCTCCCTGTTTTCATTTGGAATACACGGTATAGATAGTCCATCCAAAAACCCTTTTAGTTTTGTTAAGTCAGTTTCATTTTTTGTATCATATAATTTTTCATAGTAATCTCTAAAGAGACCATCCCCCCACCCTGTGGAAAACCTCCAGCTGGCTAACGACCTAAACAGCTTTTACTGCAGGTTTGAAAAGAACCTACAGTTCTCACCTCCCACCCACACAAAAGGATTATCTGCAGCCCCAGGAACTCCATCCCTCCTCCACTCTGACCTCCCACCAGCACTAACGATCTGTGAAGAGGAGGTGCGCCGGGTCTTTCAGAGACAAAAGATCAAGAAGGCTGCAGGACCTGATGGTGTGTCTCCGTCCTGCCTGAGAGTCTGCTCCAACGAGTTGGCCCCCATCTTCACCCGGATCTTTAACAGATCACTGGAGCTGCGTGAAGTGCCTTCCTGCTTCAAACGCTCCATCATCATTCCAGTTCCCAAGAAACCCTCTGTTACAGGATTAAACGACTACAGACCTGTTGCCCTGACCTCTGTGGTCATGAAATCCTTGGAGAGATTGGTGCTGAACCACCTGAAGGTCATCACAGGCCCCCTGATGGACCCACTGCAGTTTGCCTACCGGTCAAACAGGTCAGTGGATGATGCAGTGAATATGGGACTACATTACATCCTGCAACACCTCGACTCCCCAGGGACGTACGCCAGGATCCTGTTTGTCGACTTCAGCTCAGCGTTCAACACCATCATCCCAGGCATTCTTCATCAGAAACTCCTCCAGCTCAAGGTGCCCCCCTCCACCTGCCAGTGGATCTCCAGCTTTCTGACTGACAGGTGGCAACAGGTGAAGCTAGGGAGATTTACATCCAGCTCCCGAAAAATTAGTACTGGCGCCCCCCAAGGATGTGTCCTATCCCCACTGCTCTTCTCCCTCTACTCCAATGACTGCACCTCAGAGGACCCTTCGGTGAAGCTCCTGAAGTTTGCGGACGACACCACAGTCATCGGTTTGATCCGGGATGATGATGAGTCTGCATACAGGCGGGAGGTGGAGCAGCTGATCCTCTGGTGCAGCCAGAACCATCTTGAACTTAACCCAGCCAAAACGGTGGAGATGACTGTGGATTTCAGGCGACACCCCCCTTCATTCCCCCCACTCACCATCCTCAACAGCACAGTGTCCACTGTGGACTCCTTCAAGTTTCTGGGAACCACAATCTCCCGGAACCTGAAGTGGTCCTCCCATATAGACACTGTCCGGAAAAAGGCCCAGCAGAGGTTGTTTTTTCTGCGTCAGCTCAAGAAGTTTGATTTGCCTCAGGAGCTGCTGGTTGTCTTCTACACTGCCATCATCCAATCTGTCCTCTGCTTTTCCATCACTATCTGGTTTGGATCTGCCACTAAACAGGACAAGACCAGACTGCAGCGGATCATTAAGTCTGCGGAGAGGATCATTGGTACTGACCTACCCTCCATTGAGAACTTATATCGGTCCATAACCAGGAAACAGGCGGGAAACATCTGTGCTGACCCATCACACCCCGGCCACAAACTGTTTGAACTTCTATCTTCTGGTCGTCGTTACAGATCACTGAAGGTCAAAACCACCCGTCACAGGAACAGTTTCTTTCCTCAAGCCATCACTCTGATGAACCCCTAACATTCACCTAGTCCTACCTGTTGCTGTACTCATGACTTTTCATCCATTATTACATTGCACATAACTCTCACACTGCTTTTTACTTCATTCACATTATATCACTGAATCTGAGTTCACATTGAAATACTGTGTGACTGTATATTTTTTCATATATTTCTGCAAAGTGTGGTTAGTCTGAGTAAATAACTGCATATATTCCTGTATATATTTCCATCCTTTTATAGAAACGTGGACAGACTGTAATTTACTGTACATACTCTGTTGTCATTGATTCCTTATTTAAATCCTCCACCTGAACAATGAGAGCAAGTTTTTAGCCAAAGTCAAATTCCTTGTATGTGTTGTGCATACTTGGCCAATAAAGCTGATTCTGATTCTGATTCTGATCAAGGCTCTATTAATTTCTAAAGGATCTACAACTACCTGTCCGTTACTTATAATACTGGTGATTGGTGTTTTAAATTCTAATTGTTTAATCTGCCATGCCAATAATTTTCCTGATTTTTCACCTTGTTCATAAAAAGATTGCTTCAATCTTAGAAGACTCGAGGCAGCTCTATTCGCTGATTTTTTGTCATATTCAGCTCTCAGAATCAGTAATTCATTCTCTAACTTTGGGTCACTTCCTGCATACACTTTTTCTTGAAGAATTTTTAGTTTATGTTCCAATTGGACTCTCTCCTCTCGAGTCTTCTTAGATTTTGAACCTGTATAACTAATAATATGTCCCCTAATAAAAGCTTTGAAAGCCTCCCACTTTATACATGCTGATGTTTGTGTAGTATTGATATCAAAGAACTCATCTATCTGTTTTTCTATGTACTTAACAAATTCCTCACCCTGAAGCCATTTATGCTGAAATTGCCACCTACCTGGTTCCTTTGTCAATTTCTTATCTACATATATGAGACAACAGGGTGCATGATCAGAGATCACAATATTATCATAAAAGCAGTTTTGAATCTTGGTCCTTAATTCTGTGGAGATCAAAAAATAGTCAATACGTGAGAATGTCTTATAGGTATTAGAATAACAAGAGTAGGCTTTAACTTGTGGTTTCATTTCTCTCCACATATCTAGCAATCTCAATTCTTTCATAAAATGCTTAATGATCATCCTGCATCCATTGTGCGTACAGTCCAGTCCTGTTGATCTATCTATATCAGGGTTCAATGTACAATTAAAATCCTCTGCTATTATATGTTGCCCTGTAAGTGATGATAAGATAAGAAATAAATTAGCAAAGAACTTTTGATCATCTATATTGGGGCCGTATAAATTCACCAGATTTATATTTTCTAATAGCAAAGATCCTTGAATAATTAGATATCTTCCAAATTTGTCTCCAATTACATTTTTCACTTGAAATGGGACTGATTTACACTACCGTTCAAAAGTTTGGGGTCACTTAGAAATTTCCTTATTTTTGAAAGAAAAACACTTTTTTTCAATGAAGATAACTTTAAACTAATCAGAAATACACTCCATACATTGCTAATGTGGTAAATGACTATTCTAGCTGCAAATGTCTGATTTTTGGTGCAATATCTACATAGGTGTGTAGAGGCCCATTTCCAGCAACTATCACTCCAGTGTTCTAATGGTACAATGTGTTTGCTCATTGCGTCAGAAGGCTAATGGATGATTAGAAAACCCTTGTGCAATCATGTTATGTCTGCAATGCTGTAATTGCTGCAAATGGAGGATTCTTTGACGAAAGCAAAGTTTGAAGGAAAAAATTATTATTTCAAATACAAATCATTATTTCTAACCTTGTGAATGTCTTGACAATATTTTCTATTCATTTTACAACTCATGGTGGTAAATAAGTGTGACTTTTCATGGAAAACACAAAATAATTGTCTGGGTGACCCCAAACTTTTGAACGGTAGTGTATGTATGAGAGTCATAACTGCCCTGGCTCGGGATGAAAATGATGAGGTGAATACACTTCCTTGCCATCTACTCCTAATTCTTTTTACATCTTCCTCTATTAGATGAGTTTCTTGTAAAAACACAATTTTTGAACCTATGTCTTTTATTTTATTCATAACTTGTTTAAGTTTTTTAAAATTTTGTAGACCTCTGCAATTCCATGAAGTTAAATTAAGATGATCCCCCTCATGGATCGTCACCTTATCGTGGTGGGGGGGTTTGCGTGCCCCAGTGATCCCAGGAGCTATGTTGTCCGGGGCAATTTGCCTCTGATAGGGTCTCCCAAGACAAACTGGTCCTGGGTGAAGGGCCAGACTAAGAACGATCCAACAGACTCTCATGATAAATTGTATATCAAGGATTCAGTGTACCCCGCCCGGTATGGGGTTACCGGGGCCCCACCCTGGAGCCAGGCCTGGGGGAGGGGCTCGAAGGCTAGCGTCTGGTGGCCAGGTTTCCACCCATGGGACCCGGCCGGGCTCAGCCCGAAGGAGTTACATGGGTCCGCCCTCCAGTAGGTTCACCACCTGCAGGAGGGATCATGGAAGTCCGGTGCTATGTGGATTAGGTGGCAGTCAAAGGCGGAGACCTTGGCGGACTGATCCCAAGCTTTCTAAACTGGCTTTTGGTACGTGGAATGTCACCTCTCTGGTGGGGAAGGAGCCTGAGCTGGTGTACGAGATTGAGCGATACCGGCTAGATATAGTCGGCCTCACCTCAACACACAGCTCCGGTTCCGGAACCAGTCTCCTGGAGAGGGGCTGGAGCTTGGCCTTTTCTGGAGTTGCCCCGGGCGAGAGGCGACGAGCAGGGGTAGGTATTCTTGTATCGCCCCACCTTGCTGCCTCTATATTGGAGTTTTCCCCGGTGGACGAAAGGGTTGCTTCCCTGCGCCTTCGGGTTGGGAAACGGGTCCTGACCATCATTTGTGCCTATGCACCAAATGATGTTTCAGAGTACCCACCATTTTTGGAGTCTGTGACTGGGGTGCTGGAGGGTGCTCCTCCTGGAGACTCCATTGTCCTACTGGGGGACTTCAATGCGCACGTGGGCAACAACAGTGAAACCTGGAGGGGGCTGATTGGGAGGAACGGCCTGCCCGATCTGAACCCGAGTGGTGTTCAGTTATTGGACTTCTGTGCTAACCACAGTCTGTCCATAACGAACACCATGTTCAAGCATAAGGGTGTCCATATGTGCACCTGGCACCAGGACACCCTAGGCCGCAGGTCGATGATCGATTTTGTTATCGTATCATCAGACCTGCGACCGTATGTCTTGGACACCCGAGTAAAGAGAGGTGCAGAGCTGTCAACTGATCACCACCTGGTGGTGAGTTGGATCCGATGGCAGGGGAGGAAGCCATTCAGACCTGGTAGACCCAAACGTATAGTGAGGGTGTGCTGGGAGCGTCTGGCTGAGGCCCCTGTCCGGGAGGTCTTCAACTCCCACCTCCGGAAGAACTTCAACCACATTCCGAGGGAGTCTGGAGACATGGAGTCTGAATGGGCCATGTTCTCCACCTCTGTTGTTGAAGCGGCGGCCCAGAGCTGCGGCCGCAAGGTGGTCGGTGCATCTCGTGGTGGCAACCCCCGAACCAAGTGGTGGACACCAGTGGTGAGGGGGGCCATTAAGCTGAAGAAGGAGTCCTATCAAGCTTGGTTGGCTTGTGGGACTCCCGAAGCAGCTGAGGTGTACCGGCAGGCCAAGCGGAGTGCAGCTCGGGTGGTTGCTGAAGCAAAAACCCGGGTATGGGAGGAGTTCAGTGAGGCCATGGAACAAGACTTTCGGTCGGCTTCAAAGAGATTCTGGCAAACTGTTCGGCGGCTCAGGAGGGGAAAGCAGCTCCCCGTCCACACTGTGTATGGTGCGGATGGGACACTGTTGACTTCAACTGGGGATATCGTCGGGCGGTGGAAGGAATACTTCGAGGATCTCCTCAATCCCACTGATACGCCTTCCACAGAGGAAGCAGGGTTTGGGGACAAGGGGGATGACTCGCCTATCACAGGGGCTGAGGTCGCCAAGGTGGTTAAAAATCTCCTTGGTGGCCGGGCCCCGGGGGTGGACGAGATTCGCCCCGAGTACCTCAAGGCCCTGGATGTTGTTGGGTTGTCATGGTTGACACGCCTCTGCAACATTGTGTGGAGGTCGGGGGCAGTGCCTTTGGCATGGCAAACCGGGGTGGTGGTTCCTCTCTTCAAAAAAGGGGACCGGAGGGTGTGCTCCAACTTTAGAGGGATCACACTCCTCAGCCTCCCTGGGAAGGTCTATGCCAAGGTACTGGAGAGGAGAGTCCGGCCGTTGGTCGAACCTCGGATTCAGGAGGAGCAATGTGGTTTTCGTCCTGGCCGTGGCACATCGGACCAGCTCTTTACCCTCTCGAGAATTCTTGAGGGTTCGTGGGAGTTTGCCCAACCAGTTTACATGTGTTTTGTGGACTTGGAGAAGGCATTTGACCGCGTCCCTCGTGGATTTTTGTGGGGGGTGCTTCGGGAGTATGGGGTATCGGGCTTGTTGTTACGAGCTATTCGGTCTCTGTACGACCGTTGTGAGAGTTTAGTTCATATTGCCAACACTCGGTCGGAGTCATTCCCAGTGAGAGTTGGACTCCGCCAGGGCTGCCCTTTGTCACCGGTCCTGTTCATAATTTTTATGGACAGGATTTCTAAGGCGCAGCCAGGGAATGGAGGGTGTCATGCTTGGTGACCACAGGATCTCATCTCTGTTGTTTGCAGATGATGTTGTCCTGTTGGCTTCATCCAGCAATGACCTACAGCTCTTGCTGGGACGGTTTGCCGCTGAGTGTGAAGCGGCTGGGATGAGAATCAGCACCTCCAAGTCCGAGTCCATGGTCCTCAGCCGGAAAAAGGTGGATTGTCCTCTCCGGGTTGGGGACAGGCTCCTGCCCCAAGTGGAGGAGTTTAAGTATCTTGGGGTCTTGTTCACGAGTGAGGGGAAAATGGAGCGAGAGATCGACAGACGGATTGGAGCAGCATCTGCAGTGATGCGGACGTTGTACCGGTCTGTTGTGGTGAAGAGGGAGCTTAGTTCTAAGGCAAAGCTGTCGATTTACCAGTCAATCTACGTTCCTACTCTCACCTATGGTCACGAGCTTTGGGTAATGACCGAAAGAACGAGATCGCGGATACAAGCGGCTGAAATGAGCTTTCTCCGTAGGATTGCTGGACTCACCCTCAGAGATAGGGTGAGGAGCTCAGTCATCCGGGAGAGGCTCAGAGTAGAACCGCTGCTCCTCCACATTGAAAGGAGTCAGTTGAGGTGGTATGGGCATCTGATTAGGATGCCTCCTGGACGTCTCCCACTTGAGGTGTTTCAGGCACGTCCCACTGGGAGGAGACCCCGGGGCAGACCCAGGACTCGGTGGAGAGACTATGTCTCCCAGCTAGTCTGGGAATGCCTTGGTATCCCCTCTGAAGAGCTGGAGCAGGTGGCTGGGGAGAGGGAAGTCTGGGCTTCTCTGCTTGAACTGCTGCCTCCGCGACCCGGACCTCCGGAAAAGCGGTAGAAGATGGATGGATGGATGGTCTATGATCAATAGGAAGTTTGGGATTACCTGGCAATATAAACATGCTCACACAGAGAAGCAAAAACATGAGTGGTTGAACATTCATCCTACAAACAACACACAAACAAATTCCCCCTTCCCACATTTGTGGTGATCCCCCCAAAATAAAAAAAAAAAACTCTGTCTCCCGATATAGCCATCGACCGCTCCACACCCACGAGGATCAGCCAAAGCCACTCCTTCTTCATCCTCCCAATCACCCTAACTCTACTGCTTTAAATGACGTAACATTAACTCTCTTCTGTAGTTTTCCAACTTAACTCCAAAATTTTATAGCAACTTTGTACATCATAGGGTTTGTTTTGTTTTTTTTAAATATGTAATACAATCTATATTTTGTAAACTTGCTATATGCTTCAAATCAGTTAGATGCCTGTGCAAATGCTTAAATATTCTACCTTATATTTTGTTCATGCTTAGCTCCCACCAGTCTCTTCTTGGATCTTCCCGATGAACTCCTGCGCCTCCTCAGGGGTCTGAGGGGTCATTACTCCATGACGAATCCCAAGGTTGCACAGCTCTTTACGGACGGGGTCAAACTGCTTCCTCAACCGTTGAATTCCTGTGGCCAAATCTGGGTAGAACCGCACCTGTTGATCCTGGTATTTAATTTCTCCTTTGGCTCGCGTCGCATCGAAGATCTTCATCCTGTCTCTGTAGCTGAGGAACTTCATAATTAGCGTCCTCGGTGGTCCCTTGTTATCTCTCTGTGGTCCAATTCGGTGGGCGCTTTCTAATACAGCTGATGATTGCAGCTCCGCGTTGTTCAGCGCTTCTGGAATCCACTTTTCCAAAAAGGAACATGGGTCCCAACCCTCGGTTCACTCCGGTAGACCCACCAGCCTCAGGTTGTTCCATCTCGACCGGGACTCCAAGTCCAGGACATTATCTTCCAGACATTTATTTTTTTTTTCCAAAGTGCGCACCTTTAATTGAAGGCCGGCGACGTCATCTTCAGCACTGGAAACTCGAAGCTCCACCTGCACCACTCATTCCACACAGTCACCCAATTCTTTTCTCATTCCTTCCAACGCTGCCATAATCCCATCAAATTTAGCGGAAAAGTCTGCTCTCATTGAACTAATGGCAGCGAGCACTGCACCTGTGCCGTTGCCCGCAGTCACCACACCGCTGCTAGCTTCCTCCGCCATATCTGGAGCTTTATCTGCTGCGTCACGGACGTGAAAGTCCGTTAATTTGGACTGTTTCGGTGGTTCAATTTTTCCTCCACCTGATTTTCCAGCCTTAGGCTTCACCGGCATATCCTCGCCCAAATGCTGGGATAGGTTCTGCTCCAAATGAGAGAGTTATTTGCCGATTTTTTTTCTCTAGGAGCAGAGCAGAGTGATACGTGTCCTTCTACGTGGCCGCCATAACCGGAAGTCCGAATCAGGAATATTTAACTTTTTTCCTTTTGCAGTGGAATTTATGCATTATGAACTAATTCATATTCCTTCTCTTAAGACAGTATCTGCTACAGAATAGATAGATAGATTAGTTTATTTGACAGGGACAGTGCAATAAACATAGACAATTAATCAATGACAATCTGATGTGTTGCACATAGAGTGTATAGCTATTAGCTAATTTGCAACTCTTGTCCCTGGATGGGCTTTAGAAAAGAGAATCAAGTAAAGAAAAGAAAAGAAAAAAAAACACAATAACCACATACATCAATGCAAAAAGATTATAAATACACAATTATAAATATTATAAATATTATAAATACACAAATATAACAACCTGACTCACATTTGCCTATTTCAGGCCTCCCTCCCTTCGTCACTCACTATAAACAAACACATTCATTCCTTCCCTTCATTCACTTTCACCTTGCAGACAATCAATTCATACATGAGTACATTCTTGTTTATTTTTCAGCCAGTTTTTAACCTTTTTAGTGAATGTTTTAAAGTCCGTTATTATTTTAATTACATTTGGCATTGTGTTCCAGATGTGACTGCCCTTTATAGAGAAAACTGTTTGTCCAAATGTGGTTCTGCGGTGGAATATTTTACAGTTATTGTTAACAGAACTCCTGGTGGCTCTGCTGCTGTCCTGTCTTTGGACGAAACCAGCAAGTGGCTCGGGTGCTGATTTATGGAAACATTTGAACGTTAATTTCAGAAAACAGAGGTCAATGAAACTCTCAAAACTCAATAGGTTGTATTTTTTTTAAAACATTACAGTGATGCCACCTAATGGGCTTTTTGTCCAAGATTTTTAGGGTTTGATTATATAATGAACCTATATGTCTTATTGTGGAAGGGGCTGCTTGAGCCCAGACTGTCAAACAGTATGATATATGAGAAAAAACCATAGAATGCATATACAGTATAGCTGCTTCGTAAGGTATGTAATATCTAATTAATTTAAAGCAGTTCAGATTTTTTTTTACTGTTTTTGAAATTTTCTTTATATGAAGATTAAATTTGAGTTGAGGATCTAGTACAATGCCAAGGTATTTGAATTCTGTAGCTAAACTGATGTCATGATCATGTATATTAACTTTAAAACATTGCAGGTTACACTTTTTGATTGAAAAGCACATTGAGACTGTTTTCTGAAGGTTCAGCAATAGATGGTTCTGGAGGAGCCACTCTTGGACATCAACCATACTTGTAGACAGTACATCTGCAGCCTGTGCTGGAGTCTTGGCAGCTGTGTAAATAACTGCATCATCTGCATAAAGTTGGCATGTTGCAGCTGAGCAGTGTAACGGCAAGTCATTAATAAAAATGCTGAAAAGTAAAGGACCAAGAATGGACCCTTGTGGGATACCCATGCGGTTGTTTAAAAATGAGGATTTATCCTGGTGAACTTTTACACACTGTTCTCTATTCTGGAGATAAGATGCAAACCATTCTAATGTATCTGGTGAGAAGTTAAAAGATACCATTTTGGATAAAAGCAAACTGTGGTTTACAGTATCGAAAGCCTTTTTGAGATCTAGAAAAACCGCTCCTACCACATTACCCCTGTCCAAGGACTGTTTGACGTTTTCAATAAGGCAACAATTTGCTGTTTCTGTTGAGTATCCTGGTCTAAAACCAAATTGATGTGGATGAAGAAGTTGACTGTCTTGTAAGTAGTCTATCAGCTGTGTAGCTACAACTTTTTCAAGAACCTTAGATAGGACTGGTAAAATAGAGATTGGGCGGTAATTGCATATATCGTCTTTACTGCCTGATTTATGAACTGGTATGACGACAGCTTTTTTCCAGCCAGATGGAAATGTACTAGACCTAGTGGAGAGATTAATGAGATGAGTCAGTGGTTTGATTAATATTTTGCTGTGCATTTTGAGAAAGGAGGTGCTCATATTGTAGATATCATTAGTTTTTGAGTTTGACAGTGTTTTAACAATACCAGCAATTAACTCCTCATTTACCTCGTCGATGTGAAAAGAATCTGCTGGAAGTATGGAATTTGTGTTGTTGAGCACATTTGGCAGCACAAAAATTTTTGTTAAGTCTTCCACAGAGCCCACAAAGTATGAATTAGATTCATTTGCCAAAGTAGCCTTGTCACTGACGGTCTTGCCATTGATTCTAAGTTCCTTTACCCCCTTCTGATCGTTTTTTTTTTTATTAGTTAAGTTATTTAAATGCCTCCATAGGGAACTGTTGTTACCCTTTGCATGATCTTTTTTTTTTTTTTTTTTTTTTTTTTTTTTTTCTCTCGGCGCCACACGAGTAGGCTGCCTTTTGCAACAGCGGCTCGATTCCGAGTCTTTTTCCCTTCCTCTCTCTTTTGATTCGTCTTTTTTTTTCACCCCACTTATATCACGGACACACAGATCGTCCCAAATGTCTCCTGAGCCGGTGGACGGAGCCACTGTTTATAGCAGGATACAATACAGCAGGGAAGAGCTGCTAGCATTCAACCGCCACCCGGTCCCATTGGAAAAACTCGACATACCGAGAGAACTGAGGCGAAAACACCGCGGCTGCCGGGCTGGAGTAAGGCGGAGGACAAAAAATATAAGGTACAGACCCTCCCTTCCATCTGTTGTCATGGGAAATGTACGGTCGATACTGGGAAAGTTAGATGAGCTAGCGGCTATCTCCCGTTATGATAGCACATACCGGGAGTGCTCTCTCCTTTTGTTTACTGAGACGTGGCTAACTGAACTAGCAGCAGATGCTAACATTGAGCTGGAGGGTTTTCACATGATACGAGCTGACCGAACACCAGACAGTGGCAAAACTAGGGGCGGTGGAGTGATAATGTATGTTAACAACAACTGGTGCAGACCGGGACATATCACTGTTAAACAACGACACTGCAGCAAAGACACTGAGTTGCTAGCTGTTAGCATGAGGCCTACATATCTCCCGAGAGAACACTCACACGTGATCTGCATTGTTGTTTATGCAAATCCGACGGCGAACGCTGGGACAGCGCGTGACGTCATCCATTCAGTAACCAGCAGGCTGCAGACAGAACACCCAGATGCTCTTCTCCTCATCTCAGGCGATTTCAACCATGTTTCACTATCTCCCATTCTACCCACGTTCACCCAGTATGTCACATGCCACACTAGAGACAATAAAACACTGGATTTATTCTACGCAAACACTAAGGAGGCGTACACCTCATCACAACTCCCCCCACTCGGGAGATCGGATCACAACTTGGTTCATCTCCGGCCGGTGTACAAACCCCTAGTGCACAGACAACCTCCGGCCATGCACACTGTGGAGTTATGGTCTGAGGAGACAATGGACACTCTAAAGGACTGTTTTGAAGCCACCGCCTGGAAGCAGCTCTGCGATCCACATGGTGAGGACATCGATGGCCTCATTCACACCTTCACGGGCTACCTCAGCTTCTGTGTGGACAAATCCGTTCCCACCAAGACCATACGGCGTCACTCAAACAACAAACCCTGGATCAACCCTGAGATAAAAACACTTCTGAGAGAGAAGAAGAGGATCTTCAGGTCAGGGAACAGGGAGATGCTGAAGTCCGTACAGAGGGAGCTGAGGAGAAAGATCAGAGAAGGCAAGGACAGCTTCAGGAAGAAGATGGAGGACAAGCTGCAACAGAGCGACATCAGCGGGGTCTGGAGAAACCTCAAAACCATCTCGGGGCTCCAGAATACCTCCCCCAAGGCCACGGGGGGCAGGGAGTGGGCGAACAACCTGAATCTGTTTTTCAATAGATTTGACCAACCGCCCTCCCCCCTGTCTGCACAACAACCACTACTGCCTCTAAAGAAATCAAGTCCTGCTGCCCACTCCCCACTCCACCAACACCCCCCCACTCCCAACACACAGCCCCCCATCCTGACCCTGACCGAGACCCAGGTGAGGACGGAGCTGAGGAAGATCAAAGCGAGGAAGGCGCCGGGACCGGACGGCATCAGCGCAAAGCTCCTCAAGTCCTGTGCAGACCAGCTGTGTGGGATTGTGACGTATATCTTCAACATGAGCCTGAAACTGGGGAGGGTACCACAGCTGTGGAAAACATCTTGTGTGGTACCTGTACCAAAAACTTCCCACCCCAAAGACCTGAACAGCTACAGACCGGTGGCCTTGACGTCCCACTTGATGAAGACCCTGGAGAGACTGCTCCTTGCTCACCTCCGCCCCCTGGTGGAACCAGCGATGGATCCACTCCAGTTCGCCTACCAGCATGGCATTGGGGTGGAGGATGCGGTGATCTTCCTCCTTCACCGTTCTCTGTCCCACCTGGAGAAGCCCGGGAATATGGTGAGGATCATGTTCTTTGACTTCTCCAGTGCTTTCAACACCATCCAACCGATGATCCTGAAGGACAAGCTGCTGCGAGCAGGGGTGGACCAGCACCTGTCATCATGGATCCTGGACTACCTCACGAACCGGCCTCAGTTTGTAAGAACCCGGGACTGTGTGTCCGACACGATCATCAGTAGCACGGGGGCCCCCCAGGGAACAGTGCTGGCTCCCTTCCTGTTCACTCTTTATACTGCAGACTTCTCACACAACACAACACACTGCCATCTACAGAAGTTCTCTGACGACTCTGCGATCGTTGGCCTCATCTCCAATGGAGATGAAGCTGAGTACAGAGGGCTTATCCAGGACTTCGTGGACTGGTGCCATCGGAACTGCCTCCAGATCAACGCGAGGAAAACTAAGGAGCTGGTGGTGGACTGCCGCAGGCATGGGCAGCCCCTCACAGCACCAATAAATATACAGGGAACAGACATCGAGATGGTGACATCCTATAAGTACCTGGGTGTTCATCTGAACAATAAACTAGACTGGTCACACAATACTGACGCACTCTACAAGAAGGGACAGCGCAGGCTGTTCCTGCTGAGGAGACTCAGGTCTTTTGGTGTACAAGGGGCGCTGCTGAAGTCATTCTATGACACGGTGGTGGCATCAGCCATCACTTTTGGAGTGGTCTGCTGGGGCAGTGGCATTACTGCAGCCGATAGGAAGAGACTGAACAAACTGATTAAGAAAGCTAGCTCTGTCCTGGGGCAGCGCCTTGATCCGATGGAGGAGATAGGAGAGAGAAGGACGGTGGCTAAACTGTCATCTCTGCTGGAGTCCGAGTTCCACCCTATGCAGGACATACTGGATGCACTGAGGAGCTCATTTAGCAGCAGACTACATCATCCCAGGTGCACAACCGAGAGGTTTCGTAGGTCCTTCCTACCAACGGCTGTCAGACTGTACAACCTAAGCAGGGCTGCTCGCAGAGATAGCAAAAAGACGTAACAAACTAATAGTTTTTTGAATGCAAAAGATGCAATAGACTTACACAATGGTCCCCTCCGGCATACAACTAGGAACATACCGGTCGCTATGGAGGGTGAGAATATGTATGGGCACATAATCATACCATGTAGGATAACTAAGTAGACGGTTATGCTGTTTCATTCCATCTAGCAACAATGCTCCACACTGTGTGTGTTTATATATTTACATATTTATTCCATCTAGCTACAATGCTCTGCACTGTGTTTTTATATATCTACATATTATTCCATCTAGCTACATTGCTCCGCACTGTGTGTGTTTATATACTTGCATATTTATTCCACCTAGCTGCAATGCTCCGTACTGTGGGTGTTTATATATTTACATATTTATTCCATCTAGCTACAATGCTCTGCACTGTGTGTCTGTGTGTGTGTGTGTGTATATATTTATTTTATAGTAATATGTACATATGTATATTAGCCGCTCTTGCTTGCTTGTTTTTTTCTTGCCTTCTGATTGTTGCTCTGAGTGTTGCTATCCCTGTGCTGTTGCAATCCTGGAATTTCCCTGTTGTGGGACTAATAAAGGCTTATCTTATCTTATCTTATCTTATCTTATCTATCAGTTTATTGTAATAAGATACTTTTGATTTTCGCAGCTCTTGTACCACTTTATTTCTTAAACTTTTGTACACAAGGTGATCATTTTGTAGTTTAGAGGTTAATGATGTTTTCAATGCATAGTCTCTCCTCTTCATAAGTTTTCTTATTTCATTATTTAACCATGGTAGGTTAACCTTCTGTTGTCTCCTTTTAATTTGCTTTGTAAGACATGATTGAACTCTGGAGATGGACAATGTGGTTTCAAATGCTTTTATTGACATGATTTTGACATGTTCTGCTTATTTTCAGGAGGAAATTAATGTTTGCATGCTTACTATCACAAATTAGTCTCACAGTTACAATGTAGAGATATCGTAGGTTCCTTTTTCAAGTAGAATATCTTAGTCACTAAAGTTTAAGGAATTTATGCTTTATTCAGCCCACATACTTGAGGAGGATTTCACTCTCAGATCAAATCTCTCTCCCCCTCCTCTTTCTTTGGGAGACCATAGCTGCACTTAACTGACCAATAGATCTCCAGACTTCACTGCATTTTCCTTTTCAGGTCGAGTTTATGACCCTTGTTGAACGAAGCCCAGATGTAATTGGTTCAGCTCAGATTTCATGAAATTCTGTGAGATTCTGCCACACCTAGGATAAAACTTTCCTTTGTTCAGTCTGAGTTTGGGCGTTGGCCGAGCTGTAAGGCGCTTTTTCTGCTCATTCATTTTTCTCCTGTTTCTAAGTCGGCCCAGAGTATGTCATGCTCTGAGAAAAATTGTTCTTTTCTTTAAAATTCAATTTTCTTATTTTAATCTTCTTTTTCTTTAAATCATCGTGCAAGAAGATTTTGTTTTTTTCCCTAAGCTTAAACCAACTCATTTAAACCACCAACCTTGGAAGAAACAAATTTGTGATGTGTTTTGCCTCCATTCTGGATTTCTGATTGGACTGTGCACAATAAACTAATTCCTTTTCAGTGCATGAGAGAAGACCTCGCCCAGGTTGCTGAAAGAACAGCCCAATTGCGATCTCAGGAGCACAGCCTTGTGGGAGAATCTGTCCATCAGCCTCTCCAATAACAGTATCCACGGACATCCAGCTGAATCAAGGTTGGCACGTGGGGGCCCTGCTACCACCAGGGACGCGATCTGACTATGTGGCTGATGGACTGTGTTTAATTTACCTTAATTCTTCAGAATATTCCTGGTATAAGTTCTTTTAACTTAATTTCATGCAAACCCCCCATAAGAATTTCAAAATTCAAGTTGTCCTTTCAGTAATCTACAGAGTAAAACAAATTTTCCATTTTTCTAAATAGTTAACTATCATTTTCTTCATAAAACTGCATCCACTTTTCTTAACCAATGCTATTTTATGGTTTTCCAATTTCCAGTATACTGATAAATTAAACTATGCTTCATTTGGTTCCACAAATGTGTGATTCATAAGTAACTCAGTAACAATCTATGATGCCCATGATACCTGTGAATTCTCTGTTTTAAAGTTATCCAAATATGTTAACCTATTCTGGCATTTCTTATTAAACCATTGAAAGACATATGGGAGTTATTGTTTGATTTCATGTCCATCTTCTTGATTATCAGAGTCAAGAACTCACAAAGGGATTTATTTTGAGACTGATTCATAATTGGTGCAAATAAAGAATTGTTAATAAAATTGTCCATTATATGGACTGGTGGCCCTAACGAGGATTTGAGTGTAATGAGAATAAATCTTCATTCCTACTCATATTCATATTTATATTAATACTTGTACCATCATTAAATTACCTATAAAAACCCATAAATCCACTACACACACCTGTTATTACTTGTTATCATTTCCTTTTGTCCTATTTAAGGACCGCTGTGCCACAGCTCAGCACCCTTCTTGGTATCCAGACATGAGTCCCACATCTAATTCCCTTTTGTATCCTGTGTGTGTTCCACGCTTGTCTTAGTTTATCCCCGGTGTTTCCGCATGCCTTAGCCCTTCCAGCTATTCTACTTCTCAACTCATGCCTTTGCCGTGTATCGTGTAAGTTTTTGTCACTATTATATTTTTGTGTTTTCTTAAAATCCCTGCCAACTCACAGTCAGCGTTTGGGTCTTTGTCCTTCTCTGCCAGGCCATTTATGACAGAAGAACGCTGCCAGTGTGGACCCAGCTGCTGTGAGTTTGCTGAGTTTGTGAGTTTTTTTGTTAAAGTCTGTTTTTTCACTGTAATGTCAGCCCGCACAGACTTTAGTATTTTCGGCTTGGACGAGATGGAATGTTGGGCGGCAGAGTTACTGGAGGACATTGTCTTGGATGCTCATTCTTCCCACACTCCCAAAGAGGGTCTGCGATGTTGGGATAGCGCGGCACAGGTAATAGAGGCATACCCCAGCCTGTGGAACTATCCGGAACTTGCGGTTCTCCTCACCTCTGTGTCCAATGCTCAACACCTACTGTGTGGGCTGGGGAAAACCTCTTCTCCATCCATACCTGTGCCGACAAAGAAGCGTCCCCGTGTACGGAAGTCTCCAGCCTCCCTTAGTCGTTCAGATGCAGCCCTGCCTACTCCTCTTCAACACAGACACACACCATCTGCCATCACTGCCGAGAAGCTGGAGGCGCGCTGCCGGATTTTGTTATCAGAAACTGAGCTTCTGTTGGATTACAGGCAATGGCTCCTTCCAGAATATGTGGCCCAACTGGATAGAGGTTTACCAGGTGGGTTGGAGTCTGAGCCGACGGTTGAGCGTCCTCTGATTCCGGAGTCTCGCCCACCTCGCCATGAAATATACCATATAATGGTGTATTTCATGGCATTCATGAAATACATATAATGGTGAAATGTTCATATAATGGTGTATTTGCAGTGGAGGAGGTGGCTCAATCAGATGATCGCGCTGGCTCACCAAAAAAAGTAACCGGTATCATTAGCTGCTATAAAACCATCCTAAATCAGGGTAGTGATTCATAGTCACCTGAAAGAGGAGAATCTGTCACGAACCCTCCCGTGTGCCTCTCCATTGTGCACGGTGAGGGGTGGAAAAATGAAGATTTACGCTCAGGGTTTACATTACACACACATTTATTAAAGACAAAGACAACAGTTCGAAAGGGTGCAGACATCCAAAGGCTAAACACTTACTCTGGCGTTGTTCAGAGGGCAATTCACAATAGCTGACAATGCTCAGTGACCCAGCAATGTGTGACTGGCAAAAGGCTCCTTAAATACATGCATTGCTGGAGATGGTAAGAATGAATGCACCTGGGCGAGGAGCGGGGAGATGGAAAATGGGAGAGGGAATGGCTAACAGCAAGTAGAGAGGGGGCGTGGTCAGACCGGCAGACAGTCAGACAGCACTCACACCAGCGTGAGCCAAAGGGGCTGCCTCACTGCTGTCGGCCAGACAGCAGTGGCTATGGGTAAGGAACCAGCACAGAATACATAATATGCACATACACAGTGGCACCTAAACCCACAGAGAGGTCAGGACCGAGCCGGTGGAAACCAAGCTGGCTCGGCTCCTGACAGAATCTGCTTAATTTAATGATACCAAACATTCTATGGACTTCAGTCCCCCAGCTGATATTAAGTCCATGCGTAATGAAGGCAACAAGTAATCACAACTTCAAGAAAAAATCAAAGAAAATCAGCAACACCGAACAGCTCCCATTAAAAAAAAAAAACTGCTCCAGATTAGCAAGAGAAATTGGGAATAGTAGAGATGATGTGGGGAAATTATTTGATTTTGCCCTGTGTGTTTTTCCACATTGAGAGATGACAGGTGACAGATTTATGACCCGTGCTGGCAAAATGAGTCACTTTGAGGACATTTTCAAAACTGATGTAATGTTATTTCTATATTCTGTATTGAAAGACCTTCAAAATTATATTTTATTTGTAGGAAGTGTGCAAAAACGTACCTGGAAAAAGACGATTTGTTTATTTTGTGGCTAGGTTGAAAACTCGCGTTTGATCGGTTGGGAGTTACATCTTCTGCAAAAACGTATGTATTTTTAGAAAGTACGATTTCTAAGCTTTCCAGTGATACCAGGCACTCATGGGGGTATCATGGGAAAGAGTCATGATTTATGACTCCTTGTGCCTGTACCTTGTAATGACATGGTGTGCATTCCGACTCATTTTCCCAGCACGGATCACATTTTGCTCTGAAACACTCCACTCACTGGGATAAATTACATCAAACTGGTAAGAAAATACACATTCCTCCAAGCTTTGGCTGTTAAATATTGATCATGGTGTACTTCTAAGCCAACTGTGATCAGCTGGTGAGAGAGAGGTGTGCAGCTGATGAGTGCTGCAGCACTTGGAAAGTTGAATTTTTTTCAGCTTTCAGCGCCATGAGCACAGCGCTGACTGCTGAGACCGTTTTTGCGCTGAGGGCACCGAGTGCATTAAACACTGGACTACATAGAAAATGAACAGAGAAGAGTCACCCACAGCGGAAAAAAATTAATTTGGTGGACACGCAGCCTTACTGCATTCATTGCTCACTACTAAGCACAGACAGGTTGAACTGTTTTCCTACAATTCCTTACGGATTTTCTGTCGAGTGACGTCATGTGCCCATTCCCTATATTCAATCCGGTTGGCTGGATGGAGTATGTTATTTGAGTTGCCATTTGTTTATGTTCATGAGAGTTTCTGTTGTTAGTTTAGTTATTATTGTTTTGTCTTTTGATATTATGCGTCCATGGTCACCCAGTGTTGTATTATAAATTATATCTGCCTGTGTTGTTATGAGCCTTCCTCACCCTCACCTTAGTTCCCTTCTTAAAGTGTATATTAATTAGTTTTGTTATTTACTCTTATCCGGTCCTTGTCCTCACCTTAGGTTATCATGGTTTATTCCTTATTCTGGTATGTGCTCTTATTTTGACAATGTAGGGAAAATTGGTTATAAGATACAAAGATTATTTAATGTATACCTAGAGGTGTGTGTGGAAACAAAGGTTTGCTTCCGGTCCATGCACTCACTGGAAAAACTTGTTTTGGGGGCACCAGTCCAAAACTTGGACAATTTATTAATAACTAATCTTTATACCTTCAATCAATCAGTCTCAAATATTTGTGAATTCTCCTGGGTGACTTCAGAAACAGACACAGGAAAAAGAAATCACAGAAACTTACATATACCTTTTACAGTTTTAATGATCAGACTCAGATTAAACAACATTACATTCAACTGACTTGTTGGTAAGGTGAAATGATCAAGAAACAAGCATCACATTCAACTTGAGCAAAAGCGTGTGATCATATTTGTGGAACCAAGGAAACCTTAGTATGAATTTGTAACTCTGATGAAAATGGAGACTGAAATAACTGTAACCAAAATATGAAGAAAATTGGACAAAAATTTTACGAAGAAAATTATAAAAGCTGATTATATGGAAAAGAAATTCTGGGTTACTGTAAAAAGTTTTCAATAAGGGAAGTTATTGAAAAGAGGGATACTATTTCTCTTTAATTCTATAGCTCCGATCAGCATTATGAACTGATTTTAAACCTGAGACAAATTATGACATACTTTAAGGCGATGGACATCGCACTAACTCAGCAGATGAAACAAAGGAATCTTGCTCATATGACTTTGGCATTAGCTATCCAGCTGGATCCTCCGCTGGAGCTTTATTTGATAATACTGGAAATTATCTGCCAGCAGATAATTTAAGATAAGATAAGATAAGATAAGATAAGCCTTTATTAGTCCCACAACGGGGAAATTCCAGGATTGCAACAGCACAGGGATAGCAACACTCAGAGCAACAATCAGAAGGCAAGAAAAAAAAAAATAAATAAAATAAAATAAAAAAAACAAGCAAGAGCAGCTAATATACTGTACATATGTACATATTACTATAAAATATATATATATACACACACACACACAGACACACAGTGCAGAGCATTGTAGCTGGATGGAATAAATATATGAATATATGAACACACAGTGCAGAGCATTGTAGCTAGATGGAATAAATATGTAAATATATAAACACCCACAGTACGGAGCATTGCAGCTAGGTGGAATAAATATGCAAGTATATAAACACACACAGTGCGGAGCAATGTAGCTAGATGGAATAATATGTAGATATATAAAAACACAGTGCGGAGCATTGTAGCTAGATGGAATAAATATATAGATATATAAATATAAACACACCCAGTGCAGAGCATTGTAGCTAGATGGAATAAATATGTAAATATAAATAATATAATTTCTTCCCAGATGCAAGCAGTCAGGAGCTGAGATCAGGCGACAATGATGAGAGGCTGCTGGCTGCTGACAGCATGTCATATGGACAACACGAGAGGGGTTTTTTTCCCAGCGGCTATCCCGGGTCCAAATAAATCAATAAGATAGTTCAGTCTGATCAAAGACACAGAATAGGAGAGACAAGAAAAAAATTATTCAAGCCTCAAAATCCGAGTTCTTCAGATGTCATGGTGATTGACAAAACAGCTTCCAGTGTGAGGGGGAAAAAAACGATGAGTCCACTTTAAAACACGGGGAGTTAAGGAAAATCAATAGAAAAAGTTTAACAGAATAAATAAAAAACGTCTGTGAACATGGAGTTTCACTCCATATAAAAGAGAAGTTTGAGCTCAAAACAGAAGAAAAAGTATTTTTCCCAGAATGTTTAAAGGAAAGAGAATTCAAGGCAGGACACACAGACAATTTAGACAAACTTTCAGAAAGAACAACTCTGCCTGAACTAGGGCGTTCCTCACTTAAACTGAATAAGTTTTCAGGGGAAAAACATGACTGACATGAAAGGGGACCAATTGTCTCCTATCGCGGGAGAATCAAATTAACTCTGGTCCAATAAGAAAACAGTCCTTTGTAACTGACCAATAGAATGAAAGGGGGCATTGTCCAACAGAGACTGGTTGGTGGTTGGCTGGTACCAGTCAGATGACTAGCATAAGTTTTTAGAAGGCAAACACATATTAACTGTAAAATTCACGTTATATACTTGTATATAAAATCTAAGCTAACTTCAGTGGTTCATGACTAACTTTCAGTGAGCATGCACTTTTATAAACTTGTTCTTTTATAATTAACATGCATTAGAATAAGGTTCATTTAAGCATTTTCAAACATGCAACACATTTAAAATCAATGATTAATGAAACGTTTCAAACCCACCATTGTCCAACACAAAGGCGGTCATCTTCAACAGTGTTCTGAGCAGTATTTCCTGGAAAAATATCAAAGTCTTGAGGAGAGAGGATTATTTCAGGCAGATAAAACCAAAATCCCAATGTTGATTAGATCCAACATGTTCCTGAGTTGAATAGAAGGGGGCAATGTTGAGCTGTGGATAATTCCTAGAGACCTGTGGAATTCGGACAAGGTATCTGGGATGTCTCAAACAGTACTTGAAGCATAAAACTACCTGGTTGGGGAGGAAGTTCCGGGATTTATGATTGCAGACGAAATCCGTTCCTGGCACGAAATGGGATCCTTATCATCCCTTTTACCATGGAATGTGTTTTCAAACTGCGGTTCTTAGGTGAAGAAAACAATTCTTGACCAGCCTTTTGGGTGAAGCAATTTCTTTAAGGTGAAGAGTGAATTTATAGATTGTAGCCAAAGGGATTGATGCTACAACAGCGTGCCTTGTTTACTTCCCCTGCAGCTCAAGTTCACCGGCTGTCACAGCTGTCAGTGGTTCAGTTTGATTATCCTCGCTCATGTCACCCACACCTGTTATTACTTGTGATCATTTCCTTTTGTCCTATTTAAGGACCACTGTGTCACAGCTCGGCACAGTGTTCTTCTCAGTATCCAGACCTGAGTCCCACATCTAATTCCGTTTTTTATCCTGCTTGTGTTCCACGCTTGTCTTAGTTTATCCTCTGTGTTTTCACATGCCTTAGCTCTTCTGGCTATTCTGCTTCTCATCTCCTGCCTTTTGCCTTGTATCGTGTAAGTTTTCGTCCTTGTTATATTTTTGTGTTTTATTAAAATCCCTGCAAACTCACAATCCAGGGTTTGGGTCTTCATCCTGCCCTGCTGGGCCATTTACGTATGACAGATGTCTTTCCAACTGCTTGGAAGGTAGGAGTGGTTCGACCAATTTTCAGAACAGGGATTAAAACTGATATAAACAACCACAGACCAATCAGCATCTTACCTGCCATCTCCAAAATATTGAAAAATGGGTGGCCCCACCATTATGTGAACATCTGGATTATGGGACCCCCCCCCCCCCCCCACCGTATCACACACAGTTTGGGTTCCATGCCCACTATTCAACAGTCTCAATAAGCTTGTTTTTTGAGAAAACTAAATCTTTCTAACATAAGTGCAATGTTGTAGGTGCTGTGTTTTTAGATCTGGAGAAGACATTTGACACTGTTGACCACAACATCCTTTGAACCAAACTTACTCAGCTTAATTTTTCAGAGCACGCTATAAAATGGATGAAATCTTATTTAACTGACAGAGAGCAATGTGTAATGGTCAATAGTGTCAAATTGCCATATTTGAAATGTCAAATGGGTGTCCCACAAGGCTCCATACTTGGATCAATACTATTAAGATAAGATAAGATAAGATAAGCCTTTATTAGTCCCACAATGGGGAAATTCCAGGATTGCAACAGCACAGGGATAGCAACACTCAGAGCAACAATCAAGAAGACAAGAAAAAAAAAACCAAGAGCAGCGAATATACATATAAATATATAAATATATAAATATATAAACACACAGTGCGGGGCATTGTAGCTAGATGGAATAAATATATAAATATATATACACACAGTGCGGAGCATTGTAGCTTGATGGAATAAACAGCATAACCGTCTACTTAGTTATCCTACATAGTATGAATATGTACCCATACATATTGCCACCCTCCGTAGAGACCGATATTGTCCTAGTTGTATACCGGAGGGGACCATTGTGTAAGTCTATTGCGTCTTTTGCATTCAATACTATTAGGTCATCACATTTTTTTTGCTATCTCTGCGAGCAGCCCTGCTTAGGTTATACAGTCTGACAGCCGTAGGTAGGAAGGACCTGCGAAACCTCTCGGTTGCGCACCTAGGATGATGTAGTCTGCTGCTAAATGAGCTCCTCAGTGCGTTCAGTATGCCCCGCATAGGGTGGGACTCGGACTCCAGCAGAGATGACAGTTTAGCCACCATCCTTCTCTCTCCTATCTCCTCCATTGGGTCAAGGCGCTGCCCCAGGACAGAGCTAGCTTTCTTGATCAGTTTGTTCAGTCTCTTCCTGTCAGCTGCTGCAATGCCACTGCCCCAGCAGACCACTCCAAAAGTAATGGCTGATGCCACCACCGTGTCGTAGAACGTCTTCAGCAGCGCCCCTTGTACACCAAAAGACCTGAGTCTCCCCAGTAGGAACAGTCTGCGCTGTCCCTTCTTGTAGAGTGCGTCGGTATTGTGTGACCAGTCTAGTTTATTGTTCAGATGAACACCCAGGTACTTGTAGTATGTCACCATCTCATGTCTGTTCCCTGAATGTTTACTGGTGCTGTGAGGGGTTGTCCTTGCCTGCGGCAGTCCACCACCAGCTCCTTAGTTTTCCTCGCGTTGATCTGGAGGCAGTTTCGATGGCACCAGTCCACGAAGTCCTGGAAAAGTCCTCTGTACTCAGCTTCATCTCCGTTGGAGATGAGGCTGACGATCGCAGAGTCAATTCAATTCAATTCAATTCAACTTTATTTATATAGCGCCATTTCACAACAACAGTCATCTCATAGCACTATCAACTGTAGGGGGGGGGGGATAGTCGGAGAGTCGTCGGAGAACTTCTGTAGATGGCAGTGTGTTGTGTTGTGTGAGAAGTCCGCAGTATAAAGGGTGAACAGGAAGGGAGCCAAAACCGTTCCCTGGGGGGCACCCATGCTACCGATGATCGTGTTGGACACACAGTCCCGGGTTCTCACAAACTGTGGCCGGTTAGTGAGGTAGTCCAGGATCCATGATGACAGGTGCTGGTCCACCCCTGCGCACAGCAGCTTGTCCTTCAGGATCATCGGTTGGATGGTGTTGAAAGCACTGGAGAAGTCAAAGAACATGATCCTCACCGCATTCCCGGGCTTC
This sequence comes from Pholidichthys leucotaenia, assembly GCA_020510985.1. Lineage (NCBI taxonomy): Eukaryota > Metazoa > Chordata > Actinopteri > Cichliformes > Pholidichthyidae > Pholidichthys > Pholidichthys leucotaenia. The sequence continues at coordinate 31,621,029 of CM035848.1, forward strand.
TCCAGGTGGGACAGGGAACGGCGAAGGAGGAAGATCACTGCATCCTCCACCCCGATGCCATCTCCCTATACATAAATTATTTACCAAATGCATGCAGAAACATTCATATACAAATGTATGCAGATGACACGGTAATATTCACACCTGCAAAAAACACATATGAAGCCATCTGCATTCTTACAACAGCGATGACTCAAATCCATGACTGGCTGAATAACTCATGTCTCCTACTAAACACTAAAAAAACTGTTTGCATGATGTTTAAACAAACAACGATCAAATATTACAAACTCAAACATTTTCTTAAAAGGGGAGTAGCTGCAACTAGTTGAGGAATTTAAGTACCTTGGCGTGATTTTATGTCATGGGCAGCAAGAGCGCGCCCCTCCCATCCTGCCTCACATTCACCAACTCATCACTGCACCTGAGGCAGAAGACACACCTGCACCTGCTCATCAGCCAGCGTACTTAAGGAGGATCTCGCCACACAGTCAATGCTGGCTCGTCTGGGTATACTGCCTGTGATTAGGCAAGCTAAAATTAAGTTATAAGTGTTGACCCGCCGTTAACCTTATTTCTCTTTTCTCAGGTTGCTGCCACCGTGTAGGTGTGTCTCCAGGACTGCACACGTTCTCCTGCCACATCTCACCGTACCTCAGCTTCCTACTCCACCCGGTCAGGCACCATCAGCTCATCTTCCCCCCATCCTATTGGTTCATCTATTCATCGCTGGGTCCCTGCCATTTCCCAAGTAAGTGGCAGTTTGGCTTGCCCATTTCCCCTTACTCCATTCCTCTGCTCATGGCTCTCGTCTTCTCTCCACAGGGCCATTCCTCTGGCAAGTGATTGTTTCTGCAGCTGTGCGCTTTGGTTTTTGCTATCTAATAAAACTTTCAAATGTGCCCCTCCGTGTGGTTCCTTCCTGTGTTTTGGCATTGTGCACGTGAGCTGTCAATCTTAATTAGTCATGACAATTTTAGACTCCTCATTAACCTTTAAAAAAACACAAAAAAGTCTCAAACATGATCAAATTCAATCTAAGAAATTTTAAATAAATTAGACCATTGCTGACAGTTAGAGCGGCCAGAATGTTTCTGCATGCAACTGGTTACTCACTGGTAAAACCATCATCAAACCCATTGAATCCTCTTATAAAAAAAGCCATAAAAATCTTTGATAAGAAAAATCCCACATACAGTATCATTGCTTTCACATTTACAAGAAATACAATCTTCTCTTTTGAAAATTATAAAACTGTCAAATTTGCCTGTTCAATCTATAAAATATTAAATGACTATGCCCCTTCCCTTCCCCCCGGGAGAATATATTAAACTGAGAACTGTCACCGGTGCAACCACCAGAGCAATCACTAGAGGAGACTGTGAGGTCCCCCACAGATGCACCACATTTGCTCAATCTGTGCTATCAGTGAGGGGCACCAATATCTGGAATAACATACCACCTGTAATCAGAGAATGTGCTACACTAAACACTTTTAAGATGCATTGTAAAAATTGGCTTTTAAACAGCTAAAACTGTATCCATAACTAGTGGTTGCTCTGCGGCATACGCATACAGTCATGTAAAAAAATTAGGATACCCCCTTAAATATTCAGTTCTTTATTAACAAATGTTCACATATCTATGTCTAACTTTGTTTTTGTTTTATTTGCAATTTTTAATATTTATTTTAGCCATTTGAAGTGGGAATGAATGTGGGGGTGTCCTAAAAAATGTGGGGGGTGTCCTAACTTATTCCTCACTATTTGTTTAGAATTATATTTTACAGAAAATTTGAAAAAGTCTTTAATTCATTTTTAATTGTTTAGTTGTATTACATGAATCTCCCAGTATTTTAAACACTGATATTAAATATCCATATGTCCAAATATGTAAAAAAAACAAACAAACGCACACACAGACTTACATAGGGTATCCTCATTTTTTTTTAATATACATGACTGAATGTATATTTGCCTGTGCATCACACGTATATGCCCCGCCTCTTGTTTGTTGCTGTTGTTTGTTGTTGCTGTGAGGTGCCTGGGTGCATGTGTGTGTTTGCATACACAGCACTTCACTCGTGTGACATTTGAATACTTTTTGTAACACCTTAACTCTTGCACATTAGCATATCCACTTTGTACAGTTTCATTCCAGTTGTTCTACTTGTGTATGATTGTTTGTTTGTGTGTTTTTGTGACCCGCCGGGGGACTACAGATGCAAATTAGCAGTATTGCTAAATCTGGCATACTTACAGTACATTTGTATTAATGTTCATCAGTACGTAATGTCCCTTTCAAATAAACATTAAACTAAACTAAACTAAACTAAATGGTACTAAGATTTATTTGATTGTGTGAATATTAATTACAGAATACCTAAATATTGAAAATGAATGGGACATCCAATATCAGCGACTGTTTCAGGCCCCTTGTTTATTTGTTTGTCAGATAACTTATTTTTGGCCGCAGGTGAAGATGTGGCTGGACCCCCTGCAGTTTGCATATCAGCCCCATTTAGGAGTTGAAGACGCTGTCATCCACCTGCTGCAACGAGCCCATCTGCACCTGGATGGCGGAGGAGACACTGTGAGAATCACATTCTTTGATTTCTCCAGTGCCTTTAACACCATCCAGCCACTGCTGCTGGGTGAGAAGCTGTGGGTGATGGGGGTTGACAGCTCTGTGATCTCCTGGATTACTGACTACCTGTCAGGCAGGCCACAGTTTGTCCAGCTGGGCAGTGTCTTTTCTGACGTGGTGGTTAGTGATACAGGAGCTCCTCAGGGGACTGTGCTCTCTTAATTGTCTATGTTTATTGCACTGTCCCTGTCAAATAAACTAATCTATCTATCTATCTCCTTTCTCTTCACCTTATACACCACTGACTTTCAGTACAACACTGAGTCATGCCACCTGCAGAAATTCTCTGACGACTCAGCTGTTGTTGGATGTATAAGAGAGGGAGAGGAGGGGGAGTACAGGGCACTGGTAGACAGATTTCTGGAGTGGACAGATCAGAATCACCTGAGGCTGAATGTCAGCAAGACCAGAGTGATGGTGATTGACTTCAGGAAGAAGAGGGCACCTTCTCAGCCATTGCAGATTAGGGGGAGGATGTGGAGGTGATTGAGGACTACAAATACCTGGGTATCAGGATCAGCAATGGGCTGGACTGGAGAGCCAAGACTGATGCTGTGCACAAGAAGGGGATGAGCAGACTCTACTTCCTGAGGAAGCTGAGATGCTTCAGCGTGTGCAGCAGGATACTGGAGCTTTTCTACCAGACCACAGCCGCCAGCACCATCTTCTTTGCTGCTGTCTGTTGAGGAACAGTATCAGAGCAGCGACACCAACAGACTTGACAAGATTATCAAAAGGGCTGGCTCTGTAATTGGTCTCAGGCCGGGGACCTTTGAGACTGTAGCGGAGAGGAGAACATTAAACAAACTGCGATCCATCATGAACAATCCTGATCACCCCATCCACCACACACTGGACAGACAGCAAAGCACTTTCTCCAGCAGACTGCTACAGCTTCGCTGTCGAACAGTTAGGTACAGGAAATCTTTCCTGCCACATTCCATTTCCTTGTACAATAACTCACTCTAATGTTGAATTCTGGTCATAACTATGCTGCTATACTACACCTTACAGTCTAATTGGTACCTCACATCTCACTCTGCTCCTGATAGTCCTGCATTGCACAGTAGGTATGATTCATGTGTCTATATGGGTCACCATCTATTCATCTATGATGTAGATAGGCTTTTTTTTTTTGTAGTTTTACTTTCCATGGGTAATTCTTTGTCTGTTATGCTGTGTGTGTTTCTGCCGTTTGGTTGTCTACTGTCATGCTGCTGTTACTGACATGATTGCTTAACCCAGGAGACAGATGCTGACACGAGTAGAGTGATTAGACAATTATTTATTAACTCAGTGATGTTTGGTGAGTGTGTGAGTGTGTGGGTGAGTGCGATGCTGTCAGACAGCTGGAGCTGAGCGAGTCTTGCTGCGACCTGGCAACCCTGGAACACACAAGCACAAGAGATTAATGCAGCTCGTAGGAACGGGAAACTGAGACTTGTGCTGCTTACTTGCAGGTGCCGCTGTGAGACTTCTGTCTGCTCCGTGACTTGGCGTGGCTTGGTGAGAGTGGCGCTTGGCGCTGTGAAGGTGAGGAGGAGATCCGAGGAGGAGGAGGTGACGTCCCGTTGTCTGGGGAGACGAGTCCGCCGCCAGGGAGGTCCACCTGTGCACAGGGGAAAATACTTTGACAGGGTAAGATTTGCTGTTGCTTACGTGACGTGGCTTGACGAGGAGGCTTGGTATTAGCTCTGACTTGAGGTCGTGTCCTTGACGCGATGCGTGGCGAAGACGACAGACGACTCCATGCAGAGCAGTCAGAAACACCGGCTTTTAAAGCCTGCTGATTATTGGCGGCAGGTGTATGCGCAGCTGGAGCTGATGACGGCCCAGCGGCCACCATGACAGTTACACTGCAATTTCCCAGTTTGGGATCAATAAAGTACATCTATCTAACAGTGTATCTTGCACTTTGGGGAATGGGAGTTGTTCAGTCATCATTACCTCCGCCAAGGAGGTTATGTTTTCATCGGCGTTGGTTTGTCTGTCTGTCTGTCTGTTTGTCTGTCTGTCTGTCTGTTTGTTTGTTTGTTAGCAAGATAACTCAAAAAGTTATGGACGGATTTTCATGAAATTTTCAGAGATTGTCAGAAAGCAGCTGTGACCGCTGACGACAGGGAGAAACTGCTTTTCATCACAGACACACGTTCTGTGAGACGTTTTTTGGTAGACTCTGGCTCCCAGAAAAGCCTCATTCTGCCGGTCAGCATGGACAGGCTGGCAGAAGGCAGCGGCCCCTCTCTTATGGCCGCCAACGGAGCTCACATCAGGATGTTTGGCGACAGGACGGTGAATGTATGTTTACATGGGTGCAATTACCAGTGGGACTTTGTGGTAGCTGCATGTTTGGTCCCCATCTTAGGTGCTGATTTTCTGTGTGCTTATGGATTGTTAGTTGATGTTACCAACAGATGGATAGTGGATGCTGTTTCTTTTTCCTCCTTGCCCTGCATAGCCCGGGGACTTGGGCCAGCAACACATGCTAACATTCTAGCTCCAGGGGGGTAAGTACCAGCGTTTGCTTTCACAGTTTGCAGCACTCACGGTTCCCACCTTTTCCTCTACGGCAGCCAAGCACAGGGTGAGCATTTTATCACAGTGAAAGGTCCACCTGTGTTTGCGCGCCCTCGCCACCTGGACAAAGTTAAACTAGCCAGCGCGTGAGAAGTTTGCTAACTCAGAATGATTAGGCATTGTTAGGCGCTCCAACAGTCCTTGGGCATCGCTGCTGCACATGGTGCCTAAGGCTGATGGGTTGTGGCGGCTGTGCGGGAACTGCCGACGCTTGAATAATGCCATGGAACACGACCAGCATTGCATCCCGTACATACAGGATTTTTCTGTGCACCTGGCAGGGATGCGCATTTTTTCAAAAGTGGACCTGGTCCGTGGTTACCACCAGGTCCCGGTGTGTGCGGAAAACTGTCAAAAACAGCGGTAACTAGAAAAGCACTCATAGAGCGCATACCTCCGCCAAGGCTCCTTCCGTTTCTCATGGATCACCTCCAAAATGTAATGGGCTTGTGTGTAGGCCTATTGCCACTTGTGGTGAAAATTGCATCGAAGTCTGTCCATTAGTTTTGGAGTTTTGTGGCTGACAGACTGTGAGAAGAGCCTTGGCTGAGGTATGCATTCCCAGATCATCCCCAAAATGTAATGGGTTCCTCTCTAGGCCAAGAACCACCTCTGGTGAAAATTTCATCCAAATCCATCCAGCAGTTTTTGTGTAATCCTGCTGCACAAATACAAACAAAGCCCTTGGTGGAGGTATGCACTCTCAGATCATCACCAAAATCTAATCATCTGTTCCCTGTGCCATTACACACCTTTCTTGAAAATTTCGTCAAAATCCGTTCATAACTTTTTGAGTTATGTTGGTAACAGACAGACAGACAGACAGACAAATGGCAGTAAAAGCATTACCTCCTTGGCGGAGGTAATAAACTCAAGTGTTGCTGTTGTGTCCATCTCCTCCATCTCCAAACTCCCAGGCTGCGGGCATTGCAATTCATCGCACAACCGTGTACAACCCACAGGCCAATGGGTTATGCGAGCGTTTTCATAGATCACTGAAAGCAGTACTCAGGGGTTCACTGACGGATGCAAATTGGGTAGACAGGTTGCTGTGGGTTTTATTGGGGTTGCGCTCCGCAGCAAAAGAGGATTTGGAAGCTTCCCCGGCAGAGAGCTTGTTTTTGCGCAGCCCCTATGGCTGCCCGGGGAATTTCTGCCAAATAATCCCGCGCCGGACAGCTGCCCGTCTCAGCTTTTGCAGCGTAGCGCAAACACAGACATGCTGCCGGGCCCGGCCCACCACTGTTTTCCGCGTGCTTTTGTGCCTAAAACTTTGAAGAACGCGGAGTTCGTGTTCGTCAGACACGACGACCAGCGCCCTCCATTGCGCCTGCACACATGTTGAAAATGGCCCTATCTCACAATGTTTAAGAATCCTTTAAAAATTTCCTGGATCCAGACGGTGATCCGGATCATCCCCAAAATTTAATCAGTTCTTCCTTGTACCATTTCCAACAACGCCTGAAAGTTTCATGGAAATCCATCCAAAACTTTTTGAGTTACCTTGCTAACCAACAGATAGACAAACAGACAAACAGACAGACAAATGCTGGCAAAAACATTACCTCCTGCGGCCTGCGGCCTGGCGGATGTAATAACTCCTTTTGGTCTTTTCGACCCAGCAAAGTGCAAGTTCGGGTTGCCAGTAATTGATTTTTTGGGCCATTGCATCTTGCCGGAGGGCGCCATCCTACTGCCGGATAAAGTGTGTGCAGTGTCAGATTTTCTGCATCCACAGACCATGAGGGCACTACAGGAATTTTTGGGGATGGACAGTTTTTATAACCGTTTCCTCCCCTGGGCAGCCCAACTGCTTCAACTGCTGTACAGCACGCTAAAGAAAAAGAAGCCCACAAAAAGCATCGACTGGACCCTCGAGTTGGTCCAGGCTTTTACAGACTGTCAGGATCCCGAGCAGTCAAGGCACACCAGAGAAGGAACGGAGGCTTCCAAACAGTTTTGCAATCAGCAATTTTCCATTTATTACAAAAATACTTCTCAGGCAACAACTCACATGAACATCCGACACCCACCACCAACCAAATGACAAACACCTGTTATATACTAGTGAGATAATTAGAGTTAATTGGACCATACCAAAATCCCAAGCAAAACAATAATCATTTTCATATTTCCACATACCCAATAATATCTAAAAGAGACATAAATACATAAATAATTTCCCCCCTATTTACAGAATAAATACACACCATAAATAATACAATAAATAGTTTTAAACCCTTTTTTACATATTAAATTACCCCTTACTCAACCATTACATGCCTCCTTCCTCCTGGCATCCTTTAAAAGGCATTTAAACCCCTCAGGAGTCTTTTGCTTGGATACCACCAGAAAGCATGCTGGCAAAGGTACGTGGTCTTAATATTCAGTTGCCTCACCCAATTAATATAATTAACCTTAACATTCATCTCACAAAGGAATTCAAATCAGTCAAAACAGATCTCCAATTATATGTGCACTTTACCAATACCATCCATGTTAACATTTACAAATTCTACACATATAATATAATTCTCAATTACAGAAACCATAGCAGTGGCGACACTCCGTCGTCACATTCCTCCCCCTTTCTCCCAAGAGTACAGTACTCTATGAGTCATGTACTCTGGAGAGGCTGTCTGCCACAAGGTTGGTTTTCCATACCATATACTGAACAGTAAAGTTATAAGGCTGAAGGGACAAATACCACCCTGTAAGACGACTATTCGTGTCCTTCATCCTATTCAGCCACTGTAGGGCCCGATGATCTGTCTCCAACGTGAAATGACGCCCCAGTAAATAGTATTTAAGAGACCCTATTGCCCATTTCATGGCAAGACATTCCTTCTCTACTGTAGAGTATCTCGTCTCCCGGTCCAACAACTTACGGCTCAAGAACAGTACTGGGTGTCTCTCTCCCTTCACCTCCTGGAGAAGTACTGCTCCGATGCCAACTCCTGAAGCATCTGTCTGTAAAATAAATGGATGGGCGAAATCCGGACTATAGAGAACCTTCTCACCAGAAATAGCACCCTTCAGATCTTTAAAGGTTCTACCACACCCCTCTGTCCATTTTACCCTATTCGGTGCTGAAGCCTTAGTGAGGTCAGTCAGAATTGCTGCTCTTTCAGCAAAATGGGGAATGAATTTACTATACCATCCTACCATTCCCATAAACGACCGTACCTTCTTCTTGGTAGTAGGCACAGGATAGGTGCCTACCTATCCATGGCCCATGGATGCCATGTCCATGGCATCCACTTTACCCACTCGTGGTCTAATGACCCCCTGACCAACCACATGTCCCAGGTACTCCACCTGCTGCTGTCCAAATGCACATTTGCATGGATTGATAGTCAGTCCTGCCCTCTTAATCAAATGAAGGACCTGCCTAAGATGTAACAAATGTTCCTTCCAGGTCTGACTATAGATGACTACGTCATCCAAATAGGCAGCCGCAAAGTCTGAGACCCCTATTAATACCTGGTCCATGAGCCGCTGGAAAGTTGCAGGCGCCCCCTGGAGGCCAAATGGCATAACCTTAAACTGAAAATTGCCATAAGGTGTTTTAAAGGCTGTAAGTTCTTTTGTTTCAGGTGCCAAGGCCACCTGCCAATACCCCTTGCTTAGGTCTAGCGTAGAAATAAACCTAGCCCTGCCCACTTTCTCTAATAACTTGTCAATAGGGGCATGGGGTACGACTCAAACTTAGAGACTGCATTAAGGTATATGAAGTCGATGCAGAACCTCAAAGAGCCATCCTTTTTGGGGACCAGCACAACTGGGCTACACCACTGACTGACTGACTCCTCAATCACTCCCAGCTGCAACATCAGGTCAATTTCTTGCTTCAGTTTCGGGACCAACCACTCAGGGATCCTATAAGACTTTCTACGCAGAACAGCTTCTTCCTTTAAACGAACCTTATGGTGAACAAATGTGGTGAAACCAGGTCTCTCCTGAAACAGTTCTGGATCTAATAGTGCCTCTAACTCTCTCCGCTGATCAACCTGCAAATGAGACACCTGAAATGAACAAGTCTCCGTCACATTTGTGGGAAAGGACTGTTCTCTCTCCTCATCCACTTCTGTCGCACAAATGAGGAGCTGATGATGCGTCTGCTGAAGAACAGGCTGCTGCTGCTGATGACCAGGCTGCTGAAACTCCTTTAACAAGTTAACATGGAAGCACTGATGCTTTGACTTCCTGTCAGGAATACAGTATATAGTTCATATGTCACTGCACTTAGTTTCTTAGAAATTTCATAAGGCCCTGCCATCGAGCCAACAGCTTATTGTCACAAGAAGGCAAAAGTAGCAACACCTGCTGACCTGGGTGAAAAACCCTCTTTCTGGCTTTCTTGTCATACCATGTCTTTTGTTTAGCCTGCACCGTCCTCATGTGCTCCTGAGCCAAAGCAGTCATTTGATCCAGTTTTTCTCTCATTTTAATAACGTATGAGACCACATTGTCCTGATCACTCGGTGGTCTCTCCCAGTGCTCCTTTAATAAGTCCAGTGGGCCCCTCACCTGACGACCATATAGTAGTTCAAAAGGTGAGAACCCTGTTGAAGCCTGGGGAACCTCCTGAAAAGCAAATAACTAGTATGACACCCACTGGTCCCAATCCGAGCCCATATAGGAAACAAATTTTCGCAGCATATTCTTCAACGTCTGGTTAAATCGCTCAACCAGTCCGTCTGTCTGAGGGTGATATGGGGTGGTCTTAATTCCCTTAATACCCAACAGCTTATATACCTGCAGGTATATGCAGCATGTTGCAACAGTTTTGATAAGAAATTCGTTCCACAGTCCGTTAGGATCTCTCTGGGTATACCTACCCTCGAAAATAACTGAATGAGGCAGTTGGCAACCTGCCTAGCCTTAATAGATTTTAATGGGAAGGCTTCTCTGTACCGAGTAGCATAGTCACAAATCACTAGAATATATCTATTACCCGAGGAGCTTCTCTCTAGGGGGCCAACTATATCCATCCCTATTCTGTCAAATGGTGTTCCAATGAATGGTAATGACCGCAGTTGGGCACGGGCTACTCCCCTAGGTGATGTAATCTGACATGTTTCACATGTTGTGCAGAACTCCTTAATCTGGGTATACGTTCCCGGCCACACAAACTTTCTAGCAATTCTTTGTAATGTCTTCTGGAAAGCTAGATGACCTGCCCAAGGGATAACATGTCCCAGTTCCATAACCTTTGGTGTGAGGCCTTGTGGCAAAGCTATGGCCATAACTTCACCTTGCTGTTGGTACAAAATGCCCTTTTTAATGACATACACGGCCTGAGCCAAACAATCCACTCTGCCCTGTTTCACACCCTCAATCTCCGAGACTTTATCAAACCAAGGTTCTAGCGCTGCGTCAGCTTTCTGCAGTGCAGCTATGTCAGAAGGGATGTCAGAGTCTACTGACTGGCTTAGCTGTGGTGTTTCTTCACCCAAGTTCTTCACTGAAGCTAAAACCTTGTCTCTTCTTCTCTGAGCCTTGGATTTTAGCTGCTTAATAGGGCCTGCCTCTACCCCAGAATCATAAAATGGCAACTCCTGGAGAACAATGGCAGCCCTCTGCGCCCTGATTGTCACCATATTACAATTTTTCCCAACAGGTGCATTAAGCCTCTGCTCAATAGCGCCACCTGCCTGTCCATCCTCAATTTGTTGTTCGTCCCTAACCTGTTGTATGATGTCCAACAAAGTTGGAACATCATTGCCAAGAATAACTGGATATGGTAAATCAGGCACAAGAGCTACAGGAAAGAGATAAGTTTGACCCCCCCACTGTTAAATAGACCTCAGCGGTCGGGTACAACTTCTTATCCCCATGAACACAACTAATATTCACTGTAGACTCACTCCATGAATCCCTAGGGACCAAAATGGGCAGAACAACAGTCTGAAAACAACCAGAGTCTAACAAGGCCTTTTCACACTGACCATTAAGCAGAACAGTTGTTTTATATATTTCACTGTGAACTGGTACTGAAAGAGTGGGTCTTGGAACTGAGCATAACAATGAAGGCTTACCATTTTTTTGTGGCAGGACATGAATATTGAGTATGACTGATTTTATTGCACTGATAACAGTGTGTATCTTTGTTAGAGACAAAACGTGACTTTCTGCTACCATTATATTTGCCATTTGTGATCTGACTGGAACTGGAATACAGTCTATTTTGAGCTTGACCACCCCTTTCACCCCATTAGACTTACTCCGTGTGGTGAAAGAGCTGTCACGGCTGAGAGTAGGTCTCCTGCTCCCAGACCTGGCTGACAGAGAGACCTCCGCAAGACGAGCAGCGCCCTCTGCAGTCTTCAGGTCCCGCTCTTGTATCCAGATTCCCAGTTCTGGGTCCACCATCCGCAGAAACTGCTCCAAAATCATCAGTTCCGAAATGTCTTTTATAGTTGAGGTCTCTGGTTTAATCCATTTATAAAACAGGTCCTTTAAACGTACATAAAGCTCATGGGGGGTTTCATCCTGATGAATGTCCAGGGACCGAAACCTTCTCCTATAAGTGTCGAGTGTTATTTCATATATAATTAAAATTGCTTCCTTCACTTTATCATAATCGTCCATGTCAGCGATGTCCATAAGCACATACGCACTCTGTGCTTTACCTGTGAGCAGAGGAGCCAACTGAATAGCCCACTCTTCTTTACGCCAGCGGCAGACCGTAGCGATCCTCTCAAACGTCGCCAGATAGTGCTCGATGTCATCCTCGAGAGAGAGCGGATTCAGCCTGGGCTCGTGGTGCATTTGCGTTGTCCTCGGCTGCACCTGCAGCAGTAGGTTATCCTCCTGCGGGCTGACCCGACTGGCCGTCACCCTGGGGTCTCCCCCCGAAGCGCCGTCATCACCGCTGCGTTCAGCCCGGCTCCCATACTCCTCTCTCAGCTCCGCCACTTGTGACTGCATCTGGCGAATTTGATGCTGCATAGTCTGCCACCTTTGTTCTTGAAGAGTGGCTTCTTCCTCCCTCTGACGGTCTCTGACTGTCAGTGAATGCACCATGGACTTCACCAAGCTTGTCAGTTCTCCCAGCTCGTCCAGTCCACTGCCCCCTGCTCCTCAGTTGCCATACTTGTGTCTTGTTGCCTCTTTATTTTCCTTCTGGACATCGCTCCTTCTATCCTGTGTTATCACTTATTAATTTGACAACACTTCCTCGACCAAACGTCACCATTTGTCAAGGAACGATCCCACTTCTGACACCAATTGTCAGGATCCCGAGCGGTCAAGGCACACCAGAGAAGGAACGGAGGCTTCCAAACAGTTTTGCAATCAGCAATTTTCCATTTATTACAAAAATACTTTGCAGGCAACAACTCAACGTGAACATCCAACACCCACCACCAACCAAATGACAAACACCTGTTATATACTAGTGAGATAATTAGAGTTAATTGGACCATACCAAAATCTTTTTCACATCCCAGCGTGCGCGCCTCCGTTAAACTGGTGGGGGCAAAATTTGTCTGGCCTCGCCTACGCAGGGATGTGAAAAAATGGGCTGCAGCACACATCGCGTGCCAGCGGGCTAAAGTGCACAAACATACCAAAGCCCCCCTCAAGCCGTTTTAAATTTCAGCCAGGAGGTTCGACCACGTCCAAGTGGATTTAAGGGCATTCAAATTAACCAAGACAAATCCCAAATACTGTGTACATCTTAACAAACAATCATACAGACATTTACAACAATACAGATACACATAGTCACACAATATAACCAGACATACAGTGGTGACATACCATCGTCACAGTGGGCCTCCTTCCGCTGTCGCAAGGTTTCACACACCTTTTGACAAACGTGGACCGCACCACCGTTGTTTAGAACTGGTCCCACTGACTTCCACCATGTCCGCCGAGGTAGCTCGCGCGTTTTTGTCGGCTTGGGTCGCACGGTTCAGATCACCGTCGCACATCACTTCTGACAGGGGTCCAGATTTCGTTTCGGAACTCTGGTCCGCGATGGACGAAAGCCTGGGGATCAAAATCCACCGCATCACTACATACAACCCCCAGGCAAATAGGTTGTGCGAATGTTTTCAAAGGTCGCTTAAAGCAGCACTCAGAGCCTTACTCACAGATGCAAATTGGGTCAACCACCTGCCTTGGGTCTTATTGGAGTTGTGCTCCACGCCTAAGGAAAATTTGGCAGCTTCCCCTGCAGAACTCATTTTTTCTCAGCCGTTGCGGATCCTCTGGGAATTTTTACCAGAGAGCCCCGCGCCTGGGAGCGATCTGCCAGCTCAATTTTTTTACAGTACAGAGGCTGCCAATGTGCCGGGCCCGGCACACCATTGTTTTACCAGCACCTTTGTCCCAAAGAGCTTATAGAACGCCAAGTTCGGTTTTGTCTTTGTTATTTGTTATTTGTTTGGTCATTTGTTAAATGAAGGTATTTATTATTAATGGTAAAAGAAATCCAAACCTACATGGCCCTGTGTGAAAAAGTGATTACCTCCTAAACCTAATAACTGGTTGGGCCACCCTTAGCAGCAACAACTGCAATCAAGTTTTTGTGATAACTGGGAATGAGTCTTTTACAGCACTGTGGAGGAATTTTGGCCCACTATCTTTGCAGAATTGTTGTAATTCAGCCACATTGGAGTGTTTCTGAGCATGAACCACCTTTTTAAGGTCATGCCACAGCATTTCAATCAGATTCAGGTCAGGACTTTGACGAGGCCACTCCAAAGTTTTCATTTTGTTTTTCTTAAGCCATTCAGAGATGGACTTACTGGTGTGTAAGTCAACTGATTGATGGAGCCTTGAGTATTTTTATCATGTGTATAGTCAGCTTCATATGTGCCTGTGTTTGTGTCTATGTTGAATGTAATTTGTGGCTTGTATATATGGATGTCACCAGACTGCAAAACAAATCTACCTACGGGTACAAAAAAAGTAACCTCTTTTGTGACCTCTTGGATAAGTCGTTGCTACGCTCTTGGGGCAATGTTGGTTGGCCGGCCACTCCTGGGTTCACCATAGTTCCATGTTTTTGCCATTTGTGGATAATGGCTCTCACCGTGGTTCGCTGGAGTCCTAAAGCTTTAGAAATGGCTTTATAATCTTTTCCAGATTGATAGATCTCAATTACTTTGTTTGCCATTTGTTCTTGAATTTCTTTGGATCACAGCATGATATCTAGCTTTTGAGGATCTTTTGGTCTACTTCAATTTGTCAGGCAGGTCCTATTTAAGTGATTTCTTGATTGAGAATATGTGTGGCAGTAATCAGGCCTGGATGTGACTTAAGAAATTGAACTCAGCTTTCCAAAGATGTGATAAACCAGAGTTAATTTATGTTTTAACAGAGGGGCAATCACTTTTCACCCAGGGCCGTGTAGGTTTGGTCTTTTTTTTAATCTTAAACACCTTAATTTAAAAACTGCATTTTCTGTTTACTTGTGTTATCTTTGTCTAATATTTAAATTTGTTTGATGATCTGAAACTTTCTGTCATGAGCGGGGTTTAAGTTTTTTCCTTCTCTGCTCCATGATGTAGCTCATTTTCCTTTATTATTTCTTTTGTGTCTGTCGTCTGTCAGATCTGTATGGCAGGCTGCTGAGAGCCTTGGGATTCGCCTGCTTCCTGACAGCTGACAGCCACGCCCCCTCCTCCTGTCAGGGCCACAGTTGTTTGTCATTTGTGTTTCACTCAGCACACTCACTCACACACATGCTGCTCTCTGCACACGCACACACCATTCACTTTCACTTACATGCTCACACATCCACGCACTCATTACACACACCGGCATGCACTCAGTTGATTAATTAGTTGTAGTACTTAAGGTCTGTGTTCACTGATGTGCATTGACGGGTCATTGTTTGGTCCACACAGTGTTTGTTCCCCTCGGTGTAGAACTAACTGCCAGTACTGCTGTAGTTGGATCGTCTCTTCCACCAGCCTGCCCTCTTCCATTTGTGTTCCACTGGGATGGCAACCTGGGACTGTCTCGGACTACTCCAGCTCTGTAAGTTTTTCCTATATTCGCCCTCGCCAAATCAGTTCCACCTGTAGCACCTGGGCCATTTCCTCCAAGTTCTATTTTTTCCACGACCTGTAGGGCGTCCAGGCAGTTGCTCTTGTATGCTAGTGTCATTCATTGTTTGTATACCGGACACTCTCATGTTTTTGTTAATAAACACTCTCAACTAACTCCTGCATTTGGTTTTCATGTTCCATTCCCACATGCGCTGCACTAAGACGCACGCATTTGACACATTTAAGTGTGACAAACAAACAGAAAAATGAGAAATCAGGAAGGGGGCAAACACTTTTTCATACCACTACTGTTCAGCAGTTTAGAAATGCTCCTGTAACTAATGCGATCATTATGTTTTGTAACAATAAGGTTGCTAAG
This sequence comes from Pholidichthys leucotaenia, assembly GCA_020510985.1. NCBI lineage: Eukaryota > Metazoa > Chordata > Actinopteri > Cichliformes > Pholidichthyidae > Pholidichthys > Pholidichthys leucotaenia. The sequence continues at coordinate 31,636,638 of CM035848.1, forward strand.
GTCAAGAGAGAGCTCTTTGCTTCAGAGCGCTCTCTAGACCTTAGCCCATCATAAGTTCTTTGTTGTGTTCTAATGGATTTCAGCTGGCTTTTTTGTAGATCTTTTTCTTGATGTGTTCAGTACTTATTCCCTGTGTCATTCTATTTTATTAAATATAACCTTTTTTGTGAACACAGTTGCCTTGATTTCTTTATATGTATGGATTACTTGGGTTGTTACTGATATCTGGTATATATATATATATATACGTATATATATATATATATATATATATATATATATATATATATATATATATATATATATATATATATATATATATATATATATATATATATATATATATACAGTATATATATATATATATATATAATTTCAATTTTATTTTATTTATATAGCACCAAATCACAGCACAGGTCATCTCAAGGCACTTTACAGAAAAGAGTGGGTTTAAGCCACACTCTCAGTTTATAGAACTCAGCAGAGGCCCCTAACAGCAAGCACTGTGGCGACACAGGTGAGGAAAAACTTCCCTTTAAAGGGCAGAAACCTCGGGCAGAACCATAGCTCATAGAGGACAGCCATCCGCCTCGACCAGCTGGGTTGAGTAGCTACATTCAGAACAAACATACAAATACAACATTCAAAGCCAAACAGTCCAGCACCAAGCCTGGCCAGGCTGCACATACGAGCGAAGGCCTGGCAGGGGCAACATTTCTAACTAAAGGCCTTATCAAAGAGAAAAGATTTAAACTTGCTTTTGAATAAAAAGAGAGTGTCTGCCTCCCAAACTGAACTGGGAAGATGGTTCCACAGGAAGGGAGCTTGATAGCTGAAAGCTCTACCTCCCAATCTACTTCTAGATACCTTGGAGACCACTAGTAGTTTGGATTTTTGGGAGCACAGAGCTCTGGTTGGATGATAGGGAACTAAGAGTTCTTGCAGGTAAGAAGGAGCCATACCATTAAGAGCTTTATAGGTTAAGAGCAATATCTTGAATTCAATTCTATATTTTATTGGGAGCCAATGTAAAGAAGTTAAGACTGGAGTAATGTGATCTCTTCTCCCTGTTCTCATAAGGATACGTGCAGCTGCATTCTGAATGAGTTGGAGAAACTTATGGACTTATTTGGGCAACCTGATAAAAGTGAATTACAATAGTCAAGTCTAGAGGTAATAAAGGCGTGGACAAGTTTCTCTGCATCTTTATGAGACAGGATGGACCTAATTTTAGAAATATTACGCAAATGGAAGAAGGCGGTCTTAACGGTTTGCTGTATATGAGAGTTGAAAGACACATCTTGGTCAAAGACAACTCCAACATTCCTAGACATAGAAGACATAGAAGCCAGTGCAATGCCATCTAGTGTTGTTATCTTGCTAAAAAGAGTACTTCTAGCATGTTTGGGGCCAAGAACAATGACTTCAGTTTTATCTGTATTCAGCAATAGAAAGTTGTAGTTCATCCAGGTTTTGATATCCTTAAGACACTCCTGGAGTAAACCCAACTGGCTGGGATCATCTGGATTGATGGATAACACAATTGAGTGTCGTCAGCGTAACAATGAAAATGAATAGAATGCTTCCTCATAATGTCTCCCAAAGGCAGCAAGTATAATGTAAACAATACTGGTCCAAGTACTGATCCCTGCGGAACTCCATAGCTAACCGTGGCGTGAGTAGAGGACTTGTTATGGACATGAACAAACTGGGAAAGGTCTGATAGATAAGACTGGAACCATCTTAGCGTTGTTCCATTCGAGCCAATTTGCTGTTCAAGTCTGTCTAGCAGAATATGGTGGTCAGTGGTATCAAAGGCAGCACTGAGGTTCAATAAAACAAGGACGGTGACAGGTCCTTTGTTAAATGCCATAAGGATGTCATCAGTAACTTTTACTAAGGCTGTCTCTGTGCTGTGATGTTTCCTAAAACCCGACTGAAATTTCTCAAATATAGAATTTTTTTCTAAAAAGGTGCATAGTTGATTGGCGACTACTTTTTCAAGGATCTTGGAAAAGTAGGGGAGGTTCGATATTGGTCTATAATGGGACAAAATCCCAGAATCAAGCGAAGGTTTTTTAAGTAGAGGTTTAATTACTGCCACTTTAAATGACTGCGGTACATGTCCTGTCAATAGGGACATATTAATTATGTTCAAAAGAGATGGACCAATCAGAGGTAGCGATTCCTTCACTAGTCTTTCGACGTTCGACATCTGTGTCTCTATTTTTATGCACTTTAATGTGTTTTAACGTGATTCTCTGTGCCGTTTTTGTCCTTGAATGTTTGTGGACTATATAACGAAGAGCTCCCTGGTTCCATCAGTATGGATTTCCTTCTTGTTTTTGCACTGTCGTTTCTTTTGCACCGGCTCTTTGTCTTGGAGGTAAGCACGATCGCGATCCCGCCGGGAAGAATACAGTATTCCAGAGACACATTACTGCATTTAAACATGGATAATGCAGCATCTGTGTTTGAGTCTGTGCCGCAACTGCCGGACTTTATTTTAAGAGATTTTCATGGACACAGCAATAAAAACAGAGACAAGAGGAGGAAACGTGGAAAGCGTGGAGGTGTAAGATTAAGCCTGAGGAGGCGTCAGCTTAACTGCATTCCTCTTCCTTCCATTATTATGGGGAATGTACAATCCCTGAGAAATAAAGTGGATGAAATTCAAGGTAGTGTACAATATCAGAAGGATTTCAAGAACTGCTGTGTCATGGCTTACACGGAGACATGGCTTATGGCACATGACCGAGACCCGGACCTGTGGATTGACAGCTTTGAAGCCCCACTTTGCTTGGATCGGCAGGAAGAGGTAATGGGGAAACATCAGGGGGGCGGCATATGTTTATATATTAATAAACAGTACTGTACATCTGTCACGGTCAGAGAGTGCATCTGTACACCAGATGTGGAGCTGCTGTCCGTGTCACTACACCCTTTTTATCTGCCCCGCAAGTTCCTCCAATTTTTCATAACGACTGTGTACATTCACCTGTGGGCCGATGCTGCCTCCGCCTCCAGCACCGTCTTTGATGTGGTACAGCGGTAGCAGTCGATTTCCCCAGAGGCTCCAAATTTCATACTTGGGGATTTTAACCATGTGTCTCTGAAGAAGACACTTAAAAACTTTTATCAGTATGTCTCCTGCCCAACCAGGTGAAAAAAGACATTGGACCTGTGCTATGGATCCATAGAGAGGGCCTATAAATCTCTTCCCCTTCCTCCTTTAGGATCCTCAGATCACAACTGCGTACATTTGCTGCCCGCATATAAAACTGCTCTCAAAAGAGAGAAGACAAAGACCAGGGACATAAACGTGTGGACAGAGGATTCAGTGCACTGCCTCCAGGAATGCTTTAACTGTACAGACTGGGAGGTGTTCATGCTAGACTGCAGAGAAGATTTGGACTCTTTAGTGGACGTGACATGCTCATACATGGCTTTCTGCAGAGACATGATCGTTCCACATAAACGTGTCAAAATATATCCCAACAACAAGCCATGGGTTACAAAATCAGTTAAATCCTGCTTACAGAAGAAAGCACTTGCCTTTAAATGGGGTTGTTTCTGAGCTGCAGGTTGCCACAAAAGAACTGAAGGCCGAAATTTTAAGAGCAAAACAGAATTATAAATCAGAGTTGGAAAGCAAGATGGTAACAAACAAGCTTGGTTCAGCCTGGGCCAGTATGAAAACTATTGCAGGTCTTCAGAGCACAGAGCGCAGTAATCGTGTGTTTTTAGATGGTTTTAATTCAGACACAGAGCTGGATAATGCTCTTAATTGTTTTTATGGTCGTTTTGACTCCTTTGATTTTAGCACAGAAACCCAAGATTTGAAACTGAAACTCAAAGACAATCAGCACTTTAATATTGAGGTGCAGGATATTAAAAGGGAGTTCTGCGCTGTAAAAGTGAACAAAAGTCAGGACCCTGATAATATATGTGGGCGCCTGGTAAAGTCCTGTGCACATGAACTGAGTCCTGTATTTCATTACATTTTCAATAAGTCCTTACAGACACAACATGTGCCTAAGATCTGGAAAGATGCCGTGGTTGTTTCTGTTCCAAAATCCAGCTGTCCAAAAATGGTAAACGACTTTAGACCAGTTGCTTTGACTTCAATTTTAATGAAAATTTTTGAAAAACTGGTCAGATGTGAGGTCCTAAAGCAGACTGAGCATGCATTGGATCCTCTGCAGTTTGCCTATAGGCCTCACAGAGGAGTGGAGGATGCCACTGTCACTCTGTTTAACATGCTTTTTAAACATCTGGATTTTAATGGGACACACACCAGGCTTTTATTTGTGGACTTTTCCTCCACCTTTAATACAATCCAACCTCATATTTTAGTTGAATGGCTCCTGCAACAATTTGATTTGAGCAATAATCTGGTGGGTTGGATTCTGGATTTCTTAACCAACAGGACGCAGAGAGTAAGGGTCAATGGCACATTGTCTGACCTGAAATGCTGTTCTACTGGCTCTCCTCAGGGGTGCGTGCTGTCACCACTACTCTTCATCCTGTACATAAACATGTGTCGGAGCAGACATGACAACAGACACATTATAAAGTATGCTGATGATTCAGTTATTGTCAGTCTCCACCAGGATGGTGAGAGTGGCCACGGCCCAGTAGTTGATGATTTTGTTCACTGGTGTGAGGATTCCTACCTGCAGCTGAATACGACAAAAACTAAAGATATGATTATTGACTTTAGGAAGAAAACTCCCAGGCACAAAGTCACCGTACTAAAAGGTCAGACCACCGAATGTGTACAATCTTACAAATATCTTGGGACGATTATTGACAATAATTTAAACTTTGAAGAGAACTGTGAAAGGGTGTGCAAAAAGGGTCAGCAACATTTGCATTGCTTGAGGAAACTTGCATGCTTCCAAATTGACTGAACCATAATGACAATGTTTTATCGGGCTTTTATTGAATCTGTTTTATCCTTTTCTTTAGTGTCATGGTTTGGTCAGATAAAACTGAAACAGAGGAAATCTTTGGATCAGGTAGTTAGATGGTCTAGTCATTGGCTTGGTGAGTCACAGCTGAGCCTGGTATCCCTGTACACCAGACAGGTACAGAGGATTGCTACCTCCATTTTAAATGATGACTCCCACCCTTTGCACTGCAACTTTCAGCTTCTTCCCTCAAGATGGAGGTTTGCTGTCCCAAAAAGCAAAACCCAGCGCTACAGAAACAGCTTTGTTCCCGCTGCTGTCAAAGAGTTGAACAAGCTGTAACAATATATTGCACATATTTTAGGTACCTATTTATTAACTCCATTTTATATTTACTTATTTTTGTAGAATTTTATTTGGGTTCTAAATCTTTTATTGGGTTTTAGACCTTTGAGTTTTTAACCTCTTTGACTAGTCTTTAACTTTTTAATATGACCCTTCTCTCTTACCTCTGTTTTTTCTCTCATCTCTTTGTCTTTATACCCTGATTGATGGAGCCTTAAGATTTTTAAGTATTTTTATTATGTTTATAGTCAGCTTCATGTGTGCCTGTGTTTGTGTTTATGTCGATTGTAACTGTGGCTTGTAAATATGGATGTCACCAGATTGCAAAACAAATCTACCTACGGGCACAAATAAAGTAACCTGAACCTGAACCTGAACCTGAACCTGAACCTGAACCTGAGCACGGTGGTGCAGTGGTTAGCACTGTTGCCTTACAGCTAGAAGGTTCCTGGTTCAAATCCCCAGGCTGGCAGGGGTTGGAACCTTTCTGTGTGGAGTTTGCATGTTCTCCCTGTGCTGTGTGGGTTTACTCCGGGGGCTCCGGTTTCCTCCCACAATCCAAAGACATGCATGTCAGGTTAATTGGCTGTTCTAAATTGTCCCTAGATATCTGTTTCCTATAGGCCCTTAGAATAGAGGGCTAGTACTAGTGAAAGCGCTTTGAGTGGTCTTTGTGACTAGAAAAGCGCTATATAAGTGTAGGTTAGTTAGTTAGAGTCATGAACACTGACCTTAAGTGAGGCCTGCAGTTCTTTGGATGTTGTTGTGGGGTCTTTTGTGACCTCTTGGATGAGTCGTCACTGTGCTCTTGGGGTAGTTTTGGTCGACTGGCCACACCAGGGAAGGTTCACCACTGTTTCATGTTTTCGCCATTTGTGGATAATGGCTCTCACTGTGGTTTGCTGGAGTTCCACAACTTTAGAAATGGCTAGAAAATTGAACTTAGCTTTCCAAAGATGTGATAAACCACAGTTAAATTATGTTTTAACAGGGGGTGCAATCACTTTCTCACACAGGGCCACGTAGATTTGGATTTTTTTTACCCTTAATAATAAACACTTTCAATTAAAAACTGCATTTTGTGTTTACTTGTGTTATCTTTGACTAGTATTTAAATGTGTTTGTTGATCTGAAACATTTAAGTGTGACAAACATATATCCATCCATCCATCTTCTTCCGCTTAATCCTTTTCAGGTCGCGGGAGGGCTGGAGCCTATCCCAGCATCTTTGGGCGAGAGGCAGGGTACACCCTGGACAGATGGTCAGTCCATTGCAGGGCCAACACAGAGAGACAGACAACCATTCACTCTCACAGTCATACCTAAGGACAATTTAGAATCTCCAGTTTGATGCCAATTAACCTAACTTGCACGTTTTTGGCATGTGGGAGGAAACCGGAGAAATCCTGGAGTAAACCCACACAGACACGGGGAGAACATGCAAACTCTGCACAGATCACTGTTGGTTGGGGGCTGGGATCGAACCCAGGATCTCCCGGCCAAGGGTGAGTTGCTGTGCTGCCGCAGTGCTAACCACTCCACCACCGCGCTGCCCACAAACATATATAAAAAAGAGAAATCAGGAAGGGGCAAACACTTTTTCACACCACTGTATTTCCTGAGATGTTCTGGACTGAATAAAAAAGGAAAAGAAAAAAATATTGTGATAGTGTGGTGACCCAGCACACTGCAGACGGACACTATTTCACACTCAGCAGGGCTGGAGGAAACGGAGTTCAATTTACATACGGACAGAGAGCCCCAGGGGGCAATCAGAACAATGGACTGTCATGTATACGTCCCTGGACCAAGGAGAGCACATCCGGGTGCCAGTTGGTCACGCTAATGATATGTATTGACTGAAATGTATATCACTATGCTAATGTGCCATGCATTCTCTCTGTCTGTATAACGGTATAAAAGAGCTTGTTATACCAAACGCAGTAGCTCTCCTACCAGACACACGGCCCCCAGTGGGCAACGTTGGGGTCTACAGGCTGTATTTATGTTACAGGGTCAATAAAGAACCTGTGTCAACCTACGCTCGTGCCTCGCCTCCACATCCTTTCCTTACACCCTCTACATTGGTGACCTGACGTGAAATGGACTCTCTCTCCCTTTCGCCGTGCTGTGGATTCCTTTTTCTCCACATTGGTGACCTGACAGAGATGAACTGTCTCTCCCTTACGCCGCACACCACATGGTGACCTGACGTGGGATGACCGTCTGCTCCCTTTCATTGCGCTGTGGATTCCAGAGACCGGGGATTGCCTACATCCTTCGCATCTACACTGGAGCGCACGCACCTTTTCCTCTCCCCATGATGGCGACCTCCAGGGCCGGACGGAGAGCGCGGCGCTGGGACCGAGAAGCACGAGGATCAGCGACACGAGCAACACACAGAAACAGTCTGAACGGGGAAAATCAGCGCTGTCTGCATTGATTTCCATCAAGCTCCCCGACCCTGACACCTCCCGACAGCGGACTTTCTGCGCACAGAAGCCCCGCGGGCACACTGCAGGATTACGAGGACAGCGCAGCTTCCAGCTATGTGGTCACTGCGCCAGGCGTGCGCCACGCACCAGAGACAAACCGGCTCCACAGACTTATACATCGTCCGCTGCTGCTGCACATGCCCGGGAAACACGGCCGATTGCCATCCTCGGAACCTTTAGGGCTGCTCACATACCTGAAGCAGACATGCAGCCCGCACACGGGACTTTGTATGGGTTTCTCAGCCACGGCACACAACGGGAATTTAGCCGATTGCTTTCCCCTATGACTTTAGGGCTGCTTCCGCATCTAAAGCCAAACCGCCAAGTCCCTCACACAGCTTCAGTTTTTTTCACAGCCGCTACGCATCCTCTGGGAATTTGGCCGTTCGCCTTCCCCACATCCTCGCAGGACTGAGCCACAAGAGGAGTCAGAGACTTAAATTTTTTTCACAGCCGCTGCGGATCACCGCCAGGTTTACTGGGAAAGTCCCTCACCATGGCGGATCCACACGCAATTTTTGCGCAGCCCAGACACTTTTGACGTCCTGGGCCGGCACTCACTTATTCCCACCCCCTCCCCCTCCTCCTCCACATCGCTCTTCCCGCACCTCACTCCCTAAAGCCGGCCGATCGCCGGTTTGTTCCATTACGCACGACGCGCACCGGCCCCGTGTGCCCACGATCCATGGCCGTTCAATGTGCTGGAACTCGGAGCGGAGCACAATGTCTTTTCCACCCCTCCCCCGTCCCCCCCATGGACTGACATGCCCTCCGACACTCCTCTACAGCAGGACAGTTCTACTGGAGCTGGAGCCCAAACGACCGGGGGGGGGGGGATCACAGCCCCTTCTGAGTGTTCTGAGGGGAGCCGTGTGGTGACCCAGCACACTGCAGACGGACACTATTTCACACTCAGCAGGGCTGGAGGAAACAGAGGACAATTTACATACGGACAGAGAGCCCCAGGGGGCAATCAGAACAATGGACTGTCATGTATACGTCCCCGGACCAAGGAGAGCACATCTGGGCGCCAGTTGGTCTCGCTAATGATATGTATTGACTGATATGTATATCACTATGCTAATGTACCATGCATTCTCTCTGTCTTTATAACTGTATAAAAGAGCTTGTTATACCAAACGCAGTAGCTCTCCTACCAGACACACAGCCCCCAGTGGGCAACGCTGGGGTCCACAGGCTGTATTTATGTTAGAGGGTCAATAAAGAACCTGTGTCGACCAACGCTCCTGCCTCGCCTCCACATCCTTTCTTTACACCCTCTACAATAGTAAAGTTTGCAGTTACCTGCATTTAATATAGTAACCCATTCTGTTATTGCTACTGAAATTATCTGGTTTCGTGTCATCACTGCCGCTCTGGGGGAAAGGATTGGACCCATGCGCAGGCTTTCTTCGCTTTGGCATGATTTATTCAACAAAAGCAAACAGACGTGAACATAAAACTCAGCCAGAACGTAAGTGTCTTCGCATGAAGGTCACTGTGCCAAAGGCAGTGCGTGACCTCTATAAATAAGTAAACAAATCAAGAACACCCGTGAACAATCAATAATCAAGTTAATCCAAAGCACATGTGAATAATTAACAAAGCAAAGACTCATAACGCAAAACTGGAAGTAAACAAAAGGTGCTGTCAAAACAAAAGCCCAAATCATGACAGGAATAAACATGATCACATAACCATGAGAACAATAATCATCAAACCCAACCATAACTGTGATGATGATAAACATAATACCAATAAACAGGACTATGATGAGCTAAACTAAGACTAAGGTAAGGAAATGACAGAACAGAACTCAGAAGATAATCATGGAAAATTCACAGTAACATAAATGGGGACATGATCAAGAAAATAAACAATAACCAAACTGAGCTGAAGTGAAGAAAACACAGTGAATAACAAAAATAAATTTAAGGCATGAACATGGTCAGGGGACCAAGCCATGCTCAGTACTTGACATTATGGAGACAAGTCTTTGGATGATTTTTATTAGTAAACAAAAGTTCATTAAAATAATCTCCATGAATATTTAACCAAAAAACCAAAACCGTAAAATATTCAAAACTGTTTACAAGGATTCAGGAGATGAATCATCAGAGGTCAAAATGTTCTTTGTTCATTGAAAAAAAGAATTTTGATTAAAGTGTCATATGGGAGAGATGATCAGAGGAGCAGAGTTTCTACCACCATTATTTAGAAGAGGGCTGAAGTATGGGTAGAGTTTCTGACTGAAGGAGCAGTCAGTGAAGGAGTAGATAAGAGCTGCAGCATCTACATCATAAAAGGAGACCAGACCCTCCTCATAGTCCACAAACACCCCCACCTTCTCTGGACAAGGACAGAGATGGAGATGGACTGGAGGACCAGCATTAGCTTCATACTCATTTCCATTTCTCAGCCATATAGTCCAGAACCCATTCTGAGGTCTCAGCTTGACGTCTCCCTTCCTGTTGACCGACTCTCTAACCACTCCTAAACTCCACTCAATCTTCCCTTTAACCTCAACCTCAAAGTAAAATTTGCCTGAAGACAAACTCTGCTTTCCTAAAACCTCTGGATAACGTGTGAATCTTTTTGGGTTGTCAAGAAGAAGTTTCCTCTTTACATCACCATGTTTTACTTGTTTTCCATCGCTTGACATGATGAGTCCAGGATGTGCTGTATCAGGATCCAGAGTCACATCTACTGCAAACTGCTTGACCCTCCTCAGCTCAGCTTCAAACGTCTCCTTCATCTGATTTCTGAGAGTCTTCTCCAGCTGGTCCACAGCTCTGACCACAGTCCCTTCATATGATGGTGAATGGACTCTGACCTTTGTCCAGTCCTTGGTGGGTGGAGCAGCTTTCAAGGAGGAGAAGCTTTGGAGGAGGTGGAGGTGGTCTTCAGACTTTAAGATCTGCTCCACCTCAGAGCTTCTCTCCATCAGCTCAGAGATTTCCTGCTCCAGATCTTTGATGAAGTCTTCAGCCTCTTTCTCTCTTGTTTCCTGTCTGTCTTCGATCTCTTTGATGAGCTGCTTCAGGACTCTCTCAACAGACTCCTTTAGAGCAGTGAAGACCTGAACACCTTCTGCTTTCTCTCTGTCTGCAGCATCTTTACTCATCTTCACTGACTCTCTGATCTCATCAATCTTCAGTCGTCTCGTCTGGATCATCTGCTGAAGTTTAGACTGAACTTCTCCTGGTCTGGTAGCTTGTTGCTCCGATCTGCTGCTGCTGGATTTCTGCTGAGCTTCTTGTCTGAACTGAGAAACGATCTCAGAAAACTGAGTGTTGATCTTTAACTGAGGTTTGGTGGAAAATTTCTCATTACAGTTGGGACATTTGAATATTGTTGACTGGTTCCAGTGTCCGCTGATGCAGTTTTTACAGAAGTTGTGTCCACATGGTGTGGAGACTGGATCAGTGAACACATCCAGACAGATGGAGCACAGGAACTGATCTTCAGAGAGAAGACTTCTGGCAACAGACATGACTGACCTGTGGGAACAAAAGGCAAAATCTTGTAAATTACAGGGGATTTAACATTTATTGTCAGCATGTTGATTAAGGTACTGTAGCACTGAGTGCTACAATTTGGAAATATAATTATTCATAATTATTAAACTAAGTTTAAAGCTTATTTATAATACTTGTAATACCTCGGTTGTAACACTAGTTGGGGCACCATCTGCACTTCATAGAGATGGAAACTCTTATGGACAAAGACTTAAGCTTAAGAATTTGGCAATTAGTAAGTTAAGCCTTAATTAATAATTTTATTGGCAATATTTAATCAGTCTCATAATCTGGAGGCAGAATTCTTGACACTGAGTTGTTAAGATAATGGACAAGGAGAAATCACACCTTCTAGGTTTATTAAGCCCCTCTTTATTAAACTCAATGGAGTGGCACAAACATAAGGCATTTAAGATCGGCAGAATAAAACATGGCAATAATTGAGGTTACTTGATTGCATGAAATATGAACATACCATACACCTAACATTACCACATTATCATCATGATTAAGCTCTGGTACTTAAAGAATAGCTCTGTGCAGTCCTCTGTGTGGTTAAAGAAAATTTACACAATTCTAATGAAAAAGTAGTTACAACTAGAAAAGCACTCGGAGAGCGCAGACCTCCGCCAAGGCAGCTCAGTTCCCCATGCTGTGATCTACTCAAAAATATAATTGCTGGACTTGGAAAAGTCCTACATTTATTTTATCTATATTTTCATATTCCTTGACCATCAAAACATACCTTTAGCAATTGGATTCATGTTGATATCTTTATTAGTTCAGTAGTTATTGACAAAAATCACTTTTTCTGTAATGGCAGTTTTCTTCTGGATATAGCTCCATAGCTTTTGAAGATACAACAAATCCATTGGTATGCTACTGATTCCACAGTGTCTTGGCTATATTTTGGTGTTTGTTGTATGTTTATATCTTAATTTGTTACCTTACAGTGATGAAAATTCCAAAGATCCCCTATTATTTGCTGTTCTGGATCACAGTATCTGGATTTTTTGCAGGATCCGGATCACTCTTTGATATTTCCTAGAACCTATTGGGATCTTATCCTGTATTTTTTTTGGCAAGCGTCCTGACCATTTATTGTGGAGTTATATACACATATGCTAAAAATGGCCCTATCTCGCAATGATAAAGAATCCTTTTAAAAATTCCTGGATCCAGACGGTGATCCGGATCACTCCCAAATTCTAATTTCTTCCTTGTCCCATTTCAGACTTTTCCTGAAAATTTCGGCAAAATCCGTTCATAACTTTTTGAGTTATGTTGGTAACAGACAGACAGACAAACAGACATCACAAAAACATCCCAAAAACATGCAGGTTAGGTTAATTGGAGACTCTAAAGTGGCCCTTGGTGTGAATGTGTGTGTGAATGGTTAAAAAGGGATGGCGCCATATTGTGGCTGCTTCATCCATCTAGGTGGTGGATGACCCTTAATTTCTGTAAAGCATCTTTGAGTGTCTATGATAAAGCGCTATATAAATCTGATGTATTGATTGATTGATTGAAACCCCGGTAAAAACATAACCTCCTTGGCGGAGGTAAAAATTTAGAGTGTAAAGAGAAGGAGAGAGAGGGGATGCACAGAATCAGGGTTGTATCTGAGACCAAGCACCGTCGAGGTCAAACCAGCGGGCTTGCAGCTGCTTTTCTGATGGAGCAAATTTAAACCATGAATACCACAACAGAAGATGTTTAAAAAGTGCCTGCGGTGGGTATGAAAACCTGGTGAGAGTTATTTCAGGGAAGGTGGTCTTCTTCAGAGCCTTGTTGGGGATTTTGGCCTGCAAAATCCATACAGCTTCACTCCAAGGTCACTCAAGGCAGGCTTGCTTCAGGGAGAGTGGGGAGATCCAGTCCCGGGTCTCAACCTGCCGATATGCTGGATAAGAGCAGCTGGTCTGGATACAACCCCGGTATGTACAGTATCCTGCTGATCAGTGGCTAACCTAAATAAGTTAGAAAAAAAAACAAAAGCTACTCGGGCTTTAATCCTTAGATCTAACAAAAGTGAACTGTACCGAAAAATGTGAACTACAAAAATCTATAAAACAGTAACTAGAAAACGCAAGGCAATTGCTCATGCAGAAAAACTTAAAAGAGAAGAGAGATGCAAAGAGAGTGTGGCAAAAGAATGTAGCAGAAAAGAGAGGAGCCATAGACACAAGGAGAGCAGGAAGCACAAGAGCCTGATCTTGTGTGTTCTGAGCTTAAACTTCCCATCCTGTTATGTCCACAAACCTGGGATGAAGACGGACGAGGATGCTGTGCCCGAATTGAACTTTATTATAAAGTCAAATAGTGAACACATGTACAAGTACTCTCCTACACTTTCCTAATGCTCTTAATACCATCTATGCTGTTGCCAACCAACTCGACTCCATCTGCAGTGAGATGGCGGACTGCCCTATATATAGTGGAGGTGACGTCAGCCACAGGCCGCGTCCCACTATTTCTATGTACTACATTCTTCCCCCGCCCCTCATGCAAAAATGCAGAACACAATATTCAAAATTAGCAAATTAGCCCTCCCCAATTTAGCGTAGCAATATTCCCTTAACATTATGAATATCAATATCTACTATTTTCTAAACACACATTTAGATAGATAGATAGATAGATAGACAGATAGATAGATAGATAGATAGATGTACTTTATTGATCCCAAACTGGGAAATTACAGTACATTACAGTTTCTAAACATTATTATGCAGCAAAATACTCAACATTGTTATTCAGGCCATAACACAATTTCTTTTATTATTATTATTTTCGGAGAACTCTTTTTTTTTAAAACTTAGAACCAAAACTAAGAACTAGGGTCTGCAGGTAGAACACCATTGGACCCAACGTGGCTGGGTGGGTTATTCTGCCACCATTTCAGCCGCACTCCTGCCTGAACAGTTTTTTCTTTTTCTTTACAGTCTTCCACCGGGAAAGCAGTTCTGCTAGAGGGGCCTTGTAGTGGGCCCGTGGTGGACGCATCCCTGGAGCTGTCAGACCCCCGGGGCCAGGGCCAATCTTCATGAAGCTGGAGCCCGGGTCCCACACTGCGGCAGTTGACTCCTGCGAAGCCTCGGCATCTGGAATAGCCACCTGGACACGCTGTAGTTGATTTGCGTGCCGAACCAAACCGTCTGTCAGCCAAAAGCACGCTGATCCCAGTTTCGCCACGATCCTCAGTGGCGCCTGTTGTCTTGTCGGCTGTGGCCCAGTCAGTCACCATGCTGGTCTCTTGCCGGTGCAAACCTGAACACAGTCCATAACTTGGAACGGCGCCTTGCTCGGTTTCATGCATTGCTGTGATCCCAGTGGCTCTGTGTGCTCGTCCGGCTTGGGACCTCCGTCATGCTGTGGCGGTTCCATTGTCACCATGTTTGTTGCGGCTCCTTCACCCGTTGTCATTACCGTAGATTGAAGCGTGGTGTTGGTACGGAAGGTGTCCGGTGTCTCTCTGGTGTCACTCGTTGAAGTGGACTCTTCACCCGTCGGCTCAGTCGTGACCTCCGTAGCCTGTTGTTGTTGAGCATTGGTACAGAAGCAGTCCCATTTCTCCTCTCTCCCGTCTGATGTGCTGTGTTGTGCTGTGTCGTGAGCAGTGCCTGTGCCCGGTTGTTGCTGTGCCTCGGGGTTTTCTGCATGCTTGGGCTCCCTCTCCTGCAGCTCCGGTTCTGATGGAGCGAGGAACGGAGGTGAGTCCGGCCACTGCCCCCCTCCCAGGTAGCTCTCCACCTTAGAGTGCGGGGTGGATGGTTTGATGTCAGTGCCACCTTGAATTACCTCATCCCACACCACGTCATCATCATCGAGGTCCGTCGTGCCCCAGTTGCCGCACCCAGACCATTCAAACCCAGCACTGTCTTGGTAGTGAAGCCCAGTCTGTAGAAGAGGTTACATCCCATAATGTTGTCACTGTGCGTTGCCACCTGGAAAGTGAAGTCGTACACAATCTTAGACTTGTAGTAGACTGTCAGCTCGACCGTTCCCACACTGCACAGTCTGTGACCGCCATAGCCGTACAGCGCCGTTGGGTTCTTCTTAATTTTGTGGTTGGGGGAAACTTCTTCACTGTGGCCCAGTTTAACATTGACCTGACCACTGCTGTGTCGAGTAGTAGCAGCACAGTTATGCTGTATGAATAATCATTGCTGTCAGGGCTTACCGCATCAATGGTTGTTGTTGGCAGGTGGCTCGGCTTACTTGGCGGGCTCCACAGCGTTGGCGACCGGCACACTCTGACGAAATGGTTTAAGCGTCCACAGTTGTTGCACCACTGACTTCTTGCCGGGCAAAAACGTGCTCTGTCCTGGTGCGTCGGGGACCCACAGCTACCACAGATGGGGCCTCTCAAAGTGGTCCTTTGGTTAACGGAGTTTGTCTCATACTCGTCTGTCGTGTCCTCATATTCCTCCATGCCCACCGTGTTAGCTAGCGTCGTCTGTGGAAGTCGCTTCTGTTGTTGGTGCCCACTTAGCTCTGTTGCTAACCTCTCCGCTGCCTCAAGCTGGAATACTAGCTCTATCGTGCTAGCTAGCATCATGTCATGTGGCACATTAGCATCTTAGCTCTTAGCCTCGGGTTACATGTGTGCTCAGCTAACTGGTCCTGCACATCTCATCTTCCAACAGTCCAAAACGGCACATGTTAGCCAAATATCTCAGGTCGTGACGAATTGCTGTATGGACTCACCAACCCCCTGTCACCTCTGGCAGAATTGAATTCGTCATGCTATTATGTTGTCCGGTGCAGCAAAGTAGCTAGGAAGCAGTTCAACAGCATCCACATATGACTCTGTCTGACCCAGCGTGTGGGAAATTCTCTGACCTGTTATGCCGAGGTTGTGGACGAGAAGTGCCTATTTCCTTACTTTATCAAGCTTTCCCAGGTCCAACACTGCAATGTAGGTTTCAAACGTGTCCAGCCATCACGGCCACGGAATGCTTGGTTCACCTGGGGACTCAAGAAAGGGCCGTAGGGGTCTCAAGCACTCTTCCATGGTTCGTGATTCTCGTTGCCAAATGTTATGTCCACAAACCTGGGATAAAAACAGATGAGGATGCTGTGCTTGAACTGAACTTTATTATAAAGTCAAATAGTGAACAGGTGTACAAGTACT
Organism: Pholidichthys leucotaenia; assembly: GCA_020510985.1. Taxonomy (NCBI): domain Eukaryota; kingdom Metazoa; phylum Chordata; class Actinopteri; order Cichliformes; family Pholidichthyidae; genus Pholidichthys; species Pholidichthys leucotaenia. Next base: position 31,653,046 of record CM035848.1, read on the forward strand.
CTCCTACACTCTCCTAATGCTCTCAATACCATCTATGCTGTCACCAACCAACTCTACTCCATCTGCAGTGAGATGGTGGACCGCCCTATATATAGTGAAGGTGACGTCAGCTGGAGGCCGCGTCCCACTCGAGAAGTCCCACTATTTCCATATACTACACATCCCCCATGCTGCAAGGGAGGGGCTAAGGATTTCTCGGCGAATCAGAGAGAGAGAAACTGCATAGCGGTCTGGTGATCTTTAGGGCAACCTCACATGCAGGAAGAGGGGTGAGAAAACCCAGTAATCACATTGTATAAACATCATAACTAATACTAAAACACATTTGTCTAAACTAAAGAGTTCTACTTGGTTAATATCTATCTTTACTAAAAATAACTTGATCATAAAGCATGCTGATATTTACAAAAAGGCAGACACGCATTAGGTATATTAGAAGCCCAGTCATGAAGATTAGAATTCTAACAGTCAATGACTCAATTCGTGTGACTTTAGGCCCTTTTCCACTAGTACCTACTTAGTCCAACTCACCTCGATTCGACTCGGTTTGTAGGGTTTTCCAGGTACTTTTTTGGGACCTACCCCAGTCCCAACCTTCCAACCATGCTGAGTCAAGCTGAAAATATGACATCAACAGACTGCAAGCCACTGATTGGTCAGGGCGTAACGTCATGAGAGCGACATCTTCCCCAGAATCTTCAGCTGCCAATTGCAAATTCTTCACCAGTGAGGGAGCAAGTGTCAGTGTAAACACAACAACGATAGATAGGCTTCACAGAAATCAGCACTATGGTTCAACAGACTTTTCTGTGTCTTTTGGCTGATTAAAGAACCCAGAAGGAACTAGACGGAGCGGCCCAAAATGAATTTACGGCCACCGACCAGGAAATAATGGGAGGCACATTGGCATCAACCCAACCACGGCATCATTGTTGAAAACCGGGATGGTGAGTGATGTGATATTATGCATCTTTTACGTAATTTATCCCAGTGGTGGAAAGCTTACTTTGAACAAACAACACCGTTGTTTCCTGTATGCACACAATGAGCTAGCTAGTTAGCCATCAATGCTAACTCCATGCTCTGCTTATATTTTGCGCTTGTGTCAACAACATCTGACGAAATAAGCTAGTGTTAATCCTGGTTAAAAAATTGGGTTTTTTACATGTTGCACTTCCGTGCTGTGCATGTACTTAAGTTGTGTGTATTTTCGTTCTAGAGTCCGACCAGCATCTGCTTTGACATCGGCAATGTAGCATGACACAGCAGCGTGCTATGACTGGTAAGTAGAGTTGCACACATCGTTGTTTTTAGTCGTGGTGGACAAAGTACTCAAATCCTTTGCTTTTTAAGTTAAAGTACAGATAAGGTCCCAAAACTAAAGTAGCACAATTTCGACTTTAGTAAAAATATTAAAGATCTCACTTTTGAAAGCACTTGAAGTATAACTAGTGCATGCACGTAGAAAGCAAGTATTCCTGTCTGAAACAGGTAGCCCAATCAGGCTTTACAGGGCCAAATGTAGGCTGTTTTAAAGTGAAATACAGAGGTGTAGCCTATATGAAGGCAATCACACATGTTAGACTTTGACAAATATAAAAGGGACTGAACTGAAATTTATTTGATTGTGTGAATATTAATTACTTAATAATTGGAAAATGAATGGGACATCCAATATTAGGCTGCTTTCACACCAGGATAGTCCGGGGGTCTTGGTTCAACTCGGCGGGGAATGGCAAGAATTTTCACACCTTCGTTTGGTTTGGTTTGCATTCACACAGCACTTCAGTGAAGCGGACCAAACTGCATGGACAACGTCACACATTTACAGCAGCTGCTCGTTTGTGGCGCTGTAACCGAAACCACCACTGACCAGGAAGAAAAAATCTCGGCGAAGAAGAGAAATCTGGCTCATCAACTGGCCAGGACCGAAAAGGGAAATCCGGTGTTATGCCGAGAATTGCTCGCTTGCCAAGAATTGCATCTAGTCCACCAAAACTATAAAATATAACACTACAGCCAGGCTTGTAACCATATGTGCATTTTTAGAAGTACCCATTATACATTTTTAGAAGTAAAAATTGTTATTACCTCTTGTAAAATATCTTTAAATTATGTTTATTTGACAATGGGATGCAATTCTCGGCAAGCGAGCAATTCTCAGCATAACACCGTTCCCTTCAGCCGAGTTGTTTGTCCGCTACAAACTAATAAAAATAAAAAGCTCTGCTGTCTGGATAAACCCCAGTGCTGCCATCATGTCCCTAAACATTTTAAAAAGATCAGTATTCTTATGTGCAGCCACAAGCAGCTCCTTACTTCCGGCGCCACACGAGTCGGCTGCCTTTTTGCAACAGCAGCTCAGTTCTGAGTTTTTCTTATTTACTATCTGGCTTCTCTGGTTAAACTTTCTGATCTGGTGACACCTTATCCATCATGGACACACAGATTGCTCCAAATGTCTCCTGAGCCGGCGGACGGAGCCACTGTTTATAGCAGGAGACGGTACACCAGGGAGCAGCTGTTAGCACTTAACCGGCCCATGGTGCTAATGCAAAAACTCGACGAAATCAGATAGAAATGGTGTGGATGTTGAGCTGGAGTAAGACAGCGGGCGAGGAATATAAGGCACAGACCCGTCCTCCCATCCATTATCATGGGGAACATATGATGGCTACTCAATAAGACAGACGAGCTAGCGGCCATGTCCTGCTACGAGAGCGTCTGCAGAGAGATTAGCATGATGTTGTTTACTGAGACGTGGCTAACAGAACTAGCAACAGATGCTAACATTGAACTGGAGGGTTTCCACGCAATACGGGCAGACCGGACACCAGACAGTGGGAAGGCAAGGTGCGGAGGAGTGGTAATGTATGTCAATAACAGCTGGTGTAAACCGGGACACATCGCGGTTAAAGAGCAACACTGCAGCAAAGACACTGAGGTGCTAGCTGTTAGCATGCGGCCTGTTTATCTCCCAACGGAATACTCACACGTGATCTACATTGTTATTTATGCAAATCTGATGGAAAACACTGGGGCAGCGTGTGACGCCATCCACCCAGTCACTTGCAGGCTTCTGACAGAACACCCAGATGCGCTCCTCCTCATCTCGGGTGATTTTAACCATATCTCACTGTCCCCCATTCTGCCCACGTTCACCCAGTATGTCACATGCCACACCAGAGACAATAAAACAGTGGATTTATTCTATGCAAATACTAAGGAGGCGTACACCTCATCGCCACACACCCCCACTCGGGAGATCAGATCACAGCTTGGTTCATCTCCTGCAGGTGTACAAAACCCTAGTACACAGACAACATCCGGTTACGCGCACGGTGAAGATATGGTCTGAGGAGGCAATGGACGCTCTAAAGGTCTGTTTTGAAATCACTGTCTGGGAGCAGCTCTGCGATCCACATGGTGAGGACATCGACAGCCTCACTCACACCATCACGGACTACATCAACTTCTGTGTGGACAACACCGTAAGCAAACAACAAACCCTGGATCAACCCTGAGATAAAATCACTACTGAGAGAAAAGAAGAGGATCTTCAGGTCGGGGAACAGGGAGATGCTGAGGTCTGTACAGAGAGAGCTAAGGAGGAAGATCAGAGAACGCAAGGACAGCTTCAGGAAGAAGATGGAGGACAAGCTGAAACAGAGTGACATCGGCGGGGTCTGGAGAAGCCTCAAAACCATCTCTGGGCTCCAGAATACCTCCTCCCAGGCCGTGGGGGGGCAGGGAGTGGGTGAACAATCTGAACCTGTTTTTTAATAGTTTGACCAACCACCCTCCCCTCCGCCTGCACAACAACCACTGCTGCCTCTACCGTCATCGAGACCTGCTGTCCACCCCCCCTCCACCAACACCCCCCACTCCCAGCATACAGCCCCCCAGCCCCAACCTGACCCTCACTAAGACCCAGGTGAGGACGGAGCTGAGGAAGATCAAGGCGAGGAAGGCCTCAGGTCCAGACTGCATCAGCGTGAAGCTCCTCAAGTCCTGCGCAGACCAGCTGTGTGGGATTGTGGAGCACGTCTTCAACCCGAGCCTGAAGCTGGGGAGGGTACCACAGTTGTGGAAAACATCTTGTGTGGTACCCGTACCAAAGACTTCCCACCCCAGAGACCTTAACAGCTACAGACCAGTGGCCTGCTCTGGGGCGGACTGGCAGGGGCATGGCTGCTGATCCATGCTGGTGGCCTCTCCAGCTGCTGCCGAGCATTTGTGCATGTTCCTGCCCGGTGTCGTGGGCGTTGGAGGTAGGATGGGTGGAATCCCTTGCTCGGGGTGCAGCGGCGGGGTGGCTGGGTGGCGGGGTTCGGGCGGGTTGTTGGGTGGCCCGCTCTGCGTCCTGAGCCGCTGTTGCCCCGTCAGTGTGAGTGTGTAAAAAAGTGAGCACAAATAAAGGTGAGTCAGAGGGCGAATGAGAGTGTGTACATGAATGAGTGTGAGTGAAAGAAAGCATGAGTAAGTGCAAGTGACAGTGTGAGTGTGAGTGTAAGTGAGAGTATGAGAATCAGAATCAGAATCAGAATCAGATTTATTGCCATTGTTTATGTAGTACACAAACTAGGAATTTGTCTTGGTGCAATGCTGCAACATTAAACATGATAAAATAAAAGAAATAAACTATACATGCAATAAAGTGTAGAATGAGAATGAGTAATACTAGTCAGCAGTTTAAATATATTAGCGAGCAGCAGATAATGTGGAGAACCATATAGTGCAGTCGGTAATGCAAGAAGAAAACAGTGATGATTGACATGAGTCTGGTTGAGCTGCTGTACATAGTGCACGAGAGTCAATAAGTCACTTAGTGTTCAGCAGTCTGATGGCAGAGGGGAAGAAGCTGACTGAACAAGTATGAGAGTGGGTGAGAGTGAATGTGAGTGAGTAGGTGGTGGGCCAAGTGCGTTTTCTGTGTCATTGATTGAGCCGCATCAACAGAGTACGCCATTTTTTAAATATAATCTTCTCTATTTTTGGTAAATCTGAGAAAATTTGTTGGCAGCCTTGGTTTGCTGGCATTTTTAAAATAAACTTACATTTTTATCATCAGTCCTCTCCAGCACCTTTCAGAACAGCTTTAGCTGACGAACCAATCAGGTTGCGGTAGGTAACCGCATACACCAATCACATTCGACTTAATCAGGACCCCCCACGGTAAAAAAATAAATAAATAAATAAAAATGCAGCGGGTCTAACGTAAATATTCATTCTCAAGAATTTAACTAGCTTACAAAAAAAAAATGTATTGATTGCAAAGAACAACCAGACGTGCAAAATTACAGAGCATAAAATTTAAAAGCTTTGATTCATTACTTCACAGATTATCACATACATTTTCAGGTTTATTCTGTGAACAAAATACATACCATTAAGAACAATTTCTCACAACATCCTTAGGAAATCTGATATTAAGTCATAATATACTATTACACCAACATCACTTCTTATATTTAGATCTGATCAGAATGTTAAAATAAACTAGTTTGTCCCACCCTTGTCTGCTGCTCAATTTCTTTGTTTCAAGACCAAATGTTCAACAGTATACAAATAAGTAATAAATATAGATGGTAAAGCAATTTGAAACAAAGCTAATAAGAAAAAAATATGGTGTGGGGGACCCAGACAATGCACTCTCTACGCAGACTGAATGGCACAGGAGGAGACGCTTAAAAGCTGTGAAACGGATATGCAGGACAGACTGTGGTTTTCTCCACAAGACTGAATGATAATACGCATTCTCCTCCGGACTGCATAATAATGAGCCGACAGGCTGGGTGACAAAGGGAATTGTTATTGTGAATGTATGTATTGTGATGTGAACCCCCCAGGTCGCGAGGCGAGTTTGTATGGTATAAAAGAGAGATGCCAGCAACCTGGGTTAGCCTTCTTGTTGACTGATGATAGAGAGAGTAATAAAGTCTGCTCTGCTCCAGCTCGCTGCTTCGCCTGCTCATTTCTCTCTCTACACTGGTGACCCGTGACGCATAATGGAACTCGACGCACACACCCCGGAGAGGACCCGGACTGGAGGCGCCAGCACCGCATGCGCCACGTTGGTCAAACTCCCAGACTTTTGGCTACATGACCCGAAGTCTTGGTTCCTTCACACCGAGGTCCAGCTCACGCTCCGTGGAGTGACAGCAGATGACACCAAATACTACTACGTAGTTGCAGCACTGGACGCATGCACAACACAGCAGGTGGTGAGCCTGCTCCAACAGCCCCCAGCCCACGACAAATATGACAGTCTCAAGACCGCACTGACCCGGCGCTACATGCTCTCGGACTGTGAAAGAGTGGAAAGGCTCCTGACGCGCTCCGAGTTGGGAAACGGGTCGGCGGTCGAATTAATGGAGAAGATATTGGCCTTGATGGACACAGATGACCGGAATTTCCTCTTTGCCCACCTTTTCCTCCAGAACCTCCCCACAGTGGCCAGAGCGGTTCTTGCCAATTCGCCGCTGCTGGCCACGTGCAACAACCGGGCGCTAGCACGAGAGGCAGATCGGATTATCCTGGTGACCAGAACCTTTGCTGTGAATGCAGCGGCGTTGGAACCCAGCGAGATGGCCAACGGGGGCGAGGAGCCAGCGACGGTGGCCGCAGCGGAGGCTAAGAAGCACCGGAGGGACACGCTCTGCTTCTACCACCACCGTTTTGGAGAAGACGCACGCCAATGCATGCCATCGTGCCAGTTCAAGCACTCGGGAAACGCCAGGGCCAGCAGTCGGTAGCAGCTGTGACCGCCAGTGACACAAACAAGCTGCTCTACGTGACAGACTCATGCTCGAGGAGACGGTTCCTCGTGGACTCCGGCTCCTAAAAGAGCCTCATCCTGCCGTCCTACGCAAACCGGCTGGCGGGAAGTAGTGGCCCCAAGCTGGCGGCTGCAAACGGCTCAGACATTAAGATTTTTGGTGAGAGGACACTGACTATATTCTTGCACGGCCGTACATACCAATGAACATTCGTCATAGCGGCATGTAACTTCTCCATTTTGGGCGCAGGTCTTTTGTGTGCACACGGACTATTAGTCGATGTGGCTAACAGACGCCTGGTTAACACAATGTCTTTTGATTCTCTGCCCTGTACAACTAGAGGAGCCAGGCCCACAACACTAGCCAACGTCACAGGTCCAGGGGATAAATTTCACACACTACTCACTCAGTTCCCAGCACTCATGGTTCCAACGTTTTCGGTGGCCGTCACTAAACATGGGGTGGAGCACTTCATTACCACCACGGAGCCGCTCAATTTCGCACGACCTCGGCGCCTGGACGCAGCTAAACTGGCCAGTGTGCGCGAGGATTTTGCCAACTTGGAAAGGTTGGGCATCATCAGGTGCTCAAACAACCCATAGGCATCCCCGTTATATATGGTGCCTAAAGCCGAGGGATCATGGCGACCATGTGGAGATTTCTGCAGATTAAACAATGCCACAGTGCACGATCGCTACCTAATCCCCCATATTCAGGATTTTTCTGTCCACCTCACCAGGGCACGCATTTTTTCCAAGGTGGACCTGGTCCGCGGTTACCACCAGGTCCCGGTGCGCACGGAGGACATTCCCAAAACAGCAGTAATAACCCTGTTTGGTCTTTTTGAGTTCTTATGCATGCCTTTTGGGTTAAAAGGCGCGGCACAGACATTTCAGCGCATGATGGATGTGGTGCTGCTCGATCTGCTGTTTGTGTTTGTCTACCTGGACGACATCCTGGTGACCAGCGCGTCAAGGACGAGCACATAGCCCACCTCAGGATGGTTTTCCAGAGGTTGAAAGAGCACGGGTTAATAATCAATCCGGCGAAGTGCCAGTTTGGGGTTATGGTAATCGATTTTTTGGGCCACCGTATCTCACCGGAGGGCGCGATACCCTTACTGGACAAAGTGCGTGCAGTGGCAGATTTTCCCCAGCCTCAGACGGTCATGGTGCTGCAGGAGTTTTTGGGGATGGTTAACTTTTACAACCATTTCCTCCCACGCGCAGCCCAGCTCATGCAGCCATTGTACACCGCGTTTAAGAAATGGAAACCGGCGGACAGAGTCAGAGTCGACTGGACTCCTGAGCGAGAGCAGGCGTTTTCCGAGGCCAAAACAGCACTAGCGAACGCCGCACTACTGGCGCACTCGGACCCAGTGGCTCGGATAGCGCTCCATACCGATGCATTGGACGTGGCCATAAGGGCCGTCGTGGGCAGCGCGTCTTTGGTTCTTGGCAGCCACTTGCCTTTTTTTTTTTAGCAGGTCTTTGCGCGACAATGACACATTCAACAGGGAGTTACTGGCTCTCCACCTAGCCATACACTACTTCCAGTTCTGGCTGGAAGGGCGCACCTTCACTGCGTTTGTGGACTACAAGCCACTAACGTACGCTATGGCCAAGGTTTCGGAACCATGGTCGGCTCGGCAGCAGAGACAGCTGGCCGCGATCTCGGAGTTTACGACCGACATTCAGCATGTGGCCGGTAAACTCAACATGGTGGCAGACTGCCTCTTGTGCACATTAGTGGCCCCAGTCTACGTAGGGATAGATTACACGGCCATGGCCGCCAAGCAGATCAGCAATGCGGACGTTTGCGCGCTCCAGTCTGGACCAACAGGGTTAGTTAAGGCTGGAGAGCAGAGTACTGCAAGACGGGGGCCCCTCCTAATCTGTGATGTCTCCACAGGCTGCCCACACCCGGTGGTCCCATGCGCTTGGTGCCGCCGTGTTTTCGAGTCGGTTCACTCCCTGGCACACACAGGAGTGCGCGTGTCAGTCAAAATGGTGGGAGCAAAGTTCATCTGGCCGAGCCTGCGCAAACAGGTGAAAGAGTGGGCTGCAGCCTGCGTAGTGTACCAACGAGCCAAGGTGCACAGGCACACAAAGGCCCCCCTTGAGCCATTCCATGTTCTGGCTAAGAGGTTCAGCCATGTTCAAGTGGACCTCGTGGGCTCCCTCCCGCCATCGCAGGGGTTCACGCAGCTCCTGACGGTGGTGGACCGCACTACATGCTGACCCGAGGCGGTGCCGCTAGCTTCCACCGCGTCTGCAGAAGTTGCACGTGCTTTTTTGATGACATGGATGGCACGCTTCGGTGCCCCTTCAGATATCACGTTCGACCGGGGGGCCCGGAGTTTGCTTCCGACCTCTGGTCCACGATGGCCCGGAGCCTGGGCGTCACAATTCATCGCATGACTGTGTACAACCCCCAGGCCAATGGGTTATGCAAGCGTTTCCATAGGTCGCTTAAAGCGGCACTCAGGGCTTTGCTTAAGGATGCAAATTGGGTGGACTGGTTGCCGTGGGTTCTACAAGGGTTGCATTCAGCACCGAAGGAGGATTTGGCTGCCTCCCCAGCAGAGCTTGTTTCTTCCCAGCCGCTGCGGCTCCCCGGAGAATTTTTGCCTGACAATCCCGCGCCGAACACCGATCCATCCCCGCCTTCACTACATAGCGCAGAGGCAGGGACGGTACCCGGCCCAGCCCACCACTGTTTTCCTGCGCTTTCGTGCCAAGGACCTTGAAGAATGCGTCGTTCGTGTTTGTCAGGCATGATGCCCACCGGACCCCGTTGTGCCCACCCTACGACGGCCCGTTCACAGTGTTGGAACCTGGGGATAATCATTTTGTGTTAGACTTGGGGGGACGCAGAGAAACAATCTGTATAGACAGGCTTAAGCCCGCCTTCGTATTAGCAGATGAGCAGGTGGTGTTGGCCCGAACTCCTCGGAGCGGACGGCCCCCACTGAGAACTCCCCAGGTAAATGACTCGTCAGCTCAGTCACAATAGCATGGCGAAGATGTGCCCCCACCCCCCGCAATGTCCCCCCACAGATGGACGTGCCTCCAGGAGCGCCCCACCGGCACAGCAGTGCCTCAGAGCCAGTGACCCCCTGTTACAGCCGCTACGGACGTCGGCTGAAGCCCACAGGACATGAGGGTTAAGGCCCAGTCTGAGTTTTCGGGGGTGGGGGTGGGGGCAGACAATGCACTCTTTACTCAGACTGAATGGCGCAGGAGGAGACGCTTAAAAGCTGTGAAACAGATATGCAGGACAGACTGTGGTTTTCTCCACAAGACTGCATGATAATATGCATTCTCCTCCGGACTGCATAATAATGCGCCGACAGGCTGGCTGACAAAGAGAATTGTTATTGTGAATGTATGTATTGTGATGTAAACCCCCCAGGTCACGAGGCGAGTTTGTATGGTATAAAAGAGAGATGCCAGCGACCTGGGTTAGCCTTCTTGTTGACTGATGATAGAGAGAGTAATAAAGTCTGCTCTGCTCCAGCTCGCTGCTTCGCCTGCTCATTCCTGTCTCTACAACACTAGATATTGAAAAAAATAGAAAGAATCTAAATAAATAGATATTTTAAAAAAAATTATTGTTACAAAGCTGGGAATAAATATCCAGGGATATAAACTGCATCACTGTGGTTGAGATTGGGACACTTCTCCTGAGACTTCCTCCTCTTCCACGGGGCTTTCTTCTTTCTAGTTGATCTCCTCAACATTTTTTGCTAAGCTATTTACACATTTTTACTTAAAAAATCTATAAAAACAAGAACTAAGGCGAAAAAGGACAAACAATATGAAAAAAAGACGCTGCTCCGAAAACACGACAAAACAAAAACAATACACGCTCAAAAACTCTCACAAACAATGCTAAAATTACTATTTACAATATTAAACTATTATTTATTGGTGCTGGTCTGTGTTATGTCCATAATCTGTAATCCAATGACGAGGCCGGAGGTGCAATAGAACTCAGCTTTGTTGTGTGCTACCATACAGGCAGAGGCGAAGGTCAAAAGAGACCGTGCCTCTTCTGCATCGGCCTTTTATTCCCAGGGTGGGCGGAACCTGAAAGGTGGAGCCACCACCCTCATCACACAATAATACATCATATTCATATATGAAATCCCCCCCCTTTAGAAAAGTCCAAAACACATGCACACTACTTAGGCCTTCCCAATACCTGAGCCACGCTCTAATGACAACAAATAAAATAGGCCTATCCATACACACAAACAACTAAAACAGGTGGACAGGTGGACTGCCGTCCCACCTCCACATGGCCAGATGAATTATTCTGCCGTCTCTGATAATTAAAGTCCGTGATATAAAATTTGCCGTGTTCCAATTATAATACAAAATAATCCCATGAACTTACATACATTAAGAAGAAACATTTCAACACACAACCAGTTAACATGTGCCTTCATACACCACCATAACATTCCCAAAGCTACCACCCCAACCCGGACAAACCCCACAGTAATACACACCCCTAAACATGGTGACACACACATTACATGGGTATTTTTCTTTTTTTTTCACATGGGCAACTGTTATAGCAGTATATTATGAGAAACATAACTACGTAGCCCGGGCAATTCACATTTAACCCAATCCATCACCCCTTGCTACTGTACAGTCTCGATGGAGAAGCCACCCCCCGGGGGACTCGTCTGGTGGGTCCCGCCCAGAGCTCCTTTGTCTCTTTGTCCCTGGAGATGAGCCACGTTGGGGCCCCAACACCTCCTTCTCCTTAATAATGTGCCGCAGTTCACTGAGATGTCTCCATGAGTTATCTGACAGCTGAATGTATCCGTCCTCATGAACAGCCACCACCTTCAGCCGCCCCTGGTCCTCATGTTGCTTCCTCTTTCCACAGGCACCTCTCAGCCGAGCCACCTCTCTGGGTCGAACCACGTCACCGACTCGTAAAGGAACTCACCTCGACTTCCCATGTCCACGATGTCTCCATCGAGCCTCCTCACTGGGCAGCGCCACACCGGCGACCCTCCGAGAAGCCCGACTCAGCCTGCAGTGTTCCTGTGTGGCACGTCTGCTTCCCATGCCCCGCTCGCTTTCATTTTGAATGCTGGCATAGCCGTAGCAGCCCCATACTTCTTGGTATCTCCAGGCTGAACCCTTGAAGCAGAGGGGGTCGTCTTCACAGCCTCACCTGCCATTACGAGCGTTCCACCATGCCGCCCAGTTCCCTCACCTAGGGTAATGTGGGCCCCGGCACCGGAACCATGCCCTGATGCCCCTGGGTGGAAATTGTCCTGTACATCTCCCAGAATACCAGGCCATGTGTCGTCCCAAACCGCATCGTTGACCACTTGCGAAACTGGATGGTCCCACAAACCACAGCCCGACCATTCCTCTCCACTGCTGCTGGTGATTGAGAAGCCCAGTCCATAAAACAGATCGCAGCCCATCACATTTGACCCACTCTTGGCCACCGCGAACTGTATATTGGACACCACCGCTGTTTTGTACCTCGCCGTCAGCTCCAGCAAACCCACAATGGATAGCCTATTACCGGCATACCCACAAAATGGCATTGACAGACCTCTCACGGTAGGGGAAATAACTCTTCACTGTAGACCAGTTCAACACGGACCTCACAGTGCCCCTGTCCACCAACAACAGCACGTCCTCGCCATCCAATGTAACTGTCAAATATGTACGGCCTTCTGTGCTTGTGTAACGGATGCCAACTAGTACTGTTCGGCGTAGAACGTTAGTAAAACCTCCCTCCCGAAAAAAGCTCATACAGTATCGGTAGCGCTGAGCTATCGGTCGGACCTTTAGCTCAGCGCGATCGTGCTGTGTCTCCCATGCTCGAACTGTGTAGTTGACTGGTAGGTCGCGGGGTTGTGTCCCGAGTGGGCGAACTGCGCAGGATGACCTCAGTTACACTGGTGCCGTGAACCCGGGATGGGAGTGAGGTTTAAGGGGGAGAGTGTAACGGATGCCAACTAGTACTGTTCGGCGTAGAACGTTAGTAAACCTCCCTCCCGAAAAAAGCCTCATACAGTATCGGTAGCGCTGAGCTATCGGTCGGACCTTTAGCTCAGCGCGATCGTGCTGTGTCTCCCATGCTCGAACTGTGTAGTTGACTGGTAGGTCGCGGGTTCGTGTCCCGAGTGGGCGAACTGCGCAGGATGACCTCAGTTACACTTGGGATACAGTGTGAATAACTGTAGGAGTCGTGGCGGGGGAATCCGCTTCACATCGTCTCTCAGCTCGCTCAAATCTTTTACAGGCCCTGGCGAAATGATTTAGGAACCCACCCTTGCCACAGCATTTGCCTTTTGCCGGACACTCTCTCGCCTTGTATCCGGTGCTTGGTACACCCGCAGCCAAAACACTTTGGCGACCCTGGGGCGGACCTAATTTTTATAGCAGCAGCGTATTCTTCTTTATCTTCAACGCTGTCATCGCTACCGGTGGGGTCTACAGCCTGTGCAGCTTGATTGTGTGTTGGGTTGTCCCAACGCTGTTCTCTCACCAAGGTCCCCGTGACAGTTTATCCGCTTGCTTTGAACTGCAGAGTTATCTCCACGCTTTGGCCATCAGCTCACCGGAATGAGTCAGGAGTGTTGACAGCACTGCTGCACACACGTGTGCTCCGCCATACTACTTGTGAAAGTAGCGCGCCATTAGCCCAACCACGTCCTCAAAACTGTCGCTAACTCCCAATGTGCTAAGAATGAGCTGTTCCTCCATGCCAAGATTCTGGACTAGTATTGCTCGCGCACGCAATTTCTCCAAGTCACGAGGTTCATGTGCGACCAGATAATTCTCGAATGTGGCAAAACACCTCTCCCACGGCACTGGCAGCTTGCCAGGAAGCTCCAGAAATGGTAGAATGCCCGAAATACCTTTATCCATACTTTTATCCTTGTCGCCAATGTTATGCCCATAATCTGTAATCCAGTGACGAGGCTGGGAGGTGCAATAGAACTCAACTTTATTGTGTGACTCACAGACACTAGTCGCTCCTGATACAGGCAGAGGCGAAGGTCAAAAGAGACCGTGCCTCTTCCACATCGCCTTTATTACCCAGGGTGACGGAAGGAACCAGAAAGGTGGAGCCACCACCCTCATCACACAATAATAATCATATTCATATATGACAGTCTGATGCTGTTGTGTGCCGTTTTTTTCAAGCAGGGCTTCTTTAACATCAGCAGGACGATGCGAAGGAGGTGCCAACTTTATTTAGCGACTATGCTACACAAGACAAGGGACAATAGGGAGCAGCACTTGGTTGTAATATTAAACTGTCATGAGTGGCGAGAGCACACCCCCTCCTTCCTGTTCATCTCTCCTCAGGTCATCAGCACACCTGAGTGAGAGGACACACCTGCGCCCTCTCATCAGCCAGCGTTCATAAGGAGGCATCCTTCAGTGATTCAATGCCGGCTCGTCTGGTTATACTGCCGGTCAGACAGCAAGTATTCGATTTGCGCTTATTAGAAAGTTATTAACCTCTGTGCTTCTTCCCCTTCTAAGGTTGCTGCTATCGTGAGGGTGTGTCACTGGGACTGCGCACGCTCTCCTGTCACATCTCCACTCACCTTCAGCAAGCCTCCACCCGGTCAGGCACCATCAGCTCATCCCGCACCCTGCTGGTTTGTCTATTCCCCGCTGGGGCCCTGCCGGTTCTCCCTCAGAGCTCCTGTAAGTGGTAATTTGGCTAGCCCATTTTCCCTTACTTCATTCCACCTCACTCAGCTCTTGTCTTCTCTCCGCAGGCTCCTTCCTCTGGCAAGTGACTGTTTCTGTAGCTGTGCGAAGATTTTGCTATTTACGCATGTGGGCTGATTATTTATATCAGTCATGACAATTAACTTTAGAGAACTGTAACATGAAAAGAAAATACAGGGACATAAATATAACGTTATTGTGCTTACCTGGCTGATGAAATTGCAGCCTCGTCGGCCCATCTTTCCTTTATTGTTACTTCCGACAATGATGCAACTCATTGGTCGAAATCCAGTCAAGTGAGCGCTGTTTTGATTGGTTAAGCATATAGAGGCATTTAGTAATCGCCTCAGAGCCGCCTTATCAGGTTTCAGAATCAGAATCAGAATCAGCTTTATTGGCCAAGTATGCACAACACATACAAGGAATTTGACTTTGGCTAAAAACTTGCTCTCGTTCAGGTGGAGGATTTAAATAAGATTTAAATAAGGATTCAATGACAACAGAGTATGTACAGTAAATTACAGTCTGTCCATGTTTCTATAAAAGGATGCAAATATATACAGGAATATATGCAGTTATTTACTCAGACTATCCACACTTTGCAGAAATATATAAAAAATATACAGTCATACAGTATTTCAATGTGAACTCAGATTCAGTGATATAATGTGAATGAAGTAAAAAAGCAGTGTGAGAGTTATGTGCAATGTAAGAATGGATGGTTCCAAGGTTGTCATAGCCAGGAGCGGCACTGGGGTTAAGCTCCCAGTGCTCATAAAATGCTCCTTATGGCGTGCGTCTCGAAAAGCCTCTGACAACTAAGTCCAACTCCTAGCCTGCCCATGTGGTTTAGTCTCTAAGCCCGGCGGAACTGCTTTTACTAATAGGAGAAGGGGCGAGGGCGGATCTCTGGCGCCTTAAAACCAGATGCTTCGGGTAGATGGTGGCTCGTCAACCTGGGAAGGTAGCCCATCTAGGGGAAGGTAAACCCTGATTCAAACCTCCGCTGCCTTGCGGCACACCCGGTCACGGGAAAGGCTTCGGGAGTCAACCCTGAGGAAAAATCCGGAGTCGGAGCCCCTAAGGCAGTTCTATGTTGTGCTCAACATCGTTCTGGCAGCTCCTGCAACGGCGCTGGTGCCAAACTGTAGCAGCCCTGCTGTTCCTTTGGATTCATCAGTGACGTGGAGAGGGGGGACATGCTGCATGGGCAACATCTTGTCCTCCATATCTTCCTGCCCAGGCTTGAATCCCTACCAAACACCCAGGCCTGGAAGGTTAGAACACCGGAATCACTGGAGAGGACACTTCACGCTTCGCCTTTGGCGTAGAAAAAACACAGGGAATGCAGTTACCGGTTATAAGCCACCGCTCAATTGGCGTAGAGCGCGGCACCAGGGGTTGTTCCCGTCGGTGGGAGGGATCATCGATCTCCACTGGACAGCTACCGCCCGCCTCAAGCTGGGGCAGGCCCCCAGCCATAAAGGTGTTGTCCCGCCACAGCTTGCTTTCCTCATGGGTGCATGGGGATGAGGAGAAGTCCGAACAGCAGGCTGAGAACCTTCGCACCAGGCAAGACAATAAAACAAAAGCAGACCAACTCTAAAACTGGGCAACTTGGAACGTCGCACTATGATGACAGGACTCGCTGCTAACCTCAAGGACATCAACGACACCAGGAAGACTGCCATCATCAATAATGAGCTGAAGAGACTGGGAGTGGATATCGTCACTCTCCAGGAAACACGGTTGGCTGACGCAGGCACACTGAGAGAGAAGGACTACACGTTCTACTGGCAGGGAAAGGGCAGCGATGAACACAGGGAACACGGAGTGGGCTTCGCAGTGAAGAACACCTTGCTGAAGATGGTGGAACTGGGCAGCACTGGCTCTGCACGACTCCTCACCCTCCGCCTGAACACCACTCAAGGCCCAGTCACCCTCGTCAGTGTGTATGCCCCAACACTGACAGCCACACCAGAGGCAAAAGACGAGTTTTACGAGAATCTCGCAACAACTGTCAGGACCATCCCCAACTCTGAACAACTCATTCTCCTTGGAGACTTCAATGCCAGAGTGGGTGCTGACCACGACTCCTGGCCCTCCTGTCTTGGACCTTTTGGCGTGGGCAGAATGAACGACAACAGACAGCGGCTGCTCGAGTTCTGCACATATCACGATCTGTGCATCACAAACTCGTTCTTCAAGACCAAGCCCCAACACAAGGTTTCCTGGCAACATCCACGCTCAAAGCACTGGCACCAGCTGGACTTGATCCTGACCAGGCGCACCTCACTGAAGAACGTGCTAATCACCCGTTCGTTCCAGAGTGCAGATTGTGACACAGACCGTTCATTGGTGTGTTGCAAGGTCAAGCTGCAGCTGAAGAAATTCCATCGTGCTAGACAGCCTGGAAAGGCATGGATTGACACCAGCAAGATGGCTCAACCAGAACTTGTTGAGCAGTTTGCCTCCACCTTTGAGAAGGAACTTGGTGTACCACAAGAAGGAGAATCTGCAAAGCAGAAGTGGGAAGTGCTGCAAAACACCATCCACCGCACAGCCTTGGCTACCTTTGGGAGGAAGACCTCGAAGTCACAGGACTGGTTTGATGCCAAGTTGACCGAGATGACCCCCGTCATTGAAGCCAAGCGCTCAGCACTTGCTGAGTACAAGAAGTACCCAAACGAGAAGAATCTCCAGATTCTCAGGGCTGCGAGAAGCAAAGTTCAGCAGACTGCTCGGCGCTGTGCCAACGAGTACTGGACTCAGCTCAGCCAAGACATTCAAACCGCTGCCATAACAGGGAACATCCGTGGTATGTACGATGGCATCAAGAAAGCACTTGGTCCAGCTCAGAGCAAGATGGCCCCCCTCAAATCCTCCACTGGGGTGATGATCACAGAAAAGTACAAGCAGATGGAGAGATGGGTGGAACACTACTCCGACCTCTACTCCAGAGAGAACACCGTGACACCGTCAGCCCTTGATGCCATCGACTGCCTGCCATCCATGGACGAACTTGACGCCGAGCCAACCATCGACGAACTCAGCAAGGCCATTGATAGCTTGGCCGCTGGCAAGGCACCCAGCAACGACGGCATACCCCCTGACCTGATCAAGCACTGCAAGACCGCCCTACTGCTGCCATTGCATGACATCCTCTGCCAGTGTTGGAAGGAAGGTGCCGTACCACAGGACATGAGGGATGCCAAGATCATCACCCTCTACAAAAACAAAGGGGAGAGAAGCGACTGCAACAACTACAGGGACATCTCTCTCCTCAGCGTTGTTGGCAAAGTCTACGCACGAGTTGTTCTCGTTCGTCTACAGAAGCTTGCCGAACGTGTCTACCCCGAGTCTCAGTGTGGCTCCCGCGCTGAGCGATCAACGGTAGACATGATATTCTCCATCCGCCAACTCCAGGAGAAATGCAGAGAACAGAACATGCCCCTGTACGTCGCCTTCATCGACCTCACCAAAGCATTCGATTTGGTCAGCAGAGAGGGCCGTTTCAAGATCCTGCCAAAGATAGGATGCCCACCAAAGTTGCAAAGCCTCATCGAATTGTTTCACACCAACATGCAGGGGATAGTGCAGCACGATGGCAACGTCTCAGAGCCATTCAACATACGCAGCGGAGTGAAACAGGGCTGTGTACTTGCGCCAACCCTCTTTGGGATTTTCTTTGCTATGCTCCTGAGGCATGCCTTCAGCACAGCAACAGAGGGAATCTACCTGCACACAGATCTGACGGCAGGGCTTTTCAACCTCGCCCGCCTGAAAGCCAGAACCAAGTCGCGTGGCTCTAATCAGAGGACATGCTGTTCGCAGACGACGATGCAGTCGCAACCCACACACAGCAGGAGCTTCAGACCCTGATGGACCGCTTCTCCCAGGCATGCAAGGACTTCGGTCTTACCATCAGCTGAAGAAGGACTAACGTCCTTGGCGCAAGCACGGAAGCACCCACCAACCATCACCATCGACGACTACGGAGCTGGAGGTCGTGAATCAGTTCACGTACCTGGGGTCCACGATCAGCAACAACCTCTCCCTAGATACAGAGATCGACAAGAGGATTGGAAAATCAGGCCTTCACACTCGTTCGCCTCACCACACGAGTGTGGAGATCCAAACTCTCTGTCAAGGACGAAGATGGCAGTGTACAACGCCTGCGTCATCAGCACACTGCCTCTATGGGAGTGAGACGTGGATAACATACGCCCGGCAGGAAAAGAGACTGAACTCCTTCCACTTGCGCTGCATTCGCCACATCCTGGACATATCCTGGCAGGACAAAGTGCCCAACACAGAAGTTCTGTCCCACGCCGGCCTTCCCTCCATGTTCACTCTACTCAGCAGCGCAGGCTCCGCTGGCTAGGCCACGTCCACCGTATGGAGGATGGCAGAATCCCAAAAGACGTCCTCTACGGAGAACTGGCAACTGGCAGGAGAGACGTTGGCCGCCCACAGCTGCGCTTTAGAGACGTCTGCAAGAGAGACATGAAGGCCCTGGAGATCAACACAGAGTGCTGGGAGGACCTTGCAATGGACCGCTCCAAATGGAGAGGCACCCTGACCAGACAGCTCAAGGCGGGTGAAGAGAGACTGACTGCTGCAGCAGATGAAAAAAGGACCCGCAGGAAGAACCGCCACAGACCCAGCAGCACAGAGACCACCCACAAGTGCAACCTGTGTGACAGGGACTGCCATTTGCGCATCGGCCTGTTCAGCCACAGGCGGTGCTATTCCAGCAGAGTAGACGTTTAGGATTCTCTTCCATGGTCATCATAGACCAACGGAGGCCAACGAAGAATGGATGAAAAGTCATGAGTACAGCAACAGGTAGGACTAGGTGAATGTTAGGAGTTCATCAGAGTGATGGCTTGAGGAAAGAAACTGTTCCTGTGACGGGTGGTTTTGACCTTCAGTGATCTGTAACAATGACCAGAAGATAGAAGTTCAAACAGTTTGTGGCCGGGTGTGACGGGTCAGCACAGATGTTTCCCCGCCCGTTTCCTGGTTATGGACCGATATAAGTTCTCAATGGAGGGTAGGTCGGTACCAATGATCCTCTCTGCAGACTTAATGATCTGCTGCAGTCTGGTCTTGTCCTGTTTAGTGGCAGATCTAAACCAGACAGTGATGGAAAAGCAGAGGACAGATTGGATGATGGCGGTGTAGAAGACAACCAGCAGCTCCTGAGCAAATCAAACTTCTTGAGCTGACGCAGAAAAAAACAACCTCTGCTGGGGCCTTTTTTCCGGACAGTGTCTATATGGGAGGACCACTTCAGGTTCCGGGAGATTGTGGTACCCCAGAAACTTGAATGAGTCCACAGTGGACACTGTGCTGTTGAGGATGGTGAGTGGGGGTAATGAAGGAGGGTGTCGCCTGAAATTCACAGTCATCTCCACCGTTTTGGCTGGGTTAAGTTCAAGATGGTTCTGGCCGCACCAGAGGATCAGCTGCTCCAACCTCCCGCCTGTATGCAGACTCATCACCATCCCGGATCAAACCGATGACTTGTGGTGTCGTCCGCAATCTTCAGGAGGCTTCACCGAAGGGTCCTCTGAGGTGCAGTCGTTGGAGTAGAGGGAGAAGAGCAGTGGGGAAAGGACACATCCTTGGGGGGCGCCAGTACTAATTTTTCGGGAGCTGGATGTAAATCTCCCTAGCTTCACCTGTTGCCACCTGTCAGTCAGAAAGCTGGAGATCCACTGGCAGGTGGAGGGGGGGCACCTTGAGCTGGAGGAATTTCTGATGAAGAATGCCTGGGATGATGGTGTTGAACGCTGAGCTGAAGTCGACAAACAGGATCCTGGCGTACGTCCCTGGGGAGTCGAGGTGTTGCAGGATGTAGTGTAGTCCCATATTCACTGCATCATCCACTGACCCTGTTTGACCGGTAGGCAAACTGCAGTGGGTCCATCAGGGGGCCTGTGACGACCTTCAGGTGGTTCAGCACCAATCTCTCCAAGGATTTCATGACCACAGAGGTCAAGGCAACAGGTCTGTAGTCGTTTAATCCTGTAACAGAGGGTTTCTTGGGAACTGGAATGATGATGGAGCGTTTGAAGCAGGAAGGCACTTCACGCAGCTCCAGTGATCTATTAAAGATCCGGAAGATGGTGGCCAACTCGTTGGAGCAGACTCTCAGGCAGGATGGAGACACGCCATCAGGTCCTGCAGCCTTCTTGATCTTTTGTCTCTGAAAGACCCGGCGCACCTCCTCTTCACAGATCGTTAGTGCTGGTGGGAGGTCAGAGTGGAGGAGGGGATGGAGTTCCTGGGGCTGGGCAGATAATCCTTTTGTTGTGGGTGGGAGGTGAGGAACTTGTAGTTCTTTTCAAACCTGCAGTAAAAGCGGTTTAGGTCGTTAGCCAGCTGGAGGTTTTCTCGGAGGTGGGGGGATGGTCTCTGTTGTTGGTGATATTCTGCAGGGGCCTCTCCAGACTGAAGCTGAGTTGTTGGCTGAGAAGTGTTTTTTGTAACTTCTCACTGTAGCTCCTCTTAGCAAGCCTGATCTCCTTTGTCAGGCATGTTTCTGGCCCACTTGTAGCAGGTCCAGTCACCAGTCCTGTATGCCTCCTCCTTGAGTCTGATTTGCTTGCTTCATTTTAGGAGTGAACGCAGGGTTTATTTGATGTTGGTATGTTGCAGAAGGTCGTGGTCTGCACACACCATGGTCCTCACAGAAACTGATTGTATGATGTCACAGTGTCAGTGAGTTCATATAGGTTAATAGCTGGCAGCTTCAAAAACACTCCAGTCTGTGCAGTCAAAGCAGGCTTGTAACTCCAGCTTTGATTCCTAACTTTAGTTTTCGTAACTAAAGTTTAATTTTCTTTTCTTCTTCTTTTTATTGGCGGTTGGCAACCAGCATACAGGTGCAGTTACCGCCACGTACTTCACTCTATATCATCAGCAAGTCATAAAAAATATGCACATAACCTGCCAACAAACAGATTCATATTTTGAAAAATATTAGTTATCTGTGAAACTCAGGCTTACTCTCTAGATGGGATTGATCATCTCAAAAATTAAAAGCAGATAGAGCCACTCGGTCCCCCACTTAGAGGGATGTGAGAGTGAGGTGAGCGAGTGACTGAAGTGAGTGAGTGAGTGAGTAAGTGTGTGTGTGTGTGTGGTGTGTGTTTGTGCTGGTCAGGGGTAATGGACTGATAGGGGTGATACTCTTGGCTGCATAGACTCCCTCCGGCAAGTGTGTGTGTGTGTAGGGGGGGAAGGGTTGGCCTCCCTTGGGGCTCCCCGCTCCTTGCTGCTACCTCCCTTGGGTGTGGGTGCCGGTTGGCTCCTGGGACATGTATCTGGGGTGCAGGGGTGGGCATGGGTTCACTGTACGTGTGTGTGTGTGTGGGGGGGGGTGTACCCCGGGGGCATTGGCCTTCTAGCGCCTGGGGTCCAGGGCTGGTGTTGGCCCTGCTGGGGGGGGGGGGGGGGGGCAAATTTTTTCACATGGCTGTATTTTCACTGCAAACACGGAAGTGGGCACAGTGCAGCGCTACATTTTATTGGTCAGACTGATGACGTGCACGTTTGCATGCTACTTGGGACAAATTGGATAGGCGAAATTGGCGGAAGTTTACGACAACTGGCCAAAATTGTGGGAAAGTTGCGGTGATTGGACAAAATTCAAATTATGCAGGACCTCAACAGCGGGCGCCGACGCTGTGCAGGAAAGGGAAACAACAGCAACAGATGAGGAAGAGGGAGCTGACAGAACAGCTGACGAAGAAAAATACTGAAAAGAGGAGGAGGCTGCTGCTGCTGCTGTGCTCTGGAGCAGTGTAGGGGCTGCTGCTTGTGAAGTGGAGGAGTTCTTCTGGCGGGATGCAGCTGGGTAGCAGTGAGAGGCTGGAGGTGTCCTGCACCAGGGGATGCTCTTTCATTGGCTCAGGTACAGACGGGACTCAGGGAAGAGAGGAGGTTGATGCTGGAGGGTGGCACCTTGGGGCTGGTGAATGGCGAGAGGCTGAAGATGTCTGTACCAGGGGATGCTTTTTCGTCGGCACAGGTACAGTAGGTGGAGAGCTTCTCACTCACTCGTGGAGTTTATGTTGTGACTCGGAGACAGAGATGAGGAGAACCATGAGTCCCAGATAGCTCCATAGGCTGGGGTATGCCTCAATTACCCGTGCGGCGCTGTCCAGACATCTCAGGGCCGCTTCGAGAGCGTGGGATGCACAAGCCTCCGAAACAAAATCCACCGCTAATCCCGCAGCCCCACACTCCTCTTTCTCCAGTCCCAAGACACTAAAGTCCATACCTGTTGAGTCCACTGATGGTAACATACTACCCAGTACTCCCTCTGGTAACACCCAGCAACTCAAAAAAACCAGGTAGGAAAAAAGGGGGGGAGAGCAAACTCACAGCTGCCGGTGTCTTACACTGGCAGCGTTGTTCTGTCATAAATTGCCCTCTTAGGGCAGGCAGAAGACACCAAACGCTGGCTGTGAGTTTGGCACATAAAGTTTAATAATCCAACCCACAAATAACACAAAGACAAACTTACTAAACTTGGCAGGAACTGAGAGGAATGGCGTATGGAAACGCCGGAGGAGAACGGGGGCTCACATCTAGAGAAAAGATGGCGTCACACCTGAAAGGAAATGGGGCTCACGTCCGAGGAACAACAGGAGAAGTGGCCTGGCCGGACCTAGGTGGAGAGCATGCGGCAAACGCCAGGGAATAACAGAGGGAAAGACAGAGCTCACCCGTAAAAACATACAAGAATAAACAGTCAGATAACCAGGACGACGCTGCACTGAGAAGTGGCACAGCGGTCTTTAAACAGGCACAAGGAAATGGTACAAGTGATTACAGGTGTGGGTACAAGAGTGAGGAAGTAATCAGAAACAACTAGTGACAGATGTGACAGCCTGCGAACATAGGTTTTTTTTTTTTTGCTCGAGTTTCCTCAGGACTTTCTTCCTTTCTTTAGCTTGTGCGGGACAGGGGTTGCCACGCCTCTCTGCCCACCACAGTATGTTGGGTTTTTCCCTCCTCTGTTCCTTTTATCGCTGAGCACCAAGCAGGATGGCAGGAAGTTTCACTTTTATCTGGTCTTTTGCATGACCCGGCTGGGATTTGAACCTCGGTCCTCCCAATTGTGGGGCGGATGCTCTACCCCCTAGGCCACCATTCCAGTTATAATAAATCATAATGCAGAGGATGAACAGAGAAACCAAGGACAAGGACCAGATAACAGCAAACGAAAAACTAATAACTACAGTCGTGTGAAAAAAATTAGGATATGCCTGTGTTTTTTTAATTTATTTTTATTTAATATCAGTGTTTAAAATACGGGAGATTCATGTAATACAACTAAAAATGGTAAATGGCGTTCACTTATATAGCGCTTTTATTCTCATCTCTTGATGACCAAAGCGCTTTACAGATCCTGCTATCCACCCATTCACACACTGATGGCGGCATGCTACCTAACATGGTGCTTCCAGACCCACCAGGATCAATTGGGGGTGAAGTGTCTTGCCCAGGGACACAACAGCAGGATATCTGGGGAGAGCGGGATTCGAACTGCCAACCATGCAGTTATTATGTTATTGGACAACCTGCTCTACCTCCTGAGCCACTGCCACCCCAAAGACTTAAAGACTTTTTTTTTTTTCAAATTTTCTGTAAAATATAATTCTAAACAAATAGTGAGGAATAAATTAGGATACTCCCCATCTTTTTAGGACACCCCCACATTCATTCCCACTTAAAATGGGTAAAATAAATATTAAAACATGCCAAATTAAAACAAAAATAGACATATATATGTGAACATTTCTTAATAAAGAACTGAATATTTAATGGGGTTTCCTAATTTTTTCACGACTATGTGCTACAAAAGGGAACAAAGTGAGGATGAGGGAGGCTCATATAAAACACTGAAAGCTATGAGATAAAAAGAGGATCCAAAAATACAAAATAATAATAAACACCATAGTAATGACCAAACTAGAAACAAAGCCAGCAACTCAAAACAAACAGAAACAAAGAGCAAACCATACAACCAAAACCATACTGAGATGCAATAACAAACTGAGATAAGGAAAATACAGAAAATGATCAGAATAAACTTGAGGCTGAGCACAGCTCGCCACTCGTGCTCAGTATCGTGACACATACATTTATATAAATTTTACAGAATGGAATAAACTACTTTATTATATTAGCTTGTACTGTCATCTCAGCTGCCAATAGTCACACGCCATGACTACTGGCAGCTTTTGATCCCTTGCCATTTAACATGGGACAGTTATAACTCCAACACAACTCCGATTTACACCAAAATTTTTATGATGGATACTAATCCTGCTCCCAATGAAACTATGCAATTGAGTTTTTCCCCAGTGCTGAGAGGCGACATATGGCCAAGACCTTATGGCCTTACATGAGCGATGTGAGAATAAAAAGTCTAATTGTGACCCCAGTCACTTCTGCCTCTTCTCAGCCTGCACCTGTCCCCACTTCCATCATTCAAGGAAACTGCACGCTGTGGGTCCTCCTGTGTGTGTTCAAAAAACAAGCAGGCCAAGGAAATTGTTCACATTGAAAACTTGTGATAGTTCCTTTTTAAAATGCTGTCCCCCTTGATTTAGCCTCGGCTTTGCAAGGTCTAGCTTTGGCGTTAGATTAGTTCAAGGTGTTTAAGACAGGTGGGAGCACTGGGCCACATAGTGCATAGGGGCATAGTGTGGCAAATTACAACAGGTCCACTCTCTCTTCACTCAGTTCCAAATTTTTTGTTAAGAAAATTATGAATTTTCTGTCCTCCATTATATTGAATGGGGTTTCCATTGAAAACTGACTGGTAGTATGAGTAATATGCTATGACTGACAGGCAGTAGAGGCTGTGGGCGTATGAGGGCCCGTTTATTGCTGATTGCAGTTTTAATGAACCCTGTGGTTTATGGTGGTGAATCACATGTTTAGAGTCAGAGTGAACCATCATCTTTAAATGGATTCCTAACTTTGATTTAGACTGAACAGCTCTTCATGTCATGTTGTTCAGAAACAAAACTTGTCAAGATTTTAATAAATGAAGTATCAACTAGAAATGATTTGGTTTAAGTTTTAAATCATGAAGCCAAAGACATGTAATTTATCAAGACTGATCAATGTCCACTGAAAGACAAAATGTATAAAACATAAATATAAAACAAAAATATTGTCATTAAATATTTCATGGATGAAGAAAAAAATCCTACTCTGGTAAAAATCTACAGTTTGTTATCCACCATAAATTTTCTCCTTCAGTCCAGATTTGAGGATCACAAACTTCCTGTCTGATCAAATCTCTCCAGTTTTGTGTTAATCCAGGTTTAGATAATCTCCTAGCTGTACTCACCTGTATCTGAGTCAGGACTGGAGAAAGATCAGAGGACCTCAGTTTAATTTTCTTCACACTGAATCAGAGATTGTTCAGACCTCAACTCTCAGACTGACAAACATGCACGTCTCTGACCTGTCATAGTCCCTCTGCTGCTCTGACACAGTTCAAAGTCTTCAGTCTCTATTTCTTTATGATTCTCTGACCACTTGGCAGTGCTTTATGACAGTCTTGATTACCTGTGCCCAATGAAAGCTTGAATTGTTGAATTCAAATGAGGCTGTAGCTGGGATCCTAAATTTGTTGATACACACGTGGACAAAATTGTTGTACCCTCCCCCCTCTGTTAATGAAAAAAAAACCCCACAATGGTCACAGAAATAACTTGAATCTGACAGAACTGGTAATAAAATAAAAATTCTATGAAATTAACCAATGAAAATCAGACAATGCTTTTGAATTGTGGTTTAAACAGAATTACTTTAAAAAACAAACTCATGAAACAGGCCTGACAAAAATGATGGTACCCCTAGAAAAGATTGAAAATAATGTGACCATAGGTGACATGTTCAACCAAGATGTGCCTCTAATTAACATCACAGGTGTCTACAAACTTGTAATCAGTCAGTCAGCCTATTTAAAGGGTGACAAGTAGTCACTGTGCTGTTTGGTGACATGGTGTGTACCACACTAAACATGGACCAGAGGAAGCAAAGAGAGAGTTGTCTCAGGAGATTAGAAAGAAAATTATAGACAGGCATGCTAAAGGTAAAGGTTATAAGACCATCTCCATGCAGCTTGATGTTGCTGTGACTACCAGCTGCACATATTATTGAGAAATTTAAGATCCACGGGACTGTAGCCAACCTCCCTGGATGTGGCCGCAGGAGGAAACTTGATGAAAAATGGAAGAGACGGATTATACGAATGGTAACAAAAGAGCCCAGAACAAACCTCTAAACACATTCATGGGTGAACTCCAAGGTCAAGGTACATCAGTGTCAGATCGCACCATCCGTCGTTGTTGAGCCAAAGTGGACTTCATGGGAGACGACCAAGGAGGACACCACTGTTGAAAACAAATCATAAAAAAAGCCAGACTGGATTTGCCAAACTGCATGTTGACAAGCCACAAAGCTTCTGGGAGAATGTCCTATGGACAGACGAGACAAAACTGCAACTTTTTGGCAAGGCACATCAGCTCTATGTTCACAGACACAAAAATGAAGCATACCAAGAAAAGTACACTGTCCCTACTGTGAAACATGGAGGAGGATCTGTTATGTTCTGGGGCTGCTTTGCTGCATCTGGCACAGGGTGTCTTGAATCTGTGCAGGAAACAATGAAATCTCAAGACTATCAAGGTATTCTAGAGAGAAATGTGCTGCCCAGTGTCAGACAGCTTGGTCTCCAGTCGCAGGTCATGGGGTCTTGCAACAGGATAATGACCCCAAAACACACAGCTAAAAACACCCAAGAATGGCTAAGAGTGAAACATTGGACTATTCCTAAAGTGTCCTTCTATGAGCCCTGATCTAAATCCTATTGAACATCTGTGGAAGGAGCTGAAACATGCCATCTGGAGAAGGCACCCTTCAAACCTGAGACAACTGGAGCAGTTTGCTCATGAGGAGTGGACCAACATATCTGCTGAGAGGTGCAAAAGTCTCATTGACAGTTACAGAAATCATTTGATTGCAGTATTTATTTATTTAGCGAATGCAAAGTCCTTAAGCCAAGTAGTTGCCTCCTGGTTTGCTGTATGGAGGGTGTGTATCCTCCTTCTAGTCTTTGGAGCGGGCAAGCCTCTATGATGTGTTCCATAGTTTGCTCCTCTCCACATGCGCACAGTGGGCTAGGGCTACTGCCCCATCTGTGAAGGCTGCGCAAGCAGGGGCCATGTCCAGTCCTGAAGCGATTGAGTGTAGACCACTGTCTCCTTGGGAGGTTGGTGCCCGGGACCTGTTGGTTGGGGTTTATCACCATGGGGGGCAATGGATCAGCGTTCTCGTCGCGCCCTCCGCCAGTACCCGGGCTCGCCTGGGGAAGCTAATGATCCTACCAGCAGACTAAATTCGAAGAGACGCCGCCTCTGTGCCAAGTCAAAGAAGAATCCTAGTCACAGTCCTAAAGCCGAAAGCAAACAGCCCCAAGAGCACTTTGTGGTAGGATCTGCCCTTCGGCATATTTGATTGCAGTGATTGCCTCAAAAGGTTGTGCAACAAAATATTAAGTTAAGGGTACCATCATTTTTGTCCAGGCCTGTTTCATGAGTTTGTTTTTTAAAGTAATTCTGTTGAACCACAATTCAAAAGCATTGTCTATGATTTTCAATGGTTAATTTTCATAGAATTTTTATTTATTACCATTTTTTGTCAGATTCAGGTTATTTCTGTGACCATTGTGGGTTTTTCTTTCATTTAACAGAGGGGTACCAACAGTTTTGTCCACAGCTGTACACCTCTGAAGACTTGTAAAATGGAGCTATAGGGAATGGGCACGTGACGTCACCTGACAGAAAAACTGCAAGGAATCGTGGGAAAACAGTTCAGCTTGTCTGCACTTCGTAGTGAGCAATGAATGTGGTAAGGCTGGCGTGTCCACCAAATGCCTTTTTTTTCTGCTGTGGGTGACTCTTTTCTATTTATTTTCTATGTAGTCCAGCGTTTAATGCACTCGGTGCCCTCAGCGCAAAAATGCTGTCGGCAGTCAGCACTGTGCTCATGGCGGCTGAAAGCTGAAAAAAGTTCAACTTTCTCAGCGTTGCAGCGCTCATTAGCTGCACACCTCTCTCGCCAGCCGATCACCATCGGCTTAAAACTATACCATGATCAATATTTAACAGCCAAAGCTTGGAGGAACGTGTATTTTCTTACCAAGTTTTGATGTGATTTATTCCAGTGAGTGGAGACGTAACTCACGACCAATCGAACGCGAGTTTTCAACCTAGCCAAAATATAAAGAAATCATCTTTTTCCGGGTCCGTTTTTGCACACTTCCTTCAAATTAAATATCATTTTGAAGGTCTTTCAATACAGAATATGGAAATAGCGTTACATCAGTTTGAAAATGTCCTCAGAGTGACTCATTTTGCCAGCACGGGTCACAACTGTCACAAACTGAGCCCGTGTTTTCTGTCGGCTCGGTTCTGACCGTTCTTGGTGGCTCAGGCATTGAGGTGATTATGTGTTGTTATCATTTGATTTCTCGCGTGTTTGCATGTCTGTGTACTGTTTCTTTTCCATGCCTGTAGCCGCCGCTCCTGGCCGGTCCGGCCACCAACCCCCCTCTCTGACAGTCAGCTGTTCGCCCTGGTAATCTCTGTCCGCCGCCTCGCCCAGGTACTTTCCAATCTGTCACGCCAGCGGTGTTTGCACTTAGGCAGCGCTTTGCCAGTCAAGACACCGCTGGACCATTGTACAGTTCACACGGTCGTTTCCACTGTGTAACCATCACGTCGGTGAAGGACTGCTTGTAGTGTGCTCGCTGGGACGCTTGGATTACTCGGACAGTGGCGCCAGTGCTGTGAGTAATACTGTTTGCGTTTCGTGTGGCATTTTGTGCTGCTACGCTTTATTGTAGGCCTTTCCTCGTGTGGCACAACTGCTACGCTTTGGCACTGCTGCCCAGTTTATTCTCCCCGTCCTGTCGAGCATCCTGAAGACTATAAGTTACCCGAGCTGTCTTGTCGTTTTGTATTGTCTGTTTTTGTATCAATAAATGTGTGTTTGGTGTAACCCTGCACTTAAGTCCATTCTGCCTTCTCCTCCTCCGTGCGCTTTTCCACAGCGCACGGGGAGTTCATGACAACAAATCGAAATCACCGCACACTTTGAGTGACAGGTCAAGCGGTTGGTTGGGGGCTGGGATCGAACCCAGGATCCCCCGGCCAAGGGTGAGCTGCTGTGCTGCCGCAGTGCTAACCACTCCGTCACTGCGCTATGTCTGTCAAAGGAGCTTTGTTGTCAGTACTGTTGTGAATATTATTATTATAGGTGAGCACCGTTAATAGTGTCAGGTGAAGCACACAGTATATACGGTGTGAAAAAGTGTTTGCCCCCTCCCTGATTTCTCATTTTTTGTGTTTGTCGCACTGAAATGTTTCAGATCATCAAGCAAATTTTAAATATTAGACAGAGATAACACAAGTAAACACAAAATGCAGTTTTAAATGAAGGTGTTTATTATTAAGGGGGAAAAAAAATCCAAACCTACATGGCCCTGTGTAAAAAGGTATTTGCCCCCTAAACCTAATAACTGGCTGGGCCACCCTTAGCAGCAACAACTGCAATGAAGCATTTACGATAACTGGCAGTGAGTCTTTTACAGTGCTGTGGAGGAATTCTGGCCCTCTCATCGTTGCAGAATTGTTGTAATTCAGCCCACATTGGAGGCTTTCGAGCAGGAACCACCTTTTTAAGATCATGCCACAGCAACTCAATTGGATTCAGCTCAGGACTTTGACTAGGCCACTCCAAAGTCTTCATTTTGTTTTTCTTAAGCCATTCAGAGGTGGACTTGCTGGTGTGTTTTGGATCATTGTCTTGCTGCAGAACCCAAGTGCGCTTCAGCTTGAGGCCAGGGAACAGATGGCCGAACATTCTCTTTCAGGATTTTTTTGGTAGACAGCAGAATTCATGGTTCCATTACCAAAGCAAGTCTTCCAGGTCCTGAAGCAGCAAACACAGCCCCAGACCATCACACTACAACCACCATATTTTACTGTTGGTATGATGTTCCTTTTCTGAAATGCTGTGTTACTTTTACGCCGGATGTAATGGGACACGCACCTTCCAATAAGCTCAACTTTTGTCCCGTCAGTCCACAGAGTATTTTCCCAAAAGTTTTGGGGATCATCAAGATGGTTTCGGGCAAAACTGAGACTGTTGAGGAAGGAAGCAGATGAGACACGAGCTAGACGACACACGAATTTTATTCTTTCTTCAACATCAATTACAGTAAAAATCTGCCTGGGTCTCTGAGCACCTTCTTTTTATAACCTTTAATTCTATGCCATGAGACCCAGGAAGCCCAACACAATACAATCAGTGGAACAAAGATATGGGTGGCACAGTAACATCACATAATGCTAGACCCACTTCCTACACCCTCTCTTCCTTCAGCGGCTCTGGCGCCTCCTGAACTCCCCGGGGGGCGAATAATCCTTTCTGTTCCCTCTGAGACCCCCGGTACCACTTCCTCCTTCAGTCCATTGCTCCCTCTTCCCCCCGTCTCCCGACTCTGGGTGGAGAATTCCCAACATGATATTGCCCACGACCAGTGGAGACATCACAGAGCAAGGGAGGGCACCCTTCTCGCACCACCCTGCTCTCCAGCTTTAACCCAGCAGGTGCAGACTGGAGCATGCAAATGTCCACATCCCCAGCTTGCTCCGCGGCCATGGCAGGGAAATCTATTCCCATGTAGACCGGGGGAGACTAACGTGTGCGACAGGCAATTGGCCACGATGCCTGAGCTTACTGGCAACGTGTTGAATGTCGGACATAACTCCGAGATCTGCGGGCCAAATGCCGTTGCTGCCGGGCCGACCACGGTTCCGAGATCTCGGACATCGCGTACATCAGCAGCTTATGGTCAATGACTGCGGTGAACTTGCGCCCCTCTAGCCAAAACTGGAAATGGCGCATCGCCAAGTGGAGAGCCAACAATTCTCTGTCGAACGGGCTGTATTTGTGTTCATTGTCGCGCAAAGTTGGACTGAAAAATACTAGCAGCTGCCATGAACCGAAGACGTACTGCTCCACCACTGCTCCAATGGCAATGTCAAACGCCTCCGTGGTGAGCGCTGTCCATGCCACCGGGTCCTGATGGGCTAGCAAAGCGGCAGCCACAAGCGCTGTTTTGGCATCTGTGAAAGCCTGGACTTGCTTCAGGAGTTCAGTTGATGTTTTCCGTGGGCCTCTTTTGCTTCAGCAAGGTATACAACGGGCTGCATCAGGCTGGGGCTGCCCCGGGGCGAGGAAACGGTTATAAAAATGACCATTCCCAAAAACTCCTGTAGGGACCTCATGGTCTGTGGACGCGGAAAGTCCGACACAGCGCACCACCTTATCCGGTAGCAGAATTCACGCCCTCCGGCGAAATACTGTGGCCCAAAAAACTGATCACTGACACACCGAACTGGCACTATGCTGGGTTCACTATGAGCCCATGCGCTTCCAACCTCTGGAAGACTATCTTGAGATGGACGATGTGTTCCTCCTCAGATTGCTAACCACCAGAATGTCATCTAAGTAGACAAAAATGAGGAGGCAGTCACAGAGCACTGCGTCTATCATTCTCTGAAGGTCTGTGCCACACCTTTTAAGTCCGAATGGCACGTGTAACAAATTCAAAAAGGCCGAAAGGAGTATTACCGCTGTTTTAGGAACATCT
Organism: Pholidichthys leucotaenia; assembly: GCA_020510985.1. NCBI lineage: Eukaryota > Metazoa > Chordata > Actinopteri > Cichliformes > Pholidichthyidae > Pholidichthys > Pholidichthys leucotaenia. The sequence goes on from CM035848.1 coordinate 31,685,322, forward strand.
TCCGTGTGCACCGGGACCTGGTGGTAACCGCGGACCAGATCCACTTTTGGAAAAACACGTGTCCTGGCCAGGTGCATGGAAAATCCTGCATGTGCGGGATGGGATACCAATCGTGTTCCATGGCGTTGTTCAAGCGCCAGAAACTGCCGCACAGTCGCCACGACCCGTCAGCCTTAGGCACTATGTGTAGCGGGGACACCCACAGGCTGTTGGAGTGCCTGATGATGCCCAACTGCTCTAAGTTGGCAAACTCCTTGTGCGCGCCCGGCTAGTTTAGCTGCATCCAGGCTCCGAGGTCACATGAACACCGGCAGGCCTTTTGTAGTTATGAAGTGTTAGACCCCGTGTTTTGTTACTGTAGCCAAAAAAGTCAGGACCGTGAGTGCAGGGAACTGTACAAGTAAATGCTGGTACTTACCCCCTGGAGCTATAACATTAGCCAGTGTTGCTGACCCAGCTCCCCAAGCTGTGCAAGGCAGGGAGGTGAAAGAGACAGCATCCACTAAACATCTACTGGCAACATCGACTAATAACCCATAAGGCACATAAAAAATCTGTGCCTAAAATGGGGCAGAACTTGCAGCTACCACAAAGTCCCACTGGAAATTGTGTCCGTGCAAGCATATTGTCAGTGTCTGTTCGCCATACGTCCTGAAGGTGGATCCGTTGGCGCTGTGACTTGGGACCATTGCCTCCTGGCTAACCTATCTGCACTGACCAGCAGGATGAAGCTCTTTCTGGGAGCCGGAGTCCACCAAAAACCGTCTCCCCAAACGTGTGTCCGTGACATAAAGCAGCTTGTTCCTGTCGCCAGCGGTTGCAGCTGCTACAGACTGCTGGCTGTGCCATCTTCCCAGCTTTTTCAGTTGGCATGGCGGGCAGGCAGCATTGGGGCGTTTGAGGCCAAAATGGCGATGATAGAAACAGATCTCTCCGTTCCTCCGTCTCTTGGTGTCCGTTCTGGCTACCACCAACAGCTCCTCAACCTCATTGGAGTCCCTCATCGATGCTGGTGCCACTGCCTGCACGCTGAGAGTTCTGGTTACCAAAATGATGTGGTCCGCTTCCTGCACTAGGGCGCGGTGGTCTTTGGTAACCAGCTGCGGCGAGTTGGCCAGGATCGCCCTCGCTGTAGCAGGTAGGTTCCTAAGGAACAAGTGGACGAACAGGAAAGATTCGTTGTCCTTCCCCCTCAGCGCCAACATGCTCTCCATGAGCTCCACGGCTGATCTGTCACCTAACTATGATCGTGTTAGGATTCTCTCTGCCCTCTCACTGTCAGACAAGGTATAGCGCTGGAGTAGCATCCGCTTGAGTGCTTCATATTTTCCTTGGGCCGGCGGCTCCTGGCGCAGGCTCATCACCTGTTGCGTGGTGCGCGCATCCAGCGCAGCGCTCACATAGTAATATTTCGTGTTGTCCGTTGTTATCCCACAGAGTGTGAACTGGGCTTCTATATGCAGGAACCACGCAGTCAGGTTGTGAAACCAGAAGTCTGGGAGCTTGACTGAGACAGTGCATGCGGAACTGGTGCTCTCCCTCCCAGTAGTCTCCAGGGCAGTGCTCAGCCCGTTCTCCATGGCATGTCTTGAGATCACCAATGTGGAGGAAGGAAGCAGACAAGGCACAAGCTGGACGACACATGAACTTTATTCCTTCTCCAACATCAAGTACAGTAAAAATCTGCCTGGGTCTCTGAGCACCTTCTTTTTATAACCTTTAATTCTGTACCATGAGACCCAGGAAGCCCAACACAATACAATCAGTGGAACAAAGACATGCGTGGCAAATTAACATCACATAACGCCAGACCCGCTTCCTACACTCTTTCTTCCTTCAGCCACTCTGGTGCCTCCTGAACTCCCCAGGGGGCGAATAGCCCTTTCTGTTCCATCTGAGACCGCCCGTTACCACTTACTCCTTCAGTCCATTGATCCCTCTTCCCCCTGTCTCCCGACTCTGGGTGGAGAATTCCCCACACAGTGCCACCACAAGCGAGCCTTTATGTTGTTTTTGCTCAGCAGTGGTTTTTGTTTTGGAACTCTGCCATGCAGGCCATTTTTCCCAGTCTCTTTGTTATAGTGGAGTCATGAACACTGACCATAACTGAGACAAATAAGGCCTGCAGTTATTTGGATGTTGTTGTGATGTCTTTTGTGACCTCTTGGATGAGTCATCACTGCGCTCTTGGGGTAATTTTGGTTGGCCAGCCACTCCTGGGAAGGTTCACCACTGTTTCAGGTTTTTGCCATTTGTGGATAATGGCTCTCACTGTGGTTCGCTGGAGTCCCAAAGCTTTAGAAATGGCATTATAACCTTTTCCAGACTGATAGATCTCAGTTACTTTGTCTCTCATTTGTTCCTGAATTTCTTTGGATCGCGGCATGATGCCTAGCTTTTGAGGATCTTTTGGGCTACTTCACTTTGTCAGGCAGATCCTATTTAAGTGATTTCTTGATTGAGAACAGGTGTGGCAGTAATCAGGCCTGGGTGTAGCTACAGAAACTGAACTCAGCTTTCCAAAGGTGTGATAAACCACAGTTATGTTTTAACGGTGTGTGTGTGTGGGGGGGGGGTCACCTTTTTACACAGGGCCATGTAGGTTTGGATTTTTTTTCCCCTTAATAATAAACACCTTCATTTAAAAACTGCATTTTGTGTTTACTTGTTATCTTTGTCTAATATTTAAATTTGTTTGATGCTCTGAAACATTTAAGTGTGACAAAGATACAAAAAAAAGAGAAATCAGGAAGGGGGCAAACACTTTTTCACACCACTGTACATTGCTAGAAGAACAAAGTGTTAGGACAATTGCATCAACTTATTATTTTTCCAAGTATCTATTAACAAGTATTTAAGGGAACGAGCTGAGACACACAGAGATTTCTTGAATTATATATAGAGTTATGGCGGTAATGCTCCTGTAAGCTGGTTGCCAACTGCCAATCAAATCTAAAAGAAGAAGAAGAACAAGTATTTGAGAAGATAAAACAACAAAACTAACAGTAACCCATTCGTCCAGGGAGTTCCATGATAAGACCCTGTATCAGCAAACCCCCTCATTTTTTTGGGGGGGGGGGGGTCTCTTGTCCACTGAAAAAATTATTCAAGCAAAAACTGTACAGGAGATTCACTAAAATATAGATTTATTAATTTGATGAAGGCAGCCAGCTTGAATACAACAGGATCTTCCATCCATGGCCATCAGAAGACTCCAAACAATGGTCATTCTACTGGGGCACTGTCGAGTGCATCCTCACCAGCTGCATCATGGTGTGGCATGGAAGCTGCACCGCCTCCTGCCGAAAGACACTACAATGCACAGTGATGGCAGCCAGCAAGATCATTGGTGCCCCTCTGTCCCCCCTCTCGGACATCTACCTCACCCGCAGAGCCATCAACATTGCAGGCAACACCTCTCACCTTTCACACTTCCTCTTCAGCCCCCTGCCCTCAGGGAAAAGGTACCAGAGCCTCTGGGCCTGCTCCACAAGACTGCTAAACAGCTTTGTTCATCAGGCCATAAGGACCCTGAACTCAGTCCCCCCCCCCAACCCCACCTGGGCCATAACACACTCACTCACTCAATAACTACCTCAGCTGTTGGCACAGAAGGACTGGCACACCAACAGCAATACATTTGCTGCTGTATGTCTCTGCACTTTACTGCAACCATTTGCACAAATACCATATCTGCTGCTGTCTGTGTCCATCATTGCAATACTGATCATGTGCAGTCCTATCTGTCACTGTCTGCACCTGCACTACTGCATTGAACTTGCAACTACAAGTATTACTGCTTTACTTTTCTGTATATAGGATTGCTGGGTTTCATCATCGTTTATCGATTATCTTTATTTGCACTATGGGATGTCTGGGTCTATCTTTTGTCACTATTTGCACTACGGGTAGCATTACTGTATATACACTGCTGTTGTTTTTCCAGCCTTATTCCTTTTTCTTTTTTATATTGTGTACACCACTGAAGAGACAGAGAAATGCCATTTCAATTCTCCTGTATGTCCTGTACATATATTGACAAATAAAATCTTTGAATCTTTGATGTTACAGAAGGTTTTGTAGGGATGGTGGAAATTTCTGCTCAGCTCCAGTCTCACAATTTCTTAATATAACCTGATCAGATTGAACACATACTCTACTCACTCCTCGCACCTGTTTTCCCCTCTTTGATTCATAAGTTGAACAGGTACTAGACTAGGCGTCAAACAGTCTGGATAAACACATGATATAAGTATTGCAGGTCGTCGTGACTGAGCAGTATTTTTTTCATTCTCACACTCATAAAATATCCATGATCTATATTTAGTATTGACGGGTACTCACTTCAGAATACGCCATCGGCAACACAGCAGAACTGTCGCATTCATGCCAACAAGATACGTAAAAACACCCCTAACATACAAAAGATAGTTTTCTACCCATAGGACATTAATATTATAGCTAGACATTTTTATTCATTACAGTATTTTTATATTCTCAAGTTTTAAAAATGTGAAACTCATACACCATTCTTTAAAAAGTTAAAATTCCATTGACTATTAAGTTAATTCTCTTCCATGTGGTGTATAGAGGTAGAGCCTATCTCAAAGTCTATGATCTTAGGGTCAATTCTCTGGTAGCTATAATAATAATAATAATAGATTAGATTTACAGACGTGGACAAAATTGTTGGTACCCCTCTGTTAATGAAAGAAAAACCCACAATGGTCACAGAAATAACTTGAATCTGACAAAAGTGGTAATAAATAAAAATTCTATGAAAATTAACCAATGAAAATCAGACAATGCTTTTGAATTGTGGTTCAACAGAATTATTTTAAAAATCTAATTATATTATTATAAAAATCTAATTATTTTAAATAAAATTTAAAAATCAGTCAGTCGGCCTATTTAAAGGGTGACAAGTAGTCACTGTGCTGTTTGGTGACATGGTGTGTACCACACTAAACATGGACCAGAGGAAGCAAAGGAGAGAGTTGTCTCAGGAGATTAGAAAGAAAATTATAGACAAGCATGTTAAAGGAAAAGGCTATAAGACCATCTCCAAGCAGCTTGATGTTCCTGTGACTACAGTTGCACATATTATTCAGAAATTTAAGATCCACGGGACTGTAGCCAACCTCCCTGGACATGGCCGCAGGAGGAGGTGGATAATACGAATGGCCGACTGACTGATTACAAGTTTATAGACACCTGTGATGTTAATTAGAGGACACATCTTGGTTGAACATGTCCCTATGGTCACATTATTTTCAGTCTTTTCTAGGGGTACCATCATTTTTGTCCAGGCCTGTTTCATGAGTTTGTTTTTTTTAAATAATTCTGTTGAACCACAAGTCAAAAGCATTGTCTGATTTTCATTGGTTAATTTTCATAGAATTTTTATTTATTACCACTTTTGTCAGATTCAAGTTATTTCTGTGACCATTGTGGGTTTTTCTTTCATTAACAGAAGGGTACCAACAATTTTGTCCACGTCTGTATATGGTGCTTTACATGTCAAGTGACATCTCAAAGCACTTATAGTGAGTCCATTATTCATTCACTCCAGATAGACATTGATAGTGGTAAGCCACTTCTGTAGCCACAGCTGCCCTGGGGCAGACTGACGGAAACGTGGTTACCAGTCCTCTCCAACCACTACTGAATATTTATACACATTCATACCCAGTGTCATGGATACTGGAGGCAAGGTGGGTAAAGTGCCTTGCTCAGGGACACAACGACAGGATGGCTGGGGAGAGCGGGATTCGAACTGCCAACCCTCTGGTTATTGGATGATCCGCTTTTCCTCCTGAGCCACTGCTCCTGTGTGCTTGCTTTGTGTGTTAACTTTCCTCTCCCCATTCTATTCTGCTGAGCACCAAGCTACAAGGCGGAAAGTATTATTTTATGGTCTTTGGTATGACTTGGCTGGGGCTTGAACCCACAATCTCACTACTGTGAGGTGAATGCTCTACCACTAGAGCACCACACCAGTATCAACTATAATATCAGAATCAGAATCAGATTTATTGCCATTGTTCATGTAGTACACAAACTAGGAATTTGTCTCGGTGCAATGCTGCAACATTAAACATGATAAAATAAAAGAAATAAACTATACATGCAATAAAGTGTAGAATAAGAATGAGTAATACTAGTCAGCAGTTAAAATATATTAGCGAGCAGCAGATAATGTGGAGAACCATATAGTGCAGTCAGTAATGCAAGAAGAAAACAGTGATGATTGACATGAGTCTGGTTGAGCTGCTGTACATAGTGCACAAGAGTTAATAAGTCACTTAGTGTTCAGCAGTCTGATGGCAGAGGGGAAGAAGCTGTTCATGTGACGGGAGGTTTTAGTCTGAATGGACCAAAGTCTTCTACCTGAGGGGAGAGGGGCAAACAATACGTGACCAGGGTGTGAAGGATCAGCTATGATCCGGCCAGCACGCCTCCGGGTCCTGGAGATGTACAGATCCTGGAGAGATGGGAGCTTGCAGCCGATCACCTTCTCAGCAGTGCGCACGACGCGCTGCAGCCTTAGTCTGTCCCTGGCAGTGGCTCCTGCGTACCACACGGTTATGGAGGTGGTGAGGATGGACTCGATGATGGCTGTGTAGAACTGCACTAACATCTTGGTGGGTAGCTTGAGCTTCCTCAGCTGCCGCAGGAAGAACATCCTCTGCTGGGCCTGTTTGATGAGGGAGCTGATGGTTGGCTCCCACTTGAGGTCCCTGGTGATGGTGGTGCCTAGGAAGCGGAAAGAATCAGCAGTAGTGATGGGAGAGCCTGTGAGGGTGAGGGGGGCAGAGGGGTTGTGACTTTCCTGAAGTCCACAATCATCTCCACTGTCTTCAGAGCGTTCAGCTGCAGGTTGTTGTTGTTGCACCAGGACGCCAGCTGGGCCACCTCTCTCCTGTAGGCGGACTCGTCGCCATTGGAGATGAGCCCGATGAGGGTGGTGTCGTCCGCAAACTTGATCAGCTTGACAGACTGGTGGCTGGAGGTGCAGGAGTTGGTATAAAGGGAGAAGAGTAGGGGGGAAAGTACACAGCCCTGGGGTGATCCGGTGCTGATGCTAACAGAGTCTGAGACAGTCTTTCCCAGCCGCACATGCTGCCTCCGGTCCGTCAGGAAGTCGGTGATCCACCTGCAGAGGGAGTCAGGCACGTTGAGCAGGGACAGCTTGTCCCGGAGCAGAGCGGGGCGGATGGTGTTGAATGCGGAGCTGAAGTCCACAAACAGGATCCTGGCGTAGGTTCCCGGGGAGTCCAGGTGCTGCAGGATGGAGTGGAGGGCCAGGTTGACTGCGTCGTCTACAGACCTGTTGGCTCGGTAGGCAAACTGCAGCGGGTCCAGGAGGGGAGTGGTGATGGACTTGAGGTGGGGCAGGACCAGGCGCTCAAAGGACTTCATGACTACAGAGGTGAGTGCTACAGGTCTGTAGTCGTTAAGTCCAGTGATCCGTGGCTTCTTGGGGACAGGGATGATGGTGGAGGATTTGAGGCAGGTCGGCACGTGGCTTTGCTTAAGGGAGGTGTTAAAAATGTCTGTGAAGACAGGAGCCAGCTCTTTCGCACAGTGTCTCAGGGTGGAGGGAGACACGCCGTCTGGACCGGGGGCCTTGCGCGGGTTCAGTCTGGAGAACTGTTTGAGCACGTCCTGCTCACTGATGACAAGGGCAGGGGGGGAGGAGGGGGGGCTGCCTTTGATGAAGTAGGGACCGTGGAGGCTGTGGAGCTGGAGGGAGGGGGGGAGTTGGACACAGCTGACGAGGTGTCAAAACGGGCATAGTGTTGGGACAGTCTTTGACAAAGGGCTTTGTCATCCTGACCTTTAGGAGCCTGAGGCCGATAGTTGGTGATTTGCCTCAGTCCTCTCCACACAGAAGCCGAGTCGTTAGCAGTAAACTGCTGCTGGAGTCTCTCAGAATACACAGATTTAGCTCTCCTCAGCTCTATGTTAAACCGATATTTAACCTCTCTGTAGCAGTCCCTGTCTCCACTTTTCAGCACTGTTTCCTTCTCCTTCCTGATCTGTCTGAGCTTAGCAGTGAACCAGGGCTTGTCATTTGAGTACCTCACCCTGGTGCGCGATGGAAGAATGCTCTCCTCACAAAAGTGGATATATGAGTTCACAGTGTCCGTGTACTATATGTACTATATCTGTAATATCCCTCATATACTGTAATAATGCAGAATTCAAGACGTGTTTAAACTCCCATTTACCTTTTAACATGAATACGTCATCAAAGTGTAGCCAGAACGGTCTGCATATCCTGACTACACTGCCTTGTGTTCTGGTGCACAATTAGAAGCTGGACACCGGCAGAGCTTGTTGAACTCAGGTTTATTCCTGGGTTAATGTAGAGACAGCAAAATGCTGTCAACATGGGCTTTAACTTCACAAAAACACACCTAACGTGAGAAAAAGACCATTTCAAATGTGTCTTCACATGAAGATATGGTGGGAGACAGCACATGCAGCAACAGAGCCACATTTTAGCTCACTCTCAAACTCTCTCCAAAGTAACTTCACAGGTAAAATATATAACAAAAACTAACTTGGATTATCTGCACAACTGATATCAAGCACATCTGAGCAGTAGTGTACACTTTAACCAAATTGGAACGGTGAATTTTCATGTTATGAACGAGCTGTCCCAAGTACATACCTCTTGCAGTGAGGCTCCCTACAGACAGATGAGAGGGCAGAGATTATGCAATACAGCCGTCTGACAACTATGAATCAGCAGAGGGGGCCATAACAACACATTGCTCCAAAATACCATAACTTAAAGAAAAACAAAACAGGAACCCAGACACATGGGGTGCACAAGCCAGTGTACTCCTAGTGCCGGTCCCAGGCCTGGGTAAATGGGGAGGGTTGTGTCACGAAGGGTATCCAACATAAAACCTTTGCCAAATCAAACATGTGGATCATGATGAATGAGACTTTCATACCGGATCGGTCAAGGTCTTGGGTTAACAACGACCACCACCGGTGCTGTTAACCAACAGGGTGCCAGTGGAAATTGGGCTACTGTTGGTCGAAGATCGAGGAGGAGGAGAGGGAAAAAACGTGTTGGGATGGAGAGAGAGAAAAGGAAAGGTAGAAGTGTGGAGGTGAGAGTAGGGACATTAAATATAGGGACTATGACTGGTAAAGGCAGAGAGTTGGCTTATATGATGGAGAGAAGAAAGGAAGATATACTGTGTGTTCAAGAAACAAGATGAAAGAGAAGCAAGGCTTGGAGCTTTGGAGGTAGATTTAAACTGTTCTACCATGGTGTAGATAGGAAGAGAAAATGAGTAGGAGTAATCTTGAAGGAAGAGTATGTGAAGAGTGTTCAGGAGGTAAAGAAGGAGTCAGACAGAATCATGAGTCTGAAGCTAGAAGTCAAAGATGTGATGTTGAATGTTGTCAGTGCGTATGCCCCACAGGTTGGATGTCAGGTAGAATAGAAAGAGGAATTCTGGAATAAATTGGATGAAGTGGTAGAGAGTGTTTCCAGACGAGAGGGAGTGGTGATTGGAGCGGACTTTAATGGACATGTAGGTGAAGGGAACAGAGGTGATGAGGAGGTCCTGGTAGGTATGGTCTTGAGGAGAGAAATGTGGAAGGACAGCTGGTTGTGGATTTTGCTAAAGGGATGGAAATAGCTGTGGTGAACACATACTTGAAGAAGAGAGATGAACATAGGGTGACTTACAAGAGTCGAGGGAGGCGCACACAGGTGGACTACATCTTATGCAGAAGGAGAAATCTGAAAGAGATAGGAGACTGCAAGGTGGTGGCAGGGGAGAATGTAGCCAGACAACATTGGATGGTAGTCTGTAGGATGACGTTGAAAAGCAAGAAGTGGAAAACAGTGAAGGCAGAGCCAAAGATTAAGTGGGAGAAGTTCCAAAAGGAAGAAAGTTGCACAGAGTTCAGGAAGATGTTGATACAGGCTCTGGGTGGTAGGGAAGAATTACCAGATGACTGGGAAAGTACAGCAAAAGTATTGAAGGAAACAGATACAAAGGTATGTGGTGTATCCAGTAGACACAGGAAGGATGACAAGGAGACTTGGTGGTGGAATGAGGAGGTATAGGAAAGCAATCAAAGGAAGAGGTTAGCAAAGAAAAAATTCAGAATTCAAAAAAATTCAAACATTTATTTCAAACTCAGGGTTCATATTAAATGCAGGACTAAAATGAGTAGAAAATAAATAAATAAATAAATAAATAAAAGTATATACAGATCAGCAGACACTCGGCGCTCTTGTAACAACAATAACATACAATATTGGACTCAGTATAAAATGGAACGCCACCACTTTCAAATGCTGGAGTGAAGTGTGAGTGACGAGTTGACAATTGCTGATATAAGATGATTGTTACATGCCAGCAACCTTCTCATAAAACTGTAAACATTCTTTCGTATCAACTCGCCAAAAGACGGAATGTTCAAGGACACAAACATCTTGCTTGCGCTCGACCTTCGTGGTATATCTGACAACCTTCTTAGGGAGTTATTATATGTAATGCGGATTTTGTTCCTAACAGCAACATTGCTATTAAACATAAAGGCGAGCAGTACATTGAGGTACAGAAGGTCTTGAACAACATACATTTGACATCAGGAGAACATCTATGGAAATTTCGCAACAGTAAATTTGTTTGAGCATAGAGTTTCCTGAGTTGCCTGTTACAATCAACATTGGTCTTATCAGATTCAATCCACACACCTAGGTATTTGACTTTTTCAACAAAGTTCAAGCTATTACCGACAAAACAAAACAAAAAACAAAACAAAACAAAAGTGGCATAACAGGATTTGACGTATTGACACCCTTCGGTTTGAAAGCCATACACAGATTTAGTACAGTTGAACAAGATATCATTTTTTTCACTAAATTTTTCACATACCGAAAGGAGATGTTGCATCACTGCAGTAGACAAACTTAACAAACATAGATCATCAGCATAGAAAATGTGATTTAACAGTGCACCGTTAAAGGAGCCGCCCACATTAGTATTGTTCAACAGTACAATGAGATCATCAACATAGACATTAAACAACAAGGGTGACAGTATACCACCTTGTTTAACACCGTTGGTCACATGAAATTTGGATGAGGTAACATTGCCCCACTTAACAACCATAGACTGCCTTCTGTACCAGTATAACAGGATGCTAACAATGAATCAGAATCAGAATAAGTTTATTGCCAAGCACATTTACAAGTAAATAACAGGTAAATATACGAGGAATTTGACTTGACACTGAAACGTCATAAATGACATTCTCAGTGACGCAGCGAGCCGTGGAGGCGCCTGTCAGTAGGAGGGGAACAGAAGAAGGCAATGGGGAGGAGGGAGGGGTGGACACAATAGGAGAGAGAAAAAAGCATTGTTTATCAGAATAAAGTTCATATATGACCGATATTATGATTACAAGAAAAAAACTCTCATTGCACAATTAGCAGACAATAGAATCCACACAATGACACAAAGAGAGCAGTGAGTGTATATCTTCGAGTCAGTATAGTGGATCAGTTTGTGTAAGTTGAGTGCAATCAGTGGCAATCAGTTGGAGGACAACAATGTCTCTTCCTCAGCAGATGTTATGACTACAGTCTGAAGCAAAGGCCAGTGTCCTTGAGCACGGCAGATGGAATAGTTTTGCCAGACAGCTGTCCTTGAGAGTCAAATGCTGCCCGCCAGTGTTATGAAAACAAATATACTGTTGATTATCTGGAGGACTGAGTGCTGAGGGAGCCGAAAGAAACAGGTCGAATAGCACTGACTTCAGAGAAAAAACTTTCTATTCTCTTACGGATTCAGTGCACCAATTCCTTCATGGCCGGGCGTTGAAATCAATTCATGGACAGCTCTCAGCGTGATCGTGATGTAATCCATTTTCCTGTACAGTTCTCCATTGGCCGCTGTCAGAGTCCTGCCCAGTTGGTCAATTTGATGGGTGAGCTTCGCCGGGTTCGCTTTTTGATAAGCTCTATCCATCTTCTTCAGTTTGCGGTACACCAGAACAATCCCAAATCCAATCAGTAGAATTCCGATGACCATTGCTCCGAAAAGATATAAATCTTCGATATCTTCAATAGAAAGATCACAAAGGCACAAGAGTTTCCAATTACTTGTGTCCTTCAAATAACCCGCAGCAGCAGTGCCTGCGGGACAGATCGGCTCCCCCAGGCCAGATTTCCTCGTTGAAAAAACAGTGTCAATTGCGTTCAAAGCCCAGCTTATTAAATCCATAATTTCATTCGATAATCAGCAGTAAGACACGCAGACAGACGATAGCAAGCTGGGATCCAGTCATTTAGGGAAGGAGAGAGATAAGGAGCCGGAGCTGGGAAGAAAAGCGTCTGCTCTCTTTGGAGGGCAGAAGTGAAGGGTAAATGTAAATGGTAATGTAAATAGGAATACCTCGATTGATCAGTTTTCTAAACAAACACCAGTGGTTAATCCTGTCAAAAGCTTTGCTAGCGTCTAGGAACGTAGCATAGACACTAGTGGATTGGCTTCTGAAGTAGTCAACAAATTCATGGAGTAGGTAAACAGCCTTGTCAGTTGAAAGAGCTGACTTGAAACCAAACTGATTGTCGTTTGTCCATAGATAATCCTCAATTCTGTTCAGAATTAAACCCTCTAACAATTTAGATATAACATTTGCAATAGCTATAGGTCTGTAGTTGTTCATATCAGACAGACTGGCACACTTGTTTTTCACCAAGGGAATAATAACAGAGTCCATTAACATATCTGGCATGTAATCATGAACCAAACATACAGTTAAAACACAATGATAACAGAATACACAATTAAAATCAGCATTGATGAGGCATTCCTGGTGAGACAGTCAAGGGCCAGCTGATTTGCCTTTCTTGAGAACTTTGATCAGTAAAGCAACTTCAAAAGGAGTAACAGCAGAAATATCGGAGGTATCAAACATGTCATTATACAGGCGAATATCGTGCATAACAGAATCCTTCATTGAAACATTCTTGACTGAGTTGAAATAGCTTCATATTGACATTTCCACTTTTCAGCAATATTAACATCACCAGTCACACCATCAATAGTGTTTTGATCTAACAGACCGGTGGGAGCTCATAGCCTTCATTTGTTTCCAGAATTCTACCATGTTCAGTTCACTCATATGACTAGCTAACTGGTCACATTTGATACTTTCTTCATTGCGCCTACATGCTCGTAGAGCATATTTGAACCTAGCCCTACAACTTTTCATGTTATCAAATACTGGACCAGAACGTGGTTTGCTATTACTCCTCCACCACAAAAAAGCATCCCGAGCAGCTGTGTGGAGCCTCGCTAACAACATCATTCCAGCCTGGGACGTTATATTGGGTGGCCACACTGTGACTAGGAATGCATTCACTCGCACAATAATTTAAAGCATCAACAATATCACTGTAAAACCTGTCGATAACATCCCTGTGTGCCGCACAATTACGGTTGTGACACCTGATGGCGTCCGTAGGAGCACAGATGTTACTGAGTTTTCCTACGAGTAAGTTTCTTATATCTGGACAGGTCTGACGCTTGTGGCATCACGCCATTTGTATGTCCTTCTGACCGTTGTGGCCTGAGGGAGCTTCCGGGGGCCACTTACAGCACTAGATACCTCAATATCCATAGATAAAGGTACATGATCGGAACTCACATAATCATACAGAACTTTGATATTTGATAAAAAGTGGATTTTGATTTTGATAAAAGTGGGATAGTCAGGGAGATGAAGAAAGTAGACAGGAGTATTTGGAATCTAGGAGCATGGCAAAGAGAGAGGTGGCAACGGCAAAGGAAAAGGCATATAGTGAGTTGTATGAGAGGCTGGACAACTAAGAATGGAGAAAAGGACTTGTATTAATTGACTAGACAGATCGACTTGGAAAGGATGTGCAGCAGGTTAGGTTGATGGGGGGGGCACTAGTGAGCACCAGATAGAGTAATCATGATCTCCAAGCTCCTCTCCAAGCTCAGATGTTTCAGTATTTCATTAAATATTTGATGACCTTCTGTTAATTTAACTTTCTGTTAAAAGTTATGATATGCCAAAGCAAAAGACAGAATGAGGAAAACTACAGGTCAAGGGACCAACGAGAGTGAGTTCCATCCACCACCAGAGCTAGCAGAACATGCTATGGCAGGCCCTGAGTCAAGCCAAGCGACTGAATCTGGAAGCATTGTTTTGGCAATACAGAGCATGAATAAAACAATGATTGATCAATTTGACGCACTAGAGGAAACTTTAGCATTCACCCAAGCATCTCTGGTAAGTCTGGGAAACTGTATCAGAAATTGAAGAGACTAATTCCAGCTATGATCATTGCCTCTCGCACACTGAACAAGTTTGCATGAAAATGTGTGTGAATGATGCACACAACTCCCAAAGTGATTGACCTTGAGGATCCCTCTAGAAGTCACAATATTAGAATTATTGGCTTCCCTGAAAAGATGGAGAATGGATGCCCTGCTGAGTTTTTGATGAGGTTTATCCCTGAGCTACTGTGTCAGCAATTTCTCAAGCCCAGTTGTGGTGGATCGAGCACACTGCCATGGGAGGCTGCCTTCAGAGGAAAACACGCCATTGTGCATAATGATAGCCCGGATTCATCTTTTCCAAATCAAGGAGAGGATACTACAGCTTGCCCCGTCAGCAGTCTCCCTGTTATACAACAGAAAGGTGATTCATCTCTTCCCCAATTTTCTGGTTGAGGTGATAAAGCAGCAGCAGGCTTTTGATGATGTCTGAAAGAAGTTTAAGGAGGCTGGGGCGAGGGTCGGCTTCATCTACCCAGCTCGACTCAAGATTACTTAAGGCAACTCTGTAAAGGTTATTTTCCTCCCTGCAGGAAGCCAAGGTGTTTGTGGGGACTGCAGCCTGAATATTATACATGCTCTGGTTGGCATACACTTTTCTTTATGTGACTTTTAATCTTGCAGGCATAAAGATCGGAATGTTCTTATGATTGCTGATTATGGGGTTTCTTTTTTGTATCAATGGGAGAATGAGCAGGGGCTCTTCTGTTAACTAGTTTTTTCTATGGTCCAGTGTCTTCTCTGGGAGTATAGGGGGAATGTGCTCTCACTTTGTTTTGGAAAGTGGGACAGGGGAGGAGGGAAGTTTGCATTTTTTCTTTATGTTGTTATTGATATTTTTAAGGGCATCATGTAACCCCCACCATGGCAAACCCAGATGTGATCAAAGACAAGTTTTACGAGGACTTTGAGACTCTCATTTAAGGTGTACTGAAGGAGGACAAACTCAGTGTTCTTGGAGACTTTAACGCCAGAGTTAGTTCAGACTACCAGACATGGGAGGGAGTCCTTGGGAGAAATGGAGTTGGAAAGTGCAACACAATGGTCTTCTCCTGTTGAAGACATGCACCT
Source organism: Pholidichthys leucotaenia (assembly GCA_020510985.1). Taxonomy (NCBI): domain Eukaryota; kingdom Metazoa; phylum Chordata; class Actinopteri; order Cichliformes; family Pholidichthyidae; genus Pholidichthys; species Pholidichthys leucotaenia. The sequence goes on from CM035848.1 coordinate 31,700,750, forward strand.
CTCATGACCTTCTGATCACCAATATTGTCTACCTCTTGCCAAACTGCAACAAGACCTCCTGGATGCATCGACACAGCAAGCATTAGCATCTGATCGATTACATCATTGTGAGGAGAGACAGGCAGGACGTTAGACTGATAAAGGCGATATGTGGTGCAGACTGCTGGACAGATCACAGACTCATTCTCTCAAAGCTCAACATGCAGATCCAGCCCAAACTGCATCCACAGGGGAAAAGGCAAACAAGCAGCTCAATGTCAGCAAGCTGGAATAGCAATCTGTCCGACAGAACCTCAGTGAGGACCTGGACAGCAAGCTTAGTCAGCTCGACCTCAGGGCGTACGGAGCAGAAGAAGACTGGGCAGCTTTCAGAAACCTAGTGTACAACACCTCACTCCCTCATCTGGGCCAGAACACGCATAAACACCAAGACTGGTTCGATGAAAACAATGATGACATCCAAAAGCTGCTTGATGAGAAGCGTGAAGCCACAGAGCGTACCAGCAAGACAGCAGATCTGCCTCTAAGAAGGCAAACCTTCAACTCCATCAAAGGAAAGGTGCAGGCAAAGCTCATAAAGATGCAGGACTTCTGGCTCAGCAAAAGGCAGATGAAATACAGCCAGTATGCTGACAGCAACAAACTCTGAACGCTTCTACAATGCCCTTAAGACCATCAACGGGCCTCAGTCTTCTGGAACATCACCACTGCTCAGTGCTGATGGGTCCACTCTCCTCACCGACAAGAACGCAATCCTGGAAAGATGGGCAGAACATTTCAGCAGCATCCTGAACAGACCTCATCCATCAATGCAGAATCCATCACCTCACATGCCCCAAGTAGAGGTGACACATGTCTCTGGCAGAACCTCCAACGGAATCAGAAGTCCAAAAAAGCGATCAAACTCCTTTCGAATGGCGAAACACCAGGCTCTGACTTCATCCAGTTGAAATCTACAGGGCAGGAGGACCAGTTCTAATATAGAAACTCACCGAGCTCTTTCAGACCATGTGGCAGCAGAAAGTTATCCCCCCAGGAGCTCAAGAACGCCTCTATTGTCCATCTCTACAAGAGAAAAGGAAACAGACAGTCCTGTAACAACCACCGTGGGATCTCTCTCCTCACCATCACCCGGCAAGATCCTCGCATAGAGTCCTTCTCTAACCCCTTCATTCAGCACATGGAAGGCGGTCACTGCCGAGAGCCATTGTGGCTTCAGAGACGGTCGTGGAACTGCTGACATGATCTTCGCGCACACCAACGTCAGGAGAAGTGTTAAGAGCAGAACATGGACCTCTTACACAAAATATGTAGATCTGACCAAGGCTTTTGTTACTGTCAGTCGTGCGGGGCTGTGGAAGATCATGGTGAAATTCGGCTGCCCAGACAAGTTCATCAGCATGGTGCACCAGTTCCATGATGGCATGCTGCTTGAGTACTGGAGACTCCTCCGAAGCTTTCCCATTCACCAACGGGGTTTAAGCAGGGCTGTGTACTCACTCCCACACTTTTCGCATGATGTTCACATCCATGCTGTTGATGCCTTCTGTGACAATGAAGAAAGTGCCATCAGGATCAGGTACAGGAAGGACGCCAGGCTCGTCAACCTGCAGAGGCTCCAAGCCAAAACCAAGGTGGAAGGGGACTCAGTGTTTGACTTCCTGTTCGCAGACGACTGCGCGCTCAATGCCTCTACAGAGGCCCAGATGCAGCAGAGCATGAACTGCCTCTCCACTGCTTGCAACAACTTTGGGCCTTCACAATCAGTACGAAGAAAACCGAGATCCTGCACCAACCGCACCGCAGAAGACTTCCATGGAAGCAGCCATCCCTGTCAACAGGAAGACCATCAAAGCTGTCGACAAGTTAACGTACTTTGGCAGCACACTCTCAGGTCTGTCAGCATCGACGATGAGGTCAATTCGTGCATTGCATGGCAAGCTCAGCATTCAGATGGCTATGTACAACAGTGTGGGAAAGGAGAGGCATCAGGCTGACCACAAAACTGAAGGTTGTACAAGGCAGGTGTCCTCCTTCCCTACTGTACGGCCCTGTGAGACTGGACAGTCTATTGGCACCATGCCAGAAAGCTTAACTGCTTCCACCTGAACTGTCTCAGAAAGCTCCTGAAGATCACCTGGCAGGACAAAATCCCATGCTGATGACAGCTTCATTGTGAACAGTGCCCTGTGGAACCAAATGATGAATGCCACTCAACTCCAGGCACATTTAAGGGAGGTGAGAGGCACCCAAGTGTCATGCCAGACCATTCAAAACCATTTAGATCAGTGTGGTCTGCATGCTAGATGACCTGCAAGGGTACCTGACCACACCACAAGGCTCAGGCGTCATCATCTTGCCTGAGCCAGGGAGCATTTACGCTGGAAAAGAGACCAGTGAGCCTTGGTGCTGTTCTCCGATAAAAGTTGATTCACGCTGAGCAGAAATGATGGCTGCCAACAATGTTGGAGACATCAAGGAGAGCACTATGCATCTGCCTTTGGTGCTGGTGGTGTTAGTCTGGGCAGGTGTGTCTCGTCAATACAGAACTGCCCTACATCTTGTGAATTGTACAGTGATAAGCCAATACTACCTGACTAACATCATTAATTCAGTCATTGTGCCCCTGCATGAACAACACAGGCCCAATTTCATCTTCATGGACAACAATACTCCAGCTCATCGAGGTCGCATCATTAGGGAATGGCTGCTGGAGGCTAGGGTACCTCAAATGGAGTGGCCTGCACTTTCTCCAGACCTGAATCCCATAGAAAACATATGGGATCAGCTGAGTTGCAGTGTAGAGGCTCGTTACCCTTCACCCCACAACCTCAATGACCTGAGGGCCGCCTGTTGTGTCTCAAATTAGAAAGAAGTCGAGGTGATGTTTTATAAGTTTTATTAAGAATGAGAACACAGGAACACAGGAGACTCTAACGCGAGCACAGGAACCACAGTGAAGAGACAAGATGTCTCTCGCAGCTGGCTTATATACCCCAGGTGACGCCACCTCCCAAAGGCGGGGCGTCACCCCTCTCTAGCCCAGGGCACCGCCATAATAATATACAGTATATAATATACGATCTAACACCCCCCCCTTGAAAAATCACAAGCACTCCAATTGACCCACTTTAACAATTTACACCCGACTCACACTCTAATACAAAGATGTATACAGTCCTACACATACACACACCACACTGGCCCAGTGGAGCACTCCACTATGTAAAAGAATAATCATCGAAAAGAAAAGGGCCACACACCAAAATAAATTAATCCCAAAATAAATAGATACACACGTTACAACCAAACAGTATATACAAATATGAACAATGGCAGTACCCGACTCCACAAACCTGCTTTTCCACCCCATAACTGGGCACAGAGACTCCAGAGCAAAATCACAAAGTACACAACATAGGGCAATTACCTCGCTCACACACACTCCTTACTAACTTTCACACACAGGTGTTACTGCACCTTCCCACACACACACACACATATAACACTCAGAACATCCTCACAGCTAAATGCCATTCACAACCAACAACGGTGGTCACATTTCACATTTAAATCACATTACTTAACATTTCGTCCTGCTTTCACATTTCTCATTGTTTCTTTTCTTTTTTTTTTTTTCTTAAGTCTAACATTAACCTTAACAAACACATAGCAAAACACACTAAATTAGACACACTGTAAGCCCTAATACAAAGATCTAACCCGGGTCTCCCGTAGGCCCCCCCGGAGTGTCCGTCCCGTGGCCCACTCCCAGAGCGCCTCCGTTTCTTTGTGACCGGAGACAGGCTGCACTGGCATCCCTTCCTTCCTGAACGCTGCAGCTCATTCAGGTGCCGTCTTGACCCATCTGTCAACTTCAGATAATTGTCGTCAGCTCGCACCACATGCAGAGCCTCCAAAAAGGGATGAAACGCGGTAGCAGCCCTCTCCATCTCCGTATATCCTCGTCGCTGTCATGGCCTGAGCGCTGATTCTGTCTGTGCTCAGGTTGTCTGGTATTTTCCCCGTTCTGTGTTGTCTTATGGCCTCCCAGGGCTTTTATTGTGACAGCATCACGGCGGGACTTCCGGCTGTCAGAGCCGGGCTGCGCCGTGACAGCTGATTCACATTCCATTGATTATTTTCCCCATTTCCTGATTAATGGTTGTGCCTTATTTAAGGGAACAGCTGAGGTTACTCCTGGCTGCAACCTCGCATAATGTTGGTTCCATACAACATTCGGCTGGAGTCCCTAACCTCGGCTCCAGCTTCCCTTTTGACTCATCGTGCTCTGTAAGTGTTATTCCTCCTCAGAGTCTCCTGTCTTGTATCTTAGCCTATCGTCTTGAGCCTTAGCCTATGTATGTGTTTTTGCCCCACGTGGCTGATTATTTTGTCATTTGTAGTTTTGTTAATAAATATGCGCCTATAGCATCTCATTAATGGCCCGCGAGGGCCATCCATGACAGTCGCCAAATGTTGTGTCTCAAATTAGGAAGGAGTCGAGGTGAGGTGACGTTTTATAAGTTTTATTAAGAACGGGAACACAGGAACACAGGATACTCTAACGCGAGCACAGGAGCCACAGCGAAGAGACAAGGCGTCTCCCGCAGCTGGCTTATATACTCCAGGTGACGCCACCTCCCAAAGGTGTGGCATCACCCCTCTCTAGCCCAGGGCACCACCATAATAATATATACAATATATGATGTAACACTGCCCTTCAAGAAGAGTGGAACGCCATGCCTCAGCAGACAGTAAGTCGACTTGTGAACAGCATGAGACGTCATTGTCAAGCTGTAATTGAAGCTCAGGGGCACATGACAAGTTATTGAGACATTGATATTTTCTGTTGTGGTATACCCACCACTGTTGTTGGCTTTTGTTTCAATAAATTGTTTGAGATGAGGAAATCACCACTGCATGCTTCTACTTACATGCCCTGCTTTCATGATATAATATCACTGTAGTGTGAACTTTTTACATTTTCCATAAATTTTACCTGAAAGCCAAATATCACTAATTTTTTGTGAGTAGTGTATGTGATTATAGGTGACTTTAATTGTGTGCTTGACAATTTTTTGGGACAGATCAGGTCTAACAAACCAGTCACCTTTGGCTGCATCTGCAACCCTCAGGCACCACTTTAATTTACTACCCTTTAAAGTCATTAAGGACAAAAAATGTCCACTTACAAAAAACTGCTATAAAAATAGTATAGATTTATATTTTTTTCTGCTTTTTTCTGCATAAATCTCTTAAACATCTTCAGCCCTGCTCAAAACTACCAAACAGCCAATCATTTTGAAAAATTTGAAATCCTGATAATTATTCAATATTTGATCATTTTGATCAGAACTGAAGTTGCTCAACAGATTTAAGCCAAAAAAGCAGAAAAAATAGAAATCTATATTATGTTTATAGAAGTTTTTTTTAAGTGGACATTTTTGTCCTTAATGACTCTAAAGGGTAGTAAATTTTAAATCTGATGTTACACAAAAACTAATAATGCATCAAAGTCAATATTTTGGATAATCTATGACATACCAAAGACTGAGTTAAAAAAAAATCCTCCAGCCACCTAACATTAGTTTTATGGAAAATTCCTCTTTTGTATTTTTTCAAAAGTAACAACAGTGAAAGCAAAACTGTGCATGCGACCACCGCCACTGCTGTTTTGACAATCTGTGTAATTACTGGGGTTTTGACAAGCCACAAAATGTTCTGTATGCGCTTACTTCCATTCAATTCAATTCAATTCAACTTTATTTATATAGCGCCATTTCACAACAACAGTCATCTCATAGCACTTTCAACTGTAGGGGAAACCCCCACAATTACAGAAAGACCCCAGCAATCAGATGATCCCCTGTGAGCAAGCGCCTGGCGATGGTGGAGAGGAAAATCTCCCTTTTAACAGGAAGAAACCTCCAGCAGAACCAGGCTCAGGGAGGGGCAGTCATCTGCTGTGACTGGCTGGGGGGGGGAGGGGATAGAGAAGATGAAAAGAACAGACATGTAGAGAGCAAACAGCACGATGGGGACTCAATCTATGGGAGAGAACAAACAGATGTTAATGACCAGCAAAAAAAAAATATTTCATTGAGAGTGAAGAAAGGAGTGAAGCCCAGTGCACTTCCTCAACATTCTTTTAAATTCGGTCCGTTGTATAACTGACTCGCTTTGGAAGTCATGCTGTGCTGAACAAGCACAGCGGAGCAGTGGCGAGAACCAACAAATGTGGAGGAAGAGACAAAGCGGAACAATCACAGCTCTTTTGGCCTGCACCGATGTGCACCTCTCCTTCTCAAGAGGTGCATATCAGGCGACGCAATAGGAATGCATGTTGCTGCTGCTTTGCCGCAGCTGCGTCGTGTTGATGCAGATGCATAACTTGCACTTTACTGCACTTCAAAGAGGCCACTGAGGAAAAAACAAAAACAACCATTTGTGAGTTTATGCACCTGGCCGAAATCCTGTTACAACCAAACTGTTTGCAGCTTGGCTGTCTGCTCATTTCATTCCCGGTACAATCAAGGAGCAAGATGAAGAGGAGCTTCTCTGTGGAACAGACTGTGGATGAAATCAAGTGGCCTGAAACTCCCAGGGAGATGCAGGAAAGTGAAACATCCACTTCCTCAGAAGGAGAATCTGATGTGGAATTTGTGGAGCCAGATCATTTTGCTTCCTCTTCTTCCTTTCCTGACCTTTCCACTGAGCGTGGAGAGGACACACAGCATCCTGCAACAGAATGGCAGTGGCGGACCATGTATTTTACAACTAGGCTTTCAGTGGTGATCTACCTGATTTAAGTGCCATTCATACCAAGCATCATAAAAACAGCCTATAGGGCCGTCCACACAAAGCATGTTAAAGATAACTTTAACTATAAAATTATAGTTTTAAAAATCTTTACCTATTCGTTGTAGAGCTCCATTTCCCTGCACACTTGTTCATTGAGCTGCAGATCCACTCTTGTTGCCCCAAAAGTTTAGCAGTACTGTTGCTTGTAAGTGTCTGGCTGGCATCTCGCTGCTGCTATGGTTAAGGCCCTGTCACACCTAGATGATTTAGGCAGTAAAAATGTATGAAAAATAAGGAGAATAGGGTGGCGAACATCAAACCAGTTATGGCTAAGTTTTAGCTAAGTTAAGAACACACTGAAGAATGCTGAAGCACACTGCGGCGTAGTTCGCCGAGCTCCTCTGAAAATTAATTTTCAGCATGCTGGAAATTCTCTGATGTATCCAGCGTATGGCTGATACGTCCAGCATTCATGAAGCAAATGGCGTATCTGCAGTGTTGGCTCACAGGAAAAAGCCTGTACAGAGCTCTCTGCCTGCAGCGCGCACACACACACACACACACACACACGTATCTGTTCGTATAATGAGACCTGTCAGGTTTTTTCCATTTGACTGGTCTGTATGATAAGCTGTCCAGTGTTGTTCTGATAGATATGCCAAAATGTCAGAACAAAAGAGGAGGCGGATCCAATCAGCTCATCGCCTGAAACATGGAGCTGTTTTCCATGATAAATCACATTTTGTCATGATCTGAGCACAGGGAATTTCACCGTGCTCTGTCTCTTTGCCTTTTGTTCGTCCTTATTTTCATAATATTGTAATTTGGAGTTCTATGCCTGTGATGTTATTTCTAGTTTGTTATCACAAATTCGGTATTGTTTCTTTGTATGATTTATTTTCCTGTTTACATTCAGTGTAGTTTTGTTATTTACATATTTGGGTTTATTTGTCCTTATTTGTTTCCACTTTATTTTTGCCAATGTCTTCTCTTTCTTTCTCTCTCGGGGGTTGCAGTTGTCAGGGGCACTTCCGGGTTTTTTTCCCTGGTTGTGAGCGGTGCTCTTGTCAGACTGTCAGCTCCGTCTCCTCTCCTCATGACTCACAGCTGATTGTCATTTTCTCCCCAGCCTACTCATGTGATTCACACCGGTTACCATTTGTGCTTAATTATTGTTAGCCCTATTTAAGGGCAGTTATTTCTTTTCTGTTTTGCTGGTGACTTGACAAAGATTCATCTGCGTCTAAACCCTGTTCCAGTTTAGACGTTTTTCATCCATGTAATCCTGTTTTCTTCTCGCCGTTCCTGTGCGTAAGTTTGCTTTGTACTTTTTTGGTTTTGGTGTTTGTACTCTGGATTTTTGCTTTTGTTAATAAATCTCACAAACTGCAGTCCTGCACGTGGATCTATGATCTCTGTCCCGAGGGGCATTTCATGACAGAAGTCACCAGCCAGTTTGAGATCCACCAGCTGTAGTTTGTGTTAATTTTTTGTTTCACTCTAGCAGCAGCAGCGAGGGCTTACAGTTTTTCCCTATTCCTCCCCAGTTTTGTTTTTTCACCCGGGGTTTTACCATGTCTGTCACCCCGGATTTGTCAACCCTTGGTCTGAGTGAAGTGGAGCGGTGGACTGTGTGTGTCCTGGAGGACATTCTCTCGCAGGCTCATGCCTCCCGTACTCCCGAGGCAGCCCAAGAGTGTCTGGAGGGTGCGGTGCAGGTACTCGAAGCATGCCCCAGCCTGTGGGACCACCTGGCGCTTGCAGATCTACTCCTTTCCATAATCGCACCACAACCCATGAGTCACAGGCTGGGGGAATCCACTCTTATGTCCGTGCCTGCGCCGACGAAGAGTAAGCGCTCACGGATACAGAAGCCTCCAGCCTCTTGCTGCTCTCTGGCGGCAGCAAAGCCTCCTCCTCCCAAACACTGGCCCACACCATCAGCCGAGGAGCTTGAGGAGTGCAGGGAGGTCAACTTAGTGAAGACGAAGCTTCTGCTGGAAGTTAAGCCATGGCTCCTCCCGGATCTTGCCCAGGAGCTGGAGGGGGTTTCACCAGGGGGTCGGAGTTTCAGCCGACGAGTGAGCATCTCCTGACTCAGGAGCCCCTCCTCCTTCACCATGAGCCTACGTCTCTGCCTCCTGCTCTCTGCCATCGCTGAAGGAAATCCTGCTGGAAGAGTGCCTCAATTTCTGCATCAGCAGTTTCCTCGTCACAGAGGTCAAAAACCCCTGAAGCAGTCCCCTTATCTAGTTTGTCTTTTCCAGCTGTCCCGTCAGCTTTTTCCTCTGCAGCTGGTGCTGTCTTCTTCCTCCTCGGTGCTTCACTCCAGCTGCTGAGGGTCCGGCTGTCTTAGCCGCCAGCTCCCCGCCTCCCATCGCTTAGTGGCCTGCACGGGGTGAGCTCCTCATGGTGTTCCCTGGTGAGTCCCTCTTCTACTGAAGTGATGAAAGAAAAGGGCTTGCTTGCCCCAAACTGCTTGCAGCAGGAAGACATCTACAGCCCAGGAGGTCAGGCAAGTGGTTATGTCCCTCGCATCAATATAGCATAAATGATCTGTGCACTGACTCCTTGACGGTTGAGGCGCAGATTAAAGCATGTCCTCTGAGTCCTCACAAGCTGCTGCAGCTTTGAGACTGTTCCTCCTGCTCCTCGCCGACCGTCCTCCTCCTGTCCCCCCTGGAGTGTCCGCTGTGGCCCCAGAATTGAGCCACCATGACGATGGAGGAGCCTGCGGCTCGGGAGGACCCTGCGTCCCAGTACCCACAGCCACAGTCTGGATGGAGGGAAAGGCACTCGCAAAAACCGAGCTGAAGCCTGTGCCAATGATGGAGTGTCCCCTGGCCAGCAGAAAGCCAACCTCCTCTGTACATGCAGGGCGAGCCACCTGTGTGGGCCACTTCACTGGGGATTCTCAGGACTGCATCGACCACCATGCCTCGCTGCTGGACTTGGGCGTCCACCACAGCAGAGCTCCTGAGCTGCCAGGCCTGAGGAGTCGTCGTCTGGATCAATGGAGTCCTGGACGGCGGTGGAGCTTGAGCTCAGGCAAGTGCCCTCCATTGTTCTCAATTGTTCCTGTGTGGGAAGAGGGTCTTGTCTGGCACTTGGTGGAGGAGAGTCAAGAAGCAGCTGGTCCACTGCATCTGACCTCACCTCACCAGCTCCACTGTCACCTGTGATCCTGACTCTGTTTCTCAGCCTACTCCTGTCTGAGCTTTTTCCCCAGGGTCACCGAGGAACGTACAGCTTTGCCAGAAGTCTCCGTGGGTCCAGCCACACCACCTGCGATCACCAGTGGGTCCAGCTCTTCCTGCTGAGGTCATCGCAGGGTGCTCCGTCCCAGCCAGGGGCCTCCGTGTCATGCGCTGCTCCCCCTCCGGACGAGGTCTTCGCGGGTGCACCATCCCAGCCCGGGGCCTCCGTGGGTGCTGCTCCCCCTCCGGACGAGGTCTTTGTGTGTGCACTGTTCCTGTCCGGGCCCACCGTGGGTGCAGCTTTGACCCAGTCCGGGCCCACCGTGGGTGCAGTTTTGGCCCAGCCCGGGCCCACGGCGAGTGCAACCTTGCTCCAGTCTGGAGCCACCACGGGTGCTGCTTTGGTCCAGCCCGGAGCCACCACAGGTGCTGCTTTGCTCCAGCCCAGAGCCACCGCTTGTGCAACCTCGCTCCAGCCTGGAGCCACCGTGGGTGCAACCTTGCTCCAGCTCGGAGCCACTGTGGGTGCTACTATGTCCCAGTCCGGGACCACCGAGAGTGCTGCTGGTCAGTCTGAGGGCGTCGTGATTCCCCCTCCTCTGCCTGATGGCGTTGTGGTCCCCCCTCCTCTGCCAGATGCCGTCGTGTTCCCCCCTCCTCTGCCCGACGCCTTCATGGTCCCCCCTCCTCTGCACGACGCCCGTCGTGGTCCCCCTCCTCTGCCCGACATTGTCGTGGTTCCCTCTCCCTCCGCCCAACATCGTCGTGGTTCCCCCTTTACTCCCGCTGTCCTTTCCTTTATGGGGCCTCCCCGTGGGGAAGCTGCTCCCCTGAGCCACCCCCTTCTCTTTAGGTGGCCTAAAAAACTCTTGTCGACACCTGACGGGCTGTGCCATTCGGTTGGGTGACCCATATTCTCCGGCAGGCACCTGACTCTTACCACTTCATCGTCTGCCGGCCCTGGGACTTCGGCCCGGCCACCGGAAACTGTCTAGCCTCCTTGGTCCAGGGTGCTAGGTCCCTGGTTTTGCCTGGTGTGAAACCTGCGCAGAGTTTTTTGTTTTTTGTTTTCTCTTAGCTTGGGGTTTGTTGGGGTGTGAGTCATGGGAGTTCTTATTATTTTCTACTGGTTTGTTTTGGTCCCTACGTGCCCCTGGGTCCCCCTGCTACCACCCGGGGTGGGGTTGTTTTCCTTGTCTTCTCGGTGGGGTGGGTTCTTAGTATGGGTGGGCCCTTGTTTTTCTTTTGATGTTGCCCGAGGTGTCTGGTGTCCCACCCCTTGAGGGGGGGCTCTGTCACGATCTCAGCACGGGGAAGGAATTCTGACCGTGCTTTGTCTCCTTTGCCTTTTGTTTTTCCTTATTTGTATAATATTGTAATTCTTGGAGTTCTATGCCTGTGATGTTATTTCTAGTTTGTTTTCACTAAATTCGGTATTGTTTCTTTGTATGACTTATTTTCCTGTTTACATTCAGTGTAGTTTTGTTATTTACATATTTGGGTTTATTTGTCCTGTTTATGTTAAGTGTAGTTTTGTTATTTACATATTTGGGTTATTTGTCCTCATTTGTTTCCACTTTATTTTTGCCAGGTAGTCTTCTCTTTCTTTCTCTCTCAGGGGTTTGCAGTTGTCAGGGGCACTTCCGGGTTTTTTCCCCTGGTTGTGAGCAGTGCTCCTGTCAAACCTGTGAGCCCCGTTTCCTCTCCTCATGACTCACAGCTGATTGTCATTTTCTCTCCAGCCCGCTCATGTGATTCACACCGGTTACCATTTGTGTTTAATTATTGTTGGCCCTATTTAAGGGCAGTTATTTCTTTTCTGTTTTGCTGGTGACTTGACAAAGATTCATCTGCGTCTAAACCCTGTTCCCGTTTGGATGTTTTTCATCCATGTAATCCTGTTTTCTTCTCACCGTTCCTTTGTGCAAGTTTGCTTTGTACTCTTTTGGTTTTGGTGTTTGTACTCTGATTGAATTTTTGCTTTTGTAATAAATCTCACAAACTGCAGTCCTGTGCGTGAATCTCTGATCTCTGCCCCGAGGGCGCATTTTATGACACACTTTCCTGTTGGCTGCGCCTCCCAGCAAAAGCACACTCCATGCATTATCTTGGGGTTTTTTTTTCACTTTATTGAAGATAAATCATTTTACTGCCATCAATTCACGTGCCTTTGAGCCAGGTTGTGATAACTGTCATCTGATGTTCCTGATGTGTCACATCAGCTGTTTTAGACGTGACTGACGTGACAGATTTGACAGCTCTAACAGGTCAGTCCCCCCCCGCCCCACCACTGTGGTCTCTGGAGGGGAGAATCATCTCAGTTGAACATAGAAGATCTCTCCCACACCTAGGATTCATGGATCAGGAGGCAATGGCAGTTTGACATGACTGCGCTATGCAGAAATTAGACTATTGTTGTGCATAAGTTGTGAATGTCGGCAAATGCTAAGCATCAGTTTAAGTTATTTATAAGTTATGGAAATATTATATGTAAGTACTAATATGTAGCGTATATGTCCACGTCCTTATGAATATGCAATGCATACAGCCAAAAAGTGAAAATTTTGGCATATCCCAGCATTTTAGACAAATTTTTATACGTTTGGCAAACACTGCCTAAATTGTCATGGTGAGACAGTAGACAGCTCAAGTCTACAAACCCTGTCTGACTCCAAGTATCTACTTGATCAGTTGCAAACAACAGGCATTCCCAGCAAGATCATTTGCAACACTCCTCGGACCCTGTAATCCAAGGATACCGCTCGTTGCTAATATGGAAGGGACAGACAAATCCTTTCCTTGGCTGAGACGGGTCCGTTAGCTTCGGGGTTGACCAACCTCTCTTTACAATAACCAGCTTTCTCGAAAAGTCTGTCTGGAAAATAGTTTTTTTTAAAAAATATCAGCGACCAAATCATTTTCATCTCCCCTGTCAGCCATTGTGGGTGGAAAAAAACAGCTAATAAATTTAAACATATATTGTAGTGCCTTAAGCAAGTCCTTGCACTGGCGTTTTGTAGCTAGGATCCTCTGCATTGTGGGTGGAAGGAGTCTAACCATCCAATCAAGATATAAAAATGCTGACATTCTCGAATGCCTTCTATGCGTACCCCTGGGACATACAGAAGACATCTGATTGGTTAAAGCAACAGGGTAAGTTCAGCAGGTAGTTTAACCTACAGAGCTGCACTGCTAATTCCTAAAGGCCAAAGGCAGATTTGCTTGACCCTGGCAACACAGATAACTGAAATATGATTGGACAAAAAGACTCTAACATGTATTACACTACTGGAAGGAGTGCAACCAAGAGAAAAGGCTACAAAATGAAGAGAATAGACTATTGGGAATAATTTAATACATCCTCATGAACAAATATAAGAATGTAGGTTGTAAATATAATTCTGATAGTGTTTAGGCCAGCAGAGAAGGCTTTGCTGGCTCCTGAGGGTCCACCACTGCAGAATGGACTTCAAGAAGTGGGCAAGTCTGGTTCCCTACTAATGCAGAGACTACCCACTATATTCCTGCTGCCAGAAGTTTGGTTTGGGGCTGACATGGTACGCCATCACCATGATATGTAGCGTAGAATCCTCTGTTGATTTATTTTTCATTCCAGAGACCGAATTATTTGTCAACCAGACAAACCTGAACAGAAGATGTGCAATTTGAAACTAGAGTGATGTTGATGACACTGATGTGAGAGGATACTCTGAGAGCTCCTGATTTTGGCTGGTGTGGACCAGCCCAGAAGATTGCACATCCACTGTGGTCATCCCAGAGACTGTAGGTGGATTCCCCCTTAGTCGGCACACATATGCACGTGCACTCACATGCACACGTGCGCACCACACACACACAAAATATTCTACTAAGCTCTCTAGCACAAGCACAAAAACTAATGAAATGAGAAGCATTTTATGCACAGGCCTACAGTAAATGGCTAATTTTAGTGGTGAACATTAAAAGTGACAAATTTTACTATTTTTCCTCAAAACCTGAAACCCTAACATCATAAAATGCATGACTATATTTTGTAACAGCTATGAGATCATAGCTGCAGCGGGGGGCCCTGGCTAACTGCACTTGTTCATCAGCCAACACAAAAGCAGGTTTGAGGCTGTTAATGCAGACTAATTCCCTCCTGTCACCCAAATTGAGCAAAAAATGTTTTTCCCCAGCTTCCAACACTCTGAACGGTCCATCATAAGGTGGTCTTAAACCTGGCCTCTGAGCGTCGTGTCTGACAAAGACAAATTCTGCGCTCTTTAAGGCTTTAGGCACAAAAACGCGTGGGAAACTGTGATGAACTGGGCCGGGGAGGGTGTTTGATCCCGCGTCGCTCTGCAGCGGCTGAGCGGGGGGGCGATTTGGTGCGGGGTTCTCTAGAAGGAATTCGCCTGGTAACCGGAGGGGTTGGGCAAAAACTAGCTCAGCCAGAGAGGCTTGCAAATCTTCCTTAGGTGCTGAACGCAACCCTAATAAAACCCATGGAAGTTATCAACCCAATTTGTGTCCGTGAGAGCTGCTCTGAGGGCTGCTTTCAATGCCGGTGAAAGCGTTCGCACAAACCGCTGGCCTGGGGATTATATGCGGCCGTGCGGTGAATTTTCACCCCCAGACTGAGTGCCATGGATGACCAGAGCTCGGAAACGAATTGGGGTCCTCTGTCAGACGTTATGTCAGACGGGACTCCAAAACGCGCGACCCAAGCCGTTAAAAACGCGCTCGCAACGTCTGCTGCTGTAGTTGACGCCAGGGGGACCACTTCTGCCCAGCGCGTGTGCGGTCCCACCATGGTTAGAAGGTGTGTGAAACCCTGCGACAGCGGGAGGGGTCCCACCAAGTCGATATGCACGTGGTCGAAGCGTTTGGCCGGGATGTGAAAAGGTTCTAGAGGGGCCCGTGTGTGCTTGTGTATCTTTGCTCTTTGACCCGCTGCGCAGGCTGCGGGCCCATTCTTTGACCTGTTTACAACAGCCCTGGCCAAACAAATTTTTCTCCACCATTTTGATCAATGCGCGAACGCCTGGATGTGCCAGCGAATGGATTAAGTCAAAAACAGCGGTGACGCCACGCAGTGGGACCACGGGGGCGCCCCGTGGAGACATCGCAGATTAGAGGGGGCATATCTATTTGATGCACCCTGTGCTCCAGCCTTAGCCCTATTGGCCCAGACTGGAGTGCGTGCACATCCGCATCGTTAACCTGCCTCGGCGGCCATGGCTGCGTTATCTAAGCCATGCAGACCAGGGGCTGCGAGCGCTTCCGCGCCGCAAGCCTGGCCCGTGTCCACGCCACCGTGTCTGCCCCCTGGGGGCCTGGCGTTGCAACTGCACGCGAGAGAGACAATCTGCCACTACATTGTGTTTGCCCGCCACGTGTTGAATGTCGGTGGTTAACTCAGAAAATCGCCGCCAGCTGTCTCTGCTGTCGGCCGACAAGGCTCTGAAATCTTAGCCATTGCAAATGTTAATGGTTTGTTGGTCTACAAACGCGGGTGAAACGGCGCCCTTCCAGCCAGAACTGGAAGTGGCGGATGGCCACATGCAGGGCTAAAAGCTCCCCTATCGAACACGCTGTATTTCCGTCATTATCGCACATGTTTTGCTGAAAAACGCAAAGCGGTTGCCAGCTCCCTGCTACCAGTTGCTCGACAACCACCCCAACTGCTACGTCGGAAGCGTCCCGTGGTTAGCGCCATGCGAGCTGCTGGCACCAGGTGTGCCAACAACACAGCGTTCGCGAGGGCCGACTTGACCTGGGAGAAAGCGCGCTCCTGTTCCGGGGACCACTCGACCTTATTTGAAGGTTTTTGTTTCTTTAGTGCCGCGTACATGGGTGCATGAGCTGTGCCGCGCTGGGGAGGAAACGGTTATAAAAATTGACCCATCCCCAAAAATTCTTGCAATGCTTTAACTGTCTGCGGTTGGGGAAACTCAGTTATCGCGCTTACTTTATCGGGCAGCGGGACCGCTCCTTCTGGAGAAACGCGGTGCCCCAAAAAAATCGATTTGCGCTACCCCGAATTGGCATTTCGCTGGGTTATCAGCCATGCTCTGTCAGCCTCTGAAAAACCGCTGTGAGGTGGCGTTCGTGTTCGACTTCAGATGCATTGGCTACCAAAATATCATCCAAATAGGCGAACACAAAAGGGAGGCCGCGCAACACCGCATCCATCATGCGTTGGAACGTCTGTGCGGCGCCCTTGAGGCCAAAAGGCATGCGCAAAAACTTGAAAAGCCAAAGGGGGTTATTACTGCCGTTCTGGGTATGTCTTGAGCGCGGACTGGGACTTGGTGATAACCGCGCACCAAATCTATTTTGGAAAAGATGCGCGCCCCCGCCAAATGTGCCGAAAAATCCTGGATGTGCGGAATCGGGTAGCGGTCGTGTGCTGAAGCATTATTTAACCTGCGGAAATCACCGCAAGGCCGCCACGAGCCGTCAGCCTTGGGGACCATATGCAGGGGTGTTAGAGCATCTAACGATGACCAGTTTTTCCAAGTTGGCGAATTCCTCGCGAGCGATGGCCAGTTTAGCTGGGTCCAAGCGCCGAGCTTTTGCAAAAACAGGGGGGCCAGAGGTAGTTATGAAGTGCTCAACCCCGTGTTTGGCTACTGACGCTGAAAATGTTGGGACCGTGAGTGCTGGGAACTGATTGAGTAGTGCATGAAACTTACCACCCGCAGCTGTGACATTGGGATGTGCAGAAGGCAGGGCCACCCGAGCTGTACAGGAGATAGAGTGGAAAAACAGTGCATTTACCATACGTCTATTAGTAAGATCAACTAATAAACTGTTTGAGCATAAAAAATCAGCACCTAGCATGTTGTTGCTAACTGCAGCTACGACGAAAGTCCACTCGAAGGTGCGACTGTGGAAGGATAGAAGGAGCGTCTTCTCCCCATAGGTTTTGATCGTCGAGCCATTTGCCGCTAGCACCAGGGGTCCGCTGGAAGGTGCCAGCAGGTCCGCGTAGGAAGGCTTGACAAAACTCAGCTGGGAGCCTGTGTCCACCAGGAAATCCTTCCCTGAATTTGCATCCGTCGCGAAAGCAGCTTGTTCTTCGCGCCGAGAGCAGCAGCTGCTACCGACTCTCGGTCTTGGCGTTTCCCTGGCGCTTGTATCGGCACGGTGGGATGCATCTGCGCGCCCTCTCGGCGAAACGTCGATGGTAAAAGCAGAGGGTGCCGTCCGCTCCGCTTCTCCTGGTCTCTGCCGCTGCTGACGTCAGTGGGTCCGGTGCTGCGGCCTCTGGTCTCCCCTCGTCTCGCGGGGGTGCGTTCAGCTCCGTTGCCGCCGTCGTGGCTGCGTGTCGTCTATGGGCGTCGACGAGCCGCTGCACCTCCTGGCCCAGCCCGTGGTAGTCACGGTTGTTGAGCAGCTGTGAGCTGGCCAGGGTGACTCTCACTGCTGGCGGTAGTGTTCTGAGAAAGAGGTGGGCGAAGATGAAACTGTCGTCATCTTCGCCTCTCAGGTTCATCATCCTCGCCATCAGATCTGCCGGCCTGTCTGCTTCCCCTTCTGTTAGCGCCAGAAGTCTCTCTGCTCGCTCTCCCTGCGAGGGAGTGAAAGCTCGAATGAGGGCGGCTTTCAGTGCGCCATACTTGTCGTCCTGGGGCGGGTGGTTGGTCAGGCTCTCCACCCGCTGCACTGTGAGGCTGTCCAGCTTTGCGACATGGTAGAACCTCGTTACGTCTGCTGAGATTCCCCGAAGGTGGAACTGCGCCTCCACAGTGGTAAACCAGGAGCGCGGGTTATGTTGCCAGAAATCGGGCAGCTGTAGTGTGGTAGCTGCGCTAACCCGGTTGGCTCCTGAAGAGTCCGGTGCGGGAAGATCGTCGCCACCGGCCATAGTTTGTCGTAGGTCACCAGTGTAGAGGATGCCTTTCACAGACGAGACTGAGTTTATTTCTCAGGGTTGGTTTATTGAGAGGTCACATCCTCTAACAAGCACAGAATCTCAGAAAAGAGACAGAACAGTCATCTTCCACAGTTCTTATACTCTCCAAAGTCACAAACCCCAACATCAAATAACACACCCCCAACCCACAGTCCTTAGTAAACATACAGCCCCCGAGACTCCTTGGCGTCTCCATTGTCTCTTATCCTTCTAGCCTCCGGGGCTCCTGCTGGGGCAATCTCTCCAACTTCCCATCTCCTGCCAGACCAACTTCACACCTCCCGTAGGTCTCTGCAGGGTCAGGTCCTCTTTGTCCATTAAGATGTGAAGATTCTAGAATATGCACCGTCATGCCTACTAGGTATATGTGGGGAATATGGATACAATATATGCACCCTAAATATGCGCCATAATTTGATCATTTTGATCAGAACTGAAGTTGCTCAAAAGATTTACGCCAAAAAAGCAGAAAAAAATATGAATCTATACTATTTTATAGCAATTTTTTTTTTAAGTGGACATTTTGTCCTTAATGACTCTAAAGGGTAGTAGATTTGTTTCACAGTGTTCCATTAGTGTATTGGAAGAAAATAAAAGTTGAATTCCAAAATTGGTGTAGAGAGGCTTTGTTACAAAAAAATTGTGCCATATGCACCAGCACAGCCAAAATGATGAGCAGATGAAGAGGAAAGAATTGCCCAAATGGACAAAAATGACCATAGTGGTGCCTGAGGGTTAAATAGTTTAATGTCATCCACACATCTAGTCGATATATGGAGGCTTCAGCACCCTGCCGATAGATTATTCCCTCTTTAGTCCTTCTTTTCACACAGACATAAATCTTTTTCAAGAATGATTGTTTTTACTTGATTCGAACTTAATATCGAATGTGATCTCCTCTGCATATCATAATATTTTGATTTGTGATCATTTTCCGATATCTGGAGCGTAACTAAAAAAAAAAATAAAACAGCAGTACAGCTGGCATTTTCACCTGTCTCTTCATTTTCATGAATATTTTCATGAAATTGAAAATTTCAATGATAATTTAGGGGTCACAGATTCCATCTAGTGGGAAGCCTTTAAGGCTGTGATTAGAGGACAAATTATTTCTTTTAAACTTCAGTGAGAAAAGAAAAAACATCTTTTAGAAATTGAAAAACAACTAATGTGAAGAAATGAAACAAGGCAACGAGCTGAATGACACACGAACTTTACTCCTCCATCATCAAGCACAGTAAAACTCTGCCTGGGTCTCTGAGCATTTTCTTTTTATAACCTTTAATTCTGTGCCATGAGATCCAGGAAGCCCAACACAATACAATCAGTGGACCAAAGACATGCGTGGTACATTAACATTACATTATGGTGACACTAGACACATCGGGTGGACATTCTCTCACACCCATCAGGACAGGAGGAAAGGCAGGACAATGGACAGACGGACAAAGAGCCCTGGGGGGCAGTCAGACTGGACTGTTAAGTTATGCGCCCCCCTGAGGAAGGAAAGAAATATCTAGAGTCGCAGAGACCAGAAGCAGTGGTCAAAGCGGCGCCAGTTGATGTTATTACCTCCGCCAAGGAGGTTATGTTTTCATCGGCGTTGGTTTGTCTGCTTGTTTGTTAGCAAGATAACTCAAAAAGTTATGGACAGATTTTCATGAAATTTTCACAGATTGTCAGAAATGGGGTATCCTACAGATGATTAGATTTTGGTGGTGATCCGGATCACCGTCCAGAAGAAAACCACCATTACGGAAAATGACATTTTCGTCAATAACTACTGAACCACTAAACCTATCATTGTGAATCCAATTGTTAGTCATATATTTTCATGGTCAAGGAATCTGAAAACGTACACACAAACACTGTATGGGGGGAACTGTGGCACTAAACCGCCATTACGGAAAATGCCATTTTCGTCAATAACTACTGAACCACTAATCCTATCATTGTGAATCCAATTGCTACTCATATGTTTTCATGGTCAAGGAATCTGAAAATGTACACACAAACACTGTATGGGGGGAACTGTGGCGCTTGGCGGAAGTCTGCGCTCTCCGAGTGCTTTTCTAGTGTTAATGATGTGTATTGACTGACAATTGCAATATAAGCTGCGGCTTCAGCCATCACCCATTTCGGATAACTCACGTGGAATTGTATAGTAGAAGGAGTCTTTGTCTAATTTGACCTTGTTATATTATACAGTTTCTTTTAACCTGTAATGTACTATCCGAAATAAATAAATTCATTCATTCATTCATTCACAATCAAAATGCTAATGTGCCACACATTCTCTTTGTGCAACAGGTATGAAAGCGGTATGTACAGAGACCTTAGTAGCGCAGTAGCTCACGCGAGCTATGAAGCGTGCTTGCAGTATGATGTAGAAAATAAAACCTCATCTCTTTCCAGCTCGTTGCCTCTTGCCCATTCCTTTTTCTCCAAAACATAATGCCAGACCCGCTTCTCACAACCTCTCTTCCTTCAGCAGCTCTGGTGGCTCCTGAACTCCCTGGGGGGCGAATTGTCCTTTCTGTTCCTTCCGAGACCCCCAGGTGCCACTTCCTTCTTCAGTCCATTGTTCCCTCTTCCCCCCGGCTTCCGACCCTGGGTGGAGAATTCCCCCCACAGTGCCACCACACTAACACAATTAGAAACTGCTTGTAAATCTTTTAATTTTATTACTTTGAAGAATGTATTAAAGATGAAGTATGAATTTAATAATATACTATCTAATCAGGTGCAGGATCAACAAGTTAAATTAAGACAAAAACAATTCAAACTGGGAGATAAGCCCCAAAAATACATATGTACACTCGCTGCTCTTGTTTTTTTTTTTCTTGTCTTCTGATTGTTGCTCTGAGTGTTGCTATCCCTGTGCTGTTGCAATCCTGGAATTTCCCCATTGTGGGACTAATAAAGGCTTATCTTATCTTATCTTATCTTATCTTAAAATTGTTAGCACAACAGTTGAGAGGTTTGCAAGCTGGTAGAGCCATACATTACATTAAATCAAAAATGGGGAAATTATCAGTGATATAAATGAGTGCTTCAGGAAATATTATAAACAACTGTGTACATCAGAGGCTGTTGGGGACGTTTCTGCGTGGCTAGAAAATTTGAATCTTCCTAAATTAAGTGATGCTGCGTGTGAGGCGATTCATGAAAATATCACCAGTCAAGAGATTTTGGTTGCTGGAAAATCTTTACCTAATGACAGATGGTTTTGGAATAGAATTCTATAAGATGTTTCAAGAAAAGTTGGCTCCCCTGTTGCTGAGGATGTTTAATCATTCACTTGAATTAAAGGAGTTCCCAAGGTCCTTGTATAAGGCTATTTCATTAATCCAAAAGAGGGCAGAAATGAGCCAGAACCCTCATCTTTCCGTCCTATATCATTGCTGAACTCTGAAAATGTTTACAAAATTATCGACAAATAGGTTAAATAAACATATTGCTTCTATAATCCACACGGATCAAACTCTCTTTATCCCTGAAAGATTCTCTTTTTTAATGTTAGGAGACAAATGAACATGTTATATCATAATTATTGGCATATATGTGGAGGGTCTTGGAGGAGTTTGGATTAGGAAGCCAGTTTGTCTGCTGGACTAAAACATTATATACTCACCTATCCACTTCTATTCTTACAAATCAGGAAAAATCAATTTCATTCTCATTAAAACGTGGAACACAGCAGGGTTTCCCCCTCAGCCCACTTTTCTTTGCCATTGCCATTTTAGTATCAGACAACATTGTTTTTTCAAACCTATTCAACTTGTAGATGTGGATCTGATAGAAAAATTCCATATTATTGTTATATTATTGTTATATTATTCCATGTCTTTTCTCTATTTCATGTCTGATGTTTATATTTGCATTCCATGTAGCCCCCAGTCTGTATGCATGAGTTAGCAGTTACATAGTTGTAATAAGAATGTCCACTTGTGAGTGGCTGTGGTGAGAATGTTCAGATATTTTTCTAAATGACTGCAGATCTTTTCAGTTAGTCATGTTCAGTTCTGTGTGACTGAGAGTGTATTTATCTTCCTGTTTCCTGTGAGTAAAGAAGATAAGAACTATGCTTCATGGACTCTCAAGGACAAGACTGTACGTCTTGCAGGACATTAATCTCCATCTTCTGACTTCCCATTGATAAAAACAGCTTTATAAACCTTGAGCAATGCATGTTTGATTCAGGAGTATGGATGGTCAGACTTAGTACTCTGCCTCTGTATTTCTCCCTCATTAGCCATGAGGAAAAGAAATCTACTTACATTTAAATATTCTGCCTGATTTGCTTGCTTGATGAGTCACAGCTGAGCCTGACATCCCTGTACACCAGACAGGTACAGAGGATGGCTGCCTCCATTTTAAATGATGATTCCCACCCTTTGCACTGCCACTTTCAGCTTCTTCCCTCAAGACGGAGGTTTGCTGTCCCAAAAAGTAAAACCCAGCGCTACAAAAACAGCTTTGTTCCTGCTGCTGTCAAAGAGTTGAACAAGTTGTAACAATATATTGCACATAATTTAGTTACCTATTTATTGATTTCATTTTATATTTACTTATTTTTTGTAGGTTTTTTATTTGGGTTCTAAATCTTTTATTGGGTTTTAGACTTTTGAGTTTTTAACCTCTTTGACTAGTCTTTAACTTTTTAATATGACCCTTCTCTCTTATCTCTGGTTTTTCTCTCACCTCTTTGTCTTATGTCCTGATTGATGGAGCCTTGAGTATTTTTATCATGTTTATAGTCAGCTTCATGTGTGCCTGTGTTTGTGTCTATGTTGAATGTAATTGTGGTTTGTAAATACGGATGTCACCTGACTGCAAAACAAATCTACCTACGGGTACAAATAAAGTAACCTGAACCTGATTTTTTGACTCAATGATTATGCTGAAAAATCTAACAGGATCATTATCTTTCTTTGCATGCAGCTGATGTAGAAATTTTTACATCTCAGGCTGAGCATTCCATTCCCATCCTGTTAGTCCTCAAAGTCATTTGGTGATGTTTCTGGATACACAATTAACTGGCAAAAAAAGTGAATTTATGTCTCTTGGGAATAATCTCGAAACAGGATTCTTGCATAACCTCCCGCTCAAAGTTACTGATACATTGAAGTATCTTGGAGTAATCCTACCTAAAGACCCCAAATTAATCTTTAAATTAAACTTTAATGAGAAGGTGGAAAAGCTGAAAGGAGATGTTAGTACGTGGCACACTCTTCCACTTTCCATGGTGGGTCGTATTAATGCCTCAAGATGGTTTCTCTGCCTAAGTTCCTGTACCTTTTTCAAAATCTTCCTATTTTCCTTACAAAGTCATTTTTTAACTCACTAGATTCAAAAATCATGCCTTTTATCCGGGGTTTTAAAGCACACAGAACAGCAAAAATTCATTTAAAAAACCAAGAGAGAAGGGTGGATTTGGGTTACCATGTTTTCAGCATTATTACTGGGCAGCAAATTTTACAGCTCTGGTTTGGATATCTCAACAAACACTCCTGCTTGGGTGGCTACTGAAAAGAAAGCTGTCATAAACAGTTCACTCTCAGCACTTTTTTAAGGGCCTAAACTGCTTGTAAATATAAAGGTGAACAATCAACTAATTTTCAACTGTTTTAAAATACGGTAGCAAATTAAAAAGTGCTGTAAGTTGTAGTCTGCTGTATCATAACCATGCATTTCTCCCTTCTCTCGCTGATCCTACTTTTTATAGTTGGAAGCTAAAAGGCATCGTTATTGTCGGGGGGTGGAAGTATTTTATTGTGTTTTTTGTGTTTTCTATGGTTTTTAAGTTTGTGTTACATGTTTATTTATAGGTTGCATGTTTTGCAGTTTTTATATTTTAGCCTGTGTGCTTTTAATTGGAAAATGTCTTCTTCCACCCTGTGCGTCCCCTAATTACTAGTCAGCAGTGCCTGTGACTGCACAGGATATAAGATGCTCTGGCAATCCAGAGGAGAGAGAATTAACAAAGGACATGATATTTAATGAGAGACTTTATATCCCAGTGGTGCCTTTGTCAGTGACCCCTCCTTGTTTTTTTG
The DNA here is from genome assembly GCA_020510985.1 of Pholidichthys leucotaenia. Taxonomy (NCBI): domain Eukaryota; kingdom Metazoa; phylum Chordata; class Actinopteri; order Cichliformes; family Pholidichthyidae; genus Pholidichthys; species Pholidichthys leucotaenia. The sequence goes on from CM035848.1 coordinate 31,724,713, forward strand.
TTTTTTTCCCTTGAGTGCTGTGGATCTATTTTTTCTGGAAAAGACACAGGTCATTGAAGGTCTTCAAAATGTTACTGTTTTGGCTGATGATGGGCCAAAAACTCTATACCAAAGCTATGTTCCAGTTTATACTGATGGGTCCAAAGATCTTGACTGGGGAAGAGTGGGATTTGCAGTCAGTATTCCAACTAAGCAAGCTGCATGGAAACAGAGAACATCAGACCATCTGGCTGTCTATACAGTTGAGATGCTTGCAATTGCAACAGCATTGCAGTTGGTGGAGGAGAGGAAAATTGAAAATGCTGTTCTCTGCTCTGATTCAAGTGCTGCTCTGCTTTCTATTCAGTCATTTTCTTCATGTAGCAGACAGGATTTAGTCAAAGAAATGTATGAGGGTCTCTTTAGATTATGCAATATGAACATCAAGGTTATGTTTATGTGAATACCAGCACACTGGAATAAAGGGTAATGAATTGGTGGATAAATTGGCTAAGCAGGCCCCAAATGAACTATTTATGAATATTGCATTTAGTAGATCAGAAGCAAAAACAATAATTAAAAGAAACATCATTAAAGAATGGCAGCATGGTTGGGATTCAGGCTGGACAGGATGCCATTTGTATGCATTTCAGCAGCAGGTTCGTATAACAAGAGCACTTAAGAGAAGCATGAAACAGGAAAATATAACTAGGTTAAGAGTTCATGATGTTAAAACCAAGCCCTCATGAAACAATGAGCAACTTTGAAACAATTGCTTCATGAGCGACACAGTGTTATGAAACATCTAATAAAGACTGCCATCTGGTGACTGTCAGAACTGCATCTGAGCTTATTGGAAAAGGGCAATACTCTATATCACAGGTTGCACTACACCTTTTATGTCATTTTCTCAGACAGGCTTGTAAAAATTGTCAGTTATCTATCATTTTAATTAACTTTAATTAGATCACCCTCCATATAATCTGTCAAATGATAGACAGCTTTCAGAATTTGTAGTCCTTGCTGGAAAAATTCTGTGGAAGGGCAATTTTCAGTGAACAAAACCTCATATAGTTATAAAATCTGAATTTTCACAGAAAATATACAAACTTCACATTGCAATTAACAAGAAAAAAGGGGGTGTGGAGAGTGCAAATAAAGAAACCAGATCTGCACGACAGACGACTTTCTCTCTCTCACTGCATTCATACACAGAAAAAGACCTTTTCTCAATACACCAGGGTCTCTCCTCTTATATCACTCCATTCCTTCCCCCTGTTGCCTGAAATCTTGCCTCACAATACATTTACACATTACAATATGTACTGTCCTCCATTTAATCCCCCACGCTCTACCGGCAGAGGGACTATTCCCCTCCCCTCTGCTTCCAGTCTGAGATGATTATCCCAGCGTGGGTTCCTTACCCCCCCCCCCCCCCCCCCCCCCCCCCCCCCCCCCCCAGAGTCTCAGACTGAGTTTCAACCCTCACGTCCTTTTGGCTTCAGTCTCCTCCCATATCTGCTGTAACGAGGGACCTTCGACTCTGCAGCGCTGCTGTGCCGGTTGGGGGCTCTTGGGGGTGTGTCTGTCTGCGGGTGGGCAATGGCGAGGGGGGGGGGGGTACATTCTACTTGCCCATGTGGCTGCTCTGATGAATCTTCTACCTGGGGAGTTCTCAGTGGGGGTCTTCCACGCCAAGGGGCCCGAGCCAACATCACTTGCTCATCCGCCACCACAAAGGCGGGCTTAAGTCTGTCTATACATATTTTCTCCTGACGACTCCCCAGATCTAACAAAAAATGTTTGTCCCCTGGTTCCAGCACTCTGAACAGGCCATCGTAGGGTGGGCGCAATGGGGGGCGGTGGGCATCGTGCCTGACAAACACGAACACCACGTTCTTCAAAGTTTTTGGCACAAAAGCGTGAGGAAAACAGTGGTGGGCCGGGCCCGGCAGCGTGCCTGTATCTGCGCTGTGCTGCGAACGCTGAGACCGACAGTTGTCCGGCACAGGATTATCTGGTAAAAATTCCCCGGGGAGCTGCAGTGGCTGAGAAAAAACAAGCTCCGCCGGGGAAGCCTCCAAATCCTCTTTTGGTGCGGAACGCAACCCTAACAGAACCCACGGCAACCGGTCTACCCAATTTGCATCCGTAAGCGAAGCCCTAAGCGCTGCTTTCAGCGACCGATGGAAACGCTCACATAACTCATTGGCCTGTGGGTTGTACGCGGTTGTGCGATGAATTGCTACACCCAGGCTATGGGCCATCGTGGACCAGAGGTTGGAAACAAACTGCGGGCCCCTATCGGACGTGATGTCCAACGGGATGCCAAAACGTGCCACCCATGATGTCAAAAAGGCGCGCACCACGTCCGCGGACGTGGTTGCCGCTAGCGGGACTGCTTCTGGCCAGCGTGTGGTGCAGTTCACCACTGACAGAAGGTGCGTGAACCCCTGTGATGGCGGGAGGGGGCCCACGAGGTCCACGTGAACATGGTCGAACCTCTTAGCCGGTATATGAAACGGCTCCAAAGGGGCCTTCATGTGTCTGTGCACTTTGGCTCGTTGGCACGCTACACAGGCTGCAGCCCACTCTTTCACTTGTTTGCGCAGGCCTGGCCATACGAACTTCGCTCCCACCATTTTGACTGACACACGCACTCCTGGGTGCGCCAGAGCGTGAACTGACTCAAACACTCAGTGGTGCCAAGCAACTGGGACCACCGGGCGCGGGCGTCCTGTGGAGACGTCACAGATTAGGGGGGGGGGATGCCATCTTGCAGTACTCTGCTCTCCAGCCTTAACCCTGTTGGTCCAGATTGGAGCGCGCACACGTCCGCATAATCTATCCCTACGCAGACTGGGGCCACTACTGCACGCGAGAGGCAGTCCGCCACCACATTCAGTTTACCGGCCACATGCTGAATATCGGTCGTAAACTCTGAGATCGCGGCCAGCTGTCTGTGCTGCAGGCCCGACCATGGTTCCGAAACCTTGGCCATCGTGTACGTTAGCAGCTTGTGGTCCATGAATGCAGTGAAGCTGCGCCCTTCCAGCCAGAACTGGAAGTGGCGTATGTCCAGGTGGAGAGCCAGCAACTCTCTGTCGAACACGCTGTATTTACGCTCACTGTCGCGCAAAGTTCTGCTGAAAAAAGCGAGCGGCTGTCTAGAACCGGCGACGCGTTGCTCCACGACGGCCCCTATGGCCACGTCCGAGGCGTCAGTAGTGAACGCTATCCGGGCCGCTGGGTCCGGGTGCGCCAACAGTGCGCCGTTTGCCAGGGCTGTTTTAACCTCAGAGAATGCCTGCTCCCGCTCCGGAGTACATTCGACTCTGTCCGCCGGCTTCCATTTCTTGAGCACGGCGTCCAATGACTGCATGAGCTGAGCTGCGCGGGGGAGGAACCGGTTATAAAAGTTAACCATCCCCAAAAACTCTTGCAGCGCCCCGACCGTCTGAGGCCGGGGAAAATTCGCCACGGCACGCACCTTGTCCGGCAAGGGTGTCGCTCCTTCCGGTGAGATGCAGTGCCCCAAAAAATCAATCCCCGTCACGCCGAACTGGCATTTTGCCAGGTTGATTATTAACCCGTGTTCTTCCAACCTCCGGAAAACCGTCCTGAGGTGAGTTACATGTTCGTCCTCGGACGCGCTGGCCACCAGGATATCATCCAGGTAGACAAACACAAATAGCAGATCGCGCAACACCGCATCCATCATGCGTTGGAATGTCTGTGCCGCGCCTTTTAATCCGAAGGGCATGCGTAAAAACTCAAACAAGCCAAACAGAGTTATTACCGCTGTTTTGGGTATGTCCTCTGAGCGCACCGGGACCTGGTGGTAACCACGGACCAGGTCTATTTTAGAAAAAATGCGTGCCCCGGCGAGGTGAACGGAAAAATCCTGAATATGGGGAATCGGGTAGCGGTCATGCGCTGTGGCGTTATTCAATCTGCGGAAATCTCCGCAGGGTCACCACGATCCCTCGGCCTTAGGAACCATGTGTAATGAGGATGCCCATGGGCTGTCTGAATGCCTGATGATGCCCAACCTTTCCAAGTTGGCAAACTCTTCGCGCGCTATGGCCAGTTTAGCTGCGTCCAGGCGCCGAGGTCGTGCGAAAACGGGCGGCCCAGTGGTGGTGATAAAGTGTTCCACCCCGTGTTTAGTGATGGCCGCCGAAAACGTTGGGACCGTGAGTGCTGGGAACTGAGTGAACAGTGTGTGGAACTTACCGCCTGGAGCTGTGACGTTGGCTACTGTTGTTGGCCCGGCCCCTCGAGCTGTAACAGGGGAGAGAATCAAAACACATTGCATTAACCAGGCGTCTGTTAGCATCATCGACTAGCAACCCATGTGCACACCGAAAATCAGCTCCCAAGATCGGGAAACTGCATGCCGCTACGACAAATGTCCACTCGTACATACGGCCATGTAGGGATACAGTCAGTGTCCTCTCACCAAAAGTCCTAATGTCCGAGCCATTTGTGGCTATCAGCTCGGGGCCGCTAGCTCCCGCTAGCCAGTCGGCGTAGGACGGCAGGATGAGGCTCTTTTGGGAGCCGGTCTCCCCGAGTGTGAGTCCGTCACATAGAGCAGCTTGTTTTCTTCACCGGTGGTTGCAGCTGCTACTGACTGCCGGCCTTGGCGTTTCCCGAACACTTGAATTGGCACGGTGGCACACATCTGCGTGCGTTCTCTCCAAAGCGGCGGTGGTAGAAGCAAAGTGTGTCTCTCTGGTGCCTTCTGGCCCCCGCTGCTGCTACAGTCGCCGGCTCCTCGCCTCCGCTGGTCGTCTCGCTGGGTTCCGACACCGCTGTGTTCACTGTGAGGGCTCTGGTGGTGAGGATGATCCAATCTGCCTCCTGGGCTAGCGCACGGTAGTCGCGTGTGGCCAGCAACGGTGAGTTGGCCAGGACTGCTCTTGCCTCTGTTGGGAGGTTCCGGAGGAAAAGGTGGGCAAACAGAAAATGCCCGTCGTCCGTGCCCATTAATGCCAACATCTTCTCCATCAGTTCGACGGCTGACCCATCTCCTAACTCGGAGCGCCTCAGGAGCCTCTCTGCTCTCTCACAGTCCGAGAGCGTGTAGCGCCGGGTCAGCACGGCCTTGAGAGCCCCGTATTCATCGTGGGCTGGAGGCTGTTGGGAGCAGGCTCGCTACTTGCTGAGACGCGCGAGCGTCCAGCGCTGCGACCACATAGTAATATCTGGTGTCATCTGTCGTTATTCCCCGGAGGGCGAACTGAGCCTCGGTGTGGTGGAACCAAGACCGCGCGTCGTGCGGCCAAAAGTCCAGTAGTTTGACCAAAACAGCGCACGCGTTGCTGGGACTTCCCATCCGGGCCGACTCCGGGGTTCTTGCCTCGTGTTTCATAATTCGTCAAGGGTCACCAGTGTGGAGAGTGCAAATAAAGGGACCAGATCTGCACGACAGATGACTTTCTCTGTCTCATTGCATTCATACACAGAAAAAGCCTTTTCTCAATACACCAGGGTCTCTCCTTTTATATCACTCCATTCCTTCCCCCTGTTGCCTGAAATCTTGCATCACAATATATTTACACATTACAATACGTACTGTCCTCCATTTAATCCCCCACGCTCTACCGGCAGAGGGAATATTCCCCTCCCCTCTGCTTCCAGTCTGAGATGATTATCCCAGCGTGGGTTCCCTACACCACCACAGATACACAGTCTATGCAGACAGGTGGAAACTAAACAGCTCATTAAGACTCACCACTTCCTGTGGAGGAAACCTTGATGGACCTGATCAGTCTGGTGTCAGAGACAAACAGGATGGCTGAGCTGCTGAGCCGTCTCTGAGTGGCGCTCATTGGTCTGATATGACAGGTGTGGCTCCGCCTCCTTCACCTGCAGCTCTGTGATTGGTTGGTGGATGTGCAAGTGTGTGAAGTAACTGGTGTGTCAGTGTGAATGTGCTGATCTCAGGCTAGGAGGAAAACTGACAGTCAAGGCTGGACTGCAGCCATGCTCCCACCACAGAAAGTGTCACCACTACTTCCCCTGCTTTTACATTTTCCCACTATGAGAGTACCAGGAACCATTTTAGCCCCCCCCCCCCAAAAAAAAAATCACTTTTCATGAACCTTTTTAGTTCCTATTCCAGAGCAGGAACTCTCTGAAAATACTGGTTGTAGCATCTTTAACCTCTTAAAATTGCTGCCAGGACGTTTCAAAATGTCTATTGCCACTCAGTGAATAAAGAAATTGATTTTCTTTGGCGTTGCTAAATTTAGGTATTTTTAGGAAAATTGGCTGCAATGCTAAGGGGTTAATACATTTTTTGAAGTTTTTCATGTAAATTTGGTCAATTTTGTGTTAATTAGGGATATTTTCATTTAAATATTTTAAGTTTTTCATGTAAATTTGGGAAGGTTTTTTTTCCAATTTTGCGAAGTTTTTCATGTAAATTTCAGAATTTTTGTGTGTAAATTTGAGACATTATTTGATTAGTTTTGTGAAGTTTTTAATGTAAATTTGGGACTTTAACCTCTTATAATTGCGGTGTTCTGCCGGCAGGACATTTCAAATTTTCTACTGCCACTCAGTGAAGAGGCCCTGTGATGGACTGGCGATCTGTCCAGGGTGTATCCTGCCTCTCGTCCAAAGATGACAGGATAGGCTCCTGCTCCCCCGCAACCCAAAAAGGATTAAGCAGTAGATGATGGCTGGATGGATGCATTCAGTGAAGAAAGAATGTGATTTTGTTTGAGTACACTAAATTTAACAATGCACGAGATTCAGATTTATCTAGTGCTTTTCATAGACACTCAAAGATGCTTTACAGTGGATACATTATTCATTCACTGCACAGACAATGGTAGTGGTAAGCTACTGCTGTAGCCACAGCTGCCCTGGGGCGGACTGACAAAAATGTGGCCATCAACCTGCACCATCAGCCTCTCTGACCACTACCAAACATTTATACAGATACGGACACTGGAGGCAAGGTGAGGAAAGTGTCTTGCCCAGGGACACAATGGCAGGGTGTCTGGGGAGAGCGGGATTCGAACCACCAACCCTCTGGTTACTGGATGACTCACTCTACCTCCTGAGCCACTGCCGCCCACATTTCCCTCCTCCGTTCTCTTTTTGTCGAGCACCAAGCCGGACGGCAGGAAGTTCCATTTTTATATGGTCTTTGGCATGACCCGGCCAGGGCTTGAACCCCGACCTCCCAGATGTGGGACGGATGCTCTACCACTAGGCCACCACTCCAGTGGCTTAAATTTAGGCATTTTTAGAAAAATTGGCTGCAATGCTAAGGGGTTAACCTCTTATAATCCCAGTGTTCTGCCAGCAGGATGTTTCAGATTTTCTACTGCCACTCAGTGAAGCTTGGTGCTCAGCATAATAGAATAGGGAAAGGAAAGTTAACGCTCAGAGCTGCCAGAGGACTGACCCCCCCACTGCAGCTTTCACTACTTACAGCAGCTGTGCGGCCTAGGGCCAGTGAAACGGAGATAGGCGCCACCCCATACACCACATGGTGTCCCACATGCTGTGGAAGGGATTGATTTACTCTGTGAAAAATTAGATTTTCTTTGCATATGCTAAATTTAGGCATTTTTAGGACAATTGGCTGGAATGCTAAGGGATTAATCTGCAGCACTAAAAATAATAGTCTAAATAATTCCTTCCTTTCCACATCTTTTTCCATGCTTTATTCTCCATAAATATGACCATAAAGGCTGCAACAGTTTAGAATTCTTTTTTTTTTTTTTTTAAACCAAAAAGTGTTACACAGCACGACTGTCACATTCATGGTTTTAATGATCAACACATAAATGGGGACAAAAATCACAAAAACCCTGAGATAAAAAACATGTTCATACCCTCAGAAACAAATATAAAAGCCATATGTGTTTTAACATTTTGGATTTCATTCATTACTGTGTGTATTATTAACATTCTGCAGCTGTAAAAATGTAAGCCAATAGACCAACATCATAAAACAAAACTAAAATTCTGTCAACTTTAACATGAATCGTGTGTGTCGTCTTAATACCGCTAAACCCTGATATCAGTGTTTATCATGAACATACACTACCGTTCAGAAGTTTGGGGTCACTTAGAAATTTCCTTATTTTTGAAAGAAAAGCACTGTTTTTTTCAATGAAGATAACTAAACTAATCAGAAATGCACTCTAATATCTAATATACATTGCTAATGTGGTAAATGACTATTCTAGCTGCAAGTGTCTGGTTTTTGGTGCAATATCTACATAGGTGTATAGAGGCCCATTTCCAGCAACCATCACTCCAGTGTTCTAATGGTACAATGTGTTTGTTCATTGCGTCAGAAGGCTAATGGATGATTAGAAAACCCTTGTGCAATCACGTTAGGTCTGCAATGCTGTAATTGCTGCAAATGGAGGATTCTTTGACGAAAGCAAAGTTTGAAGGAAAAAATTATTATTTCAAATACAAATCATTATTTCTAACCTTGTCAATGTCTTGACTATATTTTCTATTCATTTTACAACTCATGGTGGTAAATAAGTGCGACTTTTCATGGAAAACACAAAATAATTGTCTGGGTGACCCCAAACTTTTGAACAGTAGTGTAAATGTTTAATCAGAGCTACACTTGCCGTTATAATTTAGTTATTATAGTCAGTTTATTCCCTGAGGTCTTTTGGACTGAATAAAAAAAGGAAAAGAGAAAAGATCATGTGACAGTAAAGTCTGCAGACACCTGTGTTAAATATGGTAACCCAGTCTGTTTTTGCTGCTCTGAAGTTATTTGATTATAGAGACTTTTTTTTTTTTGTCTTTCAGGATCACCACAGTGCATCATCACCTCATACCACACTGATCTGCCTGTCAATTTGTCAAGGATTTTTACACTGGAGGCCCTTCCTAACACAACCCTCCCCATTTGTCCAGGCTTGGGACCGGCACAGAAAGTACACTGGCTTTTGCTCCCCGTGTCTGGGCAACCAACCTGATTATGTTGACTTTGGATGATTTTCGTTGGTGAGTTCAGAAGCTCCTTAAATTTATCTTCATGAACATTTCACCAGGAAACAAACACACAAAAATATACAAGTCTGCTGAAAAGGATTCATCAGGATTCAGGAAATTAATCATCAGTTCAAAATTTTCTCCGTTCACTGAAAAAAGGATTTAAGGTGTTTGACTAAAGTGCTCAACAGGATAGATGATCAGAGGAGCAGAGTTTCTACCACCATCATTATCCTCAGGACTGAAGTATGGATAGAGTTTCTCAGTGAAGGAGCAGTCAGTGAAGGAGTAGATCAGAGCTGCAGCATCTACATCATAGAAGGAGACCAGACCCTCCTCATAGTCCACAAACACCCCCACCTTCTCTGGACCAGGATGAAGATGGAGACGGACAGGAGGACCAACATTAGCTTCACACGCATTTCCATTTCTCAGCCCTACAGTCCAGAAACCATCCTCAGGACTAAGCTTGGTCTCTCCTTTCCTGTTGGCCGACTCTCTAGCCACTCCTAAATCCCAGGCAGTCTTGCCTTTAACCTGAACCTCAAAGTAAAATCTGCCTGAGGAGAAACTCTGCTTTGCTAAAATCATACAATAATCTGTAAACCTCTCTGGGTCTTTTGGAAGGTTCTTCTTCACATCACCATGTTTGGCTCGTTTTCCATCACCTGACAGGATGAGTTTAGGATGTGCTGTATCAGGATCCAGAGTCACATCTACTGCAGACTGCTGGACCCTCTTCAGCTCAGCCTCAAACTACTTCTTCATCTGGTTCCTGAGAGTCTTCTCCAACTGGTCCACCGCTCTGACAACAGTCCCCTCATATGATGGTGGGTGGACTCTGACCTTTGTCCAGTCCTTGGTGGGTGGAGCAGCTTTCAGGGAGGAGAAGCTTTGGAGGACATGGAGGTGGTCTTCAGACTTTAGGAGCTGCTCCACCTCAGAGCTTCTCCCCATCAGCTCAGAGATTTCCTGTTCCAGATCTTTGATGAAATCTTCAGCCTGTTTCTCTCTTGTTTCCTGTGCCTCTTCAATCTCTTTGATGAGCTGCTTCAGACCTCTCTCAACAGACTCCTTCAGAGCAGTGAAGACCTGGATACCTTCTGCTTTCTCTCTGTCTGCAGCATCTTTACTCATCTTCAATGATTCTTTGATTTCCTCAATCTTGAGTCGTCTATTCTGGATCATCTGCTGAAGTTCAGCCTCTGTCTTTCCCAGCTCTGCCTTCTTTCCTTCACATCCTTCTCTCAGAGGAACAAACTCATGAGTCTTGTGGTCTAGAACTGAGCAGATCATGCAGACACATGTTTGGTCAGTCTCACAGAACAGCTCCAGAGGTTTATCGTGGTTCATACACATCCTTCCTTCCAGGTTCTCCACAGGCTCCATCAGCTGATGTCTTTTCAGACCTTTCATGGTCAGATGAGGCTCCAGGTGATTCTCACAGTAGGAGAGCAGACACACCAGGCAGGACTTCAGGGCCTTCAGCTTGGTTCCAGTGCAGATGTCACAGGGAACTTCTCCTGATTTGGTAGCTTGTTGTTTTGAGCAGCTGCTGCTGGACTGCTGTGGTGCTTCACGTCTGAACTGAGAAATCATCTCAGAGAATAAAGTGTTGATCTCTAGTTGAGGTCTGGTCTTGAACTCCTTTTTACACACGGGACACCAGCAGCTGTCACTGATGTTCCAGTGTTTATTGATGCAGGTTTTACAGAAGTTGTGTCCACATGGTGTGGAGACTGGATCAGTGAACACCTCCAGACAGATGGAGCACAGGAACTGATCTTCAGAGAGAAGACTGTTGGCAGCAGACATGATTGAACTCTGGGGGAGAAAAAGAAGAAACTTATTTTATTAAACATTATTGTTGGGCAGTGGTGGCCTCATGGTTAGGGATGTGGACTGGTAATCAGAGGGTCACTGGTTTGATAACTGGACCGGCAGGATTACATCTGGGTGGGGCAGATAAGGCAGTGTTTTCCCCAACCTCCTTAACCCCACTGTGATCCCCTTGAGCAAGGCCCTTTATGTCAACTGCTCCAGTGGAGTTGCTCAGTGGCCACAGGCCATTCTGTGGTTGTACTGGGCAGCTTCCAGGTGTGAATGTATAGCTGTGTGAGTGTGAACAGGGTGTTCTTGAAAAAGAGAGGTTCCCTCTCAATGGACCTCCATCCATCCATTCATTTTCTACCACTTTTCAGGGGATCCAGATTGTGAAGGCAACAGCCCAAGAAGGGAAGCCCAGACTCCCCTCTCCCCAGCCACCTCCTTCAGCTCTTCAGAGGGGACAATAATACATTCCCAGGCCAGCTGGGAGACATAGTCTCCCCCCAGTGTGTCCTGGTTCTGCCCCAGGAGTCTCCTCCCAGCGGGACATGCCTTTCAATGTGGAGGAGCAGTGACTGTACTCTGAGCCTCTTCTGGATAACGGAGCTTCACACCCTGTCTCTTAGGGCGAGTCCAGCAATCCTATGGGGAAAGCTCATATCAGCTGCTTGTATCTGCAGTTTTATTCTTTCACTCATTACCCAACGCTCATGACCATAGGTGAGGGCATGAACGTAGATTGAGTGGTAAAGTGACAGCTTTGCTTTAGAGCTCAGCTCCCTCTTCACCTCAACAGACTGGTAGGTACAACGTCTGCATCACTGCAAATGTGGCTCCAATCAGTCTGTCAATTTCATGCTCCATTCTCCCCTCACTCGTGAATAACACCCTGAGATACTGAAAATCCTACACTGGGGGCAGGACCTTGTCCCCAACCCAGAAAGGACAATCCACCCTTTTCCGGCTGAGGACCACGGACTCGAACTTGAAGGTGCTGATTCTCAACCCAGCCCCTTCACACTAAGTAGCAAACCATCACAGCAAGACCTGTAGGTCATTGCTCGAAGAAGCCAACAGAACAACATCATCTGCAAACAGCACAGATGAAATCTTGTGGTCAGCAAACATGACCCCCTTCATTCCTTGGCTGCTCCTAGATATCCTGTCCATAAAAAATTAAGAACAGGAATGGTGAGAAGAGGCAGCCCTGGTTGAGTCCAACTTTCAATGGGAACAAGCTTGACTGGGTGTTGGCAATATGAACCAAACTCTTGTAGTGACAAGCCCGATGCCCCATACTCCCCAAGCACCCCCCACAAGAGGCCATGAGGGACGTGGTCAAATGCTTTCGCCAAGTCCACAAAACACATGTGAACTGGTTGGGCAAACTCCCACAAACCCTCGAGGGTTCTCGAGAGGGTAAAGAATTGGTCCAATGTGCCACAGCCAGGACAAAAACCACATTGCTCTTCCTGAATCCAAGGTTCGACCAACGGCCACCCTTTCCTCTCCAGTACCCTGGCATAGACCTTCCCAGGGATGCTGAGAAGTGCGACTCCCCTAAAGTTAGAACACGCTCTCCGGTCCCCCTTCCTGAAGAGAGGAACCACCAACCCAGTTTGCCATGCCAAAGGCACTGTGCCCAACCACCAGGCAATGTTTCAGAGGCACGCCAATCAGGACAGCCCTACAACATCTAGGGCCTTGAGGTGCTCAGGGCAAACCTCATGTGCCAGTGGGATTGAGGAGATCCTTTAAGTATTACTTCCACCGTCCAAAAATATCCTCAGTTGAAGTCAGCAGCTCTCCATCTGCACCATACACAGTGTGGACAGGGAGTTGCTTCCCCCACTCCTGAATTGCCAGACAGTTTGCCAGAATTTCTTTGAGGCCGGCTGCAAGTCTTGTTCCATGGCATCACGGAGCTTCTCCCACATCCGAGTTTAAGCCTCACCATGGCTCGAGCTACACTCTGCCTGGCATGCTGGTACACCTCAGCTGCTTCAGGAGTCCCACAAGCCACCCAAGCTTGGTAGGACTCCTCATTCAGCTTGATGGTCCCCCTCACCTCTGGCATCCACCACTTGGTTCGGGGGTTGCCACCACGAGATGCACCAACAACCTTGCAGCCACAGCTCTGTGAAGCCAGTTCAGCAGTAGAAGTGGAGAACATGGCCTATTTAGATTCCATGACTCTAGTCTCCCTCAGAATCTGGTCGAAGCTCTTCTGGAGATGGGAGCTGAAGATCTCTTCGACAGGGGTCTCAGCCAGACATTCCAGTGCACCCAGCATATGTTTGGGTCTGCTGGGTCTGAATGGTGTCCACCCCTGCCATCGAATCCAACTCACCACCAGGTGGTGATCAGTTGACAACTCTGCACCTCTCTTTACCTGAGTGTCCAAGCCATATGATCGCGGATCTGATGACATAACAAAATCAATCATCATGTGACCTACGGTGTCCTGGTACCAGGTGCACACATGGACACCCTTATACTTGAACATGGTGTTCATTACGGACAAACTGTGGTTAGCACAGAAGTCAAATAACTAAACACCACTCTGGTTCAGATCGGGTAGGCCGTTCTTCCCAATCACACCTACAGGTTTCACTGTCATTGCCCAAATGTGCGTATAAGTCCCTCAGTAGAACAGTGGAGTCTCCAAGAGGGGCACTCTCCAGCACCCAAGTCAGAGACTCCAAAAAGGATGGGTAATCTGAAACATCATTTGGCACATAGGCGCAGAAGATGGTCAGGACTCATTTCCCAACCTGAAGGTGCAAGGAAGCAACCCTTTCGCCCACTGAGAACTCAAACATAGAGAAGGCCAGAAGGGGGGATATGAGAATACCAGCCCCTGCTCACCACCTCTCGCTCAGGACAGCTCCAGAAAAGGCCAAGGTCCAACCCCACTCCAGAGCTTCCAGAACCGTTGAGGTAAACCCGACTATATCTGGCTGATATCTCTCAACCTCGTGCACAAGCTCAAGCTCCATCCCCACCAGAAAGGTGACATTCCACATTCCAAAATACAGTTTAGTAATCTGGCAATTAGACCGCCAAGGTCTCTGCCTTCAACTACCACCCACTATATAGCACCGAACCCCCATGGTCCTTCCAACAGATGGTGAGCCCAGTGGAGGTTGGACCCATGTGGCTTGATAGTGCTGAGCATGGCCAGGTCCCATGGGCAAAAGCCCAGCCCCCAGGCACTTGCTGTCGAGCCCCTCCCCCAAGCCTGGTTTCAGAGTGGGGTCCTGGTAACCCCATGCCAGGCAGGGTACACTGAATCCTTGATTGAACATTCATCATAAGAGTCTACTGGATCACTCTTAGTCTGGTGCTTCACCCAGGACCTGTTTGTGTTGGGAGAGCTCACCAAGGGTGAATTGCCCCGACAACATAGCTCCTGGGATCACTAGGGCTCCCAAACTCTGTAATTTAAAACTCTGTAATAGGGCTCTGTAATTTCCCAGTTTGGGATCAATAAAGTACATCTATCTAGCTAAACCCCCTAGTATCCAAGTATCCAGCAGCTGAAGACTGTACATGCATGTGCCAACTTTTTTCAGTGTGGTGCTGAGGGGCCGAATCAAAGGGGCCCCACAGCCAATCACAAGTTACTAATGGATTTGACCGTCATTGGTTCCTTTTCATTGGCTATTGTGGCTGCTCAACATGGCATCAACTTAGGCTAGTTAGTTAACCACTACTAGCAGGCTTAATATGAATCAAGTGGACAATTTATTAAATGTTACATTGCACACCTTGCAATTAAGAGTAGTAATTAGAGATTAAAGGTAGAATCTCACCAAGCAGCTAATGCTGACAAATGTAGAGGTTTTTTGGAGTCGCCAACTTTTCTGATGAATGTTGACGAAAATCAAGCCAAAATCAAGCTAGTATCTCAAGGAGCGGCGGATGCTGAGGAACATTCACGAGCGTGTCAGGGTTCATAAAAGGTTGCAAAATGCTTTGCACACAGTTTTTAAGTTTGCAAACAGTTTTGTTGGAAAGGCCCTGTCACACCTAGATGATTTAGGCAGTGTCTGCAAAACGTATGAAAAATTTGGAGAATACACTGGCATATATGGAATCAGTTATGGTCAAGTTTTGTATAAGTTAAGAGCATGCTGAAGAACGTTGGTATATGGCACTGTACGCCGAGCTCCTCTGAAAATGTTCAGCATGCCGAAAATTTTCCTACGCATCCAGCGTATGGCTGAAACGTCCCGCATATGCGAAGCATAACTTGTACGGAAGTTATGCGCTCATTCACATACGTTACTTGTAAGTGACTCATAAGTTACTCATAAATCAAAATATGTTGAGATAAATGTCAAGCGTATCCTCCTGGCAGCGGAAGACGAAAGACAGAGCTGTGTCAGTCATTGTCACCCCGACAGACTGCTATGATGATGTATCCAAAACTTTTTTCTAACATATGAGTAATACTCTTTGAACCTACAGTAGACAAAAAAGTCTGCACACCCCTGTTCAAATGCCAGGTTTTTGTGATATAAAAAAAAAAATGAGGGATAATGTAAGGGTGGATTCCCACTACAACGTTTGGACTAACTTTTACTGCTCTTTTGGCAAACGTCTGGCTCTGCTGGTAAAAGTTGGTAAAAGTTAATGACAGTTGGTGTTTGTTGCCAAAAGCTGATGAAAGTTGTGTTCTTTGAAAATTTTCAGCATGCTGAATATTTCCCATTTGGAAATACACAGTGAAAGTTGTGCTCAGTTTGTAAAAGTTCCTGAGCGCTGGGCTAAGTGATGCAGAGTTTAGCTATGTCAGCCTAAGGCTCCTTTGGCAAACGTTGACTGAAATGCTGGTGGAAGCAGATGTTTCTAGGCTGAAACTCACTTCAGACATGACACGGACGCAAGAGAACTGAAGAGAAGGAAGAATTACAAAAAAAAAAAAAATATTGAAAAAATCTCCCAAAAATTTGACAGCCCAAAAGAAAAAAAATTCATTGTGAAATTTACTGTTCTTAACCCTTTAACTGTCCACATCAAATGGACAGGTCACGCGCCCCCAGTGGCACTGCACAGCAACTGCACCTGTCAACTTACTGACGTCCCCTGGCTATACTGAGAATTTGTACTGATCTGTATTGATCTGACAGTTCAGAAGGTGGCAGACACGTATCGGAGGAATCATGGCTGACATGGAATACAGCAAAGAAGAAGAAATCCTCATTATTATTCTTCCTTTTTCCACTTTCAGCTGACAGCACTAATGTGGTCGCCGCCATGATAGGTCATGGCGCCAGTGACTCTTGACTGAAACTGCATCATACAGTAAAAATAGCCATGCAATACAAACAAAATTCACATGGGATAATCCTAAGAGTTTGTAGATGTGGTAGAGGGTGTAAATGACCGACGAAATGCAAAACTACAACTACAATGGGCGAAAACGGACTGGCCACGTGGGTGAGCGAGCCCCCCCGGCAACAGGTAAGAGAGAAATAGGTTTTTGTTTTTTGTTTTTTTTACATTTTATTGATTTTCTGGTTCATATGCTTTGAAGATTTGATAAAAACATACCCCTGTAGACAAAACAGCGTCAAAAAAACCAAACCATTCTTTGTGTAAATGTGTCCAAAGTCCACTTTTGACTGAGTTATGTAATCTATATAGCTGCCAAGATATTATGCAAATTAGATGCATAAATTTATTCCTATCTGAAACTTTGGATCATATTCTACATCTTTCTAATAGACAGTAAGCTATTATCTCTTGCAACTTTCAAGTTATAGCCTTGGAAATCTGAACTATTTTATTGACAAAAAATATTTACCACTCTTGACCACTAGGGGTTAGGTTTACCTCTTACCATTTCTGTCGCCATACGGCGCCTGGGGCAGCTAAAGGATTAATTTTCTGCTTCATGAGTAATGATTCTCCAGGATTTATTGGTTCGGCTTCCATTGTATGGAATCAAACAGTACTGATGTGGTGTCAAAAAGCAAATGACATTTTAGGGGATTTTATGTTATTTTAATGGAGAGAGTTGTACCAGTCAAAATATAATCACCCGTCATTATATTTATATATGATGAGACACTAAATAGTTTTTTTCTATTCTATATGTTCTATATGTTTTCTATATGTTCGCGATTCAATTAAGATCATGATTCTTGGATCACGATTCGATCCTATCACGATTTGACGACAATCACAATATCACGATAACCGAGGATTGCGATCCCATATGTTAAGATTTTTTTCACCTTATTCAACCTCAAATCATGTCCCAAAGTAAAACTGTTAAAACTGTTAACTGTTGATAATAAAGTATTCTCGGGGCTTCATCTTCTGCGGAGATGCGTCTCTGCACACAGGGAGGGCTGTGGACAGTGTCTGGAATTGACTCCCCCTCCAGACACGTTTAGCCGACTCTGTGGAGCCTCAAAAAGTAGCTGAAAACGTTTTTTGTTTAACGAGAATTTCTATTGAGTTTCAACTGCTTTTTAATTGTAAGTCTTAATATTTTTAAATTATTTTAATCTTGTGTTTTAACTAGTTTTTGTATTTTTACAATTACAGTGGTGTGAAAAAGTGTTTGTCCCCTTCCTGATTTCTCATTTTTTTGTGACACTTAAATGTTTCCGATCAAACAAATTTAAATATTAGACAAAGATAACACAAGTAAACACATAATGCAGTTTTGAAATGAAGGTGTTTATTATTAAGGGAAAAAAAATCCAAACCTACATGGGCCTGTGTGAAAAAGTGATTGCCCCCTAAACCTAATAACTGCTTGGGCCACCCTGAGCAGCAACAACTGCAATCAAGCCTTTGCGATAACTGGCAATGAGTCTTTTACAGCACTGTGGAGGAATTTTGGCCAACTCATCTTTGCACAACTGTGGTAATTCAACCACACTGGAGGGTTTTCGAGCAGGAACTGCATTTAAAAGTCATGCCACAGCATCTCAAACGGATTCAGGTCAGGACTCTGACTAGGCCACTTCAAAGTCTTCATTTTGTTTTTCTTAAGCCATTCAGAGGTGGACTTGCTGGTGTGTTGTGGATCATTGTCCTGCTGCAGAACCCAAGTGCACTTCAGCCTGAGGTCACGAACAGATGGCCGGACATTCTCCTTCAGGAATTTTTGGTAGACAGCAGAATTCATGGTCCCATTTACCACAGCAAGTCTTCCAGGTCCTGAAGCAGCAAAACAGCCCCAGACCATCACACTACCACCACCATATTTTACCGTTGGTATGATGTTCCTTTTCTGAAATGCTGCGTTACTTTTACGCCGGATGTAATGGGACACACACCTTCCAACAAGTTCAACTTTTGTCTCGTCAGTCCACAGAGTATTTTCTCAAAAGTCATGGGGCTCATCAAGATGTTTTCTGGCAAAACTGAGACGAGCCTTTCTGCTCTTTTTGCTCAGCAGTGGTTTTCGTCTTGGAACTCTGCCATGCAGGCCATTTTTGCCCAGTCTCTTTCTTATGGTGGAGTCTTGAACACTGACCTTAACTGAGACAAGTGAGACCTGCAGTTCTTTTGATGTTGTTGTGGGGTCTTGTGTGACCTCTTGGATGAGTCCTCGCTGCGCTCTTGGGGTAATTTTGGTCGGCCGGCCACTCCTGGGAAGGTTCACCACTGTTCCATGTTTTCGTCATTTGTGGATAATGGCTCTCACTGTGGTTCGCTGGAGTCCCAAAGCTTTAGAAATGGTTTTATAACCTCTTCCAGACTGATAGATCTCAATTACTTTCGCATTTGTTCCTGAATTTCTTTGGATCACAGCATAATGTCTAGCTTTTGAGGATCTTTTGGTCTACTTCACTTTGTCAGGCAGGTCCTATTTAAGTGATTTCCTGATTGAGAACAGGTGTGGCAGTAATCAGGCCTGGGTGTGGATAGAGAAATTGAACTCAGCTTTCCAAAGATCTGATAAACCACAGTTAATTTATGTTTTAATTGGGGGGCAATCACTTTTTCACACAGGGCCATGTAGGTTTGGATTTTTTTTTAACCCTTAATAATAAACACCTTCATTTAAAAACTGCATTTTGTGTTCACTTGTGTTATCTTTGTCTAAAATTTAAATACTGTTTGCTGAGCTGTAAAATTTAAGTGTGACAAACATACAAAAAAAAAATGAGAAATCAGGAAGGCGGCAAACACTATTTCACACCACTATTTTTATCTATCAACTTCCTTTTCTTCCATTTTATTGTGCAGCACTCACTATGTGACTATATGTCTCTGAAAAGCGCTTCATAAATAAACTTTACTTACTTGACGCTCGGAGATAAAGCTCCATGCTGGTGTCTCTTTAGCTTAGCCATTGCTAATACTGCTCCCAGAAATGTGCGGCCCACCACCAAGGGTTTTTTTCTTGTTTTTTCATGCATCACTTCTTTTGGGTTGTGTGTCATGTCAAGGTCTTTCCTTTTATTTTGGTTATAAAATCAAAAAAAGGCCAACCACTTCCTAACTTTCAAAGCTGGCTGCAAATCACAAGACAAGCTATGACTTCACCCGACTGGGTGTTTGCTTTGCACCATCTAGTGGACTGAAAACGCCAATGATTGACTGATAACCCAAAAGAGGTTAAGAGATTGATCTGTGCATTTATGGATCAATGCATTGTTGCCAGTGCCAAGTATCGCAGTCCATCACTGAATCAATCTTTTTTCCCACCCCTAATAGATAGATATTATTGTTTGTTTTTTTTGAGGAATGAATGAATGAACGAACGAACGAACAGGGAAAAAGGGTATGCAGAAGGAACTACATAGGAATATAAAACCAAAATAAACACTGAAACGTATGCCCAAGGGAGATGTATTCATTCCAAAAGCAGATCCAGAATGGCAGGAAGCGTCTACAAATGTCGATGTTTATATGAGCGTCACCTGATGCTGATGTCAGCTGACCTGCGCTGAGTATTCATTTGCTTAAGTTAACCTAAGTTGGCAACAGCTACACATATGTTAGCCTAAGTTGGCAATAGTTTGCCAATGCAGAACGCAACGCTGGCAACTGCTAGCAAAAGTTCATAAAAGTTGGTGTGCGTTGGATTAAAAAAAACCTGCTCACGAACGTAATTTCACGATGTTTGGACTGATTTCTCTGATTTTTTAAAATGTCTGTAAAAGTTGGTCCAAACGCTGTAGTGTGAACCCAGCTTAAACCGATGCCCGACAGTGTTTTGGGAATTTCCATAGCAGGTTGAACACAGCTGCAGAAGTTATAAAGGCAAGTTCATCTGTCTGTAACCAGTCCCTCCAGGATTTCGTGGGATGTTTTTATGATTGTTGTGGCCCAAAAAGGCTGAATTCACAGGAACCTTTTTTTTTTTTTTTTTTTTTTTTTTTAAGTTGCGATAAAAGTTTTGATGTTTGAGGTTTTTTTGCACTAAAAGTTGTGGGAAGAATTACAAATTTTAAAGCAGATTTTTTTTTTTTCCAGTTTACTGCAGTGATATTCTACATAACAGTACAACAAAAGAACAGGATTACCAAAAATTTCCTATTAAACAGTGATTTGTCAATTAAGCAGAAATTTATGTGATACAGAAAACCTCTTTTGTGCAACAGCAAATATAGACTTTAGCACAATATCCATTACAACAGCTAAATTGCACTGAATGCATGTTGAAGAGTAGAGATTTGGAAATTACTGGCATCACCTTTATTTGAAAACTCCCTATGGTCCCCAGTCACTCGGTACCGAGCGGAGAGGAAAAAATAAATAATTTATTCTGTTGCTCTGTATTGTCTATTGGAGACAATACAGACAATATTCATTCTCTTTCCATGCCTAACTCCTACCTGTCTGTCTGCTGCATGTTTTGACACACACACACTTGTCTCTTCAGACACCAATCTTTCATTTGCAGCGGGGGTGGGGGCGGGGGTATCTGTGTCCACACCAGAGATTCACAGCTTTAAAGTTCATTGACAAGATGTAGTAATGATTTTACCTCTAAAGATGTATAAAATATTCAAACACTGGCTGTAGTGTTAAGATTTGCTTGTTTGTTTGTGGTTTTATGGCATCTCTCCTCACACGTGCTCCTGCGATGGGGTGCTTTTGGGGCAGGCAGGCATTTTTCAACATAAACCCAGCACTTCGTACACGCGGTCAGGACGGAGACGTGGCAAGACGTACACCGGTAGGCTGAGGAAGACTGAGAAAGGGACGGTGTTAAAAACCTCGCGGGTCAGTGTTTTTTTTTTGTTTTTTATTAAATCACACATTCTGTTTTTGCTGATATGTTCCGTTAATACTTACTGTAAACATAGAAGTGAACGGGGTGCAACGATGCATTTGATTGATTAGACTGAGCGTTTGAGCGCCACTCAGGGACACATTTGATTGGCGAAATTGGCAGAAGTTGACAAGGATTGGTCAAAATTGCCGGAAAGTTGCGGTGATTGGACAAAGTTGAAAGGTCACGCAATAGTCTTGCTGATTAGCTGATTTTGCCTGAATTGACGAGACTGCAACATTGCGAAATCCTGGAGGGACTGCAACTCACTTACTGTGAATTCATGTCTATTCGTGTCTTTACACTGAGTTAAAATGTAATCATGCTGAGTGAAAATTTGCCCATTCTCATTTGGTCTTAACGCACCTTTAGAGCTTGATTTAAATCTTTGTTTTTATTTGTTGAACCACATGCTTGATTTTCATGTAGATAAAAATGTAGACTTTTAATAATTATATCCTATTTTTTCTAAAAAAAAAAACAACAAAAAAAACAAACAAAAAAAACCAACAACAACAAAAAAACATTCTTATCCTATGGTAAAATGAATCATCTACCTTTAAAATGTTTATAGACCATCTTACAAAATGTCTTGCCTTAGAGAGACTGACATGACAAATACAGTGGGGACAATAGGTATTGAACATGCCAACATTTTTCTCATTAAACATATTTCTGATGGACCTGAATTTTCACCAGATATCAGTAACAACCTAAGTAATCTGGTGGAATAACTGTATTCTTTATCTTCTGGTACCTCAGAGTCTGGGTGAAATGTGTACAAGGCTGACCAGCTGGACATTTATATGGTTGTTCTCATGCGAACATTTTGTGCTGTTATGATTATGTCTAAGAAGGGACACAGTTTGGAAGAACCAGATATTCTCTCATGGACAGTTTTGAGATAACAGGATGCTTAAAGACTGAAAGTTGTGTATGTGATTCAGAACAATTTCCGGAGGCAACTCTGAGTGTATCACTTATTGTTCTCCACTGACTAGTGCAAATTAAATTTACTGAAACTTTAATCCTGCCTGATTCTTTGACTACTGGTTGAAGATATTTTTCCAACATATTTGCCGCACTGAACAGGGACTCCAGAAATCTTTCTCCACAACTGCAGCGCTTTGGACCGGTCTCACAGTCAGTATACGGGCTGCAGACAGGACCTCCCGCCCATCTCGCAATTGGAGCGGTTTGGCTAAGGTGAAGCGACAGCAGAGGCAGTCTGGAGCACTGGAGCAGAGAGGGTGACGGAAGCCAAATCGAGGCAGACTGAAGTGAGTAAATTTAATTATTTATTAATATAATATTTATTAACGGTTTAGACATCTGGCGCGGCAGGTTCGAGTCTGGTCAGGGGATTACACGTAGAATTTGGTACCGCTGTTCTAGTCCGGTCGGGAAAGTACCGCAGTTAAACGGAATCGTTCAGTAATAAATGCATTTTTACTGGATTTTAGTTTGAGTCTTTCAGGAAATAGGCACGTGGAAGGATACAAAGTACCGCCAAGTGATATCAGGGTGGAGTGCACACCGTGGAGTGATATCAGCGGTGGAAGGATACAGCACTGTGGAGTGATATTGACGGCTGAAATAAACTAGAGAAAATATATATAGAAAAAAATATACAAGAAAAATAGTTATAATAAGAAATAGCCTTAAAATAATAAGAAATAACTATAACAATAACTAAAATAATAATAGACAACTGAAAATAAGCTTAAAATAGAATAGCCTTTAGATCAAGATAAAATAAATAAAAATAAATAACTGCAGTTTGTCTGTCTGGTTGCTCATGTGCTTTTAATAAATAAAGTTTTTACGTTTTGACTTTGATGAAAGAATGGGCAATTGTAGCAGAGGAACAGAGCGAGACATTGCAATGTGGCAGGAAGAGGGGATGCATGTCGTGCTGTTGTGGAGCGCGAGAGGATGAGAATGAGAGGTTTGTTTTAATGGAAGACGGCAAATCTATGCACGGGAGAGATGAGGATGGTGCTCGGTAAGTGGGAAAAATGGCAGAAATGAATGTGTTTTCAAGGCGGCGGAGTGGTGGCCTAGTTGGCAGAGCATCCGCCCCACAACCAGGAGGCTGGGGTTCAAATCCTGGCCAGGTCATACCAAAGACCAGGTAAAAATGGTACTTTCCGCCCTCCAGCTTGGTGCTCAGCATAATAGAATGGGGAAAGGCGGGCAGAGAGCAGTGGCGATCCCTGTCCTGTATAAGCTATAGAAAGGAACACTTGTTCCCGAGGAGACTCGACTCGTATGTATACTCGACTCAAGGCAGCGGAAGATGATTGACAGTGAGAACTTTTGGTTGTCAGATCTGCTTATTATAAGTGGCTTTGGGAGTGTTTACTAACAGGTGTGTGCTTATTGGGGCTTGCTATGGTGTGTATGTGTGCGTATGTGTGTGAAAGGACTAACTTGTGTTGTGCTAAAGCAGTAATAAGGTCACACTGAACTGGGGATTTTGGTAAGATTAAATGCATTAGATGATGAAATGCATTAGATGGACAGTAATTGTTGTGCAGTTTTCTGTGGGATTTTTGCTTGCTTTATGATAGTTTACTTGTGTTAAGCAATTTAATCTTACTTTGTTGGCAGATGTTCTTTTTAATTTTTTTTTGTAACTTAGATTTTTATTCATTTTTCATCATATATAATGCATTCATATGAGGGCGTATATGAGGGCATATATATCCCTCACATTCATGTGAGGGATCATAGCCGATCCCTCACACCCTGGTCACGTACTGTTTGCCCCCCTCCCCTCTGGTAGAAGACTTCGGTCCATCCAGACTAAAACCTCCCGTCACATGAACAGCTTCTTCCCCTCTGCCATTAGACTGCTGAACACTAAGTGACTCTCGTGCACCATGTACAGCAGCTCAACCAGACTCATGTCAATCATCACTGTTTTCTTCCTGCATTACCGACTGCACTATATAGTTCTCCACAGTATCTGCTGCTGGCTAATATATATTTTAACTGTTGACCAGTATCACTTAATCTTATCCTACACTTTATTACATGTATAGTTTATTTCTCTTATCTTATCATGTTTAATGTTGCAGCATTGTACCGAGACAAATTCCTAGTTTGTGTACTACATGAACAATGGCAATAAACCTGATTCTGATTCTGATTCTGATTCAGATCACATTCTACATTTAAAAAACAAAGGGGCTAGGGTAAGGAAAAAGAAAAAAAAAGAAAAAGGGGGGGGGACAAATGTTGGAGCATCAAATTTTTAGTTTCCATCTCTTAATTCTTCTGGTTTTTTCAGTGTCTTTGGTTATTCTTTCAATTTCTGCCTCGTTGTTGCACTTTGTAGTGTGTCCATTTCCGCCATTTTTTCTCCCATAGTCCTTCTTGCATTCTTTGTCGATATGTTAGTTTTTCCATCATACGTATGTCCTCAACAATGTCAGTCCATTGCTCTTGGTCAGGAAGAACTTCTGATCGCCATTTTTTTGTGATTGTTTTTTTACATGCAATCAACAAGATTTTAACTAGATATCTGTCCTCAGCCTGTATAACATTGTCTCTTTTAAGATCACATAAGTACATCAGGTTACAGTTCATTGGTATATTATATCCTAATATCCTCTGTATTGTCACATGTATAGATTTCCAGAATGATGATATTTTGCAGCATTTCCAAAACATATGTGAGTGGTCTGCATTTTGAGCCCCACATCCCCTCCAGCATAAAGATTGGGTATTTGTATATTTTCCTTGAATCTGTGGTGTAATGAAAAAGCGAATCAGGTTTTTCCATCCAAATTCCCTCCATGTCCTTGAATTTGTTGATGTGTGTTGTGTTTTCCATATTTCCTGCTAGCTTTCTTCTGTTATGTTTAAATTGAGCTCTTTCTCCCATTTCTCCTTTATATAGTTACTTGTATGATTGTTTGCCATAAGTTTCTGATATAGCTTTGAAATAATTCTTATTTTATTTCCTGTATATGAGCTTAAAATGAGTTGTATAATCTTGCTCACATCTGTTTGGAGGTTATGCCTAATCTTCTTCATATAATAATCTCTCATCTGCAGATATCTGAAAAATTCCGATCTTTCTAGTTTAAATTTTCTCCTGATGTTTACAAAGCTCCCGAGATCTTTTTTTCCGATATTGCCCCATGCTGTGATTCCCTTGTTCACCAGATTTTTGTATCCCCTATCTTGTTTTGCCGGTTCAAACTGACTGTCAAATGCTACCCATTTCAATAGTTTTATGTCTTCCTTTATATTATACTTTTGTACTACTTTATACCACAGTTCTAAAGTAAATTTAGTGATTGGGTCTATTTGTTTGATTTGCTTATATGCATCTTTATCTCCTATTATGCTTTGTACTGGGAGTCCCTCAATTTCCTTTTCCATTTCTTTCCATTTTGCCTCATATCCCTCGTCGCACCAACATATGATATATCTTATTTGTGCTGAGTAGTAATATTCCTTTAGACTCGGTAGGCCCATGCCTCCTTTCTCTTTTGGTAACTGGAGAGTTTTATATTTCACTCTTGGCTTTTTACCTCCCCAAACAAATCTCGATATCATCCTGTCCCACTTTGAGAATTGGGCATCTGGAATCTCTGTTGGTAGAGCCTGGAAGAGGTAAAGTAATCTAGGTTGTATGCTGATTTTGACTGTCTCAATTTTTGAATTCAGATCCATATTTAAGATTGACCATCTATCAATATCTTTTTTTATTTCTTGTTCCAACCTATCATAGTTTGCTTTATATATTTTGCTTAGGTCTTTAGGTATGTTCACTCCAAGGTATTTTATTTCTTTTTGTTTCCAGTTTAGTTTGATCTTATCAGTTATCTGGTTTAGAGGGTTATAGTGGAATGTCAGTATTTGTGTTTTTGTTATGTTTATCTTGTATCCTGATAATTTTCCAAAATTTTCTATCAAGTTCATCATTTCCATTATTGATTCATCTGGTTGTTCAAGGTAGACTATAATATCGTCTGTAAATAGCCCAATCTTGTGTTCCGCCCCCTTTATTGTTATACCTTTTAATTTCTTATTTTGTCGTATCTCTTGAGCCAGTGGTTCTATGAACAGAGCAAACAAGGTGGGCGATAAGCAGCATCCCTGCCTAGTTGATCTTTGTATATTTACTTTGTCTGTTAAGCTACCGTTTATCTTGATTCTTGCCACAGGTTCTTGATATAGCGTCCTTATGCATTGTACTGATTTTTTGTTAAATCCAAAGCGCTCCAGTACACTATATAGGAATTTCCAGTTAACCCTGTCAAATGCTTTTTCTGCGTCTAAACTCATTATTACTGCACTTTTCTTTTCTTTATGTATTTGGTTAATTATATATATTGTTCTCCTGATATTGTCATGTGTTTGGCGTCCCTCTATGAAACCAGTTTGATCATCTTCTATCAATTCCGTCAAGAACGTCTTTATTCGTTTACATATAATTGTTGTATATATTTTATAATCCACATTTAATAAAGAGATTGGTCTATAGTTTCCGCATTGTTCTCTATCTTTCCCTGGCTTTAAAATAACTGAAATGATAGCTTCGTTCCATGATGGAGGTATTTTGTTGTTGTTCAACGTCCAATTAAATGACTTTAGGAGCTGTGGCGTGAGTTCTTCTATAAACAGTTTATAAAACTCAGAGGGGTATCCATCACTACCTGGTGATTTACCGTTTTTAAGTGACTTAATCACATCTCTGATCTCTTGTGTTGTTATTTCTGCTGTTAGCTTTTCATTTTGTTGATTTCCTATTGATGGCAAGTCCAATGTGCCTAGAAATTTTTTAATATCTTTAGTATTTGTTTCTTCAGGTTGCGAGTATAGTTCTTGGTAGAAATTATGGAATATTTCTTCGATGTTTTCTGGGTTAACTGTGGTTTTATTTGTGGTGGGGTCTTTAATCTTGTATACATTATTCATTGTTTGTTGTTTTCTTAACCGTTTTGCCAGCAGTTTTGTGGCTTTTGGTCCCGTTTCATAATATTTTTGCTTTAGATATCTATTTTTCCTTTCAATTTCATCCATTTGTGTTTCTTTTATCTTTGTTTTTTCTTCTTTAATTTCTTGATATATTTTTGGGTCATTTGTGCTTTGATGTTTACGTTCTAATTCCCTCAGTCTCTCACATCTTTGTTCATACGCTTCCAGTTTAGTCTTATTTGCTTTTCCTGTTTCAACAATTAATTTACCTCTTAACACGGCTTTTCGTGCATCCCATAGTATTGTTGGGTCCACTTCTTCATTGTCATTCTCTTGGATATACTCGTTTATGTTTATTTTTATTCTTTCTTTCATTTTCTCATCATTTAACAGTCCTACGTTAAGTTTCCATGTTGTTTGTCGTTTTCTATTGTCTAGATATATTTCCATGTATATAGGATTATGATCTGATATTTCTGCCCCTCCAATCCAACAATTTCTCACCCTGTGTCTGTCACCTTCATTCATAAGGAAGTAATCTATTCTAGAGTGTACTTTATGGACTGCTGAATAATGTGTATAGTCTTTTTCGAGTGGGTGCAGGTCCCTCCATATGTCTACCATACCCATTTCTGCCAGTGAGGTTCTTATGAACTTTGTTACATGTTTTTTTGTCTTCTTAACACTTGTTGTGTCAACTTCATGATCCATGACAGCATTTAAGTCTCCTCCACAAATTAGGACTCCTTCACTGTGTGTTGCTATGAGATCAAACAGATGTTGAAAAAAACCCTTGTCACTTTCTGGTGGGGCATAGATGTTCACTAATGTGATCTGCATACCATCTATTCTTCCCTTTATTATTACATACCTGCCTTCTTTATCCTGGATTTCCTGTTCACTTTCAAATTGTATTTTGTTTGAAATTAGTATCATAACCCCCCTTTTAGCTCCTCCCTTAAATGAACCGTAGTAGTTCTTATAGCCAAATCTCTTTAGTTTCACATGTTCTGTCTTGCTCAAATGTGTCTCTTGCATAAATATAATTTCAGCTTTTTCCTTCTTGAATTTTCTTATTATTCTTTCCCTTTTAACAGGTGAGTTCAGACCATTCACGTTTAGTGTCATTATCTTAAGATTTTTACCCATATTCATGTTTTTCCATTTTTTTAACTTGTGCTCCTAGCCCCTTTAACAACAAAAATAACACATATTTATATAAAAACACATTAAAAAATCTCGACCTCCGTACTTTGGGCCTTTCTTCTGCCCACTGGTCCCTGTTGGTGGGTGGAGGGATTGTCTTCACAGAGTGAAGGGCCCTCCCTAGACCTCTAATTACTATCCAAGTAATAGTCATTAGTCTAGAAATGTCCAACAAATATCACTTAAACCTCTCCTAGCCGTCTGTTTCTCTTTTACCTTGTCTTCTTGGCCTTCATTTCTTCTGTGCCTTTCTTAATCTTTGTTATGATCTAGGCTTTCAGTTGAAAGCCTTGTAGTGTGTCCTGGGCCCGCTGCTCTACGTCTCTCCCCCTTCTTCCGCCGTTCACTCGTCTCCACTCCGGCTGTCGTGATGCGTTCAGGGCTGCCGCTGCTCCAGCCGTTTCCTCTGGCACGCTCACCTCAAGGCCCCGCTCCATCATATCCCGCGCTGCCTCTCTGGCCATGTTGTAGGTTCTTACGCCGTCCTCCCAATGAATCCTCATTTTCGTTAGCGGCGTTTGGAATCTAATTTTTTTCTCTTTCAGCGTTTTTTTAATGTTGGCATATTTCTTCCGCTGCTGCACAATTTCTGTCGGGTAATCATGGTCAAAGAATACCTGTTTGTCGCCGATTCGTATCTTTTTTTTCCATGCTTGTGTCAGGATTCTTTCCTTTATGTCATATTTCACAAAGTTTACCACAACTGACCTGGGTGGAGAGTTTGGCTTCGGGTTCTGTGCCGGGGCTCTGCGCGCTCGTTGAATCTGCAGATCCGCTTCTCCGGGCAGTTCCAGCTCTTTTTTTAAGAACTGATCCATGAATTTCGTCATTGAGTTGCCTTCAATGCCCTCCGGAATTCCAAAGATGCGTATATTGCTTCGTCTGGACCTGCTCTCCAAGTCGTTTATTTTCTCCTGCATCCTCTGCGTTTGCGCCATCAGGGTCTGTAGCTGTTCGTTTGCCTCGCTTTTCCAATCTTCCAGCTCCGATATTCGGGCCTGCGCTTCTGTCATACACGCCCGCTGGGAGCGCAGCTCCTCCATGTTTTCTGTTAGCTTGCGCTCCATTTCTCTTCGGAGGCCCATAATTTCCTCAATCTCTTTTTTCAGCTCCTCCTTAAGAGCCGCTAAATCCTGCTGTAGCTGCCGCTTGAATTCTCTCAACTCTTTACCCAAACTGGTGATGCCAGTGTTCATGGTATCGAGTTTTGCGTCTTCCATTTTCTCTGCTGTAGACACCTCGTTTTTTTGGGCTTCGTGTTCAGCGGTTTTTCCTGCGTTGTTGGAGAGGAATTCTTTAATTTTACCCTGCTTTTGTCCTTGTGCCCGGCTCCTTCGTGTTTTCATCCCTTAGTTTATTGATCCGCTTATGTCGAGTTGGCCATTTACCGATGATTTTTAATCCGGCTAGGGAGAGCTCTCTGTTTAAGCGTTATGTCTCTCCGCCATCTTCCCGGAAGTCCCGTTCTTTTTAATTTTAACTAACATTATCTATTTCCAGATTTTTATTTTTATTTTTATTTATTTATTTTTTTGCTTATTTTAAATAAAATTACCTGCCAGCAGAGCAAGAAAAATTAGATTTTTATTTTTTAATTGTTTGGACTAGGGCTGTCTGGAGGCATGTAAACAGCATTAATTTATTTTATCTGACTTTTTGCAGTGTAACTGTATTCTCTAGCTCACAGTTGCGTCATCTCTCCAACTGTGGTGCAACAGTGGCTCCGGATGGGGCGGGGGGGGAGAGCAACAGGCTGACTTGGACCTTGTGACGGTAGAATCTAAATCTGATGATAAATCTGAAAAATTGACCATGGTTAAAAAAAGGATTTGACTAATATGTGTTCTGTCTCTTCTATAGTGCATGACGAGTCTGACGTGGGGCTGCATTTCTGCTGCTCCTCCTCCATATCCCCCCGCTGTTCAGCCCATATACCCCAACTTCACAGAACACCTCCAGGCTGGGGGGGCGCTGCGGCTGACGTCACCTCACCTCTGCTCATCTCCACGCCTCCATCCGCTGACGCCAAACCCAAAGTGAAGGAGTGGGGTACCCAGGAGCAGCCACAGCGGGGTGCCAAAGAGTTAAGTAGATATGCACACATATCCACTCCACACTCACCATCAATATGGTCAATAAAACTGAGGATTATGAAACATGTCACCGAACAATATCCTATGATTAAACTTTCAAATCCAGCTTATACGGAATGATCCAAACCACAAAACAAGGTAAAGATGGTGTGGAAGCTTATACAACCAGGTTACAAGAGGTTTTTGATAGCCATTCTGTTTTACCGTATTTTTGGGACTATAAGGCACACCGGATTATAAGGCGCAATATCAATGAACGGTCTATTTGATGGGTCTAATTTCATACATAAGGCGCACCAGATTATAAGGCGCATTAAAGCGAGGTAGTCGGAGCCGGGAAAAAAAAAAAAAATTTGCGTGCATGGAAAGAAAATCCTATCTATAGTCATTATAGACACATATAGCGCGATTGTCTGCGAGTGTGAATGACCTGTTCCACGAGCAGGCGGAACGTTTTAGTCCGTGGCTGTTCATCGCCATATTGGCCAGGTACTCGCTCGGTACTCGATACGGCTCGCTCTCCGGCGGCGGCCCTGATAAGTAAACATATGCCGGGACGCTTGAATTCTTTCGTCCCAAAAATATCATTTTTGAATATTTAATTACAGCTGAACGGGAGCAGTTTCGATGCCTAAATTTCACATACAAATCCTAATATACGTGTTCTATACACCATCAGCTTTTGGGTATCGACTACCTTGCGAGGTAGTCGGATCTGGGAATTTTTTTTTTTTTTGCGTGCATGGAAAGAAAATCCTATCTATAGTCATTATAGACACATATAGCGCGATTGTCTGCGAGTGTGAATGACCTGTTCCACGAGCAAATGTACGTTTTTTGGTCCGTGGCTGTTTACATCGCCATAGTGGCCAGGATACTCGCTCGGTACTCGATACGGCTCGCTCTCCGGCGGCAGCCCCGAGAAGTAAACAATGCAAACAAATGCCGGGACGCTTGAATTCTTTCGTCCAGAAAATATCATTTTTGAATATTAATTACAGCTAAACAGGAGCAGTTTCCATCCATGATCCATTGGCTGATAGTGGCGTAACTCGCTAGCAATTTAACTTTGAACAATCTGTTGACACCAATATAGCGGTTCGAGTTCTTTGGTTAATCCACCCGGAATGATGGCAAGCTCCGAATTAATTTGCTTCACTTGGGTTTTGACAGTATCGGTGAGATGGGCGCGCATGGAGTCGCAGATCAATAGGGACGAAGATTTGTGGAAAAAGCCATCCGGCCATTATGTTGAAGCACATATTACTCCGCGAGGCTCCTGACTACCGTAATGCTCCGACAATCCATCAAGCGGTTCGGCTTTGTAGCTTACCAAAGTCATACTAAAACATTTTTGTCAGATTTTTGAGCGCCGTGTACCACATAAGATCGGTTCGAGGTCAGTAAGCACAACCAGAATTAATACATAAGGCACACCGGATTATAAAGCGCACTGTCGATTTTTGAGAAAATTAAAGGATTTTAAGTGCACCTTATAGTTAAAAAAAATACAGTAACTAAGGCTGATAATGATTCAGGTGGAGCGCCTTATTGGCAGCATTTGAAAAGTGTCTCACTGCAAAACATGCGCCCACACCTGGATGATTACATCCGCAAACATTTGGTCACATACCGCAACTGTGCATTTGGTGATGTGTTAACCTATGCGAAACATGCAGAGACAATAGAGGAGGAAAGGAAAGGGAAAAAAAACTGAAAGAAAAAAACAACTCATGTTTATGTGATTGCTGACACAAAGGGGGGGGGACTCCCCCCCAATTCTATTTTTCAGGATGGCACCGGAACTGGACCTCAGTGGTGGAGGGGAGACGGAGGAAGGTGTGGGGCAGGCTGGCCGCGGCAAGGGGAACATGATGTTTGCCATCAATGTGGACAAAAAGGCCACTGCCCGACTGACCACACCAAAGATAAGTGCAACTATTGACGCCAGCACTGACATAACAGACATTTTCCAATTACCTGACTTTGATCTGATGTTGACAATGCAGTGTTTACCTGAAGTGAAGTTGAAGGTTCAGGACATTCCAATAAAGTTTCTATGTGACACAGGAGCATGCAGATCGGTAATAACAGGCACAGACATTCACAATTTTACAAAATCTGATGAAAAAATAACTGTAAAAGCCGCAAACGGTAAGTTAGAAACAGAGCACCTTTCAAAAACTGTCAAGGTAAAAGACTCTGTCACCGGTGACATGGCAGAAGGCTGTTTCATATTGTCTGAAGCATGCCCTGTCAACCTTCTGGGAAAGGATCTCCCCACAGCCCTCAATACTGCCATAATCCCAACAGATAATGGAATGATAGCATCACATTTTCCACATGTGGAAGGAATAAATGTACTGCAGTATTTCAATGTTCCCGGGTACTGCTACTCACTGCGTTTGGTTTTGGCCGAACCACACTCAGTGACATCAGACCTGCACACAAAAGCTATGCAAAATTTTGAGTCCAAAACATTCCTTGCAAATCCATCCTCCAGACTGGTCATTAAAAATTTGTATTGGCCACCAAGGGGATATGTGGGAGCATCTGTTGTATTGTCTGATGAGGACAGCAGGCATTTTAAACACTGGGAGGCTTCCCACATCTCCCTGGTCAAACGCAAACACATGGACTGGAAGGATGTAGGTCAGTTTGTGACCACAGCAGAGGAATGTGGTCAGTCTTGGAAGCAAACGTCCAACCCAACCGTTCAATATTCCTCAAAACTTGATACCTACTCACTGCCCTTGAACTGAGTGACCACAGTGCAAAAAGAGGTCCACACTGATGTTCCCAGCTCACCCATTTGATCACTTTTTACATTAACACAAGAAGAGGAACATACACTTTCACAAATTCCAAATTCTCTGTGGTCAACAGGACGGGCAGATGTAGGGTTAATAAAAAATGCAGAGTTGGTCAAAATAAATGCGAAATCACACTATAGACCATACAAAAGACAGTATCCTCTACGTCCTCAGGCCCAAGACAGCACTGAACCAATGATACAGGAACTGAAAGCAGCAGGTGACATTGTACCATGTCCAAATTCTCCATGTAACACACCTTTGTTTCCTGTAAAGAACATTCCTCCATCTTCCAGTTGGAGGATGGTACATGACCTCCAAGAGGTAAACAAAGCAGTCATCACAAGAGCCGTTTCTTTCCCTGACCCACACACTTTGTTAAATGACTTACACCACACGTTTTTTTTTTTTGTTTGTTTTTTTACAGTGATAGACATCAGCAATGCTTTTTTCAGCATCCCAATACATCCAGATCATCAGTTTTGGTTTGCATTCACATTTGAAAACTTCACCAGGTCACCACAAGGCTACTGTGAATCACAAACTATTTTTTCACAGGCAATGTCAGCAAATTTGGCAGTTTATTCCTCCTCATGGAAGCCAGTTGCTCCTTTATGTTGATGACATCTTGCTGGCATCACCTGATGAAGAAACATGCAAACAAGACACCACTGCCTTACTGCGATTTTTAGCAGAACAAGATGACAAAGTCAATCAGGAAAAATTACAGTTGTAGAAAAAAAAAGGTCAAATATTCAGGGCATATTTTGTCAGCAGCAGGCAGACATGTTGATCCTGCTTGAAAACAAGCAATTTTGTCAGCACCAAAATCCATCAAAAAAAAGAGACGATGTCATTTCTGGGTACTTTAAATTATTGTTGCTCTTGGATTGCAAATTACTCATTTGAAGTACAACCCTTATCTGATCTCATTTACAAAACAACTATGGCTCAGGTGGACAAAACAGAGTGGACACCTGAGGCAGAAGAGGCATGATTATTTCAACAGGAAAGCCAATACAGCACAAAGATCTCATCTTTGCTTTCTCACAAAAGCAGCTGTACAAGGTCATACAGGAAACCACACCACAGCATCTCTTCTTTTAACACTGACTGAACAGCTATCACATGACATGCTCACTAACGCCCAGGAAACATCACCACAAGCTGAAATTTACCGGTACATAAAAAAGGGAGCAGCATTTGACAACACTTCGAAACTCTACAAATGCTGCAATAACAAACCCCCTTTGCCACGGAAATTATTCCCCCAGACTGCTATTCTGCTACATGGGCTTTCCCATGTAGCAGCAGGGGGTATGATTTCTATGTTGAGTAAATTATGGGTTTAGTCAATTTGCTACTCAATTTTGTAAAAAAATGCCTAATCTATGCAAAAAACAATGCTCAAGGACAATTAAGACCTCAGAAGGGTACTTTCCCTGCATCAATTTATCCATTTCAAAACATTTGCATGGATTTCTTTGAACTAAATAAATGTGAGGGGAAGAAATATTGTTTGGTGATTATTGATACATTTACTAAATGGACAGAAGCCTTCCCTTGCACTCATCCAATTGCTGTTACGATAGCAAAGAAACTCTTAGCTGAAGTAGTACCAAAATTTGGAATACCTGAAAAGATTTACTCAAATAATGGAACACATTGTGTAAATCAGGTTATATCACACTTAGGCACAGCACTTAACATTAACTTGAAAAACCACTCAGCTTACCATCCACAATCTGCAGGATTGGTGTAATGCACAAATAGGACCATTTAAGAAAGGCTTAGAAAAACAATGGCAGAAACAGGAAAAAACTGGCTATATTGTCTACCCCTAGTCTTTTTTTTTTTTTTTTTTTTAAACATGAGGTAATGCCCCCAAAAGGTGGGCTGTCTCCATTTGAAATAATGTATGGCAAGCCTTACCTACTCCCACCATAAAGGCCATTTAATTGAGAAGGTGAAGAAGTGTGTTTAGCTGATTACATGCGAAGAATGTTGACTGACAGATGTTGTACATGCTGCTCTTCCAAGGAAGGAACACGGGGATGCGCCCATCATAGTCAAACCAGGGGATCTGGTCCTCATCAAAGCCATCAAAAAGAAAAACTGGGCCAACGCTCCCTGGCAAGGACCACACAAGGTCATCCTGGGGACACCAACAGCCATGAAAGTCGAAGGACGTGATTCTTGGGTGCATCTGACACATTGCAAACTTTACCCCATTCAAAACCCTCAGCAAGTTACCGTTTAACAGCTTAACTATTTAACTGTTTCTCTATACAAGTGTTCAGCTGATGGTACGCCCAGTTAACAGCTTGTATAGCAAAAGAGCTGTTGTTTATCATGAAGAGACAAAATGCAAGAGAGAGAAGGTTGGCAGGAGAAAGATGTGAATGATACACCTGTTTTTTCATCACCATCATCCTTGTGGTAGCACTTTTGATTTGGTTACTTTTAGGGACACCATTTACATATTTATCGTAGGGCTAGGCATGTTACTCATACCCATCAGGACTGGCTAGAAAGACCAGGCTACGATGACCATGTTTATGGTGGTAATGTGTGGTGGAAATATGATAAACACACAGCCAAAACAGCTAATCGTTCAAATTGTTATATGTGTTCTTTGCTCCCACTCTCAGCTGGTCAAATATCTGTTACTGCTAAACCAATGGAACCGTCAGAAGCTGTTTGTTTCTTGCAAGAGGCTATGTATGGAAATAGCACAGCAAGCAATAACTTGAATCACGCCTGCCACATTATCCATGACTCCACTGACCAGAGGCACAATGACACCCCTTACTCGGTGAAGGCAAGATTAACCTTGTGGGGGAATTTTTCCCTTTTGTCTAAAAGGTTGTGGAAACGTCTCTTTGGACAGTTTATCATTTTCCAGGTGTGCAACGGTACAAAGTACATCTCGCCCCTGTACTGCTACCTGCCGGACCCGCGTAATGGGCAAAAGCTGTCCTGAAGATCCTTATTGTCAGTCTACAGGTCTGGAAAGCAATGTCACTCTGCAGGAGCTCTGTAGTGCCGCAATTTGTGATTCACACAAGTACAGCACGTATATGGTGACAGGGGGTTGGTGGCTGTGTGGCCATTGTGCCTACTCACACCTGCCCATGAACTGGGGAGTGATGTGTGCTCCCGTGGTGGTGACTGACCATATTATCATATTGTTGGCAGGGTGAAGAAAGATGTCTCTTTTTCACCACATGAACCCATCTGGGGGACAGATGTGCCGGAAGAATTCAAGTTAGAAACCACTGAATTTTCAATTCAATTCAGCTTTATTTACTGTATATAGCGCCATATCACAACAAAAGACATCTCATAGCACTCCCAAATGCAGGGAAAACCCCACAATTGCAGAAAGACCCAGCAATCAGATGATCTCCTGTGAGCAAGCACTTAGTGATGGTGGAGAGGAAAAACTCCCATTTAACAGGAAGAAACCTCTAGCAGAACCAGGCTCAGGGAGGGGCAGTCATCTGCTGCGACTGGCTGGGGGTGAGGGGATAGAGGGGCAGGAGGTACTTAATTCCTTGTTTCCTTTGGTGGGAGTGGCTAAGAATACCTTATGGATTGAAACAACTAGTTATAGACTACACTCATTTGTGAAGTTTTCTTTCTCTACTTTTAGTGGAATAAAAGAGGAGTGAACAGCTTTTAGACTTATACTGACCCAAAATAGGATGGTTCTTGATCAAATAACTGCCGGTCGAGTGTGTGTGTGCGTGTGTAATTGTGGGAGACTGCTGGTGGCCATGGCAAAGGACAATGTCACTGATGAACATGCCTAGTTAAGCTGGTTATTCTCTTCATGGAGAGGTCTCATCATGAACTTGTTAGTGATTTTTGTGGCAATATTACTGGTCTTTTCTTGTGTTATTCCCTGTAACTGTAATATGATGATGAGACTTGTGCATGTTAATTTAGTGATGTACTATGGAGCGGTTGCCGGGGATGATGAACAAACAGTGTGAGCTCAGTCTCTCCATGACCCAAGTACAGACTGAAGGTATGGTTGATATGCAGAAAAACCAAAAGAAGTTGCATGATCATGATGTGAAGTTGAAATGTACTACTGGTAAACACATTTATTAAGTTTGAAACATTATTTTTATTTTATGTTACTCATATTTCTGTTTTTTTATATTTTGTTATTTTTGTTTTGTTTTCATCTTTTATGTTTTGTTTTTATACAAGCTGCAACGACAGATGCAGCAATGACACATATATCCTTATTATATCCTTACTATCATCCTTACTTTATTATCATTTGATTTTAATGTTTTTTTTCTCTAATTACTTTTACCATTAATTAATAGGTTTCACTGTTCTATTTTTCCTCCTAAAGGACTACATGTTAGCCGGCGCCTGGGGAAGCAGGGTCAATGGCGGACTTTCCCCATC
Source organism: Pholidichthys leucotaenia (assembly GCA_020510985.1). Lineage (NCBI taxonomy): Eukaryota > Metazoa > Chordata > Actinopteri > Cichliformes > Pholidichthyidae > Pholidichthys > Pholidichthys leucotaenia. The sequence goes on from CM035848.1 coordinate 31,762,239, forward strand.
ACTAACTAGTTGGGGTCTGTTGCACATCAATGCACTCGAGCTTAGCATAGCTGCCAGATGGGGTTTTAGATGCCACAACTTATCACTTTTCATTTATGATGCCTTGCATGGTATCAAAGAGGGGGTAATGATGGAATAATTTTGTATTCTTTATCTTCTGGTATCTCAGAGTCTGGGTGAAATGTGTACAAGGTCGACCAGCTAGATATTTATATGGTGGTTCTCATGCAAACGTTTTGTGCTGTTATGATTATGTCTAAGAAGGGAGACAGTTTGGAAGAACCAGACTGAACCAGATATTCTCACATGGACAGTTTTGAGATAACAGGATGCTTAAAGACTGAAAGTTGTATATGTGATTCAGAACAATTTCTGGAGGCAACTCTGCGTGTATCACTTATTGTTCTCCACTGATCAGTGCAAATTAAATTTACTGAAACTTTAATCCTGCCTGATTCTTTGACAACTGGTTGAAGAGATGTTTCCAACATAATCCATACATACAAAGAAACCAAGGCAACTGTGTTCACAAAACAAGCTATATTTAATACAGTGGAATGACACAGAAAGTAAATATTGAACACACTTGGTTAAATTCATTTCACCATTCATTTTACCAAGTGCTGCCATCTTGGCTAGGGCACCATTGTCACTGTCTGCACCTGCATTACCGCACTGAACTTGCAATTACGTGTATTATGGCTCCACTTTTTCTGTATATAGGATTGCTGGGTTTTATCCTTCAGCTTCATTTGCACTATGGGTAGCATTACTGTAAAGAGACTGCTGTTGTTCATCCTTATTCCTTCTTTTCTTATATATTGCACCCAACGTTAAGAGAGAGAGAAATGTCATTTCAATTCTCCTGTATGTTCTGTACGTATAGAAGTGTTGTCAAATAAAAATCTTTGAATCGTAAAAGAGGTCCTTACCTCAACTGGCTTATCCCTGGTAAAATAAAGGTTAAATAATATATATACATATATATACACTGTATATATAGTAAAAAAGTCTTTGTTGGTAATAACAGCTTCCAGATGTCTCCTGTGTGGAGAAACTAGGTGTAGGCATTGCTCAGGGGTGATTTTAGCCCATTTTCCACACAAACTGTCTTCAAATCTTGAAGGTTCCGTGAGTGTCTTTTATGAACTCTGATCTTCCGTTTGTTCCATAGATTTTTAATTGGATTCAGGTCAAGTGACTGACTGAGCCATTCTACCAGCTTTATTTGCCTTCTCTGGAGCCAGTTGAGAGTTTCCTTGGCTGTGTGTTTGGGATCATTGTCTTGCTGAAATGTCCACCCTCGTTTCATCATCAGCATCTTGGCAGATGGCAACAGGTTCAGAGGTACAGAGACATCAAGGATGTCTCTGTACATCTGTCCATTCATCTTTCCTTCAATTATATGAAGTCTGCCTGTACCATGTGCTGAAAAACACCCCCACACCATGATGCTCCCACCTCCCAACTTCACTGTTGGTATGGTGTTTTGGGGTGATGTGCAATGCCGTTTCTCCTCCTAACATGGTATGTGTTGTGGTATCCAAAGAGTTCAATTTTGGTCTCATCTGACCAGACTATATTCTCCAAGTATTTTCTGGCTTGCCCAAATTTTTTGTGCTGCAAACTTTAAATGAGCTTCAACATCTTTCTTCAGCAATGGAATCTTGTGAGATGAGCAGGCATACAGCCCATGTCGGTTGAGTGCATTACTTATCATTTTCTTTGAAACAGCAGTACCTGCTAACTCCAGGGGCCTCATGTACAAAGGGTACTTAAGCACAAAAACAAGGCATACGCCCTTTTCCACGGAAAATTTCAGTATTTATCAAGAATGAAATGACCGTGGAAATATGCGCAGCCTTATGCCAACTTCATGGCTGGCGTACATACGTTTTTACTGTTATTGGTCCGTTGGCGACACTTAGAGGTGATGTTGGGAGACTGATGTGAATATTAGACACACCAGAGACACATGAACAGACATCCAAGTGTGCACAATTAGATGTGTGGATATGAACACAAGTGCAAAGAAGTGCAGAAAATGCCTCTAACAACTATGGCGTGAGCATTATTAGAGGATACTGCAAATCGTGCAGTGAGAAGAGAAATTGTATTTAGAGATGGAAGATTTTCTGGCTCAGGATGATGACTGGCTTGTCAGCTGGTTTAGGTTTCCATGGGCAGTCCTTGTGGAACTGTGCTCAGAGCTACGGCCGCTCTTGGAGCGCGACATGGCGAGAAGCCGTGCGCTACCTGTTTCAGTGCAGGTGTTGACAACACTGGGGTTCCTGGCAACAGGGGCATTCCAGAGGGAGCTGGTAGACAGATCGGAATTTCCTAGTCCAACCTGAGGCGAGATATACCAGCAGTGTGGGATGGCATTATCCAGCTGTCACCCAGGTACATCATATTCCCATACAATGCAGTTGAACAGGCAAACATCAAAGTGCAATTTGCAGCGAGAGCCAGTTTTCCTAATGATTCTAATGAACAGCATTGTTGGAAACAAACTACAAGCTGGCACTGTGCAGATGGGTGGCTTCTTGGTGAGTAAATTCATGTAATTGTTCTAAATAACCCACCTCATGCACAATGCGCCTGTGTGCCCCCAAATATCACCCTCTCTTCAAGGCTTCATGACAGCTCAGTGGTTTGAGTAAGTAACTTTCTTTTTTGCTGATTAAACTACAGTTTCACAGCATTCAACCAAGCCCCCAGTTGCCTCTGTGCGTACAGTAGTTATGTCAATAAACACATGCGCAAAGTCTGAAATGCAGCAGTGTCACCCTTTCCCTGGCGCACTTCATTCATTTACAATAGTAGTGTGTGTAATCCATGCAAGATGTATGCAACTATAAAGAATGAGATTTGCAGTTTGGGCATAAAATATGTACTTGTGGACTCTAATATGATCTGCTTCCAACTGACAGGTGACCGTGGCTACCCACTAAATAGGTTCGTATTGTCTTCTTTTTCATTTTCTTTATTCAACCAGCTGATCCACCCAGCTGGTCACAAATCACAGCAATTAGTTGACGCTTCTGAGGACGACTGCAGACGTCAGTCGAAATATGTCAAAGTAAAATAAACTTCTCCTTCTCATCGCTGTCTGAATAAAGGAAAAACAGTAAACTATCTTATAGAGCGGTGAGCAGGCTATTGAATTACCTGTATCTGGCAATAATGCCGGAGGACACTGTGCCAAACAAAACGTTTTTACATGCCTCTACCTCATTCAGAAGCACCTCCAACTCACAGTCGATGAAATTCCATTAAATCCATTACTTTTGATCGTGGATAGGAGGATCGTGGATAGGTGATAAAGGAGAATCAAACATGCAGAGCTTGTATATATCTATTGGCATCTAATTGCATATTCAAATGGAGGCATGTCAAGGGAGGAGACCGGTATTTCCTCACGTGCGTTCAATTTCAAGTAGATTGGGATATACACAGGAAATGTGCTTGGATTCCTGCGTACGAACAGTTTCATATATCAGGGTCTTCATGTACAAAGGGTACTTACCCTTTTTAAAAAAAAAAAAAAAAAAAAAAAAAAAAGGGTACTTACGCACAAAAACATGGCGTACGTCCTTTTCCACGGAAAATTTCAGATGTATCAACAATGAAATGCCGTGGAAATATGCGCAGCCCCACGCCATCTTCATTGCTGGCGTATGTGAAAATTATTGTACACACCAGAGACACATGATGAACAAACATCCAAATGTGCACAATTAGATGAGTGGATATAAAAGCAAGTTTTCTTGATTTAAATGTATGTCATCTTTCAGTAGGAGATCCACGCAAATCTTTGTACATGAGGCCCCAGGTTTTTTGGGAGCTCTCCAAGAGTGGTCTTTGACTCTTGGATAACTCTTCTGATAATTATTTTGGCTCCTCTGTCAGAAATCTTGTGAGGAGCTCCTGGTCGTGGCCAGTTTATGGTAAAATGATATTCTTTTCACTTCCAAATGATGGCTCCAACGGTGCTCACTGGAACATTCAGCAGTTTAGAAATGTGCCTGTAAACAATGCCATCATTATGTTTTGCAGCAATAAGGTTGTGAAGGTCAAGAGAGAGCTCTTTGCTTCTACCCATCATGAGTTCTTTGTGGTGTGACAATCTGATGTTCACAGAGCTTTTTAAATGCTTTCAGTCAGGACTTATCCAGCTGAAATTCATTTGCACTGATGAGGGATGGGATGGCTTCCTAAATTCTGATGGATTTCAGCTGGTTTCTTGGCTTTCTGTGCCTTTTTGGCACCTCATTTTCTTCATGTGTTCAATACTTATTCCCTGTGTCATTCCACTTTATTAAATATAACTTGTTTTGTGAACACAGTTGCCTTGATGTCTTTGTATGTATGGACTACTTGGGTTGTTACTGATATCTGGTGAAAATCTCAGTTCAATGGCTCCATCAGAAACATGTTTAACGAGAAAAATGTTGACGTGTTCAATACTTATTTTCCCCGCTGTATGGTCATGGAGAGATTTTTGTTCAGTTGTGGAGACCTTTACTTTCTCGTCTTAAGGAGGTATGGTGACTATTCTGGTTTTGAATTTAGACCTTTATTATCTGAAATGTTAATTCTGAATGAACTTCAGATGAATGTCAGCACCAGTCCTACATTACATCCCATCCATGCCAAAAAATGGTTACAAAGCTGTACATCATAGATTAAATGGAGAATTCAACAACCAGGAAAGAGGAAACATATAACTAAATGCAGTCTGTCGGCAGGGATCATGACAAAATGAAGTGCAGTCACTGTACAACTGTACAGGAACAGACAATTTACCAACATAAAACAGTCAGCGTAATAGTTTTACTCTACTAAAAAATGAAGCACAAATGCAACTCCATGAGCATTTCAGACTGACTAAAACTCAACATCACAGAGAAGTTCTAAGAACCGACCACCTTGAATTTCATTCTAGGAACTACCCTTCCCAGGGGAACTTTTTCATTTTGCATTCGCAGAGGCAATAAGGGATCATGGTAGGGACCGGTGTGACAAGCGTTTGTGACAGTGACGTGTAACTTAAGCATCACACTCAATAACAGCACTACAACGAAGCTAGCATGTAGAGTGAAGAGGCTACAGTGTTCATGTTCTGCATCGCAGGAATCTTAATCATACGGACTGTTATCGGTGTTTCTGCTCATGTTAATAAAACTTTTCTGTCCGAAAGGGAGAGAAAAACACCACAGTTGCTTTTTAAAAATGGTGCCGCTGCAAGAAGCAGAAATCTGGAAATGGGCATAAATTATGAGTTCTACTAATCAGGAAACACCTATGCCATATGAGTTCCAATGGAACCGTCAAAAGACCCTGCCTTGGAATAGGAGCTAAAATGGTTATAGGAACTGAGGTCTGTGGTCCCTAGTTCCTATGCTGTCCGAATGCGTAAAAAAACCCCAGCCGATTTCCTGAAAAAATTACAAGAACTACATAAAGTTCCTACAGTTTGAAAGGGTCTATAAATTGGATCAAATAAATCTATTCAAAATATGAACATACTAAGCAGCATTTTTTTTTCAAACAGGAACTTAGAACGTCATCAGTATGTGATGTTGTAAATAAAAATTACAGCTTGCACCTTGTTTCAGGCCAGATCTGAAAATTACCTGTGACTGCAGGTGTGTGGTGGAGCTCGGTGGAGTCCCCGAGTCTTCTGACTTCTTCAGTGGATGGGGGCAGATTGTTTTCATGAGCGATGGACTCTGGGGGCTTCTGGGTGATGTCTGTGGTTTTCGGACAGTCACCGTCCTGATTTTTTTGGCTACGTTTTGGCGCTGTGGAGGAGGCTGCTTCTGAAGGTTTCTTTTTTCATCGTTGTGTCTGCTCTTCGGGTAGCTGTGGAGACAGACACGTCAGTGTTTCCCCTGCCATTATATTGGGGGTGGGGCGGGGCAGTGTCATGTTAATTAACTCTACCAAGGAGGTTCTGTAATTGGGATGGATAGTCTGTCTGTCCGTCTATTTGTCTGCTAGCAGGATTACGCAAAACTACTGAATGGATTTTGATAAAATATTCACCAGAGGTAGCCCTCGGGCCAAGGATGAACTCAATAAATTTTTGTGTTGATCTGAGAGTGCATACCACTACCAAGGACCTTGGCTGTATTTGTACAGCAGAATTACACAAAAACTACTTGATGGATTTGGAGGAAATTTTCTTTGTTCTTTTTCTTTTCTTTTTTTTTTTTTACTTCCCTTGTCCTGTTAGACAGCTAGGTAAGCAGAACAGAGATCAGTTACCCTTATTGTGGCAAAACAGATTTACTTTGCCAAAAGGAGTGTTATACAGTACCCGACTATGTACTGTATATTGTTGTAAACTCCACCTGTAACAACTTTTAATACTTTATTTAAATTATTTTACCCATGGAGGACCTGACAGGATGAGGAATCGGGAAAGGAAGTGTGTGGAGGGGGAAAGAAAAGGGAGAGGAACAGACAAAAAAGACAAACAAACCAACAAGTAAAACAAACAAAACAAACTGCTTCTTCTACCAAACATGTCTCAACACGAGTCTGGTATCCGCACCTGCTAAACGCCAGCCCCCAGGCCCGAGGTGCCAGGAGGCCAGTGCCCCTACCCCCCGGGCCGGAGACCAACCCGTGCTGACCCCCCCACCCCCAGGCACCCCCCACCACCACCACTGCCGCACACCCTAGGAACCCCCACACCCAAGCAAGTCCCACCCACCACACCCACGGGAGCCCACGTAGCCGAGAGGCACTACCCTCCTCAATCCAGCACCTCCCGACTAGCAGACACACCCATCCCCACACTTTCACACCCTCATGCTCTCTTATGCACCCACATGCACTCACTCACCCACTGCCCCACTCAGTCCCACACTCTCACTCCCAGACCCACCCATTCTCTCTCACTCCTGTACCCGCTCAATCTCACTTCCACTCGCCCTCAGGGTCACCCACACTCATGTTCACCCACGCATGCACTCTCACTCCGACCTACTCACATCCATTCATGCTCTCCCCCTCACACTCACCCACCCTCATTCACCCTTATTTCTTAGGGCAACTGCGATGCAGATGCAGTGAGCCTATTTGGAGGAAATTTTCACCAGAGGTGGTCCTTGGGCTGGAGAGGAATCCATAACATTTTGGTGATGATCCCAGAATGCATACCTCCTCCTGTGTTAGCAAGAATCCATTTAAACAAATCTATTACATTTTGGAGGTGATCCATGAGGGATGGAAGGAGCCTTGGTGGAGGTATGCGCTCTGGGTGCTTTTCCAGTTTTTTTTTTTTTTGTGTTTGTCTGTCTGTTAGCAGGAATATGCAAAAGATTTGGATGAAATCTTCAAAGGTGGCCCTTGGCCTAAGGATTAATCAATTAGATTTTGGTGATGATCTGAGAGTGCATACCTCCACCAAGGCTCAATCTTCTAGCAGTGGTTTAGCAGGATTATGCAACAACTAATGGGTGGATTTTGATCAAATTTTCACCAGAGGAGGTCCTTCGGTTACAGACAAACCCATTAGATTTTGGAGCTGCATTATGAGCGCATACCTCTACCAACGCCCTATCTTGCAATGTATCATGGGATGGAGGCAGGGAGGTACGGACAGATGGATGGGCAAAGGGAGGGAAGGAAGGAGCCTTGGCGAAGGTATGCACTCTCAGTGCTTTTCTAGCTTCATTACATTTTTGCATTTTTCTATAGAGCACCAGATCACAACAGAAGTCATTTTAAGTTGCATTCACTACAGAACCAGTCCTTACCCTGTCTTTTTATTAAACAAACTAAATACCCCAATGTTATTTATCTTATTTACATGACAGCAGCTCATTTCTGCCTCTCTTCTCTGTGCTCTCATGCAGTGGAGCGGAACTCTGCTGCGCGTAAACACAAACACGTATGTTTGCACACAGACAAAGATACATGCGCACACATACTGGTGAACAAACTTGCACCAATGAAGAGAGAGCACACAGGAAAGCTTGTTGTGTCAGTCAACTAAGAAGCAGAAAAAAGTATCTGTGTTTTTTTTAAACACACCCAGGATGACAAAGGTTGCAACACTAGCTCTCCTGCTAGTAGCAGCCGAAGTAGCTCCCCTGCTTCGGGTCCAAGTGTAGAAAAAAGCCCAAGTGCTGCATGCCCTGCCCCCGACAAGCAGCAAAAGTCCAGTCATCACTGGATGACAGGTTTTGACCCAGAACATCTTACAGCCTGCATGCAAATCTCAATAAATGGGCCAGATATGTCAGACTTCCCATATCACAAGGTTCTTGAAATGTTCTTCCAGAAGCCCAGAATACTCTGCAGTGACAAAAGCTGCACACTTTGTGGATAACTGCCATATAAACAAATTTTCAGATATTTTGTTCAATGCCATTCAGATATTCTGATGTTTTGTTCAATAATTGTTTTTTTTACAGTTTTTATTTACACTGACTGCTGTGAGTAAAAGAAACTTAATAAAAGAAACGCTTATGAAAAGAAAGTTATGAACACCACGATTCCTTTAAGAGTTTGTCATTGTTGACCCACCCCGGACTGGAAACCTAGGGAAAACACTGCATGTTTATCTCATACTCGACATTTGATGGTAAACCTAAATGTTTTCGGTCTACAGCAGAAATAAAGAAACTGGCCTCAATGTTCCAATACTTGTGGAGGGGAGTCGACATTGTGCATTTGTGGAATATCTCATGACTTTACTGGACACATCCATTCAGCGTTCACAGTGCTGTGGGGGAAAGTAAGTGAACCCTTAAATGTAATAACTAGTGGAACCTCCTTTGGCAGCAATAACCTCCAACAGATGTTTCCTGTAGCTGCTGATCAGACCTGCACAACATTCAGGAAGAGTTCTGGACAATTCTCCCTTACAGAACTGTTTCAATCTGCATTCTCTCTCTCTCTCCTTATTTTAAATTTGATTGGCGGCAGTTGGCAACAAGCTTACAGGTGCATTACCGTCACTGACTTGATTATCATCACTCTATATCTTTGTACAGTATAGGGAGTTCTCAACAACTCCTTATCTGTGAAAAAATTATCCGTCCTTGGACTGGGACAACCAGAACAATGGACTATTGTTTATACTGTATATAAATCCATCCCATCCATCAATTTTCTTCCGCTTCATCCTTTTGTTGGGCCACGGGGGGGCTTGGAGCCTATCCCAGCATCTTTGGGCGAGAGGCAGGGTACACCCTGGACAGATCGCCAGTCAATCGCAGGGCCAACACAGAGAGACAGTCAACCATTCACTCTCACATTCATACCTAAGGACAATTTAGAATCCCCAGTTTGATGCCAGTTAACCTAACTTGCATGTTTTTGGCATGTAGGAGGAAACCGGAGAAATCCCGGAGTAAACCCACACAGACACGGGGAGAACATGCAAACTCCACACGGATCACTGTTGGTCAGGGGCTGGGATTGAACCCAGGATCCCCCGGCCAAGGGTGAGTTGCTGTGCTGCCGCAGTGCTAACCACTCCGCCACTGTGCTGCACCCCCCCCCCCCCACACACACACACAGGTGTGAAAAAGTGTGAGCCCCTTCCCGATTTCCCATTTTTTTGTATGTTTGTCACACTTAAATGTTTCAGATTGTGGTCTATATTAATCATATATCCCATAACCTACATATGTATAAGCATGTGAGAATGTTTGGTGATTACATATGTAAAGCGACTTCACACCTCAGAACAGGACAAAAGGTCTCAACCGCCAGTGAAGATCAAAGAGCATCCGAGGCGCTGCGGTGGAGACCAGATAGGTCGCCCTGACCTCCCAGGGCCAGGTGGAGGGGTACGAAGACAAAGGAGGGGGATTAAGATAATGAGGGATGTCAGCTTTGATATGCATGTCTTTTGTTATGTGTGAGTATAAGTACGTAGAGCCGAATGTGTTCGCTCTCTTACTTCTTCTGCTGCTGCACTAGATGAGACTTGTTAGAGGAGCGAAGCTGATAATAAACTTTGGTTTATAAGTCACATCGCCTCGTTATTCCAAGCTCTTCTACACTGGTGACCCTGACGCGAGGATGGACCAGAGGCGTTCCCCGCGATCGACTCATCTGTGGCGACCCAAGCGGACGCCGGCGCCCATGCAGAAAGGGGAACAGATGGACGACGTTCCCCCACGGCAGAAGTGACAGAGAGGGCTCAACCGAGCACCAGCACCGCTGCGAGAGCCGAAGGAAGGCACTCTCACCCTGCGGACACATCAGGGACGGCCCACACAAACGCCGTCACCGTCAAGCTGCCGGACTTCTGGCAGGAAGACCCGATCTCGTGGTTTCAGCAAGCTGAAGCCCAGTTTGCACTTGCGGGCATAAAGGCTGACGATACAAAGTTTTATCACATCGTCGCCAAACTCGACGCCGCCACTTCAAGATGTGTGCGGAGCATAATCCAGTGGCCGCCGGCCCAGGACAAATATAGAGAACTGAAAGCGACCATCGTGGCGAATTTCGTCCCCTCTGCCGAGGAGAGAGCCGAGAGGATCCTGGCGGTCTACGGCCACAGAGGATGCAGACCCAAGGCCCTCATGGAGGACTTGCTGCAGCTCAAAGAAGAGGACAATGACAACTTCCTCTTCCAATTTATATTCCTCAGTACGCTGCCACCACACATGAGAGGGACGCTTGCCAACATGCGATGCAGCACCCAGCAAGACTTCCGCATGCTGGCTCGCGAAGCGCAGCGACTCGTCAACGCCTGCAGTGAACAGACACCCACAGCAGCATCCGCAGACCTCAACACCGATGTCCGGAGCCACGGGGAGCCACAAACCACTGAGCAGAATCCGCCCGCCATGGCAGCGACACGGCCAAGACGTAACAGACGGAGCAACGTCTGTTATTACCACCACCGCTTCGCTGAGAAGGCTTACAAATGCGTTCCCCCCTGCAAATTCACGATTTTGGGAAACGCCAAAGCTGAGAACCGTTAACAGCGGCGGTTCTCGGCGAAAAAAGCAAGCTTCTATATGTGACGGACGGACACACCGCAAGCAGTTCCTCATTGACACGGGAGCTCAACTGAGTTTTATCATGCCCTCCCAAGCAGACCGGGCCATGGGCCCCCGGGGCAATGGAGCGATGGCAGCCAACGGCTCCATCATCGACACTTATGGCGAAAGGAACCTGCCCCTCCGCATCCATGGCCGCAACTACAGATGGACATTTGTTGTAGCGGCGGTGAGTTTTAACTTGTTGGGCACAGACTTTTTGTGTGCACATGGGTTATTAGTCGATCTAGCGAAATGACGCTTGGTTAATGCATTGTCCTTTGCTTCTATTCCCTGCTCAGCTCGAGTTTCTCCACCACCCGTGCAGGCCAGCGTCACTACAGCAGGAGGTAAGTTTGATCAACTCCTCACCCAATTTCCAGCACTCACAATTCCCAAATTCTCAGCTACAGTGGCTAAGCACGGGGTCGAACACTTTATTCCCACAACGGGCCCACCCGTATTCGCCAAAGCTCGGCGCTTAGACGCGACCAAGCTCGCCATAGCTCGGGACGAGTTTACCACCCTTGGAAAAACTAGGCATTAACAGGCGCTCAAAAAGCCCCTGGGCGTCACCGCTTCACATGGTCCCGAAATCCGACGGTTCTTGGAGACCGTGCGGCGATTACCGCAGATTAAACAATGCAACAGCGCATGACCGCTACTCAATTCCTCACATCCAAGATTTTTCACTACATCTGGCGGGTGCGTGCATTTTTTCTAAAATAGACCTGGTCCGCGGCTATCACCAAGTCCCCATTCGAGCAGAAGACATTCCTAAAAGAGCTGTAATAATCCCCTTCGGTCTTTTTGAATTTTTGCGGATGCCTTTTGGCCTCAAAGGCGCTGCTCAAACCTTTCAGCGGATGATGGACGCGGTATTACGCAACCTCCCCTTCGTGTTCGTCTACCTCGACGATATGCTGGTAGCCAGCTCGTCTGAGGAAGAACACGAACAGCATCTCACTATGGTTTTTCGGAGACTAGAAGAGCACGGGTTAATAATCAATCCAGCCAAATGCAAATTCGGCGTGTCACAAATTGATTTTTTGGGACACAGAGTTTCACCGAAGGGGGCAGTCCCACTGCCAGACAAAGTTCGCGCAGTAAAAAGTTTCCCACGGCCACAAACTGTCAAATCGCTGCAGGAATTTTTGGGAATGGTTAATTTTTACAATCGTTTCCTCCCCTGCGCAGCTCAGCTCATGCAGCCCCTATATGACGTGCTCAGAAAACAAAAACCTTCCAACGCGGTCGAATGGACCCCGGAGCACAAACGCGCCTTCGCGGAAGTAAAAAGTGCCCTAGCTAACGCCACATTGTTGGTTCACCCTGATCCCTCGGCCCGCATTGCGCTAACCACAGACGCTTCAGACCTGGCTATAGGGGCGGTTTTAGAACAACACGTCGGTGGAATCTGGCAACCTTTGGCATTTTTCAGCAAATCGCTAAACCAAACTGAGCGTAAATACAGCACTTTTGACAGGGAGCTGCTAGCGCTTCATTTATCCATCCGCCACTTCCAGTACTGGTTGGAGGGGCGGCGTTTCACGGCTTTTGTAGACCACAAACCGCTCACCTTTGCGATGGCTAAAATTTCCGAACCGTGGTCAGGCAGGCAACAAAGACAACTAGCTGCAATTTCAGAGTTCACCACAGACATTCGACATGTGGCAGACAAACTTAACGTGGTAGCAGACTGCCTCTCTCGCGCTGTGACATCGCCAGAGCGCGAGGAGACAGATCACACTACCTCAGCCGCAGAACTCTTCGCCAACGCGGACACATATGCAGCCCCAATCCACGTAGGGATAGATTACGCAGCCATGGCGGAGGAGCAAAGTAGTGACGCAGACGTGCGCGCACTCCTGTCTGGACCAACAGGGTTAAGGCTGGAGGAAAGGGGTTTACGCGACGGTGTGCCCCCCCCTAATAAGCGACATCTCAACCGGCCGACCTCGCCCGGTAGTCCCAGCTGCATGGCGCCGCCGTATTTTCGACTCAATTCACTCCCTCGCGCACCCGGGTGTGCGCGCTTCGGTTAAAATGGTCGCCGAAAAGTTTGTGTGGCCCGGCCTGCGCAAAAACATAAAGGAATGGGCAAAGACTTGCATTTCTTGTCAGCGCGCCAAAATACACACACACAAAAGCCCCTCTAGAGCCTTTTCGAATCCCAGCTAGAAGGTTCGACCACGTTCATGTCGACCTCGTGGGACCACTACCTTCCTCCCAAGGTTTCACACATCTGTTAACAATGATAGACCATACTACGCGCTGGCCTGAGGCAGTCCCTCTGGCGTCAACCACAGCGGAGGAAGTCGCTCGTGTTTTTTTGACAAACTGGGTGGCACGTTTCGGCGTCCCATCGGACATCACGTCTGATAGGGGGCCTCAATTTGTCTCGGAGCTTTGGTCAGCCATGGCCAGCAGCTTAGGAGCGACAATTCACCGCACCACCGCTTATCACCCTCAGGCTAATGGGTTATGCGAGCGTTTTCACAGATCTTTAAAGGCCGCCCTCAGAGCCTCACTAACGGATACAAATTGGGTAAATAAACTCCCCTGGGTTTTATTAGGGTTGCGTGCTGCGCCTAAAGAGGATCTAGACGCCTCCCCAGCAGAATTAGTTTTTGCACAACCTCTCAGGCTCCCAGGTGAATTTTTACCAGAGAACCCAGAGCCAGGGCATCTTCCAGCCCCAAGGCTTTTAGGCAGCAACGGCCCTGACACTCTCCCCGGACCGGCACATCATTCTTTTCCGCGGGTTTTTGTTCCCCAAGCTTTAAAAAACGCTGAATTCGTTTTTGTTAGGCATGAAGCTTTAAAACCAACCTTCCGCCCACCATACGATGGACCATTCAGAGTGCTGGAACCTGGTGATAAGCATTTTGTGCTTGATTTAGGGGACAGAAAAGAAACGGTCAGCATTGACAGACTTAAACCTGCCTTCTTGTTGAGAGACGAGCCTGCACGGTTGGCGAGAGCACCTCGGCGGGGTAGACCCCCCCAAGAGAAAAGACTCAGCCCCCCTGCAGGGAACAAATAATCACTCTCCTCCCCAAGCTGCAGATTCCTTACAGGAAGGTCCCACCAGGACGCCCAAGCGGACCCACAGCAGATTCGGGAGAAGATTTAAACCCAGACGGCACAGGGACTGATGCAAACTACTCAAAAGTTGTTCACTAATTGTGCTGTAACAGTTTAAGACTGACTTGTGATATTACTACGCTGTTATGATTACCACTGAATTCTCTACAGGAGCATAGCTGCTGGAAAGTTTCTTCCTTGTCAAGAGGTGTAGCAGTTAGTATGTCATAATAATCATCTTAAACTGTGAATTTTTCTATTGTCCTTTTCTTAGTCGTTTGGGGGGGGCTGTGGTCTATATTAATCATATATCCCATAACCTACATATGTATAAGCATGTGAGAATGTTTGGTGATTACATATGTAAAGCGACTTCACACCTCAGAACAGGACAAAAGGTCTCAACCGCCAGTGAAGATCAAAGAGCATCCGAGGCGCTGCGGTGGAGACCAGATAGGTCGCCCTGACCTCCCAGGGCCAGGTGGAGGGGTACGAAGACAAAGGAGGGGGATTAAGATAATGAGGGATGTCAGCTTTGATATGCATGTCTTTTGTTATGTGTGAGTATAAGTACGTAGAGCCGAATGTGTTTGCTCTCTTACTTCTTCTGCTGCTGCACTAGATGAGATTTGTTAGAGGAGCGAAGCTGATAATAAACTTTGGTTTATAAGTCACATCGCCTCGTTGTGACGTTCTACACAGATCATCAAACAAATGTAAATATTAGACAAAGATAACACAAGTAAACACAAAATGCAGTTTTTAAATGAAGGTGTTTATTATTAAGGGGGAAAAAAATCCAAACCTACATGTCCCTGTGTGAAAAAGTGATTGCCCCCTAAACCTAATAACTGCTTGGGCCACCCTTAGCAGCAACAACTGCAATCAAGTGTTTGTGATAACTGGCAATGAGTCTTTTACAGCACTGTGGAGGAATTTTGGCCCACTCATCTTTGTAGAATTGTTGTAATTCTGCCACACTGGAGGATTTTCAAGCATGAACCGCCTTTTTAAGGTCATGCCACAGCATCTTAATCGGATTAAGGTCAGGACTTTGAGTGGGCCACTCCAAAGTCTTCATTTTGTTTTTCTTAAGCCATTCAGAGGTGGACTTGCTGGTGTGTTGTGGATCATTGTCCTGCTGCAGAGCCCAAGTGCACTTCAGCTTAAGGTCACGAACAGATGGCCGGATATTTTCTTTCACAATTTTTTGGGAGACAGCAGAATTCATGGTTCCATTTACCACAGCAAGTCTGCCAGGTCCTGAAGCAGCAAAACAGCCCCAGACTATCACACTACCACCACCACGTTTTACTGTTGGTACGATGTTCCTTTTCTGAAATGCTGTGTTACTTGTACGCCAGATGTAATAGGACACACACCTTCCAAAAAGTTCAACTTTTGTCTCGTCAGTCCACATAGTATTTTCCCAAAAGTCTTGAGGATCATCAAGATGTTTTCTGGCAAAACTGAGATGAGCCTTTATGTTTTTTTTGCTCAGAAGTGGTTTTGGTCTTGGAACTCTGCCATGCAGGCCATTTTTGCCCAGTCTCTTTCTTATGGTGGAGTCATGAACACTGACTTTAACTAAGGCAAGTGAGGCCTGCAGTTCTTTGGATGTTGTTGTGGGATCTTTTGTGACCTCTTGGATGAGTCGTTGCTGCGATCTTGGGGTAATTTTGGTTGGCCAGCCACTTCTGGGAAGGTTCACCACTGTTCCATGTTTTTGCCATTTGTGAATAATGGCTCTCACTGTGGTTCGCTGGAGTCCCAAAGCTTTAGAAATGGCTTTATAACCTTTTCCAGACTGTGCCTAGACTTGTGTCTATACTTGGGACTATGCTTGGGACTTTGATGTAGATAAGATCCATGGGTGGATATTTCATAACACTACTCGGGGGACAATAAACAGAACATCTCCCAAGTAAATATTGAGGGAGACACTATCAGTATTATTATAGTCGGGTCCAATCCTGTGGGGGTTTTTTTGGGGGGGAAGGGGGGTAATTTGTCAGATTTTGTAATGGGGAAGAATTCAAACCTTATAAAATATGGAAAAGCACATCTGTATACAGAACTTAAATAAAATAAAATGGGGTCATTGTTGAGATAAACATAAAACATTAACCATTACATAGAATAAAAGGTCAACTAAAATCCATGTGAACTTTCTGAAATTTAGTTGCAAATTTACATGATAAAAGTGAGGAAAATTTATCCCAAAAAAGTCAAATTGTTGCAAATTAATAACAAAAAGGTGCAAATTTACATGAAAAAAATTGCAAATTTAGACGAAAAAGGTGAAGAATGAGAAAAAAGCTGCAAATTGACATAAAAAAGTAGCAGATTAGGTCTTATTCATGTGTGAGGGGAGAATGGAGCGAGAAATTGACAGACGGATCAGAGCAGCATCTGCAGTGATGCGGACGTTGTACCGATCTGTTGTGGGGAGGAGGGATCTAAGCTCTAAGGCAAAGCTGTCGATTTCCCGGTCAATCTATGTTCCTTCCCTCATCTATGGTCACGAGCTTTGGGTAATGACCGAAAGACTGAGATTGTGGATACAAGCGGCTAAAATGAGCTTTCTTCGTAGGATTGCTGGACTCACCCATAGAAATAGGGTGAGGAGCTCAGTCATCCGGGAGAGGCTCTGAGTAGAACTGCTGCTCCTCCATATTGAAAGGAGTCAGTTGACATGGTTTGGGCATCTGATCAGGATGCCTCCTGGACACCTTCCACTTGAGGTATTTTGGACACGTCCCACTGGGAGGAGACCCTGGGGCAGACCCATGACTTGCTGGGGAGATTACGTTTCCCAGTTGGTCTGGGAACGTGATGGCATTCCCTCTGAAGAGCTGAAGCAGGTGGCTGGGGAGAGGGATGTCTCCCAGAAATTCTCTGCTTGAACTACTGCCTCCGCAACCCGGACCTCCAGAAAAGCAGTTGAAAATGGATGGATGGATGGATGGAAGTTACAGATTGAGAAAAAAAGTTGCAAACTTAAGGAAAAAAGTGGCAAATTTATGAGAAAAAAAAATCCCAAATCTGCAAGAAAAGTTGCAAATTTCTCCTCCAAAATACAGCCGTG
The DNA here is from genome assembly GCA_020510985.1 of Pholidichthys leucotaenia. Lineage (NCBI taxonomy): Eukaryota > Metazoa > Chordata > Actinopteri > Cichliformes > Pholidichthyidae > Pholidichthys > Pholidichthys leucotaenia. The sequence goes on from CM035848.1 coordinate 31,779,432, forward strand.
GACAAAATTGTTGGTACCCCTCTGTTAATGAAAGAAAAACCCACAATGGTCACAGAAATAACTTGAATCTGACAAAAGTGGTAATAAATAAAAATTCTATGAAAATTAACCAATGAAAATCAGACAATGCTTTTGAATTGTGGTTCAATAGAATTACTTTAAAAAACAAACTCATGACACAGGCCTGAACAACAATGATGGTACCCCTAGAAAAGATTGAAAATAATGTGACCATAGGGACATGTTCAACCAAGATGTGTCCTCTAATTAACATACAGGTGTCTACCAGTTGGCCCATTTAAAGGGTGACAAGTAGTCACTGTGCTGTTTGGTGACATGGTGTGTACCACACTAAACATGGCCCAGCGGAAGCAAAAGAGAGATGTCTCAGGAGATTAACATGCTTGTCTATAATTTTGTTTCTAAAGGTAAAAGCTATAAGACCATCTCCAAGCAGCTTGATGTTCCTGTGACTACAGTTGCACATATTATTCAGAAATTTAAGATCCACGGGACTGTAGCCAACCTCCCTGGATGTGGCCGCAGGAGGAGACGGATAATATGAATGGTAACAAAAGAGCCCAGAACAACCTCTAAACACATTCATGGTGAACTCCAAGGTCAAGGTACATCAGTGTCAGATCGCACCATCCGTCATTGTTTGAGCCAAAGTGGACTTAATGGGAGACGACCAAGGAGGACACCACTGTTGAAAACCAATCATAAAAAAGCCAGACTGGAATTTGCCAAACTGCATGTTGACAAGCCACAAAGCTTCTGGGAGAATGCCCTATGGAGAGACGAGACAAAACTGGAACTTTTTAGCAAGGCACATCAGCTCTATGTTCACAGACGCAAAAATGAAGCATACCAAGAAAAGAACACTGTCCCTACTGTGAAACATGGAGGAGGTTCCGTTATGTTCTGAGGCTGCTTTGCTGCATCTGGCACAGGGTGTCTTGAATCTCTATTCTAGAGAGAAATGTGCTGCCCAGTGTCAAGACAGCTTGGTCTCAGTCGCAGGTCATGGGTCTTGCAACAGGATAATGACCCAAAACACACAGCTAAAAACACCCAAAAATGGCTAAGAGCCAAACATTGGACTATTCTGAAGTGGCCTTCTATGAGCCCTGATCTAAATCCTATTGAACATCTGTGGAAGGAGCTGAAACATGCCGTCTGGAGAAGGCACCCTTCAAACCTGAGACAACTGGAGCAGTTTGCTCATGAGGAGTGGGCCAAAATACCTGCTGAGAGGTGCAGAAGTCTCATTGACAGTTACAGAAATCGTTTCATTGCAGTGATTGCCTCAAAAGGTTGTGCAACAAAATATCAAGTTAAGGATACCATCATTTTTGTCCAAGCCTATTTCATGAGTTTGTTTTTTAAAATAATTCTATTGAACCACAATTCAAAAGCATTGTCTGATTTTCATTGGTTAATTTTCATAGACTTTATATTTATTACCACTTTTGTCAGATTCAAGTCATTTCTGTGACCATTGTGGGTTTTTCCTTTCATTAACAGAGGGGTACCAACAATTTTGTCAACGTGTGTATTTGTTTTGCATGTATCCTTAGCATTAGTGCTTAAAATGCATTTTATTCCATTTTGTGATATGACACAGAAAGTCATTCACAGTCATTTACTTACTTTGGTGCTGTGGGACCTTGGGACCATGTGTCATTGTCGTTCTTCTGCTTCATCATGACAACCTGGAGAAGAGCAGAAAGAAAGGAGGGATCCAATCGCTTCTGCTACGTCGTTTTTGTTTGCACCATGTTCGTCATCTAAACTTCTCAATATGATAAATACACATACCTGCCAACTTTTCAAACCTGAAAAGCCTAGTAGCTAGCCGGGGTCCAGGGGCCGATGCTAATGCTAATAATGCTAATGCTAATAATGCTAATAATAATAATGCTAATATTTGCCAAACAAATATTAGCATTAAATCTAGTTAAATGTAGCTAACAACCTCATATTTCTTCAACTTTCAAACCTGAAAAGCCTAGTAGCTAGCCGGGGTCCAGGGGCTGCAGGCCCCGGTAGGTCCAGGATAAAGTCCTGGTGGAGGGTTCAGGGGGGCGAAGCCCCCCGACACCAAATGAATATTAGCATTAAATCAAGTTAGAATGTAGCTAACAACCTCATATTTCTTCACCTTTCAAACCTGAAAAGCCTAGCAGCTAGCCGGGGTCCAGGGGCCGCAGTGTCAAACAACTATTAGCATTTGACATAGAAGTCACACATTAATTATATTAAAGGTAAAATATCTAAATCAATTGCAATACTACACAGTGTGAAATACTTGCTGAATCAACCCACATTATATACTTTGTATCATTCATTAATACTCCCATACATGACATATTGTACTGAAGTATGGGGAAATACATATAAAACAAACATATATCCACTCTTTATGCTTCAGAAGAGAGCTATTAGAATAATAAACAAAGCTGCTTACAGGGAACCAACAAATCCACTTTTTCTTAAATTAAAAGCTCTCAAGTTGAAAGATCTGGTTGACTTTAAAACTGCAGTAATAATGTTTAAAGCTAAGAATCTATCACTGCCCGCAAATATCCAAAAGTTGTTCCAAATAAGGGAGAAACAATATCATTTCAGAGGAACATGTATATTTCAAAAACCTTCACTGAGAACTACCACCAAGCAACACTGTGTTTCAGTGCAAGGAGTCAGATTATGGAACGATTTTGGACCTGAATTAAAATCATGTACAACGCTTGGACAATTTAAAGAAAAACTAAAGGAAAAAATACTTCAAACATATATACAAGATGACATGTAAAATCACATAAGGACTGTCATATCCAGTCTGTGTTGTGTTGTTACTTAGGTTTTTTTTTTGTCACATTTTGTCTTAGCTTTGTTCTGAATTGTAATCGCTCTGTTTTGTTTTTCTTTTGAATTCTTGGATGGAATATGGGTGGGCAATATAAGCTGCGGCTTCAGCCATCACCCATTTCAGATAACTTATGTTGAACTGTATAATCAGAGGAGTTCTTGTTTAATTTGACCTTGTTGGATTTTTTCGCCTTTGTTATATTATTCTGTTTCTTTTTAATCTTTACTTTTAATCTATCCGAAATAAAGATTCATTCATTCATTAAATTTGCATTCAAAAGACTATCTTAACACTGCATAGAACTTCGAATAGGCCAGATGTGATGTATTATGAATACTAGAAAAGCACTCGGAGAGTGCAGACCTCCGCCAAGCGCCACAGTTCCCCCCATACAGTGTTTAACATCATAAATAAAATATTGAAAATGGCCCTATCTCGCAATGTTAAATTAAAAAAAAAAAAAATCCTTTAAAAAATTCCTGGATCCAGACGGTGATCTGGATCACCACCAAAATCTAATCATCTGTAGGATACCCCATTTCTGACAATCTGTGAAAATTTCATGAAAATCCGTCCATAACTTTTTGAGTTATCTTGCTAACAAAGAAACAGACAAACCAACGCTGATGATCACATAACCTCCTTGGCGGAGGTAACTAGAAGACTAGAAATATCAGCAGGGTATACTAGCACAGTATGACACGTGCGTAATGACGGCAAAATCGCTCTGATACTCATTCAATAGTAAGACCAACCTTAGAATATGTTCATTCAACTGCCAGAATGTAAAAACTTCTACTAATGAGATCTCCAGTTTATTCAGTTCAATTCAACTTTATTTATATAGCGCCATTTCACAACAACAGTCATCTCATAGCACTATCAACTGTAGGGAGGACCCCCACAGTTGCAGAAAGATCCCAGCAATCAGGCGATCCCCTGTGAGCAAGCACTTGGCGACGGTGGAGAGGAAAAACTCCCTTTTAACAGGAAGAAACCTCCAGCAGAACCAGGCTCAGGGAGGGGCAGTCATCTGCTGCGACTGGCTGGGGGGTGAGGGGATAGAGAAGAAGAAAAGAACAGACATGTAGAGTCTTGTAGAGATTGTAGAGTCTTTTATGTGATAACCATGACATTGTGTTGTTACAGGAACACTGGTTGTTCGAAAACGAATTGTCTATTCTGAGCAGAATACATGGTGACTTTATAGGACAAGGTGTTTCTTTTATGGATACGGAAGAACGTGTTATCCTAGGTCGCCCTTATGGCGGCGTCGGTATCCTATGGCGGAAGTCACTTGCGAACAGTTGTGTTGTGAAAACTTACGATTGCGTAAGAGTTACAGGAATTGAAGTCAACCTGGGCGACTTTCACTGTCTTATATTATGTGTATATTTCCCCTATGACAGTGTTGAAAACCTGGATGAATACCTGCACTGCCTGAGTCTTGTTAAATGCATCACCGAGGATTTTCCAACTCCATATGTGTTCACAATTGGTGACTTCAACGCTAACACAGCACGTTCAAGCTGTTTTGGGGACGAACTGGTGTCTTTTTGCGAGAGTTACTCCTTACACATCTCGGACAGGATTATCTTACCAGGTGATACCTTTATTCATGTTAGCATGGCTCATCTACATCATGGATTGACCACTGTGTGACTACATCCTCTGGCCATGAGAACGTGTCCAATATCAAAGTTCTGTATGAATATGTGAGTTCTGATCATGTACCCTTATCTATAGATATTGAGGTATCTAGTGCTGTAAGTGGCCCCCGGGAAGCTCCCTCAGCCACAACGGGCAGTAGATCATACAAATGGCGTGATGCCACAGCGTCAGACCTGTCCAGATATAAGAATCTTACTCGTAGAAAACTCTGTAACATCCATGCTCCCATGGACGCCATCAGGTGTCACGAACGTAATTGTGAGGCACACAGGGACGTTATCGACAGGTTCTACAGTGATATTGTAGATGCTTTAAATTACTGTGTGAGTAAATGTATTCCTAGTCACAGTGCAGCCACCCAATATAATGTCCCAGGCTGGAATGATGTCGTTAGTGAGGCTCACACAGCTGCTCGTGATGCTTTTTTGTGGTGGAGGAGCAATAGCAAACCACGCTCTGATCCAATATTTGAAAACATGAAAAATTGCAGGGCTAGGTTCAAATATGCCCTACGAACATGCAGGCGCAATGAAGAAAGTATCAAATGTGACCAGCTAGCTCATCACATGAGTGAACTGAACATGGTAGAATTCTGGAAACAAATGAGGGCTATGAGCTCCCACCGGTCTGTCAGATCAAACACTATTGATGGTGTGACTGGTGACGTTAATATTGCAGAAAAGTGGAAATGTCAGTATGAAGCTATTTTCAACTCAGTCAAGAATGATTCAATGAAGGATTCGGTTATGCATGGTATTTGTCTGTATAACGACATGTTTGATGCCTCTGATATTTCTGCTGTTACTCCTGTTGAAGTTGAATCACTGATCAAAGTTCTCAAGAAAGGCAAATCAGCTGGCCCCGACTGTCTCACCAGTGAATGCCTCATCAACACTGATTTCAATTTGTGTATTCTGTTGTCATTATGTTTTAACTGTATGTTTGTTCATGGTTACATGCCAGATATGTTGATGGACTCTGTTATTATTCCCTTGGTGAAAAACAAGTGTGCCAGTCTTTCTGATATGAACAACTACAGACCTATAGCTATTGCAAATGTTATATCTAAACTGTTAGAGGGCCTAATCCTGAACAGAATTGAGGATTATCTGTGGACAAATGACAATCAGTTTGGTTTCAAGTTAGTTCTTTCTACCGACAAGGCTGTTTACCTGCTCCATGAATTTGTTGACTACTTCAGAAGTCTTTCCACTAGTGTCTATGATACGTTCCTAGATGCTAGCAAAGCCTTTGACAGGATTAACCACTGGTGCTTGTTCAGAAAATTGATCGATAGAGGTATTCCTATCTACATTGTCAGCATTCTGCTATACTGGTACAGAAGGCAGTCTATGGTTGTTAGATGGGGCAATGTCACCTCATCCAAATTTCATGTGACCAACGGTGTTAAACAAGGTGGTATACTGTCACCCTTGTTGTTCAATGTCTATGTTGATGATCTCAGTGTACTGTTAAACAATACTAATGTGGGTGGCTCCTTTAACGGTGCACTGTTAAATCACATTTTCTACGCTGATGACCTCTGTTAAGTCTGTCTACTGCAGCGATGCAACATCTCCTCTCGGTATGTGAAAAATTTGGAGAGAAAAATGACATCTTGTTCAACTGTTCTAAATCTATGTGTATGGCTTTCAAACCAAAGGGTGTCAATACGTCGAATCCTGTTATGCCACTCTGTGGCAATAGCTTGAACTTTGTTGAAAAAGTCAAATACCTAGGTGTGTGGATTGAATCTGATAAGACCAATGTTGATTGTAACAGGCATCTCAGGAAACTGTATGCTCAAACAAACTTACTATTGCGAAATTTCCATAGATGCTCTCCTGATGTCAAATGTATGCTGTTCAAGACCTTCTGTACCTCAATGTATTGCTCGCCTTTATGGTTTAATAGCAATGTCACTGTTAGGAACAAAATCCGCATTGCATATAATAACTCCCTAAGAAGGTTGTTAGGTGTACCACGAAGGTCGAGTGCAAGCATGATGTTTGTGTCTGTGAACATTCCGTCCTTTGGCGAATTGATACGCAAGAATGTTTACAGTTTTATGAGAAGGTTGCTGGCATGTAACAATCATCTTATATCAGCAATTGTCAACTCATCACTCACACTTCACTCCAGCATTTGGAAGTGGTGGCGCTCCATTTTATACTGAGCCCATTACTGTATTTTACTGTTGTTACAAGAGCGCCGAGTGTCTGCTGATCTGTGCATTCTTTTATTTATTTGTATACATTTTGGGGTTTTTTTTGTTTTGTCTTGTTGTGGTTTTGCTCTTGATATGAACCCTGAGTTTGAAATAAACCTTTGAATTTGAATTTTATGTGTTTACATGATACACCAAGCATGACAAGGCTTGCAATTACACAGCACATGTTCTTCAGAATCTTAGGCATTATATAAAATGTATTCTCCCTTTAGATGTCCAATCCATGATCCATTTGCCAGGGTTGAAGTGCAGTCGTGCGAACGTCTGCAGCAGTTTACATTGTGTTTACATCTCGCCATGTACACACGCCTCTCCGGCATTTCGCGCGAGAATAGAAACCTCAATACCCTCAATAGCGATAGCGTTAGCTTAGCAAATGCTTCAGGTAAAGCGTAGCAGCGAACCACGAAAAGAAACGCTACTCAGTTTACTCACAGAGCACGGTGAAAGGCGAATAAAGGGGTATTTATACTTCAAAAGCTGGTTCAACCAAGGTGGAAATTCAGCCTGTGCGTGTGTGTCACAAATGTTGATCCGCTGTTGGTTATTTTAATGGCAAAATCAGCAACTTTGTCTCAGCACTGAAAAAGTGTGACTATCCCGGCCGCCATCACGTGTTGCTCTGTTCTAAATTTAGATACAATTCCTAGCGATCTCGTGTTTGGAATTGCTTTCGTGTTTTTTTTACGATTTAAAATTTTTGACTGAATTTTTAGTGAAAAACCGTAATTTTGATTAATAAAGCCGTAACCCGGAATGGGGTCTTAAAAACCGGAACCATTACAGCTAAACTGGAGTAGTTGGCAGGTATGAATACAGAATGTTAGGCATGTCGCGGTACAGGAATTTCCCCCGTGGTGACGGTAGATAGCTCAACACCATGATATGTGGTATTACTGCAAATGTTTTTAGGACCCTGTGGTCTCATAATTTAAACAGGATTCATAACTTATGTGGTAAATGACGGAAGCTGTGAGAAACTTGCTGCAGCTCCGCTCTCAACTTTATGTGCGTGTATGACAATTGTGTGGAGCTCCTGTCTTTCTAGGCATGAACTGCTGATTCTGTTAAAAAAAACAAAACAAAAAAACTATCATTTCCATAAAGCAGTGGTGGGAGCTCCAGTATGTCAACTATGGTGTGTGTGGACTGGAGACTGCAGTGACATTCAGCTTACAGGACAGCCTCCATACAGGACCCTGTATGACTCTTGTCTCTGTGATTTTTGGATTTTTGCTGCGGTCCGAAAAATCACATTCAAACAAGCAAAGCACTATGCAGTAGTTGTTTCGCTCTCGGAGCTCACACTCCGCTCAGAAGGAAATAACCCGCCTTGTGCCCCTTCAGTGCTCACTGTCACGGCTGTATTTAGCAAGAAGTCCAAACACTTGCCCCGCTAACTGCCTGCTGGAGTCCATCTGGAGAGAGAGTGCCCCACACTTTACTGATGCCACCAGCATCCTGTGCTATGGAAGCTTCCACAGTACCGGGTGCTGCCGCCATCAGTACTGGGTGCAAACATGCTGTTGGCAATAAACACTTAAGGACACTTAACATTTAACAATTTATTTATTATTTTTTTATTGAGGAATTATTTCAGAAGACTGGAGAAAACAAACCACAGAGCGGTACTTATTTGTTGTTTTCAACCCCTGATCCCCTAAAGCAGTGGTCCCCAACCTTTGTTGCCTCATAGACTGGATACATGCTAAACTTTGATCATGGACAAGCAGGGTGGGGTGGAGGTTAAAATGAGCAGGATACATCAGCATAAACAAAGTGTGTGATTAAAAAACCCTCATCTTCAGTGGAAGCCCTGAGCTTGTTTCTCTGCAATTAGACGGTCCCATTGAGGGTGAAAGGAGAGACCAACACGTGAAGTGTGTTCCTTCTGCCCAGACTTCTCAGACACTTTGTTTTGGTTGCAGTTACTGCTGAAAATCCTGCTTCACACAGACAGGAGGTTGGAAATAGGAGCAGGGTTTTCAGTGCTTCTGTGGCAATCTCAGGATGTTCCGCCCTGGTTTTATTCCAAAATGTCAGCAGTGAAGGTGTTGCCTCAAACATACTTTCAAGTCCAGAATCATTTGTAATCTCAAGAAGCTCATCATCTTCTTGCACGGGCAGGGTTGACTCATGTGATATGCTCATAAAAGTGTTGTGGATCCACAGTCTGGGGGTCTTTTGTCAGCAGGAAATGACACTCAAACTCTTTTGAAAACAAAGACACAGTGGGTGACCACATGCCAGCCGGTGAAAGGAAGGCCCAAAGTCAGCTTCTTCCCAAACTCCAAAACTAATGCTGGAAACCTTCCGAAGAAATTCTCCAATGATGACCAGTTTTTATTCCACTGGCACACAAAACTAGAAGGCGGGAAGTTCCATTTTCAGATGATATTTGGTATAACCCCGGGGGGGTGCTCTACCACTGGGCCACCACTCCGCTATTTCATTGCACTAGTCCTTCTTCTTCTGGCTGCTCCCTTCAGGGGTCTCCACAGCAGCTCATCTGCCTCCATCTCACTCTATCCCTTCATCTTCCTCTGTAACACCAACCCTCTCCATGTCCTCCTTCACTACATCCATGAATCTTCTTCGTGCGCTTCCTCTTTTCTTCCTGCCTGGCAGCTCCATCTTCAACATCCATAGTTCAACATCCATCCTTAGTTTTTTAGTTTATCCCTTTTTCTCATTATGTTTTTAATGTTGCAGCATGGCACCGAGAGAAATTCCTAGTTTGTGTATTACATGAACAATGGCAATAAATCTGATTCTGATTCTGATCCTTTGTCCAATATATCCACTATCCCTCCTCTGCACATGTCCAAACCATCTCAGCCTTGCCTCTCTTACTTTGTCTCCAAACTGCTCAACCTGAACTGTCCCTGATATACTCATTTCTAATCTTGTCCCTCCTAGTCACTCCCAATGAAAATCTTAGCATCTTCAACTCTGCCAACTCCACCTCCTGTCTTTTTGTCAATGCCACCATCTCCAAAACATACATGATAGCAGGTCTCACAACCGTCTTGTAAATCTTCCCTTTCACTCTTGCTGCTACCCTTCTGTCACAAATCACCCCCGATACTCGTCTCCACCCGCTCCACCCTGCCTGCACTCTCTTCTTCACCTCTCTTGTGCATTTTCCATTGCTTTGGATGGTTGACCCCAGGTATTTAAACTCATCTACTTTCACTAACATTACTCCTTCCATCTAAACCGTTGCACCTGCCTCCCTCTCATTCACACTAATGTATTCTCTCTTGCTTCTATTGACTTTCATTCCTCTTCTCTCCAGAGCATACCTCCACATCTCCAGGTTCTCTTACACCTGCTCCCTAGTCTCACTAGAGATCACAATGTTGTCTGCAAACATCATGGTCCACGGAGACTCCTGCCTTATCGTCTGTTAGCCTGTCCATCACCATGGCAAACTGATAGAAAAATTTATATTTGTATCCGTTTGTAATTATTTGCCCTAAGTACTGTTTGACATTCATTGAGCAGAGGATGTACAGATAAAGTTATGACCCCTGTAGGTGCTGAGTTTGCAGAAAGTCACACTTCCAGTAACACCCTCACATCTTGTTCCTGCCATCTGTTTTACGACCTGTTTTACAACCCCAAACTTCCCACAGCAACTTCCTGTCTAGAGAGGGGTTAAAAGCTCACTTTGTTTGTGAACAAACAACACACTTCACTTTGGACTCTGGTCTAGAATGAACGGTGTTCCATTAGCTGCCAATGCTTTTTGTCAATAAATCTGCTTAAAAATTTTACTCTGCCTGATTGAATTTTTCTAACAGATTGGCAACCAACGTGGGGCCTCAATATCTCTTCTGACCGGAGGAGGGGACCACTCCAAGACCATGCACGGCAAACAAAAGACCTCCCACACCGACTCAACGAGAGGCTTGGTAGAAGTGATGCAATGGAGAGGTTTCCCCCACTGGCAGAGGAGTGAAGAGGTTCAACTTTAATCTGGGCAGAGGAAAGAGTAAATAGATTTATTTCTAATTTCAAAAGGAAATGGACTGAAAGTAGAAATAATAGAATAGGGGTTCGAGTCCTTTTGAAAGTTGAATGAAAGTAATCAGAGTAAGTGAATTTAATTTTTAATGCAGGTTCTCAGGTATTCCAGAGACATGTTACTGCATTTAAACACGGATAATGCAGCATCTGTGTTTGAGTCTGTGCCACAACTGCCGGACTTTATTTTAAGAGATTTTCATGGACAAAGCGATGAAAAGAGAGACAAGAGGAGGAAACGCGGAAAGCGTGAAGGCGTAAAATTAAGCCTGAGGAGGCGTCAGCTTAACCGCATTCCTCTTCCTTCCATTATCATGGGGAACGTACAATCCCTGAGAAATGAAGTGGATGAAATACAAGGGAATGTACGATATTAGAAGGACTTCAAGAACTGCTGTGTCATGGCTTACACAGAGACGTGGCTTATGGCGCATGACCCGGATGCGGACCTGAGTATTGACGGCTTTGGAGCTCCACTTCGCTCGGATTGGCAGGAAGAGGTAACAGGGAAATGTCAGGGGGGCGGCGTATGTTTATATATTAATAAACAGTACTGTACATCTGCCATGGTCAGAGAGCGCATCTGTACACCCGATGTGGAGCTTCTGTACGTATCGCTACCCCCCTTTTACCTGCCCCGCGAGTTCCCCCAACTTTTCATAACGACTGTGTACATTCACCCGAGAGCGGACGCTGACTCCGCCTCCAGCACCGTCTTTGATGTGGTACAGCGGTTGCAGTCGATTTCCCCAGAGGCTCCAAACTTTATTCTTGGGGATTTTAACCATGTTTCTTTAAAGAAGACACTTAAAAACTTTTATCAGTATGTCTCCTGCCCAACCAGGCGAAAAAAGACATTGGACCTGTGCTATGGATCCATAGAGAGGGCCTATAAATCACTTCCCCTTCCTCCTTTAGGATCCTCAGATCACAACTGTGTACATTTGCTGCCCACATATAAAACTGCTCTCAAAAGAAGCAAGGCAAAGACCAGAGACACAGACGTGTGGACAGAGGATTCAGTGTACTGCCTCCAGGAATGCTTTAACTGTACGGACTGGGAGGTGTTCACACTGTCCTGCGGAGATGATTTGGACTCTTTGGTGGACGTCACATGCTCAAACATGGCTTTCTGTAGAGATATGATCGTTCCACGTAAACGTGTCAAAATATATTCCAACAACAAGCCATGGGTTACAAAATCAGTTAAATCCTGCTTACAGAGGAAAGCACTTGCCTTTAAACAGGGGTCTATTTCTGAGCTACAGGTTGCCACAAAAGAGCTGAAGTCCAAAATTTTAACAGCAAAACAGAATTATAAATCAGAATTGGAAAGCAAGACGGCAAAAAAGAAACTTGGTTCAGCCTGGGCCAGTATGAAAACTATTGCAGGCCTTCAGAGCACAGTAATCGTGTGTTTTTAGATGGTTTTAATTCAGACACAGAGCTGACTAATGCTCTTAATTGTTTTTATGGTCGTTTTGATTCCTTTGAATCAAAAGGAATCACCGGAGTGGTGGCTCAGTTGGTAGAGCATCCGCCCCACACCCGGGAGGCAGGGGTTCAAATCCCGGCTGGGTCATACCAAAGACCATATAAAAAAATGGTGCTGCCTTCTAGCGTGGTGCTCTGCATAATGGAATGGGGAAAGTAAAGTTACACACAGAGCTACCAGAGGACTGACCCCCCGCTGTAGCTTTCACTACTTACAGTAGCTGTGTGGCCTAGGGTCAGAGAAACGGAGATAGGCGCCGCCCATATACACCTTCAGGTGTGAAGGGATTAACTAACTAACTAACTTGATTCCTTTGATTTTAGCACAGAAACCCAAAATTTGAAACAGAACCTCAAAGACAATCAGCACTTTAATATTGAGGTGCAGGATATTAAAAGGGCGTTCTGTGATGTAAAAGTGAACAAAAGTCAGGGCCCTGATAATATATGTGGGCGATTGGTAAAGTCCTGTGCACATGAATTGAGTCTTGTATTTCACTACATTTTCAATAAGTCCTTACAGACACAACATGTGCCTAAGATCTGGAAAGAAGCCGTGGTTGTCCCCGTTCCAAAATCCAGCTGTCCTAAAACGGTAAACGACTTTAGACCAGTTGCTTTGACTTCAATTTTAATGAAAATTTTTGAAAAACTGGTCAGATTTGAGGTCCTAAAGCAGACTGAGCATGCATTGGATCCTCTGCAGTTTGCCTATATGCCTCACAGAGGAGTGGAGGATGCCACTGTCACTCTGTTTAACATGCTTTTTAAACATCTGGATTTTAATGGGACACACGCCAGGCTTTTATTTGTGGACTTTTCTTCCGCCTTTAATACAATCCAACCTCATTTTAGTTGAAAGGCTCCTGCAACAATTTGATTTGAGCAATAATCTGGTGGGTTGGATTCTGGATTTTTTTAACCAACCGGATACAGAGAGTAAGGGTCAATGGTACATTGTCTGACCTAAAGTGCTCTTCTACTGGCTCTCCTCAGGGGTGTGTGTTGTCACCACTACTCTTCATCCTGTACACAAACATGTGTCGGAGCAGACATGACAACAGACACATTATAAAGTATGCTGATGATTCAGTTGTTGTCGGTCTCCTCCAGGATGGTGACAGTGGCCACAGCCCAGTAGCTGATGATTTTGTTCACTGGTGTGAGGATTCCTACCTGCAGCTGAATACGACAAAAACTAAAGATATGATTATTGACTTTAGGAGGAAAACTCCAAGGCACGAAGTCACTGTACTAAAAGGCCAGACCACTGAATGTGTACAATCCTACAAATATCTTGGGACGATTATTGATAGTAATTTAAACTTTGAAGAGAACTGTGAAAGGGTGTGCAAAAAAGGGTCAGCAACATTTGCATTGTTTAAGGAAACTTGCACGCTTCCAAATTGACCGAACCATAATGATAATGTTTTATCGGGCTTTTATTGAATCTGTTTTATCCTTTTCTTTTGTGTCATGGTTTGGTCAGATAAAACTGAAACAGAGGAAATCCTTGGATCAGGTAGTTAGATGGTCCAGTCGTTTGCTTGGTGAGTCACAGCTGAACCTGACATCCCTGTATACCAGACAGGTACAGAGGATTGCCACCTCCATTTTAAATGACTCCCCCCATCCTTTGCACTGCCACTTTCAGCTTCTTCCCTCCAGACGGAGATTTGCTGTCCCAAAAAGTAAAACCCAGCGCTACAAAAACAGTTTTGTTCCTGCTGCTGTCAAAGAGTTGAACAAGTTGTAACAATGTATTGCACATAATTTAGTTACCTATTTATTAATTTCATGTTATATTTACTTATTTTTGTAGGTTTTTTATTTGGGTTCTAAATCTTTTATTGGGTTTTAGACCTTTGAGTTTTTAACCTCTTTGACTAGTCTTTAACTTTTTAATATGACCCTTCTCTCTTATCTCTGTTTTTTCTCTCATCTCTTTGTCTTATATCCTGATTGATGGAGCCTTGAGTATTTTTATCATGTCTATAGTCAGCCTCACGTGTGCCTGTGTTTGTGTCCATGTTGAATGTAATTGTGGTTTGTAAATATGGATGTCATCTGACTGCAAAACAAATCTACCTACGGGTACAAATAAAGTAACCTGAACCTGAGGCTCAAGTCCTCTCACTGGTGGGTTTGAGGCCCATGGTGGTGGTGCTGTTGTGAAAATCCTTGGTTGAGAATAATAAAAAAAATAATACAGTGGTACCTCTACTTACGAACGTCTCTACATACGGAATTTTCAGGTTACGACACGCCTCAACGGGAAAATATTGCCTCTTGTTGCGAACGAAATTTCAGGATACAAAAGGCAAAAAAGTACGCGCTCCTCGCAGCTCCCGTAGTTTACCGAACGTAAACATACCTGTAGCTGCTCTGCCATTGGCTATCGCCTAGCATCTTCCTGGTATCCCATTGGCCACGAAGTGTTCGGGCAGTTTTACGTGTGTGTACAATACAGAATTAACATTTATTCGCTATGGGCCCCAAGAAAGTGACGGAGATAAGTGGAAAAGGAGAAAAGAAGAAGAGAGTTTTTTTGTCCATACAAACAAAGAAGGAGATAATCGAAAGGTATGAAAAGGGGATGCGTTTGGTTGATCTCGCCAAAGAATATGGCCGTAATACATCAACGATCAGCACGGTATTAAAACAAAAGGAAGCCCTTAAAGCGGAGAGGAGGAGGAGGAGGAGGAGGAGGCAGCCATTATTCCAACAGCCCGAATTAAAGAAATTTTAGGAAAATTCCATGAAGTTTCGGAATTTGTTGAAAAGAATCACCTGGAAAAAGTGTTCACTAGTCGGGCTATCGCTCACTATGACGACGACGACGATAGCAGTTAAAAGGTAAATGAACATAATTTTTATTATTCTTTCTCTTTTATTATTCTTTCTCTCATTTTAAACTCTCATTTTATGTTTATTGTGCAGTAATCTAATTGTAACATGTATTTGTTACATGTTTTGATGCGTTTTTATGATTTATAAAAAATTTATGCCCGAATTTTGGGGGGCTTGGAACGGATTACGGCATTTACATGTAAAACGCGCCTCTACTTACGGAATTTTCACGTTACAAGAATACTTCCGGAACGAATTAATTTCGTAAGTAGAGGTACCACTGTAGTTCAAATGTAAGACTTTAAAGAAAAAGAAGATAAAAAATTATATAAAAAATAGGGGTAAGAGCTGGGGTAAGAGCTGTCAGAGCTGTTTCTAACTAACCTCCAATCATGCCACCCAAGAGAGACGAGGTAAAATCATCAAATTCAGCCTCGGCTAACGCTAGCAACGAAGCTATATTAGCTGCAGTTAATAAATATGGCGCTGAGCTAGCTAAAGTTTCAGCGCAGATGGAAGAGTTGAAAAAGTCCGTGGAGGGTTGCTTAAGCACAGTGGAGACGCATTTGGGCATATTACAGAATGAACATAATCAGACTGAACAACGCTTGGATAGCATGGATGTGGCACTCTCTGACGCAGATGTTCGCATCACGGCACTGGAAGCTAGCTACCGTGAGTTGCAGGTGGAAAATGGTCGGCTCAAGGCTAAGCTAAATGACTTGGAGGGGCGCTCGCGGAGGTTAAACATCAGGATCGTGGGGATCAAAGAAGGAGAAGAGAAGGGCAATCCCACAGAGTTTGTGACACGACTGCTACCGGAGTTGCTTGGCCCGAATAATCTGACCAAGCCCGTTAAAATTGACCGTGCCCACCGTAGCCTCAAACCTAAGCCTCCGGACAACGAGCGCCCACGGATGATCATCGCCAAAGTCCACAATGACCGCGACTTGGCCAATATTTTTAAACTCAGCAGACAACAGGGTCCACTCCGTTATCAAGGCAATAAAGCATACACCTTCCCGGACTACACGGCGGAGGTTGCATTACAGCGTCAAGCCTTTAACAACGTCAAGAAGAAGCTGACTGATGCCGGCGCCAAGTGTTCTCTACGGTTTCCTGCCAAACTTCAGGTCGTCCGCAACAGAGAAGTTAAAGTGTTTAACACTCCAGCGGATGCAGAGAGGTTTGCCAACTCCCTGACTGACAGTGTATAACTGGCGAAGTGCACATTGTTTAAATTATACAGCTGTTGACGCCATTCTAATACTGCACTTTATTCTGCATCGTCCTTTTTTGATGGCATATTCTAAGTTAATTATATTGTCTTTGTGTGTAGCTTTTTTTTTTTCAGTTAATTGATTTACATTAGAAGACTGCGCGGCTCCATTGGTGGTTTGCTGAAACGCAAAACTGTGTCCGTTACCCAGCAGTCTCCCAAGTATTAGTGGGTTTTGCCGCATTGTTCCTGTTTTTTGCGGCGTTAAGGGAATGGGTTTTTATAATATGTTTTTCTTTTTTAATTTGTTTTTTGTTTGGTTTGTTTTGCCTGCCAGTGTAGCCATTTACTGCCTAAGCCCATATATTTTTTTAAATTTAATTTTTTTTTTTTGAATGCAAGCTGGTTCCTCTGGATCAGGTGTGAGTCATCTCACGTTCACATCATGGAACTGTAGGGGTTTGGGGAAAGCTCTCAAAAGAGTAAAAGTATTTTCACATCTGAAATCATTGTCCTCTGATATAATCTTCTTACAGGAAACCCATATTCCCCCCACAGAACAGAGACGGTTGAGAGCCTTATGGATATCCCAGGTCTATCAATCTACCTTTTCCTCAAAGGCCAGAGGAGTGGCCATCTTAGTGCGCGGAACTATACCTTTTGTATTCAAGTCTATGGTGACCGATCCAGGTGGGAGATTTGTGCTTGTAATAGGTACCATAAACTCTATGCCATTGGCCCTTTTAAATGTATATGCTCCAAATTTTGATAGTCCGGATTTCTTCTGTAAAATTTTTCGTCTTGTTGCAGAACAGAATAACTGTAACATTATTATAGGAGGTGATTTTAATTGTTTCCTAGACCCTCATCTTGATAGATCTTCCATTACAACTGCTCCCATGTTAAAATCTGTGCCAGTCCTAAATAATCTTATTAAATCGCTAAATTTAGTGGATATTTGGAGGCATCAACATCCCTTGGACAGACAGTACTCCTTTTTCTCCCAGGTACATGGCAGTTTTACTAGGATTGATTATTTTCTCGTTGATTCCAATTTAATTACCAACGTTGTTAGTTCAGATTATAACAATATTTTAATTTCTGATCATGCCCCCGTGTCTGTTAAAATAAACTTCAACATGCTTGTGCACTCATATAATTGGAAATACAATCCGGCATTAAATTCAGATAAAGCTTTTTGTGAAAGCATCTCAAACAAAATTACAGATTTCTTACACTTTAATGATAATGGTGAGGTATCTGATTCCACACTATGGGAAACATTTAAATCTGTTATTAGGGGTGATATTATCTCGTACCAGTCTTATAATAAAAAGGTTAAACAGAAGCGTATGTCTGAAATACAGGCCCAACTCCCTTTGTTGGAGGAATCATTTCGTATCTCAAAATCAGATGAAATACTAAAGAATATTGTATTTGCAAGACTTGAATACAGCCGCATTCTTGGTGAGCATGTTTGTAATTATATACGAAAGCTTAAACAAAAGCAATTTGAGCTTGGTGATAAAGCACACAGCGTACTCGCTAGGCAGCTGAGAGGTGTTCAAGCTGAACGGGCAATTTATAAAATTGTATCTAATGGAGAACTAATAACTGACCCTTTACAGATAAATAACACTTTTTATGAATATTATAAAAACTTATATACCTCTAAATCATCGTCATCAAAGGAAGACATATGGGGGTTCTTAAATAGATTGGATATGCCCACATTGAGTGAAAATGCCAAACAACAGTTGGATGCTGACTTCACACTAGAGGAGATCAAAGCTGCCATCCGTTCATTTCCAAATGGTAAGGCTTGTGGCCCTGACGGATTTGGCATTGAATTTTATAAAATTCACATTGACAAACTTGCTCCATTGTTGCTTCGTATGATAAACTCTTCCGTGAAGGAAGGATCATTCCCAGAGACATTATACGATGCAAACATTTGTCTACTGTTGAAGAAGGGTAAAGATGAAACAAATCTAGCTTCTTATCGCCCTCTCAGCCTTTTAAATAGTGACCAGAAAATTGTTGCAAAAGTTTTGGCAAACCGCTTGAACGAACACATTGGTTCCTTAATTCATAGTGACCAAACCGGGTTTATCCCCGAAAGGTTTGCATTTTCGAATACTCGTAGACTTCTGAATGTCATGTATTCTAACAACCCACCATATTCTGCTGTTGTCTCCTTGGATGCACAGCAGGCCTTCGATCAAATTGAGTGGGAGTATATGTTTATTACTCTTAAAAGATTTGGCTTTGGTGACAGATTTATAGCTATCGCAAAAATGCTTTATGCACATCCTAGATCATATGTACTTACTAACAACAATAAATCTGCCCCATTTTTATTACATCGTGGGACCAGGCAGGGCTGTTGTCTATCGCCAATGTTTTTTGCTCTGGCGCTTGAACCACTTGCTATTGCCATCAGGATGGAGCCTGAAATAGTTGGGTTTAGATATAGCGCATCTGAATGCACTATTGGTTTGTACGCTGATGATGTCATTTTGACACTGTCTGACATTAAACAGTCTCTTCCACCTCTTCTCGAGATCATTAGGGAATTTGGTCAGTTCTCTGGTTTTACCATTAACTGGGAGAAAAGTGTTCTCATGCCTCTTTCAGATGGTCTAGATAAAACATTTCTCAACACATTACCTTTTAAAATATCAAATGAGCACTTTGAATATTTAGGAATCACCATCCCTAGGAATCCCAAACTTATTTTCAAATTGAATTTTACAGAACTATTAAATAAGATTAGGGGCATGATTGAGAAATGGAAATTACTACCAATTTCTCTAATTGGACGAGTAAATATTGTCAAAATGATTGTACTTCCTAAATTTATATATTTATTTCAGAATCTGCCAATTTTTCTTACAGCATCTTTTTTTAAATTAGTTGATTCCATTATCATCTCCTTTATTTGGGCTGGCAAAAATCCCCGTGTCTCTAAATTACATCTCCAAAAACCCTCGGTCGAGGGTGGTCTTGGGTTGCCTATTATGAGACATTATTATTGGGCCTGCAACGCTAGGGCCTTGGTCTTCTGGTCCCAAGATAATTATAATGTGGATCAAATACCGTGTTGGCCTGCACTTGAATCTCATAACTGTCAATCCCTCATTGGTACATCTTTATCTGCTTTATTATTTAGCAAGGTCGACGTCCCTCTGAATGTGTTCAGACATGACTTTGTGCTGTACAATTCCTTCAGAATTCTGAAACAAATTAAGAAGATATTGCATCTTCCTGACCTTTCTATATATGCACCTATATGCCAAAACCCTGCCTTCAAACCAGCTTTATCAGATCCTGTGTTCAGGCAATGGTCAAATAAAGGTATTCTTTTAATAAAGGACCTGTATATCAATAAGGACTTTGCATCTTTTACACAATTACAAATGAAGTTCAATCTCCCACCTGATCATTTTTTCAGGTACCTGCAGATTAGACATTTTGTACAACAGTCTTTAACCCATTTTGTCAAACTTCCTGTACAACATGATTTCTATGAGGTTTTGAGAAAACACCCAACCTCCAAGCATTTAGTTTCAGAATTCGTTAATCTTTTCTCTTGGCCAACGTCTTCGACCCATGTCAAGGAGGCATGGACGAGGGATGCAGGTATAGAGATCTCAAATGATCTATGGGAAAGAGCCTTAGTTGGTATTCATTCATGTTCAGTAAATGCCAGACTTCAGCTAATACAATTTAAAGTAATACATCGATTACATTACTCTAAGACTCGCCTTAATAGACTTTTTCCGACCATTTCACCACTATGTGACAAGTGTAAAATAAGTGATGGTACTTTGTCATTTATTTTTCTCCTGCCCCTCGCTTAAAAATTTTTGGTCTCAGATTTTTAATTTGTACAGTGTCATATATAAAAAAGTCATAATACCTGATGTCTTAACAGTAATACTTGGTTGTTCAGATCAAACTTTGCTCTGCTCACAGTCACTTCAGCATGCTATTAGGTTTGGCATGATTGTTGCGAAGAGGGTCATTCTGAAAGAATGGAAGGCCAATACGCCGCCCAGTTATATTAACTGGCTTAATGATTTGGCATCCTGCTTGTACCTTGAAGAGATTAGATATCATTTGTCTAATACTCAAGATATGTTTACTAAAATTTGGGGACCATTTATGGATCACATTAAGAAAAAGAAGACTCAGCCTGTAACATGAAAGGATTGTATCATGAAACTTGCTTAGCATGGACTGCTTACACTTTTGTAGTTATATGGGCTTTGTGTAACAATCACTTATTTCTTTGTGTATTTTCTTGAGCACTGGCAGTGTTTATTGTTTATTGTTCTGTCTTATTTTCAAAAAAACTGAATAAAATATATATTGAAAAAAATAGGGGTAATCCATACAGTACTTAAGAAAAAGGGAAAAATAAAAAAGAAATAAAGGACGTTGTTGTGTGGAGGACAAGGCTTATGATGTTTATGTACTGAGAGGGGACAGTACGTTTATGAACCAGCGGGAAAAGGGAAGCACAGGACAAGTTGAGAAGTGGAGAAAAAGGTTTTTTTTTTTTAGCGGAAAATTGAAGGTTGATGAATGTGAAAGTCTTGTGCAGGGTATAAGGGAGAGAGCAGATGGAAGGTCAGGCGCGTTCACACCAAACGCGAATGGGCAAATTTTTCGTGCAGCACGATTACATTATAACTCAATGTAAACATGTGAACAGACATGAATAGTGAGATGCAGACAGGCGAAGTTGTCTTTAAAACTTCTGCAGCTGTGTTCAACCTGCTGTGGAAATTACCAAAATAACGTCATGCTTAGGTTTACATTATCTGACTGGGGGCTCACCCAAAAATGTCTCAAACCTCCAAAACACACAGATGATGGGTGTTTACGTTGCTAGCTTGCTAGGACGTCTGTGGCTGGAAACCGTGGGTAAAAAACTCCAAAATCCCGATTCAGCTGAAGAGTTCCCAGTCCTCCTGTCTTCCGGTGAGTGAGTTTCATTTTCAAACTAGTTTACTCTGCAGTGATGACATTTTTACTCCTGTGACAGCACCTAGCGCGTGTCTGGTGATGCGTGTCAACTAGCTGCTAGCTAGCTAAAGCGCGAACGTGGAAAACTGTGCATACTCGCGTGTTCCCATTCACTTTGTATGGATTCATGTCACCCATTCACGTTTGGTGTGAATACACCTTAAGAGGAAGGAAGTATGGATTGACCGTGGCACAGAAGTGGTTGGAGGAAGCAAAAAAAGCGTAAGACTGACACCGACGCTGCAACGGTGAGACGTAAAAATAATGAACATGACGGAAGTGAAAAAGAACCGAAAAAAGAAAGACGCATAATGGATTGTCTGTTTCTCCATTAATCCGAGACGATGACAGTGGTGGCTGTGGTCCCGGGCCGGATCCGCCTCCCTACCCCAGCGACCGTGTGTGTTCCTCTTCAGACCCATTTGAATCGGCTGCGGCCACCCCTTCCGCACCACCGCCTGACGACTCCCCTTCTCCCTCCGTGACCACAGTAAAGAAAGAATTAAAAACGGAAGGGGCATTGAGTGACAGGACAAACAAATGATCAAGACGACCACACGTAAGCAAAACATAAATTTCTAACAAGTGTGTGTGTGTGTGTGTGGGGGGGGGGGGGGTCCTGCCAGTTGTGGTGGTAGGGTGTAATTTCGGGTTATCGTATGTGAACAGCTTTTAATAGTGTATTTAGTGTGAGTTGGACTGACCACCCAAAATTTTTACCTCATTTCTTTCTGTAAATAACTGGACAAGGTTGATTATATTGTTGCTTTTTTCCATTTCCCCAAATGTGAGGTCTTAAATTTGATCAAGTGGCATTAAAAAGCTCTTAAAGTATTTACTTTTCTGATAGCTGTTCAAATATTAGGCCTCATTCAAGAACATTTTAGTGCTAGTATGCGTAAATCACATGTATTTTGTCAGTAAGCAGTGTTAGTACTAACAAGCCACGCCAGATTCAACAAGCTGCTCGTATGTCCTCCAAGCATGTGTAAACAGCATTCATGAATCACCTCTAAGTCAGTGTGTGTTCACGAGAATTGAAGATTTGCATAACTGAGGCCCTAAAACTGCCACTAAAGCCACGTTTCCCCAGCAACTGACCAGCAGTTTCATTCACTAAAATGACTTTAAAGTCTAACAGAAAAAAAAAGCCCAGCAAAACTGGAGTTCTCCGGTGTGAAAAAAAAAAAGATTAGTTGTGGCAGCAGGTTTTTCTTCTGCAGCGACCAACATGAAGACACAGAATAAGCCTGAATGCAATGCTATGTTGTAATAAACATTTTTACTGTTTTGGAACAGCATTATTTTAAACAACGATGGCATAAAATACACCTAAAATTGGATTTCAGATGGGTGCTGTGATCTGCTCTCAAACCCGTACATGTCCATGTTGCGCTGTACTGAATCGCTCCCACTTTACAGAGCAATATGACACATTTTGACAACTTGGGCTTAAAATGTGTGTGTAAAAAGCAATAAAAATTCTTCTAGTTAAATTTCACAGTATAGTATGGAAATAAAGGCTACTTTTTCTCTTATTCCTCTTTCCCAGCTGTGCACCCTAAACCAGAAGCAAAGTGCATACTTCATGTAAAAGCAGTAAAAATCAGAATTATATTCATCTGATCCTATGTGAGTTGATCAATTAGCGATCATCCAGCCATCACCATCATGTTGGGTAAGACGCTTCCCCACTACACTGTCCTGCAGAATAATGGAGCAGTGCGCTCTTGCATGTTACTGGGAAACAATGTTTAGAATCTTTTTGCATCTGATATGATTTGGACGTAGATGGAATGATAATGTTTTAATCATCTTTAATTATTTTCTAATAAAAACCTGAATCAAACTATAAAATCTTGTCAACTAATTTTTAGTTTATAGGGTTTAAACTCAGACTTGATTCGGACAAATAAAATGTAGAGCCATTTAGTGAAAACTAAGGGTAGAATAACAGCAAACTATTTACACAAAACTCTTAGCTGGTCTGGACCACCTGTAAATTTTGTTTGACATCGTACTAAATTTCAATATATTAACAGACTGGTGTACTGTGTCCGGAGATTGGAAATCTAGAGACAGAAACAGTCAACCAATGCCTCCGGATAGTTTCGACTTGAAAACACTGGTTGTAGATTTAAATACATGCATTCAAACTAGGTGGCGTGTAAAACATGTTTGGACAAGAATACAAAATACCAAACAAAATAAAGGGGAAAGTGTGGAAGCATTTCGTGTCAGACTACATTTCGTGTAAGACTACAGGAAAATTTTGATTCACATTCAGGTCTTCCTTCGTAGGACTGCTGGACTCGCCCTTAGAGATAGGGTGATGAGCTCAGTCATCCGGGAGAGGCTCAGAGTAGAACCGCTGCTCCTCCACATTGAAAGGAGTCAGTTGAGGTGGTATGGGCATCTGATCAGGATGCCTCCTGGACGCCTCCCACTTGAGGCGTTTTGGGCACGTCCCACTGGAAGGAGACCCCACGGTAGACCCAGGACTCGCTGGAGAGACTATGTCTCCCAGCTGGTCTGGGAATGCCTTGGTATCCTCTTTGAAGAGCTGAAGCAGGTGGTTGGGGAGAGGGAAGTCTGGGCTTCTCTGCTTGAACTGCTGCCTCTGCGACCCAGACCTCCGGAAAAGCAGTAGAGGATAGATGGATGGATTCAGGTCTAAAAAAAGAGGGGACAGGCATGGTCGAAGAACCATACTGGCAACAATTAAAAGCAGTTTTTCTGCAGAATATTCACTCTCCCTTAGCGCAGTACATCCGGTGTCACCTAATTACCTACTGAACCGACTCATTTAATATGGCAGTGACCAATGCAAAGCATTCAGAGAGATTAGATGAGGAACAAAAGGAAAATAAAAAAATCTAAAGAAAAACCTACACCTGTTTATGCGATTTCTGACCTACAGGGAGCTGGGGTTCCCCATCAATCTGTGTTTTATCAAGGAAGCCGAGGAGGAGTAGGATGAGGAGGAGGGCGGGGACAGCAGTGGAGGGGACGTGAGCGGCCATTGGGAGGGGGAGGAGCCCATCTGCCACATCCCCCACAACAAAATTTGGGACTGCGTGACTAGCACAAAAACAGATAAGTGGACTCACTTCTAAACATATACAGGAAACTGACACAGCAGACGTTTTCCACTTACCTGATTGTGACCTAATGTTAACAATGCAGTGTTTACCAGAAGTAATGTTGGAAGGTGAAGGTACTCCAATTAAATTTTTGTGTGACACAGGTGCATGTAGATCAATAATTTCAGGTACTGATGTTCAGGGCTTTGCAAAGTCAGAAGAAAAAGTAACAGTTAAATCTGCAAATGGCAAACTAAAAGTAGAATATCTATCAAAAATCTGTAAAAGTAAAGGATACTACTACCGGTGACATTGTTGCAGGGTGTTTTGTCAGAGGCCTGTCCTGTAAATCTACTGGGAAGAGATCCATTGTCAGTTCTCAACACTGCAGTTATCCCAGTGGAAGACGGTATGCGCGCATCTCATTACCCATATGATGAGGAAGTAAACATAGTTTATGAGACTTCCCAACCAAAATACTGGTACTCAGTAGATCTGGTCACGGCCGGACCACACTCAGTGACATCAGACCTATGTAAAAGCGCTACACAGCATTTTACATCCATAGTTCCTACCGATTGGTAATCTTCGGATTAATATCATTGTAAAATCTATTACAGGCATTTGAATGGACCTGATCCAAATTATGAACAAACATTTTTTGCAAATCCATCCTCCAGATTGGTCATAAAAAACTTGTACTGGTCACCAAGGGGATATGTGGGAGCATCCGTCGTCTTATCTGATGACGGTAAGAGACATTTTAAACAACAGGAAGCTCCACACATCTCACTGGTCAAACCCAAACATGAATTGGAAAAATGTTGGACATTTTGTCACCTCTGCTGAGGAATGTGGCCATCCATGGGAACCAACATCTGACCTTAAGATAGAATATTCTCTTAAATTAGAAATATACGCATTGTCACTCCAATGGGTAACCACAGCACAAAACACTGTGCACACTGACACCCAGAAATCTCCTGCATGACCAATCTTAACATGAACAGAAGAGGATGAGAGAATTTTGAAGCAAATTCCAAATTCATTATGGTCAAAAGTTAAAGCAGATATTGGTCTAATAAAAGGGGGCGGAGCTTGTCATTTTTTGCTTGCTTGTGATTGTCCATCGAGTCCGATGATGACGTCCACTTCTATCGGTGAGTCCTTTGATGGCTGTGTAGTCCTATCCTGGACCCACATGTCCTGTTGCAGGTAGGGCATGTAAAAGTTGTAGTAGTGGCAGCAGGTGCATTCCTCCTCAGTCTTCTCTCCTGTCTCCTAGCTGTTCTGTCCTCCTCCATCATACGAGTCCCCACAAGGCACTGCTGTCGCCAGGTGTTCCGGTCAGCAGCAGCCTCCTCCAGAGCCTTAGGTCTGATCCTGCACTTCTTTAAGGCCATCTTTAGCTGGTCCTTGTAGCGCTTCTTCTGCCCTCCAGCAGAGCATCGACCATGGTGTAGCTGTCCATATAACACCCTGCGAGGCAGCCGGTTTGGAGGCATCCTCACCCCATGTCCCAGCCAGCGTAGCTGGTGCTGGGTGATCGGTGCGTCAATACTCCTACAGCTGGTCTTAAAGAGTATCTCAGAATGAGGCACATGGTCACGCCAGGTGATTCCGATCCCTAATGTGGCGGCTGTAAGTCACCCAGGATTCACAGCTGTAGAGGAGAGTAGTGACACAGACTGCCTGGTAAACAGAGATCTTCGTTTGGAGATGGAGGTTTTTGTTCTGGAAGACCCGACGCCGGAGTCTCCCAAAAGAAGATGATGCCTGCCTGATCCTGTTCTGGACCTCACTGTCAATGGTGTTGTCTACAGAGAGGATGCTCCCCAGGTACTTGAAAGATGGAACAACAGACAGCTGTTCACCAGCAACAGTGAAGGTAGGTGGAGTAGATGGGATATTGGTGCTCCATTGGCAGACAACCTCTGTTTTGATGGTGTTCACCGTCAGTCCCATCCTGCTGTATGCTCTCACCGCAGCAGTAAGAACAGACTGGAGATCTTGTGGGCTATGAGATACCAGAGCACAGTCATCCGCATACTGTAGCTCAATGACTCTCACCCTTTGCAGTTTGGTGGTTGCCTGGAGCCTCCTTATATTAAAAAGGTTGCCATCTAGACGGAAGTCCACTGTTACACCGCTGCTGTCCTCAATCTCCTTGTGGAGAAGCTGGGTGACACAGAGCAGGAAGATGTTAAAAAGTACTGGTGCTAATACACACCCCTGCCTAACCCCTGTACAAACGGGGAAGGAAGGAGATTCCTGTCCTCCTATAGTCACCCGAGCAGTCATACCATCATGAAATTGGCAGAGGATATTGACAAATTACTGGGGCAGCCAAACTTAAGAACTTCCCATAGGAGTTCTCTGTGGACAGTGTTGAAAGCTTTGGAGAGATCGACAAAGGCCATAAACAGGTCCTGGTGTTTCTCCCGACATTTCTCCTGCAGCTGCCGAGCTGTGAAAATCATGTCCACCGAGCTCCTGCCCTTCCCGAAACCGCATTGCGATTCAGGCAGCACTGATTCTGTGATGTTGTTGATCAGCCCGTGAAGCATCACCTTCGCCAGGACCTTACCAGCAACAGCAAGGAGCGAAATACCCCTGCTGTTGCCGCAGACAGCCTTGTCACCCTTGTTTTTATAAATGGTGACAATTGTGGCGTCTCTCCATTGTTGTGGGATGTTATCATCGGCCCAGACCTTGGTGATGTACAGTGGGGCAAAAAAAGTATTTAGTCAGCCACCAATTGTGCAAGTTCTCCCACTTAAAAGATGAGAGAGGTCTCCAATTTTCATCATAGGTATACCTCAACTATGAGAGACAAAATGAGAAGAAAAAATCCAGAAAATCACATTGAAGGATTTTTAATGAATTAATTGGTAAATTCCTTGGTAAAATAAGTATTTGGTCACCTACAAACAAGCAAGATTTCTGGCTCTCACAGACCTGTAACTTCTTCTTTAAGAGGCTCCTCTGTCCTCCACTCGTTACCTGTATTAATGGCACCTGTTTGAACTCATTATCAGTATAAAAGACACCTGTCCACAACCTCAAACAGTCAGACTCCAAACTCCACTATGGCCAAGCCCAAACAGCTGTCAAAGGACACCAGAAACAAAATTGTAGACCTGCACCAGGCTGGGAAGACTGCATCTGCAATAGGTAAGCAGCTTGGTGTGAAGAAATCAACTGTGGGAGCAATTATTAGAAAATGGAAGACATACAAGACCAATGATAATCTCCCTCGATCTGGGGCTCCACGCAAGATCTCATCCCGTGAGGTCAAAATGATCACGAGAACGGTGAGCAAAAATCCCAGAACCACACAGGGGGACCTAGTGAATGACCTGCAGAGAGCTGGGACCAAAGTAACAAAGGCTACCATCAGTAACACACTACGCTGCCAGGGACTCAAATCCTGCAGTGCCAGACGTGTCCCCCTGCTTAAGCCAGTACATGTCCAGGCCCGTCTGAAGTTTGTTAGCGGGCATTTGGATGATCCAGAAGAGGATTGGGAGAATGTCATATGGTCAGATGAAACCAAAATAGAACTTTTTGGTAAAAACTCAACTTGTCGTGTTTGGAGGAGAAAGAACACCATACCTACTTTTAAACATGGGGGTGAAAACATCATACTTTCGGGCTGTTTTTCTGCAAAGGGACCAGGATGACTGATCCGTGTAAAGGAAAGAATGAATGGGGCCATGTATCGTGAGATTTTGAGTGAAAACCTCCTCCCATCAGCAAGGGCATTGAAGATGAAACGTGGCTGGGTCTTTCAGCATGACGATGATCCCAAACACACTGCCCGGGCAACGAAGGAGTGGCTTCATAAGAAGCATTTCAAGGTTCTGGAGTGGCCTAGCCAGTCTCCAGATCTCAACCCCATAGAAAATCTTTGGAGGGAGTTGAAAGTCCGTGTTGCCCAGCGACAGCCCCAAAACATCACTGCTCTAGAGGAGATCTGCATGGAGGAATGGGCCAAAATACCAGCAACAGTGTGTGAAAACCTTGTGAAGACTTACAGAAAACGTTTGACCTCTGTCATTGCCAACAAAGGGTATATAACAAAGTACTGAGATGAACTTTTGTCATTGACCAAATACTTATTTTACCGAGGAATTTACCAATTAATTCATTAAAAATCCTTCAATGTGATTTTCTGGATTTTTTTTTTCCTCATTTTGTCTCTCATAGTTGAGGTATACCTATGATGAAAATTGGAGACCTCTCATCTTTTAAGTGGGAGAACTTGCACAATTGGTGGCTGACTAAATACTTTTTTTCCCCACTGTACTTGTGCAAGGTTTTTGTACACAAGTAGCCTCCTTGTTTCAACAGCTCGGCAGGGATGTTGTCATTACCAGGGGACTTGTTGTTTTTGAGAGAGCGGGTAGCTGATAGAACCTCCAGGAAGGTTGGGGGCTGATCCAGGTCTTGCATCGGAGGAAGTGTAGGCAAGTCGTAGAGAACAGTGGGGTCTGCATCTGAGTCCTGGTTAAGCAGGGTACTAAAGGGTTCAGCCCATCTCAGCAAGATGTTACGCTGATCCTTTAGGATTCTCAGCCCATCTGCTGTTTTCAGGGGAGTGATGCAGCGATTTGTTGGGCCGTAAATCTTGACAGCATTATAAAAATTATGCATGTCATTTTTATCGGCAAAGGCCTGGATTTCATGTGCCTTTTTTGTCCACCACTCGTTCTGCATTGTCCGAGTAGCCCTTTGTACATCCCGCCGAGCTCTCTGCCACTGATGCCTGATGATAATGGATGAGGGGTTCCTTAAGGTTGCCTGATGTGCTCTGTGCTTGTCCTCCAACAAGTCGTGGATGGTGTCCGAGTTGTCATCAAACCAGTCTTGGTGGTTCTTCTTCTTATAGCCAATTGTTTGGGCTGCTGCCTCACAAAGAGCCGAGCTGATAAAGTCCCACTTCTGGTCCATGGTCTTCTCAGGCAGACTCAGGAAATGCTCCACCCCCCCGTTTCTCAACCAGGGAGCGCCAAAAGTCATTTCTTACATCCAGATTTGCCAGACGGGAGCAATCAAGCTTCCTCCTTTTGGGCCCTTGTAGTCGCAAGGGGGGGCACACTTGCATGTGGACCTTGGCCACGATCAGCCGGTGATCTCTCCAGCATTCTGCACCTCTCATGGCACGGGTGTTGTGGACATCTCTGATGTCACTGCGCCTCACAATGATGTAATCAATCAGGTGCCAGTGTTTAGAGTGAGGGTGCATCCATGATGTTTTGTATTTGGCCTTTTGCTGGAAGATGGTGTTGGTTATGGTCAGGTTATGCTCAGAGCAGAGAGTGAGCAATCTCACCCCATTTGCGTTAGCCCGGCCAACTCTGTGTCTGCCAAGCACTCCACTCCATAACTAATTGTTCTGACCCACTCTGGCGTTAAAATCTCCAAGTAAGAAGATCTTGTCATTCTTGGGGATCCGGCAAAGAGTTTCGTCCAGTAACTGGTAGAAGGAATCCTTGGCCTCACTCTCCAATGGCAGGGTCGGTGCATAGGCACTAAGAAGTGTAGCAAAGCGATTCTTAACCAGGGGGAAACGGAGTGTCATCAGTCTCTCACTAATGCCAACGGGTGTTTCACTGAGTCTTGGTAGAAGGGTGTTTTTGATGGCCAGTCCTACACCATGCAGATGTTGTTCTCCTGAGGGGTAACCCCTCCAGAAGAATGTATAGCCCATCCCTTCCTCTGTTAAAGAGCCCTCATCTAGGAGCCTGGTCTCGCTCAGTGCAGCAATATCAATGTTATAGCGATTCAGTTCAGCAGCAACCAGAGCTGTTCTCCTATGGGGTCTATCAGAACTTCGATCCAGGAGTGTCCTTACATTCCATGTTGCCAGTTTTAGGTTGCATGTTCTCTTTTTATTGTTTCGACCGCAGAGGCGGAATGACCCAACAGGTGCGGTAACCTGTTCAGGCGAAAGATGGGTGGGCAATTTTTAGGCCACTTTTTCTAGGCCCCTCCCCAGTTGGGGTCAGCAGTGCTGCCCTAAATAGGGCTGCTCAATCACACAGGGGTCTGCCGAAAACAGCTGCCACCCCAGCTGTTAGTGACCATAATAGCCCTGTGCTGCTGACGTGCAGGGTTATAGCTAGGAGCTCCCAGTAACATTCATACCTGCTCCCGTCGCCACACACCCTGTCGCCGCCAGACTTCAACCAGATGTCCAGGAAGGTAAGGCCCACCATGGTCAGAGGTGGACACCTGCGCATTGAATTATTTAGAGTGCCATAGGGGGCGTGCTCTTCCCAATAGCACTGTCTTCATGATGATGAGGTAAATCCGGTGGCGTGGGTAAGCCCATGACGACCAGTCCCTCAACATGGCTGCAGGAGACTGCCGGGTCCTTGGTCTTTTAAGTCCCGCCTTTTGCGCACCACCAGCACATTGCTTTTCTGTCAGGGGTTGCTCCCTTAGCCTTCACCTTAACAGATTACCCACAAGGCAGTGGGGCCATTTACCTATAGTTGGGGCAGGGGTTGACGGGCATCAGGGCGTGTCCACACAGGGTGGGCCTATACACCGCGTCTCTGGGCCCCCCTGCTGCTTCGAGATCCCCTCCAGTTTAGCCTGGGACTGCAGGGTACCCAGTTACCATGTGTGGCCACGAGGAGGCACTGCAGGGGTCTTGGTGGTGGAGAGGCTATGTACCAGCAGGAGGAGACTTACGCACTCGGCTCCTCTTTTCACCCCCAATGGGGGCTAGCTGGTGGCGGTAGCTGTAAGCAGAGCAGCAAGCAGAAAGCAATATGCAACATATGCCATGCAACATGCACTATCTACAAACATCTCTACGTTACTATACTACTGCACTAGGTGCTTCACACGCACCCTGTGTAAATGGGATACACAGTATCCCATGTGGAGCTTGTCATTTCAACACCAAAGTCACACTATAGACCATATAAAAGACTATATCCTCTCCGTCCAGAAGCTCAAGAAGGTGTTAAACCGGTCATAGAAGAGCTCAGCCTCCCCCACGCAACACAATACTGCTTTCTGTGAAAAAAGCTCTGCCCCCTTCAGCTCAAGGATGGTGTAGGACCTGCAGGAAGTTAACAAAGCTATATTGTTCCTCATGCTCCATGTGTACCAGATCCAAACACATTGTTGAATGAACTAGAACCCCAAATGCAGTTTTTCACAATGGTAGATATTAGCAATACATTTTTAGTACTGTATACCAGATCATCAATTCTGGTTTGCATTCACAGTTGAAAACAAAAGGTACACATTCACCAGACTACCACAGGGTTACTGTGAGTCTCCTACATTTTTTTTCCCTCAGGCAATGTCAGCAAATCTTGCACAATTTGTGCCTCCTAATGGCAACCAATTGCTTCTTTATGTAGATGACATACTGCTGGCATCTCCTGATGAAGAAATACGCGAACAAGACACGAGTGCCTTATTGAAATTTTTGGCACAACAGTGGAAAAAGAGAGGGATGGTTACATCAACAGGAAAACCTATCCAGAGAGATCTCATCTGACAATTGTTACAGTGTCCTACAGTGTCCTACAGTGCCCTGTTCACAACCTCGGGATTGAGGGCCAGCGTGTCCTGCACACACTCAGAGCTTCGGACTCTTTTGAAGATGTTGTCGAGCTGCTAGAAAGCCCCTTTCATATCCCAGATAGCGTGACTGTCCAGAGGATTCACTTTCAGCAGCGACATCAACGTGTGGGTGAGCCAATACATCAGTTTGTCACCAATTTGAGGCACCTAGCTAGCGAGTGTCGTTTTGGGCCGCTGGAGGATGAATTGGTATGTGACCAGCTTGTAGAGCACAAAAGTAGTGCTGCTATATGGGCTAGGCTACTCACGGCGCCGAGCGACCTAACGCTAGCCAGGACTGTTGAGCGAGCTCTCCAATTGGAGGCCATAGACAAGTTAGCTTCGGAGCTAAATTGGTGCCAGTCACAACGGCTGCAGGAGCCTCCCGCTGTGGCATTAGTAGCGGACTCAGATAGCGAGGATAGCTTAGACAACGAAACTACGGAAGCCAATGGTGCCAGCCTAAGGTCTGCTCCAGGAAAACCCCTCTGAAAGGGTTGCAGGTCTGTGAAACACCAAAACAAGGCTAAGGACTGCCCAGATAGAGGGAAGCCTTGTAGCAGATTTTATCATCATGGGCTGTGATTTGTTTTATGGCTGGATTTCACCATTAAAGACGATGCTGGGGAAGAATGGTCAGGTTGTGGCCAGTGGAACCCTCCAGTTCCAGTGGTCGATGACGACATTGTGTGGGACAAAGGACTATTTTGAAGCAATAACAGTGTACTCAAACACACACCGAGAAATGTAGAACATTTGGAACATGACTGGTTACCTGGTCCACATCACCACAGCCATGTATTCACAACCAACTATTGGTGGAGATATGCAGAGTTCCTTGCAAGTAGGACCAATAAAACAAACTTCTCCTGCTCAGGATTTAAGTACATTTCAAACGGTTCCTCCAAGCCATCCTCTGCAGTTGGTAGTCCCAGCATCAATAGCACCAGGGCAGAATGGCACCTTTGTACTAAATGGAGGATGGTGGCTCTGTGGGCACAGGGTCTACTCACACCTGCCCTCTAACTGGAGAGGTGTCTGCGCCTCTGTACAACAGACTGACCACGCTATCATGGTGCATGTGGATCAAGTCAGACAGTCAGGGCGTCAAAAGAGGGACCTGGAGTACAAACCACATGATGCAGTCTGGGGAATGGATGTACCGGTTGAATTTAAACATTGGAGTGTCGGCCAAAAGGTCACACTTGTATTATTTACTTGGACAGGGGTTGGAAAGAATATTTAGGACAGAAATGATTGACTACTGTCTGAAGATGTTTATAAATTTTCTTTATCCGCCATGACAAACATAAAGGAGGAACTGACAGCTCTCGGGTTAATGGTGTCTCAGAATAGGCTGGTTTTAGATGCTACACAATCTGACAGTCCTACAAGCAGCAATGTCCAAGGACGGTACGGCCTCCCCCAGTTCTTGGTTTGATTGGCTATTCATCTCCTGGAAAGAACTCAGGAACTTGTTAATGAAACTGGTGATAGTGATGTTATTGTCTTCACTGCCCGGCTACAGTTCTTTTTTGGACGGTGGGCAGGAGTGATAAAAAGCATAATATTATCCCTTGTTGTAGAGGCCTTATTGAAAAAATAGTATACGTGACTGTAGCATGCCAGTATCTCCTATTAGCTCAGCAGGAGGAGAGCGACAAGGATTCAAGTGATGAGGATAGTCAGGTTTAATATCACGTCTACTAATGTCTCTGCAAGAAAAGGTGTTGGTGCTGACAATATGCTTATAATGAGTAAACAGAATGATTGCATTATGGAAAATCGAAAAGACAAATGCATGATGTATTAGCTGAAAATTGTGTAAATACATTTATTGGAAGTTTTTCTTTGAAGTTTTATAATACTTTTGATATTGAAGTTGTAATACTGAATGTGAATGATGACTTATTATTATGGTCACCAAGGCAGCTGGGTCGAGGTGGGAATTTTCCTGTCCGAATGTTAAAAGAATGAAACATAAACTGGAATATAAACTGAACTGCCAGGCGGGTTTTTCGCTCATTTCATGTAAATGTCATCAAGTTGTTTGAAAATGTGTTGATTAAATTTTTCTTTATGGGTTCATTTTCTTTTTTTATGAAAAGGGAGGAATGATTGAAAAATTTACATTTGTATCCGTTTGTGCTTTGTAATTATTTTCCCTATGTTACTGTTTGACATTCAATAAGCAGAGGATGTACAGATGACGTTATGACCCCTGTAGGTGCCGAGTTTGCAGAAAG
Source organism: Pholidichthys leucotaenia (assembly GCA_020510985.1). Lineage (NCBI taxonomy): Eukaryota > Metazoa > Chordata > Actinopteri > Cichliformes > Pholidichthyidae > Pholidichthys > Pholidichthys leucotaenia. The sequence goes on from CM035848.1 coordinate 31,813,750, forward strand.
TCACACTTCCAGTAACACCCTCACATCTTGTTCCTATGACCTGTTTTACGACCCCAAACTTCCCACAGAAACTTGCTGTCTACAGAGGGGTTAAAAGCTGACTTTGTTTTTGAATCAACAACACACTTCACTTTGGACTCTGGTCTAGAATGAACGGTGTTCCATGAGCTGCTAATGCTTTTTGTCAATAAATCTGCTTAAAATTTTTACTCTGCCTGATTCTTGAATCCATAAGAGGATATTTTTCTAACACAAACAATTTCACTGCACTAATACAAATTGTCAAATTCACAACAAACAAACTTACCAATTTAGCTGCCAGAATAATAAAAAAACATTTGACTTTTCAGTCCAACAGATGGTGCTAGGGGTGGGGCAAAAGATGGATATGGCATAGTATTGCAATATTTCACACATTTCCTTTATCTACTGCTTCTGCTGGGACTGCTGCCCTGTGGCCCGGACCCCTGGATGAGTGGATGGATGGATGGATGGACTGTTTCTGCCATGACTGTCACTAGAACTCTTGTAAAGATTTCACATAAAGCTAAATGTTCCTACCTGTCCCTGGAAGAGACCAGCGCCTTCGACGGTGCTGTCAGGGTTGTTGAGAGGCTCGAAATTGTTTGTCATATACTTCACCCACAACCTGATTTCCGTGTGGTCTGGGATGCTGAACAGCTTCCTCATTTCCTCCTCTATCATCTCTGTAACAACATTACCAGCAAAAACACAATGTAGTTTATATACAGTCTACTGTTGTACATACCTGCACAAACCTACAGTCCAAAGCTACAGCACATCTCCTGTTTAAACAAAGAAACTAATTTATAAATGTTCACGTTCCTTTTTGATCATATGGGAACAGGAAGAGATGACAGACTTCATGACAAAATAAAATTACTAAAGAAATATTAATATAAATGTGCATGCATAAATTAATACTTTATGCGGTTCCAAGGTTGTCATAGCTAGGAGCGGCACTGGGGTTAAGCTCCCAGTGCTCATAAAATGCTCCTTACGGCGTGCGTCTCGAAAAGCCTCTGACAACTAAGTCCAACTCCTAGCCTGACCGTGTGGTTTAGTCTCTAAGCCCGGCGGAACTGCTTTTACTAATAGGAGAAGGGGCGAGGGCGAATCTCTGGCTCCTGAAAACCAGATGCTTCGGGTAGATGGTGGCTCGTCAACCTGGGAAGGTAACCCATCTAGGGGAAGGTAAACCCTGATTTCAAACCTCCGCTGCCTTGCGGCACACCCGGTCATGGAAAAGGCTTCGGGAGTCAACTCTGAGGAAAAATCCGGAGTCGGAGCCCCTAAGGCAGTTCTCTGTTGTGTTCAACATGTTCTGGCAGCTCCTGCGACGGCGCTGGTGCCAAACTGTAACAGCCCTGCTGTTCCTTTGGATTAATCAGTGACATGGAGAGGGGGGACATGCTGCATGGGCAACATCTTGTCCTCCATATCTTCCTGCCCAGGCTTGAATCCTACCAACACCCAACGCTGGAAGGTAGAACACCGGATCACTGGAGAGGACACTCCAGCTTCGCCTTTGGCGCAGACAAAACACGGGGAATGACAGTTACCGGTTATAAGCCACCGCTCAATTGGCGTAGAGCGCGGCGCCAGGGGTTGTTTCCGATGGTGGAAGGGATCATCGGATCTCACTGGACAGCTACCGCCCGCCTCAAGCTGGGCAGCCCCCAGCCAATAAGGTGTTGTCCCGCCACAGCTTGCTTTCCTCATTGGGTGCATGGGGATGAGGAGAAGTCCGAACAGCAGACTGAGAACCTTCGCACCAGGCAAGACAAAAAAACAAAAGAGACCAACTCTAAAACTGGGAGTGGATATCGCCACTCTCCAGGAAACACGGTTGGCTGACGCAGGCACACTGAGAGAGAAGGACTACATGTTCTACTGGCAGGGAAAGGGCAGTGACGAACACAGGGAACACGGAGTGGGCTTCGCTGTGAAGAACACCTTGCTGAAGATGGTGGAACCGGGCAGCAATGGCTCTGCACGACTCCTCACCCTCCGTCTCAACACCACTCAAGGCCCAGTCACCCTTGTCAGTGTGTATGCCCCAACACTGACAGCCACACCAGAGGCAAAAGACGAGTTCTACGAGAACCTCGCAACAACTGTCAGGATCATCCTCAACTCTGAACAACTCATTCTCTTTGGAGACTTCAATGCCAGAGTGGGTGCTGACCACGACTCCTAGCCCTCCTGTCTTGGACCTTTTGGCGTGGGCAGAATGAACGACAACGGACAGCAGCTGCTCGAGTTCTGCACATATCACAATCTGTGCATCACAAACTCGTTCTTCAAGACCAAGCCCCAACACAAGGTTTCCTGGCGACATCCGCGCTCATTGCTTCTAAGTGTTGTGTAACATGATATTGAAGGTTTATGATATTGGGGAGGGGACAACTGTTTTTTTCCAGGAGGGGGGCATGTCCCCCACTTTCAGTTGAACTAACTCATCAGATTTTACAGTGCAGACAACAAACATCCATAAATGCAGTCATCTGATTCAGTTGGAAACCCTGGAAATCTTTTCATTTATAGCCCCGCAATTTCTGCCTATTACTGTTTACTTTAACAGTTATCTTTTCTCTTTGAATAAAGGTAATTAAAGCATTAAATTTGCTATGAACTACAGACGATGTGTCGTCGGCCTCCGTCGGTCTATGATGACCATGGAAGAGAATCCTAAACGTCTACTCTGCTGGAACAGCACCGCCTGTGGCTGAACAGGCCAATGCACGAATGGCAGTCCCTGTCACACAGGTCGCACTTGTGGGTGGTCTCCGTGCTGCTGGGTCTGTGGCGGTTCTTCCTGCGGGTCCTTTTTTCATCTGCTGCAGCAGTCAGTCTCTCTTCACCCGCCTTGAGCTGTCTGGTAAGGGTGCCTCTCCATTTGGAGCGGTCCGTTGCAAGGTCCTCCCAGTGCTCTGTGTTGATCTCCAGGGCCTTCATGTCTCTCTTGCAGATGTCTCTAAAGTGCAGCTGTGGGCGGCCAACGTCTCTCGTGCCAGCCGCCAGTTCTCCATAGAGGACGTCTTTGGGGATTCTGCCATCCTCCATATGGTGAAAGTGGCCTAGCCAGCGGAGCCTGCGCTGCCTGAGTAGAGTGAACATGGAGGGAAGGCTGGCGCGGGGACAGAACTTCTGTGTTGGGCACTTTGTCCTGCCAGGATATGTCCAGGATGTGGCGAATGCAGCGCAAGTGGAAGGAGTTCAGTCTCTTTTCCTGCCGGGCGTATGTTGTCCACGTCTCACTCCCATAGAGCAGTGTGCTGATGACGCAGGCGTTGTACACTGCCATCTTCGTCTTGACAGAGAGTTTGGGATTCTCCCACACTCGTGTGGTGAGGCGAGCGAGTGTGAAGGCTGATTTTCCAATCCTCTTGTTGATCTCTGTATCAAGGGAGAGGTTGTTGCTGATCGTGGACCCCAGGTACGTGAACTGATTCACGACCTCCAGCTTGTAGTCATCAATGGTGATGGTTGGTGGTGCTTCCATGCCTTGCGCCAAGACGTTAGTCTTCTTCAGGCTGATGGTAAGCCCGAAGTCCTTGCATGCCTGGGAGAAGCGGTCCATCAGGGTCTGAAGCTCCTGCTGTGTGTGGGTTGTGACTGCAGCGTCGTCTGCGAACAGCATGTCTCTGATTAGAGCCTCGCGTACTTTGGTTCTGGCTTTCAGGCGGGCGAGGTTGAAAAGCCTGCCGTCAGATCTTGTGTGCAGGTAGATTCCCTCTGTTGCTGTGCTGAAGGCATGCCTCAGGAGCATAGCAAAGAAAATCCCAAAGAGGGTTGGCGCAAGTACACAGCCCTGTTTCACTCCGCTGCGTATGTTGAATGGCTCTGAGACGTTGCCATCGTGCTGCACTATCCCCTGCATGTTGGTGTGAAACGATTCGATGAGGCTTTGCAACTTTGGTGGGCATCCTATCTTTGGCAGGATCTTGAAAAGGCCCTCTCTGCTGACCAGATCGAACGCTTTGGTGAGGTCGATGAAGGCGACGTACAGAGGCATGTTCTGTTCTCTGCATTTCTCCTGGAGTTGGCGGATGGAGAATATCATGTCTACCGTCGATCGCTCAGCGCGGAAGCCACACTGAGACTCGGGGTAGACACGTTCGGCAAGCTTCTGTAGACGAACGAGAACAACTCGTGCGTAGACTTTGCCAACAACGCTGAGGAGGGAAATGCCCCTGTAGTTGTTGCAGTCGCTTCTCTCCCCTTTGTTTTTGTAGAGGGTGATGATCTTGGCGTCCCTCATGTCCTGTGGTACGGCACCTTCCTTCCAGCACTGGCAGAGGACGTCATGCAATGGCAGCAGTAGGGCGGTCTTGCAGTGCTTGATCAGGTCAGGGGGTATGCCGTCGTTGCCGGGTGCCTTGCCAGCGGCCAAGCTATCAATGGCCTTACTGAGTTCGTCGATGGTTGGCTCGGCGTCAAGTTCGTCCATGGATGGCAGGCAGTCGATGGCATCAAGGGCTGACGGTGTCACGGTGTTCTGTCTAGAGTAGAGGTCAGAGTAGTGTTCCACCCATCTCTCCATCTGCTTGTTCTTCTCTGTGATCATCTCCCCAGTGGAAGATTTGAGGGGGGCCGTCTTGCTCTGAGCCGGACCAAGTGCTTTCTTGATGCCATCATACATACCATGGATGTTCCCTGTTATGGCAGCGGTTTGAATGTCTTGGCTGAGCTGAGTCCAGTACTCGTTGGCACAGCGCCGAGCAGTCTGCTGAACTTTGCTTCTCGCAGCCCTGAGAATCTGGAGATTCTTCTCGTTTGGGTACTTCTTGTACTCAGCAAGTGCTGAGCGCTTGGCTTCAATGACGGGGGTCATCTCAGTCAACTTGGCATCAAACCAGTCCTGTGACCTCGAGGTCTTCCTCCCAAAGGTAGCCAAGGCTGTGCGGTAGATGGTGTTTCGCAGCTCTTCCCACTTCTGCTTTGCAGATTCTCCTCCTTGTGGTACACCAAGTTCCTTCTCAAAGGTGGAGGCAAACTGCTCAACAAGTTCTGGTTGGGCCATCTTGCTGGTGTCAATCCGTGCCTTTCCAGGTTGTCTAGCACGATGGAATTTCTTCAGCTGCAGCTTGACCTTGCAACACACCAATGAATGGTCTGTGTCGCAATCTGCACTCTGGAACGAACGGGTGATTAGCACGTTCTTCAGTGAGGTGCGCCTGGTCAGGATCAAGTCTAGCTGGTACCAGTGCTTTGAGCGCGGATGTTGCCAGGAAACCTTGTGTTGGGGCTTGGTCTTGAAGAACGAGTTTGTGATGCACAGATCGTGATATGTGCAGAACTCGAGCAGCCGCTGTCCGTTGTCGTTCATTCTGCCCACGCCAAAAGGTCCAAGACAGGAGGGCCAGGAGTCGTGGTCAGCACCCACTCTGGCATTGAAGTCTCCAAGGAGAATGAGTTGTTCAGAGTTGGGGATGATCCTGACAGTTGTTGCGAGATTCTCGTAGAACTCGTCTTTTGCCTCTGGTGTGGCTGTCTGTGTTGGGGCATACACACTGACGAGGGTGACTGGGCCTTCAGTGGTGTTCAGGCGGAGGGTGAGGAGTCGTGCAGAGCCAGTGCTGCCCGGTTCCACCATCTTCAGCAAAGTGTTCTTCACAGCGAAGCCCACTCCGTGTTCCCTGTGTTCGTCACTGCCCTTTCCCTGCCAGTAGAACGTGTAGTCCTTCTCTCTCAGTGTGCCTGCATCAACTAACCGTGTTTCCTGGAGAGTGGCGATATCCACTCCCAGTCTCTTCAGCTCATTATTGATGATAGCAGTCTTCCTGGTGTCGTTGATGTCCTTTAGGTTAGCAGCGAGTCCTGGCATCATAGTGCGGACGTTCCAAGTTCCCAGTTTTAGAGTTGGTCTCTTTTGTTTTATTGTCTTACCTGGTGCGAAGGTTCTCAGCCTGCTGTTTGGATTTCTCCTCATCCCCATGCACCCAATGAGGAAAGCAAGCTGTGGCGGGACAACACCTTATTGGCTGGGGGCTGCCCAGCTTGAGGCGGGCGGTAGCTGTCCAGTGAGATCTGATGATCCCTCCCACCGTCGGGAACAACCCCTGGCGCCACGCTCTACGCCAATTGAGCAGTGGTTTATAACCAATAACCGTCATTCCCCGTGTTTTGTCTACGCCAAAGGCGAAGCTGAAGTGTCCTCTCCAGTGATCCGGTGTTCTACCTTCCAGCGTTGGGCGTTGGTAGGATTCAAGCCTGGGCAGGAAGATATGGAGGACAAGATGTTGCCCATGCAGCATGTCCCCCCTCTCCACGTCACTGATGAATCCAAAGGAACAGCAGGGCTGCTACAGTTTGGCACCAGCGCCGTTGCAGGAGCTGCCAGAACGATGTTGAACACAACATAGAACTGCCTTAGGGGCTCTGACTCCGGATTTTTCCTCAGGGTTGACTCCCGAAGCCTTTCCCGTGACCGGGTATGCCGCAAGGCAGCAGAGGTTTGAAATCAGGGTTTACCTTCCCCTAGATGGGCTACCTTCCCAGGTTGACGAGCCACCATCTACCCGAAGCATCTGGTTTTAAGGCGCCAGAGATCCGCCCTCGCCCCTTCTCCTATTAGTAAAAGCAGTTCCGCCGGGCTTAGAGACTAAACCACACGGGCAGGCTAGGAGTTGGACTTAGTTGTCAGAGGCTTTTCGAGACGCACGCCATAAGGAGCATTTTATGAGCACTGGGAGCTTAACCCCAGTGCCGCTCCTGGCTATGACAACCTTGACAACCTATACAACTGGGCTGCACGGTGGCGCAGTGGTTTAGCACTGTGGCAGCACAGTTTTACCCTCGGCCGGGGGATCGCGAGGATCATGAGATCGTGGGTTCGATCCCAGCCCCCGACCAACAGTGAGCTGTATGGAGTTTGCATGTTCTCCCCGTGTTGCGTGGGTTTACTCCGGGATTTCTCCGGTTTCCTCCCGCATACCAAAAACATGTAGGTTTAGGGCGCTCGCGCACGCAGCGACCGGCAGCTGGTGGCTTGTCACCAGACTGCGAACCAAATCTACCTACGGGTACAAATAAGTAACAAAAAAAAAAAAAAAAAAAAAAAAAAAACTAGTAATTTCTGCTAAAACTGGTAACAGAAGGCTCGCACCAAACACAGCTTATATTGTTATTTTCTTCAGATCTTAGTCACCCTAATAACCATCCTTGTAATAATAATAATACATTTTATTGGTATAACACTTTCTGAGGCACTCAGATGCTTTACATTAGAGAGAAAAAAAACCCCGCACAATAAAATTTGAAGACTAAAAGCAAGTCTCAACAGCTGGGCTGTGACAAATGATTTGAAGGAGTTTTAAGTCTGTGCAGTCACAGATGTGTTGGGAGAGAGAGTTCCAGAGGGAGGGGTGCTGATGGAAAAGGCTTTGTTCCCCCAGGTTGTTACCACCTGGTTAACCAATCAACAGTCAACAATACATTTCATGTCACTCCGGCCCATCTCCAAGTAACTTCACCATAATTCCACATCAAGTTGCCAGCACCGGCATGCCGATCGCGGTAATGTACCTGGAACATGAGGTTGCCGACTCTCACGGCTAGCTCCCCCACAATCCTCCAGGGCGTCGCAAGAGTCTGCTCCACTTTCGCAGGCAACATGACAGGGTATCCCCCAGCTGGCCGCGGAGGCAGAGAAGCCCACCACAGAGTGAGACACTGTCCTTTGACATCCTGTGGCTCGGCCAGAAGCCTCGAGTCCTGGGCCAATTCAGTTGCGGTGACCGGGGGGCCACCCGGTGCATGGTGCTAGCAATTTGTTGCGGAATCATGGCAAAATTATTGGGAGATGGGCCAGACCAATGCAAGATACACCATCGACTGTGGATCAGTGAACAAGCGCTGATCAACAGAGCTAGGAGGCTAGAAGCTAGTCAGCTAATGGCTAACTGACACAAGAGGGAGGGCGGAGTTGAATAGGTGAAGGATGTTTCTTCAAGTGACGGGCTTTAAATCAGAACATTCCAAGAAAACCAGGAAATAATACAAACCAATTTCCTTCAATAATTTAAAAGAAAATAAAGAATGCGAACAAAACATATCAAACACTTCATTAAGACATCAGTGAGCTATTAAAATGTGGAAAAAGTGCAATGATCCCTTCAAAGGGTCATTGCAAATATGTTGCTTTAAAAGTACCAAGTTGTCACATCTAGAGGGCCAGAAGTGACAAATAAAATTAATAATTAAATACAATATTTATGAAGTTGACAGATACAATCAGTTAATGAACACACTGAAGCACAGCAACTATGAAATAATGGCCTCTGCCAAGGGAGGAGGTAATGTTTTCGTCGATGTTGGTTGGTTGGTCCGTCTATTAGCAACATAACTCAAAAAGTTATTAACGGATTTTGATGAAATTTTCAGCAAAGGCATGTAATGCCACGGGGAACAGATGATGAGATTTTGGTGATGATCTGAGAGTGCATACCTCCATCAAGGGCTTTGTATTTGTGCAGCAGGGTTACACAAAAACTACCAAATGAATTTGGATGAAATTTTCACCAGAGGTGGATCTTGGGCTACAGACGAACCCATTACATTATGGTGATGATCTGAGAATGCATACCTCTGCCAAGGCTCTTAACTTCTCATAGAGTGTTGGCAACAGTACGCCAAAACTAATGGACAGACATTGATGCAGTTTTCACCACAAGTGGTTCTAGGCGTACACACACACACCCATTATATTTTGGAGGTGATCCATTAGGCATGCAAGGAGCCTTGGCAGAGGTATGTGCTCTGAGTGCTTTTCTAGTTAAATATGTAGTAAATAATTGTGTTTAAATGAATTAAACAATTTAAATACCTTTATATGCATTAAAAAATTAAGTATTTATTTCCAACTGTAAATAACTGCCACTTGTTTAATTAAAGATCTTTTCATTTCCAATTAGAAACTATAAATAATTCATGACACATTTAACTAACAGTGTGTTTATTTCAATAGTCACAGTGGGAGGAAAAAAATCCTCAATAGAAAAAAAAATTATTAAAATTAATCGAGAATCATAATCAGCTCAAATCGTGAGGTGCCCAAGATTCCAACCCCTAGTATGGGGCTGTGTTAGTGCCCATGGCATGGGTAAGTGGCACATCTGTGAAGGCACCATTAATGCTGAACAGTACATACAAGTTATGGAGCGACATATGCTGCCATCCAAGCAACGTCTTTCAGGTACGTCCCTGCTTATTTCAGCAAGACAATGCCAAGCCACATTCTGCACATGCTACAACAGCATGGCTTCATAGTAAAAGAGTGCAGGGACTAAGGCATAAGGATTGTTAAACTTGACCTTTTGACCCCAAATCCATAGTCAGAGGTCAGGATCCTAAGGTTAACCTGTGTAGCAGGTTTGGTGGCCCTAGCTTTTTTTTTGGTGGGGGGGGGGGACTTATTTTGCACCCGTAGGTAGATTTGTTCTGCAGTCCGGTGACGAGCCACCAGCTGCCGGTCGCTGCGTGCGCAAGTGCCCCTTAACTCCCTAACCTGCATGTTTTTGGCATGTGGGAGGAAACCAGAGAAATCCCGGAGTAAACCCATGCAAACACGGGGAGAACATGCAAACTCCACACAGATCACTGTTGGCCGGGGACAGGGATCGAACCCACGATCTCATGATCCCCGCGATCCCCTGGCCGAGGGTAAAACTGTGCTGCCGCGGTGCTAACCACTGCGCCACCGTGCAGCTCTTTACTCTTAGTATAGTATATACTATCGTATGTACTACCATAGTGGGGACGTGCGTAGCAGAAGGCATTAGAGTATCACAGCCATAGTTAGTATAACAGTCCCTAAAGGATTTTGCGATCGCATCAATTCACGCCAAGTCAGCCAATCAGCCCAACTATTGCATGACTTTGCAACTTTGTCCAATCACCACAACCTTCCTTCAATTTTGGGCAATCCTTGTCAACTTCAGCCAATTTCACCAATCAAATTTGTCAGAGTGGCAGCAAAACACTCAGTCTAACCAATCAAATGCATCACTGCACCGCATTCACTTCCGTGTTTACAGTCAGCATAAACGGAACACTTCAGCAAAAAACAACGTGTGAAAAAAAACAATGACCAACAAGGTTTCCAACACCGTCCCTTCCTCCATCTCCCCCAGCCTGCCGGTGGACATCTCACAACGTCTCCGTCCTCATTGCATGTATGAAGTGCTGGGTTTGTGTTGAAAAATGTCCACCTGCCCCAAAAGCACCCCGTCGCAGGAGCGATTCCATAAAACCACAAACAAACGAGCGAATCTAACACTACAGCCAGTGTTTGATCATTTCGTACATCTTTAGAGGTAAAATCATTACTACATACAGTGGTACCTCTACTTACGAATTTAATTCGTTCCGGAAGAATTCTCGTAACGTGAAAAATTCGTAAGTAGAGGCGCGTTTTACATGTAAATGCCGTAATCCATTCCCAAGCCCCCAAAATTTGGGCATAAATTTTTTATAAATCGTAAAAAACGCATCAAAAACATGTAACAAATACATGTTACAATTAGATTACTGCACAATAAACATAAAATGAGAGTTTAAAATGAGAGAAAGAATAATAAAAGAATAATAAAAATTATGTTCATTTACCCTTTAACTGCTATCGTCGTCGACGTCGTCACCTTTTGCCTTCTTTGGTTCATGTTCTGATCCAAGGACGTTTGCTTTTGTCGGCTTGTAAGTGCTTCGTTTTGTTTTAATACCGTGCTGATCGTTGATGTATTACGGCCATATTCTTTGGCGAGATCAACCAAACGCATAAAGTTTTGGAAAAAAAAAAAAAACTTCGTGGCCAATGGGATACCAGGAAGATGCTAGGCGATAGCCAATAGCAGAGCAGCTACAGGTATGTTTACGTTCGGTAAACTACGGAAGCTGCGAGGAGCGCATACTTTTTTGCCTTTCGTATCCTGAAATTTCGTTCGTAACTAGAGGCAATATTTTCCCGTTGAGGCGTCTTGTAACCTGAAAATTCCGTATGTAGAGACGTTCGTAAGTAGAGGTACCACTGTATTGTCAATGAGCTTTAAACCTGTGAATCTCGGGTCTGGATACGGACAAACGCCTTTCCCCGTAAATGAAAGCTGTGTGTCAGACATGCAGCAGACGGAGTCAGGCATGGAAAGGGAGAGAATATTGTCTGTAATTTTTTTTTTTTTTTAGAAAAGCACAGACTCCAATAGACAATACTGAGCAACAGAATAAATTATTTCCGTTTTCTCTCACTCGGTACCAAGTGCAGAGTTTCCTCTGGGATAATTTCTCGGTGGCGGCCCACCTCACCAGAAAATTTACTGCCACGCCAAGAGGGAGACATGAATTTAAGAAAAATATATGAAGCAATGACTTTCCGCAAGTGCGCACATGAAGAACACGTGTGGCCGTCAACCGCACGGAGTTTAGAAGCGCCCCGCCCACACGAGCTTTCCAGTCAGTCAGCAGGCAGTGTCTCGCTAGCAACAGCAGCATCTTCAGTCAAAGCTTCTGTATAAATAGGAAGTCAATGTGATCAGAAATGTAGACGCTACAGTGGCGACAACATGTAAAAAGAACAGACAGACGGGTCAAAAACTAATATAATAATCAGTCCCTCCAGGATTTTGCGATATTATGATTGCGTTAATTCACGCCAAATCAGCCCAACTATTGCGCGACCTTGCAACTTTGTCCAATCACCGCAACTTTCCCGCAATTTTGGCTAATCCTCATCAACTTCCACTAATTTCACCAATCAAATTTATCTCCAAGTGGCACTGCAATGCTCAATCTAACCAAACAAATGCATCACTGCACTGTGTTCATGTCCGTGATTACAGTAAATATTAATGGAACATTTCAGCAAAAAACTGTGTGTGATTTAACCTGTAAGGTTTCCAACACGGTCCTTTCCTCCTTCTCCCCCAGGCTGCCGGTGGACGTCTCCGTCCTGACCGCATGTACGAAGTGCTGGGTTTGTGTTGAAAAACGTCTGCCTGCCCCAAAAGCACCCGTCGCGAGACCGCACGTGACAAGAGACTCCATAAAACCACAAACAAACCAGCAAATCTAACACTACAGCCAGTGTTTGATCATCTCATACATCTTTAGAGGTAAAATTATTACTATCTCTGGTCAATGAGCTTTAAACCTGTGAATCTCTGATGTGGACACAAACAAACTCCCCCCCCCCCCAACCCCCGGTAAATGAAAGATGTGTGTCTGATGAGATGTGTGTGTGTGTGTGTGTGTGTAGGGATGCAGCAGACAGATTGGTAGGAGTTAGGCATGAAAGAGAGAGAATATTGTTGATAATTTTTTTCCAGAAAAACAGAGGCCAGTACATAATACAGAGCAACAGAATAATTTTTTTTTTCCTCTCCCCTTGGTACCGAGTGGTTGGGGACCGTAGGGATTCAAATGAAGGTGCTGCCAATAATTTCCAAACGTCTACTCTTTAACATGCATTCAATGCAATTTAGCTGTTGTAATGGATATTGTGTTTAAGTCTGTATTTGCTGTTGCACAAAAGAGTTGTTTCTGTATAGCAGAAGTTTCTGCTTAATTTACAAGTCACTGTAATAGGAAATGTTTGACAATCCTGTGCTTTTCTTGTATTGTTATAAAGAATATCACTTTAGTAAACTGGAAAAAACATCTGCTTTAAAATTTGTAATTCTTCCCACAACTTTTAGTGCAAAAAAACCCTCAAAACATCACCTTTTATTGCAACTTTTAAAAAAAGCTCCCATGAATTCAGGCTTTTTGGGCCGCAACAATCATAAAAACATCCCGCGAAATTCTGGAGGGACTGAATAATAAGGAAAGAAACTGTGTGTTCAGTGAAAGAGATGGGGGACAAGCAACGAATTACAAATGGATGATGATGATGTATTCTCTGTGTGTGGGAATCACTGATGCAAACATCAGACTTCTGAAATAGGTTGTAGACAGTCAATCATGACCCCACCCTTACTGCAGAGAGGTGCTTACTGATGGTGTCGGCTTTACTGAAATGTCTGGTGACAAGGTTGTCCATATTGCTGGATTCACAGAGGTTTAACTCCATCAGGTACACCTCCACCTTACAGTACTTCACGAACATACCTTGTTGCACCACCTGAGGGAGAGACATGAATCAACGATAACACATTAAAAAAAATGGGTGATCTGTATCTGGCTAGCTCAGGGGTCTGCAATCTGTGATTCTGGGGCCACATACAGTAGTGTGAAAAAGTGTTTGCCCCTTCCTGATTTCTCTTTTTTTTTGTATTTTTTGTCACACTTAAATGTTTCTGATCATCAAACAAATTCAAATATTCAACAAAGATAAAAAGTAAACACAAAATGCAGTTTTTAAATGAAGGTGTTTATTATTAAGAGTAAAAAAAAATCCAAACCTATATGGCCCTGTGTAAACAAGTGATTGCCCCCCGTTAAAACATCAAATAACTGTGGATTATCACATCTTTGGAAAGCTGAGCTCAATTTCTCTCGCCACACCAAGGCCTGATTACTGCCACACCTGTTCTCGATCAAGAAATTACAAATGAGAATGGAACAAATGAGAAACAAAGTAATTGAGATCTATCAGTCCGGAAAAGTATAGTTATAAAGCCATTTCTAAAGCTTTGGGACTCCAGCGAATCACAGTGAGAGCCATTGTCAACAAATAGCGAAAACATGGAACAGTAATGAACCTTCCCAGGAGTGGCCGGCCGACCAAAATTACCCCAAGAGTGTAGCAACGACTCATCCAAGAGGTCAGAAAAGACCCCACAACATCCAAAGAACTGCAGCCCTCAATTGCCTCAGTTAAGGTCAGTGTTCATGACACCACCATAAGAAAGAGACTGGGTAAAAATGGCCTGCATGGCAAAGTTCCAAGACGAAAACCACTGCTGAGCAAAAAGAGCAGAAAGGCTCGTCTCAGTTTTGCCAAAAAAAACATCTTGATGATCCTCAAGACTTTTGGGAAAATACTCTGTGGACTGACAAGACAAAAGTTGAACTTTTTGGAAGGTGTGTGTCCCATTATCCGGCGTAAAAGTAACAGCATTTCAGAAAAGGAACATCATACAAACCGTAAAATATGGTGGTGGTAGTGTGATGGTCTGAGGCTGTTTTACTGCTTCAAGACCTGGAAGACTTGCTGTGGTAAATGGAACCATGAATTCTGCTGTTTACCAAAAATTCCTGAAAGAGAATGTCCGGCCATCTGTTCGTGACCTCAAGCTGAAGCACACTTGGGTTCTGCAGCAGGACAATGATCCAAAACACACCAGCAAGTCCACCTCTGAATGGCTTAAGAAAAAACAAAATGAAGACTTTGGAGTGGCCTAGTCAAAGTCCTGACCTGAATCCGACTGAGATGCTGTGGCATGACCTTAGAAAGGCGGTTCATGCTCAAAAATACCCAATGTGGCTGAATTAGAACAATTCTGCAAAGATGAGTGGGCCAAAATTCCTCCACAGAGCTGTGAAAGACTCATTGTCAGTTATCGCAAATGCTTGATTGCAGTTGTTGCTGCTCAGGGTGGCCCAACCAGTTATTAGGTTTAGGGGGCAATCACTTTTTCCACACAGGGCCATGCAGGTTTGGATATTTTTCTCCTTAATAATAAACACCTTCATTTAAAAACTTAAAAACTGGAAAACTTGAGTTTTATGAGAAAAATGTAATAAATTTATGTAGAAAGGTAATAAATTTCCAAAGAAAATAATAAATTTATGAGAATAGCTGAAATTTATGGAAAAAAAAAAACATTCTCCAGATTTAAGGTTTAAGTTTTAATTTTATAAAGAAAAAATCTGGTAAGAAAAAAGTCACAAATTTACCCGAAAAAAATGTCAATTTTATTAGAAAATGGTTGCAAATTTATATGAAAAAGGAAGCACTTTTACCAGAAAATTGTAAAACTCACATAAGACAATTCTACAAGAAAATCAGAATATTATGCAAAAATTTCAAAATTTATGAAAAAAGCTTATAATCTTATAGGGAAAAATGTCACAAATTTACATGGAAAATAAAGATTTTAAATTTGCAAAGGAAAATATGCCAATATAGGAAAAAAAAACAAACACAAAACACATTAATGCAAAGATATAACAAATTTTGGGGGAAAAATTAGTGTAATGAGGAAAAGACCCACCCAATTTTGCAAGAAAAAAAAGGCACAAACTTTTGCAAATAATCAAAAAATTACCAGAAAATGTAGCAATTTTGTGAGAAAAAGCTAACAAATCTACAATCAATAAAGCTGCAAATTTGTAAAAAAAAAACAAACAAAAAAAAAAAACTCTTAATCCTGATGTCAGAGCAGATTGTGGTTGTAATTCTAGCTTTTACGCTCACATATTTTTGTGGCTCTATGCTGACTTTTTTAGACAACTATCACCCAAAGTGGCTCTAAGATTGCCGACCATTGGTCTAAGTTAACTAGTTGTTTGAAAATGAATTACAGGGACACATGAAACCAAAGAAGAGGACATGAATTTAGGTGTGAATGCATGACAATGACGATGTAGCACAGACACAGATGAACCAATACTACACCCAAACACTGTACCGCTGCTGGTGAAGCGGAAACATCTCCAATCACATTCAGTTATCATGCCAACTAGTGGACTCTCACCTTGCGGCCGATTGGCTCCTGACCATCTGTGAGTCCGTACCAGCTGACAAGCTTCCTCCAACCTTCTGCTGGGACCAGGATGTAGTCGAGCTCATCAATGAGGTGCTCCTTGATGGTCAGCACATCCCCATCTAGGTCAAGGGCTGGAAGGGAGAGAAAGCAGATTCGGGGGTCCTCAGTTATACAAGTGGTCGTACGATCATCTCAAAGCAGTTTATACAGTATATTTATTTATCAATCTGAAGGTGATCGTATGGTGCACAAGTATGCTACACGAATTTGCAAGTTGCCGTTAAACTGGTGATACAGCAGAAAGATTTGATCGGATCAGATCCTTTCAGGTCATCCGTTTGCCTCGTGCTACATCTCTATACAGTGGTGCTTGAAAGTTTGTAAACCCTTTAGAATTTTCTACATTTTTACATAAATATGACCCAAAACATCAGATTTTCACACAAGTCCTCGAAACAGATAGAGAGCCCAGTTAAATAAATAAGACAAAAAATTATTTTCATTTATTTATTAATAATAGTAATGCATCAGATTTATATAGCGCTTTTACATAGACACCCAAAGACGCTTTACAATGAATACATTATTCATTCACTCCACAGACAATGGTAGTGGTGAGCTACTGACGGAAACATGGCTGCCAATCTGCACCAATGGCCTCTCCGACCACTACCAAACATTGATGCACAATGGCAAGGTGGATAAAGTGTCTTGCCCAGGGACACAATGGCAGGAAGACTGGGGAGAGCAGGATTCGAAATGCCAACCCTCCAGTTATTAGACAACCTGCTCTACCTCCTGAGCCACTGCTGCCCACATTGCCCTCCTCCATTCCATTTTTGCTGAGCACCAAGCTGGATGGTAGGAAGTTCCATTTTTAAAAGGTCTTTGGCATGACTTGGCCAGGACTTGAACTCCAACCTTCCGGTTGTGGGGAGGATGCTCTACCTCTAGGCCACTACTCCAGTTATTGAGGAAAACTAGTGCATACCTGTGCATGCCCGCAGAAAACAAGTATAAGCAAGTATTTATGCATGCCCGCAGAAAGTCACTGTTACCATGGCAACAGTAACCATGGCGAAACATGCCTTTGATCTTTGACGCCACCACTCGTTTAGTGATGCCTGCCTTTGAGCTTTGATGATGTGTCTGCCTGGCAACAGTAACCATGGTGATGCCCGCCTTTGATCTGTCATAGCTATGAATGCTCATAGCTCGCCTATGGATGTTCATTCAAGATTTTATCTGCTAAACTTCCACATATCCGAGGAGGCTGAAATTTGGGATGCGCACACTCATAACCCCAGCACAGCACGTATAAAATCTGAGGCCAGTCCCGCAAACGGTTCGGGAGATACGCAAAGAACAGACAGAGATTTCTTGCATTATAATATGAAGACTAGGGCATACCCATAGAAACCAAGTATAAGCATTTCTGGGTGCCCGTAGAAAGCAAGTGCAAGCAAGCATTTCTGCATGGCTGGAGAAAGTTACTGTTACCATGGCAACAGTAACCATGGTGATGCCTGCCTTTGATCTTTGACATTACCACTCGTTCAGTGATGCTTGCCTTTGATCTTTGATGCGTCTGTCTGGCAACAGTAACCATGGCAACATCTGTGCACCTATGATGTCATAGCTATTAACACCAATTAAAGATTTCCCCTCCTAAACTTCTGCATATCCAGGGAGGCTGAAATTCAGGGATGCACACCCTCGTAACCTCAGCACAGCACATATAAAATCTGAGGCCAGTCAGACGAACAGTTTGGGAAATATGCACGGAACAGCCAGACAGACACACAGAGATTTCTTAAATTATGACTAGTGCATACCCGTGCATGCCCGTAGAAACCCGTTCATGCCCGTAGAGGGGATGCATTGGAACAGAATTCTTGCCAGTTACAGGACAGTTGGTATAGCAACACAGCACTAAGTGGCAATCACATGTGACGGCTTTTGTATGCAGCAAAACATAAAAATCACACAAAATATGCCCTGCCATCTGAGGCTGTTTGCTTCTGCTTGTTACTTCTCCTGCCTGTCACTGCTCTGTGTTATATTGCTTACCTGTGTCTATATTGTATATATACTGTATGTCTAGGTGCGTCGTAATTCCAGTTCATGGACAGGATCATGAAAATCATCAAGACATATGGTATAGGACGTCCTATGATGTTCAGGCAGCAATCATATGACATCATAAAGACATGTCCTATGCACATAGACAAATCTATGTGTGACATAAAGACAAATCGTCCTACGAGCTCTGTGGTCTATGTGACACCATAAAGACACATTTGTTGACACAGACAAATCTATGTGTGACATCATAAAGACAAATTGTCCTATGATCTCTGTGGTCGGTGACATCATGAAGACACATTTGTCTATGTCCTATGATGGATGAGATCATAGGAAGTCCTATGATGTTCAGGCAGAGATCAGAAGACAGACACATGGTCTATGTGACATCACAAAGACACATTTGTGTCCTATGATGGCTGAGATCACAGGCCGTCCTATGATGACCTATGAAGCATGACACACACACACACACAGAGATTTCTTGCTTTTATAGAGTGATGACGATAGAGTGATTTATAGAGTGATAGAGTAATGATGACGATCCAATATTACGTATCGGGGGGGGGGGGAAAGTTTGTAAACCTTTGATTTCAGTATCTGGTGTGAGCCCCTTTTGCAACAATAATTGCAACTAAACATTTCCAGTAGCTGTTGATCAGTCCTGCACATCAGCTTAGAGGAATTTTAGCCCGTTCCTCCATACAGAACAGCTTCATCTCTGAGATGTTGGTGGTTTCCTCACATGAACTGCTCACTTCAGGTCCTTCCACATCTTAGTTGGATTAAGGTCAGGAGTTTGACTTGGGACATTCCACAACATGAGCTTTATTTTTTCTTTAACCATTCTTTGGTAGAATGACTTGTGTGCTTAGAATAGAATAGAATAGAATAGGCTTTATTGTTATTGTACAGCATAATGAAATTGTGGGTGCTCCATCAGGCTACTGCGCAATAAAGTAAGAGAGAAGAATTACATAAAACACAGTTCAGAATATATGATTAAACCCATGACTGAAATAAAAATAGCCGAGGATTATGGAAATATACACAGGTATGGTAGTGGCTTCACGGATGGGTCAATATACATGAAAGTGCAGAGTGCAAAGACAGGTGTGTTATTGTGATAATTAAAAGGTCCTCAGTTCTGAGCAATCAGAGGGAGGAGGGTGGGGCCTCTGACTGACCATGTTTACATGGTCACTAGTAAACTGATTATAATCAGCTTTCTGGAGTTACCTGATTATTCAAACTGTCATGTAAACAGAGTAATCAAATTACCTTTATCAGTTAAAGGCCATTATCGGTTTATGAGAAAACAGATTAATACACCTAGTTTATTTGCCCAATAAACCGTTTACTCTGCATGTAAACACCATAAGCCATTTATTACCTTTAACGGTTTACTCCAGTAATTGGTTTACTCGTGACCATGTAAACAGGGTCATTGTTTGCAGTTTGGATGGTCCAGGGGAAGAATCTGCCAGTCTGGAGGTGTGGGACCTGATCGATCTGAACCGTCGTCCAGAGGGAAGCAGGTCAAACAGGTGATGGGAGGGATGTGAGGGGTCTCCTGTGATGGCTTTGATCTTTCTGAGACAGGAGAACCTGGAGATGTCTTCCAGGGAGGATAGAGGGCCACCCATAATTTTTTGGGCGGTGTTGATGACCCTCTGCACAGCCTTCCTGTTCTTGGCCGTGGAGCCGATGTACCACACACCCAGACAGTAGGTGAGCACGCTCTCCACTGAGCAGCTCTGCGGGGGTTCACTGCTCTCAGTTGCCTCCTCACCTCATGCACCTGTAGAGACAGTGGGGAGGGGATGGGGGAAAGAGAAGGGGGGGAGGAGGGACAGGGTTTAGGGGGAGGTGAGCTCAAACTGGGCAAAGAAGTTGTTAAGCTCCTCTGCCAGAGTGAGGCTGCTGTCTGATGCTGGGGACCCTGGCCCCTGTAGTTGGTGAGGGCCTGGATGCCTCTCCACATCTGTCGGGGGTTGTTGTCTGTGAGGAAGCCCTCCACCTTCCTCCTATAGGCGTTTTTACTGAGTTTTAAGCCTCTTCTCAGGTTGGCTCTGGTACTGTACAGACAGCTGTCCCTCTGTCTGAAGGGTGAGTTGCGGGCTCTAATCAGAGCCTTGACTGCACTGGTCATCCAGGGTTTGTGGTTTCGAAATACCCAGATGCGTTTGGTGACGGTCACATTTTCTACACAGCATTTGATGCAGAAAAGGACAGATTTGGTGTAGGAGTCCAGGTCCTGCTGTTCAAAGATGCTCCAATCAGTGCAGGCAAAGCAGTCTTGTAGCTGGAGGAGAGAATTTTCAGGCCAGGTTTTGTTCTCCCTTGTTCTGTCAGACAGCGAGGTAAGCAGAACAGAAATCTGCTACACTTATTGTACCAAAACAGATTTACTTTGCCAAAAGGAGCTTTATACAATACCTATCGATGTACTGTACATTGTTGAAAACTTCTCCTGTAATAACTTTTAATACTTTATTTTAATTATTTTACACATCAAAAGCCCGACAGGATGGGAAATGGGGAAGGAAGTGTGGGGAGGGGAAAAGAAAAGGGAGAGGAACAGACAAAAAGAAACAAACCAACAACTAAAACAAACAGAAGACCGATTGCTTCTTCTACCGAAGAGGTCTCAACACGAGTCTGGCATCTACACCTGTTAAAAGGGAGACATTTGTGCATGTGCGTCCGTGTGCATGTATATGAAAGCACATGCAAAGTAAGTGTGTGCATGTGAGTGGTTTGTCATAGAACATACGAAGAGGGCAGCTGGTCGCAGCAACTCACCCCCCCCACGAAACCACGAGCAGGCAAAGCAGCGCCACCAACCCCCACAGGGCACAAATGCCCGAGGTCAACAAGTCCCAGGAAAGCCAGGCACCCACTCCAGGAGGGACCGCCGAGGGAGGCCAGGCAGCCAGCGCGGCGGGCCCACCCCCCGGACCCCAGGAGGCGAGCGACCCCACCCCCAGGGCTGGAGACCGGCCCGCACCCCGACGTGAGCCCCCCAAGCACCCCTCTTCCACAGTGCCACTGCCACACACCCCGGGGACCCCCATGCCCAAAGAGCCCCCCCCCCCACCGCCGTACAGGGGAGCCCACGTAGCCGAGAGGCACTTCCCCCTCAGTCCAGCACCTCCCGATTGGCAGACACACCCATTCCCACACATTCACACCCACATGCTCTCATACGCACCCACATGCACTCACTCACTTTTGCTCATGCACTCCCGAACATGGTCCCACACTCGCACTCATGTACCCACCCATTCTCTCTCACTTCTGTACCCACTCAATCTTGCTCCCACTCGCCCTCATTGTCACCCACTCTCACTCACGTTCACCCATACATGCACTCTCACTTACACCCCCACCTACTCAAATCCATTTGTGCTCTCAGGCCAGGTTTTAATTGTCTGTTTGGTTGGGGGGGGACTCTTACCAAAGGGAGTGTAGGCAGGAATTAGAAGGAGGGAGAGATGGTCTGATTGTCCACAGTGGGGGAGGGGTGGCTCTGTAGGCGTGCTTAATGTTGCTGTAAACATGATCCAGTGTTCTTGCCCCTCCTGTGAGATAACATGTTGGTAGAATTTGGGGAGTACAGTCTTTAAGCATGCTTTATTAAAATCCACTGCAATAATGTGGACTACGTCGGGGTGATCTCTCTGTTGCCTGCTGACAATGTGCTGGAGGTGACTGAGTGCTAAGCTAATGTTAGCATCAGGAGGAATGTAAACAGCTGTTAATACACAATAACACAATACAGTAATTTTATGTAATAACAGCAGAATAATTCATAGCCACTGTTCACCACACATGGCCTCTAAGTGTGGTGAACAGTGGCTATGAATTATTCTGCTGTTATTACACCAAGTCTGAAGCACATAAGCACAGAGCCCCCCCCATACCAGAACCAGCAATGCCGTCAAGACGGTGTGTAGTTTGGCCAGGTAATTCCACAGTGGCAGCCGGAATGCGTTCGTTCAACCATGATTCAGTCAATCAGAATACAACAGTCCTGGACGTAGCGATTATAGGTGATCTCTGTACGCAGCTCGTCCATTTTGTTGGAGAGGGATCTGGCGTTGGTGAGGAAAATTGAAGGTAATGGTGGTTTGGAGCAAACTTTGTGCAGCTGGGCACGAAGGCCAGCCCTGCAGCCTCATTTCTGCTTCCTCTCCCGTCATTGTCTGTGCCTCTTGCAGGGCATAAACTATGGAATGCCCGGAGGTCTGGCAGTCTCCTCAGGGATGTGGTGGTAGTCACTGGAATGGGCGCTGGAGACGTCAGTTGGCAACCAATGCCTATAAGTTCCTGGCGACTGTAGGTAATTAGTCCATCACAGAAGGAGCACAGAAAAAGGCAGAAAAGACACAAGAAGGGTTGCAGTAGACCGGAGCGTCTAGTCGCTGTGTGCGGACGTGCTGCCATCTTGACTTTACAGGTGACAGGGAATTGGTGAGTCCACACAACAATTCGTCGCAGACCTTAGACATCTGGCTAGCATGTGCAGATTTGGACTTTTAGAGGACAAGATGGTGCGGGACCAATTGGCCAAGCACACGAACAACCCACAAGGGCAATGATGCTAATGGCCCCAAATGACATGACGCTAGCTAACACGATAGAGCTAGCATTCCAGCTTAAGTCAGCAGAGAAGTTGGCATCGGAGCTAGGTATGCACCAACAGCAATGATAGTCAGGACAGACACCGCTAACCAGCACAGTGAGTATGGAGGGACACGGTGGCACGGCAGAAGTGTTCCAGATGAACACTATGGACCGGAGGAAAGCTTTAAGAGGTCCCACGTGTGGTAACTGTGGTTTCCTGTATGAAAGAAAGCATGTTTTGCCTGGCAAGAGGACAACAATGTAACAAGTGTGGAAAATATAACCATTTCGCTAAAGTTTGCTGGTCGCCAACACCATGGAGCCCACCAGGCAAGCACAGCCACTCACCTGCAACAACCATCCATGCAGTAAGACCTGAAATCACGTCATATGCATACAGCATGGTTGAGTTGGACAATGTTACTATACCACTGCTGCTCGATACTGCTGCGGTGAGGTTGATGCTAAACTGGGCCACAATGAAAAAATTTTTTCCCCAACCACCCGATAAGAAAGAATCCAGTGGCGCTGTATGGATACAGTGGTCACAGAGTTTGCAATGTAGGGACCGTCATGCTAACAGTCTGCTACAAGTCGAGGACTGTTTATGACTTTGAGTTTCAAGTGGCTACGCATGGTGACAACATAATGGGATGCGACCTCTTCTACAGACTGAGTTTCATCATCCGTGACAGCACTGGGTTCACTTTGTCTGGCGACGGTAATTGGAACACAATGGACATTGATGACGATGATGTGGTGTGGGACAAGGGTGACACCAACGAGAAAACCATCATCTCCTGTCCACAGGAGAAGCACTACCCGGGGGGGGGGGGGAGCAGCCAGACTTGCCTCAGATTCTCACCCAGCAGGGGTCTACGGGTGCCGCTATGGAGTTGTGGGAGAAGTAGCCCGCGCACACAGAGAACCCCGAGACACAACGGCCCAACACAGATGTTGTCGGTGATGATGGCATCTTAGCACAACAGCGCACATCAGGCAAGGGAGAAGAGGAACCAGACTGCTTCAGTATCCGTGCTCAGCACCAGTCTATGGGAGTTACAGCATGGCTGACGGGTGAACAGTACGCAACAGTACACGACATGGGAGAGACGCCAGACGTCTTCAGTACCCACGACCAGCTTTGGCCTCCAGAGACTGCTGCAGGGGTGTTAGGTGAAGAGTCCATGACCAACATAACAGTGGAAGTAAACGTAGCATCACCATGATCTCAATGGCATATGAGACTGAGAAAAGTGCCTCTTCAAGTGATGGACTGGGTGCGAGTACGCACAGATGAGCGACCGGGCCTGCGGCCAGCAAAGTCACATTCTATGAGACCGCGGACACCCTTGAGGATCGTGGCGCAGCTGGGGCCAGCGTGCTTCAGGTTGACGGACGGTTCAGTACGGCACGCAAACCATCTCCGGTGCATTCGAGCGGCTGCTCCAGACGGCAAGGCTTCACAGGGGTCAGTTGATGCAGTGCGGAACCCAGGCCACAACATTATGAAGACTGGTCCCGGTCCAGGGGACTCAGCATCTCCCGGGACACGTTCACCATGGGCCCACTACAAGGTCCCCTAGCAGAACCACCTTCCCCATGGAAGACTGTTAGAAAAAAGGACTGCTTAAGTAGGAGCATGGCTGAAAAGGCCGCAGAATAATCCACTCAGCCGGGTTGGGTTCAGCGGCGATCCACCAGCTAACCCTAGTTCAATAGGATGTTATTTGTACCAAATTGGGGAGGGTATTAATTGAATCGGTGAATTCAAAAAGGGCCCAAGTCCCTTTTGAAAAAGTGTGGACTTGGGCCCTTTTTGAATTCACTGATTCAATTGAATAAAGTGGTCTGTGTTTTTCCGGGGGGGGGGGGTTGAATGTTTTAAAGGGATTTTCTAACAGAGAGCGGCGTGATGATGTAGCCGGCTGGTACCGTCATCACGCCGACTATACAGTATCTCACAAAAGTGAGTACACCTCTCACATTTTTGTAAATATTTTATTATATGTTTTCATGGGACAACACAGAAGATATGACACTTTGATACAATGTAAAACAGTCAGTGTACAGCTTGTATAACAGTGTAAATTTGCTGTTCCCTCAAAATAACAACATACAGCCATTAATGTCTAAACGGCTGGCAACAAAAGTGAGTACACCACTAGTGAAAATGTCCAAATTGTGCCCAAAGTGTCAATATTTTGTGTGGCCACCATCATTTTTTCCAGCACTGCCTTAACTCTCTTGGGCATGGAGTTCACTAGAGCTTCACAGTTTGCCACTGGAATCCTCTTCCACTCCTCCATGACGACGTCATGGTGTTTGAGCCTTTGCGCTCCTCCACCTCGAGGGGCTCGAAGGCTAGCGTCTGGTGGCCAGGTTTCCACCCATGGGACCCGGCCGGGCTCAGCCCGAAGGAGTTACATGGGTCCGCCCTCCAGTAGGTTCACCACCTGCAGGAGGGATCATGGAAGTCCGGTGCTATGTGGATTAGGTAGCAGTCAAAGGCGGAGACCTTGGCGGACTGATCCCAAGCTTTCTAAACTGGCTTTTGGTACGTGGAATGTCACCTCTCTGGTGGGGAAGGAGCCTGAGCTGGTGTACGAGATTGAGCGATACCGGCTAGATATAGTCGGCCTCACCTCAACACACAGCTCCGGTTCCGGAACCAGTCTCCTGGAGAGGGGCTGGAGCTTGGCCTTTTCTGGAGTTGCCCCGGGCGAGAGGCGACGAGCAGGGGTAGGTATTCTTGTATCGCCCCACCTTGCTGCCTCTATATTGGAGTTTTCCCCGGTGGACGAAAGGGTTGCTTCCCTGCGCCTTCGGGTTGGGAAACGGGTCCTGACCATCATTTGTGCCTATGCACCAAATGATGTTTCAGAGTACCCACCCTTTTTGGAGTCTGTGACTGGGGTGCTGGAGGGTGCTCCTCCTGGAGACTCCATTGTCCTACTGGGGGACTTCAATGCGCACGTGGGCAACGACAGTGAAACCTGGAGGGGGGTGATTGGGAGGAACGGCCTGCCCGATCTGAACCCGAGTGGTGTTCAGTTATTGGACTTCTGTGCTAACCACAGTCTGTCCATAACGAACACCATGTTCAAGCATAAGGGTGTCCATATGTGCACCTGGCACCAGGACACCCTAGGCCGCAGGTCGATGATCGATTTTGTTATCGTATCATCAGACCTGCGACCGTATGTCTTGGACACCCGAGTAAAGAGAGGTGCAGAGCTGTCAACTGATCACCACCTGGTGGTGAGTTGGATCCGATGGCAGGGGAGGAAGCCATTCAGACCTGGTAGACCCAAACGTATAGTGAGGGTGTGCTGGGAGCGTCTGGCTGAGGCCCCTGTCCGGGAGGTCTTCAACTCCCACCTCCGGAAGAACTTCAACCACATTCCGAGGGAGTCTGGAGACATGGAGTCTGAATGGGCCATGTTCTCCACCTCTGTTGTTGAAGCGGCGGCCCAGAGCTGCGGCCGCAAGGTGGTCGGTGCATCTCGTGGTGGCAACCCCCGAACCAAGTGGTGGACACCAGTGGTGAGGGGGGCCATTAAGCTGAAGAAGGAGTCCTATCAAGCTTGGTTGGCTTGTGGGACTCCCGAAGCAGCTGAGGTGTACCGGCAGGCCAAGCGGAGTGCAGCTCGGGTGGTTGCTGAAGCAAAAACCCGGGTATGGGAGGAGTTCGGTGAGGCCATGGAACAAGACTTTCGGTCGGCTTCAAAGAGATTCTGGCAAACTGTTCGGCGGCTCAGGAGGGGAAAGCAGCTCCCCGTCCACACTGTGTATGGTGCGGATGGGACACTGTTGACTTCAACTGGGGATATCGTCGGGCGGTGGAAGGAATACTTCGAGGATCTCCTCAATCCCACTGATACGCCTTCCACAGAGGAAGCAGGGTTTGGGCACAAGGGGGATGACTCGCCTATCACAGGGGCTGAGGTCGCCAAGGTGGTTAAAAATCTCCTTGGTGGCCGGGCCCCGGGGGTGGACGAGATTCGCCCCGAGTACCTCAAGGCCCTGGATGTTGTTGGGCTGTCATGGTTGACACGCCTCTGCAACATTGCGTGGAGGTCGGGGGCAGTGCCTTTGGCATGGCAAACCGGGGTGGTGGTTCCTCTCTTCAAAAAAGGGGACCGGAGGGTGTGCTCCAACTTTAGAGGGATCACACTCCTCAGCCTCCCTGGGAAGGTCTATGCCAAGGTACTGGAGAGGAGAGTCCGGCCGTTGGTCGAACCTCGGATTCAGGAGGAGCAATGTGGTTTTCGTCCTGGCCGTGGCACATCGGACCAGCTCTTTACCCTCTCGAGAATTCTTGAGGGTTCGTGGGAGTTTGCCCAACCAGTTTACATGTGTTTTGTGGACTTGGAGAAGGCATTTGACCGCGTCCCTCGTGGATTTTTGTGGGGGGTGCTTCGGGAGTATGGGGTATCGGGCTTGTTGTTACGAGCTATTCGGTCTCTGTACGACCGTTGTGAGAGTTTAGTTCGTATTGCCAACACTCGGTCGGAGTCATTCCCAGTGAGAGTTGGACTCCGCCAGGGCTGCCCTTTGTCACCGGTCCTGTTCATAATTTTTATGGACAGGATTTCTAGGCGCAGCCAGGGAATGGAGGGTGTCATACTTGGTGACCACAGGATCTCATCTCTGTTGTTTGCAGATGATGTTGTCCTGTTGGCTTCATCCAGCAATGACCTACAGCTCTTGCTGGGACGGTTTGCCGCTGAGTGTGAAGCGGCTGGGATGAGAATCAGCACCTCCAAGTCCGAGTCCATGGTCCTCAGCCGGAAAAAGGTGGATTGTCCTCTCCGGGTTGGGGACAGGCTCCTGCCCCAAGTGGAGGAGTTTAAGTATCTTGGGGTCTTGTTCACGAGTGAGGGGAAAATGGAGCGAGAGATCGACAGACGGATTGGAGCAGCATCTGCAGTGATGCGGACGTTGTACCGGTCTGTTGTGGTGAAGAGGGAGCTTAGTTCTAAGGCAAAGCTGTCGATTTACCAGTCAATCTACGCTCCTACTCTCACCTATGGTCACGAGCTTTGGGTAATGACCGAAAGAACGAGATCGCGGATACAAGCGGCTGAAATGAGCTTTCTCCGTAGGATTGCTGGACTCACCCTCAGAGATAGGGTGAGGAGCTCAGTCATCCGGGAGAGGCTCAGAGTAGAACCGCTGCTCCTCCACATTGAAAGGAGTCAGTTGAGGTGGTATGGGCATCTGATTAGGATGCCTCCTGGACGTCTCCCACTTGAGGTGTTTCAGGCACGTCCCACTGGGAGGAGACCCCGGGGCAGACCCAGGACTCGGTGGAGAGACTATGTCTCCCAGCTAGTCTGGGAACGCCTTGGTATCCCCTCTGAAGAGCTGGAGCAGGTGGCTGGGGAGAGGGAAGTCTGGGCTTCTCTGCTTGAACTGCTGCCTCCGCGACCCGGACCTCCGGAAAAGCGGTAGAAGATGGATGGATGGATGGATGGCTCCTCCACCTTCCATTTGAGGGTATCCCACAGATGCTCAATAGGGTTGAGGTCTGGAGACATGCTTAGCCAGTCCATCACCTTTACCCTCAATTTCTTTAGCAAGGCAGTGGTTGTCCTGGAAGTGTGTTTGGGGTCGTTATCATGTTGGAATACTGCCCTGAGGCTCAGTTTTCGATCATGCTCTACTTCAGTATGTCACAGTACATGTTGGCATTCATGGTTCCCTCAATGGACTGTAGCTACCCAGTGCCAGTAGCACTCATGCAGCCCCAAAACCATGATATTCCCACTACCATGCTTGACTGCAGGCAAGACACACTTGTCTTTGTACTCCTCACCTGGTTGCCGCCACACACGCTTGACACCATCTGAACCAAATAAGCTGATCTTGGTCTCATCAGACCATAGGACATGGTTCCAGTAATCCATGTCCTTAGTCTGCTTGTCTTCAGCAAACGGTTTGCGGGCTTTCTTGTGCGTCACCTTTAAAAGGGGCTTCCTTCTGGGATGACAGCCATACAGATCAATTTGATGCAGTGTGTGGCGTATGGTCTGAGCTCTGACAGGCTGACCCCCCACCCCTTCAACTTCTGCAGCAATGCTGAGAGCATTCATATGTCTATTTTCAAAAGACAACCTCTTGATTTGATGCTGAGCATGTGCACTCAACCTCTTTAGTCGACCATGGCGAGGCCTGTTCTGAGTGGAACCTGTCCTGTTAAACCACTGTATGGTCTTGTCCACCATGCTGCAGCTCAGTTTCAGGGTGTTGGCAATCTTCTTATAGCCTAGGCCATCTTTATGTAGAGCAACAATTCTTTTTTTTCAGCTCCTAAGAGAGTTATTTGCCATGAGGTGCCCTGTTGAACTTCCAGTGACCAGTATGAGAGCGATAACACTAAATTTAACACACCTGTTCCCCAGTCACACCTGAGACCTTGTAACACTAATGAGTCACATGGCACCAGAGAGGGAAAATGGCTAATTGGGCAGAGTATGCCGCTGAGAGGACACAGTCCAAAGACAGATAATTTTTTCACACATAAGTTTTTCAGAACTCCTTATAAGAACTCTTTATACAATGATATAGAGTGATGATAATCAAGTCAGTGGCGGTCATGCATCTGTAAGCTGGGTGCCAGCTGCCAATCAAATCTAAAAGCAGAAGAACAATTTGGGCATTTTCACGAGGGGTGTACTCACTTTTGTTGCCAGCGGTTTAGACATTAATGGCTGTGTGTTGAAGTTATTTTGAGGGGACAGCAAATTTACACTGTTATACAAGCTGTACACTGACTACATTGCATTTTTTTTTTTTTTTTTTTTTTTTGTTACTTATTTGTACCCGTAGGTAGACTTGGTTTGCAGTCTGGTGACAAGCCACCGGCTGCTGGTCGTTGCTTGTGCGAGCGCCCTAAACCTACATGTTTTTGGTGTGCGGGAGGAAACCGGAGAAATCCCGGAGTAAACCCGCGCAACACGGGGAGAACATGCAAACTCCACACAGCTCACTGTTGGTCGGGGGCTGGAATCGAACCCACGATCTCATGATCCCCGCGATCCCCCGGCCGAGGGTAAAACTGTGCTGCCACAGTGCTAAACCACTGCGCCACCGTGCAGCCCACACGGGCTGATACATTGCATTGTATCAAAGTGTCATATCTTCAGTGCTGCCCCATGAAAAGATATAATAAAACATTTACAAAAATGTGAGGGGTGTACTCACTATTGTGAGATACTGTATAGGGAAGGCGCCAGCCATCTTATGACACTCTTTTTGCTGGCTCACTCCCACGAGGCTAGACAGTTAGGAGCTGGGTGCCCACGCTGCAGTGTATTGTATTGATATTACTTTCTGTAATAAAGTTCAGTTTCAGCACAGTCCGTGCTGACCACTGTCGTTGGTCACTGCCAGGTTTGTGGACATAACAGGGACCCTATATAGACAGGTGTGTGCCTTTCGAAATCATGTCCAATCAACTGAATTTACCACAGGTGGACTCCAATTAAGCTGTAGAAACATCTCAAGGATGATCAGTGGAAACAGGATGCACCTGAGCTCCATTTTTGAGCTTCATGGCAAAGGCTGTGAATACTTATGTACATGTGATTTCTTTGGGGTTTTTTTTTTAATAAATTTGCAAAAATCTCAAAAAAATTTCACATTGTCATTATGGAGTATTGTGTGTAGAATTTTAAGGAAAAATTAATCTAATCCATTTTGGAACAAGGCTGTAACATAACAAAATGTGGAAAAAGTGAAGCACAGTGAATACTTTCCAGATGTGCCATAAAATACTCATCTACAGTGCATCTGAAGTGTCTTACCTCTGAGCAGACCAGCGTTATCTACTGGTCCTGGGCGGAAATTTGGGTCACCCATATGGCATTTGTCCCAGCTGTCAAATCCCACATATTTCTTCCACTGTTTGAACCAGTGAGTGTCCACCAGGTACCTGCAAAATAAGGGACAAGAACTAAGTCAATGCTGATAAACCAAGGTGTACATCTAGATTCCTCAAGCGACTCAATTGTAAACACTTGTCTGACATTTGTAATGAATCAAGAACTTTAAACAAAGGCTCGAAAATTTGGTGATTTATGGTGATTTAATTCTGAGAAGACTATGGCCCACACTGACTTTCATAAACTTATATACTGTATGTTGTCCCCCAGAAAATTTGCAACACTCCTCTGTATGCTAGTTAAGCTTTTATTCTGTGTAATCAAATTGTAATTTGCAACTTTTTAGATTTTTCAAATGTCATCTTTAATCCTATCTTTGCTCCTTTATACTTGCAAATTTGTACATAATTTACATTAATACATTTGTACATTACACTAAATTTGTGAACACTCCCCATCCCCCTTGTTAAAAAATAATAAATCATCTACTGATATGACGTGGCATGTTAAATGGGATGTGTCTATCTGAACTGAGTGAAATTTGTTATTGTGAGAGAATTTAGCAAATATTTATACAAAAGTGAACAGATATGATTTTTTAAAAATTGAACTAATATAAATGCAAAATTATTCATGCATTAGGGCAAAATGGTCTGTATTTATTCAATATTTAGCAATTATACACGTGAATTTTGAAAGCTTAAATTTATAACTAACTGCTCTAGTGAGAATCTGCAGCTGTGTAAAACCATCATCCAGATGAGCGTTGAAAATGTACCAAAAAATGTGCAAGAGAAAATTCATAAATTTGTGAGAAAAGGATTTTTTAAATTAAAAACAGTTGCAACTTT
The DNA here is from genome assembly GCA_020510985.1 of Pholidichthys leucotaenia. Classification (NCBI taxonomy): domain Eukaryota; kingdom Metazoa; phylum Chordata; class Actinopteri; order Cichliformes; family Pholidichthyidae; genus Pholidichthys; species Pholidichthys leucotaenia. Next base: position 31,844,872 of record CM035848.1, read on the forward strand.
ATGAGAAAAAAGTAACAATTTTTTTGAATAAAGTTTCAAATTCACAGGCAAAACGTTTCAATTTTTTGGATTAAAAAAAGCTGCAAATTTTTTAGAAAAAAGTTGTAAGTTTACAGGAAAACAGTAGCAAATTTACAGGGGAAAATTGTAAATTTAAAAGGGGAAAAAGTCACAAATTTACAGGAAAAAAAAGATGCAAACTTTTGAGAAAAAAGTTGCAAATTTACAGGAAATAAGCTGCATATTTACCCACAACAAGTGAAGCAAAACTCCTGCAAAGCTTTTGACACGTGTATAATGTAATGAAGCCTCGTTTGAAACAGTCACATGAGTTATTAACCCAACCCTCAAAGCAAAAATCGAATCACTTTAGTGCAACACTTCTGCTTCAAACCACTTCACCCAATAACCTGGATGTGTGTGAAAGACGGGGTACTTCTACAAGATAAAGCTTTAGATTTTCTTAGAAACAACTTGATTATTCTAGCAAAACATTTCATTCATGGATGCATATACTTAAAACATTAAACACCATTTTCAAGGTTGGATAAATCATCTTAAACTACACCAAATCTATAATATGTAATGTATGCAAAGCCCTGAAATGACTGGATTTACCTGATAAATATAAATTATTTTAGTAAGACCCCTTCAAAAATCAAGAACAAAGTTTTTATTTTGCTCGTTTCTTTTGTTGCTGTTGCCTCAGTTAATTTTTGTGTACCCCTCAAAATACCAATTAATGTTGATGTGTTTTTCTAATGAAAGTGCCTTAAAAATACTTATTGTTCGACAATGTTCAATAAAGTTTAAACAAACTTCCTCCACACAGCTCCGTGTGTCCAGCTGTTTGGTTTCTCCCCTCCTACCCGGCACCGACACCCCCGGAGGAGCCAAACAGGCCCCGAGACCTTGAGAAGACTGCAGCCCAGTTCTTACCAGGTGTCTCCCTTCTTCATCGGCGTCTTCAGCAGAGCCGCCACGTTTTCTCTCTGGACAGCCACATCCGGCACTCCTCCTTCCGCCATCTTTGTCTCGGTATCACCCGCTGCTGACGCATGGTGGGAAGAATGCGGAACGACCAAACATCGTCATAAAAAATGTCACTCGTACCACAAATTATATGCAGAGAATTAAGACAAAGCAGCTTATTTTAGACAGAGGTGACCATAATAATAATAATCAGCGGTATTTTAGTTGTTAACTGTAACTTAGAGCTGCTGAAAACTGAAGCTGTGAGTTCTACCAGGAGATGTTTCACTCACCAGCGTCTATCAAGAGAAAACCCTGACTGGACCGACCTTCCTTCAGAGACAAACACCAGAGGTCTGAGCTGCCACTGCTGCTGCTGTTCCACTTTCACTTCTCTGATATGACAGCGGACAAACTCCTCCTCCTTCCTGCAGCTGTCTCTGCGCTTCCTGTCGCGACTGACTGGAGACAAGAGTCTTTTGGGAGTAAAAAGTTTTGACTTTTTAGGGTTAAAAAATTTTCAAAATTACAGGAAAAAAGTTGCAAATTTTTGTGACAAACTTCCAAATTTTTGAGAAAAAAAAAATCACATTTTTGAGTCAAAAACTTTAACGTTTACAGGGAAAAGTGTTCAAACTTTTGAGAAAAAAGTTTCAAATTTTTATGAAAAACATTGCAAATTTTTGTGAAAAAACTTGCAATTTTTTGTGAAAAAGGCTGCAAGTTTTTTTGTGAAAAAAGTTGCAAATTTTTGTGTAAAAAGTTCCATATTTTTGAGGAAACGAAATTCACATTTTTGAGTCAAAAAGTTTCAAATTTCCAGGGAAAAGTTTTCAAATTTTTGAGAAAAAAGTATCAAATTTTTATGAAAGAAGTTGCAAATTTTTAAGAAAAAAGTTGAATTTTTTATGAAAAAGTTGCAAATTTTTGTGAAAAAAATTGCAAATTTTCTGAGAAAGCTGCATTTTTATGAAAGAAGTTGCAAATGTTTGAGAAAAAAGTTGAATTTTTTTGTGAAAAAGTTCCATATTTTTGAGGAAATGAAATTCACATTTTTGAGTCAAAAAGTTTCAAATTTCCAGGGAAAAGTTTTCAAATTTTTGAGAAAAAAAGTATCAAATTTTTATGAAAAAAGTTGCAAATTTTTGTGATTTCTGAGAAAGCTGTGTTTTTATGAAAGAAGTTGCAAATTTTTGAAAAAAAAGTTGAATTTTTTTATGAAAAAAGTTGCAAATTTTTGTGAAGTTCCAAATTTTTGAGAAAAAAAAAATCAAATTTTTGAGTCAAAAACTCAAAATTTGAGTCAAAAACTTTCAAATTTACAGGAAAAAGTTTTCAAACTTTTGAGGAAAAATGTTCCAAATTTTTGTGAAAAAAACTGCAATTTTTTTGTGAAAAAAGTTTCAAATTTTTGTGAAAAAAGTTCCATATTTTTGAGGAAACGAAATTCACATTTTTGAGTCAAAAATTTTCAAATTTCCAGGGAAAAGTTTTCAAATTTTTGAGAAAAAAGTATCAAATTTTTATGAAAAAAGTTGCAAATTTTTGTGAAAAAATGGCAAATTTTTCTGAGAAAGCTGTGTTTTTATGAAAGAAGTTGCCAATTTTTGAAAAAAAGTTGAATTTTTTATGAAAAAAGTTGCAAATTTTTGTGAAGTTCCAAATTTTTGAGAAAAAAAATCACATTTTTGAGTCAAAAACTCAAAATTTGAGTCAAAAACTTTCAAATTTACAGGAAAAAGTTTTCAAACTTTTTAGGAAAAATGTTTCAAACTTTTGTGGAAAAAAACTGCAACTTTTTGTGAAAAAGGCTGCAAGTTTTTTTGTGAAAAAAGTTTCAAATTTTTGTGAAAAAAGTTCCATATTTTTGAGAAAATGAAATTCACATTTTTGAGTCAAAAAGTTTCAAATTTCCAGGAAAAAGTTTTCAAATTTTTGAGGAAAAATGTTTCAAATTTTTGTAAAAAAACTTGCAATTTTTCTCTGGAAGAAATCCTGGAGTGAACCCACGCAGACACGGGGAGAACATGCAAACTCCACACAGATCACTGTTGGTTGGGGGCTGGGATCGAACCCAGGATCCCCCGGCCAAGGGTGAGTTGCTGTGCTGCTGCGGTGCTAGATAGATAGATAGATAGATAGATAGATAGAGAGAGAGAGAGAGAGAGAGAGAGAGAGAGAGAGAGAGAGAGAGAGAGAGAGAGAGAGAGAGTTAGTTAGTTTCTTTACCCTGCCTTTCTGTGTTGGTACCCTGCCTCTGACCTAAAAGATGCTGGGATAGGAACTGGGAAAGTAAAGTTTTTTTTTTTATTAAATATAAAAAAAAAAGTCTTGTGGGCCTCAGGTTATTTCACACCTTACCAGGGGTGTCAAACTCATTCCATGGAGGGCCAAGACCCTGCATGTTTTACTTCCACCCAGTCTCTTCAGCAGGTTTTTCCACTGATCAGCAATCAGTAGGAAGAAATTCAGAGAAATCACCTGTTGAAGACACTGGGTGGAAGTAAAACCTGCAGGGTCTTGGCCCTCCATGGAATGAGTTTGACACCTGTGCGACAGAAACAATGAATACACATGGGAGAACAGTGGGAGAGGGGGTTGAATGAAGTGTAGTGTAGATCTCCTGCTGTTATGAGGAAGTGCCTTGAATCTTGTGAAGTGTGACTTGATATAGAGAGAGGGATGCTTAATGTGACTAGTCAGTCTGTTCTGTGCTTGTGTGATGTGAATGTGTAATAAATCGTCTGAAATGAATCTGCCTCTGATTTCACACACTCCACACTGGTGACCCAAGACGTATTATGGAACACGAGGCAAGATCCCCGGAGCCGGCCCGGTCAGGAAGCTACAGCGAGGCGGCAGCCATCCCACAGGCAGCCCAGATGGGAACCTCCAGCCACGCGTGTGCGGTTTCAGTCAAGCTACCGGATTTCTGGCAGCACAACCCGCGCCCTTGGTTCCACCTCACCGAGGCCCAGTTCGCCCTCCGGGGAGTAACGGCAGACGACACCAGATTCTACCATGTGGTCGCAGCACTCGACGCCCGCACAGCTCAACAGGTAGCGAGCCTGCTCGATCAGCCACCAGCCAGCAACAGATACGAGGCGCTCAAGGCTGCGCTCATCCAGCGCTACACGCTCTCGGACTGTGAGAGAGCGGAGAGGCTCCTGACGCGGACCGAGTTAGGAGATGGTTCGGCCATAGACCTGATGGAGAAGATGCTGGCGTTAATGGGCACGGACGACGGGCACTTTCTGTTTGCCCACCTCTTCCTCTGGAACCTTCCGACAGTGGCGAGAGCAGCTCTGGCCAATTCGCCGTGGCTGGCCGCGCGAGACTACCGTGCGCTAGCCCAGGAGGCAGACCGGATCATCATCCCCACCAGGGCGATCACAGTCAACGCGGCAGCGGCGGAGCCCAGCAAGACGACCAGAGGAGGCGAGGAGCCACCGACGGTAGCAGCAGCGGGGGCCAAGGAGCGCCAGAGAGACACACTCTGTTTCTACCACCGCCGCTTTGGAGAGAAGGCACGCAGATGTGCGGCACCGTGCCAATTCAAGCGCTCGGGAAACACCAAGGCTGGGGGTTGGTAGCAGCTGTGACCCTCGGTGAAGAGAACAAGCTGCTCTACTTGACGGACGCACGCTCGAGGAGGTGGTTCCTCGTGGACACCGGAGCCCAGAAGAGTTTCATCCTGCCGACCTACGCTGACCGGCTGGCAGGACCTAGCGGCCCCGAGATGTTGGCAGCAAACGGCTCGGATATTAAGACCTTTGGTGAGAGGACTCTGCTCTTATCTCTACACGGCCGTACATATGAGTGGACTTTTGTTGTAGCAGCACTGAATTACCATATCCTGGGGGCTGATTTTCTGTGTGCACATGGTTTACTGGTTGATGTTGCTAACAGGCGCCTGGTTAATGCACTGTCCTTTGATTCTATCCCCTGTATAGCTCAAGCGTCCCGGCCAACAGCACAAGCTAACATCACAGCTACAGGCAGTAAGTTCCACACACTGCTCACTCAGTTCCCAGCACTCACGGCCCCAACGTTTTCCGCGGCCATCGCTAAACACGGGGTGGAGCACTTTATCACCACCACCGGGCAGCCCGTTTTTGCAAGACCTCGGCGCTTGGACGCAGCTAAACTGGCCATAGCGCGCGAGGAATTCGCCAACCTGTAAAGGTTGGGCATCATCAGGCGCTGGAACAGCCCATGGGCATCCCCGCTACACATGGTCCCTAAGGCTGAGGGATCGTGGCGACCGTGCGGAGATTTCCGCAGGTTGAACAACGCCACAGCGCACGACCGCTACCCAATTCCCCACATACAGGATTTTTCCGTTCACCTTGCCGGAGCACACATTTTTTCCAAAATAGACCTGGTCCGCGGTTACCACCAAGTCCCAGTGCGCGCGGAGAACATACCCAAAACAGCGGTAATAACTCCGTTCGGTCTATTCGAGTTCCTGTGCATGCCATTCGGGTTAAAAGGAGCGGCACAGACGTTCCAGCGCATGATGAATGCAGTGCTGCGCGATCTCCCGTTTGTGTTCATCTACCTGGACGATATCCTGGTAGCCAGTGCGTCCGAAGACGAACACGAAACCCACCTCAGGACGGTTTTCCGGAGGTTGGAGGAACACGGGTTAATAATCAACCCGGTGAAATGCCAGTTCAGCGTGACGGAGACTGATTTTTTGGGGCACTGCGTCTCTCCGGAAGGAGCAATCCCGCTGCCCGACAAAGTGCGCGCTGTGGCGGATTTTCCCCGGCCTCAGACAGTCAGGGCGCTGCAGGAATTTCTGGGGATGGTGAACTTTTATAACCGTTTCCTTCCCCACGCGGCGCAGCTCATGCAACCATTGTACGCCGCGCTCAAGAGACAGAAACCTGCGGATAGGGTTGAATGGACCCCAGAGCGAGAGCGGGCGTTCTCGGAAGTTAAAGCAGCCCTGGCGAACGCCGCGCTGCTGGCGCATCCGGACCCGGCGGCCCGCGTAGTGCTCACCACCGATGCTTCAGACATGGCCATAGGGGCTGTCGTGGAGCAGCGCATCGCCGGGGCTTGGCAGCCGCTCACCTTTTTCAGCAGAACTTTGCGTGACAGCGAACGTAAATACAGCACATTTGACAGAGAGTTGCTGGCTCTCCACCTGGCCATACGCCACTTCCAGTTCTGGCTGGAAGGGTGCAGTTTCACTGCGTTCGTGGACCACAAGCCGCTAACATTCGCGATGGCCAAGGTTTCAGAACTGTGGTCGGGCCGGCAGCAAAGACAGCTGGCCGCGATCTCAGAGTTTACTACCGATATTCAACATGTGTCGGGTAAACTGAATGTGGTGGCGGACTGCCTCTCGCGTGCCGTGGTGGCCCTGGTCTGCGTGGGGATAGATTACGCAGCCATGGGCGCGGAGCAGATTAGCGATGCAGACGTGCGCGCGCTCCAGTCTGGACCAACAGGGTTAAGGCTGGAGAGCAGGGTGCTGCAAGATGGCAGCCCCTCCCTAATCTGCGATGTCTCCATGGGTCGCCCGTGTCCGGTGGTCCCGATCGCGTGGCGCCGCCGCGTGTTTGAGTTGGTTCACAGTCTGGCGCACCCAGGAGTGCGCGCGTCGGTCAAAATGGTGGGAGAAAAGTTTGTGTGGCCGAGCCTACGCAAACAAGTGAAAGAGTGGGCTGCAGCCTGCGTGGCGTGCCAACGAGCCAAGGTACACAGACACACGAAGGCTCCCTTGAAGCCGTTTCGTATTCCGGCTAAGAGGTTCGACCATGTTCACGTGGACCTCGTGGGCCCCCTCCCGCCGTCACAGGGGTGCACGCACCTCCTGACAGTGGTGGACCGCACCACGCGCTGGCCAGAAGCGATCCCGCTGGCGGCAACCACGTCCGCAGACATAGCGCGCATTTTTTTAACAGCATGGGTGGCGCGTTTTGGAGTCCCGTCGGACATTACGTCCTACAGGGGCCTTCAATTTGTTTCCGAACTCTGGTCCGCGATGGCCCGCAGCCTGGGTGTTACAATACAAAACCGCATACAACCCACAGGCCAATGGGTTATGCGAGCGTTTTCATAGATCACTGAAAGCAGCACTCAGGGCTTCATTGACGGGTGCAAATTGGGTAGACAGGCTGCCGTGGGCTTTATTGGGGTTGCGCGCCGCGCCGAAAGAGGATCTGGAAGCTTCCCCGGCAGAGCTCGTTTTTGCTTAGCCACTACGGCTGGCCGGGGAATTTCTGCCAGATAATCCCGTGCCGGGCAGCTCCCCGTCTCAGCTTTTGCAGCGTAGCGCAAACACAGGCACGCTGCCGGGCCCTGCCCACCACAGTTTTCCGCGTGTTTTGGTGCCTAAAACTTTGAAGGGCGCGGAGTTCGTGTTCGTCCAGACACGACCGCCCACCGCCCCTCCATTGCGCCCACCCTATGATGGACCGTTCAGAGTGTTGGATAACAGGGGATAAGCATTTTTTGCTAGACTTGGGGGGTAGGAGGGAAAAGATTGGCATAGACAGACTCAAACCCGCTTTTGTTGTGGCGGACGAGCAAGTGCTGTTGGCTAGGGCCCCTCGGCATGGAAGACCCCACGGAGAGCTCCCCAGGGAAACGATTCGCCAGAGCAGCCACACGGACAGAGTGAACCCCCCCCTCCACGGCTCACCCACAGTCAGACACACTCCCAGCAGCCTCCCACCGGCACAGCAGCGCCACAGAGGTGGTAAACCCCAGTTGCAGCAGATATAGGAGGAGACTGAAGCCAAAACAACGTGTGGACTGATGTTCTATTGTTTTATCTAAGATGCTGGGGGGGGCAGTGTGGGCCTCAGGTTATTTCACACCTCAGACAGAGACAATGAATACACATGGGAGAACAGTGGGAGAGGGGGTTGAATGTAGTGTAGATCTCCTGCTGTTATGAGGAAGTGCCTTGAATCTTGTGAAGAGTGACTTGATATAGAGAGAGGGATGCTTAATGTGACTAGTCAGTCTGTTCTGTGCTTGTGTGATGTGCGTGTGTAATAAATCGTCTGAAATGAATCTGCCTCTGATTTCACACACACTCCACAGTCTCAAATTTATATGAAAAGTTTAATATTTCAGCGTAAAAGCTTTAATGTGATAACTCCACTGTCTGACTTTCATTTATTTATCATTTATTCCTTTAATTATCTGTTGTTTTCCTGTTTATTTGACTGCACACTTTTGTGGGCCAACAAAGACGTTTCCCAGAGTTGACATCTCTCTCCATACCGGCCTGCTTCAGAGCGGCTGGGATGGCGAACGCTGGCCTGATCCCCATGACATTGGGAGGAACCCCAACCACGGTGCTCGACCTCAGAACCCCCAGGACCGGCAGACCCAGAGACTCCACCGCTGACCGCCGACCAATCAGAACAGCCGCCGCTCCGTCGCTCACCTGGCTGGAATTACCTGAGATGTAAGGAGAGCGCGTGAGGAACTACGTTGGCACCACAGGAGCCATTTTAGTTCTGGAGATTATATGGCCACATTTCCACCACAGGAACCATTTTTAACTCCGATTCCAGAACAGGAACCTTTTGCTGCTGAATGTGCAGGACCTAAAATCGTTCCTGTAAAGGGATTTTGGGGACTCAAATGGTTCTCTTTATATAATGCACAAAAAAACAGGAATTTCCACTGATAGTTCTTGGTGCCAAAAGGTTCCTGCAGTGGGAACACAGTTGTGGGTCTCTCTTTAGCGTCTGCGGCTTTTTGACTTTTTTTTACCTGCGGTGGTGCTTCCATTGGGTTTGAACGCTGGCCTGAGCTTGGCGAGGCCCTCCATCGTGGTTCTGGGTCTGATGCTATCATCCTTGGCGACCATCACCTGACACTCGTTTCCATCCGCGTCGATGAACCTGGTGGTGACGGGGACGATCTCAACGTCCAACAGACCCAGGTCCTGAGCCCGTGCTGAACTGGAAACAAATTTAAGTTTTAAAAAATTAAATACAATAAAATGAAATACAAGTAAAATTAAATAAATACATCTAATTTGTATAATTTTTATAACTTTAAAATCTGAAATAAAAATAATCCAATTGAAAGAGTAAGATTCCATTTTAATCATAAAAAAGTAGAAACACTTTTTAAATAAATCAGAAAAACTTAGTTTTGTCTTTTAATGTAAAAGTTTTTTTCATTAATAATTTTATTATTAGTTTTTTCCCTCCCTATAAGAAAAAATAAGATAAGATAAGATAAGATAAGCCTTTATTAGTCCCACAATGGGCAAATTCCAGGATTGCAGCAGCAAAGGGATAGCAGCACTCGGAGCAATAGATAAGAAGATAGGAACTGGTTAGCCAAAGCAATAAATAAATATACGTATGTACACAATTATATACACAGTGCAGGAGCATTACAGTTAGTTAAATTATTGACAATATATAAATATAAACCAAGGCAATATATTTCACAGTTGAATGCACAGTGTTGTTGCCACCCTCTATAATAATTGTAATTGTCTTAGTTGTGTATTGGAGGGGATGATCTCTATTGTGCAGCGTTGTGATGTTTAATACGGCCTCTATGAGCAGCACCGGTTCGATTATAACGTCTGACAGCTGTAGGGAGGAAGGACCTACAGAACCTCTCCCTTGAGCACTTAGGATCCATCTTCTTCCGCTTAATCCTTTTCGGGTTGCGGGGGGGCTGGAGATAAGGAATATGATCAAACACTACGTTCTGGACCAGAGTGTTACAAAGGAACTCCGTGGCCTAGGTCTTCTTCACCAGACCTCCACACCCCCGGACTTGACTGCTGTGTCTCATCCCAAATGGAGACGCCATAGACGGTCTGAGTGGTGTGAAAAGAGAGGTAAACGTGGAGGTATCTGAACGAAGCTAACCACTAGCCCACACAGTCTCCCGATTCCTTGTCTTATTCTGGCCAACGTACGCTCACTAGACAATAAAATAGACCACATACAGCTCCTGAGAACTACGCAACATGATGCGCAGAATTGCTGTGTTTTTATCTTTATGTAAACGTGGATAAATGACAATATACCGGACTCTGCCATTCAGTTAGCAGGGCTAACATGCTATCGTGCAGACAGAGTGTTCAAGGAAGGAAGGAAAACGTGAGGTGGAGCAGTCTGTGTGTACATCAGTGACGCTTGGTGCAGTGATGCAATTGTTATGCATAAACACTGCTCTCCATTGGTGGAGTTTATGGTCATCAAGTGCCAACTCTTTTACATTCCGAGAGAATTTTCATCCGTCCTACTAGTCGCCATGTATGCCCCGCCCACTGCCAATGGCGAGAGGAGTAAAGTGCTAAATGAACTCTATCAGTCCATCAGTGAGACACAAACAGCACATCCAGACGAATCCCTCATCACAGCAGGAGACTTCAACCATGCAGATTTAAAGGCCCTCCGACCAAAACTACATGAACATGTGGACTTCTCAGCAAGAGGAGACAATTTGCTGGACCTGGTGTACACAACTCACAAGAAAGCATACAGAGCCTCCCCCCTTCCCCACCTGGGTCTCTGTGATCACATCATCATCCTGTTAAGGCCGGCATACAAACCCAGAGTGAAAACAATCAGACCAACGAAAAAGCAGGTATGTGTGTGGCCAGAGGGGTCCTCTGATGCTCTGAAAGACTGCTTCAGCACTACAGACTGGGAGCACTTTCAGCACGTAGCCACTCACAATGGACACCACAAACCTAGGAGGGACGTACATTGAGATTGTTGTAGTATACCATAGCTAAATACCATCTGATGATGTCACTCCCTGCTAAACCATCACTGTTCACTGCCAACCAAAAGCCATGAATGACAGCAGAGGTCCACCGGCTCCTGAGGGCTCAGGACAAAGCCTCAGGACCAGCTATACTGCAGGACTAACAACAGCTAGGTCCAACCTGTCCCATGGCATCAAGAGGCAAAATGACAGCATAGCAAGGAAAATATCCAGCCACTTCAGCAACACCAGAGATGCACCTTCCCTCTGGCGTGGCATACAGACCCTCACCAACTACAAGCTCTCCACCTGTGCGAATGACATCACTCTGCTTAACTAACCTAAATGACTTCTTCGGCCGCTTTGAAGCACAAAATAGCATATCAGCACAAAATAGCGCATCAGCATAGAAGACCACTCCTCCTCCAGACGAGCAGGTTATAAGTCTGGAACTGGCTAGTGTGAAGAGGACCCTCTGCAGGATCCACCCACGCAAGGCAGCTGGACCAGAAAACATACCAGGTTGTGTTCTGAAGGACTGTGCAGAGGAGCTCAAGAATGTCCTGGCCAACATCTTTAACATCTCCCTGACTCAAGCTGTTGTCCCCACGTGTTTCAAAACTGCTACCATAATACCAGTCACAAAGAAGCCTGTCCCATCCAGCTACAATGATGACCGACCCATAGCACTGACCAGCATCATAATGAAGTGCTTCGAGCGGCCGGTCATGCAGAACATCAAGTCCATCCCTGCCTCCCACAACCCACCTCAGTTTGCATACAGGTCAAACAGGTCCACAGAAGAACTCCTACGTGCAAATGCTGTTCTTGGACTTCAGTTCAGCATTCAGCACAATCATCCCCCAGCACCTAATACAAAAACACATACACCTGGGACTCAAAACCTCTCTCTGTAACTGGGTACAGGACTTTCTCACAGGAAGGCCACAGAATGTGCGAGTTGGCAGCAGCACCTCCAAGACCATCACACTGAGCACAGGGGCCCCACAAGGGTGCATGCTCAGTCCGCTGCTCTTCACCGTGCTGACCCATGACTGTGTACCAGCCTACAGCACCAACCACATCATCAAGTTTGCAGATGACATGACGGTGGTGGGCCTCATCACCAACAACGAGGAGGCCAACTACAGAAATGAGGTGAGCCAACTGATCCAGTGGTGTAAAGACAATAATCTCTTTCCTGAACAGGGGAAAAACCAAGGAGATTGTGGGTCAACTTCAGGAGGGGACACACACAGCATCCCCTTCTGATCATACATGGTGCAGCTGTGGAGAGGGGTGAGCAGCACCAAGTTTCTGGGGGTGCTCATCTCCGAGGACCTCTCCTGGTCCAACAACACAACATCACCTGACCAAAGAAGGCTCAAAACTCGCTTCCATTTTCCTCCGCAAACTGAGGAGAGCATGGTCCCACCCCCATCATGTGCTTATCTACCAGGGCATACTTGAAGCATCCTCACCAGCTGCATCACTGATGGTATGGAAGCTGCACCGCCTCTATCCAGAAGACACGACAACACATAGTGAAAGCAGCCAGCAAGCTCATGGTGCCCCTCTGACCCCCCTCTCGGACATCCACCTCACCCGCAGAGCCATCAACATTGCAGGCGACACCTCCCACCCATCACACTCCCTCTTGAGCCCCCTCCCTCAAGGAAAAGGTACCAGACCTCCTGCCTGCTCCACAAGACTGCTAAATAGCTTTGTTCATCAGGCCATCATGACCCTGATCTCTGTCCACTTCCTCTCCCCTGAACCGTAACACACTCACCTGCACAATAGCTACCTCAGCTGTTGGCACCGAAAGTCTGGCACACCAACAGTAATACAGCTGCTGCTGTATGTCTTTGCACTTTACTGCAACCATTTGCACAAATGCTATATCTGCTGTTGTCTGTTATTGCAATATTGATTGATTGATTGATTGATTGATTGATTGATTGATTGATTGATTTTGTTTATTTGAACATTCTGAAAAAGAAAAAAAAGAATTTAAAACAAAACAAAAAACAAGCCAAAAAAATAAAAAAATAAAATCTTCAAAAGGAGTGGGAAGGAGCCAACGCTTATATAGTCCCACCCCTTTTCCATACCCAACAAATTACAGTATCACTCTTAATCATCATTCATCCCACAACCCCATTCACCATAATACACCCCATAGTCAAACTCAATACAACAGAGAATTACACAACAACAACTTCCATATTGACTACAATACAAACATCCAACAATATTGCAACAAACATAAACAAACACTTCTGGCATGTTCAACACAAACACAGACAACACTATCACCATCACAATCTCCATAACACAATACACACACAACAACAACTTGCCTCACTGAAGACACATTGTAACTCACTGCCCTTCATTTCATACTGCTCAAAAATCATTTCTTTATATGTTGCTTTAATATATGGATGTTTGGACATTGCCTGTGTTTCTCCCCCCAACCCCCATTCCCAACAATTTTACCCCACACACAGACACACAAAAACCTTCCTAGTAGATCTTCCTAAGTGCATTTTAAATTTTGTGTCCCCCGTAAATTATATTTCCCCTTCTCTCACTGAAAAGATTTGGTATATTGTGTGGCAAAAGGTTTTTACTGACTTTAAACATTAACTGGGCTGTATATAATGAACCAGATCTCGTAATTTCAATAATTTTTGAATGTTAAAAACAATAAATTAGTATGTTGAGATATCCGACTTTGTGTATAAACATGGGACTGCCTTTTTTTTGTAATATTAGCAATGAATTAAGTTTGCTTTTATGATTGTTACCCCCAGACCTCTATACAATAGGTCCAAGTATGGAAGTACTAATGAGCAATACAAGATATGAAGTGATTTGTAATCTAGGACCTGCTTAATTTATTTATAATTGCAATATTTTTGCAACTTTGTTTTGTATGTATCTGAAGTGTGGTTTCCAACTAATTTTATCATCTAGTATTACACCCAAAAACTTGATCTCCTTAACGTTTTCAGTAATCACATTATCTATATGAATATGTATATCTTCTTTATTTTTACAATTACCAAATATCATTACCTTAGTTTTATCTATATTTAGTGATAATTTATTACAATCCATCCATTTTTTAAGCTTATTTAATTCATTAGAGTATGGTTTAGTTGATTATAATTATTTCCATAATAAAATATATTAGTATCATCAGCAAATAATATTATTTTTGATAATTTAGAAACTTGGAATATATCATTTATATATACGTTAAATAATTTGGGGCCCAATACTGACCCATGGGGGACCCCACAGGCAATTCCCATACACCCAGACAGATATTCTCCCATCTTCACAAACTGTTGTCTCTCAGATAGATAACTTGTAACCCAATTCAGAGCCATTCCCCTAATACCATACATTTGCAGTTTATTAAGAAGTATTGAATGATTTATTGTATCAAATGTTTTTCTAAAATCTATAAATACACCAATTGCATATTTTCCTTGGTCTAATGCATTTATTATTTCCTCTGTTGCTCCCATTATCACCAACAATGTTGTACTCTTGGCTCTAAATCCATATTGGTTCTGATTAAGCACATTGTGTTTATTTAACAAGCTTTCTAATCTGTTGTTGAAAAGTTTTTCCAGAATCTTTGAAAATTGTGGGAGAAGCGATACTGGTCTGTAGTTTATGTATTGGTGTTTATTTCCTTGCTTGAATAATGGTTTTACTTTTGCTATCTTCATTTTCTGCGGGAGTGAGCCAGTTTGAAATGATAGATTACAAATATATGTGAATGGTTTTAATATGCCATCAACAGTTCTTTTTACTAGTGCCATATCAATACCATTACAATCTGTAGATAATTTATTTTTACACTTTTCAACAACAGAATTTTACCTCTAGTTCATCCACCGCTGTAAGAAAGATTGACCGAGGGTTAGTTCCATCAGTGTCTCACTCATGTGTCTCTCCTTGGTTTGGGAATTTTTGCTGCCAACTCTGGTCCAACATTTACAAAAAATTATTAATTTTATTTACTACCAAATTCTTATCATAATTATCACCACAATTATCAGTAAATACTCTGGATATAAAATTTTCTAGTTACCATTTTTCCTTAAATTATTTAATATATCCCAGACTCCTTTTATATTATTTTTATTTTCATTTAACATTTTCCTATAGTATAATTTTTTACTAGTTCATATTATTTTAATTAATTTATTTTTATATGTTTTATATCTTTTTTCAGATTACTATGGTTCTTAATTTAATGAAATTTTATAGAGATAATTTTTTCTTTTTACAAGCATTTTGTAGCCCCTTGGTTAAACCACGGGGACACATTTTTGTATCTATGTTTTTTATTAATTTCTTTAATTGGACAGTTTTTATCATGTAATGATTTAAATACAGTATATCATAAAATTTATCATATGCCTAGTCACTTTTTTTCTCTCTATAGACAACATCCCAATTCTGTAACATTAAGTCTTTTTTTTAAATCATTGATTCTGGTCTTCTGTTCTATTCTTTTATAGATAATCTTTTTTTTTTTTCCACAATATCTTTATTGAACCTTTTTTTTTTGTTTAACAAACATGATACAAACAATCAAACACTAACACTAAAGTACTACAAAAAAAAATGCACTAAAAACACCAACAACCACCAACAAAATCAAGTCTTCAACAATGCTCCTCTGTTTAGTCTAGACAAATCCAATACATAAGTATACATATTATGTTCACCAGTTTGGAATTTACAAGGTCCACACACATCATTCACCTTCTTCTTCAACAGTTATGTTTAAATTTTTTAACATAATCAATAAAAGGTCTCCCATATATTCTCAAACACAATTTCCTTTGATTTATAGTATATATGTTATTCTTTCTAATGGAAGGTTTGTTAACATCTGTCTTAACCACTGAGTCACATCTGGTCTATGAGTCTTTTTCCATAATAGTGCAATACATTTTTTGGCATTAAGCAAACTGAGGTCTATGAATGTTCTTTCACTTTTATTAAAATTATGCTTTTCTGGGTACAGACCCAACAAAAACAGTTTAGGATTCAATATGATTTGTTTTGAGATTATTTTTTCAATTGTTACCCTCACCTCTTCCCAAAACATTCTTATTAATCTACATTCCCATAAACAATGAAATAGGGTTCCTTTACTTTCCATGCATTTTGTGCATGTATCTGGTATATTTTTGTTGTATCTATTTAACTCCTCCGGTGTAACATACATCCGCATTAACCATTTGAAATGTATCAATTTAAGGCGTGCATTTATTGATTTGGTTTGAGCTTCTGTACAAGCCAATTCCCATTGTACCTCTGAAATTTCAATTTGCAGATCTTCTTTCCAGTAGTTTAATCTTTTCAGTGAATTTTCACTTGAAGATAGTGTCGAATGAGTTATAAAACTCTGAAATAATACCTTTCTTTTACTATCTTTCATCATCATTTTTTCCAAGGATGAATAAATAGGTCGAGTGAGAGCTTTATTTTGATTTGATCGAATAAAGGTTTCTAAGTTGAAGATATTTAAAAAAAATGTTTTCTATTGAGATTAAATTTGATCCTCAGCTCTCAAAAGTCATTATGTTGTCTGCACATGCAAATATAAATCCTGAATCTTTTGTATCCCTTTTAAATTCCATACTTTAAATACAGCGTCTGCTCTCCCTGGTTTAAAATATTGATTACCCCATATTGGACTAAATTGTGACAATAACTGTGGTTCTTTAAATAGTTTTTAGCTTCAACACCATATTTTGATCATATGCTTTACAAATGGATTTTTAACTTGTTTTGTAATTTTTTTGCCGAATCTGAGTATATGAAATATGGGAAGAGGTAAAGGTAAATTGTATGATTCATTTCAGTCCAGTGAGGGAGATCATTTGATGAAAATAATATGTCATAGACCTCAGGTTGTTGCCGACCCAATAATACAACATAAAATTTGGACATTTCAGACCTCCACGATCAAATGGTAAATATAATAAAGACAAACGTAATCTAGCCCTCCTGTTGTTCCATATAAATTCCACTAACTTTTTTTTTATTCTTGAGAATAGATCTAAAGGTGTGATAAGGGAATGTATTGACATAAATAAAGTATTTTAGGTAAAATATTACTTTTAAGTATATTGATTCTCCCGATCATCGACATTGGTAGTGACATCCATCTCTGAGTCAACTCATTGATATCTGACATTAAGGCTTCATAGTTGACACTGGCGACTGATTCTAGGCTTAGGCATAATTTGGGATTCCTAAATATTTAAACTGATTTTACAACATTGAATTGATTTACCTCAGGGGCTGGGTAATTTCTCAGGGTCTCATTTTAGCATTAATATTGAAGATTTAGTTTTATTTATTTTATATCCTGATAATTTCCCCAAAATTCTTTATTAAATTCAACAAGGTTGGAATTGATTTTTTAGATTCGACAGAAACAAAATTATATCATCGGCGTACAGGGAGATTTTATGTTCTGTTGGTCCAACTTTAATTTCCATATATTTGTGAATGTAAACGTATCGCTATCGCTAAAGGTTCAATTGCCATAGTAAACAGTAAAGGTGAAAGTGGACAGCCTTGTCGACATCCTCTATTGATTTTTATTGGTTTTGAAATATTGTTATTTGTTAGGATTTCTGCTGTAGCATTATTGTATATTATTTGAACCCATTTTATGAAATGATTTCCAAGTCCAAACCTTTGTAGGACTTCAAAAAGATAAAGGGGGGCCCATTCACTCTATCAAAGGGCCTTTTCGGCGTCCAATGATAGGAGCTGTATCCGGTGCTTCTTTATTAAAAATAAATAATATTAAATAGGTCTTCTTACATTATGGAAGCCTTGTCTACCCTTTATAAAGCCATTCTGATCTCGATTAATAATATTTGGTAAAATTTCTTTTATTCGTCTTGCTAAAATTTTACAGATTATCTTAAGGTCGCGTTAATAGGCTTCATTGGTCTCATATTTTCACATTTATTAGAGGGCTTACCTGGTTTTGGCAGCAGTATAATTAAGGCATTATTTATGTATGATGGTAAATTAATTTTTGAAATGCTTCTAAAACATTTCCAAAAAAGGTTTTATTAATTTATTCTTAAATTTTTTTATAAAGGTCAACTGGAAGACCATCTGGTCCTGCACTTTTTCCTGATTTCATATTATCAATGGCTAGCCCAACTTCTTTCTTGACTAATTTTAGACTCCAATATCTCCCTGTTTTCATTTTGGAATACACGGTATAGATAGTTTGTCCAAAAACCCATTTAGTTTTGTTAAATCAGGTTCATTTTTGGTATCGTATAATTTTTCATAGTAATCTCTAAAGGCTCTATTAATTTCTAAAGGGATCTATAACTACCTGTCCCTTACTTATAATACTGGTTATTGGTGTTTTAATTTCCAATTGTTTAATCTGCCATGCTAATAATTTTCCTGATTTTTCACCTTGGTTCATAAAAAGTTTGTTTCAATCTTAGAAGACTCGAGGCAGCTCTATTCGCTGATTTTTTGTCGTATTCAGCTCTCAAAATCAGTAATTCATTCTCCAACCTTGGATCTCTTCCTGCATACACTTTTTCCTGAAGACTTTTTAATTTATGTTCCAATTTAGCTCTTCTCCTCTCGAGTCTTCTTAGATTTTGATCCTGTATAACTAATAATATGTCCCCTAATAAAAGCTTTGAAAGCCTCCCCACTTTAACCACATGCTGATGTTTGTGTAGTATTGATGTCAAAGAACTCGTCTTTCTATCTGTTTTTTCTATATACTTGACAAATTCCTCATCCTGAAGCCCATTTATGCTGAAATTGCCATCTGCCTGATTCCTTTGTCAATTTTTTTATCTACATATATTAGACATATAATATATGTAGTATAATATATGTAATATATGTCTACATATATCAACCACATTCCGAGGGAGTCTGGAGACATGGAGTCTGAATGGCCATGTTCTCCACCTCTGTTGTTGAAGCGGCAGCCCAGAGCTGCGGGCCGCAAGGTGGTCGGTGCATCTCGTGGTGGGCAACCCCCGAACCAAGTGGTGGACACCAGTGGTGAGGGGGGGGGCCATTAAGCTGAAGAAGGAGTTCCTATCAAGCTTGGTTGGCTTGTGGGACTCCCGAAGCAGCTGAGGTGTACCGGGCAGGCCAAGCGGAGTGCAGCTGGGTGGTTGCTGAAGCAAAAACCCGGGTATAGGAGGAGTTTCGGTGAGGCCATGAACAAGACTTTCGGTCGGCTTCAAAGAGATTCTGGCAAACTGTTCGGCGGCTCAGGAGGGGAAAGCAGCTCCCCGTCCACACTGTGTATGGTGCGGATGGGACAACTGTTGACTTCAACTGGGGATATCGTCGGGCGGTGGAAGGAATACTTCGAGGATCTCCTCAATCCCACTGATACGCCTTCCACAGAGGAAGCAGGGTTTGGGGACGAGGGGGATGACTCGCCTATCACAGGGGCTGAGGTCGCCAAGGTGGTTAAAAATCTCCTTGGTGGCCGGGCCCCGGGGGTGGACGAGATTCGCCCCGAGTATCTCAAGGCCCTGGATGTTGTTGGGTTGTCATCGTTGACACGCCTCTGCAACATTGCTTGGAGGGGTCGGGGGCAGTGCCTTTGGCATGGCAAACCGGGGTGGTGGTTCCTCTCTTCAAAAAAGGGGACCGGAGGGTGTGCTCCAACTTTAGAGGGATCACACTCCTCAGGCCTCCCTGGGAAGGTCTATGCCAAGGTATTGGAGAGGAGAGTCCGGCCGTTGGTCGAACCTCGGATTCAGGAGGAGCAATGTGGTTTTCGTCCTGGCCGTTGGCACATCGGACCAGCTCTTTACCCTCTCGAGAATTCTTGAGGGTTCGTGGGAGTTTGCCCAACCAGTTTACATGTGTTTTGTGGACTTGGAGAAGGCATTTGACCGCGTCCCTCGTGGATTTTTGTGGGGGGTGCTTCGGGGAGTATGGGGTATCGGGCTTGTTGTTACGAGCTATTCGGTCTCTGTACGACCGTTGTGGAGAGTTTAGTTCGCATTGCCAACACTCGGTCGGAGTCATTCCCAGTGAGAGTTGGACTCCGCCAGGGCTGCCCTTTGTCACCGGTCCCTGTTCATAATTTTTTATGGACAGGATTCTAGGCGCAGCCAGGGAATGGAGGGTGTCATGCTTGGTGACCACAGGATCTCATCTCTGTTGTTTGCAGATGATGTTGTCCTGTTGGCTTCATCCAGCAATGACCTACAGCTCTTGCTGGGACGGTTTTGCCGCTGAGTGTGAAGCGGCTTGGGATGAGAATCAGCACCTCCAAGTCCGAGTCCATGGTCCTCAGCCGGAAAAAGGGTGGATTGTCTCTCCGGGTTGGGGACAGCTCCTGCCCCAAGTGGAGGAGTTTAAGTATCTTGGGTCTTGTTCACGAGTGAGGGGAAAATGGAGCGAGAGATCGACAGACGATTGGAGCAGCATCTGCAGTGATGCGGACGTTGTACCGGTCTGTTGGTGGTGAAGAGGGAGCTTAGTCTAAGGCAAAGCTGTCGATTTACCAGTCAATCTACGTTCCTACTCTCACGCTATGGGTCACGAGCTTTGGGTAATGACCGAAAGAACGAGATCGCGATTACAAGCGGCTGAAATGATGCTGTTCTCCGAGATTGCTGGACTCACCCTCAGAGATAGGTGAGGAGCTCAGTCATCCGGAGAGGCTCATAGTAGAACCGCTGCTCCTCCACATTGAAAGGAGTCCATTGAGGTGGTATGGGCATCTGATTAGGATGCCTCTGGACGCCTCCCCACTTGAGGTGGTTTCAGGCACGTCCCCACTGGGAGGAGACACCGGGCTGACCCAGGACTCGGTGGAGAGACTCTGTCTCCCAGCTTAGTCTGGGAACGCCTTGGTATCCCCTCTGAAGAGCTGGAGCAGGTGGCTGGGGAGAGGGAAGTCTGGGCTTCTCTGCTTGAACTGCTGCCTCCGCGACCCGGACCTCCGGAAAAGCGGTAGAAGATGGATGGATGGATGGATGGATGGATATTAGACAACAGGGTGCATGATCAGAGATCACGATGTTATCATAAAAGCAGTTTTGAATCTTGGACCTTAATTCTGTGGAAATCAAAAAATAATCAATACGTGAGAATGTCTTGTAGGTACTGGAATAACAAGAATAGGCTTTAACTTGTGGTTTCATTTCTCTCCATATATCTAACAATCTCAATTCTTTCATAAAATGATTAATAGTCATCCTACATCCAATGTGCGTACAATCCAGTCCTGTTGATCTATCCACACCTGGATTCAATGTACAATTAAAATCCCCTGCTATTATATGTTGCCCTGTAAGTGATGATAAGATGAGAAATAAATTAGCAAAGAACTTCTGATCATCTATATTGGGACCATATAAGTTCACAAGATTTATATTTTCTAATAGCAAAGAACCTTGAATGATTACATATCTTCCAAATTTGTCTCCAATTACATTTTTCACTTGAAAAGGAACTGATTTATGTATGAGAGTCATAACTCCCCTGGCTCGGGATGAAAATGAAGAGGTGAATACACTTCCTTGCCATCTACTCCTAATTCTTTTTACATCCTCCTCTATCAGATGAGTTTCTTGTAAAAACACAATTCTTGAACCCATGTCCTTTATTTTATTCATAACTTGTTTAAGTTTTTTTAAATTTTGTAGACCTCTGCAATTCCATGAAGTTAAATTAAGATTAACACTTTGGTCCATGATCAATAGAGAGTTTGGGATTACCTTGCAGTGTAAACATGCTCATACAGAGAAGCAAAAACATGAGTGGTTGAACATTCATCCTACAAACTACACACAAACAAATTTCCCCTTCCCACACTTGTGGCAAACCCCCCAAAATCAAAAGAAAAATTCTGTCTCCCGATATAGCCATCGACCGTTCCACACCCACGGGGAACAGCCTAAGCCACTCCTTCTTCATCCTCCCAATCACCCTAACTCTACTGCTTTTAATGACTTAACATTAACTCTCCTCTGTAGTTTTCCAACTTAACTCCAAAATTTTTAACAACTTTGTACAGCATAGTTTGTTTTTTTTTGTTTTGTTTTTGTTTTGTTTTTTTAATATATAATACAATCTATATTTTGTAAACTTACTATTTACTTCAAGTCAGTCAGATGCCTGTGCAAATGTTTAATTATTCTACCTTATATTTTGTTCATGCTTAGCTCCCACCAGTCTCTTCTTCTTCTTTGATCTTCTTGATGAACTCCTGCGCCTCCTCTGGGGTCTTGAAGATGTGGGTTCTGCCCTCATACGTGGTCAGCAGTCTCGCAGGATAGATTACACCATGACGAATCCCAAGGTTGCACAGCTCCTTACGTACGGGATCAAACTGCTTCCTCAATTGCTGGATTCCTGTGGCCAAATCTGGGTAGAACCGCACCTGCTGGTCCTGGTGTTTAATCTCTCCTTTAGCACGTGCAGCGTTGAAGATCTTCATCCTGTCTCTGTTACTAAGAAACTTCATAATTAAGGTCCTCGGCGGTCCCTTATCTCTCCGTGGGCCAATACGATGTGCTTTTTCCAGAACCACTGCTGATTGCAACTCCTCGCTGCCCAGCACCTCCGGAATCCACTTTTCCAGAAAGGAACATACGTCCCGACCTTCTGATTCCTCTGGAAGACCCACCAGCCTCAAATTATTCTGTCTCGACCGAGATTCCAAATCCAAAATATTATCTTCCAGAGATTTATTTTTTTTTTCCAAAGTGCGCACCTTTAATTGAAGACGGGTGACGTCATCTTCAGCACTAGCGAGACGGAGCTCCATCTGCGCCGTTCGTTCTACACAGTCACCCAATTCCTTTCTTATTCCTTCCAACGCTGTCATAATCCCATCAAATCTAGAGGAAAAGTCCGCTCTCATTGAACTCATGGCAGCCATCAGCGCATCTGCGCCTCCCCGCGCAGACATCGCACCGTTGCCAGCCTCCTCCGCCATATATGGAGTTTTGTTTGCTGCGTCACAGACCTGAAAGTCCGTTAATTTGGACTGTTTCGGCGGCTCGCTTTTTCCTTTTCCTGGTTTTCCAGCCTTAGGCTTCGCCGACATATCCTCGCCCAAATGCTGAGATACGTTCTGTCCCAAATGAGAGAGTTATTTGCCGATTTTTTTTCTCCAGGAGCAGAGCAGAGCGAGACACGTCCGTCCTACGTGGCAGCCATAACCGGAAGCCATAGATAATCTTTTTACATGGTTTATTATTATTCTTACTCTCATTAGCCCCATAATTAACATCTAAAGAAACAAATACAGGCAGGTGGTCACTAATATCATTTATTAGTATACCACTCACCATATTATATTCAATAATATTGGTAAAAATGTTGTCTATCAGGGTAATACAGTGTGTTGTTATTCTCGTAGGTTTTGTAATCTTTGGAAATAAGGTTAAGCTATACATTGTATCTAAAAAAATCTTCAGTTGGTTTGTGTTGTTTTGTTTTCATTAAATCTATATTAAAGTCACCACAAATAAAGATATCTTTTTGTCTTATTTTTGCATACATCTTTTCCATCCCATTTCTAAATTTTTCCATATCAGATCCCGGCGCTCTATATATACAACTTACTATTATGTTTTTTCTATTTTCCATCGTAATCTCAATGACTTATTGTTTGGCCCAGGAAACACGCACACAGGCTCAGGCAGATTTGAAAGCTTTATTAACAACAGTGTTTGTGTATGGATGCGTGTATGCGAGATGCGAGTGTGATGTGGGTGGAGGATGCAGGTCAGGACAGAGCAGCACGCCGTACGGCCAGGCAACCCTATAACGAGAGGAGAGCAGGGATTAGCTGGGCAACCACACAGAAGAGTGAGAGTGTTTTGTGCTTACTTGTAGTGACGCGGTGGCTGGCATTGCAAGGTCCCAAGCCTGAGACAGCGTCCTGCTGAGCGTCCGGGATATGCAGCAAGGTAGAGGAGCGGCGAGACGAGTGGGAGTGAGTCCGCCGCCGAGGAATCCACCTGTGCACAGGGGAAGGGCTGACAGGAGAAGGTAAGGCAATTACAGACAGCTTACGGGTCTAGGAGAGTAGTCAGCAGGCCTGAAGGAAAGGATGCTGCTGAGTTGAGTATGCAGGGAGACAGACGGCTCCAGGCCTGCAGCTCAGGGCAGGATGGAATAAATAGCTGCACACTAACGAGGAGCAGGTGTGCGCGCAGCTGAGGGGTGAAGCCCGTGAGCTGTGGGTGATGACAGTACTCCCCCCCCCACCAGCGCCTCCTGGCGCTGACTTACCTGGTGTGGTCCGGTGGAACTCACCGATGAGGTCTCGATCCAACAACCCACAAGAGCACCACCCAGGATCTCCACTCCGACCTTAACCTTCCCAATCCACCAGATATTGCAGCCCACGACCCCGACGGCAGGAGTCCAGGATGCAGTAACACACCCACGCCGGGTCACCGTCGATCATCCTAGGTGCAGAGGAGACCTAGGAGGAGGGCAGAGGTGAATTGGAAAGGACAGGCTTATCTTGGAAACGTGAAGGTGGGACACACACGAAAGGAGGGGGGGAGGGCCAAATGCACAGCCACCGGGTTTGATGATTTTAGAAATTGTGAAGGGGCCGAGGAACCTCGGTGCCAACTTCTTCTTGCCTCACCCTTCAGGTTGATGTCCTTGTACGAAAGCCAAACCCGCGGACGGCCACCTGGTAGGGCAGGAGCCGGCCTGCTGTGGCGATTGGCGGTGGAGCTGTTGCGCGCCACTGGTGCGTAAAAGCGCGTCCTTGGACTTGGTTCCACACTCTCCGGGCAGCGCTGATGTGCGCCTGGATGGAAGGGGACGGCTAGCTCACCCTCCTGCTCAGGAAAAACGGGGGGTCGTACCCAAGGACGCTTCAAAAGGCGACACCCCAGTAGCAGTGGACCGGGCCGAGTTATGGGCGTATTCCATCCCAGGTTAGGTAGGAGCTCCAGGACGAAGGATTAGAGGATGTTACGTCAGCGCAAGGCGGCCTCCAACTCCTGGTTCGTGCCTCGCACTGCCCGTTAGGACTGGGGGTGATAGCCAGAAGGAGAGACTGACTGTAGCCCCCAAGGCGCTGCTAAAAGCTCCTCCAAACCTGGTGACAAACTGCGGACTCCCGGTCCGAGACCATCGTCCAGTGGGATCCCATGCAGCCTGACGACATGCTGGACCAGAAGATCGGCCGTCTCACATGCCGAAGGGAGACCCCGAAGAGTCACAAAATGGGCGGCTTTGAGAATCTGTCCACAATAGTCAGAACCGTGGTCATAGGTGTTAGAGACAGGGAGTTCGGTGACGAAGTCAAGGGCGATGTGTGACCAGTGGGGGGGGCCTCCTGGGACTGGCCAGGGGCTGAGTAGACCCACAGGTGGAGGAGTTCTGGGACTTGCCGGTAGCGCACTGGGACAGGGCCCGGACATAGTTGGTCACGTCCTTCTGGAGACCCGCCACCAAAACGAGCGTTGCAGCCAACTCACCAGGTGGGTGATGCTGGGTGACAGGAGAGTTTTGGAGGTATGGGCCCAGTGGATCACTTCACCCCAAACCGCCGAAGGAACATAGAGCCTCCTCTCCGGCCCCCTGCCAGGATCCGGTGTCCGCCTCCTGAGCCTTCAGAATCTTGTTCTTGATGGACCAGGCAATCGCCCCCACGACGCACGAATCGGGCAGGAATGGTAATGTTCGGACTCTCGGGGACCTTCTGGGGCGAACTGTCTGGACAGAGGCGTTGGTAACCCAGTCTTCGAGCCTGGACGGTACGTGATGGTAAAGTTAAGCGAGTATAAAATAGTGACCAGCGCGCCTGGCGGGCATTCAGGTGCCTCGCTGACCTCAAGTACTCGTAATTTTTATGGTCCGTCCAGACCACAAAGGGCTGGCGGGCCGCCCTCTAACCAGTGACCGCAATCCTGTAGTGCGAGGCTTGACCGCGAGGAGCTCCCTGTTGACGACATCATAGTTGCGCTCTGCCTGATGATCTAGCTTCCTGAGAAAAAGGGCGCAGCGGGGCCGTTTGACACCATCCACCGGTGATCACTGGAGAGCACCGCTCCCACCCCCGTGTCGGACGCGTCGACCTACCACCATAGCACTGAATGTGCGGGATCAACCGTGGGTCAGGACCCGGGAGGACGAGAACTCCTCCTGGAGAGTCTTGAAAGGCTGTGGCCGCTTCCTCAGATCACTGAGAAGGGCACTTTCGATGACGTGAGGCGGTCAGGGGGGTAGACGATGGTGCTGTAGTTGGGAACAAAGCGCCGGTTAGAAGTTTGCGAACCCAATGAACTGCTGCACCTGCTTCCTGGAGGTAGGCGTGGGCCACTCGACCACCGCTTTAACCTTAGGCGGGGTCGGGGAGGATCTGAGTATGGGAGATCACGAACCCCAGGGAAGGAGGTGTCCGGGCGTAGAATTCACACTTCTCGGCCTTTATAAACTAGCGATTCTCCAGCAGATGTTGCAGGACCCGCCTCACATGGGCCTGGTGCTCCTCCCGTGATCTGGAGAAGATGAGTATGTCGTCGAGATAAACGAAGACGAATACTCCCAGGAAGTCCCGCAGAACATCGTTAATGAGACGCTGGAAGACGACAGGTGCATTGGTGAGCCCGAACGGCATCACGAGATATTCGAAGTGGCCGCTGGGTGTCCTAAAGGCCATCTTCCATTCGTCTCCCTCCCTGGATCCTAACGAGATGGTAAGCGCTGCGGAGGTCAAGCTTGGTGAACCAGGTCGCCCCCTGGAGGGAGTGGAAGGCAGTGTCCATGAGCGGGTAGTGTGTAGCGGTCCTTTATAGTGATGTCATTAAGCGCTCTGAAGTCGATACAGGGCGTAGGGACCCATCCTTCTTACCCACGAAGAAGAAACCCGCGCCAAGCGGGGGCGAGGAGGGGCGGATGATCCCACCGCTGAGTGACTCCTTAATGTAGGTGTCCATCGCCTTGCGTTTCGGTGCAGAGAGACTGTATAGGCGGCCAGACAGCAGGGGAGCCCCCGGTGCGGATGTTAATCGCACAGTCGTATGGTCGATGCGGAGGAAGGGACAAGGCTCTGGACTTACTGAATGCTGCCCCCAAGTCATGGAACTCCTGCGGCACTAGAGTCAGGGTCCAGGGGCTCAGGAAACCGGAGCCGGCGGAGGAGAGGATGGAGCACAAGCCGCCGACTGGAGGCAGGTGCCCAGGCAGAAGGTGCTCCAGGACAGGATGCTGCCGGTTCTCCAATCCAGGACAGGGTTATGCAGCCGCAGGCCAGGGGTAACCCAGAATGACACGGTCCGACAAGGAGGGCAGGACGTAGAGGGTCAGATCCTCCCTGTGGTTGCCGGAGATGATGATGGGAACTGGCTTAGTGCGGTGTGTAACTGTACCCATGGAAGAGCGTGAGAGCGTCACCAAGTTCAGGGGGTAGGCAGCAGTTGGCAGGGTATGCCCAAATGGGTTGCCAGGCTCTTAGAGATAAAATTCTGCTCTGCCCCAGAATCCACCAGTGCGTGAGTGGAATGCCCGGTGGAGTTGTGGCAGAAACATATGGGCAGTGTGCAGGAAGATAGGGGATTTGGCCGGTTAGAGTCCGCGAGCCCCCCCTACAGTGACTCGTGGACCTCCCCGTTTGGCTTAACCGGGCACAGCTCCATGGGATGCCAGTCATCTCCGCAATACATGCAAATACCCTGTTCCCGCTGGCGTTGTCTCTCCTCTAGAGGGAGCCTAGTGCGCCCGATGGCCATGGCCTCTGGTTCATCGGCGGACTCCGGAGCCGGTAACGCCAGGGGGCGCGACTGAGCTGGGCGGAGGGAAGCTCCGCGCGAGTGGCTGTCAGACTTCCGCTCCACAGCCCGCTCACGTAGCCTGTTGTCCAGGCTAATCGTGAGTGAGATCAACTCAGAGAGTCGCCCTGGGAGATCCCAACTGGCTAGCTCATCCCTCTGACCAGAATTGAGGCTGTGGAGGAAAATGCTGCAGAGAGAAGCCTCTCCCCAGCCCACTTCCTCCGCTGCCACCCGGAAGTCGACTGCGTATTCCGCCGCTGACCGGCCTCCCAGTTGGAGACCAAGGAGCCAATCAGCGAGGACGCTGTCGAGACGGGAATGATCAAAGACTTCTAAAAAGTCCCGCACGAACCGGTCATACGAGAGGTTTGCGTAGCTGGGCTTCGTCATTACAGCGTAAGCCCAAGCTAACGCTCGCCCCTCGAGAAGATTAGCCATGTACCCGATTCGGCTATGGTCTGAGGGAAAATCTCCGGGAACGCGCAGAAACACCGACTCACACTGCAGGATAAACCCCTTCGCTCCACCGAGTCTCCCGTTGAAGCGAGCAGGGGTTGGAATGGGTGTGAGACGGGTTGGCACTCCCGAGCTAGGCTGGCCAGCTGTGGAGGCAACCGGAGCCGCAACGCCAAGAGGACCCGGAGGGAAAGCCCGCGGAGGGTCCAGGCGGTCTAACCGGTTAGTAATTAAGGTCAGTTGGTTTAATATCACCTGCTGTTGATGAGCTATCATATCCACCCAAGCCTCAAGGGTGGAAAAACGACGTGCGAGCCCACTGTCCGCTGGGCCGCTTTGCTGGAGCCGTACTGACATATTGTTCGGCCCAGGAAACACGCACGCAGGCTCAGGCAGATTTGAAAGCTTTATTAACAACAGTGTTTGTGTATGGATGCGTGTATGCGAGATGCAAGTGTGATGTGGGTGGAGGATGCAGGTCAGGACAGAGCAGCACGCCGTACGGCCAGGCAACCCTATAACGAGAGGAGATCAGGGATTAGCTGGGCAACCACACAGAAGAGTGAGAGTGTTCTGTGCTTACTTGTAGTGACGCGGTGGCTGGTGTTGGCAAGGTCCCGAGCCTGGGAGACAGCGTCCTGCTGTGCGTCCGGGATGATGCAGCAAGGTAGAGGAGCGGCGAGACAAGGGGGAGTGAGTCCGCCGCCGAGGAATCCACCTGTGCACAGGGGAAGGCTGACAGGAGAAGGAAAGGCAATTACAGACAG
Source organism: Pholidichthys leucotaenia (assembly GCA_020510985.1). Taxonomy (NCBI): domain Eukaryota; kingdom Metazoa; phylum Chordata; class Actinopteri; order Cichliformes; family Pholidichthyidae; genus Pholidichthys; species Pholidichthys leucotaenia. Next base: position 31,873,610 of record CM035848.1, read on the forward strand.
CTTACATGTCTAGAAGAGTAGTCAGCAGGCCTGAAGGAAAGGATGCTGCTGAGTTGAGTACGCAGGGAGACAGACGGCTCCAGGCTGCAGCTCAGGGCAGGATGGAATAAATAGCTGCGCACTAACGAGGAGCAGGTGTGCACGCAGCTGAGGTGGAAGCCCGTGAGCTGCGGGTGATGACACTCAATTGTTAAATATTCCATACTTTCATTCACTGTTGATGTCATGCTGTCCACTTTTTTACTTTTTAATTTTCTATCAACATACAGTGCTACCCCGCCACCACTTTTACATTTCCTATTTTGTGTGTACATCTCATATCCATATAGTTCAAAATTTACATCTTTTTCTTCATTAATCCATGTTTCACTTATTGCAATAATCCTAAATGGTGTGTTAAATTGATTTAAAAACTCCTTAATACTATCAAAGTTTGCATAGAGACTCCTACTATTAATATGTATTATTGTCAATGTCTGATCCAAATTCATAATTCCATTTAATTGTTGTTCATCATAATAAACACGCTTATTATTAATATGATTAAAATAGTTATTGTCTGGGTCAGTATCTCCTAAAATGCCTTGTGGTTGCTGTTCAGTATTGACAAAGATTCCAGCTTCAATTTGCCCTAATACACTTCCATTATTAAATGAGGAAGGATGACTGGTTAAAGTACTAATTGTAGAAGAGCTGGAAATAACGAGGCGGTTTTGTATCACAAAAGCAGAGTCTTTAATGAACAACTCTTCTATCTTGTCTCATCATGGTGCAGAGCTTGGCAGAAGGCAAAGAGGAAGAATTCTGCCCAGCTCGCTGGTTAAATACAGGCACACATCCAAGACATGCAAAACACAAGCTGAAATCCCCCGTTATCTAAATCCCCATTAGTCCTGTTAACTCCTCCCTCCGTCTTGGGAGGTGATGGGAAAACCTCTCCTCGCCTAAGGGGGTGAAGGTGTCAAGTCTGTTGCCATGGCGTCCTGTGACATCATTGGTCTTCACACGGCGGTGAGATTCCTTTGTCCTTTCAGAGGTGTGAAATTCCTTTGCATATGTTGCCCCACACATTTCCACATGCTCTAACGTATGCAGGTATGGAATATATGAGTAATATACTGTATACCACAGGCCCCCCAAACAACTAGGAAAGGACACAGAAAGATTCACAGTCTAGGGTAATTACTAAGACATACTACGTGTTACAGCTGTTGTCACAGAAGAAACTTCCAAGCAGCCATGCTCCTAAGAGAGTTCAGTGAAAATATAACAGCATAGTATAATCATAAGTCAGTCCTAAACTGTTGCGGCACAATTAGCGAAAAATTGCAGAGTGTTGTAATCAGTCCTTGTGCAGTCTGGGTTTCAATCTTCTCCCAAAGCTGCTGTAGGCTGGTTTAGGCGTCCTGCTGGGACCTTGTTGTGAGGAATCTGCAGTGTGGGAAGGAGAGAGATTATCTGTTCCCTGCCTGGGGGCTGAGACTTTTTCCTTGGGGGGTCTACCTCGCCGAGGTGCTCGCGCCAACTGTGCAGGTTCGTCTCTCAACAAGAAGGCAGGTTTGAGTCTGTCAATGCTGACCGTTTCATTTCTATCCCCATAATCAAGCACAAAGTGTTTGTCACCATTTTCCAGCACTCTGAACGGGCCATCGTATACTGGGCGTAACGTTGGTTTAAGGGCTTCATGCTTAACAAAAACAAACTCGGCGTTTTTTAAAGTTTGAGGAACAAAAACTCGCGGAAAGGAGTGATGAGCTGGACCGTGTAGAGAGTCCGGTCCGTTACTGCCTAAAAACCTTGGGACTGGGAGGTGCCCTGGTTCCGGGTTTTCTGGTAAAAATTCACCTGGTAGTCTGATAGGCTGAGCAAAGACTAATTCTGCAGGGGAAGCGTCTAAATCCTCTTTAGGTGCCGCACGCAACCCCAATAAAACCCAGGGAAGTTTATTTACCCAATTTGTGTCCGTTAATGAGGCTCTGAGGGCGGCCTTTAAGGACCTGTGAAAACGCTCGCATAACCCATTAGCCTGAGGGTGATAAGCGGTGGTACGGTGAATTGTTGCCCCTAAACTGTTGGACATGGCTGACCAGAGCTCTGAGACAAATTGAGGCCCCCTATCTGACGTGATGTCTGATGGGACGCCGAAACGTGCCACCCAATTTGTTAGAAAAACGCGAGCGACTTCCTCCGCTGTAGTTGCCGCTAGAGGGACTGCCTCTGGCCAGCGCATGGTGCGGTCTATCATTGTTAGCAGGTGTGTGAAACCCTGGGAGGAAGGCAGCGGCCCCACGAGGTCGACATGAATGTGGTCGAACCTTCTAGCAGGGATGGGAAAAGGCTCCTGAGGGGCTTTTGTGTGTTTGTGTACTTTGGCGCCCTGACAAGGAATGCAAGTTTTTGCCCATTCTTTTACGTTTTTGCGCAGGCCTGGCCACACAAACTTTTCAGCAACCATTTTGACCGAGGCGCGCACACCTGGGTGCGCAAGGGAGTGAATTGCGTCGAAAATACGGCGGCGCCAAGCAGCCGGTACTAACGGGCGAGGTCGGCCGGTTGAAACATCGCATATTAGGTGGGGCACGCCGTCGCACAACCCTTTTTCCTCCAGCCTTAACCCTGTTGGTCCAGACAGGAGCGCGCGCACGTCCGCATCACTACCTTGTTCTTCCGCCATGGCTGCATAATCTATCCCTTCATGGATAGGTGCTGCATATGTGTTTGCGTTAGAGAAAAGCTCAGCTGCTGAAGCAGTGTAATGTGTCTCCTCGTGCTCTGGCGGTGCCACAGCGCGAGAGAGACAGTCCGCTACTACGTTAAGTTTGCCCGCTACATGTCGAATGTCTGTGGTGAACTCTGAAATCGCAGCTAGCTGTCTTTGTTGTCTGCCCGACCAAGGTTCTGAAATTTTAGCCATAGCAAAAGTGAGCGGTTTATGGTCCACAAAAGCCGTGAAACTCCGCCCTTCTAACCAAAACTGGAAGTGGCGGATGGATAAATGGAGCGCCAGCAGCTCCCTGTCAAAAGTGCTGTACTTGCGTTCCGTCGGGTTTAGCGATTTGCTAAAAAATGCTAAAGGTTGCAAGACCCCCTTGACAAGTTGTTCTACAACTGCCCCTATGGCCAAGTCTGAAGCATCTGTGGTTAGAGCAATGCGGGCCGAGGGATCTGGATGGACTAACATTGTGGCGTTAGCTAGGGCATTTTTAACTTCCGCAAAAGCGCGTCCGCGTTCCGGGGTCCATTCGACCGCGTTGGAAGCTCTCTTTTTTTTGAGCGCGTCATACAGGGGCTGCATGAGCTGAGCTGCATGAGGGAGGAAACGGTTGTAAAAATTAACCATCCCCAAAAATTCCTGTAGCGATTTGACCGTTTGGGGCCGTGGAAAACCTTCTATCGCATGAATTTTGTCTGGAAGCGGAACTGCCCCTTTCGGGGAGACTCTGTGTCCCAAAAAATCAATTTGCGATACGCCGAATTTGCATTTGGCTGGATTAATTATTAATCCGTGCTCTTCTAGCCTCTGAAAAACGGCAGTGAGATGCTGCTCGTGCTCTTCCTCCGATGAGCTGGCTACCAGCATGTCGTCGAGGTAGACGAAAACAAAGGGGAGGTCACGTAAGACTGCGTCCATCATACGCTGAAAAGTCTGAGCAGCACCTTTGAGGCCGAAAGGCATTCGCAGGAATTCAAAAAGGCCGAAAGGGGTTATAACCGCTGTTTTAGGAATGTCTTCAGCTCGGACTGGAACTTGGTGATAACCGCGGACTAAGTCTATTTTTGAAAAAATGCGCGCACCCGCTAAATGTAGTGAAAAGTCCTGTATGTGAGGAATGGGGTAGCGGTCATGCGCTGTAGCGTTGTTTAATCTGCGGTAATCTCCGCACGGTCTCCAAGAACCGTCGGATTTCGGAACCATATGAAGTGGTGAAGCCCAAGGGCTCTTTGAACGTCGGACAATGCCTAATTTTTCAAGAGCTGCAAATTCGTCCCTTGCTATGTTGAGCTTGGCCGCGTCTAAGCAGCGAGCTTTGGCAAAAACGGGAGGTCCCGTTGTTGGAATGAAGTGCTTAACCCCGTGTTTGGCTACAGTGGCTGAGAATTCGGGGGTTGTGAGTGCTGGAAATTGGGTGAGGAGTTGCTCAAACTTACCTCCTGCCATAGTGACGTTGGCCTGCACAGGTGGTGGAGAGACTCGAGCTGAGCAAGGAATAGAAGCAAAAGACAATGCATTAACCAGGCGCCTATTTGCTAGATCAACTAATAACCCATGTGCACACAGAAAATCTGCGCCTAACAAGTTAAAACTCACCGCCGCTACAACAAATGTCCATCTGTAGCTGCGGCCGTGAATGAGGAGATGCAGGCTCTTTTCCCCGAACGTGTCGATGTCCGAGCCGTTGGCTGCCACTGCTCCATTGCCCCGGGTGCCCATGGCTCGATCTGCGTGGGAGGGCATGACGAAACTCAGCTGGGCTCCTGTGTCGATGAGGAACTGCTTGCCTGTGTGTCCATCCGTCACGTATAACAGCTTATTTTTCTCGCCGAGAACCGCTGCTGTTAACGGCCCTCGGCTTTGGTGTTTCCCAACATCGTAAACTTGCAGGGGGGGAACACATTTCCGGGATTTCTCGGCGAAGCGGTGATGATAATAACAGACGTCATTCTGTTTGTTGCGCTTGGGCCGCGCTGCTGTCACCGTGGGTTGAGCCTGCTCCGTGGTTTGTGACTCTCCAAGGTTCGGGGCGTCAGTTTTGAGGTCTGCGGATGCCGCTGTGGGTGTCCAATCTCTGCAGGCGTTGACGAGTCGATAAGCTTCGTTGGCCAGCGTGCGGAAGTCCTGATGATTGTTGCACTTCATACTGGCGAGTGTCCCTCTCATGTGTGGTGGTAGCGTGCTGAGGAAAATAAATTGAAAGAGGAAATTATCATTGTCCTCCTCCTTGAGCTGCAGTAAATCCTCCATGAGGGTCTTTGGATTGCCCCCTCTGTGGCCGTAGACTGCCAGGATTTTTTCGGCTCTTTCTTCCACCGACGGGACGTAATTCGCCACGATGGTCGCCTTGAGTGTCTCATACTTGTCCCGGGCCGGTGGTCGCTGGATCAAGCTTCGCACACACCTCGAAGTGGCGGAGTCGAGTTTGGAGACGATATGGTAGAACTTAGTATCGTCTGCCGTGATGCCCGCCAGTATGAACTGGGCTTCGGCTTGGAGAAACCAAGAGGCCGGGTCTTCTCGCCAGAAATCTGGCAGTTTAACAGCGACGGCGTTTGTGCACATCATCACTGTTGTGCCCGCCGGGTGAGAGTGCCTTGCCTCGGCTCTCACGGCGGTGCTGGAGCTCGGTTGAGCTCTCTCAGTACCCTCTGCCGGGGGGAACAGCTGTCTGCTTGTTCCCTCGTCTGCGTTGTCGCTGGCGTAAGTCAGATTCGCCGCGGATGAGTCGCTTGAAGAACGCCTCAGGTCCATACTCGCGTCAAGGTCACCAGTGTAGAAGAGCTGGAAATAACGAGGCGGTTTTGTATCACAAAAGCAGAGTCTTTAATGAACAACTCTTCTATCTTGTCTCATCATGGTGCAGAGCTTGGCAGAAGGCAAAGAGGAAGAATTCTGCCCAGCTCGCTGGTTAAATACAGGCACACATCCAAGACATGCAAAACACAAGCTGAAATCCCCCGTTATCTAAATCCCCATTAGTCCTGTTAACTCCTCCTTCCGTCTTGGGAGGTGATGGGAAAACCTCTCCTCGCCTAAGGGGGTGAAGGTGTCAAATTTGTTGCCATGGCATCTTGTGATGCCCATGTCATTGGTCTTCACACGGCGGTGAGATTCCTTTGTCCTTTCAGAGGTGTGAAATTCCTTTGCATATGTTGCCCCACACATTTCCACATGCTCTAACGTATGCAGGTATGGAATATATGAGTAATATATACCACATAATCATAAATTAATCATGTGCAGTCCAATCTGTCAGTGTCTACACCTACACTACTGCATCAAACTTGCAACTACAAGTATTACTGCTCTACTTTCTGTATGTAGGATTGCTGGGTTTCATCGCTTATCTTTATTTGCATGATGGGAAGTCTGGGTCTATCTTTAATCGCCACTTGCACTATGGGTAGCATTACTGTACATAGACTGCTGTTGTTGTTTTTCCAGCCTTATTCCTTCTTCTTTTTTAAATATTGCACACACCACTGAAGAGATAAAGAAACGCTATTTCAATTCTCCTGTATATCCTGCACCTATAGAAGTATTGACAAATAAAATCTTTGAATCTTTGAACAATATAACTGTCCAGCCTGAGCTGTCCCTCTGATATACTCATTCCTAATCCTGTCCCTTCTAGTCACTCCCAGTGAGAATCTCAGCATCTTCAACTTTTCCATCTCCAGCACACCTCCTGTCTTTTTGTCACCGCCACCGTCTCTAAACCATACATCATAGCAGGTCTCACTACTGTCTTGTAAATCTTCCCTTCCACTCTAGCTGCTATCTTTCTGTCACAAATCACCCCCGACACTTGTCTCCACCCACTCCAACCTGCTTGCACTCTCTTCTTCACCTCTCTTGTGCATTTTCCATTGCTTTAGATGGTTGACCCCAGGTATTTAAACTCATCTACTTTCACTACTTCTACTCCTTGCATCTTCACCGTTACACCTGCCTCCCTCTCATTCACACTAATGATTTCTGTTTCACTTCTACTGACTTTCATTCCTCTTCTCTCCAGAGCATATCTCCACCTCTCCAGGTTCTGTTCCACCTGCTCCCTACTCTCAATATAGATCACAATGTCATCTGCAAACGTCATGTTCCACAGAGACGCCTGCCTGACCTCGTTTGTCAGCTTGTCCATCACCATGGAAACAAGAAAGGGCTCAGAGCCAATCCTTAACCCATTAAGGTTCTGCCCAACCGTTTGGTTGACCACACTTTGAGTCACAATATCTCATTGAATAATGCATTGAGCTTAACTCAACCTGAATGAGCCATCTCTGCCACTTGGTTTAGTTGCGCTACGCTAAAAAAAATCCTCTGTAGCACTGCGTGTTTGAGCAGTCCCTAACCCTAACCCATGAGCAAATTCTAGTCATTTGTTGAAGAAAATTAGCAATTTATTTGACTTGTTCTCAATGTTTTTTGTATGCATTTAAAGGTATATAATACTTTTACTATGAACAGACCTCCGCCTTTGACCGCCACCTAATCCATATAGCACCGGACCCCCATGATCCCTCCTGCAGGTGGTGAGCCCTCTGGAGGGCAGACCCATGTAACTCCTTCGGGCTGAGCCCGGCCGGGTCCCATGGGTGGAAACCCGGCCACCAGACGCTAGCCTTCGAGCCCTTCCCCCAGGCCTGGCTCCAGGGTGGGGCCCCGGTAACCCCATACCGGGCGGGGAACACTGAATCCTTGAAATACAATTTATCATGAGAGTCTGTTGGATCGTTCTTAGTCTGGCCCTTCACCCAGGACCAGTTTGTCTTGGGAGACCCTATCAGAGGCAAATTGCCCCGGACAACATAGCTCCTGGGATCACTGGGGCACGCAAACCCCCCCACCACGATAAGGTGACGATCCATGACGTACCAACTGGCTTTTGGTACGTGGAATGTCACCTCTCTGGTGGGGAAGGAACCTGAGCTGGTGTACGAGGTTGAGAGATACCGGCTAGATATAGTCGGCCTCACCTCAACACACAGCTCCGGTTCCGGAACCAGTCTTCTGGAGAGGGGCTGGAGCTTGGTCTTTTCTGGAGTTGCCCCGGGTGAGAGGCGACGAGCAGGGGTGGGTATTCTTGTATCGCCCCACCTTGCTGCCTCTATATAGGAGTTTTCCCCGGTGGACGAAAGGGTTGCTTCCCTGCGCCTTCGGGTTGGGAAACGGGTCCTGACCATCATTTGTGCCTATGCACCAAATGATGTTTCAGAGTACCCACCCTTTTTAGAGTCTGTGACTGGGGTGCTGGAGGGTGCTCCTCTTGGAGACTCCATTGTCCTACTGGGGGACTTCAATGCGCACGTGGGCAATGACAGTGAAACCTGGAGGGGGGTGATTGGGAGGAACGGCCTGCCCGATCTGAACCTGAGTGGTGTTCAGTTATTGGACTTCTGTGCTAACCACAGTCTGTCCATAACGAACACCATGTTCAAGCATAAGGGTGTCCATATGTGCACCTGGCACCAGGACACCCTAGGTCGCAGGTCGATGATCGATTTTGTTATCGTATCATCAGACCTGCGACCATATGTCTTGGACACTCGAGTAAAGAGGTGCAGAGCTGTCAACTGATCACCACCTGGTGGTGAGTTGGATCCGATGGCAGGGGAGGAAGCCATTCAGACCTGGTAGACCCAAACGTATAGTGAGGGTGTGCTGGGAGCGTCTGGCTGAGGCCCCTGTCCGGGAGGTCTTCAACTCCCACCTCCGGAAGAACTTCAACCACATTCCGAGGGAGTCTGGAGACATGGAGTCTGAATGGGCCATGTTCTCCACCTCTGTTGTTGAAGCGGCGGCCCAGAGCTGCGGCCGCAAGGTGGTCGGTGCATCTCGTGGTGGCAAGCCCCGAACCAAGTGGTGGACACCAGTGGTGAGGGGGGCCATCAAGCTGAAGAAGGAGTCCTATCAAGCTTGGTTGGCTTGTGGGACTCCCGAAGCAGCTGAGGCGTACCGGCAGGCCAAGCGGAGTGCAGCTCGGGTGGTTGCTGAAGCAAAAACCCGGGTATGGGAGGAGTTCGGTGAGGCCATGGAACAAGACTTTCGGTCGGCCTCAAAGAGATTCTGGCAAACTGTCCGGCGGCTCAGGAGGGGAAAGCAGCTCCCCGTCCACACTGTGTATGGTGCTGACGGGACACTGTTGACTTCGACTGGGGATATCGTCGGGCGGTGGAAGGAATACTTCGAGGATCTCCTCAATCCCACTGATATGCCTTCCACAGAGGAAGCGGGGTTTGGGGACGAGGGGGATGACTCGCCTATCACAGGGGCTGAGGTCGCCAAGGTGGTTAAAAATCTCCTTGGTGGCCGGGCCCCAGGGGTGGACGAGATTCGCCTTGAGTACCTCAAGGCCCTGGATGTTGTTGGGTTGTCATGGTTGACACGCCTCTGCAACATTGCATGGAGGTTGGGGGCAGTGCCTTTGGCATGGCAAACCGGGGTGGTGGTTCCTCTCTTCAAAAAAGGGGACCGGAGGGTGTGCTCCAACTTTAGAGGGATCACACTCCTCAGCCTCCCTGGGAAGGTCTATGCCAAGGTACATGTGTTTTGTGGACTTGGAGAAGGCATTTGACCGCGTCCCTCGGGGATTTTTGTGGGGGGTGCTTCGGGAGTATGGGGTATTGGGCTTGTTGTTACAAGCTATTTGGTCTCTGTACGACCGTTGTGAGAGTTTGGTTCGTATTGCCAACACTCGGTCGGAGTTATTCCCAGTGAGAGTTGGACTCCGCCAGGGCTGCCCTTTGTCACCAATCCTGTTCATAATTTTTATGGACAGGATTTCTAGGCGCAGCCAGGGAATGGAGGGTGTCATGCTTGGTGACCACAGGATCTCATCTCTGTTGTTTGAAGATGATGTCCTGTTGGCTTCATCCAGCAATGACCTACAGCTCTTGCTGGGACGGTTTGCCGCTGAGTGTGAAGCGGCTGGGATGAGAATCAGCACCTCCAAGTCCGACTCCATGGTCCTCAGCCGGAAAAAGGTGGATTGTCCTCTCCGGGTTGGGGACAGGCTCCTGCCCCAAGTGGAGGAGTTTAAGTATCTTGGGGTCTTGTTCACGAGTGAGGGGAAAATGGAGCGAGAGATCGACAGACGGATTGGAGCAGCATCTGCAGTGATGCGGACGTTGTACCGGTCTGTTGTGGTGAAGAGGGAGCTTAGTTCTAAGGCAAAGCTGTCGATTTACCAGTCAATCTACGTTCCTACTCTCATCTATGGTCACGAGCTTTGGGTAATGACCGAAAGAACGAGACCGCGGATACAAGCGGCTGAAATGAGCTTTCTCCGTAGGATTGCTGGACTCACCCTCAGAGATAGGGTGAGGAGCTCAGTCATCCGGGAGAGGCTCAGAGTAGAACCGCTGCTCCTCCACATTGAAAGGAGTCAGTTGAGGTGGTATGGGCATCTGATTAGGATGCCTCCTGGACGCCTCCCACTTGAGGTGTTTCAGGCACGTCCCACTGGGAGGAGACCCTGGGGCAGACCCAGGACTCGGTGGAGAGACTATGTCTTCCAGCTGGTCTGGGAACGCCTTGGTATCCCCTCTGAAGAGCTGGAGCAGGTGGCTGGGGAGAGGGAAGTCTGGGCTTCTCTGCTTGAACTGCTGCCTCCGCGACCCGGACCTCCGGAAAAGCGGTAGAAGATGGATGGATGGATGAACAGACCTCTCAACCATTTGGTAGAGGCCTATATCTAAAAAACTGTGGGGTCTGATTTTGGAAAAACAGTTGATTGTTGTTATTGCTATCCTAAGTGAGTAAAAAATGCAAAGAAAGCATTTTTCCATTGTTTTTTTCTTGGTGCGGACCTTAAAGGGCTAATGTAATCCCACCCCTACACTGAATCCATCTGTCACTCCTACAGCACATCTCATCACCATCTCGCTGTCCTCATACATGTCTTGCACCACCCTCACATACTTCTCTGCCACTCCTGACTTTCTCATACAGTACCACACTTCCTCTTTTGGCACCCTATCATCTGCTTTCTCTAGATCCACAAAAACACAGTGCAACTCCTTCTGACCTTCTCTGTACTTCTCCATCAGCACTCTTAGAACAAACATTGCATCTATAGTACTCTTTGTTGGCATGAAACCGTACTGCTGCTCACTGATTGTCACCTCACCTCTTAACCTGGCTTCAACAACTCTTTCACATATCTTCATAGTGTGGCTGATCAACTTTATGTCTTTGCAGTTACTACAGCTCTGAGCATCACCTTTGTTATTGAAAATTGGTACCAAAATGCTTCTTCTCCACTCCTAAGGCATCCTCTCACTCTTCAAGATTGTGTTAAACAATTTGGTTAAAAAGTCCACTGACGTCTCTCCTAAACATCTCCATACCTGCACAGGTATGTCATCTGGACCAACCGCCTTTGCATTCTTCATCGTCTTCATAGCTGCCCTCACTTGCGCCTTGCTAATCCTCAGGACTTCATTGTTCACCATCTTTCCTTCATCCATCCTCCTCTCTTTTTCATTTCCTTTATTCATCAGCTCCTCAAAGTACTCCTTCCACCTTCTCAACACACTCTCATCACTTGTTAGTACATTATCTTTTCTGTCCTTAATCAACCTAACCTTCTGTACATCCTTTCCAGCTCGAGCTCTCTGTGTAGCCAGTCAATACAAGTCCTTTTCTCCTTCCTTAGTGTTTAACCTTTCATACAACTCACTATATGCCTTTTCCTTTGCCACCTCACTCTTTGCCATGCGCCTCAATTCCAAATACTCCTATGTTTTTCATCTCCCTGACTACCCCACATTTTCTTTGCTAACCTCTTCCTTTGAATATTTTCCTGTACCTCCTCATTCATCCACCAAGTCTCCTTGTCTTCCTTCCTCTGTCCACTGGATACACCATGTACCTTTCTACCCATTTCCCTCAATACTTTTGCTGTACTTTCCCAGTCATCTTTCCTTCCACCCAGAGCCAGTATCAACTCCCTCCTGAACTCTGTGTGACCTTCTTCCTTCTGTAACTTCCTCCACTTAATCTTTGGTTCTGCCTTCACTCTCTTCTTCTTGCTTGCTTTCTAAAGCCATCCTACAGACTACCATCCAATGCTGTAAAGCTGCATTCTCCCCTGTCACCACCTTGCAGTCTCCTATCTCTTTCAGATTTCTCCTTCTGCATAAAATGCAGTCCACTTGTGTGCACCTTACTCCACTCTTGTAAGTCACCCTATGTTCCTCTCTGTTCTTGAAGTATGTGTTCACCACAGCCATTTCCATCCTCTTAGCAAAATCCACAACCATGTCTTTCCACATTTCACCCCTTAAAACCATACCTATCCAGAGCCTCCTCATCACCTCTGTTCCCGTCACCTACATGTTCATTAAAGTCCGCTGCAATCACCACTCGCTCCCCCTGGAAACAATCTCTACCACTTCATCCCAACTTACTCTAGAATTCCCCTTTCTCTTCTACCTGACATACAACTTGTGGGGCATATACACTGACAACATTTAACATCACACCTTCAACTTCTTGTTTCAAACTCATGATTCTGTCTGAGGGGGCAGCCCTGGCGGAGTCCAACTCTCACTGGAAATGAGTCCAATCGAGTGTTGGCAATACGAACCAAACTCTCACAACTGTTGTACAGAGACCAAATAGCTCGTAACAACAAGCCCGAAATCCCATACTCCTGAAGCACCCCCCACAAAAAACCACGAGGGACACGGTCGAATGCCTTCTCCAAGTCCACAAAACACATGTAAACTGGTTGGGCAAACTCTCACAAACCCTCAAGGATTCTTGAGAGGGTAAAAAGCAGGTCCAATATGCCACGGCCAGGACAAAAACCACATTGCTCCTCTTGAATCCGAGATTCGACCAACGGCTGGACTTTCCTCTCCAGTACCTTGGCATAGACCTACCCAGGGAGGCTGAGGAGTGTGATCCCTCTAAAGTTGGAGCACACCCTACGGTCCCCTTTTTTGAAGAGAGGAACCACCACCCCGGTTTGCCATGCCAGGGGCACTGCCCCCGGCCTCCACACAATGTTGCAGAGGCGTGTCAACCATGACAGCCCTACAACATCCAGGGCCTTGAGGTACTCAGGGCGAATCTCGTCCACCCCCGGGGACCGACCACCAAAGAGATTTTTAACCACCTTGGTGACCTCAGCCCCTGTGATAGGCAACTCGTCCCCCTCGTCCACAAGCCCTGCTTCCTCTGTGGAAGGCGTATCAGTGGGATTGAGGAGATCCTCGAAGTATTCCTTCCACTGCCCAACAGTATCCTCGGTAGAAGTCAGCAGCTCCTCATCCGCACCATACACAGTGTGGACAGGGAGCTGCTTCCCCCTCCTGAGCCGCTGGACAGTTTGCCAGAATTTCTTTTAGGCTGACCAAAAGTCTTGTTCCATGGCCTCACCGAACTCCTCCCATACCTGAGTTTTTGCTTCAGCAACCACCCGAGTTGCACTCTGCTTGGCCTGCCGGTACACCTCAGTTGCTCTGGGAGTCCCACAAGCCAACCAAGCTTGATAGGACTCCTTCTTCAGCTTAATGGCCCCCCTCACCACTGGCGTCCACCACTTGGTTTGGGCGTTGCCACCACGGGATGCCCCAACAACCTTGCGGCCACAACTCTGGGCTGCTGCTTCAACAATGGAGGTGGAGAACATGGCCCATTCAGACTCCATGTCTCCAGACTCCCTCGGAATGTGGTTGAAGTTCTTCCGGAGGTAGGAGTTGAAGACCTCCAGGACAGGGCCCTCAGCCGGACGTTCCCAGCACACCCTCACCATACGTTTCCTCATTCCCAGTGAGAGATCGGAGTGGTGGCTCAGTTGGTGGGGCCCTCTGATTCTACATATGGGGTGTGTGTCATTAACACTGTAGACAGGAAAAACACAATCTCGTTCTTCTGTACATGATTGGTTGTATGGTTGAATGATAATAAAGGGTGATTAAATTAAAATTAAAAGAGGGACTCTGCCAGGGCTGCCCTTTGTCACCGATCCTGTTCATAATTTTTATGGACAGGATTTCTAGGCACAGCCAGGGAACGGAGGGTGTCATGCTTGGTGATCACAGGATCACATCTCTGTTGTTTGCAGATGATGTTGTTCTGCTGGCTTCATCCAGCAATGACCTATAGGTCTTACTGTGATGGTTTGCCACTGAGTGTGAAGCAGCTGGGATGAGAATCAGCACCTCCAAGTCCGAGTCCATGGTCCTCAGCCAGAAAAAGGTGGATTGCCCTCTCTGGGTTGGGGACAGGCTCCTGCCCCAAGTGGAGGAGTTTAAGTATCTTGGGGTCTTATTCACGAGTGAGGGGAGACTGGAGCAAGAGATTGACAGATAGATGGGAGCAGCATCTGCATTGATGCAGACATTGTACCGGTCTGTTGTGATGAAGAGGGAGCTGAGCTCTAAGGCAAAGCTGTTGATTTACCAGTCAACCTACGTTCCGACCTTCACCTATGGTCACGAGCTTTGGGTAATGACCGAAAGAACGAGATCACGAATACAAGTGGCTGAAATGAGCTTTCTTCGTAGGATCACTGGACTCACCCTCAGAGATAGAGTGAGGAACTCAGTCATCTGGGAGAGGCTCAGAGTAGAACCGCTGCTCCTACACATTGAAAGGAGCCAGTTGAGGTGGTATGGGCATCTGATCAGGATGCCTCCTGGACGCCTCCCTCTTGAGGTGTTTCAGGTACATCCCTCTGGGAGGAGACCCCGGGGCAGACCCAGGACTTGCTGGAGAGACTATGTCTCCCATCTGGCCTGGGAATGACTTGGTATCCCCTCTGAAGAGCTGGAGCAGGTGGCTGGGGAGAGGGAAGTCTGGGCTTCTCTGCTTGAACTGCTGCCTCCGTGACCCAGACCTCCGGAAAAGCGGTAGAAGATGGATGGATGGATGGATAGATGGATGGATGGATTGATGGATTCTGTCTGATCCCCTCTTTACCTCCTGAACACTCTTCACATACTCTTTCTTCAAGATTACCCCTACCCCAATTCTCTTCCTATCTACACCATGGTAGAACAGTTCTTGAACACACAGTATATGTACCTTTTTTCTCCCCATCATCAGCTAACTCTCTGCCTTTACCAGTCATAGTCCCTACATTTAAAGTCCCTACTCTCACCTCCACACTTCTACCCTTCCTTTTCTCTGTCTGCCTCCAAATATGTCTTCACTCTCTCCTCCTCCTTATTCTTTCACCAACAGTTGCTCAATTTCCCTGAATATTTACAGCGGGGAAAAAGTAAGTATTGAGCACGTCAACATTTTTCTCCTTAAACATACAGTATTTCTGATGGAGCCATTGACCTGACATTTTCTACAAATATCAGTAACAACCCAAGTAATCCATACATACAAAGAAATCAAGGCAACTGTGTTCGCAAAAAAGTTATATTTAATAAAGTGGAATGACACAGGGAATAAGTATTGAACACATGAGGAAAAAGATTTGCAAAAAGGCATAGAAAGCCAAGAAACCAGCTGAAATCCATCAGAATTTCAGAAACCATCCCATCCCCCATCAGTCCAAATTAATTTCAGCTGGTAAAGTCCTGACTGATAGCCTTTAAAAAGGTCTGTGAATATCAGATTGTCATACCACAAAGAACTCATGATGGGTTGAAGCAAAGAGCTCTCTCTAGACTGTTGCAACCTTATTGTTGCAAAACATTATGATGGCATTGGTTACAGGTACATTTCTAAACTGCTGAATGTTCCAGTGAGCACATCATTCGGAATTAGAAAGAACATCATTTTACCATAAACTGGCTATGACCAGGAGCTCCTCGCAAGATTCCTGACAGAGGAGTCAAAAGAATAATCAGAAGAGTTACTCAAGAGCTAAAGACTAGTTGTGGAGAGCTCCAGAAAGACCTGGGGTTAGCAGGTACTGCTGTTTCAAAGAAAACAAAGTAATGCACTCAACCAACATGGGTTCTATGCTCGCTCATCTCGCAAGAGTCCACTGCTGAAGAAAAAGCATGCTGAAGCTTGTTTAAAGTCACGGTGGAACAGTGGTTAGCACTGTGGCAGCACAGCAGCTCACAGCAACTCACCCTTGGCCATGGGATCTCGGGTTCAATCCCACCCCCTGATCAAGGGTGATCTTTCTGTGTGGAGTTGGCATGTTCTCCCTGTGTCTGCATGGGTTTACTCCGGGATTTCTCCGGTTTCTTCCCACAGGGGCCAAAAACATGCAAGTTAGGTTAATTAGCATCAACTGGGGAGGTATGAATGTGAGTTGTCCCTTGCC
The DNA here is from genome assembly GCA_020510985.1 of Pholidichthys leucotaenia. Classification (NCBI taxonomy): domain Eukaryota; kingdom Metazoa; phylum Chordata; class Actinopteri; order Cichliformes; family Pholidichthyidae; genus Pholidichthys; species Pholidichthys leucotaenia. The sequence continues at coordinate 31,889,572 of CM035848.1, forward strand.
CCTTCCCCCTTCCCTCCAGGCCACAGTTTTAAATAAGAATGTGTTCTTAATCTTTCCTGCCTGGTTAAATGAAAAAAAAAAAAATAAATAAAGTTTGCTGCACAACATTTGGGGAAGCCAGTAAAATACTGGGAGCATATAGTCTGGTCAGATGAGACCAAAATTGAACTTTTTGGATGCCACAACACACAGCATTTTGGGAGGAGAAATGGCACTGCACATCAGCCCAAAAACACTTACCAGCAGTGATGTTTGGAAGTGGGAGCATCATGGTGTGGTGTGTTTTTCCGCACATGGTACAGGCAGCTTCATATAATTGAAGGGAAGCTGAATGGACAAATGTACAGAGACATCCTTGATAAGAACCTGTTGCCATCTGCCAGGATGCTCAAGAAGAAACAAGGGTGAACATTTCAGCAAGACAATGATCCCAAACACACAGCCAAGGAAACTCTCAACTGGCTCCAGAGAAGGAAAATAAAGCTGCTAGAATGGCCCAGTCAGTCACTTGACCTGAATCCAACTGAAAATCCATGGTCTGAACTGAAGATCAGAGTTCATAGAAGACACTCACGGAACCTTCAAGATTTGAAAACAATTTGCATGAAAGAATGGGCTAAAATCTAAAATGAGCAATGCCTGCACCTAGTTTCTCCATACAGGAGGTGTCTGGAAGCTGTTATTACCAACAAAGGCTTTTCTAATAAATATTAAAGGTGCACTCCGACAGCTCTAAAACTACCTCAACAACAAATGTATTGTTAGAAAAATTTTTCTTAACCTTCAGTCACAGAATCAGGCAAGATCAAAGTTTCAGCAAATGTAATTACATTGGCCAGTGGAGAACAATACAATAACAGTCTCAGAGCCTATTCGCGCATCATTCTGACAACAAAACACACATTGCTCAGTCCTTTAAGCTCTCCGTTATCCGAGAGGTGGAGGAGAAAATGCCCATGGTGATTGGTTCAGTACATCTGATCAAAACTTGGTGTACAGATTATCTCTTTCTCAGGAACCGTCACACTTTCACAGCACCAGTCACACCAGAACAGTACATGCAAACTAAAACAAAGTGATTACACAATTCTGTTATGAGTCTGAGCTCAAATGTTCCCTCTGAGCTCAGACTCAATTTATTTCTGAGTTTTGTATGCGTGTTATAAAGTTGTCAGTTTTCTGGATATATTTTTGTTTATTGACTCTTATATGCCCTCCTCTCTCAGACACCCACTAACTGTTTACAGTCTGCTCTCCTGTCACCTCATCTGTGAGCAGTTATGTAATTAGGTCACCTGCCAGCTCAGCTGCCGTGCACCTGCCGCTCATTTGTTTGCCTTATTTAAACACCGCCAGCTCTTTGCTTCTTTATGGCAGCATTGGATTGTTTGGAGTTGAATGGACTTTATTCCTCCGGGTAACCTCTTCTCCTCCAGAGCCATTCCCGCTCTGGAGTGCATTCTCATAAGTTATCCTTGTTTGCATTTTTTGTATGATCTCCACAGTTTTGGAGTTTTTTACTCTTTTCTTAATAAATGTCACCCTGCAGTTCAGCACCTGGGTCTGTCTTTCTGCCCCGGAGAGGTCAATTCATAACAGAATGCTGCTACCAGAATTAAGACCCAGCTGCTGCAGTTAGTGCATTTTTTTTCTTTTTGTGTGTTTTTTTTCACTCATTGGTCTGTGGAGTTTATTATGGATTCAGCAGGCGGATGGGGCAACCTAATGCGCCTGGGGTGGGAGTGTTGCCGAGCGCTCACGGAGACTGATGGGCTAATTTCTGTGGCACGCACATTTTCCACCCCAAAGGACACACTGTGGTGTCTGGGCCCCGCTGAGGCAGTTGCTCGCCGGTGCCCTCAGCTTTCGGAGCACACTGAGGGAAAGGAGGGGATCTCTCTTGTGGCAATGCTGTGGTGTGAGAATGGTGGGATGATGAAAAATTCTCCGGAAAAGCCTGGGCGCACACCAAAGGGGAGGCACTCCTTGGCCGCTGTCGTCTCCACTCCGCACCAGCCTCCAGTGCCCGCTCCATCAACTCCATGATGACGACAACGTCATCCTGCTACAGACTGCCAGAGGAATCCTCCTTCCTCTTCAGCAGCCACTTCCCCGACATCGAGCCCGACAATTCCCACAGCAGTCCTTCTCTCTTCTCCTCCTTTGCCGACTGTCCCATCAGCCTCCTCTCCCTCCATTACCGCTGCAACTTCTGTCCCCTCAATGTGCTTTCCTGCTGCTGAGAGGTCCTCCATTCCCCCCCCCCCCACTCCGCCCGTCTCCGTGACTACAGGGGTGGCTCCTCCACAATCCTCAGGGGGGCCCATATTCACCATAGCCACGGAGAAGGATGACATTCCACCTGCTGCAGCAGACAACATCAAACACCAGGAAAACAGGTGTTACATTTCATTCTATTTCAATGTATGATGATATGCCTTGCCTGATTCCCAGTAGGGAGGATCAGGAAATGCAGTCCCCTGAGCTCTCCCCACCTGCTGCAGTAAATAATTGCTCACCAGTCCTCTCTGTGTCTCCTCCTGTTCTCCCTGAGTGTCCGCCGGCCCTGGAACTAAGCCACCGGATGATAGAGGAGCCTATGGCCCTGCAGGACCCAATTCCAGTGCCAGCGGTGAGCCGACCCCCAGCTGCCATGGCAGATGAGCCACCAGCGTAGGCCCCTTCATCTGGGGAGACTGTGACTGCAACCACCATCATGCCTGCTGTAGATGCTGCTGCAGCAGAGTTAGAACCTGAGCTGGATCTCCAGGAGACTGAGCCCAGAGCACCATCGTCTGGATCGATGGAGTCCTGGAAGGCGATGGAGCTCAAGCTCAGGCAAGTGCTCTCCTTTGTCTTCCTCATATCTGTTTTGGAGAGGTCTTGTCTGGCTCTTGGTGAGGCGAGCCGGATGCAGCCGTCAACTGTGCCTGAGCTCACCTCGCCAGGCTCCGCCGCTGCCGGTGACCCTGACCCTGTTCCTCTGCCTGTTTGTTCTGAGCCTTCTTCCAGGGTCGCCGGGGAAGATCCACCTTCGCAAGATGTCTCTGTGGGTCCAGGCTCACAACCTGAGGACATTGTGGGTCCAGCTCCCCCTGCTGAGGTTGTCGCTGGTGCGCCGTCCCAGCCCAGGACCTCTGTGGGTGCAGCTCATCCTGTGCCCGAGGCCGTCATCTGGGTCTTTCCTCCACGATCTGAGTCTCCATGGGTGCTGCACCACAGCATCAATCCACCGTGGGTGCTGCACTCTAGCTTGGGCCCGCCATGGGTGCTACACCCCTGCCCGGGGTCCACCAAGGGTGCAGCATTGGCCCAGTCTGGGTCCACCGAGGGTGCAGCATTGGCCCAGCCCGGGTCCACCGCAGGTGCGACTACGCTCCAGCCCGGAGCCACCACGGGTGCTGCAATGCTCCAGCCTGGAGCCACCACAGGTGCTGCAATGCTCCAGCTCGGAGCCACTGTGGGTGCTGCAATCCTCCGGCCTGGAGACACTGCAGGTGCTGCAATGCTCCAGGCCGGACCCTCCACAGCTGCAACTGTCTTTCTGCCTAGGGCCACCGAGGACATTGAGGCTTCCTCTCCTCTGCCCGACATTGTCAGGGTTTCTCTGCCACTGCCAGACGCCATTGGGGGTCCTCTCCCACCACCAGACACCATTGTGGTTTCCCCCCCTTCGGCCCTTTATCTCCTTACTGGGCCTCCCCATGGGGGAGCAACCTCCTGGGTCACCTCTCCGGTCTCGGTGGCTAAAGAACTCAGGCCAGTCACCTGACAGACTGAGCTGCTGGGTTGAGTGGCCCATATTGTCCGGCAGGCCACCCAACTCATTCCATCTTGCCGTCTGTCTGGCCTGGGACTTCAGCCGGCCTCCCGAACAGATGAGTTCTTTGGCCTAGGGTTCCAGGGGCCCAGCGTGGCATGGGTGCGGGTCCTGAGCGGGATCCACATTTTTTCGCTCCTAACCTGTTTCCCCCACCTCCCACCCGGGGTGGTTTTTTGCTGTACCCTTTCTCTTGGGCGGGGGGGGGGGGGGGGTGCTCAAATGAGCTCAAATGTTCCCTCTGAGCTCAGAATCAATTTATTTCTGAGTTTTGTATTTGTGTTATTATAATGTTGTCAGTTTTCTGTATATATTTTTGTTTATTGATTTTTATGTGCCCTCCTCTCTCAGACACTCCCACTAACTGTTCACAGTCTGCTCTCCTGTCACCTCAGCTGTGAGCAGTTATGTAATTAGGTCACCTGCCAGCTCAGCTGCCCCGCACCTGCCGCTCATTTGTTTGCTTTATTTAAACACTTCCAGCTTTTTGCTTCTTTACGGCAGCATTGGATTGTTTGGAGTTGAATGGACTTTATTCCTCCGGGTAATCTCTTCCTCCAGAGCCATTCCCGCTCTGGAGTGCATTCTCGTAAGTTATCCTTGTTTGCATTTTTTTGTATGGTCTTCACAGTTTTGGAGGGTTTTTTTTCTCTTTTGTTAATAAATGTCACACTGCAGTTCAGCACCTGGGTCTGTCTTTCTGCCCTGGAGGGGCCAATTCATGCCAAATACAGCTGCATCAGCATCTTTAGCACTTTCACACAGACTTTGAGACAAAGCAAGTTACAAATATGAAACTTTTCTATCATGTGTATTGCCCAAAATAGTATATTGTGGCTTTTTAGCCCCCAAAAAACTTTCATTGTCTTAGAATTGCTTGGAAAGAGATTTTCAATCTTTCACCTACTTAAGTATGCACGGATCTATGAATTACTTAGTTACTACCTAACCGTAATTAGCATGATGGAAATAAATACGCAAGAATACTCTAAGTCTCACACCCCTACATGTGTATGGTGATCTGTGTATGGTTTATGTATTATCAGTAGCACATTGTGTTTACAAATAATCCGTGATAGCACAATGGTCCTCTTCGTCATCATCCTTGGTCTTGGGGTCTTCAGTTCCTCCTTCTCTGGGCTCAGAGAGGGGAACCAATGGGACTACCTCCTCTGGGCAGTGCACCATCTGATAGCCAGGTGGAGCAGGGAATTTTTCATTAATTGCGGTGGTGATGAATTTTAGGCATAAGTGGCAGATACAGGGTATGCAGCAGCATCCACATAAGGTAAGAGTGGTTACTGCTGCTACCAATGACATAAATATCAAAGTCACCAAGGTTTTCCATTTACCAAATGTTCGGTCTAGCCAATTTCCTAGTGGGTTATTAACACCTGAGTAGTCTGCCAATTCCTCGGACAGGGTTTTTAGACCTGATAAGACACGTGTTATAGACTCATCTGGAGCTGTGTTGTTAGGGATAAAGACGCAGCAGTCCTGTGCAAGTGTAGAGCATACACCACCCTTTTCAGCCAATAGGAAATCCAATGCCATTCTATTCTGGTAGGTCATTAAGGAAGTTGCAGCCAACTGTTCATGCAGACCAGTAATAGCATCTCTGGTCATACTGTTGAGCTTTTGTTCGTTGAAATGGATGTAATTAATATGATCTGTATTCTTACTGGCAGTGATTATTGGCCCGATGTAGGGTATCATTAATTCAAACCCAGATACCACCTGATCTACTAATTTATATTGGTCGGGAACACCTCTGGGTATCCCTATAGCATCAATGTATGTGGGAGAGCCTGCATACAGGTCAAAAGGGTTAGTTGCACTTCTCCCAACTCTACCTCGTGTTGGGTTTGACAGTGGATCAAAGTTGGCTCGCTGCCATAGGTTGATATCAGATACAGATGCGGGAAATACCTTAACGGGTGCTATTAAGGACACTATGGTGCAGGTGCCTGACCAGTCATGGGGAAGGGTGTTTCTTAATTTGTAACCTCCACAGTACCAATAGACATCTGAGCGGGCATATTTTAGTTTGGTGGCATTTAACTCTGTACACAAGTCATCCTATAAGTGTCCTACTGGGTGTCCGGTGAGGTTGTATTTTGTGATGCAGGTGTAGTTATTTGCCACGGGAGTAAAGATAGGTGGATGCATTCCTTGTGGCACCAGTGGGTACGGAGTTTCTAAATGTTTACACCTAGACTCAGGATGTTCGGTCATGTGCAAATTCATCATACAGTATGTCTCATTGTAGGAGAATAGTGACGGCACAGTTTGGAGCGCCGGGCGGGAAGAGGAACAGGCAATACAATCATCTCTTGTTACAGATTTAGCAGTACTACTTATCAAATCTAACCAAAATTCTTCTATGCAAACCCAGTCTCAATTTCTATCATTTTTGTAACAGGTATCGCCTGTGGGGTTAGGACGGTAATCTTTTTCTCTTCCCCCTGTCAACCCTTAATCATCTGCCAGTTATCGGTCTTGTCGTTGCTTGGGTCCCCCTTAACCTGTAGGTTGAACTTTCCCACTGGGTCTGTCCCAGTCACCCAAGCCCCTAATGCAAAAATGCCTGCGTCTGAAACACAAGGGTTTTTTAATGTAATAAAGATGGGGTTGCACTTTCCAGGGTTACATTTTCCGGGGGGTGTCCCTTTTAACAGTGACATTTGCTGTAAGAGAGTTTGTCCATTAACAGACTCGTCGTTGTGCTTCCCGTGGGGTGTATCCCCATGACCAGAGTCCATTGTTCCATCCTACCCATTCCCATTCTTGACAGTTGTCACTCCACCCACTCCACCCTTATTAGATCCCTTATGAATAATGCACATATATTTATCTGCCCTTTGTAACTGTTTCTGGTCTGCCCATCCCTTACAGTCCACTATGTCACAGAAGTCAGTTTGGATAGTAGAGGTGTTATCTCGTCGGAAGGTCAATGTTGGTGTAGTGGTTCTTTTGTCAAGTCAGTGTCCTCTTATTTGTCTATGTAGTAACCAGATAGTGGAACCTGTAACCAAGATGGTAATGACTGTCACCACTATTACTCCCCACGTCCAACTACATCTCCCTCCTTTCCAACAGGTGGGTTGTCTTCTACCAGGTTGATCATTCATCTCTGTCCCCCCTTGCTCCTGTCCCAAGTCCTCTGAGATTGGGTGAAATCGTATCATCATCTTCCCCTTGTATCCCGTCTAAGTCTGCCCTTATGGTTGTCAGTGTCCGGTCTGTTGGATCTCTGGATGGTGTGCAATGAGTCTTATGGATCCAATTACTCAACCTGTCTTCCATCAACCACACCTTTTCACAGTGTGATGTCACCTCAGCCACCTCATAGGGTCCCTTCCACCTGGGGGGGGGGGGGGACCAGTTGATCTTGTATACCTTCCTCAAAACCCAATCACCCAACTCCACATGTGATGTGTTGTGGTCCTGCTCCTTAGTAAGGATCTCGGTGACCTGTTGGGAGATACTCATGACAGTGTTATTTAGTTGGTTGACATATTCACTCATGTTCTCATGTTGCACTAGCACAGGTGGTGAGTCAGTGGGGGCAGTGGTAAATGGGCAAGGCATCTTCCTTCCTGTTAAGATCTCATGTGGGCTGACATTCAGGGTGGCATTTGGGGTCAACCTGAAGTTGAACAATACAATAGGTAAAGCTTCAACCCAGGTTAGTTTTGTGTCTGCGCAGACCTTGGCCAAACCCTCCTTAATTGTCCTATTTGGGCCTTCTACCAACCCCTGTGAAGAAGGGTGGTAAACGGCTCCAAACTTATGGTTGATCCCAAACACCCTTTTGACCTGTTGTAGGTCCTTGTTAGAGAAATGGGTACCATTGTCTGATCTTATCACTTCAGGTGTCCCAAACCTCGGGATGATTTCTCTGGTGAGCCACCTGATTACTTCCTTCCCCTTCTCTGTTTTGATGGGAGTGGCCTCTACCCACCTTGAGAAGGGGTCGACACAAACGAGCAAATACCTTTTACCCTCTGTTCTATGATCTGCCCCCATGTCTGTGACATTAATGACTATCTCCTTCCATGGGGCCCCCGAGACTGGGAAACTTCCCAATCCTGTTGTCAATGAAATCTTGGGATTGTAACATTCACAAATTTCACACGACTGTACAAAATATTTACAAATGTCCTTTAAATGTCCAAAGTATGTCCAAAGTGTCTCAGCACTTTGGGTGCCACCAGTGCTGTGAGATGTGGGTATTCACCTTGAAGCTCGCACAGTGTCTGTGGGTTTCCTGACACAGCAAATTTAGTAGCCCTGCCGGCGCTATTATTTTACCCTCAGGATTCCTCCAGAGCCCTGTGGGATCCTTCATGGCTCCCTTCTAGCTCCAAGCTTGCTTTTCTGTTGGGGCTGCAGCTTCCTGTATTTCCTTGATATTGTGTATACTCAGCTCTTTGTGCGGTCTGTCGGCTGCCCTCTGATTCATCTGCTTCCTTGCATTGTACCCTGCAACTGCCTTAGCTGCTACATCTGCTGCATTGTTTCCTCTCACTATTCTGCCATTTCTTCTTTGGTGCCCTCTGCACTTGACAATCGCTACTTGTTTGGGTTCTAATAGTGCACAATATAATTTCAATAATTGGTCCAGATGTTTTACTGGTGTGCCAGCTGAGGTCACAAACCCTTTTCTTCTCCAGTGGCACATGTCCACATGTACAGCTTGTACTGTGTATGCTGAGTCTGTATATATTGTTGCCATTTTCCCTTTCGCTAATCTACACGCTTTTACCAATGCCACCAACTCTGCCATTTATGCTGATGCTGGTTGTGGGATGATCTGTGCCTGCTTCGTTTCCAGGCCCTCCGGGGTTTCTTGTACTACTGCAAACGAGGCTATCAGTGTGCCTGCCTGAGAGACAGAAGGAGGAAAAGCAGAAAGTGCGGAGGCGTAAAATTAAACCTGAGGAGATGCCAGCTTAACCACATTCCTCTTCCTTTCATTATTATGGGGAACGTACAATCCCTGAGAAATAAAGTGGATGAAAGTCAAGGAAATGTCCAATATCAGAAGGATTTCAAGAACTGCTGTGTCATGACTTACACGGAGACGTGGCTTACAGATCATGACCGGGACTCAGATCTGTGTATTGACGGTTTTGGAGTCCCATTTCGCTTGGATCAGCAGGAAGAGGTAACGGGGAAAGGTCAGGGAGGTGGCGTATGTTTGTATATCAATAAACAGTACTGTACATCTGTCACGGTCAGAGAGCGCATCTGTACACCAGATGTGGAGCTTCTGTCCATATCGCTACGTCCCTTTTATCTGCCCCGCGAGTTCCCCCAACTTTTCATAACGACTGTGTACATTCACCCAAGGGCAGATACTGCCTCCACCTCCAGCACCGTCTTTGATGTGGTACAGCGGTTGCAGTCGATTTCCCCAGAGGCTCCAAATTTTATCCTTGGGGATTTTAACCATGTGTCTTTAAAGAAGACACTTAAAAACTTTTATCAGTACGTCTCCTGCCCAACCAGGCGAGAAAAGACATTGGACCTGTGCTACGGATCTATAGAGGGGGCCTATACATCTCTTCCCCTTCCTCCTTTAGGCTCCTTAGATCACAACTGTGTACATTTGCTGCCCACATATAAAACTGCTCTCAAAAGAGAGAAGATAAAGACGAGGGACATAAACGTTTGGACAGATGATTCAGTGCTCTACCTCCAGGAATGTTTTAACGGTACGGACTGGGAGGTGTTCACACTGTCCTGTGGGGATGATTTGGACTCTTTGGTGGACGTCACATGCTCTTACATGGCTTTTTGCAGGGATATGATCGTTCCACGTAAACGTGTCAAAATATATCCTTACAATAAGCCATGGGTTACTAAATCAGTTAAATCCTGCTTACAGAGGAAAGCACTTGCCTTTAAACAGGGGGTTGTTTCTGAGCTGCAGGTTGCCACAAAAGAGCTGAAGTCCGAAATTTTAAGAGCAAAACAGAATTATAAATCAGAGTTGGAAAGAAAAATGGTAGCAAAGAAACTTGGTTCAGCCTGGGCTAGTATGAAAACTATTGCAGACCTTCAGAGCACAGAGCACAGTAATCGTGTGTTTTTAGATGGTTTTAATTCAGACACAGAGCTGGCTAATGCTCTTAACTGATTTTATGGTCATTTTGATTCTTTTGATTTTAGCACAGAATCCCAAGATTTGAAACAGAAACTCAAAGACAATCAGCACTTTAATATTGAGTTGGAGGATGTTAAAAGGGCATTCTGTGCTGTAAAAGTGAACAAAAGTCAGGGCCCTGATAATATATGTGGGCGCTTGGTAAAGTCCTATGCACATGAATTGAGTCCTGTGTTTCACTAAGCTAAGATAAGATAACCCTTTATTAGTCCCACAATGGGGAAATTCCAGGATTGCAACAGCACAGGGATAGCAACACTCAGAGCAATAATTTAGAAGATAAGAAAATAACAGCAGTGAATATACGTACATATGTACACATAAATATATATACACAGTGCAGAGCATTGTAGCTAGATGGACTAAACAGTATAACCGTCTATTTAGTTACCCTACATGGTATGAATATGTACCCATACATATTGTCACCCTCCATAGCGACTGATATTGTCCTAGTTGTATACTGGAGGGGACCATTTGTGTAAGTCTGTTGCATCTTTTGCATTCAATACTATTAGATCGTCACGTTTTTTTGCTATCTCTGCGAGCAGCCCTGCTTAGGTTATACAGTCTGACAGCCATAAGTAGGAAGGACCTGCGAAACCTCTCGGTCATGCACCTAGGATGATGTAGTCTATTGCTAAATGAGCTCCTCAGTGCGTTCAGTATGTCCTGCATAGGGTGGGACTCGGACTCCAGCAGAGATGACAGTTTAGCCACCATCCTTCTCTCTCCTATCTCCTCCACTGGGTCAAAGCGTTGCCCCAGGACAGAGCTAGCTTTCTTGATTAGTTTGTTCAGTCTCTTCCTATCGGCTGCTGTAATGCCGTTGCCCCAGCAGACCACTCCAAAAGTGATGGCTGATGCCACCACCATGTCGTAGAATGTCTTCAGCAGCGCCCCTTGTACACCAAAAGACCTGAGTCTCCTCAGTAGGAACAGCCTGCGCTGTCCCTTCTTGTAGAGTGCATCGGTATTGTGTGAGCAGTCTAGTTTATTGTTCAGATGAACACCCAGGTACTTGTAGGATGTCACCATCTCAATGTCTGTTCCCTGGATGTTTACTGGTGCTGTGAAGGGTTGTCCTTGCCTGCGGCAGTCCACCACCAGCTCCTTAGTTTTCCTCGTGTTGATCTGGAGGCAGTTCCGATGGCACCAGTCCACGAAGTCCTGGAAAAGTCCTCTGTACTCAGCTTCATCTCCGTTGGAGATGAGGCCGACGATCGCAGAGTCGTCAGAGAACTTCTGTAGATGGCAGTGTGCTGTGTTGTGTGAGAAGTCCACAGTATAAAGGGTGAATAGGAAGGGAGCCAAAACCGTTCCCTGGGGGGGCCCTGTGCTGCCGATGATCGTGTCGGACACACAATCCCGGGTTCTCACAAGCTGTGGCTGGTTAGTGAGGTAGTCCAGGATCCATGATGACAGGTGCTGGTCCACCCCTGCACACAGCAGCTTGTCCTTCAGGATCATGGGTTGGATGGTGTTGAAAGCACTGGAGAAGTCAAAGAACATGATCCTCACCGCATTCCCGGGCTTCTCCAGGTGGGACAGGGAACGGTGAAGGAGGAAGATTACTGCATCCTCCACCCCAATACCATGCTGGTAGGCTAACTGGAGTGGATCTATCGCTGGTCCCACCAGGGGGCGGAGGTGAGCAAGGAGCAGTCTCTCCAGGGTCTTCATCATGTGAGACGTCAGGGCCACTGGCCTGTAGCTGTTCAGGTCTCTGGGGTGGGAAGTTTTTGGTACAGGTACCACACAAGATGTTTTCCACAACTGTGGTACCCTCCCCAGCTTCAGGCTCAGGTTGAAGATGTGCTCCACAATCCCACACAGCTGGTCTGCACAGGACTTGAGGAGCTTCGCGTTGATGCCGTCCGGTCCCGAGGCCTTCCTCGCCTTGATCTTCCTCAGCTCCGTCCTCACCTGGGTCTTAGTGAGGGTCAGGTTGGGGGGCTCTGTGCTGGGAGTGGGGGGTGTTGGTGGAGTGGGGTGTGGACAGCAGGTCTTGATGACTTTAGAGGCAGCAGTGGTTGGTGTGCAGTTGGGGGGAGGGCGGTTGGTCAAATCTATAAAAAAAAAAACTACATTTTTAATAAGTCCTACCAGACTCAACATGTGCCTAAGGTCTGAAAAGATGCTGTGGTTGTCCCTGTTCCAAAATCCAGCTGTCCTAAAACGGTAAATGATTTTAGACCAGTTGCCTTGACTTCAATTTTAATGAAATTTTTTGAAAAACTGGTCAGATTTGAGGTCCTAAAGCAGACTGAGCATACATTGGATCCTTTGCAGTTTGCCTAGAGGCCTCAGAGAGGAGTGGAGGATGCCACTGTCACTCTGCTTAACATGCTTTTTAAACATCTGGATTTTGATGGGACACACGCTAGGCTTTTATTTGTGGACTTTTCTTCTGCTTTTAATACAATCCAACCTCATACTTTAGTTGAAAGGCTCCTGTAACAATTTGATTTGAGTAATAATCTGGTGGGTTGGATTCTGGATTTTTTAACCAACAGGACACAGAGAGTAAGGGTCAATGGTACATTGTCTGACCAGAAGTGTTCTACTGGCTCTCCTCAGGGGTGTGTGTTGTCACCACTACTCTTCATCCTGTACACAAACATGTGTCAGAGCAGACATGACAACAGACTAAAGTATGCTGATGATTCAGTTATTGTCACTCTCCTTCAGGATGGTGAGAGTGGCCACGGCCCAGTAGTTGATGATTTTGTTCACTGGTGTGAGGATTCCTAACTGCAGCTGAATACAACAGAACCTAAAGATATGATTATTGACTTTAGGAGGAAAACTCCCAGGCACAAAGTCACTGTACTAAAAGGCCAGACCATTGAATGTGTGCAATCTTACAAGTATCTTGGGACGATTATTGATAGTAATTTAAACTTTGAAGAGAACTGTGAAAGGGTGTGCAAAAAGGGTCAACATTTGCATTGTTTAAGGAAACTCGCATACTTCCAAATTGACCAAACCATAATGTCATTGTTTTATCAGGTTTTTATTGAATCTGTTTTATCCCTTTCTTTAGTGTCATGGTTTGGTCAGATAAAACTGAAACAGAGGAAATCCTTAGGCCAGGTAGTTAGATGGTCCAGCCGCTTGCTTGGTGAGTCACAGCTGAGCCTGACATCCCTGTACACCAGACAGGTACAGAGGATTGCTACCTTCATTTTAAATGATGGCTCCCACCCTTTGCACTGCCACTTTCAGCTTCTTCCCTCCAGACGGAGGTTTGTTGTCCCAAAATGTAAAACCCAGTGCTACAAAAACAGCTTTGTTCCTGCTGCTGTCAAAGAGTTGAACAAGATGTAGCAATATATTGCACATAATTTAGTTTTATCTATTTATCAATTTTTATTTTATATTTATTTATTTTTGTAGAGTTTTTATTTGGGTTTCAAATCCTTTATTGGGTTTTAGACTTTTATTGAGTTTTTAATCTCTTTGACTTAGTTTTTAACTTTTTTAATATGACCCTTCTCTTATTGCTTTGTTTTTTCTCTTATCTCTTTGTCTTATGTCCTGATTGGTGGAGCCTTTAGTACTTTTACTGTGTTTATAGTCAGCTTCATGTGTGCCTGTGTTTGTGTTCATGTTGAATGTAATTGTGGTTTGTAAATATATGTCTAAAAGGATGTCACCTGACTGCAAAACAAATCTACCTACGGGTACAAATAAAGTAACCTAAACCTGAACCTGAACCTGCCAGTGTGTTGTGGCTTTGGCCGTCACAAAATAAGATCATCTCAGCACTCTCTAGTGGTTCTGCCTGTATGTTATCATGTAGCCTTATTTCTCTTTTTGTTTCAGCAGCGCAATCATGCTCTTGTGTGGTGTCTATCTGAGAGGCCATGTTTACCCCTGAGCTGGTGAAATGTATATGTGGTTTGTCAAGCAACTGTTGTAATCCTGGAGCCCTGTGTGCTGATAAAGTGAATGCATTTCAGTCAAGAAAGGCCTTAACTCCATGTGTTGTGTGAATAATGGTTTTACTGCCCATTGTCAGGTGCAATGTCTTTTCTATAGTCTTTCCTATAGCAGCCACATGTTTTACACAAGCCGGATGACCTATTTTAACGTTGTCTAATTTGCTACTATAGTACATTGGTGCTTTTCTATCCGTGCCTGTCCCACTCTCCCCCTTTTGAAACAGAACGGCATTAACAAAGCCATTCTTTTCATCAACATCCAAATGGAAAGGTTTGGAGTAATCAGGTGCATGTAGAGAACATGATGAGGAGAGAGCAGTTTTTAGTTCAATGAAGGCCCGATCTGCTTATAATGTCCATTTTAGGGGAGAGTTGTAGTTCTTGCATCCTGCTTGAGTGATTAGTGCCCGTAGGCGTGCCACTAATCCAGTAAAATCTGGCACAAAATTCTTGCTGTATGTAACCAACCCCAGAAACTGCATCATTGCCTTTACAGTCATGGGTTTGGAGTGGCTAAGGATGTCAGTTTTGTGTGTAGCTGTCAAACTACACCCAGAAGTACCAATCACCCGGCCCAAAAAGGTAACCTTTGGTCGTCCAGTTTGTTATTTGGATTTGGATACCTTGAACCCACACGCAGCCAAATGATTTAGTACTGTGGTAATTGCGGTCATGATTGATTCAGAGTCCGGAGCTGCTAACAGAATGTCGTCTACATTTTGCAAGAGTGTGACCCCTTCTGGCAGTGCAAGAGACTGTAGTTGTTGTTTTAAGACATGATTAAAAATGGATGGAGAGTCGATGAAACCCTGTGGCAGCCGGTTGTATGTGTATTGTGTGCCCTCGTAGGAGAAGGCGAACAATTGCTGTAAATCCCGATGGAGTGGTACACAGAAAAAGGCATTTGCCAGGTCAATGCAAGAAAAGAACTTATGACTCGGTGAAAATGCATTCAGCATGGTGTATGGGTTAGGCGTGTCGTAAAGAGTGGGTACTACCACTTTATTGATAGGTCTAAGGTCCTGAATCATGCGGTAATCTGATTTTCCTTGCTTAGGGACCGGGTTAATCGTGGTATTCCACGGGGACTCAGTGGGGACCAGAACCCCCGATTGGATTAATCCAGCAATGGTGCCTTTAATACCTTTTATTTGATCCATACGAAGGGGATATTGGGCACGGTAGATAGGAATAGTATTAGGTTTTAGGGGGATTGAGATGGAGGGATGTTGAGTAGACCTACGTCCGTGGAGCCTTGAGACCACAACATCTCAGGGAGACTGTCTAACAATGACTGTGAGTGAGGGTGGTCTGTATTTTCTCTACTGTGTGTGCACGTGAGAAATCTTTTTTCAAGCTCCACAGTCACTGCGGACCGATGTGCGATCTGATACATTTGCAAGGATGGAGAGTATCGTAGACTTTTGTTCTGCGTGGGTAACCAATCAGTTGTTGTTTTGCACGTCTTTATCATTGGGCCCAGGTTTTTTGCTTCCCCTCCATACATTATCTTCAGAGTCACATGAGGTGCAGATGTGGCAGTTAGTGCATATAAGGGTTGTAATGAGTCGGGCACAATAACTGCTGCAGCCACTCCTTCCTTTCCCACATAAATGTCCTCAATCTCAATTGTTGGTTGTTCTACGGTTTCTTGAAAATGTTGTCCATATCCTTCCCACAATGCATCATAGTTCTCATCACCGAAAAGCTCATAATTGAAGGTGCAATGAGGTGGGTCATGGGGATTTTCATAGGGGTACACTATGGATAACCAAGGAAGCCACTGTGAAAAGATGTCCCCTAAGTGACTTTGTTCAAAGTCAACAAGTAGCCCCCACCAAATTTCTGCACCCATTTCAGTGAATGGGTCACTTGGATTTGCAGGAGATAGTATCATTTGTCTCAGTGCCCGTTTGGGCGTCACACAATGTTGCACTGAACCGTCAGGAAAAGTTATGTCGATGTGGGTGGGTGCCAACAATAATGAAATGTTTTGTGAACACATTATGTCTTATGTCAAGTTCACAGGGTATGTTGGTGATAGAAGGAATGCTTGAATCTCAGTGAATTCCACAAACAGGGAACAGGTCTGGACAGGGGCCACTCTTCTGTGTTACCCGAGAAGCCAACGACAGGTACGGTATCCACTGAAATGGGGAGTGGCGTGTTTAGGGTGGAGTACCGGCTCCTGTGTCAATCATGCACATATAATCTCCACCATCCACTGTCAATTTTACTCGGGGTTCGAGAAATAGATCTGTGGGACACAGAGAGTCACCTGCTGTCAGTCCTGGGCAGCCCTATTGTGGTAATTGGTGAGCTCCAGGGGCTTGGTGCCAATTATCCTGTGCCCGGGGAGGAGGATGAGGACCATGTAGGGGATGATATACATTGGGTTGATAACTGGGGGACCCCCTTGGGTGCCTTTGTGAGTGTTGCTGGGGGGCAGTATTGAGCCCAGTGGCCAAATTGTCGGCAGAGGAAGCATTGATCCTGTGGGTGCCCCCCCGCCCCGTGTTTACCGTTAACACAGCCTCTGTCTCTGTTATTAAACCTCTTATATCCCCTGTTGCCCTTCGGCTGATGCTGATAGGGCAGATCAGGTGGGGTGTCTGGGTAAGGTCCATATTGTTGTTGTTGTGAGGTCCTGGGGTGGTTGCGTGGCTAGAGTTTGATGAGGGGTGGGTTGTTGCGGCATCTGATTAGCAGAGGCCTTATTTTGATTCACCTTATCTCTCATCTCCAGCTGTGCCTTTGCCACTTGTGACTGCAGAGAAGCCAGTTCTTTCTTTTCCTGCTCACGTTTCTCAATGTCATTATCGATGTACTGAGTAACATGAGCTGACCAAATAGTGAATGGTAGGCTGGAGAGTCCAACCACTTGCTTCAACAATTTCTGTATGGTGGCGGGTAGTGAGGCCTCTACTGCTCCCCTAAAGAGCATTTCAATTGTACCGTTAATGGCTGGGTCCTCACCTGTCCTGTCTTGCCACAAATCTCTCATTCGAAGTAAGCATGGGGCCCCCTTCTCATGGTCATTAGGTGGGATGTCACACAGCTCGGCCAATTTCATTTGAATGGGGAACTTTTTGCGGATTATGGGCCACAATAGATACACTACTGCTGACAATGGGGATTCATCCCTTTCCAAGTGTGTACCTTCTAGTAGTTCCACCTCCCGTAGCATCCTCAAGGAAGTACAGGAGGTGAATATCTGCCTAAAGTCTCCCAGAGTAGGTGCTATTCCAGCACAGGCCTCAAGGAAAACTTTGATCCATGGTGCACCTCCATTATGTATATCTGGCAGCTGTGATTTTTATCAAGGCTGTGTCTTGGAGTGAAAATGGAGTGTAGTTTGTGGTCACACGGCCTCCGGCTGACGTCGCCGTTGTCAATGGCATTTGCTTCGTTTGGGGCACATGGCTCCTATCCATACATATACTGTATGTACGTTACCATAAACAGGTCTACTGGCTGCCATGTGTGGGCTGTGTCCAGCAGAGGCGGCATCATGTAGATTTAGTTCTATGTCCTCAAAGGCTGAAGTGAGGGCGTGTACAGGTGATGCGCCTTGGTCAGTGGCTGTCTCTGCATATGACCTGGTGACAAATGTACAATCTGACCTTGCCCCTGTATTATCAGGGGTGTTTGCGGCACGTTCCACGGCTTTTCCTAGAAATACCTTAGTTTTCTCACTATCTTCTGGCTCCTCCTTGGCTGTTTGTAACAGTCCATTTTTAATCACCACCAGGGGAGCCATTATCGTGGGTGTTGATTGGGTAGACTCAATCGAAACCTCTGCTGAGACAGTAGATTGATTAGTGTGACTCTGGCACCTTTCTGATAGAGCTTGTATCCCTGCGTAGAGACGAGGGAGTGCTATTAATTCTCCACCCAGAGGGGGAGCTGTTGATTTAGCAGCAGGTGGTCCAATAGTCTGAGGCTGTATTTCTGCCTTTGTGATGGAGGCTATTGTTGTCAGTGGAGGGGCATTGGCATTAACTGACATTTGAGGTGAACTCTGCATAGGGAACATCCTCTGCAGTGTGAGCTTAATTTCCCCCAAAAAACATTGACAGTCTGTGAAAAATTCTCCTACCCTTTTTAACTCCTTCCCTGTTCTCCCCCTTCGAAATATACTGGCCTCCCGGTGTTTACTGCTTGCCTGCTCATGCCCCCTCTTGCCTGTTTCATAAACAAAGTGAGGTCCCCCTGGTTGGGGGGGGGCTGTTTTCACACCCTCCAAACATTCCTCTCTCCTGCATATGTCTGACCCATCGGGCGAAGCTCTCCCTGCCTTTCTTTTGATCTGCGACCGGCACCTTTGTCAACCATCTAGCCATTGTTTGGATTAGTACCGAACCCAGGGAGCTGGGCTTACAAGCCTGCCATCGCTCTATTGTTTCTTGCGACATTTCATACAGGTATTACCCGTATCCCTTGTTGCTACCGAATGATGTATTGTCCATGTGTCTAGACCCCAACAGGAAGCTTCTACACAGAAGCTAGCCTTCTGTGCCCCTGTTAGCTGGGACTTGACGCCAGTCTTAACACACATTTTAACTCAGAACAACAGAGGTACCGTATTTGCCTGTACTCCCGCTATTCTAATCCAACCTCCCTGTATTCACACAATCACTCAAGAGCTGCCTTAGCTGTGCAGAATTCTCAATCAGTCTTGACTGTTTGATACACACACAGGAATGCAGTAAAAATATCAATTGAGTGATGAACCACCCCACATTTCACAAAGATAAGAAATAAAAATATAAAATAAATAAATAAATAAACTTGAATTCTCAATCAGCCTCGGCTGCTTGATGCACACACAGGAATACAATACAATATCAAATGAGTGAGGACTTACCCCACATTTCATGAAGATAACAATTTATTGCTACGTCCTCATGTCAACAAGGATTTCTCTCCCTGCATTTCTCCACTCTCAGAATATAATCACCACCGGAGTGGTGGGTCAGTTGGTAGAGCATCCGCCCCACACCCGGGAGGCAGGGGTTCAAATCCCAGCCGGGTCATGCCGAAGACCATATAAAAGTGGAACTTCCTGCCGTCCAGCTTGGTGCTCAGCAATAATGGAATGGAAGAGAGAAATTTGTGGTGGCACCTTGCATGGCAGCGGCCCTCTGATTCTACACTTGGGGTGTGTGTGATTAACACAGTAGATAGGTAAAACACAATCTCGTTCTACTGTACATGATTGGTTGCACAGTTGAATGACAATAAAGGGTGATTTAATTAATTGATTTAATGTCCAACTTCTATCTATTTATTTATATATTCACTTATTTTATTTTATTTATTTATGGATTTACTTACTCATTTATTTATTCCAAGTCACAATTTTCCTTTTTTTCTTTATGTATTCTATCTCACCCTTATATATTGCCCACCTAGGATTTTTCTACACCT
Source organism: Pholidichthys leucotaenia (assembly GCA_020510985.1). Lineage (NCBI taxonomy): Eukaryota > Metazoa > Chordata > Actinopteri > Cichliformes > Pholidichthyidae > Pholidichthys > Pholidichthys leucotaenia. Next base: position 31,908,941 of record CM035848.1, read on the forward strand.
TTTATAGAAGTAGGAATAAATCTCCTTATATCCTACTCTGCCCAATTTAAAGTTGAGCCTTTTCTCACCAGCTGAATGAGCGTGCTTTGTGCCTCACTACATCAAACCCGCATAGGCGAGTGTGGGAGGACTTTATTTTGCCATGCACAGACTTAAAGCTTTCCTTTCAGCCAGAGAGATAAGGCTCCAAATTTATTAGGAAGATTTGAAGCCCTATTGGCAGTAGATTTATGAAAGAATGCACTTCCAACATTTGGCCACACGATGGAGGCACTGTGTCGCAGCTTGAAGGCAGTTCAAGATGGCGTTTACTCGCACATACGCACCGAATGCCACGTGGCCGCCTCTGCCACGTGCAATTGTGAACACGCAAGATGGTCCCGGAGCCTATTGTCCACAAACCACGACTTGTTCTTCAAAGAAACTGGAGTGCTGCCTCCTTAAGTTCAGCTGTAAACATGCCAGAATAACCTTACAACTTTAATTTAGCGTTTCATTTTAATACCGTTACCTCAAATAATCTCCTCTCAGTAACCTGTTTTAACAATCTTACCTCCACTCAGGAGTGGGGGCGAATTACCTCCCTCCTTTGTGGAAAACACACACACATGCCTTTGTCCTATCCACGTGGCCAGAAGAGCGCCATTAGTTAAATCATACTCTGGGAAAAGTTTAGTAGATATTTCCAGCCCCCGGTATTTCTCAAACCACACATTTATCCTCTAAAGACACAGAATTAGCAGACTTTTTTTTTTTTCAGTACCGGCCCCAGGCTAGCCCTGGTTACCTTATTTGAGGAGATTAACATGGTTGATTCCGTTGTTCCCTAAGTCTCGTTTTATCGGCACAGACTGTACCCGAAAGTAGCGGCCCCAGGCTAGCCCTGGAGATGAACACGGTTGATTCCGCTGTTCCCTAAGTCTCGTTATTTCAGTACAGACTGCATCCGAAATACTTCACCCACGAGGCATCATTCCTTAACGGCATCGGATCAGACACTTAAATCCCCCCCGGCATCAGGTTCTAATCCTGGCTTATTTTCATTTGAGAAGACGGGCACGGCCATTGCCCCTAAGTCTTATTAAGTTCTGGGTACAGACTGCATCCCAAAATCCTCACCGATCCCGTTTAACTTTTTAGCCAAAGGGCACTTTCACTGAGGCCTTGGCGGTCCCCCAGTACAAGCGGTACGTGTCCTAAAGCTTTTAAACAGAGGGCACTTTCACTGGGGCCTCGGCAGGTCCCCCAGTACAAGCGGTACGTGTCTAAAACTCAGTGCTATACTGATTTAAACTATTGTGGCTTTGCTCTACAGCAGCATCAGGTCGAACACTGTAAATGGCTCCTCCTGGCATCAGGTCATTAACCCCTGGCTCTTTTCATTTGAGGAGACGTACAGTACCCGGGTGATTATTAGTCACCCTGGCTTCCTAAGTCTCATTATTTTGGTTCAGACTGACTCCAAAATGTTTTATTTGATGGACCATTACACCCGTGAAATTGTACGTCCATGATCACAACGTTCTACCTCAGATGAAAATAGAACATGTGCACTTCCCGTTGAAACTATTTGACTCTTTGTTTAGACCTTTACATGTGACTCCCAATTAAATTATAAAATTTGGAGATCGGCCTATACCCCTTATTCAGACAACTGTAAATTTAGTACGGCCAACGTGCAGAAATTCATGTAAAAAAGGTTTTTCTGCTTACCTTTTTGTTCAGGCGCCACGGTCGCCTGAAAAGGGTCCCTTCCGATCTGTTCCGACTTGTCTCAGAATAGTTCCATCCCAGGTCACGGGCACCAAATTGTTAGAAACCTGCTTCTTTGATTGAAAGATCCAAGAACAAGCCGGAGAATTCTTCGATTCAAAGATGTAACATTTATTTAGAAGTCACATGTAAAGCAAGCAGCGCTGGTTCAGTGGGATGCAGCCCCCTTGGGAACGTCGTCAGACTGATCGCGACTTCCGGGTGCGACTTACATTAATCTTTTCGGGTTGGATAGACCAACCCGTACAATAGGGATGGGCTTGTATGTGACTGTCTGATTGGCCAATTTAACTCTGACGTGAACAGATCTGTTCATGTTACTGTCTTCAAGAATGTACGATCAAAAGTGTGTGTGTGGGTGTTGGTTTGGGTGTGTAACTAAAGTAATAGACCTGACTAAAGGAAGTGAGAAAGAGAAGAAAGAGGGCTCTATAGCTCTGCCTAATTCCTGTTTACCAGAGTTTAACACAACATATTTGTTCATAAGAATGCAAACAGAATATGTATAAAATCTGTGTAGAGCATAATGGGAGATTACTTACAGAATTATTATTTTGGCACTCTAACTTTTCATAACCCTTTCAGAAGTATGGGTAGAGTTTCTCGGTGAAGGAGCAGTCAGTGCTGCAGCATCTACATCATAAAAGGAGACCAGACTCTCTTCATAGTCCACAAACACCCCCACCTTCTCTGGACCAGGTTTTTGATGGAGATGGACTGGAGGACCAGCAGCAGCTGAGTACTCATTTCTGTTTTTAAGTATTAAAGTCCAGAAAACATCCTCAGGTCTCAGCTTGATGCCTCCCTTCCTGTTGACCAACTATCTAACCACTCCTAAACTACACCCAGTCTTCTCTTTAACCTGAACCTCAAAGCAAAATCTGCCTGAAGAAAAACTCTGCTTTCCTAAAAATCATACAATCTTTTTCAGTTGTCTGGAAAGTTCTTCTTCTCATCACCATGTTTCACTTGTTTTCCATCATCAGACAGGATGAGTTCAGGATGTGCTGTATCAGAGGTCAGAGTCACATCTTCTGCAGACTGCTGGACCATCTTCAGCTCAACCTCAAACTTCTTCTTCATCTGGTTCCTGAAGTTCTTCTCCAACTGGTCCATAGCTCTGACCACAGTCCCCTCAAATGATGGTGGATGGACTCTGACCTCTGTCCAGTCCTTGGTGGGTGGAACAGCTTTCAGGGAGGAGAAGCTTTGGAGGAGATGGAGGTGGTCTTCAGACTTTAGGAGCTGCTCCACCTCAGAGCTTCTCTCTACCAGCTCAGAGATTTCCTGTTCCAGATCTTTGATGAAATCTTCAGCCTGTTTCGGTCTTGTTTCCTGTTTGTCTTCCATGTCTTTGATGAGCTGCTTCAGACCTCTCTCAACAGACTCCTTCAGAGCAATGAAAACCTGAACACCTTCTGCTTTCTCTCTGTCTGCAGCATCTTTACTCATCTTCAATGATTCTTTGATTTCCTCAATCTTGAGTCGTCTCTTCTGGATCATCTGCTGAAGTTCAGCCTCTGTCTTTCCCAGCTCTGCCTTCTTTCCTTCCCATCCTTCTCTCAGAGGAACAAACTCATGAGTCTTGTGGTCTAGAACAGAGCAGATCATGCAGACACATGTCTGATCGGTCTTACAGAACAGCTCCAGAGATTTATCATGCCTCATACACATCCTTCCTTCCAGGTTCTCCACAGGCTCCATCAGCTGATGTCTTTTCAGACCTTTCATGGTCAGATGAGGCTCCAGGTGAGTCTCACAGTAGAATATCAGACACACCAGGCAGGACTCCAGGGCCTTCAGCTTGGTTCCACTGTAGATGTCACAGGGAACTTCTCCTGGTTTGGCAGCTTTTTGGTCTGAGCTGCTGCTGCTGCTAGATTTCTGTGGAGCTTCATGTCTGAGCTGAGAAATGACTTCAGAGATGAAGGTGTTTACTCCTAGTTCAAGTCTGGTTTCTAACTCCTTTTTACACATGGGACACTGGCAGCTATCACTGATGTTTCAGTGTTTGCTGACACAATTTTTAGAGAAGTTGTGTCCACATGGTGTGGAGACTGGATCAGTGAACACATCCAGGAAGATGGAGCACTGGAAATGATCTTCAGAGAGAAGACTGTTGGCAGCAGACATGACTGAACTCTGAGGGAGAAAGAGAAGAAGCTGATTTTATTAAAAGTTTTATTGCCCCCCCAAAAACTTTCAGGTTTTCCTGTGATAGACAGTTGTGTCTAAAAAATAGAATATAATATTTCTTGAATTGATTTGAAAAGCTTAGTGGCTCTTTGTTGCCGAAGGTCTTGGTGTACCCAAATATCTCAGATATATCCCTTTACACACGGATGGAGATCCTTTGAGGGATCATTGAGTTATTTAAAAAAATGGCTAGATCTCTCAGTGATCTCTCAGTGATCTCACAGCATGATCCACTGCTATGTTTTTCACAGCCCAGAGTTTCCAAAAAAATGTCAAATTGCACGTTTTGTCACTCAGAGAAGCCGTACACAGACACGTAAAGAAGATTTTTCACGTGCAGTGGATATGTGGCTTTTACAGGTTTAAGAAAGGTGTCTAACGGCAACTTAATGTTTGCCAGTTTGTGTTCCTGTCACTTTTATTGTCTTTCACCATCTAGCAACTAACCCACATCTTAATCCCTAATACTAACCTCACAAGAACATTTCATCAGTGGAGTGAAAAACAAAGTAAGGAAAAAACAAACAAGAAAGTCAACCTGGGCAGAATACAAAGCCGGACAGAACCCAGACTCAGCACGTGACACAACACACGCTTATACAGGGTGTCCTAATTTTTTCACATGACTGTAGGTCTGCAACTAGCTGTCTCTGACTAAAATCCCCTGGTTGAAGGGAATTCACCAACCATTCATCACCCTGGGTTGTAAAGTACTGCAGAGACAAAAATCCAATTGGCTCTTTCTTGGCTCTTCATTTCACTCTAGCTTCTATCATTCTGTCACAAATCACCCCCTTACACTTGTCTCCACCCTCCCACTCTGCCTGCACTCTCTTCTTCACTTTGTGCATTTTCCATTGCCTTGGATGGTTGACATCCAGTATTTAAATTCATCTACTTTCATCTACCAATTCCTTCCTTTGCTAACCTCTTCCTTTGAATATTTTCCTGTACCTCCTCATTCCTCTTACCAAGTCGCCTTGTCTTCCTTCCTGTGTCCACTGGATACACCACATACCCTTCTACCTGTTTCCCTCAATACTTTTGCTGCACTTTCCCAGTCATCTGGTAACTCTTCCCTACCACCCACAGCCTGTATCAACTCCTTCCTGAACTCTGTGTGACCTTCTTCCTTATGGAACTTCCCTACTTAATCTTTGGCTCTGCTTTCACTCTCTTCCTCTTTTTTGCTTTCCAAAGTCATCCTACAGTGTGATGCTATCTTGTTACAGTCATCCCTGCCACATCTTGCAGTCTCCTACCTCTTTCAGATATCTCCTTCTGCATAAGATGTAGTCCACCTGTGTTGCACCTTCCTCCACTCTTGTAAGTCACCCTATGTTCCTCTCTGTTCTTGAAGTATGTGTTCACCCACAGCCATTTCCATCCTCTTAGCAAAATCCACATCCATCTGCCCTCCCATATTTCTCTCCTTAAGAACATACAGTACCTACTCAGGACCTCCTCATCACCTCTGTTCCCTTCACCTCCATGTCCATTAAAGTCCGGTCCAATCACCACTCTCTCCCCTGGGAACAATCTTTACCACTTCATCCATCTTACTCCAGAATTCCTCTTTCTCTTCTACCTGACATCCAACTTGTGGGGGATTACACACTGACAACATTCAACATCACAACTTTGACTCTAGCTTCAAACTCATGATTCTGTCTAACTCCCTCTTTACCTCTTGAACACTCTTCACATACTCTTCCTTCAAAATTACTCCTACTCCATTTAGCATCCTATCTACACCATGGTAGAACAGTTTTAAGTCCCCCATCCAGTGATCCTAGCATTGCTTCCCTTCCATGTGGTTCTTGAATCCACAGTAATCTACCTTTATTCTCTCCATCAGCCAACTCTCTGCCTTTACCCGTCATAGTCCCTATAGCTAGCATCCCTACTCTTACCTCCACACTTTACCTTTCCTTTCTCTCTCTCCCTCCTAAACATGCCTTTCCCCCTCTCCTCCTCCTCGATCTTCAACCAACAGTAGATCAATTTCCACCAAGCACCCTGTCGGTTAACAGCACCGGTGGCCGGCCTGTTGTAACCCGGGCCTGACTGATCCGATATGAAAGTCTCATTCATCATGATCCGTAGGTTTGATTTGGCAAAGGTTTTACGTCAGATGCCCTTCCTGACAAACCCTCCCCATCTACCCAGGCTTGGGACCGGCACTAGGAGTACACTGGCTTGTGCACCCCCTGTGGTTGGGTTACCATCTTGGACTGTAAAGGTGATAAAATTGTAAAAGTTAAAATAGAATAAAAAGCCTACATTCATTAAAATAAAAAAGATGGGTGCGTGAGGAAAATGGGTTGAAAAGAAAAAATCCTTAACAAGGTTTGGCTTGTATGATTAAATGGAAAAATGTAAAAATCTGTATAATCTGATTATTTAGGGGCGGCAGTGGCTCAGGAGGTAGAGCAGGTCGTCTAATAACCCGATGGTTGGCGGTTCGAATCTCGCTCTCCCCAGATATCCTGCCGTTGTGTCCCTGGGCAAGACACTTCACCCGCATTGCCTCCAGTGCCCATAACACTGGGTATGAATGTATAAAAAATGTTCGGTGGTGGCCGGAAAGGCCGTTGGCGCAGATTGGCTGCCACATTTCCGTCAGCCTGCCCCAGGGCAGCTGTGGCTGCAGAAGTAGCTTGCCACTACCTCTATCTGGAGTGAATGAATAATGTACCTATTTGTAAAGCGTCTTTGAGTATATATGATAAAGCGCTATATAAAACCGATGCATTATTATTTAGATATGTGGGGAAAGTTAAAAAGCCTTAACAGAGCTTCACAAAATAAACACTGAAGGATGGAGTCATCAGACTTTCTTGCATTTTACCTGAGCAGAACCCACATATTCATTTATGTGGATATCTGTTCATGATAGTGGTATTCAGTTTAAATCTGGTATTTGGATATTTGCTCTTTCACCCAAAAACATCAATTTTATGAAAGCTAAATTACAAATTCTGCTTTACTAAATTTACAACAACAAAAAAATCCCCTGCAAATTTAATATACAAAAAAGGAGAAACTTGATAAAGTCACTAATAAATACAAAAAAGGAGAAACTTGATAAAGTCACTAATAAATTTGGAAATATATAAAAGAAAAAAAAACAAATTCATGTGACAAAAACTGCAAATTTTATGAACAAAAATTTACAATGAAAGCTGCAAAAAAATCTTTGAGAAAACTATTTCAAGTTAAATGGAAAAATTGCATATTTATAAGAAAAAAATTGCAAAATTACAAGAAAAAAAGGCTCTCAAAAGTGCAATTTATGAAAAAAGATACAAGTTTATATGAAATAATTCTGCTTTACAGGAACAACTACATCCGAATGTAATGATAAAGGTTTTAAAATGGTGCCTTGCAATGCACTCAGGGTTCAGTTTTGTGTCAGAACAGGAGTCTGAAGTCATCCTGTGAAGAATGGAATAGGCGAGGAAACGAGCTGAACAACATAAGACTTTATTCTTTCTGCTACAAAGCAGTATGTTACGTATGGCTCTGCGAGCCATACAATGAGAGCCAAGGGCAGACCAGTGAGTTTGCGTTGTTTATTGCAATAAAGGGAAAGGAACAAAGGAACAGGGCCTCGTGGGGCCAAAACACAAATGATCATACAAGGGCATACACTTACACACGATGCTGAATGACGAGCGGGTGGCTGGTGCCAGACGAAGGGGTTCCAGCCTTACCCACGCCGGAGAAGAGCGTGGATAATAGTGCGAGGTCACAGCCCTGAATAATTGGGACTGCTCCCTTTTATAGTAGTTGACAGTGCCTCAGCTGATGAGAGGTAATTGGCCTCCTGCCGTCCCATAGAGCTTGGCAGTTGGAGGCCTGCTGAGACGCTGTCAAAGTAAGAGTCGGCCTGAGGAGGAACATGGTCTGAGCGCGGATAACAACGGCATCTCAGCCCATGTGATACAGCCCTTCCCTCAAGGCCGGGCTCTGAACGGCAAGTAACACCCAAGCCCCCCCCAACACCTAGGGTGGGCGGATGGGGCGTAGGCCAGGAGGGCGTAAATGGGAAAAGAGAAAAAAAAAACCAACATAAACAGGGAACCAATGAGGCACTTACAGAGTATGAGGAAAAGAAGCACAATACCACATAAAATGCTAATGTGTAGCCCGAGAGAAAAAAAGAAAAGAACACAATATTGTCAAGGGATAAATGAAACAATTACAGAGCATGGGGAAGAACACCACACAATACTCCAAAACAGGCAACCATATGCGGATGGAAGGAAAAAAAAAACACTACTTAGGCTGGGAACAAAAGAAGTAATCACAGAGCGAAAGAAAGACAGAAAGAGGACCAAAAAAAAGGAAAACCCAATACTCCATGAAATGCCCACAACAATATATAGACAGACTCAAAGAAAATCAACCCAGGGGACCTTGAAATGAGAGCAGAGGCTCCTAAGGGCGAAATCTAACAGATACAGGGCATCCCTCAAGCAGGAGGGGAAGGAGAAAAAAAAAAGGCACGCTAAACATGAAACAATTACGAGAAATTAGATGGCTGCACCCTCACAAAAACACAAAAGACTAGGCACAGCAGAGATAATTCAGTTCGGGGGGGTCTCCCCGCACCCAGCGTCCAAACTGCCAACAGGGGTGACGGGAAATGTTCAGGCGGCCTACCCGAATCCCAGGCCAGAAAAAACAGTATCTCGGGCAGCCGGACCGGATCGCCGAACAGAAAGTCCAATAGGTTGGGCGGCCGAACCAAAGAGCCGAATGGACACGGCAGTCCCTTTGGCGGCCAACCCGCCTCGCTCAGCCACCAGGCCCGTAGGGGAGAGAGGGGCAACGGCTTCCCTGTGGAGAGAGATAGTGAGGGCGAGCCGGGCCTACAGTGAGAGGTCCATATGGGCCCTGGTGGAGAAGGCTTGGGGGGAAGATAAGAGCGACTCAGGTGACGATGGTGAAGAGGGGGATGAAGATGATGATGAGCCGGTCCAGTGCCCGATGGCGGGGGATCTGCAGCTCCCTCACCAGACCTGGATACCACTGGTGCTGCACCCTCGTAGGACCCCGATTGGGTCGCGGCTGCTCCCGCGACGGACCCCGATTGGGTCTCGGTAGCACCCGCGTCGGACCCCGATTGGGTCAGCGCCGCACCAGAACCGACCTCCAACCCTGAACCTGGAACCTCCGGCACAGCGGGCGACAGCAGCTCCTCGCCGGCGACCCTGGGAGAAGGCTCAGGAGAGAAAGAAGAACTGGGATCAGGATCACCGGCAGCGCCAGAACCCGGCGAGATAAGCTCAGACACAGCGGGCGGCTGCGCCCTGCTCATCTCCCCTAGAGACAGGCTAAAATGCTCTAATATATGAAGGAGGAAGACAAAGTAGAGCACTTGCCTGATCTCGGGTTCTGACGCCGTCCAGGACTGCGAAGATCCAGGTTCAGACGGCAGAAGGTCGTCCTCAGGCCCCCATTCAGCTGCGTCGGGCTCCGCAGCTGGCATGATGGTGCACGCAGCTTGCGAGTCCTCCGGCACCAGTGCCCACGCCGATGGCCCACACGGCGTGGTGGCAGGAGAACCTCGACCCGCTGGACCGGACCGCTCCTCTGTGGAGACCCGGGGACGCTTCATCGTCGGCGCAGGTTCCACGCTGCAGTCCGCTCTCCTCCTCCGCCCACGGCGTAGCTGCGGAACAGGAACCAGGCTCTCCAGAACCACAGGCCCCCTCCTCATCCCGCAACGTTGGCCTGGCGTCGAGGACCGCTCAGCGGAGGGAGACACAGAGGATGCAGGGTTAACAATTACAGCCACAGCAGGTGGTGGGAGCTCGGGGAGCTGCAAACCTCGAACTCCACCTCCAGGAGTCTGACAGAGCAAATCACAATGAGTGGATGAATGAACTGGGACTTGCCTGTCTCCTGGAGGCTGGGGGTGACCGCTGTGGCGGACGTTGTTCCTCCCTTTCCCCGCCAGACGGTAACGGAGGACCCCCTGGGAGGACGTCGGGGAGCCGCTCGTGATGGTTCTGGGACAGAGCTCGCCAAGTCAGAACTCTGGGCGCACACAGCAGCCGGGGAATGCGTCGAGGAGGAGGGGACGACAGCCGAGATGAGCCGGGCCCGGAGCGCTGACATAACAGCAGGGGAAGATGGCTCGGGAGACGAGGCTGCGGGGTTTTCCCCCTGATGAGGCACAGAAGTGACAGCTGTGTGGGGGATTGAGACCTTGCGGCGACCCGGAACTGGATCCGGACGGGATTCGTGCTGAGGCTGACAATCGATGTGACGATGGCTGCTTGCAGGGGGCGAGGCGAAGGTGAGACCCGGGAATCGCCATTCCTGTGCAGAGACAGAGGCGAGCAGGTCGGCAAACTCCGGGAACTCACGCAACTCTGGATTCCTCTCCACCAGTCTAACAGCCCCCGTCACATGCTTGATGATGGCAGACGGATGAACCGCGGAGCGAGCAGCAGCCACCCGGTCTCGGATCTTGACAGCCGCCAGCTGCAGCTTCTCCGGGGGATTCCCGAGTGATGTCATGCCCGACGGGGAAAGACCTCTGGATGGTGCGAACTCCTGGGCCGGAACGGAGGCAGGAGCGGGATCCCGAAGTGAGGGGTGACAACGACTCCTCTTCGGCTTCCTGCTGGGATTTCCCTCCAGCCCATGGAGAATCTCGCATTGTGAGGAAATGGCGTGTCTCCTGGCACAGACCTCAGGGTGGTTGGAGTAATGAGGGAGTTTGTCCAGGAGAACCTCAGCATAGTCTAGGTGCCTGCATATGTCGATGGGAATGTCGTAGAGAGAGGCGGTGAAGAGTGTCCCGTCGACATACTCCAGGGCGGCCACTAACTCATTACCCAGGCGCCGAACGCGGCTCCTGGGAGACGGCATGCTCTCAGAGCAGACACCCAGACAGGGAAGAACAAGTCCAATTTGGCAAACTCACGGCCGCCGGCAACTCGCTTGGCTGTGACCTACTGTTACGTATGGCTCTGCGAGCCATACAATGAGAGCCAAGGGCAGACCAGTGAGTTTGCTTTGTTTATTGCAATAAAGGGAAAGGAACAAAGGAACAGGGCCTCGTGGGGCCAAAACACAAATGATCATACAAGGGTAAACACTTACACACGATGCTGAATGACGAGCAGGTGGCTGACGCCAGGCGAAGGGGTTCCAGCCTTACCCACGCCGGAGAAGAGCGTGAATAATAGTGCGAGGTCACAGCCCTGAATAATCGGGACTGCTCCCTTTTATAGTAGTTGACAGCGCCTCAGCTGATGAGAGGTAATTGGCCTCCAGCCGTCCCATAGAGCTTGGCAGCTGGAGGCCCGCTGAGACGCTGTCAAAGTAAGAGTCGGCCTGAGGAGGAATATGGTCTGAGCGCGGATAACAACGGCGTCTCAGCCCATGTGACACAGTATAGCAAAAGAGCCTCCTGGGCCTCTGTGCATCCCTCTTTTATATCTTTATTTTCATGCATTGAGGCCCTGAAATTCCAACCATGCACATTATGTTTAGAACAAAACCTGTGTGGTACATTAACCTGACATAACACCGGCGCCACTCTCCATTCTTCTCCCAGCGGCCCGATATTTTACTCCTCTCCCCGGGGGGCGCATAGTCCTTACTGTCCCGTCTGACCCCCCCAGTGGCACCTCCTCTTTTGGTCCATTGTTTCTTGGGTGGAGAAGTCCAACACCATACCCCCACACAGCACTCCCCCAAACACTCAGAATGGGCCTTAACTCCCCCCCTCCCCATCCTTTGGGCTTGAGCTGGCGTCCATAGTGGCTGTAGTGGGGGGTCACCAATCCAGTCAAACTGCCCTGCTGGCGGGGTGTACAGGAAGGCATGTTGGTCTGTGGAGAGAAAAAGGGAGGGGGAGAAAACATCAGCTTCACAAGCGCCAGTCCCTGCTGAGAAATAACCAACTTGTACAGCCCCCAATGGTGGGCGTCGTGCCGGGGAGCTTGGGCCAACACCACCTGCTTGTCTGCCAACACAAAAGTGGGCTTCAGCCTGTTGATGCAGACAGTCTCCCTACATCCCCCTAAGTCTAACACAAAATGTTTTGCCCCAGGTTCCAACACCCTGAACAGTCCGTTATACAGTGGGCGCAGCGGTGTCTGGTGCGCATCATGCTTGACAAAAACAAAACTGGCGTTCTGCAAGCTTTTTGGGACAAACGTGTGGGGAAAACAATGGTGGGCCAGGCCCAGTACGCTCACAGCCTCCGTGCTGTGTAAAAATTGCGTGGGCAGATCAGCCTCGGGCGCGGGGTTTTCAGGTAAAAATTCTCCGGGGATCCGCAGCGGTTGTGAAAAAATGAGTTCTGCCAGGGAGGCTGCTAAGTCCCTGTTAGGTGCGGAACGCAACCCTAAAAGAACCCAAGGCAGGTGGTCGACGCAATTTGTGTCCATGAACAAAGCTCTGAGAGCTGCTTTAAGCGATCTATGAAAACACTTGCATAACCCATTAGCCTGGGGCGGTGTACACGGTAGTGCGATGAATTTTGACCCCCAGGCTCTGCGCCATCGCGGACCAGAGTTCCAAAACGAATTGTGGACCTGTCGGACGTGATGTCCGATGGAGATCCGAAACATGCAACCCAAGCCAACAAAAAAGTGTACGCCACTTTCGCGGACGTGGTAGAAACCAGCGGGACCACTTCAGGCCAGTGCATGGTGCAGTCCATGACTGTCAAAAGGTGTGTGAAACCTCGCGACGGCGGGAGGGGTCCCACCAAATCCATGTGGACGTGGTCAAACCTCCTAGCCGGGATTTGGAACAGCTCAAGGGGAGCTTTGGTGTGCTTGTGCACTTTGGCCCACTGGCATGCGACGCAAGCTGCAGCCCACTCTTTCATGTCTTTGCGCAAGCGAGGCCAGACGAATTTCACCCCCACTAGTTCCACCGAAGCGTGCACTCCTGGATGCGAAAGGGAGTGGACCAACTCAAAAATGCAACGGTGCCAAGAGCTCGGAACCATCAGATGTGGGCGGCCGGTGGAGATGTCGCAGAGTAAGGGAGGGCACCCTTCTTGCACCATCCTGTTCTCCAGCCTTAACCCAGTTGGCGCAGACTGGAGTGTGCAAATGTCCATGTCCCCAGCTTGTTCCATGGCCATGGCAGGGAAATCTATTCCCATGTAGACCGGGGCGATTAATACATGGGGCAGGCAATCGGCCACGACGTTGAGTTTACCGGGAACATGTTGAATGTCGGTAGTAAACTCCGAAATTGCAGCCAACTGCCATTGCTGCTGGGCCAACCACGGTTCCGAGGTCTTGGACATCGCGTGCATCAGTGGGTTGTGGTCCATAAACACGGTGAACTCACACCCCTCCAGCCAGAGCTGGAAATGGCGTGTCGCCAGGTGGAGAGCCAGCAATTCTCTGTCGAATGTGCTGTACTTGCGTTCGTTGTCATGCAGAGTCCAGCAAAAAAATGCAAGCAGCTGCCATGAACCTGCAACGCACTGCTCCACCACTGCCCCATGGCAACATCAGATGCATCTGTTGTGAGCGCAATCCATGCAAACGGATCCGGGTGGACTTACAGCGCGGTGTCCGCAAGCGCTGTTTTGGCGTTGGTAAAAACCTGGACTCGTTCGGGAGTCCAGTCGATGGCTTCCACAGGCTTCTTTTTTTTAAGCATGGCATACAACAGCTGCATCAGCTGGGTTGCCCAGGGGAGGAAACGGTTATAAAAATTAACCATTCCCAAAAACTCCTGAAGTGCCATCACTATCTGTGGGCACGGAAAGTCCACCACAGCACGCACTTTGTCCAGTAATGGGATCGCGCCCTCTGGCAAAATGCAGTGGCCCAAAAAGTCAATCACTGGCACACCAAACTGGCACTTTGCCGGGTTAACTATCAGCCCTTGCGGTTTGATAGAAAAATTCCATATTATCTACATTATTATTGATATTAATAATGTATTATTATATTTGAGAAGTATCATACCTTTCATATGCCATGTTTAATGTTTATATGTGCATTCCATATAGGATAAGTTTATATATTCTTGGCATGTTTCTGTGAGCAATTTCAGAGTTCAGACTGAAGATCAGTACAGGGTTAGTACATGCGTAAGGAATGATCTAAGCCATTTATTATAATCTCTTTGACATGTCCTGTTTCGGGTCACAGGAATGCACAGGAACTCCTCATCTTATATAGATTAGTGTTTTATGGACGTTCTGTTAGATTTACTTTCTTGCCACCAGAGTGTCTGTGACGTCCGCCTGGATAAGCTCAGTTATCAGGACTTTCTGTCTGTCCTTCTCCTTTCCTCCTCTTATCCCATCCTCCCCCTGCTTTCTCCTACCTATATATATCAGACTTAGAAGAATGCAAGCTTTAGAGATTCTAGGTGTGTTTGAATGTCATGCTTTGTAACCTCTCCCCAAGGTGGCCATTGGAGTGACTCCTTATATTTTTGTAATAAATGTACATAAATTCAACTTTCCGCCTGATTATTTGACTTTGAATAATTTAAGCTCAAAATTATTCTAACAGCTTCCAACCTCCGGAAAGCTGTCTTGAGATGGGCGATGTGCTCCTCCTCAGATGCACTGGCTACCAGAATGTCATCTAAATGGACAAAAACGAAGGACAAGTCATGAAGCACTGCGTCCATCATCCTCTGGAAGGTCTGCACCGTGCCTTTTAATCCAAACGGTATGCGTAAAAACTCAAAAATGCCAAAAGGATTTATTACCGCTGCTTTTGGAACGTCTTCCTCATGCACCGGGACCTGGTGGTAACCACGGACCAGATCTACTTTGGAAAAAACATGTGCCTTTGCCAGGTGTACGGAAAAATCCTTGATGTGTGGGATAGGAGAGAGATTGTGTTCTGTAGCGTTGTTCAAGTGCCGGAAATCACTGCATGGTCGCCATGACCCGTCAGCTTTAGGCACCATGTGTAGCGGGATGCCCACGGGCTGTTGGAGCACCTGACGATGCCCAACTGTTCCAAGTTGGCGAACTCCTCACATGCACTGGCCAGTTTAGCTGAGTTCAGGCACCGAGGTCGCACGAATACCAGTGGCCCTTTTGTAGTTATAAAATGTTTGACCCCGTGCTTTGTTATCGTAGCTGAAAACATTGGGACTGTGAGTGCTGGGAACTGTTGGTACTTACCCCCTGGAGCTATAACATTGGTCAGTGTTGTCGACCTGGCTCCCCGAGCTGTACAGGGCAGAGAGGCAAAAGAGACAACATCGACTAATCTCCTATTAGCAGCATCAAAATCCATGCCTAAAATGGGGGCGGAACATGCAGCCACCACAAAGTTCCGCTGAAAGTTGCGTCCATGTAAGCATATTGTCAGTGTCTGCTCTTCAATTGTCCTGATGGTGGATCCGTTGGCAGCCGTAAGCTCGGGACCGCTGCCCCCTGCCACCCTGTCTGCATTGTGCAGCAGGATGAGGCTCTGCCGGGAGCCGGAGCCCACCAGAAACCGTCTCCCTGAACGTGTGTCTGTGATATACAGCAGTTTGTTTCTGTCACCACCGGTTGCAGCTGCTACTGACTGCTGGCTGTGCCATTTCCCAACTTCTTGAATTGGCATGGCGGCTGAAAGAAAAATTCCATATTATTCTATATTATTCTTTTCTATTTCCATGTCTGATAAACTTGTGAGTTTTATATTGTTCAATGTGTGATTCATGTGGCCTTCAGTATGCCCCAGTCTGAGTATGAGTGTGCCTAGGGTCAGCAATTTGTAAGGATCAATTTGTAAGGATGCAGCTGTCTGCTGACACCTTTTGTTTTGGATTCATCATGTTTAGTCCTGTGTGACTGAGGAGTGTGTGGGTTCCTAGATTAGATTATAGACACCCTGTTTGTCTTCAAGAAGCTCCAAGGACGTTCTCTCCCTCTCTTGCATCAACATTTGGAGTTATAAAAAGCTGAGAAATGGATGACCTAGTTAGAAGTGTGCATGAGTAGACTTGGGGCTACTTCCTGTATCTCTTCTCCTGGCCAGAGGAATAAATCTACTCATAGTTTTTCATCCTGCCTGGTTTTTTGACTCAGATTAATTTTAATACAAATTAATCCAACATTTTTGGCGCCTGAAAAGGGACTTGAACCCTGGACCCTCAAGATGACAAAGATGTTGCTTTTGATGAGTTTTTGGATCAAAATAATGCAAGAAAGCAAGTTCATGTTAATCATGTAATAATAATAAATAATTAATAAAATTAATAAATTAATTTTATTACAAATTAATCAACATTTTTGGGGCATCCGAACAGGGAACCCATGATCCTATTCCTGCCCCAGCGGCTCCGGCCAAACCTCAGTAGTGCACAGCTGAGAAGAGAAGACCTTCCCCACCGAGCCCAACGGTTCGGGTTTCAGGAAGTGAAGGCTATCGGTTCGAAGCAGCTGGGAGCTGGGGGTAGGTGATGGGTCTAGAACCCTACAGGCGCCATTGAGTGTAAGTACATTTATGTGCTGATTGACACTGGGTTTCAGTCCCAGTGGGGCTAATACATGTATGTTTATGTGTGTGAAACTGAGCATTGATACCGCAAAGTCTGAACATTTTTCTGTTCGGCGCAGCCCAAAAGAGTTCATTTCAACGAGTAGAGGCTCGGTGGTCCAGGTAGTCAAGGCCGTGAAGGACAGCAACGTGCTATGTATCGCCGAAAGTGGACCAGGAATTGTTATGACACGTGGAAATCATAGTGAGATCTTATTTCACCAACACGAGTGAGCTATGATTAGTCCATCAATGTAAGATCTTCTTTGTCATCATGAGTGAGCATTGATGAGGGTTGACCTTAAAATAGCGCTGGTTTAAAAATTACTGCAGTTTTGTTTGTTTGTCTGGTTGTTCTGTGTTTTACGGTTTGTCCTGGAAGAAGAGAAAAAAGAGATTCTGCAGAGGTGGAAGTAGCAGGTGCTACAGAGGTCTGAAGCTGTTATTGTGGGTCCTTTTGGGTCATTGTGAAGTGTAAAAGGATGGTTACATGATTATTGTTTCACGGGGTAATGATAAAATTGTGTATAAAATGGTGAATCAGTGTATGGGAGTTTGCAAGTGATAATTTTGGGGAGAAAATGAATTGTGTTCTCACAGTGGTGGAGAAAAGGTTGACATGAGAACGTGGAGTTGCCAGATTTGTTTTTATAAGTACTTTGGGAGTGTTTTCTAACTTTGGGTTGCCATATCGCTTGTGTGTGTGTGCATCCAGACTGTTTTACTAACACGTGTGTGTGTTGGTTTGAGGCTGCAACTGTTTGTGTGTGAGCAGCAGCCCAAGAGTGACTTTGAAAAGATGAAGAGAGAGAGCTGTGTGTGTGTGTTGCCGGCTCGTGCTTTTGAAACTGCTGCGTGTGCATCTGATCTGAGTGAAGGAGAAACAGGGAAAGAGAAAAAATGGTTATTTTTTGGCAAAAACGAGGAGTAAATTGCCAGAGTTTTTGCTTATTTGGGTGAAATTGCCTGCCAGCTGGGTAGGGAAATTTGGGTTTTTTCACTTTTTATCTTTTGGGGATGCCTGAGGACAGGTAAAGAGCATTGGGAAATTTTATTCAATTTTCTGAAGTGTCAGTGCAATTTTTTATTAGCTCATAGTTGCATCATCTCTCTGACCGAGGGGCAACAGTGAACTTCACAGGGAAAAAGGGTGACGGACTGATGGTGAGGCTAAGGCTTGTTGATAAATTACCCATAGTAAGAGGAACAGACCGGACTAATATATGTATCTCCTCTTCCCTGCATGGTCTGGTGTGAGGACGGGGGAGGGGGCACTTTGGTCCCTCCTCATCCTCCTCCCCCGTGGTCTTCCGCTGCTAAGCCATGGCCTTGCCCCACAGGACTCAAGCAGCTGACGTCACCTCGCCTCAGCTCACCTCCACCCCTTCTGCCCACAGCAGCCATGCCGGACACCCAAGAGTTAAGTAAAAGTGCACTCAGACATCATCAATGTGATGAATTAAACTGAAGAGTATGGAATAATGCTGTCACTAGATAATACTCAAATGATTAAAGCTTTAAATACAGCTTATATGAGACAATTAAAACCGCAAATGAGGTAATGACGAAAATGTTGCGAAGTGTTGTTGTGATTTAATTGAAACTGCTAATGATCAAACTAATGTTTTTTAATGTTTCCTTGCCATATTATTGTTCTTTTTTCAATGGAAAAGTCACTCTTAATGAATGATTATGTGACTTTAAAACTTTTTATCCTTTTATTGTTCATGGCAAAACAGCAAGGCTCTGAAGGATTGAAAGATTGGGGGGGGGGGGGGAGAGTCCCAATACTGGGCTCTTGGACTACATTTGATTCTGTTGGTATTAAAATGATAAATTGGTTGGTTTACTGTCTTGTAAATTTAAATAAAAGAGAGACTGTGTGAAAGTTGAGATTGTAATACACAGTGTATGGGTAAGGGACTTTATGAGGACAGACAACTATGTCACCTACTGAAAATGTTTTCAAAGTCAAAAATATCATTTATGGTTTTTATTTAGAGAAAATGGCAGCTATCCAAAGAGACGACAAAGGCGTTGCTTTTGATGAGTTTTTGGATCAAATAATGCAAGAAAGCAAGTTCATGTTAATCCTTAGATACTATAATACTTAAATTTTAACTTAGAAAAGGAAATCAGAAAGTTCAAGTCTGAGTCTCCCATTTAAACAATTTAAACAATTTGTATACTGTGAAATTTTCTTTAAAAGGAAATGGAATAGGCTCAATAGCTCGATAAAAGGGATAACAGTCATTGTGCGGCGGCATGAAATAAAGCGGCGTTGTTGGAGGTTTTAAGTAGGCTTTTATTAATCATACCGCCGTCACGAGCTCCTCTCCCGGCGCTGTGCGTGCGCGCCGGGAGCGAGCCCTCGGCTCTCAGAGAAGGAGAGGAGAGGCACGTGTGTGTGTCTCCAGTTGCAGGATCAGAGTGAGAGAGAGAGCATGGATTTCAGTCAGCTTAAATACCAGTTACAAACAATGCATGAAAGGCATTCACAGCAGGGAGTATGGCATTTGCATTTGAGAGGCATACATCACAATAGGCAGATTTGCTAGACTGTGCTCTAGGTGCAGAACAAAGGGGTTAACAGGCACATCTACATATTGATCTGAGTCTCTAGGTCACAGTAAGGACAGGACGCATGAACACAATACATGAAAGGTGACATTATCACAGTAGTGTAGCGGAAAAAACCAGGAGTAGCGAGTTGTCTGTCCTTAGTCTGTTTGTGGGGGTTTTCCCAAACCGCCACAATTGCACTAAAACATTTTCCTAGAATAGCATAGTGCATGGGAAGCACCTTGTAGATTTTAAGCCCTCAAATTCCATCAATCCATCCTTTACCACTTATCCAGTCACAGGGACAGCATTCTAAGCAGAGAAGACAGACTTCTGCCTGATTTAAATAGCACTATGAGTTCAAAAACTTTACAATGGAGAGAGAGAGAAAGAAATGTCTCCCATCCCAGCAAAAACATTAGAAAATAAGCTTGGGTCATTTTCTAGATGTACAGAAAATAAAAAACCTGAACCATTAGTTAGACTAAAAATTTCACTAGCATTAAAATTTAAAAGGAAAAAAGTTGAATGATTCCAAGAGTGACACTCAGAACATTTATGAAAACACAATTAAACTCCTGCTTGTGTGATTGCTGACGCGCGGGGGGGGGGGGGGGACTTGCCCCAATTCTAATTTTCAGGGTGACACCGACACTGGACCCCTGTGGTGGAGGGGGGGACTGAGAGGGGCATGGGACGAGCTGGCTGTGGCAAGGGGAATGTGACGTTTGTCAACAATCTGGATATCAGGGCCATTGGCTGAGGTGGTGTCGGGGTGGGGGAGAAGGACCTCACGGGCTGACCTCAACATGTGACAAGCAGACCCAAAACTAAGTAGAATGAATGACACTTACACTAACATAACAAAGATCCAGTTACCTGACTTTGACTTGAGTTAAAAATGCAGTGTTTACCTGAACTGACATTGCAGGTCTGAGACATTTCAATAAAGCTTCTCCCCTGAGAATGGTATGACAGTATCACATTTCATTCATGTGACAGGAATAAGGAATAGTTGTGTTGTATGATTTTGATGTGCTAAGGTCCTGTACTCGCGATGCTTGTTTTTCGGCTGAGCCAGGCACGGCGACTGCAGGTCAGATCGAAATTTAGGAAGAAAAATAATAAATAAAGCACTCTTTGTTGAGCATGAAGTTCACATCCCAATTAAGCAATATGTCCACTTTTCCATTAACAGAAGGAGTGGAACATGTACTTTCACAAACATTCACTTTCACAAATTTAAAATTGTCTGTGGTCAACAGGAAAGCAGTTGTAGGCCTGATGGCAACTGCAGAATTGGTTACAATAAATGCTAAATCACATTAACACTGCACAGGCAGCTAGGTTAATTGCTCCAACCTAAATTTGGAAATTAGGCCAAGGGAAAACGCTCACAATATAGACAGATAGTACCATTGATCAATTTATAAAACAGTGGAAGAAAAGAGGCATCATTACAGAGACCTCATTTTAAAGGTTTTACACTGTGCAAAAAATTTCATCTAAATTAGCCATATGTAAATGTGCCATACGCATTAATGGCACAGACTGAATCTCTAAGGAAAACACTTACCTGCCAAAAGCAGCTGCACAAGGTCACATAGGAACACACACAGCACCTCCTTCTCCCAACAACACCTATCACATGACACACTGTTTCAGCAGGCCTCCACTCTGCTACACGACGATTCCCATGAATGAATGAATGAATGAATCTGAATGAATGAATCTTTTTATTTCGGATAGATTAAAAGTACAGATTAAAAGAAACTGAATAATATAACAAAGGGGGAAAGAAAATCCAACAAGGTCAAATTAGACAATAACTCCTCTGATTATACAGTTCAACGTAAGTTATCCGAAATGGGTGATGGCTGAAGCCGCAGCTTATATTGCCCACCCATATTCCATCCAAGAATTCAAAAGAAAAACAAAACAAGAGCGATTACAATTCAGAACAAAGCTAAGACAAAATGTGACAAAAAACTAAGCTACAACACAACGCAGACTGGATATGACAATCCTTATGTGATTTTACATGTCATCTTGTATATATGTTTGGAGTATTTCTTCCTTTAGTTTTTGTTTAAATTGTCCAAGCGTTGTACATGATTTTAATTCAGGTCCAAAATCGGTCCATAATCTGACTCCTTGCACTGAAACACAGTGTTGCTTGGTGGTAGTTCTCACTGAAGGTTTTTGAAATATACATGTTCCTCTGAAATGATATTGTTTCTCCCTTATTTGGAACAATTTTTGGATATTTGCGGGCAGTGATAGAGTCTTCACTTTAAACATTATTACTGCAGTTTTAAAGTCAACCAGATCTTTCAACTTGAGAGCTTTTAATTTAAGAAAAAGTGGGTTTGTTGGTTCCCTGTAAGCAGCTTTGTTTATTATTCTAATAGCTCTCTTCTGAAGCATAAAGACTGGATATATGTTTGTTTTATATGTATTTCCCCATACTTCAGTACAATATGTCATGTATGGGAGTATTAATGAATGATACAAGGTATATAATGTGGGTTGATTCAGCAAATATTTCACTCTGTGTAATATTGCAATTGATTTGGATATTTTTATTTTATTTTATTTTATTTTTTTTGTGTTACTTATTTGTACCCGTAGGTAGACTTGGTTTGCAGTCTGGTGACAAGCCACCGGCTGCTGGTCGCTGCGTGCGCGAGCGCCCAAAACCTACATGTTTTTGGTGTGCGGGAGGAAACCGGAGAAATCCCGGAGTAAACCCGCGCAACATGGGGAGAACATGCAAACTCCACACAGCTCACTGTTGGTCGGGGGCTGGGATCGAACCCACGATCTCATGATCCCCGCGATCCCCCGGCCGAGGGTAAAACTGTGCTGCCACAGTGCTAAACCACTGCGCCACCGTGCATTTTAACTTTAATATAATTAATATGTGACTTCCAACACAGTTTATTATCAATTATTACTCCAAGAAATTTAGTTTCGGATACCATTTCAATCTCTACACCATTTACACTGAGTTTAGATACTAAGTTGTTGTGATGGTTGTTAAAAACTATAAATTTTGTCTTACTTAAATTGAGCATTAATTTGTTTGAATCAAACCACAGTTTAAGCTTGCCTAATTCCTTTCCGAGTGTATCCAAAAGTTGTTCCAAATTGCTTCCACTGCATAATAGATTAGTGTCATCGGCAAACAATATTAAATCCATTTTTTCTGAAACTTTACATATATCATGTATATACATATTGAATAACAATGGCCCAAAACTGAACCCTGTGGGACTCCACAAGTAACCTTCAGTAACTGTGAGTTTTTGTTACCAACACATACATACTGATATCTATTCTTTAAGTAACTACATAACCAGGACAGTGCTACCCCTCTAATACCACAATTTTGTAGTTTCTTTAATAATAAATTATGATCCACTGTATCAAATGCTTTTTTAAGATCCAGGAATACCCCAACTGAATACTTTTTATTTCCAATGGCAGTTGATATTTTTTCTATAAATTCCATTAGAGCAAACGCAATTGTCCTCTTGTGTCTGAACCCAATTGCTGCTCACACAATAAATTATTCTTCAGTATGAAGTTGTCAGTTCTCTCATAGAATATTTTTTTCAAATATCTTGGAAAATTGCAGCAATAGTGAAATTGGTCCTATAGTAGAGAGTTCCCCTCTGTCCCCGTCTTGATAATCGGAATTACTTTAGCCTATTTTCATTGCATTGGGAAATATACACTGTTTGGAGAGACAGGTTACAGATATACGGTCAGTGGTTTCACTAAGCATTCAAGTAATAGTTATGACCTTAAGAGCATGGTCAGTACCCATCCACAGTCCGTAGCTGTTCTACTTTTTAACGATTAACAATTTTAATGACCTCTCTGCTGTCTGTGTTCTTTCATGAAAATGGAGTCGTTTATCGCAGTGTTTTTGCTTATTGTATCACCTGTAGGCGCCGTAATGGGTATTTCACGAGCCAAATTAGGACCAATGTTAACAAAAAAGTTATTAAATTCATCTGCAGGTGAAGCTACATTCACACTCTGAGTCGTTTTATTATTTTTTGAAAAATCGGTTGGGTAGCTTGTATTTCTGTTTTTATTTCCAAGAATATTGTTAAGTATTGTCCATGTATTTTTAATGTGTCTCTGTTTTTCTCCAGTTCTTTACTGTAATAGTCTCTCTTACTGCATCTTATTAGATATGTTAACTTATTTTTGTATGTTTTATACCGTTGTTCTGCTTCTTTTGTCCTTTTCTTTAGGAAAGCTTTATATAATAAATTTTTCTTTTTACATGCCTTTTGTAATCCTTTGGTTAACCATGGCTTATCGACAAATTTATGTTTAAGCTTTTTCTTTACTAATGGACAATTTTTTTCATAAAGAGTGGTTACAATGTTTATAAATGTGTCATAGGCTTCATTTACATCTGATACATAGACCTTCTGTCCAGTCTTGCTTCAGCAAGTCTTTCTTTAAAAGAACTGATTGCATTTTGTGATTTGTATCTGAACGATTTTAATTTTTTTCTGTATTGGCCCCCGTGTGGCCATGGATAAGTGCAAAGGTTGGCAAGTGGTCACTTATAACATTTATCAATAATCCACTTTCTATTTTCTTATCAATAATATTAACAAACAGGTTGTTTGTTAATATTATTGATATTAACAAACACCGGGATGTGTTATTGTGGGATATAGACTCATGCTGTACATAGAATTCATGAACTCTGTAATTACATTTTGTTGATATGGATTTAGTAGATCAATATTGAAATCTCCACAAATTACTACCATTTTCTTACTAGTAATATTATTGTACAGCTCGACTAATTTATCTCTGAATGTCTCAATGCAAGTTCCTGGCGTTCTATATATACAACTTATAATTAGATTTTTTGTTTTATCTTGGTCAATCTCAACAGTAACACATTCCAGAATCCCTGGTAGTGCAAAGGACATTCCATTTACAAGCTTACATCTATACAGGTCATCAATATACAGTGCAACACCACCACCCTTTTTTTGAGATCTGTTAATATGAAACATCTGATATCCCTCTATTGCCATCAGAGGAGCCTGCTCTTCATTAAGCCAAGTTTCAGAGACTGCGATAGCTGTAAATTTTCTGTCTAGCTGTTTTAAATAGTCCTGAATCTGTGGAAAGTTTTTGTTAAGACCTCTGCTGTTGAACGTGTATTATTGATAGTTTACCCATCTAGTTGCACTTGACTTTTTGAATTGCTTTTCAGTGTAATATTCACAATTGTTATGAATATTATTGAAAAAGTGGTTATCAGGATCAATATCATTCTCCATCTCTTGTAGTTTATGTTCAGCATAATGGCATATTTTCAGAGTTTGAATTTCCTCACCCTGTGTCAAATGACTTCCTCCAACTGGGGATAATTGATGTCTACTCAAGTCAGTCATAAGTTGTTTTTTTTTTTGTTGTTGTTTTGTTTTTTGTTTTTTTTAAGTACATTGACATGGTATGTCAAAAGAACTATTCTTGCCGTGTGTGTGTGTGGATATGGATTATCATTGTCTCTTAATTTTCTTAATCAGTGTTCATCTGTATTTATTTAAGTCAGTAACATCCCTGATATTGATACTCTTTGCTTCCTCAGGAGTTCCATTTAGTTTGATCCAAACTCTACAATTTCTTGTCCATGTTGCCTGTATCTTATTTTGTCTTTTCAGCATCCGTGCTTGCCATGCTATTTCAGCATAGTTTTTCTGCTTAGGTGTTCATTTAGGTAAACTTCTGTTCCCGGAGTTTCTGGCCTGCCTCAGTATGTCATTCTTTACCACTTCTGTTCACAAACGCATCACAATTGATTTCTTTGTTTTATTATCCTTTTCTGGGTAAAGCATAACAGGTGAAATTGCATTTTGCTTCGACCTTTATATCTCTACTATCAAGGAACTGAAGCACCTGGTTTTCCAAGGGAGACTGATTCACTAGGGGAGCCTCCTCACCTCTCAGTCCTGTTGTAGCATGAGCGCCTATGATTGATATTTGATGTCTAGTCCACTTATAATTAGTCATCCATTATACGAGAACCTTGTTCAAGATCCTCGACGCAGTGCTCCAAGTCCGTATTTTTTTGTCTTTTTCCTGAATTGTTAATTTTAATTCTCCGAACTTCTCCATTAGGCCTAATATTTTAGCTGCCTAGCTAACCAATTTGGTCACTTCCGCTTCTGACAAGAAGTTCAGAGATTTTTGATCTCTTCCCATTTCCTACCTTCTTTGGTGGCCATTTTTACTGTACCTGTGGATAGTAAAACAATCTCTGCTGTTGTCGACCGGTAATCCGAGCCCCCCCCCCCCCTGACCTGCCCTCGAATCCAGCTGGGCCTCAGCTAGCCCCCTCCTGCTGCTAGTCCCTCGCTGCTTACCTGCCGCCGTAACCGAGCTCCTGTCCAGCCGGGGTAACCGGCAGCAAATCCCTCCACCGCGTCCGCCGCACCACCGCGCTGTAGCCGAGCACCGATCCTGCTTTCCTGGTCCGGCTGGGGAGGTCCCGGATAGATCCTTCCGCTGAGCCCCGCCACCTACCGCAGTCTGCCTCAGGTAGATCCTCCGCTGAGCCCCGCCGCTGTACTGGGCTCCGACTCAGGCTCTTGTCTGGCTGGGGCCCCGGTGGTCCTCCACTGGTCCCCGTCTCCCACCACCGCTGCACCCGAACTCCGATCCGGCTCCCGTCCAACTGTTGCCTTGGTTAGTTCCTCCGGCGAGCCCCAGTCACCGGGGACAGAGTCGCTTCGTGTCGGTGTTAGGTGCTACGACTAGTGTTAGCTTAGCAAACGCTTCGGGTAGAGCGTAGCAGCGAACCACAAAAAGAAACGCTAATCAGTTCACTCACAGAGCCCGGTGAAAGACGAATAAAGGGGTATTTCAACCAAGGTGGAAATTCAGCCCGTGCGTGTGTGTCACAAATGCCGATCGCTGTAGCAAAGGGGGGCAGTACAGTTGCAATTAGAAAGAAAAACATATTATTAAAGACAGATAATGTACAATTACCAGTGAAATAATTAATGGTAGTAAAAATGATCAATAATGTAGGAAAGAAAAAAATAGGCGAAACATTTCACAAATATACAAAAAGAAGCAGCTTGGTAATGAAGCCACAACATTCACCAGAAAAAGTCAAATTTACATCAATAAATTTGCAAATCTTTAAGAAAAATTACACTGTGGCGGATGAAATAAGGGAACCCTGCGTGGAGGCACGGAATAAGTGCAGGCACGGCGAACTGAAGTTTAAAAGGGTGTTTTATTCATCCTCCATCACAGGACTCACTCCAGCGCTGTGTAAGCGCGCTGGGGCGAGCCCTCAGTCTCTAGTCAGCAAACAGGCAATGCGTGTGATCAAAAAGCAGCAAGAGTAAGAGCAAGCGATATTCAGTTCACTTATATACCCAGCTAGACAATGCATGCATGGCACATTAGCATCATAGTACAGCAGGAATGCATGGGACATTTACATGAGAGTCACACATATCAATAGCAGGATTACTGGTGCTGGAATTCCTCTCTGCTCTGGAGCTGTAGGACAAAAGAGGTTGCAAGGCACATCTACATATTGATATCAGTCCATACATCTCACTGTTCTGCTAATTGCTCCAGCTGAGCGCTCTGCTTGTCCCGAAGGCTGTGGGGGTCACCCACAACACTACCGTTCAAAAGTTTGGGGTCACTTAGAAATTTCCTTATTTTTGAAAGAAAAGCACTGTTTTTCTCAATGAAGATAACTTTAAACTAATCAGAAATACACTCTAATATCTATTATACATTGCTAATGTGGTAAATGACTATTCTAGCTGCAACTGCCTGGTTTTTGGTGCAATATCTACATAGGTGTATAGAGGCCCATTTCCAGTGTTCTAATGGTACAATGTGTTTGCTCATTGCGTCAGAAGGCTAATGGATGATTAGAAAACCCTTGTGCAATCATGTTAGCACAGCTGAAAACAGTTTAGCTGGTTAGAGAAGCTATAAAACTGACCTTCCTTTGAGCAGGTTGAGTGTCTGGAAAAAAATATCATTTCAAATACAAATCATTATTTCTAACCTTGTCAATGTCTTGACTATATTTTCGATTCATTATACAACTCATGGTGGTAAATAAGTGTGACTTTTCATGGAAAACATAAAATAATTGTCTGGGTGACCCCAAACTTTTGAACGGTAGTGTATGTGATGAAAAAGAAATTATTGCAGATTATTATGGAAAAAATGTCCTAAGATTTTATAAGAAATATAGCAAAATTAAGGAAAACAAAAAACACAAAAAATAAAAATATTCATAGGAAAAGTTCCAAATTTCTAAGGAAAGTCCAATTTTTGCTGATGCAGTTTACTGTGGGACTCAATTTGAAATTTGCTACAAAGACAAAACAAATTTTTACTCAATTATGTAAGAAGAAAACGATGCTTAAGGGAACTTAAAGCAAAAATAATTTGACCTTCCCTGCATAAACTTATTCTTTTCAAAACCTTTGCATGGATTTCATTGAGTTAAATAAGTGTGAAAGCAAAAATATTGTTTAGTGATTACTTACATATTTACTGAATGGACAAATGCCTTCCCTTGCACTCATTTTTTTTTTGATTTTGTATACTTTATTGATCCCCAGAGGGGAAATTGAGGGCATCCACCTGGATGGATGAAGCAGCCACGGTACGGCGCTATCCCTTAACCATTCACACACACATTCACACCTAGGGCCACTTTAGAGTCTCCAATATCCTAACCTGTTATGTTTTTGGCCTGTGGGAGGAAACCAGAGAAATCCCCGAGTAAACACCCATGCAGATACGGGGGGAGGAATATGCAAACTCCACACAGATCACTGTTGGGTCAGGGACTGGAAGCGAACCAGGGATCCCATGGCCAAGGGTGAGTTGCTGTGCTGGAGCAGTGCTAACCACTGCGCCACCGCACTGCCCAACTCATCAAAATACTGCTGTGGTAGCACAGAAACCCTTAACTGAAATAATATTGTAGAGGGTAAAAAGGGAAGGATGTGGAGGCGATGGCACGAGCGTAGGAAGACACAGAATCTTTATTAACCCTTTAACATATGTACAGCCTATGGCCCCAGCGTGGGCCGCTGGGGCCGAGTCCCTGTAGAAGCCTCCCAACTCTCTCTGCATTCTGCTTTTATAGTTTTAATAATCATGCATAGAGAGCTGGGCTGGTGCATTATTTTAGGTTGTGTCTGTGCTGGACCCAGAGACCAAGGCCCTACATTCCCAGTGGGCCAATCTCCGCTGTCACGAGGGTGTGGTGTATCGGCAGTGGCAGGCTCCAGCTGGGAAGCGTCACGTCTGGCAGCTGCTGGTTCCCTGGCGGCTCCGCCCCAACGTGCTCCAGTTGGTCCACAGGGCAGTGGGGGCAGGCCACTTTGGGGTGACGAAGACTCTGCAGTGTCTTCTGGCCCAGTTCTACTGGCCCGGATGTCACCAGGATGTAGAGCTCCATGTCCACCGCTGCAACACCTGCATGGCTCAGAAAGGGCTGACTCAACAATCCCACGCCCCTTTGCAGCAGTACCGGGTGGGAGCACTGATGGAGTGGGTAGGAGTGGACAGTCTGGGCCCTTTCCCGACCACAGACCGGGGGAACCGCTATGTGCTGGTCGCGATGGATTATTTCACCAAATGGCCAGAGGCGTATGCAGTCCCTGATCAGAGTGCTGCCACCACAGCATCAAAGCTGGTGGATGAGATGTTTTGTCATTTCGGCACACCGGAGGAGCTGCACAGTGATCAGGGACGGAACTTTGAGGCAGAGGTCTTCGGGGAGGTCTGCAGGCGGCTGGGCATCCGGAAGACCTGGACCACCCCGCTGCACTCACAGAGCGACAGCCTGGTCGAATGTTTCAATCAGACCCTTACCACCCAGCTCGTTGTCCTAGTGGACCAGCGACAAGACTGGGACCTGCATCTGCCCCTTGTTCTGTGGGTGTATCGGATGGCAGTACAGGAAGATGGCGGCGCGCCTAGACGCAGCGGCCCCTCTTGGTATCAGCGAGTGTGAGAGCTTTAATCATCCTAGACGTACGTTCTGTAAAACTTACAACCGTGAGACCTTATTAAACATCAAGGTACTGCACGCTGCAAGAATCGCGGCGATCGGTTGTGATTTGGACATTCTAACGCCAGCATGGAATTTGGGCGGAGTCCCCGCTGGAAGCTACCGGGAGAGGAGGAAGCGGAAAAGCGGAGCGGCGCAAGCAAAAGCGAGGAAAAAGGGCCGGGATCCAATGCTAGGCTAAAGGCTAACCCCTCCAGACCAGCGGTACCGTCGCTTCTTCTATCATAACGTCCGCGACCCTCGAAAACAAGGTAGACGAGCTGCGTTTGCAGAAAGAAACCCGGAGAGAATGGAGGGACTGCTGTGTGTTTGTTTTCACCGAGACATGGCTCCACGACAACATTCCTGACGAGGCCATTCAGCTGGAAGATATGGCGATGTTCCGGGCCGACAGGGAAACGGCGAGCTCCGGTAAGAGCTGGGGGGGTGGGCCATGCATCTATGTTAACAAGAAATGGTGCGTTAATGCCACGTTAGTGTCTAAACACTGCTCTCCGTTGGCGGAGTTCCTTATTGTTAATTGTCGGCCTTTTTATCTGCCGAGGGAATTCAGCAACGTGTTTGTAGTTGGTGTTTACATAGCGCCGAGCGCTAAGCTAAAGCTAATGCTAAGAAGGCACTCGGGGAACTGCACAATGCAATCAGTAAAATCCCAACGTCACAACCCGGACAAGTTTTGTGGTGGTTGTGGGGATTTTAACCACACCAGCTTAAAGACTGTGCTCCCCAAGTTTAAACAATGTGGAGACTTTAAGACCAGAGGAGAGAATATGTTGGACTTAGTGACACAAACACAGATGCATATAAAGCGTTACTCCGCCCCCATCTCGGCCGTTCTGATCACATGGTCCGTGATACTGGTGCCTGCCTACAAACCTTTATTGAAGCGCAGCAGGCCAGCAGTGAAACAATCAGGATTTTGCCAGAGAGTGCAACCTCTGCACTGCAAGACTGTTTTCATCACACAGACTGGAAGATCTTCAAATAGCAGCCTCCCAGGAAGGACAGGGACAGATGTGGAGGAGTATGCTGATTCGGTCACCCAGCTACATCGCGAAGTGCACAGAGGATGTCACTACAGTGAAGACCCATCACTATGCGGGGTAATCTAAGCCCTGGATGACTGCAGAGGTGCGCTCGCTTGCTTAAAGCCAGAGATGCAGCGTTCAGAGCGAAGGACAGGATTGCCCCTCCGCTCAGCCAGGTCTGCGCTTTCAAAGGGAATTAAGGTGCAAAGCGCGCCTATGCGGAGAGAATCCAGGGACACCTCTGTGACACTAGGAACACCAAGCAGATGCTTGGCAGGGAGTTCGGGACACTGACGGGCTTTAAGTCTAGGCAGGGGGTCGATGATGACAACGCTTCGCTTCCAGACAGGCCTTAACGACTTCTTTGCACGTTTTTGAAGCATCAAACTCGACAATCAGAGGGAGGGCCGGCCCACTCCCACCATCGGTCGGACCAGCTTTTACCATTAACACAGCGGACACACGGAGGACCCTATCCAGAATCAACCCACGCAAAGCTGCAGGTCCAGACAACATTCCGGGACGTGTGCTCTGAGACTGCGCGAGCGAGTTGGCGAATGTCCTGACTGACATTTATAACATCTCCCTGAGTCAGGCCATCGTTCCCAGATGTTCAAGACCTCTATCATTGTACCGGTGGCAAAGAAACCAGTGGTGTCATGTTTGAATGACTATCGTCCTGTTGCACTTACACCAATTGTGATGAAGTGTTTTGAACGGCTTGTCAAACCACACAATCACCAGCCTGCCTCCCTGCATCACACGACCCGCTCCAGTTTGCATATCGTTCAACACCGCTCCACGGAGGATGCTATAGTCACCACCCTACACTCTGTCATCACCCACCTGGACCAGAAAGACACCTACGCCAGACTCCTGTACATTGATTTCAGTTCAGCATTCAACACCATTATTCCCCAGAGACTGATAGAGAAATTACTCCTTCTCGGTCTGAACACCGCCACATGTCTGGATCCTGGATTTCCTGACTGAGAGACCTCAGTCTGTCCGGGTTGGAAACAACATCTCCAACTCTGTCACGCTGAGTACCGGAACCCCTCAAGGCTGTGTACTCAGTCCACTGTTGTTTACACTTCTAACACATGACTGTGTATCCAAACACGAGGGGAACCAGATTATTAAGTTTGCAGATGACACCACGGTGGTGGGACTTATTCAGAGGGATGAGGAATCAATGTACAGGGAAGAAGTGAGAGACCTGGAGGGCTGGTGCAGGGAGAACAATCTGGTGCTCAACGTGGACAAAACAAAGGAGATGATTATCGACTTCCGGCGGTCACAGCCTGAGCACGTCCCCCTCAGCATCGGCGGCCGTTTAGTGGAGAGAGTAGAGAACATCAAGTTCCTCGGAGTGCAGATCTTGCAGGACCTGACCTGAAGCAAGAATTCCTTGGAGATCAGGAAGCGAGCTCAGCAGAGACTACACTTCTTGAGGAAACTCAAACAGGCCTCTCTCCCCATCTGCATCCTCAGGACCTTCTACAGAGGTGTGGTGGAGAGTGTTCTGACGTACTGCATTGCTACATGGTACTCCAGCTGCAGTATGTCAGACAAAAAAGCCCTGCAGAGGATAGTCAAGGGGGCGGAGAGGGTAATTGGAGTCTCCCTCCCCTCTGTCCAAGAACTTTTTCAGAACCGTTGTAGGAGCAGGGCACTGAACATTGTCAAGGACCGTTCTCACCCTCTGCATAAACACTCTGAACTTCTTCCATGTGGTAAACGATTCCGGAGCATCAGAGGCAGAACCACCAGACTGATCAACAGCTTCCTCCCACAAGCTGTCAGGATGCTGAACAGCTGACCAGGAATCTCACATACACACTACTGCACCTATGGACATTTTGTATATTATAGTTAGTTATTCTTTTTCCCCAAGTATGTCTCAGGGATGTGTGAATGGATGGGGGGGTGGGAGCTATGTGGGAGTGTGTCTTAATCATGCTGCTTCTTATATGGATGCCGAGAGAAACGCAATTTCATCTTGCCTGCACTACAGTTGTATGTACAGCAATATGACAATAAAGTTTGATTTGATTTGATTTGATTTTTGAATCCACCCGGTACACTTCTGCAGTGCTGATGTTTGGACGTGAGCTGCACACACCGGTGGATTTGGTGTTCGGCACCCCCCCCCCACCACCACCACCACCCCCCGGAGCTGGAGGTGAAGGGCAAACCGGGGTTGGATTATTTGTTTTGCTTGAAAGAACGTCTCCATACAGTGCACGGACTGGCTCAGGAGGCCCTGGCAGCGGCGGGGAGTCAGCAGAAGCGGGCATACGACTCTTGCTGCCAGGGGAGGGACTTTGCACCTGGGGATCGAGTCTGGGTTTTCTGCCCGGAGCGCAAAAGGGGACTGTTGCCAAAATTGGCGAACCATTGTTCGGGACTGTGCATGGTCCTACAGAGACTGTCAGATATAGTGTACAGGGTGAGGCTGCAGAAAAAGAATTGGGTCGTGGTGCTCCACCGTGACTGTTTCACCTCGTACCAGCCATCTGCCCCACGGGTGGTCGAACCGGAGGCTTCATCCCGACCAGATACTCTGGCCGAGGCAAAAATTGACAATAACAGGCCTGTGCGTGCTGGTCGCCGACAACGGCGGCCACCCCGACACCTGGATGGATTTGTATTGGACTTTTGAGCTGGACTTTATTATTCTGGGGACAGAAACCAGTCCAAGGGTGTAACGTTGGGACTGTGATAAGGGGGCGGGGATTCTTCTGGCATGCTTGCGCCACAGAGGATTCAAAGACTGTTATTATTTGTGTGTTCTAAGTGTTATTGCTGTGTCATTATAACTGCGTTATAATGCATTATAACTGCGTTATAATGGCACAGCAGTGTTATAAGATCAGTTAGTGTTGTTTCCCTGTATGTGATCGATCATGTGTTTGTGTCACCATAAGTGAGACGGGGGTCTGTGTAAATGACCCCCCGCCCCTTCATTCTGTGTTGAGAGAGGGTGTATAAATAAAGCCTGTTTCATCACAGTCATCTCTCTTACTGTGTGAACTCCTAAACGTCACAGTATATTGTGTGAAGAATTTGTGTACGGTTAAGTTTTATTGTGCTTTATCTGTCCTGGGGTTAATCTGATTTTAGAAACACGGCTCATTTTATTTTACGGACTATTAGGTGGAGGGGGCAGAATAATCCACCTAGCCATGTAGGGGGCGCCGGCAGTCTACCCGGTCCCCCAGCCTTGGTTGTGTGAATGAATAGATTATTTATTTATTGTACATACTGTTTTTCCCCTGTTAGTGTGTGTGTCGGGACACAAATTTGGGAGGGTCAATTGTCTGCTTGATTTTTTTGAAGGGGGGGAGGAATGTTACATCTGAAAACAGTAGTAATATGGCGGCCGGGGATTGACTGGGGAATAGAGGGTGGTTGGCGGTCTACCCTTTAGGGGGTGACGTCAGCCTGAGTATAAAGGCCACGGCCGGAAGGGGCAGCAACTCTCTGCTGAAGAAGAAGAAGGCGATTCGACCAGGACACGAATTCAACTAGGAGGAATGGAGGTGCGAAGTGAGGAAGAGGAAGTTTGGAGCATGGTGGAGTCTAAAAGGAAGAAAAGTAGACATCAAGAAACTCAGTCAAGACTGTTATCAAGTGCTGAGGAATCAGAGGATGAACGATCCCGGAATGAACAGAAGGAGTGGAAAGTAATCATTAAACTTACTCAGGAAGGGGTATTGTTTTGTGAGTGGAACCCAATTAAGCTCACAAATGCAATTAATGGGCTACTTGGAGAAGTTTTAAATGCAAGGGTTCTTCGTAGTGGTTCGTTGTTGGTTGCATGTAAAGATAGTGTTCAACAAGGAAAAGCAATCAGAGTCACTCAGATTGAGGGAAAAAAATGTGCAGTGTTCAGTGTTGCAAGGAAGTGGGGCAATGAGAGGAGTGATATCAGGCATTTCAACGGCTGTCTCAACTGATGAAATAATGAGGAATTTAACTGGAGCAAAAGTGACAGAGGTATGGAGATTGAAAGCTAATAGAAATGGCGAAAAATGTGATAGTCTGTCAGTAATGTTAAAATTTGATGAAACAAGACTGCCAAGTCAGGTGTATATTGGCTACATGAGCTATGAAGTCAGACTTTATGTTCCTCCTCCACTCAGATCTTTCAAATGTCAAAAGTTTGGTCATGTAGCAGCAATATGCAAAGGTAGACAATGATGGGCCAGACGCTCTGGTGAACATGAATATGGCAAGTGTGAAAGAGGAGCCAAGTTAAAGTGCTGTAACTGCGGTGGTGAACATAGCTCTGCATATCGAGGTTGTGAAGCCAGCAAAAGAGCAGCAGAAATTCAGCAGATAAAAGTCTTCCAGGGATTAACATATGCAGAAGCTGCGAAAAAGATGCCAGCTAAAAAAGTGGGAGTGGATTCTAGCAGGGAAATTGTGCAGACTTGCAGTGCATGCAGTAGAATAAAGGAAGATACTCTGGTTATGAAGGAAAATAATTTTGTCTTATTTGTGGTAAATGTGACAAGCTGCACTACGCAGACTTCCAAGAAAACAGAAAAAAAAAAAATCACTGTGAAAGCAGCAGAAAAATATCTTGGCATTAAGGGGTTACAGTGAGAAGCAGTTGAAGACTTGTTAAGTGGGGGACTTTTAAGGTCAAAGACATCATTGGGCTGGTGGATCAACCACCAATCAAGTCTAAAAGAAGAAGAAGAAGAATGAGATGAGACGCAGATACAAGGTTAAAGAAGAAGAAGAAGAAGGTCATAAAGCAATGAGGAAAATGTCACAAAGCTATGAGAGAAACGTCAGTTATGAGGAAAAACAGACACACAGAAAGACAGACATATATGGGGTGCGTGGCGGCGGTGCTTCTGTGGGCTGGTTGCCTACCACCAATCAGGTCGAGAAGAAGAAGAAGAAGAAGTTGTTCTGAACTCCTTATACAAAGATGTAGAGTGATGATAATCAAGCCAGTGGCGGTAATTCACCTGTAAGCTGGTTGCCAACTGCCAATCAAATCTAAAAGAAGAAGAAGAAGAAGAAGGCACGTCCTCTTTCGCTGTTGACGCCTGGACATGGAGCGCTGTAACCTACTGTTTGGTCTGTGAGTGTTATTAATAAACGTGGTAAACTGCCTTCCACTCTCCTCATTTCATTGGTAATTATGGACACAACAGAGACTTCTTTTGTTCATTTTAAATAGTTTAAACTCTCTCCCATTATAAAACTATGCACTCCCCCCACACACAGTCTTACACAAGGCCCCAAAAGCTAGAAACAGCACTGCATTACAGCAAGGAGGTTGTAGAATTAAAACTCCTTGATTAGAGAATATAGTGTAGCGAACTCAATATGAGCACCCTACTTGGCTTGCCAAGTGGGTTGACCCTATTGGCAACACAGGTAGAGTGCGGGACTCCGGAGCAGGAGGCGTGAGTTCGAATCTCCCGGTGGGATGTCGCCATGTCGAGCAGCACATTACATTGGTGTCAGAAGTGGGATCTCCTGTCCAAAGCAGTAATGGGGTGCTGACATCGGGACGATGTCGAGAACCAGAGGGGAGTAG
Source organism: Pholidichthys leucotaenia (assembly GCA_020510985.1). Lineage (NCBI taxonomy): Eukaryota > Metazoa > Chordata > Actinopteri > Cichliformes > Pholidichthyidae > Pholidichthys > Pholidichthys leucotaenia. The sequence goes on from CM035848.1 coordinate 31,944,674, forward strand.
TGTAGCGAACTCAATATGAGCACCCTACTTGGCTTGCCAAGTGGGTTGACCCTATTGGCAACACAGGTAGAGTGCGGGACTCCGGAGCAGGAGGCGTGAGTTCGAATCTCCCGGTGGGACATTGCCATGTCGAGCAGCACATTACATTCTCACTCTTGACACCAGTGTGACGTTTGCAAGGGTTCACACAAAGACAATGGAGCAAGATGGTTGTGATGAATAGGCTTTATTTACACACCCCCGACCCCAACTTGCTTCTCAGCACAGACGGAAGCGGGGGTCATTCCCCCAGACCCCTGTTTAAATCATGGTTACACACACATGATACATCTTGCCCTAATCCTGCTAAACACTGCTGGGTCATTATAATGCAGTTATAATGACACAGCAGTATAACCCAGAAGTAACACATTTAACACACACAGTAACGTTTCAAACTGGCAAAGCATGCTGGGAAATCCCTGGCTCCCTTAAAATGGCCCCGACGTTACACTATGAAATATGACCATTTTTTAAAAAAAAATGTTTTAGGAAAATGGCACAAAACGTTATGAAAGCGGATGCATTTTGGCAAGAAAATCACTAATTCATAAGAAGAAACTTCACAAGAAACAAAATCTTAAGGAGGATTTAAATCACAAAGTAAAATGATATCGCCATCGCCGTGTGTAAACTCGCTCAGTTTGTCCTTCCGCTCTTCCCGTCAACGGTTTAAAAATCCGGATATTATTGTACCAGGACTCTGGGTCTAGAGTCCACATCAGACCGATCTCTTATCATGCACAGACTGAAGATCATCTCCGGACACCTCAGTCCCGGTTCTCCCGGTTCCTCCCGGTCCTGGGGGGACCTGCGGAGGTCTGACTGCGGGTCCACAGCAGCAGCGGCGGGAGTCCGCGCTTCTCCCGAGGACGTGGTGGTGGTCCACGGGCTCAGGACCGCGATCGGGAAGGCCAAAAAGAGGATCCTTTAAGGTACCGGAGCTCACCGGGAACCGTGAACAGGAGTTTCGAGGCAGAAAATTACACCAGGAGACGAAGTTTAAGCCGAAATTACCGAAACCTACGAGTTTGGATACAAACATCCCGAGTTGATCCCGAACTCTGCCGATTTAAGACGAATGTGACCGTTTATAACCGAAGTTAAGCGGGATTAGCCGAAATTGACACGAAGCTGAGAGTTAAGGACAGGTTTGAGAAAATATGAGTTTCACATGAAGTCAGTGTGAACGCTGATACCGGTCAGATTTTAATGTTCATTTAATTCACGTTTGTTTCTCTTTGTGAGACAAAGGTATCAAATTTATGTGACCAAGGGGGACCTGAGCAGGTCCAACCAGGGGTTTGGACTCAGGACCTGCTGCTTCAGAGTCCAGCATTCTGCCAGTGTCAACAAGCCAGGCAGGAGCACTTTTTATTGACTGTTACGTTTACATGGCAAAATCTGTTCAAAAAATCACAAAATTATACGGAACAAACTTTAAAATTCCTAAGGTGAAAATGCAAATTTATGCGAATAAATCAGTGCTATAAAAATCTGCCGCACATTTAATAAAGTAAGAAAATTAAAAGAAGAAAATTATAAGAACAGTATCAAATGAACAAGAAAAAGGTGTCAGATTTGAGAAAAAATAAAACTGATGGAAAAAAAAAAAAAACACATTTAAGAGAGAAAACAACCAGAAACTTATAAAAGGGGCAAAGGTCATGTTTCTAAGTAAAAATTTGGAAGATGAATTTGATAAAAGTCTGTTATCCAAAAAAATCTGAAACCTAAACTGCTTGCCATGTGGCCCGGACCTGGATCAGCGGTAGCAGATGGATGGAAAAAAAACTATGTGGTGAACATTATAAATTTATGTAATAAGTTTTTTGAATTTGCAGCTCTTCTTTTGTAAGTTTGCAGTCTTTTTTCTCTAATTTAAAACTTTTATTTTTCTCATCGATTTACACCTTTTTTTCTTGTAAATCTGAAGGTTTTTTTTTTGTAAAATTGCAACATTTCCTTTTTGGAAATTTGTTACTTTTTTCTCATAAATTTGCAAATTTTTCACATAATTCTGTTACTTATTTTGAAAATTGTTAACTTTTTATTTACCATTTTTTTCCTTTTATTGTAAGTTTACAATTTTTTGTAAAGTTGCCTTTTTTTCTAAATTGGCAACTTTTTTCACATTTTTTTTTTTTTTAAATGGTTAACTTTTTTTTTTTTTTACATTTCTTTTTTTTATCATAAATTTGCAACTTCTTTGTAAAATGACTTGTCACATAATTTGGCACTTTTCTGAAAATTGCTAAATTGTTTTATTTACCTTTAATTCCTTTTATCCTAAATTTACAATTTCATTTTAAAATCACATTTTTTCTAAATTTTCTACTTTTTTCTCATGTTTTTGTGACTTTCCCCCCAGTCTCATGAATGCAACTTACGAAAAGTCACAAGTTTTACAAGGAAAAAAAACCCTTTTACTTTAGTTTTCAACTTCTTTTCATATAAAGTTGTTTGTGGCGGCACCTTGTATGGCAGCAGCCCCTCTGATTCTAGATGTGATTAACACAGTAGATGTATACAATTGGCTGTATGGACTGAATGACAATAAAGCTGGCCTCTTCTATAATTTTGTTTTATTTAGCTTCTTTCCTTTTATCACAAATTTACAGTTTTGTTTTTTTTTTTTGTAAAATAGCATTTTTTCTAAATTTGCAACTTTTTTTCCACATAATTGTTAGTTCTTGTCATGTTTGCTTCTTTGGAGCAGAAGGATGAACCCAGGCGCTGAATGGTGTTTTGTGCAGTTTAATAACAAAAGAACAAAGTGTCCAAAATAGTGCTGTACACACAATAAAACAAGAACACTTACAGGCTGTGGCACTCCTGAGCCAGCCTGACACAGGAGGAAACAGAGAGCTGATCAGCGTGATGACCAGGAGGGAAATAATACCAGGAGATACCAGACTTGAACATCAATTAAACCACACTGACACAGAGGAAAGCCAGTGCTTTAATACACCACAGTAAATGAGCTACAGGTGTGACTCACAGGCGAGCCGTGATGTAATTACCAAGCTGCCGCAGCTGAGCTGGCAGAGAAACAGGCAGTGGCAGCTGGTGGGGAGAGTCTGGTGAGAGAGAGGAAGGACTGTCACAACCCAAATATACAAAAACTGACAACAAAATAATGACAACAGACAATCAAACTTAGAAATAAAGTGAGGCTCTGAGCTCAGAGAAAACCTGATCTCAGATTCATGACAGAGCCCCCTCCCCCCTTAAGAGGTGGATACCAGACACCCCCAGGTAACACCCAAAAGAACCCTATCCCATCCCCCCGAGAGAAAGAGGAACAGCAAAACCACTCCAGGTGGGAGGTGGGGGAACAGGCTAGGAGGGAAAACACAAGTTCGCTCAAGACCCACACCTGCACTAACAAAACCCCTGGGCCCCCATCAGAAAAAACACAGAATCATGCCCTCCCCCAGTCCAAAGAGCTCAAGAGTTCAGGGGGCTGGTCCGAGTCCCAGGCCCGGCGGATGGCAAGGTGGAACAGGTCGGGTGGGCTGCCTAAGTCCCAGACCAGCTGGATGGCCAGATGGTATGAATCGGGTGGCCTGTTGGAAAATATGTACCACCCGACCCGGCGGCTCAGTCTTTCTGGCGGCCGGCTTGAGTTCTTAAGCTACCAGTCCCGGAGAGGTAACCCAGGAGGCTGCTCTCCCCCCGGAAGACAAACTGGCAGGAAGCAAGTCCGGGGAAGAGGAACCACGATGATGTCAGGCAATGGAGGAAGGGGGACCACGACGGCATCTGGCAGTGGAGGAAGGGGGACCACAATGCCCTCGGTGGTCTCGAACTGGGGAATAGTAGCACCCACGGTGGCTCCGGGCTGGAGCTCGGCAGCACCCTCGGTGGAACCCGGCTGGGCCAACACTGCACCCTCGGTGGACCCCAGGCTGAGGCACAGTGCTCATGGCGGACCCAAACTGGAGCGCAGCACTCATGTTGGCTCCAAGCTGGAGCACAGCACCCACAATTGTCCCCGAGTGGGATGCAGCACCCCCGGAGACCTGGACTGAGGCGGGACCCATATAACCGCCTCAGGCAGAGGGGAAGCTGCATCAGCGACGACCTCAGCAGGGGGAGCTGGACCCATGACGACCTCAGGCAGCGACACTGGAACCACGGAGACCTCCGGTTGTACTGGATCATCTCCGGAAACCCTGGGAGAAAGCTCACATAACAAAGACAGAGAGGGAAGGTTTGGGTCGCCGGCAGTGGCGGAGCCCAGCAAGGCAAGGTCAGGTGCAGCGGGTGGCTGCACCTGACTCCCCTCACCATGAGCCAGGCAACATTTCTCCAAGGCAGAAAAGAGAAAAACAAGAGAGATCACTTGCCTGAGCTCGAGCTCCACCACCGTCCAGGACTCCATCGATCCGGCTGATGACGATGGTTCTGGCTCGGTCGTCTGAAGGTCCAGTTCGGCTGCAGACTATGCTGTGGCGGCCTTTGCAGTAGGCATGGTGAGTATAGCAGTCCTCGTCTCCCCAGGCGACATGACCCACGCAGGCGGCCCTTCTGGCGTAGCGACTGGGGATTGGCTTTGTGCTGGCCCTGGAGTCAGTTCCTTCTGGACTTCAGGCTCCTCCATCGTCTGGTGGTTCCAACCAGAGGCCGGCGGATACTCAGGGACAGAAGGAGAGGACACGGAGAGGACAGGAAAGGAATGGTTTGCAGCAGCAGGTGGGGAGAGCTCAGGGGACTGCATTTCCTGAGCCTCCCTACCAGGAGTCAGACAAGGCACATCATCATGAACTAAAGAAGAAATAAATGACACTTGCCTGTCCTCCTGGTGTGTGATGTATTCTGCTGCAGCCGGAGCACAGTCATCCCTCTCTGCGTCTACGATAAGCCTGAGCCCTTCAGTGGATTGTGGAAGGACCACCTCTGTAGACACAGATGTGGGCGTAGCCGGGGAAAACCTAGTAGACTTCTCAGTAGCTGGAGAGCACATCAAGGCAACGGGCAATCCAGCAGCAGCGGAGGGAGATGAGGCTGGCGAATCAGTGGACAAAGAAGAACAAGAGAGGGGCCCTGCTGTGGGAAAAGTCTGGCTCGACGTGAGGGATATCGCTGGCGAAGAGGAGGAAGACCTCCCCCGGCAACCCAGTTCGGGATGACGCTGCTGTATTGGAACCGAACGAGGAGAGGGGCTGGGCTTCTGCTGGTGTGGGGAACTACTCCTTGCTGGAGTTGACGCAGGCATCAGAGCCACTTCCCTCGGCTCCTCACCTGTGTCAGGTAGAGAAAAGGTGGAGAGGAGTATGTCCGAGGCCTCTGGGTGATTCCACAGACAGGGCAATGCCTTCATGATCCACACAGTGCCGTCCCGACTCTCCTGGACCGTCCTGGGAGAACGGGAGGCCTGTGTCTGCGACCAGATTCCTTCCAGGAAGCGCATCGCCCGCTGCTCCACCTCATACAGATTCGACATGGTGAGGGCTTCAACACAGGTGGGTGAAAAAAAACATAAAAAGGTGAAAAAAGCGCAAAAACACCACAGCTGGGTTCTAATTCTGGTGGTTAAATTCTGTCATGTTTGCTTCTTCGGAGCAGAAGGATGAACCCAGACGCTGAATGGTGTTTTGTGCAGTTTAATAACAAAAGAACATAAAGTGTCCAAAATAGTGCTGTACACACAATAAAACAAGAACACTTACAGGCTGAGGCACTCCTGAGCCAGCCTGACACAGGAGGAAACAGAGAGCTAATCAGCGTGATGACCAGGAGGGAAATAATACCAGGAGATACCAGACTTGAACATCAATTAAACCGCACTGACGCAGAGGAAAGCCAGTGCTTTCATACACCACAGTAAATGAGCTACAGGTGTGACTCGCAGGCGAGGCGTGACGTAATTACCAAGCTGCCACAGCTGAGCTGGCAGAGAAACAGGCAGTGGCAGCTGGTGGGGAGAGTCTGGTGAGAGAGGAAGGACTCTGTCACAACCCAAATATACAAAAACTGACAACAAAATAATGACAATCAAACTTAAAAATAAAGTGAGGCTCTGAGCTCAGAGAAAACCTGAGCTCAGATACATGACAGTTCTTTTTGAAAATGATTACGTTTTTTTAAATTGACCTTTTTTCCTTTTATCATAAATTTACAATTTCATTGTAAAATAGCATCTTTTCAAACTTTGCAACTTTTTTCACAGTTTACCTTTTTGACAATTGCTAACTTTTTACCTTTTTCGTAAATTTACAACTTTTTTCTAAAATGGCATTTTTTTTTTTTCTAAATTTGCTACTTTTTCTTTCTCATGTTTTTGTGACTTTCCCCCCAGTCTCTTGAATGCATTTTCAAGAAGTCACAAGTTTAACAAGAAAAAAACATTATTTACTTCGAGTTTTCTGGCACATCAAAAACATTACCTGGGTTACCTTTAATTAGTTAGTTGATCACGGCTTCTGTTAAAATGTCTGTTTTGCTACTGTGATTTCTCTGTACTTTCCCTTTGTCTCTGCATTTCCCTCTGACCTTTAACCTCCTCGCTCCTTCAGGACACTACCCCTGATGAGCTGCTGAGCACCGTCATGGCGGCCGTGGTCAGAGACGTGGGACTGTCACCTGATAAGCTGGAAGACGTCTGTGTGGGTGAGGGATGCTGCCAGTTTTCTCATTACAAACATCAGAGAAGCCAACAAAACCAGTCTGCAAATGCTATGGTCCACCTCGGCCACTAGGGGGCACTAAGCTACAAGCTCACAGTCAGCAAGAATTAAATTTACCTTCAGCTTTTTTTCCTCATACCTTTGCACCTTCAATAAATAAGAACAAAAAAAAATTAAAATAAATGGTTTATTATGTATTTTTCCACTGATTTCCATCGTGTCAGGTAACGTCCTGCAGCCTGGAGCTGGAGCTCTGATGGCCCGAGTGGCCCACTTCCTCAGGTCAGTGTCGGGATCGACTAGCCATCCCCCATCTGTCCTCTGTTGTCCCCCGTCTGTCTCATCATCTTACCTCCCTGTTTTTTTAATCTGTAATTTCAGCGGTTTCCCAGAGTCTGTCCCCGTCTACACGGTCAACAGGCAGTGCTCCTCCGGCCTCCAGGCTCTCTTCAACGTTGCAGGTCACCAACATTACAAACATCTGATACAGTTTTTTCTTTTAAACTTGTCAGATTTTTTTTGTGAAATTTTCAGAAATTTTCACCAATTCCAATTCCACTAAATAACTGTACAGGGATGACTTTAATAGAGGGTACACGTATGATGTCACTAAACAGAACTCATGGCAGCTACAAAACACTGAGTGTCAGTATTGGGGTATATGCAGTAAAACACAAAAAATACACATAGTATTCAGTCACAGCAGTACACGGAGTACCTGTGTGCATTGTGGAGATCCTTTTCATTCCTCCTTGTATTAATTGACAAAAAATGGCAAAATAAATATTGAAAGTCTCAGAACCAGTTCTTCACTTATGTGTGCTCTTACCCACACATCATGACAGTCAAGTAAACAGTGTGACATTAACATGTAAAGTTAAAAAAAAAAAAGGTACCCAGTGTACTGCTGTGACTAAATATTTTCTATGATTTTTATGTTTTTCTGCATAAAAACTAAAGCTGCCACATGTGTTTGCCACTCAGTGCTGGGTAACTATGGTAACTGCCCTGTAACTGCCAAGAATTCTGTTCCAATGCATCCCCTCTATAGTGGTCACCAACTTTTTACTGTTTTACAAGCGTTGGGTCTTAAATTTGATCAAAGGCCCTTAAAAAGGTCTTAAAAATCTTAAATGTGACTTTGTCATCACTGCTAAAACCGCAAACATCCACACTGTACAACAACTGTAATGAACATGAGGATTGCTGATACCTGTAACAACCATAAACTAGAACTGTAACATCTACAGTGGGGAAAATAAGTATTTAACCTGTCAGCATTTTTCTCATTAAACATATTTCTGATGGAGCCATTGACCTGAGATTTTCACCAGATATCAGTAACAATCCAAGTAATCCATACATACAAAGAAATCAGGGCAACTGTGTTCACAAAAAAGTTATATTTAATAAAGTGGAATGACACAAGGAATAAGTATTGAACACGTGATGAAAAAGGGGTGCAAAAAGGCATAGAAAATGAAGAAACCAGCTGAAATCCATCAGAATTTAGGAAGCCATCCCATCTCCCGTCACTGCAAATTAATTAGAGCTGGTTAAGTCTTGACTGATCGCCTTTAAAAAGGTCTGTGGATATCAGATTGTCACACCACAAAGAACTCATGATGGGTAGAAGCAAAGAGCTCTGTCTAGACTTTCGCAACCTTATCGCTGCAAAACATAATGATGGCATTGGTTACAGGCACATTTCTAAACTGCTGAATGTTCTAGTGAGCACTGTTGGAGCCATCATTCAGAAGTGGAAAGAACACCATTTTATCATAAACCGTCCACAACCAGGAGCTCCTCACAAGATTTCTGAACAAGGAGTCAAAAGAATGATCAGAAGTTATCCAAAAGCCAAAGACCACTCGTGGAGAGCTCCAGAAAGACCTAGATTTAGCAGGTACTGCTGTTTCAAAGAAAACAATAAGTAATGTACTCAACCGACATGGGTTCTATGCCTGCTCACCTTGCAAGATTCCATTGCTGAAGAAAAAGCATGTTGAAGCTCATTTAAAGTTTGCTGCACAGCATTTAGGCAAGCCAGTAAAATACTGGGAGAATATATTCTGGTCAGATGAGACCAAAATTGAACTTTTTGGATGTCATAACACACAGCATGTTTGGAGGAGAAATGGCACTGCACATCAGCCCAAAAACACCATACCCACAGTGAAGTTTGGAGGTGGGAGCATCATGGTGCAGGGGTGTTTTTCAGTACATGGTACAGGCAGACTTGATATAATTGAAGGAAAGGTGAATGGACAGATGTACAGAGACATCCTTGATAAGAATCTGTTGCCATCTGCCAAGATGCTGAAGATGAAACAAGGGTGGACATTTCAGCAAGACAATGATCCCAAACACACAACCAAGGAAACTCTCAACTGGCTCCAGAGAAGGAAAATAAAGCTGCTAGAATGGCACAGTCAGTCACCTGACCTGAATGCAATTGAAAATCTATGGAACAAACTGAAGACCAGAGTTCATAGAAGACACCCACGGAACCTTCAAGATTTGAAGACAGTTTGTGTGGAACAATGGGCTAAAATCATTCCTGAGCAATGTCTGTGCCTAGATTCTCCATACAGGAGGCATCTGAAGGCTGTTATTACCAACAAAGGCATTTCTGCTAAATATCACATGAATTTCACCAAGCACGTTCAATACTTATTCACTGTGTCATTCCACTTTATTAAATATAACTTGTTTTGTGAACACAGTTGCCTTGATTTCTTTGTATGTATGGATTACTTGGGTTGTTACTGATATCTGGTGAAAATCTCAGGTCAGTGGCTCCATCAGAAATACGTTTAATGAGAAAAATGTTGACAGGTTCAATACTTATTTTCCCCACTGTATACTAGATGGAAACCAGTTACTATGGCAACCACAGCAATCATAGGGACTACAGTAACCATAACAACTACAGTAATCATAAGGACTGTAGTGATTACAGTAACCATGACAACCATAGTGATCATAGCAACCTTAACGACCATAGTGGCTATAGACCATGACAACCATAATCACCATAGCAACCAGTGAGTATAGTGACTATGACAACCATAATGACCATGACAACCATTGCAACCATCCTGACTATAGTGACCATGACGACCATAGCAATCATAGTGACCACGGCGACCATGAAAACTATAGCAACCATAATAACTATAGGGACCATGACAACCATAGCAGCCATCCTGACTATATGATGTAGCAACCATATTTACCATACGACCATAGCGACCATGATGACAATGGTGACCATAACAACTGTAGCAACCAAAGCGACCATGACTGAAGCGATCAGAGTGACCATAGTGATCATCTAAAGCCTCCTGATGTCTCCAGTGTGATGTGTGTTTCAGGAGCCATCAGGAGTGGATCTGTGGACCTGGGTCTGGCCTGTGGGTGAGTTCACCTTCAAAGCATGACTACTATACATGACCACTATATTAGGTACTAATATAGGTATACTATACTAATATTAGGTATATTAGGTACTATATTAGGTACGCCAGTTCAGCCACACGTCTACGCAGAGGTTGGATCAGCCAATCGCAGGGCAGGAGTTCAGTACTTTCAGACATGCAGATGTGGTGAAGATGAACATGGGTGTAGTCCCCATACAGTTCTACCATGTTCCCCTCCTTTGGGGAACAGTGGTTACCTTGGTAACCTGATGTTTGACCTCCTCAGAGCCTGTGCAGGTTAGAGTTGAATTTGTGACCTGGATGTGATGTTTCTGCAGCGTGGAGAGCATGAGTCTGAGGTCCGTCGGTAACCCAGGAGACCTGAGCTCCAGAGCAACGGACAACCAGAAAGCCAGAGACTGCTTCATCCCCATGGGGTCAGTGAGACGGGGAGGGAGGGTGGACAGGGGAACCTGACCAGCCACAGATTTAGCAGTTCTGATCCGTTTTTTTTGTTGTTGTTTAGAATCACGTCTGAAAATGTGGCGGAGAGGTTCGGCGTCTCCAGGGAAAAACAGGATGCCTTCGCTCTGAGTTCTCAGCAAAAGTAACCTGATGGAAGACTTCCTTAATTTGTTTTTTACCATTCAGCTCCATTCAGTCATGAAGTTCAGCAGCATCATTAATTAGTGGTTCACTTTATTACACCAGTATTAGTCACATCTTTATTCAGATGTTACTGCAGTAGAAACTGAACCGGTCCAACACTGTTAGGAATTAGAAAAATAAAGGAACCAGGAGCAGAGAAACTCAAACAAAATACTGATTTACAGGACAAAAAAGCTGAGAAAAATTAATTGAAAAGGCAAATGGTTCCAAATTAAAAAGACACAAGTCACAAATTTGAGTCTAAATTCATAAATTTACAAGAAATTGGATAAAAAATTTGGAAGAAAAAATGATACATGTAAGAGGAAAAATTACAAGAAAAAGTTCCAAATTTAGGAGGAAAAAAGTGACAAATCAAATATGAACAGAGAAATTTTACTGATTTATCCTAAGTGCTTGAAGGAGAGGTTCTGCAGGTCCTTCCTACCTACAGCTGTCAGATGTTAGAATCGAACCGGTGCTGCTCATAGAGGCCATATTAAACATCACAACGCTGCACAATAGAGATTGTCCCCTCCAATACACAACTAAGACAATTACAGTTATTATAGAGGGTGGCAACAACACTGTGCATTCAACTGTGAAATATACTGCCTTGGTTTTTATTTATATATTGTCAGTAATTTAACTAACTGTAATGCTCCTGCACTGTGTATATAACTGTGTACATATGTACATTTATTTACTGCTTTGGCTAACCAGTTCTTATCTTATTATCTATTGCTCTGAGTGCTGCCATTCCTTTGCTGCTGCAATCCTGGAATTTCCCCATTGTGGGACTAATAAAGGCTTGGCTTATCGTATCATATCTTATCTTACAGGGAGGGGGAAACTAATAATAAAATTCCATCCATCCATCCATCTTCTACCGCTTTTCTGAAGGTCCGGGTCGCAGAGGCAGCAGTTCAAGCAGAGAAGTCCAGACTTCCCTCTCCCCAGCCACCTGCTCCAGCTCTTCAGAGAGGATACCAAGGCGTTCCCAGACCAGCTGGGAGACATAGTCTCTCCACTGAGTCCTGGGTCTTCCCCGGGGTCTCCTCCCAGTGGGATGTACCCGAAACACCTCAAGCAGGAGGCGTCCAGGAGGCATCCTAATCAGATGCCCATACCACCTCAACTGGCAACTTTCAATGTGGAGGAGCAGCGGTTCTACTCTGAGCCTCTCCCGGATGACTGAGCTCCTCACCCTATCTCTGAGGGTGAGTCCAGCAATCCTACGGAGAAAGCTCATTTCAGCCGCTTGTATCCGCAGTCTCGTTCTTTCGGTCATTACCCAAAGCTCATGACCATAGGTGAGAGTAGGAATGTAGATTGACTGGTAAATCGACAGCTTTGCCTTAGAGCTTAGCTCCCTCTTCACCACAACAGATCGGTACAACGTCCGCATCACTGCAGATGCTGCTCCGATCCGTCTGTAAATCTCCCGCTCCATTCTCCCCTTACTCTTGAATAAGACCCCAAGATACTTAAACTCCTCCACTTGGGGCAGGAGCCTGTCCCCAACCCGGAGAGGACAATCCACCTTTTTCCGGCTGAGGACCATGGACTTGGACTTAGAGGTGCTGATTCTCATCCCAGCCGCTTCACACTCAGTGGCAAACCGTCCCAGCAAAAACTATAGGTCATTGCTGGATGAAGCCAACAGGACAACATCATCTGCAAACAACAGAAATGAGATCCTGTGATCACCAAGCATGACACCCTCCATTCCCTGGCTGCGCCTAGAAATCCTGTCCATAAAAATTATGAACAGGATCAGTGACAAAGGGCAGCCCTGGCGGTGTCCAACTCTCACTGGGAATGAGTCTGACCGAGTGTTGGCAATATGAACCAAACTCTCACAACAGTCATACAGAGACCGAATACCTCGTAACAACAAGCCCGATACCCCATACTCCCGAAGCACCCCCCACAAAAAACCGCGAGGGACGCGGTCGAATGCCTTCTCCAGGTCCACAAAACACATGTAAACTGGTTGGGAAAACTCCCACAAACCCTCGAGAATTCTCGAGAGGGTAAAGAGCTGGTCCAATGTGCCACGGCCAGGACAAAAACCACATTGCTCCTCCTGAATCCGAGGTTCGACCAACGGCCGGACTCTCCTCTCCAGTACCTTGGCATAGACCTTCCCAGGGAGGCTGAGGAGTGTGATCCCTCTAAAATTGTAGCACACCCTCCGGTCCCCTTTTTTTGAAGAGAGGAACCACCACCCTGGTTTGCCATGCCAAAGGCACTGCCCCCAACCTCCACGCAATGTTGTAGAGGCGTGTCAACCATGACAGTCCTACAACATCCAGGGCCTTGAGGTACTCAGGGCGAATCTCGTCCACCCCCAGGGCCCAGCCACCAAGGAGATTCTTAACCACCTTGGCGTCCTCAGCCCCTGTGATAGGCGAGTCATCCACAAGCCCTGCTTCCTCTGTGGAAGGCGTATCAGTGGGATTGAGGAGCTCCTCAAAGTATTCCTTCCACCACCCAATGATATCCCCAGTTGAAGTCAACAGTGCCCCATCCGCACCATACACAGTGTGGACAGGGAGCTGCTTTCCCCTCCTGAGCCGCCAGACAGTTTGCCAGAATCTCTTCGAGGCCGACCGAAAGTCTTGTTCCATGGCCTCACCAAACTTCTCCCATACCCGGATTTTTGCTTCAGCAACCACCCGAGCTGCACTCTGCTTGGCCTGCCGGTACACCTCAGCTGCTTCAGGAGTCCCACAAGCCAACCAAGCCTGATAGGACTCCTTCTTCAGCTTAATGGCCCCCCTCACCACTGGTGTCCACCACTTGGTTCGGGGGTTGCCACCACGAGATGCACCAACCACCTTGCGGCCGCAACTCTGGGCCGCCGCTTCAACAATAGAGGTGGAGAACATGGCCCATTCAGATTCCATGTCTCCAGGCTCCCTCGGAATGTGGTCAAAGTTCTTCCGGAGGTGGGAGTTGATGACCTCCCGGACAGGGTCCTCAGCCAGGCGTTCCCAGCACACCCTCACTATACGTTTGGGTCTACCAGGTCTGAATGGCATCCTCCCCTGCCATTGGATCCAACTCACCACCAGGTGGTGATCAGTTGACAGCTCTGCACCTCTCTTTACCCGAGTGTCCAAGACATATGGTCATAGGTCTGATGACACGATAACAAAATCGATCATCGACCTGTGACCTAGGGTGTCCTGGTGCCAGGTGCACATATGGACACCCTTATGCTTGAACATGGTGTTCGTTATGGACAAACTGTGGTTAGCACAGAAGTCCAATAACTGAACACCACTCGGGTTCAGATCGGGCAGGCCGTTCCTCCCAATCACCCACCTCCAGGTTTCACTGTTGTTGCCCATGTGCGCATTGAAGTCCCCCAGTAGGACAATGGAGTGTCCAAGAAGAGCACCCTCCAGCACCGCAGTCACAGACTCCAAAAAGGGTGGGTACTCTGAAACATCATTTGGTGCATAGGCACAAATGATGGTCAGGACCCGTTTCCCAACCCGAAGGCGCAGGGAAGCAACCCTTTCATCCACCGGGGAAAACTCCAATATAGAGGCAACAAGGTGGGGGGATACAAGAATACCCACCCCTGCTCGTCGCCTCTCGCCCAGGGCAACTCCAGAAAAGGCCAAGCTCCAGCCCCTCTCCAGGAGACTGGTTCCGGAACCGGAGCTGTGTGTTGAGGTGAGGCCGACTATATCTAGCCGGCATCTCTCAACCTCGTACACCAGCTCAGGCTCCTTCCCCACCAGAGCGGTGACATTCCACGTACCAAAAGCCAGTTTAGAAAACTGGGGATCAGTCCGCCAAGGTCTCCGCCTTTGACCGCCACTTAATCCACATAGCACCGGACCCCCATGATCCCTCCTGCAGCTGGTGAGCCCACTGGAGGGCGGACCCAATTAACTCCTTCGGGCTGAGCCCGGCCGGGTCCCATGGGTGGAAGCCTGGCCACCAGACACTAGCCATCGAGCCCCTCCCCCAGGCCTGGGTCCATGGTGGGGCCCCGTAACCCCATACCGGGCGGGGTACACTGAATCCTTATTCTAGAATTTATCATGAGTCTGTTGGATCATCCTTAGTCTGGCCCTTCACCCAGGACCAGTTTGTCTTGGGTGACCCTATCGGAGGCAAATTGCCCCGGACAACATAGCTCCTGGGATCACTGGGGCATGCAAACCCCCGACCACGGTAAGGTGACGATCCATGAGGGGTAATAATAAAATTATTAATGAAAAAAAAAAACTTTTACATTAAAAGGCAAAATTAAGTTTTTCTGATTTAAATCTGATTTGATTTTAAAAAATCTTTCTACTTTTTATGATTAAAACAGAATCTTTGTCACTATTGTATTTTTACTGAATTGAATTTAATTCTAAATTTTATTTTAAAAATGGTAAAATGAATACTTGATTATAAATATCTAATGCAATCATAACTGCGTTCATCAATGAAGATTGTTGATCTTAAAAATAATTCTCTAAATGGTGAAAATCTTTCTATAAAATGATTTTATATCCCCAATTGGAGGAAGTCATTTGACTCAGAGAGAGGAAATTCAGAATCTGAAAGTATCTCATTATGCTGAACATAAACTACAAGAGATGGAGAATGATATTGATCCTCATAACCACTTCTTCAATAATATCCATAATCACTGTGAATATTACACTGAAAAGCAATTCAAAAGTCAAGTGCAAGTAGATAAACTATCAATAATACACTTTAACAGCAGAAATCTTAACAACAACTTTCCACAGATTCAGGACTATTTAAAACAGCTGGATAGAAAATTTACAGTTATCGCACTCTCTGAAACTTGGCCCAAGGAAGAGCAGGCTTCTTTGATGGCAATAGAGGGATATCAGATGTTTCATATTAACAGATCTCAAAAAAATGGTGGTGTTGTTGCACTGTATATTGATGAATTGTATAGGTGTAAACTTGTAAATGGAATATCCTTTGCACTACCAGGGATTCTGGAATGTGTTACTGTTGAGATTGACCAAGATAAAACAACAAATCTAATTATAAGTTGCATATATAGAATGCCGGGAACTTGCGTTGAGACATTCAGAGATAAGTTAGTCAAGCTGTACAATAATATACCTAATAAGAAAATGGTTGTAATCTGTGGAGACTTCAATATTGATTTACTAAATCCATTTCAACAAAATGTAATTACAGAGTTCATGAATTATATGTACAGTATGAGTCTATATCCCACAATAACACATCCCAGTAGAATCACAGTCCACACTGCTACACTTATTGACAACCTGTTTGTTAATATTATTGATAAGAAAATAGTAAGTGGATTATTGATGAATGACATAAGTGACCATCTGCCAGTCTTTGCACTTATCCATGGCCACACGGGGGCCAATACAAAGAAAACTTTAAAATCTTTCAGATACAAATCACAAAATGCAATCAGTTCTTTTAAAGAAGACCTGCTGAAGCAGACTGGACAAAAATCTTATGTATCAGATGTAAATGAAGCCTACGATACATTCATGAACATTGTAACCGCTCTTTATGAAAAAAAAAATAAATTGTCCATTAGTAAAGAGAAAGCTTAAACAGAAATTTGTTGACAAGCCATGGTTAACCAAAGGATCACAAAAAGCATGTAAAAAGAAAAATTCACTATATAAAGCTTTTCTAAAGGAAAGGACAAAAGAAGCAGAGCAGCGGTCTAAAACATACAAAAATAAGTTAATATATATATAATGAGATGTAGTAAAAGAGACTATTACATTAAAGAACTGGAGTAAAACAGAGAACACGAAAAATACATGGACAATACTTAACAATATTCTTGGAAATAAAAACAGAAATTCAAGCTACCCAACCAATCTTTCAAAAAAAAAAAAAAAAAAAAAAAACGATTCATAGAGTGTGAATGCAGTCTCACCTCAGATGAATTTAATAAATTTTTTGTTAACATTGGTCCTAATTTGGCTCGAGAAATACCCATTACAGCACCTACAGGTGATACAATAAGCAAAAACATTGCTATAAGACTCCATCTTCATAAAGAACACAGATGAGAGAGAGAGAGAGAGAGAGAGGTCATTGAAATTGTTAAATCGTTTAAAAGTAAAACATTTATGGATTGTGATGGTATTGACATGCTTTTAGTCAAAACTGTCACTGAATACTTAATGAAGCCACTGACGTACAGTATATCTGTAACTTGTCTCTCCAAACGGGTATATTTCCCAATGCAATGAAAATAGCCAAAGTAATTCCGATATACAAGATGGGTGACAGAGGGGAATTTTCAAACTATAGGCATATTTCACTGTTGCTGCAATTTTCAAAGATACTCGAAAAAATATTCTGTGAGAGAACTGACAACTTCATAATGAAGAATAATTTATTGTGTGAACAGCAATATGGGTTCAGACACAAGAGGACAACTGCATTTGCTCTAACGGAATTTATAGAAAAAATATCAAATGCTGTAGAAAAAGTATTCAGTTGGGGTATTCCTGGATCTTAAAAAAGCATTTGATACAGTGGATCATAAATTATTGTTAAAGAAACTACAAACTTATGGTATTGGGGGGTGGGGGGGGGTAGCACTGTTCTGGTTATGTAGTTACTTAAAGAACAGATATCAGTCTTACACAGTTGCAGTCGCAGTCTTACACGCCTCTCTGCAGCTCCTCTTCATCCACCACCCCTCAACTTAGCCCCTGTCTTCCCCATCAGAGAATCATTGTCTGCTCCCTCCAAAGTAAATAAAAATATAATGTATAAGCATCCCAAAGTGATTAAACAAAAAGTTGGTAAAACTCAAACATGAAGCCTCTAAATTGAATGATTTGGCCTCTGTTCCTTCTCATAATTTAAAAATTAAATGCGGTTTGTTAAATATTAGGTCTCTAACTCCCAGGTCTCTGCTAGTTCATGATCTGTTAATTGATCATCAGATTGATGTAATGTCCCTTACAGAGACTTGGTTAGGGTAAGAGGATTATGTTGGTTTGAATGAATCAACTCCCTCTGGTTATTTAAACTCAAAATCCCAGAAGTTCTGCTTGTGGAGGAGGAGTAGCAACAATTTACCATTCCAAATTACTAGTTAATGTAAAGCAAAAAACACATTATAATTCCTTTGAGGGCCTGGTCCTCAGTATTGGGCATTTTAGCAATTTTAGGCTAAACCCAATTTTATTTGCCATAGTTTATCGTCCTTCATCAACCTACTCAGAGTTTTTATCCGAATTTGCCGAATTCTTAGCTGATTTAGTGCTGAAATCAGATAGAATAATTATAGTAGGGAACTTTAATATACATGTAGATGTAGATAGTGATTGCCTTAATATGGCATTTAATTCAATATTAGACCCGATGGGGTTTTCTCAGAAAGTAGGAAATACTACCCATTGTCTACACCATACGTTGGACGTTCTTCTGACATATGGCATAGAAACAGAAAATCTGGTAGTGTCTCCTCATAACCCTGTACTGTCAGACCATTGTCTGTTAACCTTTGATTTTACTATTCCTGACTATTTGGCTCCTAAAGAAAAAATATTACTACAGTAGATGCCTCTCAGATGATGAT
Organism: Pholidichthys leucotaenia; assembly: GCA_020510985.1. Classification (NCBI taxonomy): domain Eukaryota; kingdom Metazoa; phylum Chordata; class Actinopteri; order Cichliformes; family Pholidichthyidae; genus Pholidichthys; species Pholidichthys leucotaenia. The sequence continues at coordinate 31,963,000 of CM035848.1, forward strand.
GTAACCAAATTTATGCAGATTGTTTCCTCTATGCCATGTGTCAACACAACGGAAATAAGCTATAGACAGCTTGCTCCTTCTGTAATTGATAGCATGGTAGATGGTGTTACAGCTTCTCTGCATTAGACTCTAGACATGGTGGCCCCTTTAAAAAAGAAAGTCTAATCAGAGATTTCTAACTCCTTGGTTCAACACAGAAACTCGTAGCTTAAAACTGAAGACTCGTCAATTAGAAAGAAAATGGTGCTCCACTGATTTAGATGAAATCTATTTAGATTGGAGACATCTTTTAATTTATAAAAAATCTCTTAGAAAAGCTACAACGAGTTATTATTCTGCATTAATAGAAGAGAACAAGAATAATCCCAGGTGTGGGGAGCGTGAAATAACGAAGCTGAATTGGCTTTTAATTCAGGTTTTATTCGAGCACTTCATCCCCAGCCATCTCTCAAGAAGGAAAGAGGATGAGCTGCATCAGACCTTCACATTTATACATCTCACACAAAGGGAGAATCACATATCCCTGTCAAAACCCCCTATTGACATTAACTCCCCCTCCGGTCTCTCAGTCCTCCACCTGTCCCCCAGGAGGTCGGGAAGTCCTTCCAGTCTCTTATCCCCGTACCTCCGTCCTCTTGTTGTTAACCGCAGGTGGTCCAGACATATTGTTCCATTCAGGACGTGAGGTCAATCCACACATGCAATCTCCTTTATGCTTAAGCATATGTAGGCAAAAATACATTGGCTACATAACCCCCCCCCCCCCCCAAACGTCGAAGAATGGACAATATATTAAAATTAAGAGAACATGTTAATATCAACAGCACAGTCTATACCACATGACCACATCAAAAATCAGTGATAACATCAATAGCATAGCCTATACCACATGATCACATCAAACATCAAACACCAAACAGTCAAATTGAGAGAACATGTTAATACCAACAGCACAGTCTATACCACATGACCACATCAAATTCAGTGATAACATCAATAGCATAGCCTATACCACATGATCACATCAAACACCAAACAGTCAGTCAGTACGCCGTCTGGGCTTCAACCGTCTTCCAAATCTGCTGTAAGCCGGTCTCAGCGTCCCTGCAGCGCCGTCCTGCAAAGAATCTGCTGACTGAGGAAGAGAGTGGTTATTTGATCCCTGCAGGGGCTCCGGGACGCGTTCCCTGGGGGGTCTGCCGCGTCGAGGTGCCCTCGCTACCCGTACAGACTCATCGTTCATCACAAAAGCAGGCTTTAGTCTGTCAATACTGACTGTTTCCTTTCTGTCTCCCAAATCTAGCACAAAATGCTTATCACCTGTCTCCAGCACCCTATATGGCCCATCATATGGCGGTCGGAGGGTTGGTCTTAGAGCCTCGTGCCTGACAAAAACGAACTCAGCATTTTTTAAAGCTTTGGGGACAAAAACGCGCGGAAAAGTGTGATGAACGGGGCCCGGGAGCATGTCCGCTCCCGTGCCGATCGATGGTCCAAGAGCCGGGAGGCGTCCCGGTCCCAGATGCTCTGGTAGAAATTCACCGGGCAGCCTGAGAGGTTGAGCAAAAACTAACTCCGCTGGGGAGGCATTTAAATCCTCCTTAGGCGCAGAACGCAACCCTAATAAAACCCATGGTAGTTTGTTTACCCAATCTGCATCCGTAAGCGACGCTCTGAGGGCTGCCTTCAAAGACCTATGAAAACGCTCGCACAAACCATTAGCCTGAGGATGATAAGCGGTAGTGCGGTGAATTTTCGCTCCTAAGCTGCTGGCCATCGCTGACCACAGCTCGGAGACGAATTGAGGCCCTCTGTCGGACGTAATATCCGACGGGACCCCGAAACACGCTACCCAGGCTGTCAAAAAAACGCGAGCCACTTCTGCGGCCGTGGTCGATGTCAGTGGGACCACTTCCGGCCAGCATGTGGTTCGGTCCACCATTGTCAAAAGATGTGTGAACCCCTGCGACGACGGTAGGGGGCCCACAAGGTCGACGTGCACGTGATCGAATCTTTTGGCCGGAATGTGGAATGGTTCTAAAGGGGCTCTTGTGTGCTTATGAATTTTGGCCCACTGACAAGCCATGCAGGTCCTCGCCCACTCTTTCACGTGCTTGCGCAGGCTCGGCCAAACAAACTTCTCCGCTACCATTTTCACAGAAGCGCGCACCCCTGGGTGTGCCAGGGAGTGAACCGAGTCAAAAACGCGGCGGCGCCACGCGGCCGGGACTACCGGGCGTGACCGCCCGGTTGACACATCGCAGATTAGCGGGGGCATACCAGTTTGCAAACACCTGCTCTCCAGCCTTAACCCTGTTGGTCCAGACTGGAGCGCGCACACGTCCGCATCTCTGCCCTGCTCCGCTGCCATGGCTGCGTAATCTATCCCCACGTGAACTGGGGCCGCGTGCGCTTCCGCACTGCTATTTTGCTTCACGGCTGCTGCAGTATAATCTGCCTCTGCGCGCGCCGGTGCTGTGGCCGCACGAGAGAGGCAGTCTGCTACTGTGTTGAGTTTACCCGCTACGTGCTGAATATCAGTGGTAAATTCCGAAATTGTGGCCAGCTGCCTCTGCTGCCGGCCCGACCACAGATCTGAAATTTTGGACATCGCGAAAGTGAGCGGCTTATGGTCAACAAAAGCGGTGAAACGCCGACCTTCCAGCCAGAACTGGAAATGGCGGATGGCCAGATGGCGCGCTAACAGCTCCCTGTCAAACGTGCTGTATTTCCGCTCAGCTTCGCTCAAGGATTTGCTGAAGAAAGCTAGCGGCTGCCAAACACCGGCAACGTGCTGCTCTATAACTGCCCCTATGGCCAAATCTGATGCGTCGGTAGTTAGCGCGATGCGGGCCGATGGGTCCGGATGAGCTAGAAGCGCGGCTTCACCTTTTACCTCCGTGAACGCGCGCTCCCGCTCCGGGGACCACTCAATTGTATTGGAGGGTTTTTGCTTTCTGAGCGCGGCGTATAATGGCTGCATGAGCTGCGTTGCGTGGGGTAGGAAACGGTTATAAAAATTCACCATTCCTAAAAATTCTTGCAATGATTTGACCGTTTGTGGTTGGGGAAAATCTGCTACTGCGCGCACCTTATCCGGCAGCGGAACTACCCCTTCAGGGGACACGCGGTGGCCCAAAAAATCAATCTGCGCAACGCCAAACTGGCACTTGGCTGGATTAATTATTAAGCCGTGCTCTTCCAACCTCCGAAAAACCGCAGTGAGGTGTTTTTCGTGTTCTTCCTCTGAGGTACTGGCGACCAAAATGTCGTTGAGGTAAACGAACATGAATGGAAGATCACGTAACACGGCATCCATCATGCGTTGGAATGTTTGTGCGGCGCCTTTCAAGCCAAACGGCATGCGCAAAAACTCAAAAAGTCCAAAAGGGGTTATAACCGCCGTTTTAGGAATGTCCTCCGGCCGGACCGGAACCTGATGGTAGCCGTGAACCAGGTCTATTTTAGAAAAAATGCGCGCCCCTGCTAAATGCACCGAAAAATCCTGGATGTGTGGGATGGGGTAGCGATCGTGTGCCGTGGCGTTGTTTAGCCTGTGGTAATCGCCGCAAGGTCTCCATGAGCCGTCGGCTTTCGGGACCATATGCAGCGGCGAAGCCCATGGGCTTTTTGAATGGCGAATAATGCCCAGCCTCTCTAGACTGGCGAACTCCCCACGCGCCATGGAGAGTTTAGCAGCATCCAGGCGCCGAGCTTTCGCGAAGACAGGGGGGCCAGTTGTAGTGATAAAATGCTCCACCCCGTGTTTCGCAACTGTTGCCGAGAATGTGGGAACCGTGAGTGCTGGAAACTGGGTGAGTATTGTGTTAAACTTACCACCTGCTGTGGCGACGTTGGTCTGCACCGGTGGCGGGGACACTCGAGCTGCACAGGGGATAGAGTAAAAAGAGAGTGCATTTACCAGCTGCCTATTAGCAAGATCAACTAACAAACCATGCGAGCACAGGAAATCAGCACCTAACATGTTGAAACTCACCCCCGCTATGACAAAAGTCCATTCATAAGAGCGGCCATGTAAGGACAGAGACAAAGTCCTTTCCCCGTAGGTGTTGATGCTCGAGCCGTTTGCCACCGTTGCCCCGTTTCCACGGGGGCCAGCCACCCGGTCAGCATAGGTTAGGGTGATGAAACTCACTTGGGCTCCGGTGTCTATAAGGAACTGGCGCCTGGAGCTCGTATCTGTAATGTATAGCAGCTTATTTCTTTCGCCGAGAGCCGAAGCTGCTAACGATTCTCGGTCCTGCCGTTTCCCGACTTCTTGAAGATGCACGGTGGCACACACCTGTGCGCCCTATCTGCGAACCGCCGATGATAAAAGCAGAGATCCTCTCCTCCGCTGCGTCGGGGCCGCACCTCTGCCGCTGGGCCATCACCTCTGCTGCGTCGGGGCCGCGCCGCTGCCATGGTTGGTATGTTCGGCTCGGCTGTCTCTGGCTCGTCGCTGCCTCGGGTCGCCGCCGCGGTCGCCTGCTCGCCGCAGGAGCTGAGGAGCCTCTGCGCCTCTTGGGCCAGGTCACGGAAATCTTGCTGGGTGTCACAACGCATGCTGGACAGCGTTCCTCTCATATGCGTCGGGAGGTTAGTCAGGAAGATGTACTTAAAGAGGAAATCGTCGCCATCCGACCCCCTCAGCTGCAGCATGTCTTCCATCAGGGTGACTGGCCTGTGACCTCCTCGATTGAGCATAGACAGGAGCCTCCTAGCTCTCTCTTCGGCTGAGGGCGTGAAACACTTGGTGAGGGCAGCTTTCAATCTGCTGTATTTGTCTTCGGCAGGTGGCTGCTGTACCAAGCTCCTCACGCATCGAGCTGTGCGGTTGTTGAGTCTAGCGATAACGTGGTAGAACTTAGTGTCATCCGCCATTATGCCTGCGAGCGTGAACTGTGCCTCCGCCTGGAGGAACCACGAGTCTGGGTTGTCCTGCCAGAATTCCGGCAGTTTGACGGCAATGGCGCTCGCTAGGGCAGACTCCAATGAGTCCTGATCGTGGAGAGCATTTCCAGGCATTCTCACACGTCACTGGTCACCAATGTGGGGAGCGTGAAATAACGAAGCTGAATTGGCTTTTAATTCAGGTTTTATTCGAGCACTTCATCCCCAGCCATCTCTCAAGAAGGAAAGAGGATGAGCTGCATCAGACCTTCACATTTATACATCTCACACAAAGGGAGAATCACATATCCCTGTCAAAACCCCCTATTGACATTAACTCCCCCTCCAGTCTCTCAGTCCTCCACCTGTCCCCCAGGAGGTATATGTAGGCAAAAATACATGGGCTACACCAGGTTTCTTTTCAGCGCTGTAGTCAGGCTGACAAAGAGTCAGGACTCTGTCAATCCTAGCATTCCCTTAAGATAAGATAAGATAAGATAAGCCTTTATTAGTCCCACAACGGGGAAATTCCAGGATTGCAACAGCACAGGGATAGCAACACTCAGAGCAACAATCAGAAGGCAAGAAAAAACAAGCAAGCAAGAGCAGCTAATATACATATGTACATATTACTATAAAATACATTTATAGATATATACTTAGAGCTTACTAATCAGGACTTCATGAACTTTTTCAATAATAAAATTTCATCTATCAGTGATAAAATCAGTCAGATTCTTCCCACCGTTAACTTAAATACAGTAACTAGTACAACTCTTTCAATTGCTATCTGTTTGGATGAGTTTACTCCAACTGACCTTTTAGAGTTAGACAAAATAACTTCCTCATCCAAGCCTTCAGCTTGTCTTTTAGACCCTATTCCTACCAGGTTATTTAAAGAAGTCTTCCCATTTATTGGTAGCTTTATTCTTCAAATAATCAATTCTTCATTAACTTTAGGCCATGTACCGCAGGCTTTTAAAACTGCTGTAATTAAACCCTTACTCAAAAAGCCAGTGCTGGATCCAAGAGTTTTAGCTATCTATAGACCAATCTCTAATCTCCCTTTCATTTCAAAAATCTTAGAGTTGTTGCTACGCAATTATTTGACCACTTGCAGGGAAATGGTTTATTTGAAGAGTTTCAATCTGTGTTTAGAATACATCATAGTACTGAAACAGCCTTAGTGAAGGTCACTAATGACCTCCTTATCACATCTGATAATGGACTTGTTTCTGTACTTGTCCATTTAGACCTTAGTACAGCTTTTGATACTATCATAATATTCTACTTGATAGATTAGAACACTATGTTGGACTTAATGGAACTTTGTTGCAGTGGTTTAGATTTTATTTTTCTGATAGGTTCCAGTTTGTTCAGGTCAGTAATGAGCTTTCTTTCAACTCAAAGCTCAGTCATGGAGTTCCACAGGGATCTGTGCTAGGCTCTACTCTTTTTAGTTTATATATGCTTCTGTTAGGCAACATTATTAGAAAGCACTGTATACATTTTCATTGTTAAGCAGATGTCACACAATTATACCTGTCAATGAAGCCAGATGATAGTAATCAATTAGCCAAGTTAGAAGCCTGTCTTAAGGAAATCAAAGCTTGGATGACTTGTAATTTCCTGCTATTAAATTCAGATAAGACTGAAGTCATTCTTGTTGGCCCAAAAAACCTTAGAAATACCTTTCCAAATCAAACTTTATTTGGATACGGTTAATCTTTCTCTTAATAGGTCTGTGAGGAACCTTGGAGTTATTTTTGATCAGGATCTGTTTTTCAATTCACATAGTAAATTCGTTTCTAAGACGGCCTTCTATCATTTGCGTAATATTGCCAAGGTTAGGAGCATCTTGTCTCAGAGGGATGCTGAGAAACTGATCCACGCTTTTGTTGGCTCTAGATTAGATTATTGTAACTCTTTATTATCAGGTTGTCCTAAAACATCTTTAAAAAGTCTTCAGTTGATCCAAAATGCTGCAGCAAGAGTTTTAACAGGTACTAGAAAGAGAGATCATATCTCTTCGGTTCTGGCCTCCCTTCATTGGCTTCCCATAGAGTTTAGAAATAAGTTTAAAATCCTTCTTCTCACTTTCAAAGCTCTAAACAATCAGGACCCTTTTTATTTAAAAGATCTGATACTACCCTATTATCCTAACAGAGCACTATGCTCCCAAAATGCTGGATTACTTGTAATACCTAGAATCTCCAAAAGTACAATGGGAGGAAGAGCCTTCAGTTATCAAGCTCCTCTCCTGTGGAATCAGCTGCCAATCTGGATTCGGGAGACAGACTCGATCTGTTTTTAAGAATAGGGTTAAAACCTTCCTTTTTGATATAGCCTACAATTAGGGAGGGATCATGTATCTCTGAACTCTCCCTTAGTTATGCTGCTAATAGGTTTAGACAACCGGGGGACCTCCAATAATGCACTGGGCTTCACTCCTTTCTTCACTGTCAATGAAATATATATATATATATATATTTTTTGCTGGTCATTAACATCGGTTTGTTTTCTCCCATAGATTGAGTCCCCATCGTGCTGTTTGCTCTCTACATGTCTGTTCTTTTCATCTTCTCTATCCCCTCACCCCCCAGCCAGTTGCAGCAGATAACTGCCCCTCCCTGAGCCTGTTTGTGCTGGAGGTTTCTTCCTGTTAAAAGGGAGTTTTTCCTCTCCACTGTCGCCAAGGGCTTGCTCACAGGGGATGGCCTGATTGCTGGGATCTTTCTGCAATTGTAGGGGTTTCACCTACAGTTGAAAGTGCTATGAGATGACTGTTGTTGTGAAAAGGCGCTAAATAAATAAAGTTGAATTGAATATCAGTATGTATGTGTTTGTAGCAAAAACTTGCAGTTACTGAAGGTTACTTGTGGAGTCCCACAGGGTTCAGTTTTGGGGCCATTGTTATTCAATCTGTATATAAATTGTAACAATATATGAATTAATAAAAATTTTTTTAATTTGTATTAATGTATTGGAACCGGAGATTAATTCTTGGTTCATATACACCAGAAAAGTTAATAACACTCATGGGGCACCAGCTAAGAAACAATTTAATCTTTAATTTCACTTTATACCTGTTTAATCACTCAAATTAATTAATAATCAGTCTCAAAATTTTAGTGAATTCGATACTGGGGACTTGAACCAGACTCAGAATGAAATAAATTCTCAACAACTTCTCTCATTTTCACATATTTATTAAACAAAATGAGGATTAACGGACATTGCAGTGATTTCATTTAACCATAAAATTAATAGATTAACAATATCAACATTTGCAGAACTAGGGTTAGCTGTGAAATGAATTTAGATCAGTTTGAGTTAACAAGATTATGGAAACGATGCAAATTCATGGGGAAAATTAAATTAATTATATGAAAAGTTCTGAATTACTCTAAGAAAATGAAAATGGGATTTTAATGAAAAGGACTTATGTTAATGGCTCCTTAATTTACATCTGATTAGATATCAAATTATTATCGAACCTCAGACATTTAATTCAGCAGATGGATAAAGAAAGTGCAGCTCACATGCTTTCTTGTTGAAGATTTGAAGTTGCGTTCTTTCATCGTCCTTGTGAAGCTTTTGATGTGTTGATAAGTGCCAAAACCTAGAATATTTGTCCAGCAAATAATTCGGTTGTCACAAGATGAGATTTTGATGTGCTGATCACCTGGGATGCGATCTGGCCCAGGGTGTCTAATCTTCGTGGTGTGCTGAAGAGCGTGATCGTGGGGAGCTGCATCTCCTTTCCTCTTCGTTGGCAAGTGGCTTCCCAGAGGAATTCGATAATAATAAAATATATCTAATCCGATCTCAAATTAAGAGTTTCGGACTTTAGATAAAAGAGCTACTGGCGTGGGATTGGTCAACAAAAATGTTATCAAAATAAAGTCAAGATTAAAGCTTACATTAAAATTAAAAACGGTGGTTTTACAGAAAGTTTAGCAGGAAAAAAAAAGTGATGGAAATAAACGTCTAGAATTGGAGTTTATAACTCCGTATTAGAGTTTGAGCTCGATGAAAAAGAATCACTTCCCAGACGTTTAAGAAAAAAGAAAAACATTAAAATACATAGTTACAGAACACAAAGTTACGAGTTATCTGCTCTGTGATCATCGAAAAGCAACATGTGGGAGAAGTCCCTTTGTTCTCCAGTGGTTCTCTCTGCTGTGTAGACATGAAGACAGTAGAAGTGAAAAGCCAAAAAAAGTGGTGGCAAAAAGAGTGTCTTCCCTTTTTTCTGTGGAGAATTTTTGCGGGCCTCCGTGATTGACAGGAGCCCCCAGCCAATAGGCTTCCTTCGTAGGCGGGCTTTATGAACTTTTAGTCCAATAAACAAACAGTCTTTTGTCTGGAACTTTTGAGAGAGAGCTGTTGTCATGCAGAGATTGGCTGCTGGCAGTCACATGATTTGAGAGGTATTTTGCAAATCTTTAACACTTATGTATATTCTCTAATTATTCTCTATATTTATTCCATCTAGCTCCACGCTAGATGCTAGGCGGCATGCAAAAATAAGCAGCAGTGCTGTGGTTTTAAGCAGGTTTTATTATATCATGTCGCCTTCACGGGATCCCCTCTCCGGTGCATAGTGGAGCAGCCCGGAGCGGGATCCCTAAGCTCTCAGAGAAGGAGAGGAGGACACGTGTGTGTCTACCAGTTGCAGGATCAGAGTGAGAGAAGAAGAGAGAGATTGCGTTACAGAGTTGCACCTTAAATACTTGATCATAACAATACATCAAAAAGACATACCCCACAGTCTAGAATGATCAAAGGGACAACAGAACAGGCAGGAGGTATTTGCATTTGTAAGCCATACATCACAATGGGCAGATTAGCTAGACCTCGCTCTAAGTGCTAGGGCTGCATGGTGGCGCAGTGGTTAGCACTGCGGCAGCACAGTTTACCCTTGGCCGGGGGATTGCGGGGATCGTGGGATCGTGGGTTCGATCCCAGCCCCCGACCAACAGTGATCTGTGTGGAGTTTGCATGTTCTCCCCGTGTTGCGTGGGTTTACTCCGGGATTTCTCCGGTTTCCTCCCACATGCCAAAAACATGCATGTTAGGTTAATTGGCTGTTCTAAATTGTCCCTAGATATTTGTTTCCTATAGGCCCTTAGAATAGAGGGTTAGTATTAATGAAAGCGCTTTGAGTGGTCTTTGTGACTAGAAAAGCGCTATATAAGTGCAGGTTAGTTAGTTAGTTAGTTAGCTACAATGCTCCGCACTGTGTGTTTATATATTTATATGTACATATGTATATTCGCTGCTCTTGTTTTTTCTTGTCTTCTTGATTGTTGCTCTGAGTGTTGCTATCCCTGTGCTGTTGCAATCCTGGAATTTCCCCATTGTGGGACTAATAAAGGCTTATCTTATCTTAACCTAGTCTTAGTGATCAATGTAACTTATACCCAGTGCTTATAAATTAACATGCAGGAATAAACATTCATTTAAACACTTAAAATGCATATATATATAAAATCACGGATTAATATATTTCAAACCTATTACTGATTGTCCAGAATAAACATCAAGAGTCCATTTGCTTTTCCTGGGGTCCTGGAAAAAGAAGAGAGATATTGAAAAGTGAGTCCTAAAGATGTGGTTAAAAGGTTTGCTGGTTAAATTCGGCATGTCCCAGAGTTTAAGGCAATGTTGAGCTGTGGATCTTTGTGAGCCATGTGGGGCTCCAGGGGCGTGTCTCTTGTCCACCATTTATGGGTCATAAAAGTCAAAACAGGAAATGCATTAGGGTGAATTCCTTAGACTGGTTTTAACAAAGGAATGGTGAGTTCAGTTGTGGCCTGGAGTGAAAGAGCAGTTTTTTGACTGTCCTTTTCCTGGGTGAAACAGTGTCTTTAAGCAGAAGAATTTTTATTGATGAGCCAAGTGGGAAGATGCTACAAAATGATATATGTAAAGTTTCAGAAAAAATGATTTAATATTGTTTGCAGATGACACTAATTTATTATGCAGTGGAAGCAATTTGAAACAACTTTTGGATACACTCAGAAAGGAATTAGGAAAGCTTAAACTGTGGTTTGATTCAAACAAGTTAACGCTCAATTTAAGTAAGACAAAATTTATAATTTTTAACAACCATCACAACAACTCAGAATCTAAACTCAGTGTAAATGGTGTAGAGATTGAAAGGGTATCCGAAATTAAATTCCTTGGAGTAATAATTGATAATAAATTGTGTTGGAAGTCACATATTAATTTTATTAAAGGTAAAATATCCAAATCAATCACAATACTACATAGAGTGAAATATTTACAGAATCAACCCACACTATATACCCTGTATCATTCATTAATACTCCCATATGACATATACTGAAGTATGGGGAAATGCATATAAAACAAACATATATCCAGTTTTTATGCTTCAGAAGAGAGCTATTAGAATAATAAGCAAAGCTGCTTACAGGGAACCAACAAACCCACTTTATCTTACATTAAAAGCTCTCAAGTTGAAAGATCTGGTTGATTTTAAAACTGCAGTAATAATGTTTAAAGTGAAGAATCTATCACTGCCCGCAAATATCCAAAAGTTGTTCCAAATAAGGGAGAAACAATATCATTTCAGAGGAACATGGATATTTCAAAAACCTTCAGTGAGAACTACCACCAAGCAACACTGTGTTTCAGTGCAAGGAGTCAGATTATGGAACGATTTTGGACCTGAATTAAAATCATGTACAACGCTTGGACAAGTTAAACAAAAACTAAAGGAAGAAAAACTCCAAACATATATACAAGATGACATGTAAAATCACATAAGGATTGTCATATCCAGCCTGTGTTGTGTTGTTGCTTAGTTTTGTCATAGCTTTGTTTTGTTTTATAATCACTTTTATTATTTTTTTTAATTCTTAGATGGAACATGGGTGGGCAATATAAGCTGCGGCTTCAGCCATCACCCTTTTTGGATAACTTATGTTGAATTGTATAATCCAAGGAGTTATTATTTAATTTGACCTTGTTGGATTTTTTTCTCCCCTTGATATATTGATCTGTTCCTTTTTTTAATCTTTTAATCTAATCTATCCAAAATAAAGATTCATTCATTATTTAAAACGTTTTTGCCATTATTACAACAGTTATGACTCTTTTAATTGAATTATTTTAATTTCAGATTTTATAGTTATAAAAATTATCCAAATTACATCTGTTTATTTAATTTTACTTGTATTCTTTTTTTTTTTTTAAACAAATTTGTTTCCAGGGCGGCGCAGGCTCAGGCCCTGGGTCTGTTGGACGTTGAGATCGTCCCCGTCACCACCAGGTTCACCGACGCTGATGGAAACGAGCGCCAGGTGACGGTCGCCAAGGATGATGGCATCAGACCTGGAACCACGATGGAGGGCCTGGCCAAGCTCAGGCCAGCATTCAAACCCGACGGAAGCACCACCGCCGGTAAAAAAAAAAGTCACAAAACCGCAGATGCTAAAGAGAGAACCACAACTGTGTTCCCACTGCAGGAACCTTTTGGCACCAAGAACTATCAGTGGGAATTCCCGTTTTTTTGTGCATTATATAAAGAGAACCATTTTGAGTCCCCAAAATCCCTTTACAGGAACGATTTTAGGTCCTGTACATTTAGCAGCAAAAGGTTCCTGTTCTGGAATCGGAGTTAAAAATGGTTCCTGTGGTGGGAATGTGGCCATATAATCTCCAGAACTAAAACGGCTCCTGTGGTGCCAACATGGTTCCTCACGCGCTCTCCTTCCGTCTCAGGTAACTCCAGCCAGGTGAGCGATGGAGCGGCGGCTGTTCTGATTGGTCGGCGGTCAGCGGTGGAGTCTCTGGGTCTGCCGGTCCTGGGGGTTCTGAGGTCCAGTGCCGTGGTCGGGGTTCCTCCCGACGTCATGGGGATCGGGCCAGCGTTCGCCATCCCAGCCGCCCTGAAGCAGGCCGGTACGGAGAGAGACGTCAACTCTGGGAAAAGTCTTTGTTGGCCCACAAAAATGTGCAGTCAAATAAACAGGAAAACAACAGATAATTAAAGGAATAAATGATAAATAAATGAAGGTCAGACAGTGGAGTTATCACATTAAAGCTTTTACGCTGAAATATTAAACTTTTCATATAAATTTGAGACTTTTTTCTATTTAATAAAAAAAAATTTGTTTAATTTTCCAGCGATTTTGTTATTCTATTAAATTGTTGAACTTCCATATAAATCACGTGACTGTCATGAATAGAATTTTTACGGCTTTAAACACCCAAAAGTGAAGATCTAAATATTCTGTGATCTGAATCAGCGTCATTATTTATTATTAATATTTTGTCATTATTTATTTTTGTAATTACTTATTATAATATTGTCATTAATATCATGTGGTGTGTATTAAGTGTCATTTTGTTTGAAACGCTACTCTGAAATTTTAAATTTTACACAAAATGCTCGAAAAGTTGTTAAAACTTTTCTAGCATTTTCTGCTTTATATATTTGCAGCTTGTATGTTTTTTCTTATAAATTAGTATTTTTTTTAATTAATCAAATATTAATTTTTAATATATATTCATATATTACAACTTTTTGTAAAATGGCATTTTTTTCTAAATTTGCAACTTTTTCAGTTGTTTTTTGAAAATGGTTAACTTTTTAAAAATTTATTCTTTTTTCCTTTTATCATAAATTTGCAAAGTTTTGAAAAATGTTTTTTTTTTCAAAATTTACAACTTTTCACATAATTTGTTACTTTTTTAAAAAAAAAATTTGTGTTTTTTTATTTACCGTTTATTCCTTGTATCGTACAATTTTCCAAGGAAAATCATGTTTTTTTTGTGAAAGTTTACAACATTTTTTCCACAAAAATCTGCATTGTTTTTTCTTCAAATTCAACATTTTTTTTTTCTGAGAAATTTTACTTTTTTTCTAGTAAGTTTGTGAGTTTTTTCCTCAAAATTTTCTTGTCACAAATTTGCAACTTTTCAGAAGTTTGTGAAAATGTCTCTAATTAAATAACATTTGTTGTGTTTGGTCTGCTTAAACTTGACAATCTTTGATTTAACAGGAATATTTTATATTTTTCCTCATTCAGGACTGACGGTGGATGACATTGATGTTTTTGAAATCAATGAGGCCTTCGCAAGTCAGGTGAGTTCCAAACTAACATATATATATATATATATATATATATATATATATACATATATATATTAGTTTTTTTCATATAAATATGCAGTTTAAAAAAAGATTTAAAAATCTGACTCAAACTTATTTATATTGCAGTGATTATCACAGTAAAATTTAATCTGTTAAATATCAGTTAACGTCATATTAGGTTTAATATTATGTTAGAATTTGCTTGCAATAATATAAATATAAAAAGGCAAAGTAATACAAATAAAAAAGTTTAAGTAGAATATTTTAAAAATATTGTTAATGTTAAAAAAAATTATTAAAGTTTTAGCCTGTCAGTTAAATTGTCCTGTTTCTGTAATTTTTTCTTGTAATTTGAATTTAAATTAGCCGGGTCAGAAAAACTATTTATTTATGCTGGATATTTGCAGCATATTTATTTATGCTGCATATCATGGTTTTCAAAATAGCAGCCTCCCAGGAAGACAGGACAGATGTGGAGGAGTACGCTGAAATGGTCACCAGCTACATCGCAAAGTGCACAGAGGATGTCACTATAGTGAAGACCTTCACTGCACAGGGCAACTATAAACCCTGGATGACTGCAGAGGTGCGCTCGTTGCTCACAGCCAGAGATGCAGCCTTCAGAGAGAAGAACAGGGTTGCCCTCCACTCAGCCAGGTCTGCGCTCGCAAAGGGAATTAAGATGGCGAAACGCGCCTACGCGGAGAAAATCCAGGGACATTTCTGTGACACAGGGAACACCAAATGGATGTGGCAGGGAGTCTGGGCGTTGATGGATTATAAGTCTAGGCAGGGGGTCAATGATGATGACGCTTTGCTTCCAGACAGGCTCAATAACTTCTTTGCATGGTTTGAAGCATCAAACCCAGCAATCAGAGGGAGGGCTGGCCCATCTCCACCATCTGTGGGGCCAGCTATCACCATCAACGCAGCGGACACACGGAGGACCCTAATCAGGGTTAACCCACGTAAAGCTGCAGGTCCGGACAACATCCCAGGATGTGTGCTTCAAGTCTGCGCGAGCGAGTTGGCGGATGTCCTGACTGACATTTATAACATCTCCCTGATTCAGGCCATCGTTCCCAGATGCTTTAAGACCTCTATCATAGTACCGTTGGCAAAGAAACCAGTTGTGTCTTATCTAAATGACTATTGTCCTGTCACACTGACACCAGTTGTGATGAAGTTTTTTGAACGGCTTGTTACTCACATCACAGCCTGCCTCCCTGCATCACATAACCCACTCCAGTTCGCGTATTGTTCAAATTGCTCCACAGAGGATGCTATTGTCACCACCCTGCACTCTGTCATTGCCCACCTGGATCAGAAAGACACCTATGCCAGACTCCTGTACATTGATTTCAGTTCAGCATTTAACACTATTATTCCCCAGAGACTGATGGAGAAATTACTCCTTCTCGGTCTGAACACTGCCACATGTCTCTGGATCCTGGATTTCCTGACTGAGAGATCTCAGTCTGTCCGGGTTGGAAACAACATCTCCAACTCCATCACGCTGAGCACTGGATCCCCTCAAGGCTGTGTACTCAGTCCACTGTTGTTTACACTTTTAACACATGACTGTGTGTCCAGACACGAGGGGAACCAGATTATTAAGTTTGCGGATGACACCACAGTGGTAGGACTTTTTCAGAGGGATGAGGAATCAATGTACAGAGAAGAAGTTAAGAGACCTGAAGGGCTGGTGCAGGAAGAACAATCTGGTGCTCAACGTGGACAAAATAAAGGAGGTGATTATCGACTTCCAGCGGTCACGGCCTGAACATGTCCCTCTCAGCATCAGCGGCCGTTCGGTGGAGAGAGTGGAGAACATCAAGTTCCTCGGAGTGCAGATCTCGCAGGACCTGACCTGGAGCAAGAATTCCTTGGGAATCAGGAAGCGGGCCCAGCAGAGACTGCACTTCTTGAGGAAACTCAAACAGGCCTCTGTCCCTATCTGCATCCTCAGGACCTTCTACAGAGGTGTGGTGGAGAGTGTTCTGATGTACTGCATTGCAACATGGTACTCCAGTTGCAGTATGTCAGACAAAAAAACTCTGCAGAGGATAGTTAAGGGAGCTGAGAGAGTAATTGGAGTTTCCCTCCCCTCTGTTCAGGAACTTTTTCAGAGCCGTTGTAGGAGCAGAGCACTGAACATTGTCAAGGACCATTCTCACCCTCTGCACAAACACTTTGAACTGCTGCCATCTGGCAAACGATTCCGGAGCATCAGAGGCAGAACCACCAGACTGATTAACAGCTTCCTTCCACAAGCTGTTAGGATGCTGAACAGTTGATCCGGAATCCTTTACACATATTACTGCACTTTATGGACATTATGTATATTATATGTATATTACAGTTTTAAGTATTTATTTCTCTTAGCTACTTAGATTCACTTAGTCATTTTAATTGTTTTATATATACATAGGCAGTTATTATCATTTTAACTGCAACTGTAATAAGTTAACATTACTGTAATATCCAAATGTGTCTCAGGGATGTGTGAATGGCTGTCGGGGTGGGGGTGTGTGTTTTTAAATTATGTTCTTTTTACAATATGGATGCCTAGGGAAACGCAATTTCATCTTGCTTGCACTACAGTTGTATGCATAGCATCATGACAATAAAGGCTGATTGATTGATTGATCTTCATTAATTTATCCGTAATTGATTTAGTATGTTTTAAATTCTCTCATTTAGTGGTCCCAAATTTTGTCTTTCATTAATATACTTATTGTTATTGTTAGTAGTAGTGGTAGTGGTGGTAGCAGTAGCAGTAGTAGTAGTATCAACCCAGCCACAGGGGGTGCACAAGCCAGTGTACTCCTCCTGCTGGTGCCAAGCCCAGGTAAATGGGGGAGGGTTGTGTCAGGATGGGCATCCCACGTAAAACCTTTGCCAAGTCAAACATGTAGATCATGACCAATTGGACTTTGATATCGGATCAGTCAAGGCCCGGGTTAATCACGACCGTCACCAGTGCTGTTAGCTGACAGTATCAGAAACTTGAGTGTAGTCCATGATTCTGACGCCACTTCATGTGAAGATGCCAAGAGCACTGTGATGAGAACGTGAACAAAAGCAGAGATGTCAAACAAGCGCTCGCTAGCTAGGATTGCATCACTAGGTGAGTTTCTCCAGCACTAATTTCAGTTCCAGCCTATGAGAACACTGATGGGCAGAGGTCTCTTTTCTACACAAACACTAAACTTTGGAATAAGATTCCATATTGTATTCAAACAATAGTGTCATACGCATTTTGGAAGTGGCATATAAACAATATTTGCAGGAAGGAAATGCATGCAATCACTAATTTTTACTCTTATTTCCCGTGCTAGCTGCATCACATCTTGTGAAGTATCTAATCTGTTTCAATGGGTTTGGATGTTTGTATTTTTTGTCTGATTGGGATTTTTTATGTTCTGCAGAACAGGAGCCTGCTGTAAACCAGTTCTTAATAGGGATGGGCGATACAGCATTTTTCCTTTCGATACAATTAATTTATGGGATTTTTTCTTCAATACCCATACTTTTTAACCCTTAAAGGAAAATCACGATTGCAGTTTCATTAACAACTTTATTGCAAGAGTAATATGAAATAAGAATAAAACTCATGAACATAAATACTTGAAAGAAATGCTTATAAAATGATAATAAAATAGAACAATGAGCAAAGCAAATAAACATAAAATGAAATATAATTCAATTATAATAAAAATAATTAAGATTTAAAATGAATGCAAAATTAATTCAGTTTCTTAACTTGGTGAAGATTCTCAGTCATCCAGGCAGGTCAGTTTGCTGGATGAAAGCTCAGTCAAGTCAACTGGATTCAAGTATTTTCTACTTCTGAAATGTTTCACCATTCATCCAAATTCTATTGGAATACCAAGCAGCATATACTGTATTAATCTTTTTCGCAATGCAACTTTTTTTTTTTAATGTATTATTACACTATGATTTTACAAACTTAAATAGTGCTTATTTTGTTTATTTTCCAAAATTATGCTGCTTGGCATCACCATAGAATTTGGATGAATGGTGAAACATTTCAGGAGTTCTTCTTCTGCCAGTGTTATGCCGAGAATTGCACCCATCCGCCAAAACTAAAAAATATAACATACAGCCAGGCTTGTAACCATTTGTGCATTTTTAGAAGTACCCATTATACATTTTTAGAAGTAAAAATTGTTAAATTATGTTTATTCGCCCAACGTTTTAGTGTTTCAAAGAGAGTTAGAAATCATAGTGATCCAACTCCACGTTTTACAGTCTTCATAGTTGAGATTGTGCATTTATGCATAGTCAGTAAAAAGGATGTTCACTTTTTCAAAGTTGTATCCACCTTATTCCTGGGGGTGCTGCTGTAGGAACGATTATGGGCGGAGCTTCCGGTTTCGGCTGATGTAGTGTTAAATCAGTCAATCAGAGTGGAGTAGCAGGGGCATTTAAAAAAGCGTTTTTAAAAGTTTTTCAAATTCATTTTAATGTATAGTCCACATACATGTTTTGCACTCAAGTGGCAGCTAATTTCAGCTCTTGTAGTTTTTGTATTTTTGAATGTTTTTGCGTAGTTCTGGTACTTGCTGCTGTTGGTGGTGTGAGGTTCCTCACAGATCAGCACAGCTACATCCGTGGCTTCAACAGCAATGAGTAGATCAGGCACTGAAAACTAAAGGACTGTTGGTGTGATCGGTGGTACAGACACAGCAGCACCAGCTATGTTTTCACTGGTATGAATGTCACAGATGTAACATTTTACCTCGAATTTAAAACACCCAAGTACGGTGTTGTGGTTCTTTGTGGCTCTGACTAGACTCTACGTCTGCTCTGAGGTCAATTTGATTATGTCCAACATATTTTAACAAAATGCAGCCGACTTTATTGTGGTGGAAACATTGATATATCTCAGAGCTTTATTTGTTTACAGCGTTAGCATGTTAGCAGCGGCGCTAACTAACGGAGCTATTGTCCATGGAGCTACAGGCCACTTTTTAAGGTCATCTTCTCATCCCTCCATAGCCGTGGGAAATGGTATGATTATATTCCTGTTTTTGAGGTGCAAAAGGCCGTGTTCCCACATTTTTGATGCCAAAGTCGTTGTTTTTTAACAAGGAAAAGTGTCCTGTTTCAGTAACATACGTTCTAAACTAGTACCGGAAGTTGATACCATAATTCACGCAAGGCAACATGGGGCCTAGGAATAAGGTGGATCGACTTTGACTAACATTAAACGCCTGCTTGCGACGATAGGATGCAATTCTCGGCATAACACCGCCTGTGACGCTGCTCTGCACCGGAGTCCGTGACTGCGTGATTGGAGGCTGCCAGTGGGCAGTGAGTCTTCGGCTCTGACATCTGATAGGCTGCCATAATCATGTGACATGGCAGACCATCTCTAAACCATGCCTTGGCTGGTTTTTCACCAGTTTTCACATATAAACTTAATGCCTAAAACTCTTGGAAGTGAAAACAAATTACACGTTTAGTATTAACATGATGGTATCGCGGTATTTAAAAAAGTATCAACTCCAAAGTATCGACAGGCTGTATCGAAGTATCGATACTTGAGTATTGATACACCCATCCCTAGTTCTTAACTGAGTCAGGCCAGTTGACTGTAACTTGTTACTTTGAACTTTTCCTGTGTAAATAATAATAAAGCATAAATATAAGCTAGCAGACCGCTCAGCTGAAGCAGCTATAGTGATGGACTCCGTATAAATGTTGACTGGTGGACAATAGCAAAGTTCTCTGAGCAGAATATAGAACATAATAACTGTCATTTTACACATCTGTTCAGTGTTTGTTAGTTAGCATCATCCAATAGGAGCAGTTGTGAACTACTGGTTTTAGCGTATAATGCTGGTTTGGGTGGAACAATATATGAAATAAACACACAAGTCTTAATCTGCTGTTACTTGTTACTTATAAAAAGTGTTGGGCAAGTTATTAAAAAATAGTAACTGATTAGTTCCTTCTTTTCAAAAGTAACTGAATTACTTTACCAATTAGTGCATGATTAAAGTAACTAGTTACTTGGAAAAGTAACACATTACTTTTAAAGGGCCTATATCATGCAAAATTGACTTTTTTGAGCTTTTAAGCATGTTATAATGTTAATTCCTCACCAAAAACACCCCCAAAGTGGTATTTTGCTCCATTCACGCATCTCTGAGTATTCCTCCTCAACCCTGCTCTCTGAGCTGCTGCTCCGCCCTGTCCTTGATAATGACTGGGTCCCCACGTTCATATGTATGAATGTGGGTGAGCCGCCCACTCCAGGAAATGTCTGTGCTGCCAGCACCGCCCCCAGGCTAACGCACACACCCACTTTCTCTGCGCAGCTAACGGAGCGGTGATCGGCAAAACTCTTTCACTTTAGCATTGACGCTGTGAAGAAGTAGTTCCTCTCGCACCTAATCTGCTCAGTGACAACAACTGTTTGCTTTTTTACGTAAGACAATGTCTTCTAAGTTTTCGTGGGCGGAACCCAGCGACACGCTGCAGCAGCCGGCTCAGGGGTTATGTCATGAAATGGGCGGCAGCCACAAGGAGAGGCGGAGCCTCAGAGATCGAGGCATCTTTTTTTCCACAATATCTTTATTGAACCTTTTTTTTTTTTTTTAACAAACATGATACAAACAATCAAACACTAACACTAAAGTACTACAAAAAAAAAAAAAAAAGGATGCACTAAAAACACCAACAACCACCAGCAAAATCAAATCTTCAACAATGCTCCTCTGTTTAGTCTAGACAATCCAATACATAAGTATACATATTATGTTCACCAGTTTGGAATTTACAAGGTCCACACACATCATTCACCTTCTTCTTCAAAAGTTATGTTTAAATTTTTTACATAATCAATAAAAGGTCTCCATATATTCTCAAACACAATTTCCTTTGATTTCAGTATATATGTTATTCTTTCTAATGGAAGGTTTGTTAACATCTGTCTTAACCACTGAGTCACATCTGGTCTATGAGTCTTTTTCCATAATAGTGCAATACATTTTTTGGCATTAAGCAAACTGAGGTCTATGAATGTTCTTTCACTTTTTTTTCCACAATATCTTTATTGAACCTTTTTTTTTTTTTAACAAACATGATACAAACAATCAAACACTAACACTAAAGTACTACAAAAAAAAAAAAATGCACTAAAAACACCAACAACCACCAACAAAATCAAGTCTTCAACAATGCTCCTCTGTTTAGTCTAGACAATCCAATACATAAGTATACATATTATGTTCACCAGTTTGGAATTTACAAGGTCCACACACATCATTCACCTTCTTCTTCAAGAGTTATGTTTTAAATTTTTTACATAATCAATAAAAGGTCTCCATATATTCTCAAACACAATTTCCTTTGATTTTCAGTATATATGTTATTCTTTCTAATGGAAGGTTTGTTAACATCTGTCTTAACCACTGAGTCACATCTGGTCTATGAGTCTTTTTCCATAATAGTGCAATACATTTTTTGGCATTAAGCAAACTGAGGTCTATGAATGTTCTTTCACTTTTATTAAAATTATGCTTTTCTGGGTACAGACCCAACAAAAACAGTTTAGGATTCAATATGATTTGTTTTGAGATTATTTTTTCAATTGTTACCCTCACCTCTTCCCAAAACATTCTTATTAATCTACATTCCCATAAACAATGAAATAGGGTTCCTTTACTTTCCATGCATTTTGTGCATGTATCTGGTATATTTTTGTTGTATCTATTTAACTCCTCCGGTGTAACATACATCCGCATTAACCATTTGAAATGTATCAATTTAAGGCGTGCATTTATTGATTTGGTTTGAGCTTCTGTACAAGCCAATTCCCACTGTTCCTCTGAAATTTCAATTTGCAGATCTTCTTTCCAGTAGTTTAATCTTTTCAGTGAATTTTCACTTGAAGATAGTGTCAATGAGTTATAAAACTCTGAAATAATACCCTCTTTTACTATCTTTCATCATCATTTTTTCCAAGGATGAATAAATAGGTCGAGTGAGAGCTTTATTTTGATTTGATCGAATAAGTTTCTAAGTTGAAGATATTTAAAAAAATGTGTTCTATTGAGATTAAATTTGATCCTCAGCTCTTCAAAAGACATTATGTTGTCTGCACATGGCAAATATAAATCCTGAATCTTTTGTATCCCTTTTAAATTCCATACTTATGTTCTTTCACTTTTATTAAAATTATGCTTTTCTGGGTACAGACCCAACAAAAACAATTTAGGATTCAATATGATTTGTTTTGAGATTATTTTTTCAATTGTTACCCTCACCTCTTCCCAAAACATTCTTATTAATCTACATTCCCATACACAATGAAATAGAGTTCCTTTACTTTCCATGCATTTTGTGCATGTATCTGGTATATTTTTGTTATATCTATTTAACTCCTCCGGTGTAACATACATCCGCATTAACCATTTGAAATGTATCAATTTAAGGCGTACATTTATTGATTTGGTTTGAGCTTCTGTACAAGCCAATTCCCATTGTTCCTCTGAAATTTCAGTTTGCAGATCTTCTTTCCAGTAGTTTAATCTTTTCAGTGAATTTTCACTTGAAGATAGTGTCAATGAGTTATAAAACTCTGAATTAATACCCTTTCTTTTACTATCTTTCATCATCATTTTTTCCAAGGATGAATAAATAGGTCGAGTGAGAGCTTTATTTTGATTTGATCGAATAAAGTTTCTAAGTTGAAGATATTTAAAAAAATGTGTTCTATTGAGATTAAATTTGATCCTCAGCTCTTCAAAAGACATTATGTTTTCTGCACATGGCAAATATAAATCCTGAATCTTTTGTATCCCTTTTAAATTCCATACTTTAAATACAGCGTCCGCTCTCCCTGGTTTAAAATATTGATTACCCCATATTGGACTAAAATTGTGACAGTAACTGTGGTTCTTTTAAATAGTTTTTAGCTTCACACCATATTTTGATCATATGCTTTACAAATGGATTTTTAACTTGTTTTTGTAATTTTTTTGCCGAATCTGAGTATATGAATATGGGAAGAGGTAAAGGTAAATTGTATGATTCCATTTCAGTCCAGTGAGGGAGATCATTTGATGAAAAATAATATGTCATAGACCTCAGTTGTGCCGACCAATAATACAACATAAAATTTGGACATTTCAGACCTCCACGATCAAATGGTAAATATAATAAAGACAGACGTAATCTAGCCCTCCTGTTGTTCCATATAAATTCCACTAACTTTTTTTTTATTCTTGAGAATAAATCTAAAGGTGGTGATAAGGGAATGTATTGAAATAAATAAAGTATTTTAGGTAAAATATTACTTTTAAGTATATTGATTCTCCCGATCATCGACATTGGTAGTGACATCCATCTCTGAATTAACTCATTGATATCTGACATTAAGGCTTCATAGTTGACACTGGCGACTGATTCTAGCTTAGGCACAATTTGGATTCCTAAATATTTAAACTGATTTACAACATTGAATTGATTTACCTCAGGGGCTGGGTAATTTCTCTGAGTCTCATTTAGCATTAATATTGAAGATTTAGTTTTATTTATTTTATATCCTGATATTTCCCCAAAATTCTTTATTAAATTCAACAAGGTTGGAATTGATTTTTTAGATTCGACATAAACAAAATTATGTCATCGGCGTACAGGGAGATTTTATGTTCTGTTGGTCCAACTTTAATTCCATATATTTGTGAATGTAAACGTATCGCTATCGCTAAAGGTTCAATTGCCATAGTAAACAGTAAAGGTGAAAGTGGACAGCCTTGTCGACATCCTCTATTGATTTTTATTGGTTTTGAAATATTGTTATTTGTTAGGATTTCTGCTGTAGCATTATTGTATATTATTTGAACCCATTTTATGAAATTATTTCCAAGTCCAAACCTTTGTAGGACTTCAAAAAGAAAGGGCCATTCAACTCTATCAAAGGCCTTTTCGGCGTCCTGTGATAGGAGAGCTGTATCCGGTGCTTCTTTATTAAAATAAATAATATTAAATAGTCTTCTTACATTATGGAAGCCTTGTCTTCCCTTTATAAAGCCATTCTGATCTCGATTAATAATATTTGGTAAAATTTCTTGTATTCGTCTTGCTAAAATTTTACAGATTATCTTAAGGTCGGCGTTTAATAGGCTTATTGGTCTCATATTTTCACATTTATTAGAGGGCTTACCTGGTTTTGGCAGCAGTATAATTAAGGCATTATTTATGTATGATGGTAAATTATTATTTTGAAATGCTTCTAAAACCATTTCCAAAAAAGGTTTTATTAATTTATTCTTAAATTTCTTATAAAGGTCAACTGGAAGACCATCTGGTCCTGCACTTCTTCCTGATTTCATATTATCAATGGCTAGCCCAACTTCTTCTTGACTAATTTTAGACTCCAATATCTCCCTGTTTTCATTTGGAATACACGGTATAGATAGTTCGTTCAAAAACCCATTTAGTTTTGTTAAATCAAATTCATTTTTAGTATCATATAATTTTTCATAGTAATCTCTAAAGGCTCTGTTAATTTCTAAAGGATCTATAACTACCTGTCCGTTACTTATAATACTAGTAATTGGTGTTTTAATTTCTAATTGTTTAATCTGCCATGCCAATAATTTTCCTGATTTTTCACCTTGTTCATAAAAAGATTGTTTCAATCTTAGAAGACTCGAGGCAGCTCTATTCGCTGATTTTTTGTCGTATTCAGCTCTCAAAATCAGTAATTCATTCTCCAACCTTGGATCACTTCCTGCATACACTTTTTCCTGAAGACTTTTCATTTTATGTTCCAATTTAGCTCTCTCCTCTCGAGTCTTCTTAGATTTTGATCCTGTATAACTAATAATATGTCCCCTAATAAAAGCTTTGAAAGCTTCCCACTTTACACATGCTGATGTTTGTGTAGTATTGATGTCAAAGTACTCGTCTATCTGTTTTTCTATATACTTGACAAATTCCTCATCCTGAAGCCATTTATGCTGAAATTGCCATCTACCTGATTCCTTTGTCAATTTTTTATCTACATATATTAGACAACAGGGTGCATGATCAGAGATCACGATGTTATCATAAAAGCAGTTTTGAATCTTGGATCTTAATTCTGTGGAAATCAAAAAATAATCAATACGTGAGAATGTCTTGTAGGTACTGGAATAACAAGAATAGGCTTTAACTTGTGGTTTCATTTCTCTCCATATATCTAACAATCTCAATTCTTTCATAAAATGATTAATAGTCATCCTACATCCATTGTGCGTACAATCCAGTCCTGTTGATCTATCTATACCTGGATTCAATGTACAATTAAAATCCCCTGCTATTATATATTGCCCTGTAAGTGATGATAAAATAAGAAATAAATTAGCAAAGAACTTTTGATCATCTATATTGGGACCATATAAGTTCACAAGATTTATATTTTCTAATAGCAAAGAACCTTGAATGATTACATATCTTCCAAGTTTGTCTCCAATTACATTTTTCACTTGAAAAGGGACTGATTTATGTATGAGAATCATAACTCCCCTGGCCCGGGATGAGAATGATGAGGTGAATACACTTCCTTGCCATCTACTCCTAATTCTTTTTATATCCTCCTCTATTAGA
This sequence comes from Pholidichthys leucotaenia, assembly GCA_020510985.1. Lineage (NCBI taxonomy): Eukaryota > Metazoa > Chordata > Actinopteri > Cichliformes > Pholidichthyidae > Pholidichthys > Pholidichthys leucotaenia. The sequence goes on from CM035848.1 coordinate 31,988,651, forward strand.
TGAGTTTCTTGTAAAAACACAATTTTTGAACCCATGTCTTTTATTTTATTCATAACTTGTTTAAGTTTTTTTTTAAATTTTGTAGACCTCTGCAATTCCATGAAGTTAAATTAAGATTAACACTTTGGTTTATGATCAATAGAGAGTTTGGGATTACCTTGCAGTGTAAACATGCTCATACAGAGAAGCAAAAACATGAGTGGTTGAACATTCATCCTACAAACTACACACAAACAAATTCCCCCTTCCCACACTTGTGGCGAACCCCCCAAAATCAAAAGAAAAATTCCGTCTCCCGATATAGCCATCGACCGTTCCACACCCACGGGGAACAGCCTAAGCCACTCCTTCTTCATTCTCCCAATCACCCTAACTCTACTGCTTTTAATGACGTAACATTAACTCTCCTCTGTAGTTTTCCAACTTAACTCCAAAATTTTTAACAACTTTGTACATCATAGTTTTTTTTGTTTTTGTTTTTGTTTTTTTTAATATATAATACAATCTATATTTTGTAAACTTGCTGTTTACTTCAAGTCAGTCAGATGCCTGTGCAAATGCTTAATTATTCTACCTTATATTTTGTTCATGCTTAGCTCCCACCAGTCTCTTCTTCTTCTTTGATCTTCTTGATGAACTCCTGCGCCTCCTCTGGGGTCTTGAAGATGTGGGTTCTGCCCTCATACGTGGTCAGCAGTCTCGCAGGATAGATTACACCATGACGAATCCCAAGGTTGCGCAGCTCCTTACGTATGGGATCAAACTGCTTCCTCAATTGTTGGATTCCTGTGGCCAAATCTGGGTAGAACCGCACCTGCTGATCCTGGTGTTTAATCTCTCCTTTAGCTCGTGCAGCGTTGAAGATCTTCATCCTGTCTCTGTTGCTAAGAAACTTCATAATTAAGGTCCTCGGCGGTCCCTTATCTCTCCGTGGGCCAATACGATGTGCTTTTTCCAGAACCACTGCTGATTGCAACTCCTCGCTGCCCAGCACCTCCGGAATCCACTTTTCCAGAAAGGAATATACGTCCCGACCTTCTGATTCCTCTGGAAGACCCACCAGCCTCAAGTTATTCTGTCTCGACCGAGATTCCAAATCCAAAATATTATCTTCTAGACATTTATTTTTTTTTTCCAAAGTGCGCACCTTTAATTGAAGACGGGTGACGTCATCTTCAGCACTAGCGAGACGGAGCTCCATCTGCGCCGTTCGTTCTACACAGTCACCCAATTCCTTTCTTATTCCTTCCAACGCTGTCATAATCCCATCAAATCTAGAGGAAAAGTCCGCTCTCATTGAACTCATGGCAGCCATCAGCGCATCTGCGCCGCTCCCCGCAGATATCGCACCGTTGCCAGCCTCCTCCGCCATATATGGAGTTTTGTTTGCTGCGTCACAGACCTGAAAGTCCGTTAATTTGGACTGTTTCGGCGGCTCGCTTTTTCCTTTACCTAGTTTTACAGCCTTAGGCTTCGCCGACATATCCTCGCCCAAACGCTGGGATACGTTCTGTCCCAAATGAGAGAGTTATTTGCCGATTTTTTTCTCCAGGAGCAGAGCAGAGTGAAACACGTCCGTCTTACGTGGCAGCCATAACCGGAAGTGAGATCGAGGCATCTTACTTCCGGGTTGGAAAAGTAGCTCGCGAAAATAACTCATATTTCATAAGAAATTCATTCTCCAGTGTACCAAAGGTAATATACTATCACATACATGCATATAGTTTACTCTGAAAGGCTTAAAATAGCATGATATAGGCCCTTTAAATGCATAAATCATATTGCACACGTAGCAAGATAATTTAATTAATGGATTACATTGCTGGCTTATTAATGTCAGGCTGAAAACAGACTTGTTTCAGACAGAGCTTTTAGAACATGTTCAGTCTGCTTTATCCTGCCTTGAGAGCTCTTGTGGGAAAAATCTGAACAAAATCAACATGATATTGCCAGCAATTTCCTCATTTTGGAGTGAGAGTTGGCAACACTGCATAAAGCTGTCCATGTTTATCTTACCTTTATGAAATGGATTTAATCCAATGTGCAGTGTGATCCAAAGAAAATGTCCATTATCCACTGTCCAAATGTCTGCTGTGACAGAGACATGATCCAGTCCCTCAAATTCCTTTTGGAGATCAAAATCCATTTTTGAATAGTTTTTATCCAGGTAGTAAGTAAATGTGTTTTACTTCAGTGGATCACAGTCTCAGCCGTCTGACGGAAAGTGACTGTTATCACATCCTCAGTCTGTAACAAGGTATTGGGCAGTCAGTTTAATGCTTACTGGGTCACTAACTGTCCAGATGCATACTTGCGCTTGAAATCCAGCCATGGGTGTTGAGACAAGATTATTTACACTTTACATCCAGCCATGGCTGTTCAGACAGCGTAGCTCCACTAATACGGTGTTGTTAGCATAGCTAGTCATTACTTAGCACTAGCTTTGTTGCTGTTTTCAGGCACTTTTGAAGATTGCAGTAGGTCTCAACCAGCACTTTAGCTTGCAATCCACCACTATGCTTTTGTCCTCAACTGTGACAAAGGAAAAATAATCAAAATAAAACAAAGTAGCTTCATCTTTTCCTCCGCTCAGTAGTGAAGACTCAGCTCTCTGAAACAGGTCACGTCGACTGACGGCTGCGTCATCTACGTAGGGTCAGTTTGTATTTATTTGCACTAAAAATATCTATATTAATAAAACGAGTAATGAGAAAGTAATCAGTAACTGTAATGCATTACTGAATTTTTAAATAGTAATTTCATTGTACAGCACATTACTGCAACAATAGTGGTGTTACAGTAACGCGTTACTCCCAACACTGCTTATAAAAGCAGTATTACACCGTAGGTCATGCGGTGACATGAATCAACATGGTAACTTGGTTGCTCATGACGCCGTACTCTGTTGTGTACTACTGTTAATTAGGCGGTATACTGTGTGGAGAAGCTGGGCATCCCCGTGGAGAAGGTGAACCCCAACGGCGGCGCCATCGCTCTGGGTCATCCGCTGGGCTGCACCGGGGCCCGACAGGTGGTCACGCTGCTGAACGAGCTCAGACGGAGACGGAGGAGGTTCGTAACCAGAGACGCACACTAATACACACGTATGGAAGGCAGTTGGGATCAAAAAAATGTGACTCTTTAGAGCCCGAAGAACTCATATCATTTTTGTAGAGCTGTATCATTATAATTATGATGATATACAGTACAACTACTGTAGGGCGTACAGCGTGGCATCCATGTGCATGCTAACCCATTAAAAAAAAATCTTGTTTTTGACCGTTTTCACTCTGTATTCTTGTCTGGCGTTTCCTGTAGGGCGTACGGTGTGGTGTCCATGTGCATTGGGACTGGGATGGGAGCTGCTGCCGTCTTCGAGTACCCCGGACCATAGGAGGCAGGCCATCACGAAAGGCTGTAGGACCAGTAGTAATTAATCATCAGTGATTAATTAAGCAGCTTAAAACTGCCTGTGCCTTAAACCTAACCTCCTGATGAGTGGAATCAGTCTGATTAAATCATTTAGAATTAATAATCAGAGGTGGTTGAGTCTCCAGAAACTGTACTCAAGTGAAAGTAGTTTCACCTTTATGATATTAATTAGTCAAGCACCAGAGCAGTGACCAGAACATTAACTTGATATATTTAATATCCTTGACTTTTTTAAACACAAATTTACAACTTTTTGTAAATTTGTGACCATTTTTAACATAAATACCAGTTTGGCTGAAGCTGGATATACTGCAGTAAAACTTCAGGTTTCTCCTCATAAATGTGCTTGAGTAAAAATACCTCCAAATAAAGTTACTCAGTTGAATTACTTGAGTACATGTTCCTCCTCCTCTGGCTCCATCTGTTCTCCACTGTGGACACCTTCTGTGTGATCACATTACCCATGATGCTTTGTTCATCACTGAGGGTCAGTGATTGATGAACCACTTCCTGTGTGTGAGCAGAAACTATTAATAAACAGGAAACTTCACGTTGTCTCGTGTTTTATTGCTCACGTGTGATGAAGAATAATAAGACTGGGATAGTGTTGAGATTTTATTTTGAAATGGCGGACAGATAAGGCCGCCGACTCACGGAACATTCAGACGGATCAGACGACAGGAACCAAAACTAAACAGGTTCTTCTCTCCGTGTTACAATCAGATACAGAATTTACACATCTGCAAAAATAACCAGACGGGAAATAAAACAGGTTTTCAAAATAAAAGCACAGTGATGAGTTTGAGTTAAACAGAAAATGGTGAAACTCTTCCAGGTGGAGATGGTGTGAAAGAACCTCATGAAGTTGGCTCAGATTTTCACAAAAGTCCTTTCGGAGTTCCATACAGTTCGTATATACACACACATACGTGTATATGAGCCTCTGAAGGGTTTTCAGTCTAATAAACTTGACTTTTTTTTTTCCTTTAAGGCAACAAACTAAAACCTTCAGAGGAGACGACCCCGTCTTTTTATTCTGACAGTCCGCTAACCTTCACCTCATTTTTTCTCCTCACAGACGTGGAGAAGAGCGTTAAACCTCGTTAGTGAGTTTTTCTTCTAAAACGCCTCAGATTTCTGTCAGATGGAGTGAAGTGGTCGAACGAGCTAGGACGTGGATGAAGAGAGGGAGCGCTGGTGGAGAAAATAAAAACCTAAAAGAACCTGAAGATTTTGTCTTAAATGTCGGAATTTTCTGAATAAGTCCATTTGCCGTCTCACGTGTCCCAGAGGTGGTTTTCTGGCTGGCTGGGATGGTGAGAGGAGACGTTAAACGCTGAGCTGAATTAGGTGTGATGCAGGCCTTTTCTGAATCTCACCGGAACATATCTGATCGGTTATATCGCCCAGTCCTACGACATTCTACTGCTGTATAATAAACGTGGACGGGAAGGATGCTGGAAGAACAAAAAGGAAGAAGCTGGAAAAGTTTATTAAAAAAAAAAAAGAAGGGTCTTTCTCTTAATCGAGTTTTTCTTAGGAATTGACTTTTTTTCCCCCAATTGTCTCAAATTTGCAACTTTTAATCTTTTTGTAAATTTGCTATTTTTTTTCTCTAATTGTCATAAATTTACGATTTTTTTTTCCACCTGTGTAATAAATTTGCACTTTTTTCCAGTTGGGCCCTACATACATTTGCAACTTTTTCCCCACTTGTCATAAATTGAATTTCAGATTATCTTTTTAAAATAGAGCAAGAATTTCTATTTTCTCAAATTTTAATATTTCTTGTTTAATGATTAATTAGAAATTTCTCTCCCTTATTTAAATTTTTTTTCATGTAAATTTGGTATTTTTTGTTCCCTGGAAGTTTGACATTTTCTGAAACACCTCCACCCCATCATAAATGTCTCCAACGGTGTTGTGACATCTTATTTTCCAGTAACTAATTTTTCACATTATTTTCTTTTAATATGTGAAGAAGAAAAATTTGAGAAAAAAAAAACCTATTACAAATATTACAATGAGTAGGGCTGTGTCACATCATACCGTTCACGATAATGCTGGTATAAATTTTGATACCGGTGTAAAAATGAATATTGCGATATTTGGGGTCTGCTGCGTGATGATGTCACACTGCTAACGCTGCCGACAGAAGTTACGCGTTACTATAAGAACGGCAAAACAAACGTGGTGCGGGAAAGCTGCCATCCAGTTGAGTGGAAATATTGAAGTTTCAGTTGCAGACTGCTGCCATGTTAAAACGGTGTAGCAATGCGGATAATCTGCCCACATTTTTTCCGCACGTCAACAACAGGGTGCTCAAAGTGTCTGTAGTTGCATTTTCATTCCATTTTGGCTGCTTCGCCTTGATTTTATTCAACCATCCGAAGAGAAAAAAAACAAATAAAACAAAAAACATCCATTTAGTGTAACAAGAGCCACAAAGCCCCAGCAGGTCTGTGCAACGAGAGTAAAGCAGGTAAAGTGATTCCGCACAAAACCCCACATCTGTGTGCACTTAAGATGTAACTGTTTGTATTATTTTCTTGTAATGTTTGATGCAGAACAAAAATATTTTAAACTAAAGCTCAGCTGCTGTTTATAAACTGAAAAATAAGAGTTTTTATTTTGTTTTTCCTGAATATGTTGAAGGTACATAATGCTGGCCTGTGGAACTCTACTTTTTGCATAAATTAAAAAAACCACTGTACTCTGTAATATCGTGAAAATTCTCAGAAATATTGTGATATCATTTTTAGGCCATGTTGCCCACCCCTAATAGTGTGAGACATCAAAAACTGAAATAAGCCAACATCCGGTTTGTGTTTTTAAACTGTTAACCGTTAATGTATGTACAGTAAAATAATCCCCAGTTCTGCTTCAGCGACGGAGTGGTTGTCGGCCGGTCCTGGCAGGGAGAACGTCGGGATGATCGGCACAGATCATTTCTATAAAATCTAATGTTTGGAACATGAAACTTTATTGGACGTGTAGACGTCACAACTGACAGGAAGCTCCAGACCAGGAATGCGCACAGCTGGAACGTGGCCCTCCAGGGTGGCACCTCATTCTGGAGCCCATCAGTCAGCAGCAGGATGTTTGGAGAAGCGACACCACTGTATGACAATGATGTTTTTCATGCCTCTCAGTATATTAAATATTGGTCCGTTAATACTGACGTTTCAGTTTTATGGCCTTGGTCCCCAGTACTCATTTTTATTCATATTTTAGTGCTACAAAAGGCTTAAATTAATTTAGTGTTAAATGTCAAAGGTTCATCTGCTCATTATTTAGTGGTTTAAATCTTTTAAACATTAAAAATGCACTCTGGCGGCTCTAAAACTACCTCAAAAACAAATGTATTGCCTAAAATAGTATATTGTGGCTTTTTATCCTCAAAAAAACTTTCATTGCCTTAGAATTGCTTGGAAAGAGATTTTAAATCTTTCACCTACTTAAGTATGTGCAGATCTATGAATACTCTAATTAGCGGCCTGCAGGGCTTGCACGTGATTGGTCGTTGTGACTCTTGGTGGGTGGACTGCTAGTCTGTTCACAGCGCTTCCAGACATTAAAGTTTCGCCTGTATCTTCAAAAATAAAAAGCGAAACATTTTTTCTGAAAGCGGCACATGCCCTGTCCACCGGCGACTGTGGCGAGCCGGCACCAGTTCTGCCTAACAAAAGTGGCCCACTGGGCGGCTCACATTCCGCAGCTCGGCATCCCATCTGCCAGCAAAGTGAGCTGAGAGCAGCGGTCTCACTGAGCAACATTCAAGCCCCCCCCCCCCCCACTGCTTTGCTAATTGCTATGCAAAACGGACACTTTCAGCCCCCTCAGTCCTACTGCTCCTTGGCTCCTCCCTCTTCCCCCAAGGTAGCCAAGAGCATCCGTCTGATTGGTTAACGTTGTAACCAATCAAGCTAAGCAGGAATACTTGCGTAGCTAGAAACGGTCTGTCCAAACACGCCCTGAGGCCCCGGGGGAGTTACCAAACTGGAAATTCACAGCAGAAAGACAGACTTGGGACTGTGGTGACATTTTGGTCTTGATGTGTCTTGTAAGTCACAAAAACATGTTAGACATGTTAACAACAGAAAAAAATTGATTTTTGCTGGAGTGTCTGTCACTTTAAATACTGTGTGTTCCGGCTCATTCACTTTGATCCCTTCATCCACTTTTTTTTTTAAACTGAAAACTTCAAAGATCAAAGTCAGAGCTCATTTTCACCTTAAGGCGCAGCTGTCGATAGAAGTCTCGGAAATTTGACTTTTACCTTTTCTTGTAGATCTGCAACTTTTCCCCTTTGCATAAATTTGTGACTTTTTTAACAATTGCTTCAATTTTGCAACTTTTATTCTTCATAAATTTGTGACTTTTCCCCCAATTGTGATAAATTTGCAACTTTTTTCTAATTGTCAAAAATTTGCAGCTTTTTCCAATTGTCGAAAATTTGCAACTTTTTCAATTGTCATAAATTTACAACTTCCAGCTGTTGTAAATTTGCGACTTTTTTCCATTGTCATAAATTTGCAACTTTTTTCAGTTGTCATAAATTTGCGACTTTTTTCAATTGGCGTAAATTTGACTTTTTTCAAATAGTGTTGTAAATTTGAGTTTTTCCCAGTTGTCGTAAATTAGCAACTTTTACTCTTTTCATAAATTTGCAACGCTTTTCTCATCTCAAATTGATTTTTTTTGTATAAACTGACTTTTTCCAATTGAGTCATAAATTTGTGTCTTTACCCCCAATTGTGTTATAAATTTACTACTTTTTGCCAACTGTCGTAAATTTGCGACTTTTTTCCAATTGTCAAAAATGTGCAACTTTTTCAATTGTCTTAAATTTGCGACTTCCAGCTGTTGTAAATTTGTGACTTTTTTCCAACTGTAGTGAATTTGCGACTTTTTTCAATTGGCGTAAATTTGTGACTTTTTTCAAATAGTGTCATAAATTTGAGTTTTTCCCAGTTGTCGAAAATTAGCAACTTTTACTGTTTTCATAAATTTGCAACTCTTTTGTCATCTCAAAATTGATTTTTTTTTGTATAAATTTTGACTTTTTTCCAATTGTCTCATAAATTTGCAACTTTTTCAATTGTTGTAAATTTGCAACTCCCCCCCCCCAATTGTCTCAAATTTGTGACTTTTACTCTTTTTGTAAATTTGCAACTTTTTTCCAGTTGTGTCATAAGGCTGCATGTCCACCAAATGCGTTTTTTTGTTGGTCAACCGCCCTGAGCTTTTTTTTTTTCAGTGTTTGTACACTGCACTCTGAGGGAAAAAAAAAGTCTGTGCCCTGCATCCCTGCAACAGCTTGTCACTCTCAGCTCATCACTCCTGCTTTTCCTATTGTCAGACTTTCTACAGATTTTTTAATAGCAGTCTCTAAATAACAATGGACAGGAAATGTTTTCTAGCTGCTCTGGATGTAAAATATGATGACACGGAAAGCAGGAGTCTGAGTACGGACTAGTACTGGCGTCCTATGTCCCGCCCACGCAGCAGTTCGGATTGGCTGCTTAAGGTCCGACATTGACGAGCTCAGCTGAGCGCTCCGAGTGCTGCGACAAAAAACGGCCACTGCCAAGAGTGTTTCAGTGCCGAGGGCGCTCAGCGCTGTAAACGCTGGGCTACATAGAGAATGAATGGAAAATAGCCACCCAGAGGTGAAAAAAACGCGTTTGGTGGACATGCAGCCTTAATTTGCAACTTTTAGTCTTTTCATAAATTTGCAATCTTTTTCTCCCAGTCTCATAAATTTGCAATTTTTCTTTCTGCATAAATTTGACTTTTTTACTCTGCTGCCTTAAAGTGACACTCCGGCAAAAATCAAGTTTTTTCTGTTGTTAACATGTCTGCAACATGTTTTTGTGACTTACAAGACATATCAAGAGTGAAATCACTCAAATGTCATATCTACTACATATCTACTTCCTGAGAAAGATGAGACCCTTCAACGTGTGCAGCAGGATGCTGGAGCTTTTCTACCAGGCTGTTGTTGCCAGTGCCATCTTCTTTGCTGCCGTCTGTTGGGGTAGCAGTATCAGGGCCAGAGATACCAACAGACTTGACAAGATTATCAAGAGGGCTGGCTCTGTAATTGGTCTCAGACCAGAGACCTTTGAGACAGTGATGTAGAGAAGAACACTATATAAACTGCGATCCATCATGGACAATCCTGATCACCCCCTCCACCACACACTGGATAGACAGCGAAGCACTTTCTCCAGTAGACTACTACAGCTTCGTTGTCGTACGGCCAGGTACAGGAAATCTTTCCTGCCACATGCAATTTCACTGTACAATAACTCACTATGATGTTGTATTCTGGTCATAGCTATGCTGCCACACTGCACCTTACAGACTAACTGGTACATCACTTTTTCACTCTGCTCCTGATAGTCCTTCTTTGTGCAATGGGATGATTCATGTGTTTATACGGGTCATCATATATTAAGCTATGATGTATATAGGTTTTATAGTGTTAGTTTTTACTTTCCATGGGTAATCCCTTTGTCTGTCATGTGTGTGTTTCTGTTGTTTGGTTGTCAACTGTCATGCTGCTGTTACACTGTAATCTCCCAGTTTGGGATTAATAAAGTACATCTATCTATCTATAGCTCTGTTTTTTTGCTGTAAAGTTTCACTTAAGCTCCACTCCCCCGAAACGGGCGACTTAGGCTAAGCAGGAATACTTGCATAGCTAGAAACACTCTGTCCAGATTGACTATAAAGGGAGGCGGCTGTGGTGCAGGTGTAGTGTGACCGACTACTGATTGGAGGGTCAGGGGTTCGATTCTCACTCTGCAGTCTGCTTGTCAAAGTGTCCTTGAGCAAGACACTGAACCCCCAGTTGCTCCTGGTGGGTCAGGCCAGCGCCGGTGCATGGCAGCTCTACCGCTATCAGTGTGTGAAGGGGAGGATAGCAGGATCTGTAAAGCGCTTTGGTCATCCAGAGATGAGAAAAACGCACTATACAGTGGTGTGAAAGTATTTGCCTCCTTCCTGATTTCTCTTTTTTTTTGTGTTTGTCACAAATGTTTCAGGTCATCAAACAAATTTAAATTAGACAAAGATAACACAAGTAAACATAAAATGCAGTTTTTAAATGAAGGTGTTTATTATTAAGGGGGAAAAAAATCCAAACCTACATGGCCCTGTGTGAAAAAGTGATTGCCCCCTAAATCTAATAACTGGTTGGGCCGCATTGAGTCTTTTACAGCACTGTGGAGGAATTTTGGCCCACTCTTCTTTGCAGAATTGTTGTAATTCAGCCACATTGGAGGGTTTTTGAGCATGAACCGCCTTTTTAAGGTCACGCCACAGCATCTCAATCAGACTCAGGTCAGGACTTTGACTAGGCCACTCCAAAGTCTTCATTTTGTTTTTCTTAAGCCATTCAGAGGTGGACTTGCTGGTGTGTCTTGGATCATTGTCCTGCTGCAGAACCCAAGTGTGCTTCAGCTTGAGGTCACAAACAGATGGCTAGACATTTCCCTTCAGGATTTTTTGGTAGACAGCAGAATTCACGGTTCCATTTACCACAGCAAGTCTTCCAGGTCCTGAAGCAGCAAAACAGCCCCAGACCATCGCACTACCACCACCATAATTTACTGTTGGTACAATGTTTCTTTTCTGAAATGCTGTTACTTTTATGCCAGATGTAATGGGACACACACCTTCCAAAAAGTTCAACTTTTGTCTCGTTGGTCCACAGAGTATTTTCCCAAAAATCTTGGGGATCATCAAAATGTTTTCTGGCAAAACTGAGACAAGCCTTTATGCTCTTTTTGCTCAGCAGTGGTTTTTGTCTTGAAACTCTGCCACACAGGCCATTTTTGCTCAGTCTCTTTCTTATGGTGGAGTCATGAACACTGACCTTAACTAAGGCAAGTGAGGCCTGTAGTTCTTTGGATGCTGTTGTGGGATCTTTTGTGACCTCTTGGATGAGTCGTTGCTGCACTCTTGGGGTAATTTTGGTCGGCCGGCCACTCCTAGGAAGGTTCATCACAGTTCCATGTTTTCGCCATTTGTGGATAATGGCTCTCACTGTGGTTCACTGGAGTCCCAAAGCTTTAGAAATGGCTTTATAACCTTTTTCAGACTGATAGATCTCAATTACTTTGTTTCTCATTTGTTCCTGAATTTCATTGGATGATAGCATGATGTCTAGCTTTTGAGGATCTTTTGGTCTATTTCACTTTGTCAAGCAGGTCCTATTTAAGTGATTTCTTGATTGAGAACAGGTCTGGCAGTAATCAGGCCTGGGTGTGGCTAGAGAAATTGAATTCAGCTGGGGGGTTGAGGGGCACTTTTTCACACAAGGCCATGTAGATTTGGAATTTTTTTTTACCCTTAATAACAAACACCTTCATTTAAAAACTGCATTTTGTGTTTACATGTGTTATCTTTGTCTATTATTTAAATTTTTTTGATGATATGAAACATTTAAGTGTGACAAGCATACAGAAAAATGAGAAATCAGGAAGGGGGCAAACACTTTTTCACACCACTGTATATGTGAATGTCATTTACCATAACATTAACCAATCAGGCTAAGCACTGAGACCCCTACATGACTCTCTCGGGGGAAGAGGGAGTAGCTGGGGAGCGCTTGGCTCCAGCAGGGGACAGTGAGACCGGCTTCGAGACTGGCTCCAAGGCTGGGAAGAGCGCTCCTCGGCTCCTCCCTCTTCCCCCGAAGGAGCGGTCTCTGGTTACCCACTCACCGCGGATCACCTCGCTGGGGGCCGGTGAGCAGTTCATCTCAAAACTCGGAGGCTCTCTGAGGTAAGCCGGCTGGCGGGTGCATTGGACTGAGGCGAACTGCTTGCCTGCCCCCAGCGTGGCAATCCGTGATGAGTGGGTAACCATAGACCGGCAGGGAGCCCTCCAGCCTCCACCGGGGGCTGGCTTCAGCGACTCTCCACTTTACCGAGAATGATCCTTTAGCAGGTTCACCTATGGAAACTTTTACTTCCTCAAGTTGGATCGCCTTCTCGGAGCCTTGCACAATGTCCTCATCTTCTTCTAGCTACTGGTAGGTGGGAGTATGGGTGGAGCTAATTAGAATATTCATAGATCTGTGCATAATTAAATAGGTTGAAGATGTAAAAGCACTTGGGGCAGCGCGGTGGCGGAGTGGTTAGCACTGCGGCAGCACAGCAACTCACCCTTGGCCAGGGGATCCTGGGTTCGATCCCAGCCCCCGACCAACAGTGATCTGTGTGGAGTTTGCATGTTCTCCCCATGTCTGCGTGGGTTTACTCCAGGATTTCTCCAGTTTCCTCCCACATGCCAAAAACATGCAAGTTAGGTTAATTGGCATCAAAAACTGGGGATTCTAAATTGTCCTTAGGTATGACTGTGAGAGTGAATGGTTGTCTGTCTCTCTGCGTTGGCCCTGCAATGGACTGGTGATCTGTCCAGGGTGTACCCTGCCTCCCGCCCAAAGATGCTGGGATAGGCTCCAGCCCCCCCACGACCCGAAAAGGATTAAGCAGAAGATGAATGTAAAAGCACTTTCCAAACCATTCTAGGGCAATCAAAGTTTTTTTCAGTATAAAAAGCCACAATATACTATTTTGGGGAATACTAAAACTTAACCGGTGATGTAATGTGGTGATTCAGGCTCTAGAATCGATTCTTTAACGTTTCGTCTGCCGTCTCAAAGGCTAGCAGCGTTCAGGAGTTCTGACTTCCTGAGAACTCTCTTTGAGGTCTTCTACGTCATCATGGCAGTGAAGCTGTAATGCAACGGCAGCATCCTCAGGCGTAGAAGATGAGTTCGGGGATCTGGCCGCCCTGCACGCCAGTCCCGTTGGTGCTGTCCGAGGAGCATTGGAACTGGAATGTGACCTTCCCGCACTGAACCTCCGTCATGCCCTCCTGGCCGAAGTAGCTGAGCTCGTTGCCATCCAGCACCACGCTGGCAGTGTAGAAGGTGTCGGGCTCGATCTGCACAGGGTACTCAAAGAAGACTGGGAAGGTGCTGCTGGAGCCGTCCGAGAAGTACTTGATGATCCGCTGCGCCATGGGCACGCCCTGCCGCTTCAGCTCAATCTTGGCGCCGTACTCAGCCGAGCCACAGCTGGAGCCGTACAGGCCAAAACCAGCAACAAAGACGCGGCGGTCCACGGCGAACTGGATGCTGTCGCAGCGGCCGCGGTAGCGCCACTGGTTGCTGCGGTAGGCGCAGGACTGGAAGCGGTGGCAGCGCTGCGGTGACAGGCCCTTACGCGGCTTGGTGCAGAACAGCAGGTCGGGCTTGTTGGCGGCGGTGTACCACAGGAAGATGTCATTGGTCTCGTTAAGCGTGAGCACGCCGGACTGCGCCGCCCCGTTGGCGAAGTCCTCCAGCGCCATGGTGGGGATGCGGATCAGGTAGATGGCCTTCCCCAGTGCCAACCGCTTGTTCTCGATGGTCGGCGGCAGGTCGCGGCGCTGGCACTCTGCCTCGGCCCAGCTCAGCGCTGCCTCGAACACCACCATCTCTTTGGCATTGAGCGTCTCGCGGCGCAGGATGCTCTCCAGCGTCTGGGTGTCAATGTCGCAGAAGCCTTCAGAACGCAGCGCCAGCTCGGCCTGGGCATCGATCACCTCCCAGCAGCGCTGCGTCAGGTCGGGCTCCTCGAACAGGCAGCTCTGGGACAGCAGCACGCATGCGTTCTTGGCGCTCAGGCTCGTCTCCAGGAAGTTGACGCAGGCCCGGGCCAGGTGGGGAACAATGTACTTCTTGGCAGCGTAAAGGGTAGCAAGTACCGTGTCGGCACACAGGTCGATTTCGTCGCAGTAGATATACCTGTGGAGGTGGGAATAAAACAAATCAGTTCTATGTTTTTAACGGTGATGCAGACACACTGTCAGATGATGACGCACTTCAACATGGCAAGGAAGGACGGCGGCTCCACATCTGGGATCCGGATCTCATCCTGATCCTCGGCCAGTTCTCCATAGAACATGGCATGGAACACGGAGCTGCCAACGGCCAGGACGTACTGTTGGGAGGAGGAATGAGCAGATTTTCATTTTAGTTCAACGACGAGGATCAAAATACCTGAAAGCACCACACCACAACCACAACTGGCAACCCAACAGGAGCTAAACACACATTTACATGAAAATGGTGACAAATTTTGGAGGAAAAAGTTACAAATTTGTGAGAAAAGTGTCAAATTGTTAAGAAAAAAAGACTCAAATTTATGAGAAAGTTATAAATTTGTGAAAAATGCATCAAATTTTCTAAGAAAAAAATACAAATTTATGAAGAAATGCAAACTGCAAATTCAACAGAAACACAGCAAATTTACGATGGTAAAAGAGGCAAATATGTGAAAAAAGTTAAAAATCATGATGAAAAAAAAGTCACAAATTCAACTAAAAAGGCAAATTCAAGAGGAAAAAAATATTGTAAATTTGAGAAAAAAAATTCAAATGTACACATGAAAAAATATAATAAAAACGCCACTAACTTTAATAAAATGGTGTAAATTCAACAGAAAAAAATACTGCAAATTTATGAGGAAAAATGGCAAATAGGTGTGAAAAAGTCTCAAATGCACAATTAAAAAAAGCTACAAATTTAAGTAAAAGGGTGCAAATTCAACAGAAAAAATATTTATCAGGGGAAAAAAGGGAAATATATGTAGAAAAAAAGCTTATAAGTTATAAGGAAAAAAGCCACAAATTATAGTAAAAAGGTGCAAATTTAAGAAGAAAAAAAAAACTGCAAATGTGAGGGAAAAAATGCAAATATACATGAAAAAAATGATAAAAAGCCACAAATTTAAGTAAAAAGGCACAAATTCAACACAAAAATTTTGCAAATTTGAGGAAAAAAATGCAAATATATGGAGAAGTTTAAAATTCATAATTAAAAAAACCCAGTGCAAATTCAACAGGAAAAAGTTGCAAATTCATGAGAAAAATGTAATTTTACAGGAAAGTCAAATTTGCAGAAAGAAAACTGAAATTATCAGAAAAAGATTGACCACTTTAAAAGGGAAAAAAAACAAACTTACCCACAAATTTATGGGAAAATGTCTTAAATTTATAGGGAAACAAATCTCAAATTTACAAGGAAATAAATGTCAAATTTATTTATTTATTTTTTTAAAAAAAGCTAATTTACAAGGGAAAAAAAGGCAAATTTATGAGGGGGAAGAAAGGCAAATATATGTGAAAAAAGTTTAAAATTTAGATGAAAAAAGTCACCAATTCAAGCAAAAAGGCACAAATTCAACAGAAAAAAAACTGCAAATTTGTGAGGAAAAAAGGAAAATAGGTGTGAAAAAAGTCTAAACTTTATAATAAAAAAAACACAAATTTAAGCTAAAAGCACAAACTCAACAGAAAAAAATATTGCAAATTTATCAGGGTAAAAAGGCAAATACAGCCCATCTGGAAAGTCTTCACAGCGCTTCACTTTTTCCACATTTTATGTTACAGCCTTATTCCAAAATGGATTAAATTCATTTTTTTCCTCAAAATTCTACACACAATACCCCATAATGACAACATGAATTTTTTTAGATTTTTGCAAATTTATTAAAAATAAAAATCTAAGAAATCACATGCACATAAGCATTCACAGCCTTTGCTCAATACTTTGTTGATGCACCTTTGGCAGCAATTACAGCCTCAAGTCTTTTTGAATATGATGCCACCAGCTTGGCACACCTATCTTTGGGCAGTTTGGCCCATTCCTCTTTGCAGCACCTCTCAAGCTCCATCGGGTTGGATGGGAAGCGTCGGTGCACAGCCATTTTCAGATCTCTCCAGAGATGTTCAATTGGATTCAAGTCTGGACTCTGGCTGGGGAACTCAAGGACATTCATAGAGTTGTCCTGAAGATACTCCTTTGATATCTTGTCTGTGTGCTTAGGGTCGTTGTCCTGCTGAAAGATAAACCGTCACCCCAGTCTGAGGTCAAGAGCGCTCTGGAGCAGGTTTTCATCCAGGATGTCTTTGTACATTGCTGCATTCACCCTTCCCTCTATCCTGACTAGTCTCCCAGTTCCTGCCATTGAAAAACATCCCCACAGCATGATGCTTCCACCACCATTGGCGTGGTTATTAACGGTGCCTGGTTTCCTCCAAACATGACGCCTGGCATTCACACCAAAGAGTTCAATCTTTGTCTCATCAGACCAGAGAATTTTGTTTCTCATGGTCTGAGAGTCCTTCAGGTGCCTTTTGGCAAACTCCAGGTGGGCTGCCATGTGCCTTTAACTAAGGAGTAGCTTCCGTCTGGCCACTCTACCATACAGGCCTGATTGGTGGATTGCTGCAGAGATGGTTGTCCTTCTGGAGAGTTCTCCTGTCTCCACAGAGGAACGCTGGAGCTCTGACAGAGTGACCATCGGGTTTTTGGTCACCTCCCTGACTAAGGCCCTTCTCCCCCGATCGCTCAGTTTAGATGGCTGGCCAGCTCTAGGAAGAGTCCTGGTGGTTCTGAGCTTCTTCCATTTACAGATGACTGTGCTCACTGGGACCTTCAAAGCAGCAGAAATTTTTCTGTACCCTTCCCCAGATTTGTGCCTCGAGACAATCCTGTCTCAGAGGTCTACAGACAATTCCTTTGACTTCATGCTTGGTTTGTGCTCTGACATGCACTGTCAGCTGTGGGACCTTATAGACAGGTGTGTGCCTTTCCAAATCATGTCCAGTCAACTGAATTTACCACAGGTGGACTCCAATGAAGCTGTAGAAACATCTCAAGGATCATCAGTGGAAACAGGATGCACCTGAGCTCAATTTTGAGCTTCATGGCAAAGGCTGTGAATACTTATGTACATGTGATTTCTTAGTCTTTTATTTTTAATAAATTTGCAAAACTCTCAAAAAAAAATTTTTTACATTGTCATTATGGGATATTATTGTGTGTAGAATTTTGAGGGAAAAATGAATTTAGTCCCTTTTGGAATAAGGCTGTAACATAACAAAATGTGGAAAAAGTGAAGCACTGTGAAGACTTTCTGGATGCACTGTAGATGTGGAAAAGTTTAAAGTGTATAATTAAAAACAATGGTGCAAATTTAATGGGGAAAAAAGTTGCAAATTGATAAGAAAAAATTTGTAATTTTACAAGAAAAAAGTCAACTTTACAAGAAGAAAATTTAAATTATCGGGATAAAAACTGACAATTTTATGAGGAAAAAAAACCCTGCAAACCAACCTACAAATTTATGGGAAAAGTCTTAAGAAAAAAAAAAAATCTCAAATTTACAAGGAAATAAATGTCGAATTTATGAGGGAAAGGTGGCAGCTGCATGTGCAGGAAAAGCTGGAATTTTACAAGGAAAAAGTGTCAAAACTCAAATCTTCAAACTGTAAAACAAACAACGCTGTCTTAAGGCGTCGGGCGGATGGCAGTCACCTTGTGTCCCGGGACTCTCTGCGTGCCCCCTGGTGGTCCGACCACAAAGTGAACGTCGGCCATCACCTCATTGTTGAACATGACTGAGTTCCTGCAGGAAAAACAAGGAAGACAGCAGGGGAAGCAGGTGGAGGAGTTTTAACGGTGGGGTCACTTCAGTTAAAAACTGACTCGGCACACAGAAAAAAGTCACATCTATGAGACCAAAGCTACAAATTAACATCAAAAAGTCAGTTTTACAAGAAGTCAAAAAACTATGAGGAAAAATGTATATTGATGGAAAAAATCAGCAGATTAACAAATCAGAGGAACAAAGTTGTGTAAAAAAAACCTAATTTATTAAAAAGGATCTTACTTTATAAGGGTTTTTTGCTAATTTACAGGAAAAAAGTTGAAAATTTACAAAAAAAATCTGTAAATAATTATAAGAGAAAAATTTAAAAGAAAAAAGTGGCAGAATGATGTAAAACGATCTTAATTTACAAGTTTTTTTTCCAAATTTACAGGAAAAAGTTGTGAATTATTGAGGAAAAAAGTTGAAAATTTACAAAAAAAACTTTATAAATTATGAAAAAACAAACATTTAAAAGAAAAAAGAGGCAGAATTACAGGGAAAAAGTGACAAATTTATGAAAAAGATCATAATTCATCATTTTTTTTTTTTGAAAATTTACAGGAAAAAAGTTGAAAATTTCTCCCAAAAAAATCTGTAAATAATGATAAAACAGAAATAATTTAAAAGCAAAGAGTGGCAGAATTACAGGGAAAAAGGTGGCAAATGTAGAAGTCTTCATCTGCGCACACCGACCTTTCTCTGATGGTGGGGTACAGGCCCTGCCAGTTACAGCCGCCGTGGTTGGCGGCGGCGCTGGTGCTGGTTCCGGTAGTTACGGTGCCGTTGTTGTTGGTCAGGTTCTGCTGCTGGTACTGCTGGATGGAGGCGGCGCCGCTGGCTGACAAGGACTGGACCAGCTTCTTGGTGGGGAAGAGCTCCGCAGCCATTATCCTCCAGTCTGGGTCATCGCCGCCACGGACCACCGCTCCTCCTACAGGTCCGGGCCACGATGAAGAAACCTGCGGGGTGTTGCCAGGTATGAATTGCTGATTTAAGTTTTTCTGATCTACGAAGAAAGTAATAAATTTACTTGGAAAAGAATCGTATTTATGAAGGAAAAAGTTCACAGTTTACTAGAAAAAAGCAGCAAATTTAGAAGAAAAAAAAGGTGTAAATTTACAGTGAAAAAATGCTAATTTACAAGAAGGGTTTATATGTTCACAAGGATAAGATGCAAATTTATAAAGAAAAAGTCTAACTTATAAAAAGTAGTAAATTAACAAGAAAAAAGGTGTAAATTTGAGGAAAAATAATGTAAACCTACAAAAAATGTTCATACTTTGATAAGGAAAAATAAGGTGAAAATTTATTTTAAAAAGGTTGCAAATTCAGCGGGAAAAGCTGAGACAGAAGTATAAAAAATTACAATAAAGAAACAAAATGATTACATTTTAAAAACTCAAGTTTACAAAAAAATTGTCAATTTTATGAGGGGGAAAAAAGTCAATTTTGAGAAAAAAAAACTTGTAAAAGCTGCAAATGTATGAGAACAAAAGTTACTATTTTACAAACAAAAAGTCATTAGTGTGCAAGAAATAAAAAATCCCTAATTTATGACAAATTATTGCTATATGTGCCACACACTTAAAATGCAAAAACTGACTAAAAAAATCACAAAATTTAGGAGAATTTCATCACATAAATGCAAGAAAACACATTTGTTGGTGGCATTTTAAGACCATTTAAATGCCTATTTAAGGAATTCATTGTTTTCAAGGATGATTGAGGCTTTAATTTTGAATAAACAAATGAGTAGGGAGCAGGTGGAAGAGAACCTGAGAGAAGAGGAATGAAAACAGGTGTAATGTGAAGATGCAAGGAGTAGAGGTAGTGAAGATAGGAGTTTAAATACCTGGGGCCATCCATCCAAAGCAATGTAAAATCCCCACGAGAGGTGAAGAAGAGAGTGCAGGCAGGGTGGAGTGGGTGGAGATGAGTGTCAGGGGTGATTTGTGACAGAAAGGTAGCAGCAAGAGTGAAAGGGAAGATTTACAAGATGGTAGTGAGACCTGCTATCATGTATGGTTTGGAGCCAGTGGCGCTGACAAAAAAAAAAAACAAAACAAAAAAAACAGGAGGTGGCAGAGTTGAAGATGCTAAGGTTCTCATTGGGAGTGACTAGGAGGGACAGCCCAGGATGAGCAGTTTGGAGATAAAGTAAGAGAGGCAAGGCTGAGATGGTTTGGACATGTACACAGGAGGGATAGTGGATATACTGGACAAAGGATGTTGAAGATGGAGCTGCCAGGCAGGAGGAGAAGAGGAAGACCACAGAGAAGATTCATGGATGTAGTGAAGGAGGACATGGAGAGGAAGATGAAGGGATAGGATGACACGATGAGGCAAAACTTCAGAGAATTCGACAGGGAAACCTTGCTACAGGCAAGGGAGGAAATGAAGTGTGGGACATGTTTAAACATATTATGGCCCAGGTAGCGACTAACGTACCAAGGATCAAGAAGAAGAGCATTAAAAAAAAAAAAATGGCCAGTATGGCTGACCATCAGTATCAAGAAGAAGATCCAGAAAAAACAGGCCCTATGGAAGAAGTATGTAGTCACTGGCAGATGACTCTAATAACGAGCCTATGCTGATGTTACAAATGAACTCTGGACAGTTATAAGAAGAGCAAAAATGGAGAATGAAAAAAAGTCAGAAATTTTAAAAGTCAACCGAAGCCATTTTACAAGTATGTTAGGGATCAGCAGGACATGAAGATCACAGTAACCCAAGTACTAAAGGAAGACTGATCCAAGACAGAGTCTGACATGGGAACAGCAGACGAATTATGCAGATTTTTCAAGTGTTTTTGTGAGAGACGATGAGAGTTCCCTACCAAACTTCACACTAGGATGCCAAGTGTCAGCAATGTCAACATGTTTGAAGCTGTAAAAAAGAGACTCCTAACTCTCAAGGAAGCTAAATCTCAAGGTCCTGATAACATACACCCCTAACTTCTAAAGGAATGTGCAGAAGAGCTATGCTTACCTTGGTGCATCATCTTCAAGCGATCCCTAAGCGAGGCTAAGTTACCACTTGACTGGAAAAGGGCTAAGATATCTCCCATGTATAAGAAGGGATCAAGAAGTAAAGTGGAAAACTATCACCCAACAGGTCTGACTTGCATTGCTTGTAAAATATTAGAATCCCTAGTGAGTGCCTACTAAAACATCTAGAAGAGAACAAACTGATGAACCCTGACCAGCATGGCTTCACAAAAGACAAATCCCGTTTGACTAATTTGCTAGAAACTCTTGAATATTGGACCCATGCAGTCAACCAAGGCTGTGAAATTCATTCATTGTATCTTGATTATAGGAAGGCCTTTGACTCTGTGTCCTACAGTCATCTATCACTGAAGTTGCTGTGCTATGGGATTGCTGGAAATCTGTATAAATGTCTGGAAGACCCCCATTGTGGGACTAATAAAGGCTTATCTTATCTTATGATTTCCTGACAGAACGATGCAGGTGTCCATAAACTGTAGTAACTCAGCAGAAGTCATCAGTGGCGTGCCGCAGGGCTCAGTGATAGCTCCCCTTGTATTTTTGATCTTTGCGAATGACTTTGGTAGCAATTTCAACTTGCCCTTTAAACTCTTCGCCAATGACAGTAAAATCTACCACATTATTAAAACCGAGAACAACCATCAAATACTACAAGCCGATCTAGACAGAGCAAATAAATGATCAAAAAAGTGGTTACTCTCCTTTAACGTTGAGAAATGTAAGAGAATGCATGTGTGGCACAGAAGTTCAACTATACTATAGAAGACAATAATGGGATCAGAAGAGTATTAGAAGAGACATCAGCTGAAAAGGACTGAGGCGTCTGGGTATCAAATGACCTAAAGCCGTCTCTGCATTGTGCCAAATCGGCTGAGAAAAGCATGAAGATCCTCAGGATGATGAAAAGAAGTTTTAAAGCCTTGGATGAGAATAGCTTTTTAACCCTGTACAGGACATTTGTTAGGCCCCATCTACAACATGCTGTGTAAGTTTGGAACCCATTCTATCAGAAAGATAACCAGATTTTGGAGAACATCCAGAGATGTGCCACCAAATTAGTACCTCGCATTAGACATACCCTATGAAGATAGCCTGAGAAAGTTGAACATCACAACACTGGAGAGAAGGAGACTCAGAGGGGACCTAACTGAAACCTGGAAGATTCTAAACAATGTTGACTTCTTTACAAAGTCTACATCACACCACCTGAGAGGCCACGAGATGAAACTGTACCAACACGTTCCTAGATTACAAGGCAGAAAAAAAACTTTTTTTTTTTTTTAACCCCAATGAAAAGTCAAGGAGTGGAACAAGCTGCCAGCAGAAATAATCACAGCCCCATCACTGAATGTCTTCAAAAACAACCTGGACACGTACTGGGAAAAGAACATAACTTGGACGACATATTAGCATCGCTATTTAAGTCGCTATGACTATGACTTGGATGAGATGGAGGCAGATGATCCGCTGTGGAGACCCCACAAAGACAGCAGCCCAAAGAAGAAGAAATTTAAGGCTTTTTATGACTTTTTCAGCAGCTGTGACTGTTTCCGGTAAGCTAAGCTAATGTTAGCACAACACGCTAAAAATCGCTAAATTCGTCCTAATTTACGGATTTATTAAACATGACATCAACTAACCGCTATATAAATATAATCACCAAATACTGCAATGAATACTCTGTCAAATAAAAAGAGTTAAAATGCAAACTAAACGACAGAGATTATGGTTTTTCTGGGGTTATTTGTGCTAACAGGTTAGCATTCAGAGTTTTTCCGGTTTGTTCCGCCGCCGCCGCCACTCGTGTTAAATAAATGCGTCAGTTTGGACTTACTGTGGCGTCACACCGATGATTCTGCGTTCATGTCTTCATCACACGGAGAGTTATTATTATTTTTAATGTTTGACGGCAGCTCCGCTTTGTTTACCTCCGTGTTTCGTCTGTGGACTACAAAATCGACAGCCAATCACAGCACAGGAAACGGAGGCCTACAACCTCGGCCGCCAATCACCATACAGGAAACACGGAAAACTACAACACTGCTAACCAATCACAGGGCAGAAAACTATTCCTCTCAGTCTGTCATTGTGGTTGGTGTTAAGAAGGGAAAAGGTCACAAACTGACAAAGTTTTATGAGAAAAAAATTACTTTATCATAAAAAAGTCTAATTTATTATGAAAATAGTTTAAATTTATTACAGAAACATACATTTAACATCTCAGCATTTTTTCTCTAATAAATCTGTGATTTTATTTTCTTCGTAAATTAGCAACCTTTCTTATAATTTTGCAAGTCTTCTTTTCATAAATTTGTAACTTTGTCACATAAATTGACACCTTTCCCCCTCCATGCATTTGTGACTTTTTTCTCAGAAATTTTATAAATTTGACACTATTGTTCAAATACAAATTTATGAGAAAATGGCAAATGTTTTGAATAGTGTTGCACATTTCTGCAAAAAAGTTTTTCATCACTACTCAGGTCATTTATTTGGTGACTTCTTTCACTTTTAGTTGAGTCATTAATATCAATTCAATTCAATTCAATTCAACTTTATTTATATAGCGCCATTTCACAACAACAGTCATCTCATAGCACTATCAACTGTAGGGGGGAACCCCCACAGTTGCAGAAAGACCCCAGCAATCAGGCGATCCCCTGTGAGCAAGCACTTGGCGACGGTGGAGAGGAAAAACTCCCTTTTAACAGGAAGAAACCTCCAGCAGAACCAGGCTCAGGGAGGGGCAGTCATCTGCTGCGACTGGCTGGGGGGTGAGGGGACAGAGAAGAAGAAAAGAACAGACATGTAGAGAGCAAACAGCACGATGGGGACTCAATCTATGGGAGAGAACAAACAAATGTTAATGACCAGCAAAAAAAAAAATATTTCATAGAGAGTGAGGAAAGGAGTGAGGCCCAGTGCATTACTGGAGGTCCCCCGGCTGACTAAACCTATTAGCAGCATAACTAAGGGAGGGTTCAGAAACACATGATCCCTCCCTAATTGTAGGCTATATCAAAAAGGTAGGTTTTAGCCCTATTCTTAAAAACAGAGATCGAGTCTGAATATCATCAAGAAACTACTTCTACTGGAATGTAATTTCACAGAAAACACTTTAATCATCTTTATTCCAGGGCTGTCAAACATTAATTCTTTATCAGGACTAAAAGGCTCCTTGGTAAAAGCCAGACCGTCAGTGATGGAGTAGCTCATTCTCACCTTCAGATCTCCTGACCTTTGACCTCGAACTTGAGCACAGCCTGAATGCAGGCCAGTTTGAGGATGATGGTGCAAAGGTTTGGTGAGCATCAGGGCAACTGCCTAGGAGGAGCGGTGATTTTCGTGAAGTCACCTGTGCGCTGAGATCTGCTGACCTTCGACCCTGACCTGGAGCACAAGCTGGATGCAGACCCACTTGAGTTTGCCAAACACTGGGGAAATTGCATAGGGAGACTAACGATTTTGAACACAAATTTGTTGTTTTTCTCGCAAAATTACAACATTTTCCAGTAAATTTTTGATTATTTGCAAAAAAACCCCCAAAAAACCCTGAATCTTCTTGCAAGTCTGTTATATTTTGGGGATAAATGTGTGCTGCTTGTTTCCTAAATCTGGCATATTTTTCTTTGAAAATTTGATACCTTTGTTGAGTAAAATTGAAGATTTTTTTTTAAAATGTAAACTTTTCATTTAAAAAATTAAGACTTTTTCATAGACTTTGTTGTCAGAAAATGTGTTACTTTTTTCATGTAAAAATGCAGCCTTTTTTCACAAATGTGCCACAGTTTTCTAACAAAATTGCAACTTTTTCTGGTAATTTTGTCTTTTTTCAGCAGATCTTTTGTGACATTTTGTTTGCATGTTTCTGTTTTTCCCCCTCATAAAACTGTAGCACTTTCCATAAATTTGGAATATTTTTAGCACAAATTTTATTACATTTTTTACTGATAAATTTATTCCCTTTCACTGGTAAAATTGCATCATTTTTTACATGAATTTGTTACATTTTTGTCATAAAACTCCAACTTTTTCCAGTTAATTTGTAATTTTTTTCAGAAATTTGGGGCCTTTTTTCTTATAAATTGTGGGTGTTTTCAGGGAACTGCAACATTTTCTCTAAATTTGCAAGATTTCTTTTGCATAAAATTTCAGTTTTTTTTCTTTTTCTGTTTTTTTGTGATATTTCTCTCATGAATGTGCAGCTGTTTTTTTTTTTTTTTTTTTAATTGTTGCTTCTTTTATTGGAAATTTGTGTTTGTTTCCTCATTAATGTGAGTGATTTTAGTGAATCAGGGAAATGACCCAGGACAGGAGTCAGCAACCTGTGCTAGACAAAGAGCCACTGTGAGTGATTTTTGTATAAAAATTATCTTTGTGGAACCGCAAAAATATCAGAGCCTAAAAACTGCAGCAAAACAGCAGAATTACACCTATAATCCGGTCTGACAACATCAGGATTAAGAGGTTTTTTTTCTTATAAATTTGCAGCTTTTTTATTGTAAATTTGTTGCCTTTTTCCTCACAGAATTGCTACTTTTTCTGGTAAACACCTCCAAGACCATCACACTAAGCACAGGGGCCCCACAAGGGTGCGTGCTCATCCCGCTGCTCTTCACTCTGCTGACCCATGACTGTGTACCAGCCTGCAACACCAACCACATCATCAAGTTTGCGGACGACACGATGGTGGTGGGCCTCATCACCAACAATGAAGAGGCCAACTACAGAAATGAGGTGAGGCAACTGGTCCAGTGGTGTAAAGACAATAATCTCTTCCTGAATGCGGGAAAAACCAAGGAGATTGTGGTCGACTTCAGGAGGGGACACACACAGCATCCCCCTCTGATCATTGATGGAGCAGCTGTGAAGAGGGTGAGCAGCACCCAGTTTCTGGGGGTGCACATCTCTGAGGACCTCTCCTGGTCCATCAACACTACATCACTGGCCAAGAAGGCTCAAACTCACCTCCATTTCTTCTGCAAATTGAGGATAGCATGAGTCCCACCCCAATCATGTGCTCATTCTACCGGGGCACTGTTGAAAGCATCCGCACCAGCTGCATCACTGTGTGGTACGGAAGCTGTATGTCCTCCTGCCGGAAGACACTACAACGCACAGTGAAAGCTGCCAGCAAGATCATTGGTGCCCCTCTGTCCCCCCTCTCGGACAGCTACCTCACCCGCCTCACCCACAGAGCCATCAACATTGCAGGCGACACCTCCCACCCCTCACACTCCCTCTTCAGCCCCCTGTCCTAAGGAAAAGGTACCAGAGCCTCTAGGCCTGCTCCACAAGACTCGCTAAACAGCTTTGTTTACCAGACCATCAGGACCCTGAACTCTGCCCCCCGCCCACCCATGGACCGTAACACATTCATCCACACAATAACTACCTCAGCTGTTGGCATAGAAAGACTTGGCACACCAACAGTAATACATCTGCTGCTGTATGTCTCTGCACCTTACTGCAACCATCTGCACAAATGCCATACCTGCAGCTGTCTGTTATTACCTCCGCCAAGGGTTGATGGAGGTAATGTTTTCGGTAGCGTTGGTTTGTCTGTTACCAACATAACTTAAGTTATGAATGGATTTTGATGAAATTTTCAGGAAAGGTGTGTAATGCCATGGGGAACAGATGATTAGATTTTGGTGGTGATTCGGATCACAATGTGGATGCAGGAATTTTTTGAATATTACATATTAATTTGGCACTTTTCATGTACTGCCCCTTTAAGATGTGTCTACTCAGTTATGTGCGTGGTCACGCCATAGGGCCACGTGCCTCGGCAACCTGGAAGCCAAACACTGCAGAAAAAGTATTAGGGGGCGTGTTCACCAAACTTTTTTCCTGCTGTGGGCGACTATTTTCTATTCATTCTCTATGTAGTCCAGCGTTTACAGTGCTGAGCGCCCTCGGCGCTGAAATGCTTTGAGCGGTGGCCGCTTTTTGTCGTGGTGCTCAGAGCTGAAAAAAGTTCATCTTGTCAGATTACTGTACAGCAGCGCTCATCAATGTCAGACCTTTCAAAGCAGCCAATCAGAGTTAAGGAAGGGTGGGACATAGGACGCTCGTACAGGAAGGCGAGAACAGGAGGTGACGGTGGAGGAGGTGGAGGCTGAACTTTGCTGCATCAAATAATGTGAATTTGTAGCTGATAACTGCAAAAAAATGGTGATACCGCACTGTTGTGTAATATTGCTTAATAATTATGAACCTTGTTAGTAAACTGCAATGGAGAAGAGAGGAGGAAAAAAAAAGAAAACCAACCTGAAATATTCAATAAACCATGATGGTGATTTAAGGTGGAATTGCCCAGCCCCAATGTATGGTCAATACAGCTATGACAGTCTTATTATTATTGTTATTATAATGTTGTCATATGGTTTTTGCTGTCATTTCTCTGTCTGTTAATAATAATAATAATAATAATAGATTGTATTTATATAGCACTTTGATTCAGATTTTCAGGAAAGGTGTCTAATGGCACACTGAACACATCTTATCTTCTCACAGAGTGTTAGCAACAATATTCCAAAACTACGGGATGGATCTGGATGACATTTTCACCAGAGGTGGTTTTTGGCCCAAAGATGAACTCATTAGATGTTGGAGGTGATCCGTGAGTGCATACCTCTGCCAAGGCCCTATCTCACAATGTACAGATGGATGGCGATATGGACGGACAAAGGGACGGCAAGGACAAAGGGAGGGAGGGAGGGAGCCTTGGCAGAGGTATGCACTCTCTTGAGTGCCCTCTAGTTGCAGTATTGATCATGTGCAGTCCAATCTGTCACTGTCTGCACCTACACTACTGCATCGAACTTGCAACTACGAGTATTACTGCTCTACCTTTTCTGTATATACTGTAGGATTACTGGGTTTTATCGTTTATCTTTATTTGCACTATGGGTAGCATTACTGTACATAGACTGCTGTTGTTGTTTTTATCCTTATTCCCTTTTTTCATATTGTGCACACCACTGAAGAGAGAGAAACGGCATTTCAGTTCTCCTGTATGTCCTGTACGTGTAGTCGTATTAATAAATAAAATCTTTGAATCTTGAATCTAAAATTTTTCATTATTTGTAAACAGTTTCTTTTTTTCTTGCAAAATTGTTTTGCCGTTTTCCTAATTAAACAGTATTTTTTGGTAGATATTTGGAATAAATGTGTTTTACTTTCGTCCTAAATTTGGCATATTTTTCTTTAAAAATTTAAAACCTTTATTATGTAAAAATGAAGATGTTTTTCATGTAAATTTGTGACATTTTTCCTAATAAAGTTAGAAGCTTTTTTCATAAATTTTGATTTTTTTTTTTAATAATCTGCTTTCCTCATAAGATTGATCTGATTTTCAGGTAAAAATGTTGCATTTTTCATATAAATTTTCAACCGTTTTCTAATAAAACTGTACCTTTTTCCAGTAAATTTGTGACTTTTTTTCTTGCCAATTTTTTTTTTTTGTAAAATTGCAACATTTTCCCTAAATTCTGAGTATTTTTGTCATAAATTTTCAACTGTTCCTATAAATTATATTCTTGTTAAATTTATTACCTTTCATGGGCAAACCCGCAGCATTTCTGATAAATTTATTCCATTTTTTTCTCATAAAACAACTTTTTCCAGTCAATTAATGATTTCTTTTTCAAAAATTGTGATGTTTTTCTTACAAATTTGTTTTTTTCCTTAGAAAATAGCAACATTTTCCCCTAAATTTGTGATTTTTTTTTTTTTTTTTTTGGCGTAAATTTTCAGGTTTTTTAATTTTCTGCTTTTTTTCTTTTAAATTTATTGTTTCTTTACTGGGAAATTTATATAAAAAAAATTGTCCTTACGTCAGTGAGCCACCATCTATGGGTAAAAGAGCCGCATGTGGCCCCAGAGCCATATGTTGTGGACCCCTGGCTTAGACGCAGACCCATTTGAGGATCATTGTGCATGAGTTTACCGAACATTGGGGAAATCACCTCGGGGGAGTAACGATTTTCATGAACTCATGAATGCTCAGATCTCCTGACCTTGAAGACAGCCTGGATGCAGACCCACCCGAGGACCATTGGGAGAGATGTTAGTGACTATCGGGGAAATTGCCTAGGAGTAATGAGCAGTGATTCCTGTTAAATGTGGGCCAGAATGAGCTAAAAATCCAGTTTTCCTTGTAAATCTGCAGCTTTTTCCTCTAAATCCTGATGATTACCGTCATAAATGAAGAGAACAGAGACACATGCAGACGGTGTCGTTGAACACGTTCCTTTATTGTTCTTATTGATCCACTGATAAACATAGAAAAGGGAGAGAACACGTCTGTACACGTCTGTTCATTGAGAGTCTAAATGTACACGCTAAAACACTAGAACATCATTTACAGGCACAAACCGCACCACTGTGGTTCTGCTCCCAGTCTGGCTCTCATCTCACCGTAAACATCTGAAAATGGTTCCTGTCGTCGTCCTTTACTAAAAACAGAGTCCTCTTTTAAAATCAGTTTTCTCAAAAATTAAGATTTATCAGGGGAAAACCAGATCAAAATTTAATGCTAAATTGTGATCTATTTCTTCAAAAATTTCAAGCTTTTTTTTTCTTGAAAATCAATGACTTATTTCTCAAAATTTGGATTTATTTCCCCTTTCAAATTTGCAGAATTTCTCATTTTTAAAATTTTTACTGGTAAACTCAAAGTTTTTTTGGCAGTTTTTATTTTAAATAACATTTTTACAGAGGTAAAACTGACTTTTTCAAAATAAAAAAATTAGTGGTGCAAATATTAATTGCGATAAATCGCATTACTTGCATTAAGCACGATTAATGACATGACAGATGATTAACTCTGTACCATTCTCTCTTAGCCATATGCTGCCAAAGGCAAAATAATCACGTTAATCACAGTTCATGCAGTTAACGCAATTAACTCCCTTGATGTGATTAATCATAATCAACCCTATTAATGCAATTAAAACTGACACCACTAAAAAAAAAAAAAAAAAAATTATAAATTTTTTTCCTCAAAATCAGCAGCTTATTTCTGTAAGTTTTGAATTTTTTCCTCTCAGATTTGTAGCATTTTTAAAATAGTTGGATAATTGGAATCTTTTTTCCCCTCATAAATCATTTTTTTTGTTTTGTTTTCAAATGAACCACATTTATGTCCACAGATGCAGGTTGAAGACCCTGAACTGCACCTAAAACACAATTTGTGGTTAAATCCTCTCCAACAAAAATGTCTGAAACTAAAAAGTTTTGACTTTAAAACTGACGTTTTTCTCCATCACTTCCTGTGTGGATTTCAAAATAAAAGCCTTACCCAAAACGGCAGCAAGTTGGCATGTGGAACACATCTTATGCACGGAAGTTTGCACATCGGCAAGACATAGGCTAGACGTTAGCATTATGCCGACGTCTAGCCTATGTACTATGCCAAGGTACTGGAGAGGAGAGTCCGGCCGTTGGTCGAACCTCGGATTCAGGAGGAGCAATGTGGTTTTCGTCCTGGCCGTGGTACATCGGACCAGCTCTTTACCCTCTCGAGAATTCTTGAGGGTTTGTGGGAGTTTGCCCAACCAGTTTACATGTGTTTTGTGGACTTGGAGAAGGCATTTGACCGCGTCCCTCGTGGATTTTTGTGGGGGGTGCTTCGGGAGTATGGGGTATCGGGCTTGTTGTTACGAGCTATTCGGTCTCTGTACGACCGTTGTGAGAGTTTGGTTCGTATTGCCAACACTTGGTCGGAGTCATTCCCAGTGAGAGTTGGACTCCGCCAGGGCTGCCCTTTGTCACCGATCCTGTTCATAATTTTGATGGACAGGATTTCTAGGCGCAGCCAGGGAATGGAGGGTGTCATGCTTGGTGACCACAGGATCTCATCTCTGTTGTTTGCAGATGATGTTGTCCTGTTGGCTTCATCCAGCAATGACCTACAGCTCTTGCTGGGACGGTTTGCCGCTGAGTGTGAAGCGGCTGGGATGAGAATCAGCACCTCCAAGTCCGAGTCCATGGTCCTCAGCCGGAAAAAGGTGGATTGTCCTCTCTGGGTTGGGGACAGGCTCCTGCCCCAAGTGGAGGAGTTTAAGTATCTTGGGGTCTTGTTCACAAGTGAGGGGAAAATGGAGCGAGAGATCGACAGACGGATTGGAGCAGCATCTGCAGTGATGCGGACGTTGTACCGGTCTGTTGTGGTGAAGAGGGAGCTGAGTTCTAAGGCAAAGCTGTCGATTTACCAGTCAATCTACGTTCCTACTCTCACCTATAGTCACAAGCTTTGGGTAATGACCGAAAGAACGAGATCGCGGATACAAGCGGCTGAAATGAGCTTTCTCCGTAGGATTGCTGGACTCACCCTCAGAGATAGGGTGAGGAGCTCAGTCATCCGGGAGAGGCTCAGAGTAGAACCGCTGCTCCTCCACATTGAAAAGAGTCAGTTGAGGTGGTTTGGGCATCTGATTAGGATGCCTCCTGGACGCCTCCCACTTGAGGTGTTTCAGGCACGTCCCACTGGGAGGAGACCCCGGGGCAGACCCAGGACTCGGTGGAGAGACTATGTCTCCCAGCTGGTCTGGGAACGCCTTGGTATCCCCTCTGAAGAGCTGGAGCAGGTGGCTGGGGAGAGGGAAGTCTGGGCTTCTCTACTTGAACTGCTGCCTCCGCGACCCGGACCTCCGGAAAAGCGGTAGAAGATGGATGGATGGATGGATAGCCTATGTAGGCCAGATGTATGTGTGCTGTTGAGGAAGGCTTTTATTTTGAAATCCACACAGGAAGTGATGGAGAAAAACATCAAAACTTTTAGTTTCAGACATTTTTGTTGGAGCCGATTTAACCACAAACTTAGCCAGAAAATCAAATAAAATGATTCAACGACCACCTATAAATACACATTTTTTAATTTAAATTTTTACACGGGTTAATAAATAGATCTGATTTAATATCTAAAAACTGTACACTGCCTGTTAACCCTTTACAGGACAAATAAAAGCAACTGCATTTTCTGATTTAAAATAAAAGACAACAAAGAAAAATGAACCAAAATTTTCAAGTAAAATGGAATAAAAAAAATAAAATACATTAAAAAAATTGTAGCATCATCATCTATGGAATGAAAAAATATCTACACCATAACATTAGGGCTGATGTAAAATTCTATTCATAGTTCAAATAAATACATTTAAAAATAAATACACCTAAATATTAGAAATTTGCTAATCTTTGTGACAAATTTGTGACTTTTTAACAGGAAAAACTTGCAATTTTTTTATAATAAATTTGTAGCTTTTTTTTTACAAGACAAAAGTAGCAAATTTATGATAAAAAATCAATTATTAATGCAGAAAGATGCAAAATTACAAAAAAAAGTCTGGAATTAATGAGAACAGATGTCAATAATTTACAAAATAAATTTAAATGACTAAAACACGGAATGCATGAAAAATAAATACACCTAAATATTAAAAATTTGCAAATTTGTGACTTTTTAACAGGAAAAATTTGCAATTTTTTTCTTATGAATTGGCAGCTTATTTTTAAACAAGAAAAAAGTAGCAAATTTATGACAAATGTCAATTATTCATACAGAAAGATGCAAAATTACAAGAAAAAAGAGAATAAAAATTACAAGAAAAAAGTCTGGAATTAAAGGTACAGTGTGTAAAATTTTGGCTATTCAGAATTCTGATATTTAATGCAGTATAAAATCTTAACTTTGTTTTCATTGTTATATAATCACTTTTAGGGATTTTTTTTTTTACATTTTCTATACCTTAATATAGGTTTTTTTATATATAGGAAGAGGGTCCATCTCCATGTAGGCGGCCATATTGGACCATCATAATGTCTTTCCAAATTTTTACATACAAAACACTTCTGCAGATTCTCCACTCTGCTTTGGAAGAGGGTGATGACTCATAAAATGTCAATTAATTGCATTTTGGAATCTGGCTGCAAGAAGGCACTGAATATTACACAGTGCACCTTTAATGAGATCAGTAATTTACAAAAGAAATTTAAATGACTAAAACACGGAATGGAACATTCCATTCCATTGATGGAACGGTCAGACGATGCCGTTTTAAATGTTACAGTCATCATTTTCACTCATATGTCTATTCCAAACTTTTTTTTCTGTTCCATAGTTTCTTGCCACGTGTGGACGTCTCGTCCCGTCACACAGTGCTAAAGTCTGATCACATCCAACTTATAAGTGTTCGTATGTTCTGATATCTGTCGATCATATTTTGGAATGAGGGAGGAAACGGGACAGAAATGCACCAAATAAGTCTCTTACAAGGTGGCTTTAGAGTGCATTTTTGTTCCATGAATGGACCGTTCCACTGTCTGTTCCACTCCGTATTTCTGTACGCATCAAAAGTTACAAATTCATGAGACAAAAGTAAAATTTATGATAAAGGACGTACAAAAAAAAATCAACACCTAACGTTGAACTACTGCAAACTCAATTTTCTGCTTAAAATATTGCAACAGAAAAATTAAACTTTTCACAAGTTGGCGACAAATGCAATGCTAATTTATGAAGCAAAAGCTGCTAATTTATGTAAAAAAACCTCATTAATTCTGAGAAAAATTACAATTTACCAGAAAAAATGAACTACTTAAGAGAAAAATAATTTCATGCAAAAAGTTTCAAATTTACAGTCATATTTACGAGCAGAAAAATTATGAAAAAAGTTGCTAATTTATGAAAGAAAATACTAATTTATAAGAAATAATTTACAAAAAAAACCAAACTCAAATTAACAGTAAAAGCTGCACATTTACAAAAACAACATGGTGAATTTAAATTCCAATGGAAAAAAATTAGCAAACTTTTCAAGTACAATGGAACAAAAAAACTCAACTATGTAAAGAGCCATAGTTGTCATTTTGTTTTATTTGGGCAAATAAAATAAAACAGCTTTGAGTTCTAACTAAACATCACAAAAAAATCTCTACAAACTGGTGTCAAAAATTCACAAATTTATGAAAAAAAGTCTTAAACAAAAAAGCTCAAATTTACAAGAAACAGGTTTAAAAATTGAAAATAAAATTTCAAATTTAGGAGGAAAAAATCAAATTAACAAGGAAAAAGTTTCAAACTTAAAAAAAATAATTTACAATAAAAAACACAAATTTGTGTGAAAGTCATAAGTGGAGGAGAAACAAATGACCTAAAAAACTAAATGAAAGTTGAAATGAGCACAGCTAGCATGTAAGCTAATGCTAACACAGCGGTTTCCTACTGTTAAAATAATTAAATAAAATAAAAAGGCACGTTAACAGAACAAAGCCAACAGAAAGGCTGAGAACGTTTTAGGATCATTTTTAATTCTAGCTGCTAAACTAAATGATTCCAGCTCCTGTTTTAGCCCAGAAAATCTCTTTTTATTTTCAGTCCCTCGTTAACGACCCAGGCCAGCCCAGGTCCTGAGCGGGGTCTGAAGCCATGTTCCCACCACACAGTACAGGGACCTTTTAGGAGAACTATCAGCTTGTTTCCACCACAGGAACTGTTTCAGTAACAGGAACTATCAGCTGTAGTTCCTGTTTTATCGATCACTCCCACCTTTGTTTTCAATTACATTTACAAATTGGAAACTTTTTTTCTTGTGAATTTTTCTTGCAAAACTATGATTTTTTTTCTTCAAATTTGATTTTTTTTTTAGTAAGTTAATTTTTTTCTCATAAATTGGTGACTTTTCAAGTAAATTTGCAACTTTTTTTTTTTTTTTACAAAAAGTCAAATTTATTTAAAAAGTTGCAAGTCACATTTATGAGGAAAAATGTCACTGAAAATAAAGTTGCAAATTTATGAGATGTCAGAGAAAAAAAGTTGCTTATTGAGAAGAAAAGATGCAAATTTATAAAAATCACATTGCTAATTTATGATTAAAAATTTACTAATTTATGAGAAAAGTCATTCATTTATCAAAGTTATGAGAAAAACTTACAAAAATTTACAAGAAAAAGGTTGTCAATCGAAAAAAAAAAGTTGCAAGTTTACTGGAAAACATGTTGCTAATTTACTTGGGGAAAAAAGTTGCTAATTTACTGGGAAAAAAGTTACAAATTTTCTTGGGAAAAAAGTTGCTAATGTACTTGGGGGGAAAAGTTGCTAATTTACTTAGAAAAAAGTTGCAAATTTACTGGAAAAAATGTTGCTAATTTACTTGGGAAGAAAAAGTTGCTAATTTACTGGGAAAAAAGTAGCTAATTTATTTGGGGAAAAGTTGCTAATTTACTTGGAAAAAATGTTGCAAATTTACTAGGAAAAAAGTTGCTAATTTACTGGAAAAAATGTTGCTAATTTACTGGGAAAAAAGTTGCTAATTTATTTTGGGAAAAGTTGCTAATTTACTTGGAAAAAATGTTGCAAATTTACTAGGAAAAAAGTTGCTAATTTACTGGAAAAAATGTTACTAATTTTCTTGGGAAGAAAAAGTTGCTAATTTACGAGGAAAAAAGTTGCTAATTTACTTGGGAAAAAGTTGCTAATTTACTTGGGAAGAAAAAGTTGCTAATTTACGAGGAAAAAAGTTGCTAATTTACTTGGGAAAAAGTTGCTAATTTACTAGGGAAGAAAAAGTTGCTAATTTACGAGGAAAAAAGTTGCTAATTTACTTGGGAAAAGTTGCTAATTTACTGGAAAAAATGTTGCAAATTTACTTGGGGAAAAAGTTGCTAATTTACTGGAAAAAATGTTGCAAATTTACTTGGGGGAAAAAGTTGCTAATTTACTTGGGAAGAGAAAGTTGCTAATTTACATGGGAAAAAAAGTTGCTAATTTACTTGGGGAAAAGTTGCTAATTTACTGGGAAATAGTTGCTTATTTACTTGGGAAGAAAATGTTACTTATTTATTGGGGAAAAAAAGTTGCCAATTTATTTGGGAAGAAAATGTTGCTAATTTACTGGGAAAAGTTGCTAATTTACTTGGGAAAAAGTTTCTAATTTACAGAAAAAATGTCACTAATTTACTTGGGAAAAAAGTTGCTAATTTACTTGGGAAGAGAAAGTTGCTAATTTACTTGGGAAGAAAAAGTTGCCAATTTATTTGGGAAGAAAATGTTGCTAATTTACTGGGAAAAGTTGCTAATTTACTTGGGAAAAAGTTTCTAATTTACAGAAAAAATGTCACTAATTTACTTGGGAAAAAAGTTGCTAATTTACTTGAGAAGAAAAAGTTGCTAATTTACTTGGGAAAAAAAGTTGCTTATTTACTTGGGAAGAAAATGTTGCTAATTTACTGGGAAAAAAGTTGCTAATTTACTTGGGAAGAAAAAGTTGCTAATTTACATGGGGAAAAAAGGTGCTAATTTACTTGGGAAGAAAAAGTTGCTAATTTACTTTGGAAAAAAGTTGCTAATTTACCTGGGAAGAAAAAGTTGCTAATTGGGAAAAAGTTGCTAATTTACTCGGGAAAAAAAGTTGCTTATTTACTTGGGAAGAAAATGTTGCTAATTTACTGGAAAAAAAGTTGCTAATTTACTTGGGAAGAAAAAGTTGCTAATTTACATGGGGAAAAAGGTGCTAATTTACTTGGGAAGAAAAAGTTGCTAATTTACTTTGGAAAAAAGTTGCTAAATTACATGGGAAAAAGTTGCTAATTTACTTGGGGAAAAGTTGCTAATTTACTGGGAAAAAGTTGCTTATTTACTTGGGAAGAAAATGTTGCTTATTTATTGGGAAAAAAAGGTTTCTCATTTACTTGGGAAGAAAAAGTTGCTAATTGGGAAAAAGTTGCTAATTTACTTGGGAAAAAAGTTGCTAATTTACTTGGGGAAAAAAGTTGCTAATTTACTTAGGAAAAAAGTTGCTAATTTACTTGGGAAGAAAAAGTTGCTAATTTACATGGGAAAAAAGTTGCTAATTTACTTGGGGAAAAGTTGCTAATTTACTGGGAAAAAGTTGCTTATTTACTTGGGAAGAAAATGTTGCTTATTTATTGGGAAAAAAAATTGCTAATTTACTGGGAAAAAGTTGCTTATTTACTTGGGAAGAAAAAGTTGCTTATTTATTGGGAAAAAAAGTTGCTAATTTACTGGGAAAAAGTTGCTTATTTACTTGGGAAGAAAATGTTGCTTATTTATTGGAGAAAAAAGGTTGCTCATTTACTTGGAAAAAAGTTGTGAATTTACTTGGGAAAAAAGTTGCTAATTTACTGGAAAAAATGTTGCTAATTTACTTGAGAAAAAAGTTGCTAATTTACTTGGGAAGAAAAAGTTGCTACTTTATTTGGGAAGAAAATGTTAATAATTTACTGGGAAAAGTTGCTAATTTACTTGGGAAAAAGTTTCTAATTTACAGAAAAAAAAATTGCTAATTTACTTGGGAAAAAGGTGCTAATTTACTGGAAAAAAATGTTGCAAATTTACTTGGGAGGAAAAAGTTGCTAATTTACTGGAAAAAAAACGGTTGCTAATTTACTGGAAAAAAATTGCTAATTTACTGAAAACCCCCCCCCCACTAATTTACTGGAAGGAAGATGCTAATTACAAGGGGAAAAATTCCTAATTTATCAGAAAAGAAGCTGCTAAATTAGGGGGGAAAGCTGCTAAGTTACGAAAAAAACCTAGCAAATATCATGCTAACATCGTTGTCTATTTTGCTAAGATCCAAAGACAGGAAATGCAATGAGCAAACAGGTCCCCAAAGATCATAGCTCCTGACAGAGTTCCTGTGCTGATGGTTCCTCTAAAACAGCTCCAGTAATCTGATGTTTGACCTTCATTCCCGCACTCCTCCTCTTCCTCTGCTTCGGTCTCAGGTCATACGAAGACTTTGGCGAGGCCGTCGGCGCCGGCGCTGCCGATGTAGCACTTTGTCGGATGGAACGCCACATCATGGATGGACTCGTCGAACTTCTTGCGGTGGGCAGTGAACTCTTGGATGCAGGTCTTGGTCTCCATGTTCCACAAACGGATGGAGCAGTCGTGGCCTGGGGAGGAGACGAACAGGGGCGGGATCAGATCAACATTGCTATGGTTTTATATGGGTATTAAAGAACATCCGATATAGATTGTGTCATTCTGGCCTGTTTTGTTATAATGTGGCTGTGACAGCCTGGCAGATCAGGCCACTAGCGTTAGCTTAGCTGTTAGATGGATTGCAGTTTTACAATACACTGGCCTAAACACAACAACGCCTAGTTAAATGTCAGACCCTGACCTAAAAATAACCCCACACAGAGAGTGAGGGCGGGGGCAGTTCACCATTGTTATTAACCTGCACGCATGCACATGTGCGCACACACACACAGACACACACACACAGAGCTGGAGCAGGAAAAGAAGAGAGGAGGGGAAGATTTGGTTTCGGTCCAGTATAGCTCTCCTGTTGCGGAAAGAGGATCTTGGCAAAGGTGGACAGACATTTACTGGTGTCTTTCAGTCAATCAAGCAGTCAATTCTTTTATGGGTGTTTCTTCTGTATTGCATTGCACAGTGCTTAATAAATGCATGTTTGCAAGAAATTCTACTGTCTCTTGGATTGGCTCTGGGAAAAAAAAAACATAGCTAATTTATTGGGAGGAAAAGCTGCTAATTTACAAGAAAAAATGTCATCAATATGCGAAAAAAGTAGGTAATTTATGAGAAAAAATCACTAGTTTATGAGAAAAAGTCTCCTATAAGCAAAAAGATGCTAATTTATGAGAAAAAAGTTA
Source organism: Pholidichthys leucotaenia (assembly GCA_020510985.1). Lineage (NCBI taxonomy): Eukaryota > Metazoa > Chordata > Actinopteri > Cichliformes > Pholidichthyidae > Pholidichthys > Pholidichthys leucotaenia. The sequence continues at coordinate 32,027,241 of CM035848.1, forward strand.
CTCATTTACAAGAAAAAAGTTGTTTATTTATGAGAAAAAAAACTGCTTATTTCTGGTCTCTACACGACCATTGCAAGAGTTTTATTCGTATTTCCAACACCCAGTCAAACTCGGTTCCAGTGAGAGGTGGACTCCACCAGGGCTGCCCTTTGTCATTGATCCTGTTCATAATTTTTATGGACAGGATTTCTAGGTGCAGCCAGGGAATGGAGGGTGTCATGCTCGGTGACCACAGGATCTCATCTCTGCTGTTTGCAGATGATGTTGTCCTGTTGGCTTCATCGACCAATGACCTACAGGTCATACTGGGACGGTTTGCTACGGAGTGTGAAGCGGCTGGGATGAGAATCAGCACCTCCAAGTCCGAGTCCATGGTCCTCAGTTGGGAAAAGGTGGATTGTCCTCTCCGGGTTGGGGACAAGCTCCTGCCCCAAGTGGAGCAGTTTAAGTATCTCAGGGTCTCATTCACAAGTGAGGAGAGAATGGAGCGAGAGATTGACAGACGGATCAAAGCAGCCTCTGCAGTGATGCGGACGTTGTACCGGTCTGTTAAGGTGAAGAGGGAGCTAAGCTCTAAGGCAAAGCTGTTGATTTGCCGGTCTGTTTACGTTCCTACCCTCACCTATGGTCATGAGCTTTGGGTAATGACCGAACAAATGAGATCGTGGATACAAGCGGCTGAAATGAGCTTTCTCCGTAGACTGATGGATTCACTCTCAGAGATAGGGTGAGTCATCCGGGAGAGGCTCAGAGTAGAACCGCTGCTCCTCCACATTGAAAGGAGCCAGCTGAGGTGGTTTGGGCATCTGATCAGGATGCCTCCTGGACGCCTCCCACTTGAGGTGTTTTGGGCACGTCCCACTGGGAGGAGACCTCGGTGCAGACCCAGGACATGCTAGAGAGACTATGTCTCCCAGCTGGTCTGGGAACACCTTGGTATCCTCTCTGAAGAGCTGGAGCAGGTGGCTGGGGAGAGGGAAGTCTGGGCTTCTCTGCTTAAACTGCTGCCTTCACGACCCGGACCTCCGGAAAAGTGGTAGAAGATGGATGGATGGAAGTAGCTAATTTACAAGGAAAAAAGTTGCTATTTAAGAGAAAAAGTCACTAGTTTTGAAGGAAAGTCACTAATTGCTCCCCAGTTGCTCCTGGTGGGTCAGGCCAGCGCTTGTGTATAGCAGCTCTGCCGCCATCAGGGTGTGAATGGGTGGATAACAGGATCTGTAAAGCACTTTGGTCATCTAGAGATGAGAAAAAGCGCTCTATAAGTGAACGCCATTTGCCACTGACAAGAAAAAAGTCACTAATTTATGAGGAAAAAAGTCATTTTGGGGAACCTGAGGATTTTTTGTCACGAGTGAATATTACTTATCTGGCCTGACTTTTCTGCCACTACAGATTTGCCGTTAGCAGAGTTAGCCATTCAGTCACTCAGGGTTGTTTCTGTGCTCATTACCCCACCAGGAACGGGTCAGAGGCCATCAACCACTCACCCCCCCCCCCCCCCCCCCGGTCTGTGATGACACTTTATTTGCGCTTTTAAACTCTAACATTCAGCCAATTTCATGCTAGTTGACTCAGTCTGTGTCCAACAACCAGAACTAGCCAGCTCATGCTAGCTTCAACCACACATCTATAAAAACAGCAGCAGTTAAATGAAATAATTTGAGTTTTTGTTTGTGTGACTCACTTCCGGACATGAGGTAGAGCCCGTTGGGGTCAACAGCCAGACTGGTGACGGAGTCCAGATGGGCCACCATGGCGTGGATCAGTTTACCTTCGGGGTCAGAAGAACATGTTCCAGAGATTAGACAGTGACCGTCACACTCATGTACACAGATCTGATCAGAAAGGAGCTGCCGCCGTACCGCTGTTGTTGTCGAAGAAGCGGATGTGCCGGTCCTCCTGGGCCGTGATGGTGATCGGCAGCGTGGGATGACTCAGCACTTTGTTGATCTTACATGGAGATTCTGTGACCGGACAAAAGAAGTTTTTAGCCTTAAACAGGGATGGATCTTAACAGGGATTGAAGAACTTCTCCATTCACCTCCATTATAGTTTTTAGCTAAAAAAGCAAAAATATTATGAAAAGTGTGAAAATTAGAAGCACAAAAGTCCTTAAAAGGACGAACATGTCATGGTCCGTGCGCCGATCTCGTCCGCGCTCGGGCCATGCATCATCTTCACCAGGTTTGACAGCAGTGGTTACCTTCTGGCTCCCCGAGCTCTTATTGTGACAACACTTGGAGGGGCTTCCTGCTGTCAAAGCCTAACAGCTGTGCTGCATTTACGGCTCATCAGCAGCCCGGCATTTAAGCGGGTGCTGGGAGCAGTATTATGCAGCAGTCTCGTCAATAATTCCTTGCCAGACGTTGAGCGAGCGGTTTTCGCCTCAGACGTCAACTATTCCTTGTCTACGATTATTCCTGGTTCATGATCTGGATTGTAAGTAAGCTTGGTGTTAGCCTTACGATCTCTTGTGTCTAGTGTTGCGTGTTTTAGCCCACTGTGGCTCATTACTTTGTGTGTTATCTTGTGCTCGTGAATAAAACATCAATGCAAACCTCACCGGCGACTTTTGGCGTCTTATGGTGGCTCGCGAGGGCCACCGCATGACAGAACAGAACAAACCCAGAATGACACGTCTAACATAAAGTAGGCAGAAGGAGATGGTGACCAAAGAACGTATGGAATCTTCTAGGACTGAGATGTTCAGGAGTCTCTACTTCCCTGGTATTGGTTACCTGACCCTCCCCGGTTCTGCTGTGATGGTACCTGTGGTTCTGGCTGAGTCCAGTGTGAGGACGAGCTGTTGCGTCTCCATGTTGAAGAGGCCGACGTGTCCGGAGGAGAAAGCCGTGACCATGTGAGCCGGTTCACTGCTGACCAGGTCCACCGAGGTGGGGACGCCCAGATCTGAGGACCAGAAAAAACACCAGTGTGGAAAAACACATGCTTAACACCAAGCCGTCTCTTCTGTCTGAGAAGCCAGGAGCGTCCCGCTCTGATGACGACAATTTCTGCTGAACATTACTCTAGAAAAATGAGCTGACCACATGGAGAACCTGGAATTATCACCTGGAGACCGGCAGTTAGCTGACCAGGCCCACTCTCAGGCTACTAGCAATGAAGCTAGCTAACTCACCAACATGCTAACTAGCCGCCATGAGGATAACAACATATCCAATATTAGCCTCAACGTCCACGGCCTTTCTGAGGAGGGTCAGGAGACGCTCACTTCTGCCCAACAGCCCGTCGATCTCACTAACCCCACCACAGAAAGTCTGGGGGTTGACTGGCCCACCCTCCATCCAAAATGGCGTCTCATTTCAGCAGGCTTGTTTCTACCCGCTGAACTGCCAATGCTCCCCTGCATGCTCTCTTGGTGCAGCCCTTCTGCACCCCACTCTCTTCTAACGGCAGTAGGATCCTGTTGCACCTCAACACTGCCCCTCTGCCCACCTTCCACCCTCCTTTAGGGGGGGTGGAAGGTGGGCAGAGGGGCAGTACAAGGTGAACACTGTTGGACGGGCAGGACGAGATGTACTTCTGTTCCCTGTATACACTGAACTGACCGAGGCCAAACCAATCCTGCTGGACTGTATCTACACCACCAAAGGCTTTCCTTCACCCCGACATGTGAGGGCTCACTCTAAAAGAATCATGGTCACTTCTTTGACTCTGCTGAAGGATGTGTTTTTGGCCACTTGGTCAACACCACACACTTCTGTCTGGTTCCATCATGTGCACGTGACTTTTGGAGGCCCTCTCAGCTGGTACCTCTCTAACCTGAACTGCAGGTTAGTGTTGTAGTCAAGACCAGCCCAGACCAGAGTGTAAATTTTAAGGCAGAGTCCAAGTCAAGACCAACACCATTGTGTATGTATTGTAGGTTTTGGTCTTGACCCCTTATAGTCTTGGTCTTGGTATTTTGAGACTCTGGTCTTGGTCTGGTCTTGATTTGGTTTTGGTCTTGTGAGACAATGGTCTCAGAGAGGAAAGTCTGACTGTTGGTTAAACCTCGGATTCAGGAGGAGCAATGTGGTTTTCATCCTGGCCATGGCACACCGGACCAACTCTTTACCCTCTCGAGAATCCTTCAGGGCTCATGGGAGTTTGCCCAACCAGTCCATATGTGTTTTGTGGACTTGTAGAAAGCATTCAACCACGTCCCTCGTGGTCTCTTGTGGGGGGTGCTGCGGGAGTATGAGGTATTGGGCTCATTGTTACGAGCTATCCGGTCTCTATACGACCGTTGCAAGAGTTTGGCTCGTTGAAAGTTGGACTCCACCAGGGCTGCCCTTTGTCACCGATCCTGTTCATAATTTTTATGGACAGGATTTCTAGGTGAAGCCAAGGAATGGAGGGTGTCATGCTCGGTGACCACAGGATTTCATCTCTGCTGTTGGCAGATGATGTTGTCCTGTTGGCTTCATCGACCAATGACCTACAGGTCTTACTGGGACAGCTTGCTGCTGAGTGTGAAGTGGCTGGGATGAGAATCAGTACCTCCAAGTCTGAGTCCATGGTCCTCAGCCAGAAAAAGGTGGATTATCCTCTCCGGGTTGGGGTTAAGCTCCTGCCCCAAGTGGAGGAGTTTAAGTATCTTGGGGTCTTATTCACGAGTGAGGGGAGAATGGTGTGAGAGATTGACAGACGGATCAGCGCAGCATCTGAGGTGATGCGGACGCTGTACTGGTCTGTTGTAGTAAAGAGGGAGCTGAGCTCTAAAGCAAAGCTGTGGATTTACCAGTCAATCTACGTTCCTACCCTCACCTATGGTCATGAGCTTTGGGTAATGACTGAAAGAATGAGACTGCGGATACAAGAGGCTGAAATGAGCTTTCCCCGTAGGATTGCTGGACTCACCCTCAGAGATAGGGTGAAGAGCTCAGTCATCCAGGAGAGGCTCAGAGCAGAACCGCTGCTCCTCCAATCAATCAATCATCTTTATTTACAAGCACCTTAAAACAACAAAAGCTGAGAACAAACTGCTGTACATCAAGGTAATAAAACACTTACTTAAAGCACAAAATAAAATCACCACACACAAAAATATAAAAATAACTAAAATCAAGTTTATAAACAGTTAACAACAATGACTTTAAATAAAATCAACATCTCATGCAGGATTAAAGGCCAGGGAATAAAAGTTGGTTTTAAGACAGGTTTTAAAAATGGACAGAGAAGACGCCTGTCTAATGTGCAAAGGCAGATCATTCCAAAACCTCGGGGCAATGACAGAAAAAGTCCTGTCCCCTCAAAGTTTTTGCTTGGACTTAGGAATGCCCGAGAGCAGCTGATTAGCTGACCTGAGGGCCCGAGCAGGATTGTGGCACTGTAACTGGTTCCACATCAAAAGGAGCCAGTTGAGGTGGTTTGGGCATCTGATCAGGATGCCTCCTAGACGCCTCCCACTTGAGGTGTTTCAGGCACATCCCACTGGGAGGAGACCCCAGGACAGACCCAGGACACGCTGGAGAGACTACGGCTCCCAGCTGGCCTGGGAACATCTTCAGCCTCTCTGAACTGCTGGAGCAGGTGGCTGGGGACAGAGAAGTCTGGGTTTCTCTGCTTGAGCTGGTGCCTTCGTGACCCGGACCTCCGGAAAAGCGGTAGAGGATGGATGGATGGATAGAGACTCTGGTCTCGGCCTGGTCTTGACTTGGTCTTGGCCTGGTCTCGACTTGAGTTTTGGTCTTGTGAGACTCTGGTCTCGGTCTAGTCTTGAGTACAACACTACTTACCAGGCCTCTGATCCTGCCTGCTCGGCAGGTTGCGATCATAGGTCCCATACTCAGTTGTACAGAGTGAAGTGTAGGGAGACTAAAGATTACAGATATAACTACTGTTCCTCAAAGAAAGGGAACTAGGTGAAACGCATCATGGTTGAAGAGCAGCTTGGTAATATGATGAAAGGAGGGTTATATAGGTGGGGGGCATACCCATTTAGAAGTAAGCTCCAGGGAGGGACACATTCCTGCACTCTGTTGCACTGAGATCTCCTCCTTTGGAGAACAGTGGTTCTATGCACAACCTTACATTTTGTTAGGGCTTTAAAGCAAAAACTCAGTGATCAGGTTTTTTTTCTCACCTCCACGCTCGTTGAAAACAGCGAGACATGGCGAGAGGTCGGTGGCGTCCCACAGTCGCACTGTCCCATCAGCGGAGCAGGACAGGAGGCGCTGGTGAGTCCAACTATAGACCAGAGACCAGACTGAGTCCGTGTGACCACACAGAGCTCCCCGCAGGACTGACGAGTCTACAGCAGAACACAGCGACACGTTGCATTACAGCTTGTAATGAAATAACACAGAATATAGAAGATCTCATTTTATGGTACGGAGAACAGGCTGAAACCAAGTTCAAATGCCAAGTTTCTGTGATGTAAAAAATGAGACCAAGATAAATCATTTCAAAACTTTTTCCACCATTAATGTGACCAATAACCTGTACAACCCAATTGAAAAACAAACTGAAATCTTTAAAGGGGAAAAATAAAAAAAAATAAAAAACTTACAATAACCTGGTTGCATACAGTGGGGCAAAAAAGTATTTAGTCAGCCACCAATTGTGCAAGTTCTCCCACTTAAAAGATGAGAGAGGTCTCCAATTTTCATCATAGGTATCCCTCAACTATGAGAGACAAAATGAGAAAAAAAAAATCCAGAAAATCACATTGAAGGATTTTTAATGAATTAATTGGTAAATTCCTCGGTAAAATAAGTATTTGGTCAATAACAAAAGTTCATCTCAATACTTTGTTATATACCTTTTGCTGGCAATGACAGAGGTCAAACGTTTTCTGTAAGTCTTCACAAGGTTTTCACACACTGTTGCTGGTATTTTGGCCCATTCCTCCATGCAGATCTCCTCTAGAGCAGTGATGTTTTGGGGCTGTCGCTGGGCAACACAGACTTTCAACTCCCTCCAAAGATTTTCTATGGAATTGAGATCTGGAGACTGGCTAGGCCACTCCAGGACCTTGAAATGCTTCTTACGAAGCCACTCCTTCGTTGCCCGGGTGGTGTGTTTGGGATCATTGTCATGCTGAAAGACCCAGCCACGTTTCATCTTCAATGCCCTTGCTGATGGAAGGAGGTTTTCACTCAAAATCTCACGATACATGGCCCGATTCATTCTTTCCTTTAAACGGATCAGTCGTCCTGGTCCCTTTGCAGAAAAACAGCCCCAAAGCATGATGTTTCCACCCCATGCTTCACAGTAGGTATGGTGTTCTTTCTCCTCCAAACACGACAAGTTGAGTTTTTACAATAAAGTTCTATTTTGGTTTCATCTGACCATATGACATTCTCCCAATCCTCTTCTGGATCATCCAAATGCTCTCTAGTAAACTTCAGATGGGCCTGGACATGTACTGGCTTAAGCAGGGGGACACGTCTGGCACTGCAGAATTTGAGTCCCTGGCGGCGTAGTGTGTTACTGATGGTAGCCTTTGTTACTTTGGTCCCAGCTCTCTGCAGGTCATTTACTAGGTCCCTCCGTGTGGTTCTGGGATTTTTGCTCACCGTTCTCGTGATCATTTTGACCCCACGGGGTGAGATCTTGCGTGGAGCCCCAGATGGAGGGAGATTATCAGTGGTCTTGTATGTCTTCCATTTTCTAATAATTGCTCCCACAGTTGATTTCTTCACACCAAGCTGCTTACCTATTGCAGATTCAGTCTTCCCAGCCTGGTGCAGGTCTACAATTTTGTTTCTGGTGTCCTTTGACAGCTCTTTGGTCTTGGCCATAGTGGAGTTTGGAGTCTGACTGTTTGAGGTTGTGGACAGGTGTCTTTTATACTGATAAAGAGTTCAAACAGGTGCCATTAATACAGGTAACGAGTGGAGGACAGAGGAGCCTCTTAAAGAAGAAGTTACAGGTCTGTGAGAGCCAGAAATCTTGCTTGATTGTAGGTGACCAAATACTTATTTTACCAAGGAATTTACCAATTAATTCATTAAAAATCCTTCAATGTGATTTTTTGAAATTTTTTTTCTCATTTTGTCTCTCATAGTTGAGGTATACCTATGATGAAAATTGGAGACCTCTCTCATCTTTTAAGTGGGAGAACTTGCACAATTGGTGGCTGACTAAATACTTTTTTTCCCCACTGTAAATATGCACACCCTCTTATAACTAGGGATGTGGGTGTGTTCAGAATTAGCCAATCACATTCAAACTCATGTTAAATGGGAGTCAGCACACAACTGCCATTTAAAGTGTCTCTGATTAACCCCAAATAAAGTTCAGCTATTCTAGTAGGCTTTTCCTGACATTTTTGTAGTCACATCTTACAGCACAAGCCATGGTCCACAGAGAGCTTCCAAAGCATCAGAGGAATCTCATTGTTCAAAGGTATCAGTCAGAAGAAGGGTACAAAAGAATTTCCAAGGCATTAAATATACCATGGAACACAGTGAAGACAGTCATCATCAAGTGGAGAAAATATGGCACAACAGTGACATTACCAAGAATTGGACATCCCTCCAAAATTGATGAAAAGGCGAGAAGAAAACTGGTCAGGGAGGTTGTCAAGAGGCCAACAGTAACATTGAAGGAGCTGCAGGAATTTCTGGCAAGTACTGGCTGTTTAGTACATGTGACAACAATCTCCCGTCTTCTTCATATGTCTGGGCTATGGGATAGGGTGGAAAGATGGAAGCCTTATCTTATGAAGAAAAACATCCAAGCCCGGCTACATTTTGCAAAACACATTTGAAATCTCCCAAACACAGGTGGGAAAATGTGTTATGGGCCGATGAAACCAAGGTTGAACTTTTTGGCCATAATTCCAAAAGGTATATTTGGCACAAACACAACACTGCTCATCGCTAAAAGAACACCATACCTACAGTGAAGCATGGTGGTGGCAGCATCATGCTTTGGGACTGTTTTTCTTCAGCTGGAACTGGGGCCTTAGTGAAGGTGGAGGGAATTATGAACAGTTCCAAATACCAGTCAGTGTTGGCACAAAACCAACAGGGTTCTGCTAGAAAGATGACGATGAAGAGAAACTCCATCTTTCAGCACGACAATGACCCAACGCACACATCCAAATCAACAAAAGAATGGCTTCACCAAAAGAAGGTTAAGGTTTTGGAATGGCCCAGCCATAGTCCAGATCTGAATCCGATCGAACATCTGTGGGGTGATCTGAAGAGAGCTGTGCACAGGAGATACCCTCGCAATCTGACAGATTTGGAGCATTTTTGCAAGAAGAAGAAGAGTGGGCAAATATTGCCAAATCAAGATGTGCCACGCTGATAGACATCTACCCAAAAAGACTGAGTGCCGTAATAAAAGCCAAAGGTGCTGCAACAAAGTATTAGTTTAAGGGTGTGCATATTTATGCAACCAGGTTATTGTTAGTTTTTTCAATTTGTTTTTCAATTGGGTAGCACAGGTTATAGGTCACATTAATGATGGAAAAAGTTTTGAAATGATTTATCTTGCTCTCATTTTTTTTTTACATAATAACCTGGCATTTGAACAGGGGTGTATAGACTTTTTATATCTACTGTACCATACTGTACCACAGTGTATCATAGTGTACTGTAACATACCATAGCATACTGTAACATACTAAACTGTACTGTAGAGTACTGTAGTATCTCGTACCACAATGTACCACTGTGTACTATAGCGTAACATAGTGTACCATAATGTACTGTGGTGTACCATAGTACACTAGTAATGTACTGTAGCGTACCATACCATAGTGTAGCATAATGTACCACAGTGTACCATAGCATACTGTAACATACTATAGTGTACTGTCACTTACCACAGTGTACCACAGCATACGTAATGTACTATAGTGTACAGTAGCACACATAACGTACCACAGCATACTGTACTGTACTATAGCGTACTGTAGTGTACCGTAACATACCACAGTGTACCGTCACTTACCACAGTGTACCATAATGTATCGTAATGCACTATAGTGTAGAGGTGGATGTTGGCGTTGGACGTGGTCCAGTTCTGGATGGTTCCATTGTAATTAATGATCTTAATGTGCTACAGATTTTTGCCCTTTAAAAGTATTGTTCCTCACTATGAAAGAGTCTTTAATTGATAGTGTACCATAGGAGTCGTATGGGTCGATGTTGGAGTTGGGTGTGGTCCAGCTCTGGATGGTTCCGTCCACACCGCCACTGAACAGCTGATCACCGCTGGAGCTCATAGTCACGCACAGGACAGCGCCGCTTTATGGGGGGGGGGGGGGATATCTGATTAATTATAATTAATAAAAAAAGGTCCTACAAGGAAAAAACTCTAAAGACCAAAACTAAAGTCCAGATGTTTGGTTGATGAACAGGACTCACCTATGGGCTCTGAAGGTGTAGATTGGTTCTACGTCTAGGGCAGCACACCTGTGGGAGGAGAACAAACATAGTCATCGTCGTTGTTATCTCTGAATGTTTTACATATATACGTTATAACTGGAGAAACGCCATCTGACTTCTTGGCGGGCGCCGTTTTCTGCAGGTTCCACAGTTTGACGGTGTGGTCCTCGGAGGCCGTGACCAGGACCGGCTCCACGGGGTGGAACGCCAAACCGCGCACCGAGTCGAAGTGGCTCCTCAGGGTGAACTTGGGCGTCCACGTTTTCCGCAGAGCATCTTTGTTGTTGGAGATCTGGAACAGCAAGGAAACATTCAGATAAAAGCTGCTTCAAAATAAAACACCTGAACAGCCGCTGCTGGAAATTAGGGTTTTTTTTGCTGCAAATCTGAAACTTTTTCTTGTAAATTTGATCTTTTTTTCATCAAATTTAGTAATTTTTCTAGTAAATTTGCAACAAAAATAAATTAATTTTTAATTTTTAATCCATTTTTGTGACTTTTATTTTCTTTTCCTTTGCATCTTTTTTCTTATAAATTGTAGACTTTTTTCTTGTAATTTTGTGGATATTCTTTGTAAATTTGCAACTTTGTCTTGTAAAGTTCAGACATTTTCTTTGATTATAAATCTGTTTTTTATCAATTTGCACTTTTTCCTTATTAATATGCAACTTTTTCCCCCTCTAAATTTGCCACATTTTTTTCCTAAAAATTTGCAACTTTTCTTTAAAAAAATGCAAAAATTTTCTTTTAAATGTTCAGATTTTTCTCTTGTAAATCTGAACTTTTTCCTCATGAATTTTCAACTTTTTTCTTAAAAAATTTAAACTTTTTTCTTTCAAAACTTGCAACTTTTCCCCTCAAACATCTGCAAAATTCTTTTTATAAATGTTTGACTTTTTCTCATATTTTTGAACATTTCTTGTGAATATTTCGCTGTTCTCCACTCACATCATAGACTAGTCCTTCGGCCTCATTAGCGACGGTCAGTCCGGCCAGTTCTCCCAGCCCGAGCTCGTTAGAAACGGCCTCGTCCACTCGGCCCAGAATGAAGGATTTCCCCGGAGACGGCAGGAATGTCATCGCCTCTGTGGGCATTTAAAATATTTAAAATGATTTAAACCTGTACAGTCACAGTGAATAACAAACTCACTTTATTCTGTTTTCTTCTCTTAAACTTTAAATTGCAAAATCTGTCACAATTTTCTTGTGAAACTGTGATACTTTTTTTTTTTTTTTTAAATTTGCAACTTATTTTCTTGTAAATCTGGAACATTTTTACTCATAAATTTTATTTCACAGATTATTCTCACAAATGTGCACTTTAATTTCCTATAAATTCGTAACTTTTTCTCATAAATGATAACATTTTTCCCATAAACTTGCAAAATGTTTATTATAAATTTGCAACTTTATTTCTCATAACTTTGCAAATTTTTCTCATTAATTTGTAACAATTTTCTTTGAAATTTGCAGTTCTTCTTTTCCCATAAATTTGCAACTTTATTTTTCTTAAGTCTGGAATTTTGTCATAAATTTGCAACTTTATTTCACATAAAATTGCAAATTTTTCTCATAAATTTGTAAAATTCTTGCAAATTTATGAGTTTTTTTCTTATAAATATGCAGCCATGTTTTACAAAAATATGCAAAATTTTTCTTGGAAATTTGCATTTTTACTTTCTCACAAATATGCACTTCAGTTTCCTAAAACTGTCCCCATAAATGTTTATTATAAATTTGCAACTTTATTTCTCATAAGTTTGCAAAATTTTCTCAAATGTGCAAATTTTTTCTTGGAAATATGCAATTTTTAATAACAAATTTGCACTTAAAGCCTAGAAATTTGTAACTTATGAATTAAAAAAATTTTCCCATAATTTTGCAACTTTATTTCTCATAAGTTTGCAAGTTTTCCTCATAAATTTGTAACATTTTTCTTGGAAATTTGCATTTTTTCTCATAAATTATTAAATTTTCCACTGCACTTTTTTTTCTGGTAAATTTGCAGTTCCTTTTCTTCATAAATTTGCAACTTTTTGCCACATTTCTGGGTAAAAGTCTTTTTTCTGGTTATGAGCTGAGTTTTTACCATCTTCAGGCCGTTCGTGTTCGTTGAGTCTCGGTCTGGCCGGCGACGTCACAGCGGGCTGCATGGACGGAAGCTCCTCGGCATCCCGCAGGTTGGACAACATGTCCTGGAGTTTGGATCGGTTTGGTCCTATAGGAAAAAGACATAAAATTAATAATATTATGGAAAAATGAATAACAGCATGATGACAAGGAGACAGCAGATGGTTTAAATATAGATATTTTAAAAAAGACACAAAAAAGCTGCATGTTTGTATGTGTGAATTATCATGTTTGGCAAAATTGTTGAAAAAATCCAATGTTTCATACAATAATTCTGAAACTGCAAAAAACAAAATCTAATTCAGACAGAAGCTCAGGTCTACCAACTGAGCCGCTGGTTTTGACAGACACAGTGAAGGAAGTTCACTGATCAGGCAGAACATCATGACCACCTGACTAATATTGTGTTGGAACCTCTTTTGTTGCAAAAACAGCCCTGACTCTAGTCGAGATGCAGACTCCAGCTCTGACCCGTTGAGACGTGGACTCCAGTCCTGACCCCAGTCAAGATATGGACTCCAACCTTAACTCCAGTCGAGACACAGACTTCAGCCCTGACCTGCTGAGATGTGGACTCCAGCCCTGACCCCAGTCGAGATGCGGACTCCAGCCCTAACCCGTTAAGATGCGGACTCCAGCTCTGATCCCAGTTGAGACGCAGACTCCAACCTTAACTCCAGTCGAGACACGGTCTTCAGCCCTGACCTGCTGAGATGTGGACTCCAGCCCTGACCCCAGTCGAGATGCGGACTCCAGCCCTGACCTGTTGACACGTGGACTCCCGCCCTGACTCCAGTTGAGATGCAGACTCCAGCCCTGACCTGTTGAGATGGGGACTCCCGCCCTGACTTCAGTCGAGACACGGACTCCAGCCCTGACCTGTTGAGACGTGGACTCCAGCTCTGACCCCAGTCGAGATGCAGACTCCAGCCCTGACCCCAGTTGACACGTGAACTCCAGCCCTAACTCCAGTCGAGACACAGACTTCAGCCCTGACCTGCTGAGATGTGGACTCCAGCCCTGACACCAGTCGAGATGCGGACTCCAGCCCTAACTCCAATCGAGACGCGGACTCCAGCCCTGGCCCCAGTTGAAACGTGGACACCAGCCCTGACCTCTTGAGACATGGACTCCCGCCCTGACTCCAGTTGAGATGCGGACTCCAGCCCTGACCTGTTGAGATGTGGACTCCAGCCCTGACTCCAGTCTAAAATGCAGACTCCAGCCCTGACTCCAGTTGAAAAGCGGAATCCAGCCCTGACTCCAGTCAAGACGCAGACTCCATCCCTGATCCGTCAAGATGTGGACTCCATCCCTGATCCGTTGAGTAGTGGACTCCAGCCCTGACTCCAGTCAAGACGCGGATTCCAGCCCTAACTCCAGTCGAGATGCAGATTCCCACCCTTCTCTGTTAAGACGTGGACTCCATCCCTGACCCATCAAGATGTGGACTCCAGCTCTAACCTGTCGAGGAGTGGACTCCATCCCTGACCCATCAAGGTGTGGACTCCATCCTTGACCTGTTGAGATGCAGACTCCAGCCCTGACCCCAGTTGAGACGCGGACTCCAACCTTAACTCCAGTCAAGACACGGACTTCAGCCCTAACCTGCTGAGATGTGGACTCCCGCCCTGACCCCAGTCAAGACACGGACTCCAGCCCTGACCTGTTGAGACGTGGACTCCCGCCCTGACTCCAGTCGAGACGCGGACTCCAGCCCTGACCCGTTGAGACGTGGACTCCAGCTCTGACCCCAGTCGAGATGCGGACTCCAGCCCTGACCCCAGTTGACACGTGAACTCCAGCCCTAACTCCAGTCGAGACACAGACTTCAGCCCTGACCTGCTGAGATTATGGACTCCAGCCCTGACACCAGTCGAGATGCGGACTCCAGCCCTAACTCCAGTCGAGACGCGGACTCCAGCCCTGACCTGTTGAGACGTGGACTCCCGCCCTGACTCCAGTTGAGATGTGGACTCCAGCCCTGACCTGTTGAGATGTGGACTCCAGCCCTGACTCCAGTCGAAATGCAGACTCCAGCCCTGACTCCAGTCAAGACGCGGATTCCAGCCCTAACTCCAGTCGAGATGCAGATTCCCACCCTGATCTGTTAAGACGTGGACTCCATCCCTGACCCATCAAGATGTGGACTCCAGCTCTAACCTGTCAAAAAGTGGACTCCATCCCTGACCCGTCGAGATGTGGACTCCATCCTTGACCTGTTGAGACGTGGACTCCATCCACAGCCCATCGAGACACAGACTCCAGCCCTGATTCCAGTCAAAACGTGGACTCCATCCCTGACCCATCGAGCTATGGTCAAAATGTTATGCTTGATTGGTGTCAATAATGAACACATCAACACTTTGTCATTACATACGTGTCCAATGAGGTGACTTGCATGAAATTTTCATCTGACTTTGGTATTAATGCATGCTGGGAATATTAACACGTAATTAATGGATTAATTTTTTTTTACTGCAAATTAACACCCCATGGCATGGAACTTGAAATGCAGAACAACTTTTTTTGGCCCAGACAGTCTTTACAACACAAAGTTAGTCAAAGTTAACAAGTTAGCTAGTTTAAAAAAAAAATAATTATAATTAATCCCAGTTAACAAGTTAGTAAACTATCACATTTCAATCATGATTTTAATCCCATTAACTTGTTAACTACACAAAAAAGGCAGTTAATCGCAGTTAGCTGGTCAATTGGTTTAATGTAATCACAATTAATTCAGATTAATTTCTGAAAATGGGTGCAATTAATTAATTAATTGATTTTAACTGACTCACAGAACTTGTATTAACTCTAGAGAAGAAGTCAAAGCCTCCGTTGGGTTCATTGTTGGTGTAGGTTATTTATTTTGAGAATAATAATTGTTGGTGTAGATAATTTATCATTGTCGGTGTAGGTTTATCATCCTTCCACAGCTTACTCAGAGTTCTTACCTGAATTTGCTGAGTTTTTAGCTGACTTAATGTTAAAATCGGATAGAATAATTATAGTAGGGGACTATAATATACATGTAGATGTAGATAGTGATTGTCTTAATATTGCATTTAATTCAATATTAGACTCGATAGGGTTTTCTCAGAATGTAGGAAATTCTAGCCATTATCTCCACCACACGTTGGACCTTGTGCTGACATATGGCATAGAAATACAAAATCTAGTAGTGTCTCCTCATAACCCTGTACTGTCAGACCATAATCTGTTAACCTTTGATTTTACTATTTCTGACTATTTTGCTCCTAAAGAAAAATATTACTACAGTAGATGTCTCTCAGATGATTTAAATAGATTGTTTCCTCAATGCCATGTGTCAAAACAATGGAGATAAGTTAGAAATATTTTACTCCTTCTGTAACTGATAGCATGGAAGATAGTGTTACAGCTTCTCTGCACCAGACTCTAGACATGGTGGCCCCTTTAAAAAAAGAAAAAGTCTGATCAGAAATTTCTGACTCCTTGGTTCAGCACAGAAACTCGTAGCATAAAACAGAAGACTTGTCAATTAGAAAGAAAATGGCACTCCACTAAATTAGATGAAATTTATCTAGCTTGGAGAAATCAACTTCTAATTTATAAATAAAAAATGTCTTAGGAAAGCCAGAACAACTTTTTATTCTGCATTAATAGAAGAGAACAAGAATAATCCCAGGTTTCTTTTCAGCACTGTAGCCAGGCTGACAGGCTAGGTTTGACAGTCAGGACTCTGTCAAACCTAGCATTCCCTTAGAGCTTACTAGTCAGGACTTTATCACCTTCTTCAATAATAAAATTTCATCGATCTGAAATAAAAGCAGTCAGGTTTTTCCCACTGTCAACTTAAATACAGTAACAACTACAACTTCTTCACCTGACATTTATTTGGATGAGTTTACTCCAATTGACCTTTTAGAATTAGATAAAATAATTTCCTCATCCAAGCCTTCAACTTGTCTTTTAGACCCTATTCCTACCAGGTTATTAAAGAAGTCTTCCCAGTTATTGGTAGCTCTATTCCTCAAATAATCAATTCTTTATTGACTTTAGGCCACGTACTGCAGACTTTTAAAACTGCTGTAATTAAATCCTTACTTAAAAAGCCAACGCTGGATCCAGGAGTTTTAGCTAACTATAGACCAATTTCTAATCTGCCTTTCATTTCAAAAATCTTAGAAAGAGTTGTTGCTATGCAATTATTTGACCACTTACAGGGAAATGGTTTATTTGAAGAGTTTCAATCTGGGTTTAGAATCCATCATAGTACTGAAACAGCTTTAGTGAAGGTCACTAACAATCTCCTTATCGCATCTGATAATGGACTTGTTTCTGTACTTGTCCTTTTAGACCTTAGTGCAGCTTTTGATACTATCGATCATAATATTTTACTTGATAGATTAGAACACCATATTGGACTTAATGGAACTTCATTGCAGTGGTTTAAATCTTATTTATCTGACTGGTTCCAATTTGTTCATGTCAATAATGAGTTTTCTTCAAATTCAAAGCTCAACCACAGAGTTCCACAGGGATCTGTGCTTGGTCCCATTCTTTTTAGTTTATGCTTCCACTAGGTAATATTATTAGAAATCACTGCATACATTTGCATTGTTATGCAGATGACACACAATTATATTTGTCAATGAAGCCAGATGAGTAATCAATTAGCCAAATTAGAGGCTTGTCTTAAGGAAATCAGAGGATGGATGACTTGTAAATTCTTGCTATTAAATTCAGATAAGACTGAAGTCGTTCTTGTTGGCCCAAAAAATCTTAGAAATACCTTTCCAAATCAAACTCTTAGTTTGGATGTGGTTACTCTTTCTCTTAATAGTACTGCGAGGAACTTTGGAGTTATTTTTGATCAAGATCTGTTCTTTAATTCGCATATTAAACTTGTTTCTAAGACTGCCTTCTATCATTTACGGAATAATGTGAATCGTCTTGTCTTCTACACCGCCATCATCCAATCTGTCCTCTGCTTTTCCATCACTGTCTGGTTTGGATCTGCCACTAAACAGGACAAGACCAGACTGCAGCGGATCATTAAGTCTGCGGACAGGATCATTGGTACCGACCTACCCTCCATTGAGAACTTATATCGGTCCATAACCAGGAAACGGGCGGGAAACATCTGTGCTGACCCGTCACACCCCGGCCACAAACTGTTTGAACTTCTATCTTCTGGTCGTCGTTACAGATCACTGAAGGTCAAAACCACCCGTCACAGGAACAGTTTCTTTCCTCAAGCCATCACTCTGATGAACTCCTAACATTCACCTAGTCCTACCTGTTGCTGTACTCATGACTTTTCATCCATTCTTACATTGCACATAACTCGCACACTGCTTTTTACTTCATTCACATTATATCACTGAATCTGAGTTCACATTGAAATACTGTATGACTGTATATTTTTTCATATATTTCTGCAAAGTGTGGATAGTCTGAGTAAATAATTGCATATATTCCTGTATATATTTGCATCCTTTTATAGAAACGTGGACAGACTGTAATTTACTGTACATACTCTGTTGTCATTGAATCCTTATTTAAATCTTATTTAAATCCTCCACCTGAACAACGAGAGCAAGTTTTTAGTTTTTAGCCAAGTCAAATTCCTTGTATGTGTTGTGCATACTTGGCCAATAAAGCTGATTCTGATTCTGATTCTGATATTGCCAAGATTAGGAGCATCTCGTCTCAGAGTGATGCAGAGAAACTAATCCATGCTTTTGCTAGCTCCAGATTAGATTATTGTAACTCTTTATTATCAGGTTGTCCTAAAGCATCTTTAACAAGTTTTCAGCCGATCCAAAATGCTGCAGCAAGAGTTTTAACAGGTACTAGAAAGAGAGATCATATCTCTCCGGTTCTGGCCTCCCTTCATTGACTTCCCATAGAATTTTGAATTAAGTTTAAAATCCTTCTCCTTACTTAGAAAGCTCTAAGTAATCAGGCCCCTTTTTATTTAAAAGATCTGCTAGTGCCTTATCATCCTAACAGAGCACTATGCTCCCAAAATGCAGGATTACTTATAATACCTAGAATCTCTAAAAGTACAATGGGAGGCAGAGCTTTCAGTTATCAGGCTCCTCTCCTTTGGAACCAGCTGCCAATCTGGATTCAGGAGTCAGACTTGATCTCTGTTTTTAAGAATAGGGTTAAAACCTTCCTTTTTGACATAGCCTATAGCTCGAGTAGGTTCATTATGTCATCTTTTTAATTATTAGCCTTTTATTTTTCTTATTAAAGACAAGGAAAGAAAGGAGATGTTTTTACGTTTACATGTTTTAACTGTCCACTGCAGTCTTCATCAGAAGTGCTTGCTGATTACTGTGAAGTATCATTTATCAGCTGTTTTTCCTCGGCAGGGCCAGCCTAGCAAAACTGTCAGATTCACTGGGCTGGCCCCGCCTTCTGCCATCTGATGATATCTGGAGAATGTAGTCCCAGGTGTGGGAAAGCATAAATGCCCCCTCATCCCGATTCATGCTGTCTTTTCCCCGCTTCCTGATTTCTGTGGCCTCCTTGATCCAGCGTTTGTCTGTTGCTTTCCAATCCAATGATTTCTGCATCATTCCAGTCCATGACGGGATTGTTTCTTTTGCAGTGATCTGATATTACTGATTTTAATATTGCTTGTTCTGCCTTCTTTTTGTGATCTTGTGAGTCGTCCTTGTGTTTCCTTCTCACATTCCTTCTGGTGTTCTTTTTTCCTTGTGGTGAATGATCTTCCTGTTTCTCTGATGTAGGTTTTGTTACATGATCTGCATGATATTTCATATATTACGATGCATTTTTTTGCCTTGTTCTATTTTGTCCTTGGGGTGTTCTAACAACTGTCTTAATTTTTTGTGTGGTTTTACCACTGTGTTTATTTTGTGTTTTTTCATGATCCTTTGAATTGGTTCTGTTATCCCTCGGATGTATGGTATGGTTATGTCCTTGATTTTGGCTTTTGGTCTGTGTTTGTTTTCTCTTTGTTTTCTTTGTTTTTACTTTGTTTTACATGTATTTTAGAGTTCATTTTAAAATTCTTTTATTTGTTTTTAAATCCTTGAATGGTCATGCTCCGCCTTACCTCTCTGAGCTTCTGCATCCCTACGCTCCCACCCGGTCCCTTAGGTCAGCTGAACAGCTGCTTTTGGAGGTACCAAAGGCGAGGCGCAAGCTCAGAGGGGACAGAGCCTTTTCGATCATGGCCCCCAGGTTATGGAATGATTTACCCCTGGACATCAGACAAGCACCTTCACTGTCTACTTTTAGAACAAGTCTTAAAACACACTTTTACTCCCTGGCCTTCGACCCAGTATGAGACATTGATTTTACTGAATGAAAATGATTTTTTTTTAAATTTTACTTTTTATTTTGTTTATGAATTTTTTTTATTTTTTTTTTACTGTGGTTCTTGTGTTAGCGCTCTTTGTGTTAGTGCCCTGCTTTTATGTTTTCTTGCTGTACAGCACTTTCTGTAGCGAGTGTTGTTTTTAAAGTGCTTTATAAATAAAGTTGATTGATTGATTGATTGATTACTTGCTGTTTCCCTTTATTTATGGCCCATAACAGATATTGGCAGAGTGTGAGTACATGTCTTATGTGGGTTTCTTCCTCCTGTCTGTCTTCTCGGTCTGTGATGATGGTGGCCCGTTCGTATAGTGTCCTGACAATTGTTGTGTGCTGTGGGGTGTTCTGATGTCCATAGTAGGTATTGATCTGTGTGGGTTGGTTTCCTGTAGACTGAGATTTTTATACTGCCGTCATCTTTGTGATGGATTTTCATGTCCAGAAAGGCTATGGTACCATTTTCTTCCTCTTTGTGTGTGAATTTTATGTTCCCAGTGCTGTCTGTGTTGTTCAGATGGTCTGTGAGTTCTTAAGTGTGTCCTTTTTTTATTTTCTCCAATATGTCGTCCACGTATCTCTTCCAGAGGGTGGGTTTGCATTATATGGGTGCTGTGTTGATGGCTTTATTTTCCAGATCCTCCACGAAAAAACTGCTCATGATGGCTGATAGTTGGTCTCTCATTGCAAATCCTTCTTTTTGTCTGTAGATTCTTTATCTGTATTGAAAATAGGTGGATTTTGCAACAAACTGTAATAGTCCAGATATGATGTCAACTGTGAGATTTGTGCGTCTTATAAGGGTTCTGTCATTCTTGAGGCATTCTTGCACTATGTGTAGTATGACATCAACAGGGGTCTTTGTGAATAATGAAATGACATCAGGTGAAATGAGGATCTCATCTGATTGTATTTTCATATTTTTGAGTTCTTATGCCAGTTCTTTTGAGTTGTTGCAGTGATATTCTGATAGTCCAAGGAGGGTTTAATGATTTCTACCAGGTCTTTTGATAAATTGTATGTGATTGATCCGATGCTGTCCAGTATTGGTCGCAGTGGGATATCCTTCTTATGTATTTTTGGGGTTCCATAGATCTGGTGGGTGATACTGGCTGTGGGTGTCAGGAGCTGGTATGCATCCTTTGTTATTTTTTTGCTTTCTAATAGGGGTTTGAGAAGGGCTTTTAGCATTTTTTTCTTTTCTTCTCTGGGCTTTGTTTTTATGATTTCATATGTGCTGCTGTCTGCCAACAAGGTTTCCATCTGTTTTTCATGTTTATGTGTCCATTACTACTGTGGTTCTGCCTTCATCTGATGGGAGGATTGTGATTGTTAGGTTAATTGGCATCAAAAACTGGGGATTTTAAATTGTCCTTAGGTATGACTGTGAGAGTGAATGGTTGTCTGTCTCTCTGTGTTGGCCCCGCGATGGACTGGCGATCTGTCCAGGGTGGACCCTGCCTCTCACCCAGAGATGCTGGGATAGGCTCCAGCCCCCCCGTGACCCGAAAAGGATTAAGCGGAAGAAGATGAATGAATGAAAAAGTGAGTTTGTTGCTTTTTCTTCTTCTTTTGTGATGTTGCTTTGTGGTAATTTGGCCGTTTTGAGGATTCCTGCTACTGCGTTCCGTAGTGTTATTTTTCCTCTTGTTCCTGGATTTTTTTCACATGTGAGTTCTGTTGCGAGGATGTACTCTTCATGAGGTATTTTGGTTGGTGTGATGGCGAAATTTAATCCTCTGCTCAGTACTTTTTTCTAAGTGTCCGTGAGTGTGCGTTGTGATACGTTTTTGACCCACTTATCGTTTGTTTCTGCGTTTGTTCGTCTTCTCTTGTTCTTCCTTTCCGTGAGTTTTTTAGTTTCTTTATTTGGCGGTTTTTCGTTATGGGGACTTCCTGTTCGTGTGCATGTTCTAAATGTGCTTTTATCTGCTCCTGCGTCTCCTGGTCGGTAGGGTAGTGTTCCTTGAAAATGTCCATTTCCTCCTTTATCTGGCTGTTGATTCTGTCCAGTTTGTTTGCTGTCACTCTTATCTGTTCTTTTATCAGGTCTTTCAATGCTTTATTGATAATTTTCTCTGCGTTTTTGGTTGGGATCGGATTTTTTATGTTGAGGCTTGCTGGTGTAAGATCCTCATCTCTGCAAAGGAGGTTAAAGATCAGGTGATTTCTGTAGCGTGCCCATATTTTCTCCAGTTCATGATCCAAAGGATCATGAAAAACACAAAAACACAATGGTAAAACCACACAAAAAATTAAGACAGTTATTAATACACCAGAAGGACAAAATAGAACAAAGCAAAAAATGCAGTGTAATATATGAAATATCATGCAGATCATGCAACAAAACCTACATCAGAGAAACAGGAAGCTAATTCACCACAAGGAAAAAAGAACACCAGAAGGAATGTGAGAAGGAAACACAAGGATGACTCACAAAATCACAAAAAGAAAAGGCAGAACAAGCGACATTAAAATCAGCAATATCAGATCACTGCAAAAGAAACAATCCCGTCACAGACTGGGACAACGCAAAAATCATTGGATCAGAGAGCAACAGACACGAACGCTGGATCAAGGAGGCCATAGAAATCAGGAAGCGGGGAAAAGACAGCATGAATCAGGATGAGGGGGCATTTATGCTTTCCCACACCTGGGACCACATTCTCTAGAGACCATTGGATGGCAGAGGGCAGGGCCAGCCCAGTGGCTCTGACAGTTCCTCTGGGCTGGCCCCACCTGGGAAAAACAGCTGATAAATGACGCTTCACAGCAATCAGCTGACACTTCTGATGAAGAATGCAGTGGACAGTTGAAACATGTAAAGGTAAAAACATCTCCTTTCTTTCCTTGTCTTTAATAAGAAAAACAAAAGGCTAATATAGCCTATAATTAGGAAGGGATCATGTGCCCCTGAACCCTCCCTTAGTTATGCTGCTAATAGGTTTAGACAGCTGGGCGACCTCCAACAATGCTTTGAGCTTCACTCCTTTCTTCACTCTCAATGAAATATTTTTGCTGGTCATTAACATCTGTTTGTTCTCTCCCATAGATTGAGTCCCCATCATGCTGTTTGCTCTCTACATGTCTGTTCTTTTCATCTTCTCTATCCCCTCACCCCCTCAGCCAGTCACAGCAGATGACTGTGCTTCATTGAGCCTGGTTCTACTGGAGGTTTCTTCCTGCTAAAAGGGAGTTTTTCCTCTCCACAGTCGCCAAGTGCCGCTCACCGGGGATCGCCTGGTTGCTGGGGTCTTTCTGCAATTGTGGGGGTTTCCCCTACAGTTTGACAGTGCATCCAGAAAGTATTCACAGCCCTTCACTTTTTCCACATTTTGTTGTGTTACAGCCTTATTCAAAATGGGATTAAATTCATTTTTTTCTTCAAAATTCTACACACGATACCCCACAATGACGACGTGAAAAAAGTTTTTTTGAGATTTTTGCAAATTTATTAAAAATAAAAAACCAAGAAATCACATGTACAGAAGTATTCACAGCCTTTGCCATGAAGCTCACAATTGAGCTCTGGTGCATCCTGTTTCCACTGATCATCCTTGAGATGTTTCTACAACTTAACTGGAGTCCACCTGTGGTAAATTCAGTTGATTGGACATGATTTGGAAAGGCACAGTGTAGACCTCTGAGACAGGATTGTCTCGAGGTACAAATCTGGGGAAGGGTATAGAAAAATTTCTGCTGCTTTGAAGGTCCCAATGAGCACAGTGGCCTCCATCATCCGTAAATGGAAGAAGCTCAGAACCCTTCCTAGAGCTGGCCAGCCATCTAAACTGAGTAATCAGGGGAGAAGGGCCTTAGTCAGGAAGGTGACCAAGAACCCAATGGTCACTCTGTCAGAGCTCCAGCGTTGCTCTGTGAAGAGAAGAGAACCTTCCAGAAGGACAACCATCTCTGCAGTAATTCACCAATCAGGCCTGTATGGTAGAGTGGCCAAAAGGAAGCCACTCCTTAGTAAAAGGCACATGGCAGCCCACCTGGAGTTTGCCAAAAGGCACCTGAAGGACTCTCATACCATGAGAAACAAAATTCTCTGGTCTGATCAGACAAAGATGGAACTCTTTGGCGTGAATGTCAGGAGATATGTTTGGAGGAAACCAGGCACCGTTCATAACCACACCAATGGTGGTGGCAGCATCATGCTGTGGGAATGTTTTTCAGCGGCAGGAACTGGGAGACTAGTCAGGATAGAGGGAAAGATGAATGCAGCAATGTACAGAGACATCCTGGATGAAAACCTGCTCCAGAGCTCTCTTGACCTCAGACTGGGGTGACGGTTCATCTTTCAGCAGGACAACAACCCTAAGCAGACAGACAAGATATCAAAGGAGTGGCTTCAGGACAACTCTGTGAATGTCCTTGAGTGGCCCAGCCAGAGCCCAGACTTGAATCCAATTGAACATCTCTGCAGAGATCTGAAAATGGCTGTGCATCGACGCTTCCCATCCAACCCAGTGGAGCTTGAGAGGTGCTGCAAAGAGGAATGGGTGAAACTGCCCAAAGATAGGTGTGCCAAACTGGTAGCCATCATATTCAAAAAAACTTGAGGCTGGAATTGCTGCCAAAGGTGCAGCAACCAAGTATGGAGCAAAGGCTGTGAAAACTTATGTACATGTGATTTCTTAGTTTTTTATTTTTAATACATTTGCAAAAATTAAAAAAAAAAAAACAACTTTTTTCACATTGTCATTATGGGATATTGTGTGTAGAATTTTGAGGAAAAAAATGAATTTAACCCCCTTTGGAATAAAGCTGGAACATAACAAAATGTGGAAAAAGTGAAGCGCTGTGAAGACTTTCCAGATGCACTGTATGAGATGACTGTTGTTGTGAAATGGTGCTATACAGTGGGGCAAAAAAGTATTTAGTCAGCCACCGATTGTGCAAGTTCTCCCACTTAAAAGATGAGAGAGGTCTCCAATTTTCATCATAGGTATACCTCAACTATGAGAGACAAAATGAGAAAAAAAAAATCCAGAAAATCACACTGAAGGATTTTTAATGAATTAATTGGTAAATTCCTCAGTAAAATAAGTATTTGGTCACCTACAAACAAGCAAGATTTCTGGCTCTCACAGACCTGTAACTTCTTCTTTAAGAGGCTCCTCTGTCCTCCACTCGTTACCTGTATTAATGGCACCTGTTTGAACTCGTTATCAGTATAAAAGACACCTGTCCACAACCTCAAACAGTCAGACTCCAAACTCCATTATGGCCAAGACCAAAGAGCTGTCAAAGGACACCAAAAACAAAATTATAGACCTGCACCAGGCTGGGAAGACTGAATCTGCAATAGGTAAGCAGCTTGGTGTGAAGAAATCAACTGTGGGAGCAATTATTAGAAAATGGAAGACATACAAGACCACTGATAATCTCCCGCCATCTGGGGCTCCACGCAAGATCTCACCCCGTGGGGTCAAAATGATCACGAGAACGGTGAGCAAAAATCCCAGAACCACACGGGAGGACCTAGTGAATGACCTGCAGAAAGCTGGGACCAAAGTAACAAAGGCTACATCAGTAACACACTACGCCGCCAGGGACTCAAATCCTGCAGTGCCAGACGTGTCCCCCTGCTTAAGCCAGTACATGTCCAGGCCCGTCTGAAGTTTGCTAGAGAGCATTTGGATGATCCAGAAGAGGATTGGGAGAATGTCATATGGTCAGATGAAACCAAAATAGAACTTTTTGGTAAAAACTCAACTTGTCGTGTTTGGAGGAGAAAGAACACCATACCTACTGTGAAGCATGGGGGTGAAAACATTATACTTTGGGGCTGTTTTTCTGCAAAGGGACCAGGACGACTGATCCGTGTAAAGGAAAGAATGAATGGGGCCATGTATCGTGAGATTTTGAGTGAAAACCTCCTTCCATCAGCAAGGGCATTGAAGATGAAACGTGGCTGGGTCTTTCAGCATGACAATGATCCCAAACACACTGCCTGGGAAACAAAGGAGTGGCTTCGTAAGAAGCATTTCAAGGTCCTGGAGTGGCCTAGCCAGTCTCCAGATCTCAACCCCATAGAAAATCTTTGGAGGGAGTTGAAAGTCCGTGTTGCCCAGCGACAGCCCCAAAACATCACTGCTCTAGAGGAGATCTGCATGGAGGAATGGGCCAAAATACCAGCAACAGTGTGTGAAAACCTTGTGAAGACTTACAGAAAACGTTTGACCTCTGTCATTGCCAACAAAGGGTATATAACAAAGTATTGAGATGAACTTTTGTTATTGACCAAATACTTATTTTACCGAGGAATTTACCAATTAATTCATTAAAAATCCTTCAATGTGATTTTCTGGATTTTTTTTTTCCTCATTTTGTCTCTCATAGTTGAGGTATACCTATGATGAAAATTGGAGACCTCTCTCATCTTTTAAGTGGGAGAACTTGCACAATTGGTGGCTGACTAAATACTTTTTTTCTCCACTGTATGAATAAAGTTGAATTGAACTGAATAGATTCTGTGTATTTTGGGATTTTTTAATGAAAACTGTGGGACTTATTCTGCATCAGAAACATGGTGGAGGATCAGGAGTGATAAACTGAAGAACAGAGATGGACGAAACGTACAGGAAATAAAAACACACACAGACATGAAGTGACAGTTTCCTGTTTCCTGGATCAGGACTGGACCATAACTGGTCAGGACTTACTCTTGACCCCCTTCTTTCCCTTCCGTTCCTTCCGGTACTGCTCCTTGAGCTGGGCGATCAGACTCTGGTCCACGTCCCAGGACAGATCCCCCAGTGGAGACTCCTTCTCTGTGGGGATACACAGGGGTCAGAGAGTGGCACCTCCACCGAGGTTCTCCTCCACACATCACTGCCGCCACCATCAGTCAGGACATATCAGACCACCACACACTACAGGAACCTTTTTAGCACAGGAACTTTCTTATTTGCAACAGGATGAAGAATGGTCAGACGAGTCTCAGAATTAAACTTTCTAGTAAACCAGTGACTTCTTTCTTAGAAATCTGAAACCTTTTCCTGATAAATCTGAAACTTTTCATCGTAATCTTGCAATTTTTTTCTTACAATTTTTTTTATTTAACCTTTATTTATACAGTTTGGGATCAATAAAGTGCATCTATCTACAGGGTAGTTCCACTGACAGGCAACCTCTCTTTTTCAAGGATGCCCTGTTCACACCCACACAGTTACACATTCACACCAGGAAGCTGCCCAGTACAACCAGCCTGGACTGTGGCCACTGAGCAGCTCCACTATGGTGCCTTGCTCAAGGGCACCACAGTGCAAACACAGGGTGGGGCAAACACTGCTCTGTTATCAGTCTGACCCAGATCTGATCCTGCCGGTCCAGAGATCAAACCCGCGACCCTCCGCTCACCACATTCCACACATCCCAGCCCAGCCCACAAATCTGCATTTTTTTTTTCTTGTAAAATTGCTTTTTTCTGTAAATTTTCAACTTTTTTCTCAAAAATTTGCAACTTTTTTCCTGTAAGTTTTCATCTTTTTTCTTAAAAATTGTGAAATTTTTTTCTCAAAAACTTACACTTTTTTCTTGAAAATGTGCTGATTTTTCCTGTAAATTTTCATCTGTTTTCTCACAATTTTGTGACCTTTTTTGTAAAAAAAGAAAAAAATTTTGAGAAAATTCTCACAAATTTTGCCTGTAAATTGTCACGTTTTTTCTTGTAGATTTGCAGCTTTTTCCTCAGAAATGTGTTACTTTTCCCCTATAAATTCTTATCTTTTTTCTCTACAACTTTTTTCTTGTAAATTTGCAAATTTTTTCTCATAAATTTGTGACTTGTTCTATGCAAATTTGCAACTTTTCTTATAAATCTGCAGCTTATTTCTCCTCAAAAAAAGTGTTTTTTTTTCTAAAAATATTCAACTTTTTTCTTGTAAATTTGCGACTGTCATCTGGATTCTGGTTAAATGTTTATTCTGTGTAATTCAACTGTAATTTGTGACTTTTTATTTTTAAATTGTCACCCTTTATCATATCTTTGCACCTTTGTTCTTGCATATTTCTATCTAATTTACATTTAAACATTTTGTTAATACTGGCGTTTTAATGGCAGCAGACTGCAGCTCCTGATTCTGTACAGTAGGGGGCGCTGTTGGACAGTTACAGGTCAGACAGGACATAAAGGAACAGACGAAGAACTGATGAGTTAAAAAAGATTAAAAACATGAATTTTCTTTAATTTTCGTGTGTTTTGGTAATTGAATGAACAAAAGTAAAAAAAAATCTGTCATATTCACTCATATTTGAGGCCTTTTATGATTATGACTCACACAATGTTTTATAATTCAATCTTTAGACATTTTTATGACATAAAAAGGCACATCCATCCATCCATCTTCTTCCGCTTAATCCTTTTCGGGTCGTGGGGGGGCTGGAGCCTATCCCAGCATCATGCCATTTAACCTAGCATGCATGTTTTTGGCCTATGGGAGGAAAAAGGCACATTTATTAGAAAAAGATGAAAATCTGCAAGGAAAAAAAAACTCACAAAAATGTGAAAATTTATAAGGAAAAACTAAAGTAAATGAAGGGGAGAATTATCAGAATTAATGAGGAATAACCACAGTAAGAAGGTCACATGATCGATCCCACCCCAGACCATCGGCGACCCTTGTGTGTGGAGTTTGCATGTTCTCTCCGTGTCTGCGTGGGTTTACCCCCGGTACTCTGGTTTCCTCCCACAGGCCAAAGACATGCAGGTGAGGTTAACTGGAGAGTCTGAAGTGGCCCTAGGTGTGAATGTGTGTGTGACTGGTGACGGGATTGGTGCCTCATCCATCCAGGTATCCTGGTGGATGCCGTGAATTTCCCTCTGGGATTAGTAAACCATAACAAAAAAAGAATAAGTAAAGAATAAACTGTAAAAAAACTGAAGAAATTGCAAAAAATATCATAAATTTATGATAAAAACAATAAAAAAGTTGAGAAAATGACAGAAAGTGATGAGGTAAAAAATGAGAATTTGTGGGCTTAATACAGGAGAATTTATGAGGGAAAAGCTGAAGGTTTACAAGAAAAAAACCCAACAGAAATCTGAATATTTATAAGGGAAAACTATCCACCTTATTCCTGGGGGCGCCGCTGCAGGAACGATGATGGGCGGAGCTTCCGGTTTCAGCTGACCTAGTGTTAAATCAGTCAGAGTGGAGCAGCAGGGGCATTTAAAATAGCGTTTTTAAAAGTGTCTCAAATTCATTTTAATGTCTAGTCCACATACGTGTTTTGCACTCAGGCGGCAGCTAATTTCAGCTCTTGTAGTTTTTGTATTTTTGAGTGTTTTTGCGTAGTTCTGGTTCTTGCTGCTGTTGGTGGTGTGAGGTTCCTCACAGATCAGCTCAGCTAAACCTGCGGCTTCAACAGCGACGCGTAGATCAGGCACTGAAACTAAAGGACTGTTGGTGTGATCGGTGGTCCAGACACAGCAGCACCAGCTAGGTTTTCTCTGGTATGAATGTCACAGATGTGACGTTTTACCCTGAATTTAAAACGCCCAAACATGGCGTTGTGGTTCTTTGCGGCTCTGACTAGACTCTACGTCTGCTCTGAGGTCAATTTGATTACGTCCAACATGTTTTAACAAAATGCAGGTGACTTTATTGTGGTGGAGACACTGATTTATCTCAGAGCTTTTATTTGTTCACAGCATTAGCATCTTAGCAGCGGCGCTAACTAGCGGAGCTACAGTCTGCCAGGCCGCTTTTTAAGCTCATCTTCCATCCCTCGACAGTCGTGGGAAGTGCTATGATTATATTACTGTTCTGAGGTGCAAAAGGCCGCGTTCCCACATATTTGATGCCAAAGTCATTGTTTTTTAACAAGGAAAAGTGTCCCGTTTCAGTGACAACCACACGTTCTAAACTAGTACCGGAAGTTGCGCCCATAATTCACACAAGGCATCATGGGGGCTGGGAATAAGGTGGATAGGAATTAAAGGGGGAAATTACCTAAATTAATTAGAAAAAGAAAAGAATAAACTGTCAAAAACATAATAAAAAAAAACAAACAGCAAATTTATAAGAAAAATTGAACAGAGGAAAAAAAGTCTGTGGGATAAAAATGAAATTTTATTTGAAAAAAGCAACTTCTACAAGAAAAAAAATCACAAAAGCAGAAAAAATTGAAAATATTAAAGTTACTGAGAAAAAAAGAAATGTTTTAGGGAAAAAAAAGCCAAATATAAATTAAAAAGTCAAATAATTCTTCAACAATTTTCTGATCAGAATTCTTATTATTGTTTAAGTTTTTAATTTTACTTTTCCGAGTCACATGATCAGATCAGAGATGAGAGTTGGCTCCCAGTCACCACGGTAACGGGGGCTGAAAGCATTGTGGTTGCCCGCGGCGACGCTATGATGGATGGAAGCAGCGGTGGCGTGGGTTTGAGTGAGGAACGAAGACAGAGGAGTTTTATAACAGAGACGGTGGCGTCCAACCTGCAGCTCCGCCGACACTAACGGTACGGTCCGGCTGCTCCGAAAAGAGGAAAGAAGAAGTACATTGACAAGAAAAAATATTTTAAAAATTATGATTAAAAAACAGCAAATTTATCAGAAAAAAATATTTAAAAACTATGATTAAAAATAGTACATTTATAAGAAAAATATTTTTAAATTATAATTTAAAAAATTAGGAAAGCTATAAGAAAAAAATATTTTTTAAAAATCAAGATTAAAAAAATATTAAAAATGTAGTTAAAAAAAGAAAATTTATAAGAAAAAATATTTAAAAATTATAAATAAAAAATTTATAAGAAAAATTATTTTAAAAAAATTATGAGGAAAGGCAAATTTATGAGAAAAAACTCCAAAATGTCATAATACAAAATCTCCAAAATTTGTCAAAAATTTACAGGGAAAAGGAAAAAAATTTTAAGACGCAAAGTTACATTAAAAATTCAAATTTGTGAGAAAAGGTGTGAATAAAAAAAATTTATTTACAATTAAAACAGTAAATATATAAGAAAAAAAAGTCTCAATATGAAGATTTTATAAGAAAATGTTACAAACAGAGAAAAAAAAACCCAAAATCTGCTAATTTATAAGAAAAAAATGTTTAGTAAAAGTTAATTAAAAGGGACAACCCAAATTAATTAATGAGAAAAAAATTGTAAATCTACAAGAAAATATTTTAAAGATGTTCGATTAAAAAAATAGCAAAGTTAAAAGAAAAAATTATTAGAGAAAATATAAATTTACGAGGAAAAAAAAATCCAAATTCTGTAAAAAATAATCCCCAAAATCTGAAAATTTATAATAGAAAAACTCCCAAATTACCGTGAAATTGGTCAAAAATGAATAGAAATAAAAGGCAAAACTAATTTTAAAATACAAATTTATATCAAAAATAAAAATTCTTGTGAAAAGTTATGAATAACTCCCAAAACTACAATTAAAATAGTAAATATAAAAAAGTCCCAAATTAAAGAATTTATGATTAAAAGGGCGGCGCGGTGGAGCAGTGGTTAGCACTGCGGCAGCACAGCAACTCACCCTTGGCCGGAGGATCCTGGGTTCGATCCCAGCCCCCGACCAACAGTGATCTGTGTGGAGTTTGCATGTTCTCCCCGTGTCTGCATGGGTTTACTCCGGGATTTCTCCAGTTTCCTCCCACAGGCCGAAAACATGCAGGTTAGGTTAATTGGCATCAAACTGGGGATTCTAAATTGTCCTTAGGTATGACAGAGTGAATGGTTGTCTGTCTCTCTGTGTTGGCCCTGTGATGGACTGGCGATCTGTCCAGGGTGGACCCTGCCTCTCGCCCAAAGATGCTGGGATAGGCTCCAGCCCCCCCACCACCCAAAAAGGATTAAGCAGAAGAAGATGGATGGATGGATGATTAAGAGTTGCAAATTTATGATGACAATGTTGCAAATGTACAAGAAAAAAAACACAAAAATCTGCAAGTTTATAAGAAAATCAACAGTAAATTAAAGGGAGTTAATTGATGAGGAAAAAAGTTTTAGATTTTTGTAGAAAAAAGGCAAACTTAAAGAAAAAAATGGAAATAAACAAATTTATGATTAAAATATGCAAATTTATCAGAATTCAGAATCAGAATATTCTAAATTAAAAATCTGTCCCGTTACGACCATGAACACACCAGGCTTTCCTCTTTTTAGTTTCATTTTACAGTTGACATGTTTGGTCATCGCCGCTGCTGAGAATCAAAGCTCGCTGAAGCCCTCGTTTCTCCTCCGTCAGCTCTGACTCAGCTCTGCTCTCAACCATCTGCGCTGCGAACCGATGAATCACTGACGCGTGGGAGATCTTCTCCGTCTTCACACCGTCGAGTCCAAATCTGTCGCTAGGCAACCAGAGAGGTCAGCAGCTGGGGCTTTTATTTTGAAAGGATGTCTTCAGCGAGGCCGGTGGCGGTTTGGAGTGTGTCAGTGGAGCGGTGGGTAGCACCGTGGCCTCACAGCGAGAAGGTCTCTGCTGGCTTTGAACCCAAAACCTTCTCGTGTGGAGTTAGCATGCTCTCCACGGGTACTCAGCTTTCCCCCCACAGTGCAAAGATGTGCTGGTGAAGTGAACTGGCATCATGTGGGGATAGAGTGTCCTCAGGTGTGAACGGCTGTCTGTCCGTCCAAACAATCTGGACATCTAAATTTGAAATTTATTTCCTGTACATTTTCTTCTTTTTTTCCTCATAAATTTTAAACTTTTTTCTTTAAAAAATTCTAGCTTTTTTTTTCTCTTGTAAATCTTCATTTTTTTCCCCCTCAGAAATGTACAAAATGTTTTCTTATAAATCTGGAATTTTTTTTCCTGCAAATTTTCGTTTTTTTGCTCAGAAGTTTGTGACTTCTTTCTCATAAATTTGCAGTTTATTTCACGAAAATTTTCTTCTTTTTTTTCTCATAAATTTTAAACCTTTTTCCTTAAATATCTGTGACTTTTTTCTCCTAAATTTGCAAATTTATCTCTTATAAATTTGGAATTTTTCCTGTAAATTTTCAGCTTTTTGCTCAAAAAATCATGACTTTTTTCTTCTAAATGTTCTTTTTTTTCTCATAAATTTAAAATGTTTCTTATAAATTTGGATTTTTTTTTTCGGTAAATTTTCAACTTTTTCCTCAAAAATTTGTTACTTTTTTCCTCATAAATTTTCAATTTTTTGTCATAAATTTACAATTTTTTTCCTCATAAATTTGTAAAAAATTTTCCTGTAAATTTGTGGCTTTTTTCTCAAAAATTTGTGACATTATTCTCATAAAATTGCTATATTTTTCCTGTACATTTTCACCTTTTTTCCTCATAAATTTGTGACATTTTTCTCAAATATTTGCAACTTTTTTCCTATAAATTTTCAACTTCTTCTTCCTCATAAATTTTCAGCATTTTTTAACAGATTTGTTACTTTGGTCTCAAAAACTTAAAAATTTGTAACTTCTTAAATAAATTTGCAACTTTTTTCTCATAAATTTGTGACTTTTTTCTGTACATTTTCAACTTTTTCCTCAAATTTGAGACTTTTTTTCAAAAATTTGCAACTTTTTTCCTTTGTAATTTTATTTGTAAAAATGTGTCACTTTTTTCTTATGAATTTGCAATTTTTTAATGCAAATTTGTGGCTTTTTTCTTTTTTTTGTGGCTTTTTTCTCAAAAACTCCTCAAAAATTTGCATCTTTTTTACTGTAAATTTTCAACTTTTTTCTAATAAAAAGAGACTTTTTGATTCTATATGGTTCTCTTTTTTTTGGAGACTCAACCGTGTCCTGGTTCTCTCTAAACAGGAACTATAGCTGACAGTTCTAGGTATTGAAACAGTTCCCGTGGTGGGAACACGGCTCGGTCAACTCACCCCACTCCCCGCCGCCGTCCTCGCTGCTCTTGGACTCGGGGGACCCGTCCAGCTCATCGGCGGCAGTCAGGAAGTCGAAGCCCTTCAGGGCCTCCTCGGCGTCGGGGTCGTCGCTGAGGTCGGACGATGTGGACGAGGACAAGGAGGACGGAGATGACGACTGCGTCTTCCTTACCATCTGACCGCAGGGAGGAAAAAAACAGCCCGGAGACGGGAATTTATCAGGGAGAAAGTTGGTCATTTATGAGGAAAAAGCTGCAAAAAGTTCTTAGAAATCAGATGGAAATTTACTGGAAAAATCTTGCAAATTTGCTGAAAAACCTTCAGCAAGTTTAGCAGGAAGGAGATGCAAATTTATAGGGAAAAGGTTGGAAATTCACACTGAAAAAAAGGTGCAAACTTGCAACAAGAAATTGCAAATTTATGCAGAAACATTCAAATTTATGGGGAATAATTTGCTAATTTATGTAGTAAAAGTTGTAATATTATGTGGGGGAAAAATAGCAAATTTATAAGGAAATAGACGCAAATTTGCCAGGAAAAAAAGTAATTTATGAAGAAAGACATGCACATTTTTGTGGGAAAAATAATGCTAATATATTGGTAAAACTTGCAAAATTATAACCAAAAGATCCACATTTACCAGGAGAAAATAGCTAATTTATGAGGGAAAAAATAACAAATTTATGACAAAAAAGTTGAGAATTTCTGGGAAAAATTAGCAAATTTACAACAAAAAAGACACAAATTTACAGGAAAAAAATATGAAAATTATTAGCAAAAATTAGAAAAGTTATGGGGGAAAAATGCAAATTTTACAGTCAATAAAAGTGTAAAGTTACTGGAAAAAGTTGCAAATTTATATGGAAAATTTGATATATTTATGGGGAAAAAGTTGCAAATTTATGCGGGGAAAAATAGCAGATTTATGTTGAAAATTTGCTACATTTATGGAGAAAAAGCTACAAATTTATGAGAGAAAAACAGCAAACTTATGTGGAAAAATCTGCTATATTTATGGGGAAAAATTGTAAATTTACTGGGAAAAAAATCCAATTTGTGTGGAAAATTTGCTATATTTATTGGGAAAAATTTGCACATTTACGAGGGAAAAAACTGCAAAATATGTGGAAAATTTGCTATATTTATGGAGAAAAAGTTGCAAATTTATGAGAGAAAAACAGCAAACTTATGTGGAAAAATCTGCTATATTTATGGGGAAAAAAATGCAGATTTACTGGAAAAAATATCCAATTTATGTGGAAAATTTGCTATATTTATTGGGAAAAATTTGCACATTTATGAAGGAAAAAAATTGCAAAATATGTGGAAAATTTGCTATATTTATGGAGAAAAAGCTGCAAATTTATGAGAGTAAAAACAGCAAATTTATGTGGAATATTTACAATATTTATGGGGAATAATTAGCAAATTTATGAGGAAAAAAACAGCAAACGTGGAAAAATCTGCTATATTTATGGGGAAAGTTGCAAATTTACTGGAAAAAACTGCAAATTCATGTGGAAATCTTGCTATATTTATGGAGAAAATTTAGACATTTATGGGGAAAAATTTGCAAATTTGTGAAGGAAAAACACTAACAATTTTTTTTTAAAACTGCATTTATATGAAGGAAAATTTGCATATCTTTCCAGGAGAAAAGCATAACTTAGTGACGTTAACGGGACATTTTTGGTCTTACAGCAGCCAGGTCCAGGATGGTTTTTCCTTCACTGTCGTCGTCGTCGTCGTCGTCGCTGAACTCTGCCGCCGCGTTCTCAATCAGTTTAAAGGCCTCCAACACGGCGGCCGAGTCCGACATTTCTGATTTACTGGACAACAATAAAGTAAATCAAAATATTTGTTATTCTGATGTTTCTGTTCACTTCTAAAACTGCTGAGTCAGCAACTTCTACTGTGGGAAAAAGATGTTTTTCATGAATTTTTTTTGTCCAAATCCCAAACTGGATTTAAACCTTAAAATGAAGGTAAAACAGATCCAAGGAAAATGATGGAAATTATGTGAAAAATTTACAAATTACAAGAGGAAAGGTCATAAATCTATGCAAACCCCCCCACAAATTTATGAGAATAAAGTTGCTCATTTATGAGGAAAAAAAGGAAAATTTACGAAGAAAGAAATTGAAAGTTTCAAGAAAAAGTTTGCAGAAAACCTATAAATTTACATGAAAAATTCCAGATTTACAAGGAAAAAAGTCCAAAATTTATGAGAACAAAAGCTGTAAATTTACAGGAAAGAAGTCATAACTTTGAAAGAAAAAGTCACAAATCCATGAGAAACAGTTTCTGATTTCTGAGGAAAAAAAAGAAGCAATGAGAAGTCGCAAGTTCACAAGAAGTAATTTGAAACTTTATGAGGAAATAATTTATGGGGAAAAGTGCTGCTAATATACAGGAAAACCAACACATCCATCCATCCATCCTCTACCACTTTTCCGGAGGTCCGGGTCTCAGAGGCAGCAGTTCAAGCAGAGAAGTCCAGACTTCCCTCTGCTGGGCCACCTGCTCCAGCTTTTCAGAGAGGATACCAAGGTGTTCCCAGACCAGCTGAGAGACGTAGTCTCTCCAGCGAGTCCTGGGTCTGCCCCTGGGTCTCCTCCCAGTGGGACGTGCCTGAAACACCTCAAGTGGGAGGCGTCCAGGAGGCATCCTGATCAGATACCCATACCACCTCAACTGACTCCTTTCAATGTGGAGGAGCAGCGGTTCTACTCTGAGCCTCTCCCGGATGACTGAGCTCCTCACCCTATCTCTGAGGGTGAGTCCAGCAATCCTACGGAGAAAGCTCATTTCAGCCGCTTGTATCCGCGATCTTGTTCTTTCGGTCATTACCCAAAGCTCATGACCATAGGTGAGGGTAGGAACGTAGATTGACTGGTATATTGACAGCTTTGCTTTAGAGCTCAGCTCCCTCTTCAACACAACAGACCGGTACAACGTCCGCATCACTGCAGATGCTGCTCCGATCCATCTGTCAATCTCTCGCTCCATCCTCTCCTCACTCATGAATGAGACCCCGAGATACTTAAACGCCTTCACTTGGGGCAGGAGCTTGTCCCCAACCCGGAGAGGACAATAAACATTTTTCCTTCTGAGGACCATGGACTCGGACGTGGAGGTGCTGATTCTCATCCCAGCCGCTTCACACTCAGCAGCAAACCTTCCCAGCAAGGCCTATATCTTATATATTGGCCGATGAAGCCAACAGGACATCATCATCTGCAAACAGCAGAGATGAGATCCTGCGGTCACCGAGCATGACACCCTCCAATCCTTGGCTGCGCCTAGAAATCCTGTTCATAAAAATTGTGAACAGGATCAGTGACAAAGGGCAGCCCTGGCGGAGTCCAACTCTCACTGGAAACGAATTTGACTGGGTGTTGGAAATACGAACCAAACTCTTGCAACAGTCGTATAGAGACTGGATAGCTCGTATCAATGAGCCCGATACCCCATACTCCTGCAGCACCCCCCACAAGAGACCACAGGGGACGCGGTCGAATGCTTTCGCCAATTCCACAACCGGTCCAAAATGTGGACGGGTTGGGCAAACTCCCACGAACCCTCAAGGATTCTCGAGAGGGTAAAGAGTTGATCCGATGTGCCACGGCCAGGACGAAAACCACATTGCTCCTTCTGAATCCGAGGTTCGACCAGCGGCTGGACTCTCTTCTGCACTACCCTGGCATAGACCTTCCCAGGAAGGCTGAGGAATGTGATCCCTCTAAAGTTGGAACACACCCTCTGGTCCCCCTTCTTGAAGAGAGGAACCACCATCCCGGTTTACTATGCCAAAGGAACTGCCCCCGACCTCCACGCAATGTTGCAGAGGCGTGTCAACCATGACAGCCCTACAACATCCAGGGCCTTGAGGTACTCAGGGCAAAGTGTTTTTGGATGAGTTTTTTAATTACTCTGGCGACCTCAGTCCCTGTGCTGGGCAAGTCGTCCCCCTCGTCCACAAGCCCTGCCTCCTCTGTGGAAGGCATGACAGTGGGATTGAGGAGATCCTCGAAGTATTCCTTCCACCATCCAACGATATCCCCAGTCAAAGTCAGCAGTGCCCCATCCGCACCATACACAGTGTGGACAGGGAGCTGCTTCCCCCTCCTGAGTCACCGGACAGTTTGCCAGAATCTCTTCTAGGCCGACCAAAAGTCTTGTTCCATGGCCTCATCGAACTCCTCCCACATCCGAGTTTTTTCTTCAGCAACCACCCAAGCTGCACTCCGCTTGGCCTGCCAGTACACCTCAGCTGCTTCAGGAGTCCCACAAGCCAACCAAGCTTGATAGGACTCCTTCAGCTTATTGGCCCCCCTCACCACTGGTGTCCACCACTTGGTTTAGGGGTTGCCACCACGAGATGCACCGATGACCTTGCGGCTGCAGCTCTGGGCTGCCGCTTCAACAATGGAGTTTAGAACATGGCCCATTCAGACTCCATGTCTCCAGGCTCCCTCGGAATGTCACTGAAGTTCTTCCGGAGGTAGGAGTTGAAGACCTCCCGGACAGGGGCCTCAGCCAGACATTCCCAGCAAACTGTCACTATACGTTTGGGTCGACCAGGTCTGAATGGTGTCAGACCCTGCCATCGGAAACACAGGGAAACATGGCACAAATTTATAGGGAAACATGCTGCTAATTTACGGTAAGAAGTGCTGCTAATTTACAGGAAACATTCACCTAATTTACAGGAACTAAATCCCTAACTTACGGAGGGGAAAAGTCACAAATTTAGGAGAAAAAAGCTCAAACTGTATGAAAAAATTGCAAATAAATAAAGGAAAAAAGTCACTATGTTGGGTTCACAAAGTCATAAATTAATGAGAAAAAGTCACAAGTTTATAACAGATGGTTGCAATTTGTTCCACTTATTTTGTCTGATATTAAAATACAAAAACAGAGTCCAGAGCTGTCCGTACCCGACCACGGCGCCGTCCTTTAGAGACGACAACTCGGTGCCGTTCACCATCGGCTCGGTCTTCTTCTCTGGTGGTTTTTTAGCAGAGTCGGAGGTGAGGCCAAGTAGACACTGGACCCGCTGGGACTTCACGTCCAAGATGGCGTCCGTGTATCCCACTTCCTGGAGGTACCTGCACCACAGGGATAGGGGACGGAGAGTTCAGAACAACTTTAATGTTTCTGACCCTAAAAACACAAAACTGGCAACCCACCAGGAAAACATGAGAAACTGAGTCAAAAATCTGCAATAAAGTCATAAATTTAAATTAGTAAATTAGTTATTTTCAAGTAAAAAAAAAATGCAAATTTAAAGGGGATAAAAGTGATACATTTGCAAAGATAAAAATTCACAATTTATGTGAAAATTTTTGGCATATTTGGAAAAAAGTTTAAAAATTGTAAGGAAAGAAGTGATAAATTTACATTTAAAAAGATGCAAATTTCTAAGAAAAAAAAACTGTTATTAATTTGCAAAAAAGTACCTCATTTTCTAGTTAGAAATTTGCACATTTATGAGGGGAAAAGTGGTAAATGTAGAAAGATAAAAATTCACAATTTATGAGAAAAAAGTTTTGTAACTTATAAGGAAAAAAGTCACACATTAATGAGAAAAAATATGCGAAGTTAAAAGAAAACCTCCAAATATGCAAGAAATTAAAAAAGTCAGAAATTTACAAAGGAAAAAAAAAATTCACAAATTTGTGAAGAAAAATTGCAAGTTTATTAAAAAAAACTGTTCCTAACGTACACAAAAGTAACTCATTTTCAAGTTAAAAAAGTTCCAAATTTGCAAGAAAAAAGTCACCAGTTTTGGAGAAAGTTGGTGCAAACTGATGAGGAAAAAATTGTGCAAATATGAGAAAAAAAAAACTGATAGAAAACCCACACACCGACAAAAAAAAGTCACACATTAATGAGAAAAAATATGCAAAGTAAAACAAAATGCAAATATGCAAGAAATTGAAACAAAAAGCCAGAAATTTACAAAGAAAAAAGTCACAAATTTATGAGAAAAAAAGTGCAAACTTGTAAGAAAAACAGTTCCTACTTTACAAAAAATTAACTCATTTTCAAGAAAAAAGTCACCAGTTTTGGAGAAAGTTGGTGCAAACTGATGAGGAAAAAAGTTCTCTTTTTTGGGGGGGGGGGGGCTGAAAAGTTCATAGTGGCCAAATGTGACCAAATGTGGTTTAATTTTCAACCACAGGGATCGAAGCACTGCATCACCGATGGACGAAGAGTGAGGACCGAAGGGGAGACGACGGTGAAAAATAAACCACATTTGGTCACATTTGACCACTATGAACTTTTCAGCCCGTACTAAGAAAAACTCTCAGAATCACAAGAAAAAAGGTGCAAATTTACTAGAAAAAAAGCAGATTTACAAGAAATAACCTACAAATTTATAAGGAAAAAAGTCCTCAAATGATGAGAAAATAGCTGCAAATTTACAAGAAAAAAGTCACAAATTGTGTGGAAATAAAAAGTGCAATTTCATAAAGAAAAAAAAAATGAAAATATGCAAGAACCTGAAAGAAAAAGCCAGACATTTACAAAGAAAAAGATACAGAATTACAAGAAAAAAGGTTCAAATGTGCAAGAAATTCTCCACAAACTCACAAGAAAAAAAAGGCACAAATTAATAAGAAAAACTTGTATAACTGCAAGAAAAAAGTCCCAACTTTATGAAAAAGCAACAAATTTACAAGGAAAAAATTGAGGGAAAAAAGGTTTAAATTTAAGGGAAAAAAATGCAAATAAGCAAAAAATTTACAAGGAAAAAGTAAAAAAAAAAAGTCAAGAAAAAAAGTCAAAACTTGCAAATTTAAGAGTAAAGAAAAAAAATCATCAATTTGTGGGAAAAAAAAGTGATAATTAGTGAGGATTTCAGCGTTTAGTGGTGGAGTTGATCACTTGTGTGAGATTCTCTTGTTAAGGCTAATTAAGACGGAGCTGAGGACTCCCACAGATGAAACTCCCACCTTCACTCACCCGTGCAGAGTTAAAGCAGCCGTCCAACCAGGACTAAAGCAGTGAAACAGTGAAGACGGAGGACAGCTCTGAGCAGAAAAAAGCTGCAAATTTAAGAGAAAAAAGTTGCAACATTACAAAAAAAAGTTGCAAAAATTACCTGAAAAAGTTGCAAATTTGAAAGAAAAAAGTTGCAACATTGCAAAAAAGTTGCAAAAGTTATCTGAAAAAAAATCCAACTTTACAAGGAAAAAAGCTGCAATTTAAAAGTAAAAAGTTGCAAATTATGAGTGAAAAATGCAGCAAATTAATGATACAAATCACATATTTATGAGAAAATTTTTTTTAAAAAATCACCCCAAACAAAGAAAAAACATCTTTAAAAAGTTGCAAATTTATAAGAAAAACAACAGAAAGTCAAAATTGAAAAAGTCACAAATTAAAGAGGAAAAAAGTAAATTTACAAGAAAAAACTGACAGATTTGGAGCATGAAAA
Source organism: Pholidichthys leucotaenia (assembly GCA_020510985.1). Classification (NCBI taxonomy): domain Eukaryota; kingdom Metazoa; phylum Chordata; class Actinopteri; order Cichliformes; family Pholidichthyidae; genus Pholidichthys; species Pholidichthys leucotaenia. The sequence goes on from CM035848.1 coordinate 32,068,329, forward strand.
TGTTGCAGATTAATGAGAAAAAGTTCAAACTTAAAAGAAAGCCAGCTGGGTAAGAGAGGAGAGACGTGAGCAGTCTGAGCGTGAATAACAGTCAGTGTGTGTGTGCGTCTCCTCCTCCACGCTCCCTACAGCCTGTACCAGCCTCCGCTCTCACAGCCACACAATCAGCCATTCACAGATCGGAGAAGACCAGGAACCGCCATGAGCGACTGATGGAGAACGCTGCTGACCGACGCTAACCGCTAACCAATGCCAATATAGGAGGCGTCCAATCCAGAGCAGGGGTGGGACGACGCACGACCCCGACAGCACATAAACGTCGGACTGATGTCTGCAAGCTTACATCGGGAATACGTCTTATAAAGATCGTTTGCACTTTGCAAGATGTCAGACAGATGTTGGCATTGTAAATGTAAATTAATGAGGAAAAAAAGGTGCAAATGTATAAGAAAAAAGTTGAAAATTTACAGGAAAAAAATTGCAAATTTAGGAGGGAAAAAATGCTAATTTTCAGAAAAAAGTGTAAATTTGTGAGAAAAAGTTGCACATTTTTGAGAAAAAAAATTAGCAAATTTGATCTTAGGATCAAGTCCAGACTTTAAGTTTGTGTTTTCTGTACGCGCCCTGATTTTATTGTCGTCCTCGGTCCTCAGCCTTCATGGTCCCCATCACCAGTCCTTCTTGTTCTGTGTCTCCCTTTGGTTGTCTGTGCAACGCTCATGTGGCGTCTGAACGATAACTCTGACGAGCCACATTCTCACAGACTTTTACAACAATTTATTTTAATTTTGTTCATTTTATTCTTACCATTTTAAACCCTGGATATTTTAACTTCACTTTTATGTTATAAACCAGAGCTGGGATCTTAATAGATCCTAAATTCAGTGAGTTTTTTATGTCTGTCATGGCGCCACTTACCCTGTCAGCTGGCTGTCAAAACTGCGTCACCTTCACCAAGAAGACTGGCAAACCGGAGCAGCGTATCTCCAGTCTATACAAAATTGAGGAAGCGCAGAGACATCTGGACACTATAATTCCTGGCCAAGACCAGGGTCCATCCTCCGTTAAGGATTTTGATGATACCGTCCCTTACCGGCCTGTTGGCTCCCTTCCAGCTAAGAACTCTTCTCCTGACCCTGATGATCCGGGTTCTTGGTTAAATGACCCCGCTGTCCCTGGCTCTGGATCATCTCCACTTGCCACTGCGGTCGCCCCAGCCACCGGCCCGACGTTATCCTCCGGTGTTGCTCTAGTTACCGCCCCCTTTCCAGGTGCTTCTCAGGAGCCCCTCTGGGTCCAGTCTGGAGCTGAACCAGAGGCACCGTTCAGCTCTACACCACACCATCCAGAGCCGTGGGCTGTTGACGGTGACCGTTGGAGAAAGGGGAAGAGCTCATCCCGCTTTGCTGTGGGCACCGACAGCCCCGACCTCCAGCTCAAGAACCGTTTTAACATCCTGGATCTTGATGAGTTTCCTCCGCTGCCCAGGGACTTGGAGCCTCCACCTTTGCTTTTCACATCTCTGAGGGTACCTCGGGGAGTTTAGCTCTCAGTCCCCTCGACAAGTGAACTGGAGAGGCTCCCTTGTCCAAGAACCCACCATCGGGCAGAGCCAAATCTGACTCCAGCTCCACGGCACTCATCTGACGTATGTCGCCCACCTCCAATCTCCACCCAGAATGTATCCTCTCAACCGCCATCAGCTCCTCCTCCTACCACCCTGATCACTGGAGACTCTACGGTAAGATATGTTCGGAGAGGAGCTGCAGAGACCCCTTCTTTCCTGGTGCCAGAGTGATGGACCTCCTAGATAAGAATCTTGGCCTCCTGGGAAAGCATCCCTCAGCTAGGAATGTTGTGATCCACGTCAGATGCAACGATGTCACCAGCCAGGCCTCCGAGGTTCTGAAGCAGGACTTCACCAGTCTCCTCCGTGCACTCCAAGGCTCCGATAAGCGCATATTTATCTCCGGACTGTTGCCTCCACTAGGCCGAGGCATCGGCCGCCTTCATACATGGCGTCATGAATCCGGGTTTGGAGGCCAAACCGGATTCTGACTTATTGTTATGTTCTGCCCTAGTTTTCCTCTGACAGCTCAGGCACGCCCCCTCCTCCTGTCAAGCGCCGTCAGCTGCGCTGTCACGGGTGCTCACACACATACACACACACACACATGCACACGCTCCATTCACTCTCATTCACACGCTCTCTCACACACCGGGTGCCAATCAGTTCTGCCCACGCATTCTCACACCGGCACTCTCTTTCCTCGTTAGTTTCAGGAGTATTTGTTGGCCGCTCCAGAGGAAAGAGATTGTCGGGGCATTCGCCTCTATACGCGGCAGCTAGTTCTCCCCATATATGATCCATTACCTTCGTTGTTCTCCAGCCCGTCACTGCAAACCTGTTTATTCCGTTGGTGTTTCGGCTGGCCCTGCATCTCTACCCCATCCTCCAGACTGCACGGTTCGCTCCGGATTAGCTCCAGTCCTGTACGTGTATTTTCGCCTTTCTTTCCCGTGCTGTTTGTAGCTCTGCAGCACTAGGCTGATCGCCTTTCCCGTTTTGTGCGTAACGCAACCCTGCAGCACTAGGCTCCGTTTTCACCAGGCTGTCGAGCCTTTGGCAGGCGCTTTGTATTCCATCTTTTCCTCATTCTGTACCTTGTGGTTGAACTGAACCGTATTTTTGTGGTGAACTTAAATAAACATGGCACTCTCTACTCCTGCGATTGGGTTTTTCATTCTCTCCCTCGTGCGCCATAACACGGCGCACAGGGGTTTGTGACACATGGCTTCAGTCTGCTACTGCAGTGTATGGTTTTTCTTTTACTGACAATTTTAACCCGTTCTGGAACCGTACGGCGTTTCATTGGAGAGACGCTATACATCCGAGCACGGTGGGCGCTCGCATTTTAACAGACAATACTGTATATTTTATTCTGTTTTAACTGCTCCGTCAGCCTGACTGTTTCCTGTTGTAGGTGCATTTTACCCACAAGCTACGCTCCCCTCCCCACCACACTCCACCACCCACCGCACCAGTCCTCCCTCACCATCCACCTAGCCCATTTTCTCCATTATCTCCAGCAACAGACCACACAGGATTTGGACTGGTGGAGTAAACCATAAGAACCACGTCAAAATTAACTCAAATATCCAAAAAAAACACCTCACATACCAACCCATCAGCAATCACCATGGCACTTTTAAATGTTTGTTCCCTTCTAAATAAATCTTTTATTATTTACAATTTGATTTCAGATCATAAACTGGACTGTCTGTTTTTAACTGAGACGTAGCTGGGTACCGACGCATCAGTTGTTCTCATCGAGGCCTCTCCACCCAATTTGAACTTTTTATTTTCTACAAGGAGGGTCAGAAAGGTGGTGGAACTGCAGCGATAATCTCTGGTGATTTTAATTATAAAGAAATAACACTTAATGAGTACACCACCTCCGAATATCATGTCTTTGTTTTTAACAGCCCCACAATTTTATGCATTACAGTTTATAGACCACCAAAACCATGTGCAACATTTATCAATGAATTTTCTGACATGCTGTCAATCATTCATGTAAAATATATCAAGGTAGTCATAGCTGGCGATTTTATTCTTCTCATAGATGATGCTTCTAATTCTTTTTTTTTTTTTTTTTTTTAATTTAAGTTTTTGTAAAGGGTATACAGGTCGTTACAACAATGCATTGTTTACATTTTCATCACATGTTCCCTTATTTTCTGATATCTGACAACATTGGAAGAATAATTCTTACAACACCCCTTTTTTTTTTTAAAGTGAAAGAAAAAGTGAAATTAAAGAGAAAAAAAAACAAAAACAAAAACAAACAAACCAGCAAAAAACAAACAAAAAGAAAAAGTAAGTAAATAAAGGTAAAAGAGCATCTGAGTAGCGTTGGAACAAAGAGCGGAACCATTATTGAAATGGTGTTTGTCAAAGATTAGATCTAATGGAAGACACATATGCGATCCAGGGTTGCCAAAAGTTCATGAACCCATCCATGTCCTGTCTCAGTGCGAATGTCAACTTTTCCATCGAGTAAATGTCTTGAATCACGTTAATCCAATCTTCAGGTGTAGGACAGTCCTTCAACATCCATTTTTTAGTTAGAGCTTTTTTGCTTGCCAATATTAAAACATTGAATAAGTATTTATCTCCTCGTCTTTCCAGTGAGTCCGGTAGTAAACCCAAATACAAAGTTACAAAAGAAAAGGGAACTGTTATTTTGAATATTTTCCCCAATATTGTCTGTACCTTGGTCCAATATTGGTGGATAACTGGGCATGACCAAAACACATGAAAATGATTTGCAGTCTTTTCACCACACAAGCGCCAACAGTTCAATCCCTTATGGGTAAATTTGTTATGTGCAGGTGTTCTGAAAAATCTTACCAAGTTTTTCCATCCAAATTCTCTCCACTGCAGGGATGAGGTACTTTTCCATTGCTGTTTATTTAGCTTTTCCCATATTTCCAGTTGTAAAGTGAAATTCCCCGCTTTTTCCCATCTCTCTTTTATATATGATGTGTTGTCTCCTTTTAAGTCTTGAAGACCTTGGTATATTTTAGAAATGTATCTGATCCCTGGGATCCCTTTATATGCCATTAAGAAGACCTTCAGAACACCTGACTGGGCCCTTTCCAAATCCTCCTTTTTAAGTATATTGTTTATGTGGTGTCTAAGCTGGAAGAACCTGTAAAGGTCTTGATTTATTAGGCCTTGTTTTTTCAAATCTTCAAAACTTCTTAAAATTTGCCCTTTAAAAAAATCGTAATATTTTATCAGCCCTTTCTCCTTCCACTTTTTAAATCTGGTGTCTGTTTTATTAGGAGTAAAGTCTTGATCATAGGCAATCCATTGCAGAAGTCGATAGGGCTCTTTAGTTTGATTCTCTCTGACTATCTTAAACCAAATTTTTAGTGGGGTCTCTATCCACGGGTTAGTGTTATTCAAAAGCTTAGGTAAGACATTGTTCCCTATTATCGCCTGTAGGGGGATGTCACTTGTTATTTGGCATTCGATCTCCTTCCATTGTGCAGTGTAGACTGGGTTACATATCTCTACTAAAGTTTTAATTTGTGCGGCTTTAAAGTAGTCCCTGATATTTGGCAGCGCGAGCCCACCTTTGTCTTTGTTTAGCTGTAGGGTTCTATATCTGATTCTAGGTCTCTTGCCCTGCCATATGAATCTTGAGATCCTTCTGTCCAGCTCCTGCCATGTTTTTTGGGGAGGTTCTACCGGTATTGTTTGGAAAAGGTATAGAAGACGTGGAAGTATATTCATTTTGACTGCTTCAATTCTTTGTGTTCTTTGTGCTTCAATTCTTCTAGTCACAGTCCTAAAGCCGAAAGCAAACAGCCCCAAGAGCACTTTGTGGTAGGATCTGCCCCTCGCATATTACAACTAAACGTTGAAGGCCTATCTGCAGCCAAGCGAAGCCTTATTGAAGTCCTCGCCTTCCAACATTCAATTGATGTAATCTGCCTCCAAGAGACTCATATTGGCACAGAGGAAGCTGGCCGCTTCACCATCAAAGGCTTTGACCTCCTGTGCTATGTTCTACATGCTAAACATGGACGTGCCACCTATGTGCGTTCTGACATAGTTGAAGCAAATCACCTGATAACAACACATTTCTCAGACACCATAATCATTGGTGGCTTCCATATTGTCAATGTGTACAAGCCCCCTAATGCCAACTGGGATCTGCAGGTCTTACCCACCCTACCCCACCCTGCCATCTATGTGGGGGACTTTAACAGCCATCACCCTGACTGGGGGTACCCAGCAGTGGACAGTGATGGGGAGGCACTTTCAGACTGGGCATCCAGAAATGACCTCACTTTGATATACGACCCCAAACAAAGAGGAACCTTCCACTCTGCTAGGTGGAAGAAGGACTATTCTCCTGACCTGTGTTGGGTCAGCTCTTTGAATGGGGAGCCATATCCTACACAGATCCTCATTCTTGATGATTTTCCACACAGCCAACACCGGCCCCTGCTTGTACACATTGGCCTACAACTTCCAGTCATATACAGCCCAAGGAAGATGCGCTGGAACTTCCGCAAAGCCAACTGGAAGAAATTCAGTGAAACTCTGGACCGGAGCGTTGTTACCATCCCACTCCACACCATCACTGTAGATGAAGCATACAACCGCTTCTGCAGCGCAATCTTCAAGGCTGCCCATACTGCAATCCCACGAGGCTACCGACCCCTCTATGTCCCATGTTTGGACGGAGAAAGTGCTGCCCTCCTACAATCCTATCAAACATCAGGGGACCCAGAGATAGCAGACCATCTCATTGAATCGCTAAATACAGCCCGGCGAAAGAAATGGGAGGAGACAGTTGCTGACCGGAGCTTTACCCACTCTAGCAGGAAATGTTGGAGCCTCATCCGTCGCCTAGGAGCTGCACAGAAGCCCCCTAGCCAAAGCCGAGCATCCGTCACACCCAACCAAGTTGCATCCCACCTACTGACTATCGCCAAAGCACCCCAAGACAAAGACACCAGAACAGCAGTTACAACTGAGCTAAAAAAACACCAAAAAATGCCTGTAGAGGAAACGAACCCTGAACCCTTCGAGGCTGCTGAACTGGAGAAAGTCCTACAGGGCCTGAAATGTGGAAAGGCAGCAGGATACGATAACATCTTCCCAGAATTCATGAAAAATCTTGGCCCCCGAGCCCTAACCTGGTTGACACAATTCTACACAAGGATCACACAAACGAACTCGATCCCAAAGAAATGGCGGGCAGCAAAGGTCATTGCCATCCCAAAACCTGGCAAAGACCACAAACTACCAGCAAGCTACCGCCCAATCTCCCTACTCAGCGTTCCTTACAAAATCATGGAGCGCCTAATACTGCAACGCATTTCCCCAGAAATAGAGGATATTCTAAGTGTGGATCAAGCAGGTTTCCGCAAGGACCGCAGTACAGGAGAACAAGTACTGGCCCTAACCACCTTCATTGAAAATGGCTTCGAGAGCAGACTGAAGACAGGGGCTGTGTTTCTCGATCTTACAGCCGCCTATGATACGGTCTGGCACAAAGGCCTCCTCCTGAAACTTATAAAGGCGATCCCTGCTTGGGCAACAGCAATTATAAAAACGCTGCTGACCAACCGAAGGTTCAGAGTCCACCTCAGTCAGAACACAAGTGCATGGAGAATGCAGAAAAACGGACTCCCACAAGGCTCAGTTCTAGCTCCAACTCTGTTCAACCTCTACATAAACGACCTGCCTACTACAAAATCCCGCAAATTCATCTATGCAGACGACATCTGTTTGGCATTCCAAGCACCAGACTTTGAACCACTGGAACGGGTGCTCACGGAAGATCTTGCTAAACTGGACCAGTTCTGCAAAATCTGGCGCCTAAAACCAAGCCCAGCAAAAACCGTCTCCAGTGTATTTCATCTCCACAATGCAAAAGCTGCCAGAGAACTAAACATCCACCTGAGCGGACTCAAGCTTAAGCATGCCCCAAATCCAACTTATCTTGGAGTGACCCTTGATAGGACCTTATCCTTCAAGGAACATCTAAAGTGGACGGCTGCTAAGGTGAAAGTACGAAACAACCTGCTCTGCAAGCTCGCTGGTGCAAAATGGGGGGCGGCAGTCTCCACCCTGCGCACCTCAGCACTGGCCCTTTCATACTCTGTAGCAGAATATTGTGCCCCTGTCTGGTCCAGGTCATCTTACACACACCATGTAGACACCCAGCTCAACTCAACCATGAGAACTATAACTGGAACAATCCGCTCAACACCACTCCCCTGGCTCTCTGTACTGTCAAACATAGCCCCTCCACACATCCGGCGAGCAGCATTAACTCAAAGGATGCTCCAAAAAGTTAAAGATTTTCCTCACTTACCAATCCATGCAGATATCTACACCCCACCCACTGCCCGACTTTCATCCAGACGGCCGATTTGGAAAAACCCTCCCCCAGCTGACTTTACCATCCAGACAGCTTGGCAAGAGGAATGGGAGACCAAGGAGGTCCCAAACAAACAGCTGGTGATAAACCCCAACCAACAGGTCCCGGGCACCAACCTCCCAAGGAGACAGTGGTCTACACTCAATCGCTTCAGGACTGGACATGGCCCCTGCTTGGCCAGCCTTCACAGATGGGGCAGTAGCCCTAGCCCACTGTGCGCATGTGGAGAGGAGCAAACTATGGAACACATCATAGAGGCTTGCCCGCTCCAAAGACTGGAAGGAGGATTACACACCCTCCATACAGCAAACCAGGAGGCAACTGCTTGGCTTAAGGACTTTGCATTCGCTAAATAAATAAATTCTTTGTGCAGTACCCAAGAATGGTATCATATTCCATCTTGCTAGGTCAGATTTTATTTTTGTCACCAGTGGATCATAGTTTAGTGATATAATTTTGTTGAGTTGTTTCGGGATATTGACCCCCAGATATTTCATAGATTCCGACTCCCAGTTAGTTTTGAGTTTGTTTAGTGAATAATGATTTGGGTCGGTCATAGTTGAATGTTAAAATTTGGGTTTTATGCATGTTTAATTTGTACCCCGATAAATCTCCATACTCTGAAAAAACTGAGGTTAGTTCTGGTAAAGAAGTGTCCGGCTGCCCTAGGTATATTAAAATGTCATCAGCAAAGAGTGCTATTTTATGTTCCTTCTGACCAAGTGTAATACCTTGAATTTTTTGATTTTGTCTTATCCATTGGCTCAGAGGTTCTATGAAGATTGCAAAGAGCAGTGGAGACAGGGGGCAGCCCTGACGACATCCTCTTTCCAGTTCAAAAGATGATGATAAATTACCGTTAATCCTTATTTTAGCTGTTGGTTTTTTATATAATGCCTGTATAGTTCTAATGAAGTTGTTATGAAAATTGAAACAGGATAAGATTCTATATAGAAAAGACCAGTCAACCGAATCGAATGCTTTTTCAGCATCTAATCCCAATATGACTGCATTTAAGTTATATTTTTTTATATGATGAATTATGTGTAAAGTGCGTCGAATGTTGTCTTGTGTCTGTCTTTGTCTTATAAAACCTGTTTGGTCTAAATGAATTAGGTCTGTCAGTATATTTTCTAACCTTTTGGCAAGGATAATGGTAAAAAGCTTATAGTCCTGATTTAGTACACTGATTGGTCTGTAGTTGGAGCACTCTAGTTTATCCTTTTCAGGTTTAGGTATAACTGCAATGACCCCTTCTCTCCAGGAGGGGGGGATTTCCCCTGTGTGGAGGACATAATTAAATGTTTTCAGGAGGAGAGGAGATAGTTGCTGTTTAAAGGTTTTGTACCACTCTGCTGTATAGCCATCAGCTCCTGGGGATTTGTTAGCTTTAAGTTTCATAATTGCTTTTTCCAATTCTTTAGGTTTTATTTCTGACAGTAGTGTTTTATTTTGTGACTCAGTAAGTTGGGGAAGGTTTAATGTGTTTAGGAATGCCTCGGATGCGTTTTTATGTTTTTTGTGGGAGTATAAGTTCTTATAGTAATTCTCGAAGCTTTTAAGAATATCCTGAATTCTGAATTTTGTTTCCTTTGATACTGGGTCTCTGATTTTGTAGATTGCTCTTTCTGTTTGATGTTTCCTCAATTTATAGGCTAGCAATTTTGCCGATTTACTGCCTGCTTCATAGTATTTTTGTTTCAAAAATGTAAGTTTCTTCTGGATTTCTATTGTGTAGATCTCATTTATTTGGTTTTTAATTTCCTTAATCTTGAGCGAGTCAGTAGAATGAGTGTTGCCTTTGTGTTCTTTTTCTAGGTTCCTAAGTTCTGACTCTAATGTGGATAGTTTTTCTTGTCTTAGTTTCTTTTGGGTTGCCAGTTTTGCAATAATCTTTCCTCTTATTACAGCTTTGCATGCATCCCACAGTATTAAAGGGGATACTTCTCCATTATCGTTTTCTTCCAAATATCTGAGAATATCTGATTCCAATTCATCTTTCAATGGTCCTTTCAGGACATTTGAATTTAACTTCCAAGAAAATGTATTATTTGTGTATTTTTGGATATTTAAGTCCATGTAGATCGGACTGTGGTCAGAGAGATCCATCAGTCCTATTTTACATGTTTCTACTCTTCCAGTGTCTCTATTAAACATAAAAAAATAGTCAATCCTTGAGTAAGATGAATGTGGAGTTGAGTAAAATGTATAGTCTTTTACACTGGGGTTGAGTTCCCTCCACACATCACAGATTCCCATTTCTTTTAGTAGCATCCGAGTCTTCCTGCTTTGGGTGTTATTTTGATGTGGAGAATTACCAGAAGCATCCCAGTATGGATTCAGTCTAAGATTGAAGTCCCCACCACATATCACTAAACCTTGAGCTTTAGTTATCATTAGGTCAAATACATTTTTATAAAATTTCCAGTTAGCCCCTGGGGGAGCATACACATTCAGCAGGGTGATATCTTCTCCCTCTAGCCGCCCAGTTACCAAACTGTATCTCCCTTCTTTATCTTTGTGTTATGATTTTTTTTCAAATGTAATTTTGGTTGATATCAATGTCGCTACTCCCCTCCTCCTCCCTGACTTATGTGAAGATGAAGAGATCATTTTAAACCCTTGTCTACTGAGTTTATTGTGCTCCACGTCTGTTAGGTGGGTTTCTTGTAAAAATATTATTCCTGCTTTGTCTTTTTTCATTTTGCCTAGAATCTTGGATCTTTTAACTGGATTCAGGATTCCTTTTACATTATATGAAATTATTTTGGTTACACCCTGTTTCTCCATTGTGTTGTTTTGTTTAGTATAACTGTGTGGTGGCCCTCTTTTGTGCTACTCAGAAACTGAAAGAACATTAAAAACAAGAAAAACATTAAGAACATAGTGTATAAAACTTTAAAACAAAAAGCTGTCAAAAGAACTTCCTGAGCTGAGGTCTTTTTAAAGACCCTGGAAGACCCTTGATGGAGTGAAGGCTCTGAGGGGAATTCCTCAAACTCTGTTACGTGTTGAGGGCCCTCTCTTACCCCTGTAAGTTGTCCCATGCTTTTAACGTGAATTTCAGAACCCAATCCGAACTTGTAATGATTTTTTTTTTCCTTTTATGCCTATACCCTGTGAAATTGTGTGCACCCTCCCACCCCCATCACAGCAAACATTCACGCAAAAACAGTATTTGTTAGTGTGAGGAGAACATGTGGATTATTGTCACATTTCTATTTTAACAAGTTTTTTTTTTTTTTTTATTAAAAAGACTTATTTGTTTCAAATATTATGACTGTTCCATGAAATGTTTTACCACATGCTGAATACGCATCTCCTTTAATGTTTGTTACCTTGTATGAGGGGGGTTGGATGTGCAGATTGATTCAAGAAAAAAAAAAAAAAATGGTCGCTATTCCAACCTGAAAACGGACAGTTTATCCGCGGCACTCTGGCGCTGGGTTTCCCGCTGCTGGCCCGTGGATTTTGAAGGTCTTTGTGTTGTCCAGGTTTGCGTTTTGATCTTCTCACTCGGGTCTGCTGCGGGTTTAAATACCGTTACCGGGAGCCCTCTTCTCGCCATATCAGCTGTTGCTTCTTCCGCCGAATTATAGAGACATGTTTCTTCACCGTAGAAGACCCTTAACTTCGCAGGAAATGGCGTCTGAAAGCGCAGTTTCTTCTCTCTTAACACCTTTTTCGCGTCATTGTATTCCCTGCACTTTTTAAGGACCTCCGGGGCGTAATCGTGTTCCACGAAGACTTTTCTCTCCTGGTGCATAAATCCTTTTTTCTGCCAAGCCAGTCTTACAACCTCATGTTTTATTTTGAAATTGGAAAATCTTACCAACACCGAACATGGGGGCGCTTCCGCCGCTGGCCTAGCGGCTAATGAACGATGTGCCTTTTCTATGTTTAAGTCGGTGGTTTGTGGAATATCCAATTTCTCTCTTAGTAAAGATTCCACGCATTCTGCCATTGAGTTAAAACCGTTTTCGGCTCCTTCTATCAGACCATGAATTCTTATATTGTCTCTTCTGTCTCTTCCTTCTTGGTTGGCTAGCTTAGCCTCTATAGATGCTTGTCTTTTGCGTAGGTCCAGCACAGAATCTTCGAGCACTTTTATTCGTTCCTCTGCTTCCAAGATTCGGTTCTCGGCCTGGTCCACTCTGCTGTTTGTCCTTTTCAATTCGTCTCTGAATTCCCGAAATTCGGCCGTAACCTCTCGGCGAAATCGTCGTAGCTCTTCAAATAGCGATTTCAGGCTAACCTTTTTGTTAGCTACCACCAGTTCCTCGTCTTCTGAACGGAGATCTTCCAGTTCAGATTCTCCGGCCGATACGTGTCCTGGCCTGGAGAATTTCAGTTTCTTCTGTTTTCCTTTAGACATGATGATTTTGTCTTTTGATTTTCACTCCTCCAAAAATCCGTTAAGTTTGATTTTCAAGGTGTTATCTTGGATTGGGTCTGAGAGCTTCAGTGTTAAGCTGCAGTCGCCATGGCGTCCAGACCGGAAGTCTAATTCTTTTTCTAATAAATGTTTAAACCTTCTTAACTGCATGGACTTGAAACAGCACACAACACAGCCAACTCACAACAGACGACACACCTTAGACCCTGCCACCACCCTATGACACGGTGGTGGCATCAGCCATCACTTTTGGAGTGGTCTGCTGGGGCAGTGGCATTACTGCAGCCGATAGGAAGAGACTGAACAAACTGATTAAGAAAGCTAGCTCTGTCCTGGGGCAGCGCCTTGATCCGATGGAGGAGATAGGAGAGAGGAGGACGGTGGCTAAACTGTCATCTCTGCTGGAGTCCGAGTTCCACCCTATGCAGGACATACTGGATGCACTGAGGAGCTCATTTAGCAGCAGACTACATCATCCCAGGTGCACAACCGAGAGGTTTCGTAGGTCCTTCCTACCAACGGCTGTCAGACTGTACAACCTAAGCAGGGCTGCTCGCAGAGATAGCAAAAAGACGTAACAAACTAATAGTTTTTTGAATGCAAAAGATGCAATAGACTTACACAATGGTCCCCTCCGGCATACAACTAGGAACATACCGGTCGCTATGGAGGGTGAGAATATGTATGGGCACATAATCATACCATGTAGGATAACTAAGTAGACGGTTATGCTGTTTCATCCCATCTAGCAACAATGCTCTGCACTGTGTGTGTTTATATATTTACATATTTATTCCATCTAGCTACAATGCTCAGCACTGGGTGTGTTTATATTTATATATCTATATATTTATTCCATCTAGCTACAATGCTCCGCACTGTGTTTTTATATATCTACATATTATTCCATCTAGCTACATTGCTCCGCACTGTGTGTGTTTATATACTTGCATATTTATTCCACCTAGCTGCAATGCTCCGTACTGTGGGTGTTTATATATTTACATATTTATTCCATCTAGCTACAATGCTCTGCACTGTGTGTTCATATATTCATATATTTATTCCATCCAGCTACAATGCTCTGCACTGTGTGTCTGTGTGTGTGTGTGTGTATATATATTTTATAGTAATATGTACATATGTATATTAGCTGCTCTTGCTTGCTTGTTTTTTTCTTGCCTTCTGATTGTTGCTCTGAGTGTTGCTATCCCTGTGCTGTTGCAATCCTGGAATTTCCCCGTTGTGGGACTAATAAAGGCTTATCTTATCTTACCTACTTCCTGTCTACTAGTGTGCCCTCTGTTGTAGACTTGGCTGTCTCAGACCACTTTGTGTTTTTTAACATCACCAGTTTTATTCAGTGAGAGACCCTGGTGAGAACTGTGACGAAGCTCCATCTGACTTCTGAAGTGACTGCAAGTTTTATCAGGGTTTTAAGTGACACTCCTGCTGAGGTTTTACCTGCATCATGTGATTTTATTACTGACAGTTTTAGCTGTAAACTAAAATCAGCACTGGACTTGGTTGCGCCTTTGAAGATCAAAAACACAAGAATTAAATGTCCCGCCCTGGTGGAATGACGAGATAACATAGCAGAAAAGGAAATGCATAGCAGCAGAGAGAAGGTGGAGAAAAACAAAATTAACTGTTCATTATCAAACTCTACATGAACAACTGAAAATATATAACATAGTCAAACAAACCAGAAACTCTCACTTCACCAAAATAATAATCACAAAGACAATCCTAGAATTTTTTTCTCCACCATAGATCACCTGATCAACCCTGATTTTAAGAATTACACCATGATGCCAACAGACTCACTATGTGAGGACTTTGCAGATCACTTCAGAAGTAAAATAGAGGTTATTAGATCCAATCTTTTATCACAAGATACTGTTTTTAGTACTGTGGAACGTCTGATTCTATCTGAGAAAACGCTGGAGAATTTTGCCCTGGTTGATGTTGAAATTCTTGGTTGAGTTTTCTCCCAAGTAAATCCAACAACCTGTCTTTTAGACCCCATTCCCACATCACTTTTAAAAACATTTTGTGAACTTTTCCAGGAGGAACTTTTAAACATTATGAATTACTCTCTCCAGACGGGTGTTTTCCCTGCTGCCTTTAAAACAGCAGTGGTGAGACCCCTTCTGAAGAAGAGTCATTTAGATCCTGAAATCCTTAATAACGACAGACCAGTATCCAACCTACCATTTTTAAGCAGAATTTTAGAAAAACTTGTTTATACTCAGTTAAACAATTGTTTCATATCAAATAACATATTTGATGAAAACCAGTCTGGTTTTAGGACGAACCACAGTACAGAGACAGCCCTGGTCAGGACTGTTAATGATATAAGGCACAACATGGACTCACACAGAATTTCAGTCCTGGTTCTACTGGATCTAAGTGCTGCCTTTGATACAGTAGACCACCATATTCTTTTAACCAGGCTAAATAATCTGGTTGGCCTCTCTGGTACTGTTCTTAATTGGTTCATGTCCTACCTCACAGACAGGAACTTTTTGGTAAGTATGGATACATGTTCTTCAAAAGTCTACAAATTGTGGTGCACCCCAAGGTTCAGTTTTAGGTCCAATACTTTTTAATCTGTACATGCTGCCCCTTGGGGATGCTATCAGCAGACATGGTGTCAATTACCATAGTTATGCTGATGACATACTACTGTATGTCACAGTGTCTCCTGATGACATGGAACCAATTAACACCATTTTTAACTGTATTTTAGACATTAAGTCATGGATGGCAGCAAACTTTCTTCACCTTAACCAGGACAAAACTTAAGTTTTAGTTATCGGTCCTGAAGCTCAGAGAGAGAAAATTTCACCAAAATTACATAGTTTGTCCTTTACTCCATCCCAACATGTTAAGAATTTGGGCATCATACAGTATTGAACTCTGAGCTTACTCCACATATTAATAAGTGGAGCTTATGCCACATATTAAAAATATAACACAAACAGGATTCTACCACCGAAAGAATATAGCCTGAGTCGGCCCACTTCTCTCTCAAGCAAACACAGAAATACTGATGCATGCTTTTATCACCAACCATATTCATTACTGCAATGCCCTGCTCTCTGGTCTTCCCAAAAAGACAATTTCAAATCTGCAGTTATTACAGAAATCAGCTGCACATGTTCTGACAAGGACCAGATGGCAGGCTCAAATCACGCCGGTCTTAAAGTCACTGCATTGGCTCCCCGTGTCCTTCAGGACCAATTTTAAGGATCTTTTACTGGTTTATAAATGTCTGCATGCTCTTGGGCCTTCTTATTTATCAGAACTACTTTTAACATATGAGCTCCCATGGCCCCTGAGGTCCTCTGGCATTGGTCTTTTAATTATTCCTACTACCAGAACATGCACCCATGGTGAGGCTGCTTTTAGTTACTACGGCCCACATCTGTGGAACAGCCTGCTGGAGAACATCAGGGCTGCCAAGAGTGTTCATGTTTTTTAAAAACAGGCTCAAGACCTACTATTTTAATCTTGCTTTTGATTAGTTTCCCATTTTAATTTTCTTAATTTCTGATTTTAACCTATTTTATGTTGATCTTGTTATAATTATTCACTTTGTTATTAAATACTATTACATTTTACACTTTGAGCTTAAATGGGGGTGTTTATGATTATCTTTTTATTAACAAATTAGGTAGCTTATTATTTTTATTATTTATCATTGATGGTTTTATTTATCTTATTATCCTGTCCTAACTCCAGTGTTTCCTCATGGGGAGCCCTCCCATGGGGGGTTGCCTGATTCTGGCTGCAGGGCGCTAACCTGTGACTGCCTTGGCCCACCCAATGCCTGGTCTTGGGTGGTGGCAGTGGTGGTGCCCCTGTAGCTGTGGACATGGCGCCTCCCTTGTGTTGATGGCTCCCTAAACTGGTGCTTCTACACCTGGATTCTCAGCGCTTGGCCATGTCTCACATTGATGAGTGTGTGCATGTGTGTGTGTGTCTGCTTGTATGAGGTTAGGTGGGTGAAGGGGTGGGGTGGGAAGGGGTGTAACTATGTTTTTTTAATTTGTAAAGCACTTTGTGCTACAATTTTTTGCATGAAAAGTGCTATATAAATAAAGTTTTGATTGATTGATGTGTGTGTTTCCCATTCTCCTTTTCCTATCATTCTCAGTCCCTCATGTCTTCCGTAGTCTTAGCCACCTCTCCTTATGTGTTGCGGTTTAATCCCTGATTGCCATCCCCAGCTGTCCCGTTTCCCCTGATCACTTGTCTCTATATATACGTATATCCTGTCCTACATTCATTTTGTGTGGCGTCGTTGTCTGTTTTCCCCTGCCAGCATCCTGTATCCTGTGAGTTAATTTGTCAGTTGTGTCCCAAGTTGTTTCCCAGTCCAAGTGCTGTATTTTGTTTGTTTATTTGTGTTTGTGAATAAATTGTCATGTTGCGCTGGAGTTCTGTCTGCTATAGCAGTCCTTCTTTCCTGCCTGCTGGAGGTGAGCATGACAGTACCACGCCACCAGACACAGACTCCGCATGTACAAACTTTGCAGCCCTTGGCCCGGATGAAGAACAGCTGGAGGAGCACCGACAGGTTCTGCTGTCACAAACTGAACAGTTGCTGGATTACAAACACTGGCTACTCCTGGACTATGCATCCCAGCTATGTGAGACAGGCTGGCCATGAAGGGCTCAGCTGGGAAGCGAGCATCAGCTAAGCACCACTCGACTCAGCAGTCCAAACAACCTCCTTCCATCTCCCCAGCTCCACAGCCACATCATGGATGGGAGGTGAGCTCTCCATGTACACGGAAGACTGAGCCGAAGGTGAAGCGTTCCCTGGCTTCCTAAGGCCCCACTACCTTTCCTCACCGTTAGTCTGCTCCAGTTTCAGCTCTCAGTTTCCCGGCTCCAACGCCAGCCTCTCCAGCCTCACAGCCACCAAACGAGGACTCTGTGGGCTTGGACACGGCCACTCTTGGTTATAATGCAGAGGAACGATCGGGGTTGGACCTGCTCAGGGACTGTGTGGATGAAGCTCTTCCCTCTTGTGTACCATATGAGGCTCTGGAGTATTTAGAAATCACAGAGGAGACACTCCAGGTGACTCTCAGCCTCTGGAGGAAAACGGAGTTAATTGGTTACATTGTGTCCATATTGAAATTCCCACATGCCCTCCACGAGCAGGTGAGAGGCTGTGTTTCTACGTCTGCACCTGTGCCGACGATGAAGCGTTCCCAGGTTTGGACATCCCCAGCTCCTCGCCACTCTTCCGCCTCTACTCCAGCCCCCATCTGCTTCTGGCCACCTCCCCCCGGGCTCCACTGTTGGTTCCTGTACTGACCAGTCCTCCATCTCTCCCTCCACATCCGAGGTTCCTGCATTAGGGATGGAGGTGCACGCCACAGCCCCAGCTGACTCTGAGGTGCACGCCACAGCCCCAGCTGATTCTGAGGTGCACGCCACAGCTCCAGCTGACTCCAAGGTGCATGCCACAGACCCAGCTTCTCCCAAGGTGCATGCTCCTATTCCTGCTCAGCCCAAAGTGTATGCTCCAGTTCCTTCTACTCATCCTGAGGTTGTCACCCCGACAGCAGGAGACCAGGAGTTAAGGGAGGTACCTTTTTATTTATGTACTACCACTATTTTTTGAAAAGTCTCCCCTTACTTCCTGGTGGGGGGACCAAAGCACACACTCCACCAGCTGCTGAGTCCTCCCTACCAGTCTCTGCTGCTCATGACTGTGGTGTCACCTCACTGACCTCCTGTTTCCCTCCATCTTCTGAGGTGACCATGTTGAGGATGGACCTGCAGGAGGACCACACTTCGGCCATTGTCCAAGAGATGAGGAGACCACCTGTTGTCCAGGTGGTCGGGAGACCTCCACCCATCACAGTTCCGGGGGTTGAGCAGTCCGCTCCACCCGTTGCAATTCCAGAGAGTGAGTAATCCACTCCACCTTGACCACCTAGGGTCACCGCTTCTCAGCTGCTGTTGGCCCCTGCACCGATAGCCCCTCAGGTACTGTCTTCTGAACTAGAAACTCCTGTGTTGATATCTTCTGAACTAGGAACTCCTGTGTTGTTATCTTCTGAACTGGAGACTCCTGTGTCTCCAGTGTTGTCTTCTCCAGAGTTTGGAGCCCCTACATTGTTTTTTCCCAGAGCAAAGGGGTTCTATATTATTTTCCACAGAGCAAAGAGATACTATATTATTTCCCCAGAGCAAAGAGCTCCTGTTGTCATGGCGGCCTCTGGGCCGTCATTGGCATCATTATCTCCAGCTGCGCACAGATCCACAGGTGTTAATCAGCAGCTGTTAAAAGCCAGCGTTGCTGACAGCTCAGTACGGAGTCGTCTGTCCTCCTCGTCAGAGAAAGAACCAGAACTCCGCTCTCTGGTCTCGTCAAGGTATTCTCTTGTCTCGTCAGAAACTATCTCGTCAAGAACTGTCTTGTCTAACACTGACTCGTCAGAGTCTGTCTCGTCAAGAACTGTCTTGTCAAAAACTGTCTCGTCAGAGTCTGTCTCGTCAGAAGCTGCCTCGTCAGGATCTGTCTCGTCAGGATCTGTCTCATCAGGAACCTCTCTGGCCTCGTCAAGGACCTCTCCTGCGGGACTTCCGGTTATGGCGGCCGCCTAGAAGGACACGTATCACTCTGCTCTGCTCCTGGAAATAAAGATTCGGCAAATAACTCTCTCATTTGGAACAGAACTTTTCCCAGCGTTTGGGTGAGGATATGCCGGGGAAGACTAAGGCTGGGAAATCAAGCGGGGGAAAAATTGAATCGCCGAAGCAGTCCAAATTAACGGACTTTAAAGTTTGTGGCGCAGTAGAAAAAGCTGCGGATATGGCGGATGAAACTAGCGGTGGTGCGGTAACTGCTGATGATGGCGGCACAGGTGCAGTGCTGGCTGCCATTAGCTCAATGAGAGCAGACTTTTCGGCTAAACTTGATGGGATTATGGCAGCGTTGGATGCAATGAGAAAGGAGTTGGGTGACTGCGTGGAGTGAGTGACGCAGGCGGAGCTTCGTGTTTCCAGTGCGGAGGATGAAATCAGCGGACTTCAAATAAAGGTGCGCACTTTGGAAAAAAAAAATAAAGATCTGGAAAATAACGTTCTGGACTTGGAGTCCCAGTCCAGATGGAACAACCTGAGGCTGGTGGGTTTACCAGAGGGAGCCGAAGGTCTTGATTCATGCTCCTTTTTGGAGGGGTGGATCCCGGAGGCGCTGAACAACGCGGAGCTAAAATCATCAGTCGTCTTGGAAAGCTCCCACCGAATTGGCCCACCGAGAGGTAACAAGGCAGCACCGAGGACGTTAATTATGAAGTTTCTCAGCTACAGAGACAGGATGACGATCTCCAACGCGGTGCGGGCCAAAGGAGAAATTAAATACCAAGATCAGCAGGTGCGGTTCTACCCAGATTTGGCCTCAGGAATCCAACAATTAAGGAAGCAGTTTGACCCCATCCGTAAAGAACTGCGCAACCTTGAGATTTGTCATGGAGTGATTCACCCTGCAAGACTTCTGGTCACATATGAGGGCAGAACACACATCTTCAAGACCCCCGAGGAGGCGCAGGAGCTCATCAAGAAGATCCAGGAAGAGACTGGTGGGAGCTAAGCATGAACAGAATATAGGGTAGAATATTTGAGCATTTAACTGATTAGAAGCATATAACAAGATTACAAAATATAGATTGTATTACATATTAAAAAAAAAAAAGTACAAAATTGCTATAAATTTTGGAGTTAAATTGGAAAATTACAGAAGAGAGTTAATGTTATGTTATTAAAAGCAGTAGAGTTAGGGTGATTGGGAGGATGAAGAAGGAGTGGCTTTGGCTGATCCTCGTGGGTGTGGAACGGTCGATGGCTATATCGGGAGACGGAATTTTTCTTTTGTTTTTGGGGGGATTGCCACAAATGTGGGAAGGGGGAATTTGTTTGTGTGTAGTTTGTAGGGTGAATGTTCAACCACTCATTTTTTTGCTTTTCTGTTTGAGCATGTTTACACTGCAAGGTAATCCCAAACTCCCTATTGATCATAAATCAAAGCGTTAATCTTAATTTAACTTCATGGAATTGCAGAGGTCTACAAAATTTAAAAAAACTTAAACAAGTTATGAATAAAATAAAAGACATGGGTTCAAAAATTGTGTTTTTACAAGAAACTCATCTAATAGAGGAGGATGTAAAAAGAATTAGGAGTAGATGGCAAGGAAATGTTTTCACCTCATCATTTTCATCCCGAGCCAGGGGAGTTATGACTCTCATACATAAATCAGTCCCATTTCAAGTGAAAAATGTAATTGGAGACAAATTTGGAAGATATGTAATCATTCAAGGATCTTTGCTATTAGAAAATATAAATTTGGTGAACTTATATGGTCCCAATATAGATGATCAAAAGTTCTTTGCTAATTTATTTCTTATCTTATCATCACTTACAGGGCAACATATAATAGCAGGGGATTTTAATTGTACATTGAATCCCGGTATAGATAGATCAACAGGACTGGACTGTACGCACAATGGATGTAGGATGACCATTAATCATTTTATGAAAGAATTGAAATTGATAGATATATGGAGAGAAATGAAACCACAAGTTAAAGCCTACTCTTGTTATTCCAATACCTACAAGACATTCTCACGTATTGATTATTTTTTGATCTCCACAGAATTAAGGTCCAAGATTCAAAACTGTTTTTATGATAACATCGTGATCTCTGATCATGCACCCTGCTGTCTAATATATGTAGATAAGAAATTGACAAAGGAACCAGGTAGATGGCAATTTCAGCATAAATGGCTTCAGGATGAGGAATTTGTTAAATACATAGAAAAACAGATAGATGAGTTCTTTGACATCAATACTACACAAACATCAGCATGTGTAAAGTGGGAGGCTTTCAAAGCTTTTATTAGGGGACATATTATTAGTTATACAGGTTCAAAATCTAAGAAGACTCGAGAGGAGAGAGTCCAATTGGAACATAAAATAAAAATTCTTCAAGAAAGAGTATATGCAGGAAGAGATCCAAGGTTGGAGAACGAATTACTGATTTTGAGAGCTGAATATGACAAAAAATCAGCGAATAGAGCTGCCTCGAGTCTTCTAAGATTGAAACAATCTTTTTATGAACAAGGTGAAAAATCAGGAAAGTTATTGGCATGGCAGATTAAACAATTAGAATCTAAAACACCAATTACCAGTATTATAAGTAAGGGACAGGTAGTTATAGATCCTTTAGAAATTAATAGAGCCTTTAGAGATTACTATGAAAAATTATATGATACCAAAAATGAATCTGACTTAACAAAACTACATGGGTTTTTGAACGAACTATTTATACCGTGTATTCCAAATGAAAATAGGGAGATACTGGAGTCTAAAATTAGTCAAGAAGAAGTTGGACTAGCCATTGATATTATGAAATCAGGAAAGAGTGCAGGACCAGATGGTCTTCCAGTTGACCTTTATAAAAAATTTAAGAATAAATTAACAAAACCTTTTTTGGAAATGGTTTTAGAAGCATTTCAAAATAGTAATTTACCATCATATATGAATAATGCCTTAATTATACTGTTGCCAAAACCAGGTAAGCCCTCTAATAAATGTGAAAATATGAGACCAATAAGCCTATTAAATGCCGACCTTAAGATAATCTGTAAAATTTTAGCAAGACGAATACAAGAAATTTTACCAAATATTATTAATCGAGATCAGAATGGCTTTATAAAGGGAAGACAAGGCTTCCATAATGTAAGAAGACTATTTAATATTATTTATTCTAATAAAGAAGCACCGGATACAGCTCTCTTATCACTGGATGCCGAAAAAGCCTTTGATAGAGTTGAATGGCCCTTTCTTTTTGAAGTCTTACAAAGGTTTGGACTTGGAAATAATTTCATAAAATGAGTTCAGATAATATATAATAATGCTACAGCAGAAATCCTAACAAATAACAATATTTCAAAATCAATAAAAATCAATAGAGGATGTCGACAAGGCTGTCCACTTTCACCTTTACTGTTTACTATGGCAATTGAACCTTTAGCGATGGCGATACGTCTACAGTCACAAATATATGGAATTAAAGTTGGACCAACAGAACATAAAATCTCCCTGTATGCCGACGACATAATTTTGTTTATGTCGAATCTTAAAAAATCAATTCCGACCTTGTTGAATTTAATAAAGAATTTTGGGGAAATATCAGGATATAAAATAAATAAAACTAAATCTTCAATATTAATGCTAAATGAGACCCAGAGAAATTACCCAGCCCCTGAGGTAAATCAATTCAATGTTGTAAATCAGTTTAAATATTTAGGAATCCAAATTGTGCCTAAGCTAGAATCAATCGCCAGTGTCAATTATGAAGCCTTAATGACAGATATTGATGAGTTACTTCAGAGATGGATGTCACTACCAATGTCGATGATCGGGAGAATTAATATACTTAAAAGTAATATCTTACCTAAAATACTTTATTTATTTCAATACATTCCCTTACCACCACCTTTAGATTTATTCTCAAGAATTAAAAAAAAGTTAGTGGAATTTATATGGAACAACAGGAGGGCTAGATTACGTCTGTCTTTATTATATTTACCATTTGATCGTGGAGGTCTGAAATGTCCAAATTTTATGTTGTATTATTGGTCGGCACAACTGAGGTCTATGACATATTATTTTTCATCAAATGATCTCCCTCACTGGACTGAAATGGAATCATACAATTTACCTTTACCTCTTCCCATATTCATATACTCAGATTCGGCAAAAAAATTACAAAAACAAGTTAAAAATCCATTTGTAAAGCATATGATCAAAATATGGTGTGAAGCTAAAAACTATTTAAAAGAACCACAGTTATTGTCACAATTTAGTCCAATATGGGGTAATCAATATTTTAAACCAGGGAGAGCGGACGCTGTATTTAAAGTATGGAATTTAAAAGGGATACAAAAGATTCAGGATTTATATTTGCCATGTGCAGAAAACATAATGTCTTTTGAAGAGCTGAGGATCAAATTTAATCTCAATAGAACACATTTTTTTAAATATCTTCAACTTAGAAACTTTATTCGATCAAATCAAAATAAAGCTCTCACTCGACCTATCTATTCATCCTTGGAAAAAATGTTGAAAGATGGTAAAAGAAAGGGTATTATTTCAGAGTTTTATAACTCATTGACACTATCTTCAAGTGAAAATTCACTGAAAAGATTAAACTACTAGAAAGAAGATCTGCAAACTGAAATTTCAGAGGAACAATGGGAATTGGCTTGTACAGAAGCTCAAACCAAATCAATAAATGTACGCCTTAAATTGATACATTTCAAATGGTTAATGCGGATGTATGTTACACCGGAGGAGTTAAATAGATATAACAAAAATATACCAGATACATGCACAAAATGCATGGAAAGTAAAGGAACCCTATTTCATTGTGTATGGGAATGTAGATTAATAAGAATGTTTTGGGAAGAGGTGAGGGTAACAATTGAAAAAATAATCTCAAAACAAATCATATTGAATCCTAAACTGTTTTTGTTGGGTCTGTACCCAGAAAAGCATAATTTTAATAAAAGTGAAAGAACATTCATAGACCTCAGTTTGCTTAATGCCAAAAAATGTATTGCACTATTATGGAAAAAGACTCATAGACCAGATGTGACTCAGTGGTTAAGACAGATGTTAACAAACCTTCCATTAGAAAGAATAACATATATACTGAAATCAAAGGAAATTGTGTTTGAGAATATATGGAGACCTTTTATTGATTATGTAAAAAATTTAAACATAACTCTTGAAGAAGAAGGTGAATGATGTGTGTGGACCTTGTAAATTCCAAACTGGTGAACATAATATGTATACTTATGTATTGGATTGTCTAGACTAAACAGAGGAGCATTGTTGAAGACTTGATTTTGTTGGTGGTTGTTGGTGTTTTTAGTGCATTTTTTTTTTTTTGTAGTACTTTAGTGTTAGTGTTTGATTGTTTGTATCATGTTTGTTAAAAAAAAGGTTCAATAAAGATATTGTGGAAAAAAAAAAGGACCTCTCCTGCCTCGCCTAGGACTTCTGTTCAAAGTCAAGCACGTAAGAGAGCTGTTTGTTACTCTACACCCAACCTCTATCCCTGTGCACAGGTGGACCCCCTTGGCGGCAGACCTGCGTCCCCAGCTGACGGGGTAACGCCAACACGCTCACGTAGCGGTTCGCTACCACCACGACTACCGGTACGTCTTGCTCCACAAATTCCTGAACTGTTACTGTATCAGTTACAGGAGTACTGGCCACCGTTACCGGTGGAGTTTGTGTCATCGTCATCTGTCGTGTCATCATCACCACGTTCTGTGGAATCACTCACCTCGTCATCATCTGGATTGTCATGGTCACCACGCTCAGTGGAGTCACTTGTCTTGTCATCAGCTGGATTATCATCGTCACCACATTCTGTGGAATCACTGGTCTTGTCATCAGCTGGTTTGTCATCGTCCCGGTCTGTGGTGTCACAGCTGGAGTCTCTGGAAGACCTGTCCTCGCCACAGTCACAGGTGGAAGCCTCAGCACGTTCACGGACGCCTTCACCTCCACATTGCACGGCCGCTGGTTCTCAGCAGGACGTAACCTGTGCTTCTCCCAAGTAAGCCTCACTACTGATAGCCTGTCATTAGTGTGGGACAAAAGTAATTGTCTGTGCTTATATGTTCCAGGGTTGCCGGGTCTCCGTCCAGAGTGCTCAGCTCCAGTGACCAGGATACTATCCACGCTCTCACATTTGCACTACACACCCTTTCACTATAATAAAGATTATTGTTCACTAATTTACCCGTGTCAGTGTCTGTCTCCTGGGTCCCGAAACATGTCACCTGTATTGTTTTCCCCAGAACAAAGAGCTCCCGTATTGGTTTTCACAGAGTGAAGAGCTCCTACATTGTTTTTTCCAGAACAGAGAGCTCCCAGCTCATTTCTTGAGTTTAGAGCTGCTATGTTATTACCCCCAGAGCAAGGGGTTCCTACTTTGTTTTCCCCAGAGCAAAAGGTTCTTACTGTTTTCTTTTGAGCAAGAGGCTCCAGTTGCATTTTTTTTTTTTTTCTGAGCAAGAGGCTCCTGAATAGTTTTCTCCAGGGCAGGGAGTTCTCATGTTGTCATCATTACTCACCTCCTGGGGTTAAGAGTTCCATGTTGACAACTCCTGAGGTTAAGAGTTCCATGTTGACACCTCCTGAGGTTAGAAGCTCCATGTTGACACCTCCCAAGGTTAAAAGGTTCCATGTTGACACCTCATGAGTTTAAAGTTTCCATGTTCTCACCTTCTCAGTTTAAAGTTTCCGGTTTCCATGTTGTCATCTTCTGAGTTTAAAGTTTCCATGTTATCACCTCCTCAGTTCAAAGTTTCCATGTTATCATCTCCTGAGTTTGGGGTTTCCATGTTGTCATCTCCAGGGCAAGAGGCCCCTATGTTTTCTCTTGAGCAAAAAAATCCTATGTTATCTTCTGTGCAAAAAGCTCCACTGTTGCAATCTGCTGAGCTCAAAGCCCCCATGTTGTTACCTTCAAAGCAAAAAGCTTTCATGTTATCTCCTGAATCTGAGATTTCTATGTCGTCTCTTGTGCAAGATGCTTCTGTGTTATCTCCTGAGTTTAAAACTATTACATTATCTCCCAAGTTCAAGGGCTTTATGATATTCCTTTCAGAACAGAAAGTTCCCATGTTTTCTCCCGTCTGGTGGCCCATGGACTTTGGTAGGCCACCCAACACACCATGCTCATCCGTTCGGTGGTCCTTGGACATTGGTAGGTCATCTGACACGCCATGTTCATTTATCTGGTGGCCCTGGGACTTTGGTAGGCCACCTGACGTGTCATGTCCATCATTCTGGTGGTCCAGGGACTTTGGCCGACCACCTGATGAACATTTTTTCCTTGTTTATGATCTTGTTTTGCCTTGCCATGCCTGTGTCCCCCTCCTCCCGCTCTATTGAGGTATTCTTGGTTTTTGTTTGGAGGGCATCTAGAATCCCCCTTTTTTTGGGGGGGGGGCTGTTATAGTCTGGGCTTGACACTTTATGTTTATTTGTGTTTTCTGTATGCTCCCCTGATTTGGTTATTGTGATAATTTTTTGCATTATTTGCCCTTTGTGTCTCCCCTGGGTCCACTGTGATTGTTATTGTCTTCCTCAGAATCAGAATCAGAAAAAGATTTATTGCCAAGTACATTCACAAGTAAATAACTGGTAAATATACGAGGGATTTGACTTGACATTGAGAACGTCATAGGTGACATTTTCAATGACGCGGCAGCCATGGAGGCGCCTGTCAGCAGAATGGGAACAGGAAGCAATGGGGGAGGGGGGGTGAACACAATAGGAGAGAGAAAAAAGCATTGTTTATCAGAATACAGTTCATATATGATCGATATTATGATTACAAGAAAAAAACTCTCAATGCACAATTAGCAGACAATAGAATCCATACCTCGGTCCTCAACCGGTCATGGTCCCCGTTACCAGTTATTGTTGTTCTGTGTCCCCCTTTGGTCATCTGTGCAAGTCTCGTGTGTGTGTGTTTCCCATACTCCTTTTCCTATCATTCTCAGTCCTTCACGTTTTCTGTAGTCTCAGCCACGTCTCCTGATGTGTTGCTGATAAATCCCTGATTACCATCCCCAGCTGTCCCATGTTTTCCCTGATCATCTCTCCATATACAGTCATGTGAAAAAATTTGGGACACCCTATATAAGCCTGTGTGGGTTTTTTTAACATACTTGGACATATGGACATTTACTATCAATGTTAAAAAATACTGGTTGATTCATGTAATACAACTAAACAATTAAAAATGAATTAAAGACTTTTCTCAAATTTTTCTGGAAAATGTAATTCTAAACAAATAGTGAGGAATAAATTAGGACCCTCCCCCATCTTTTTTAGGACATTCCCACTTAAAATGGCTAAAATAAATGTTAAAAAATGCAAGTAAAAACAAAAACAAGGTTTGACATAGATATGTGAACATTTCTTAATGAAGAACTGAATATTTAAAGGGGTGTCTAAATTTTTTCACACAACTGTATATATACTGTCGTGCGCTCACTCTGCGTGGCATCGTCATCTGTTTTTACCCTGCCAGCATCCTGTATCTTGTGAGTTAATTTATCAGTCGTGTCCCGAGTTGTTTCCCAGTAGTTGTTTCTCAGCCCATGTGCTGTATTTTGTTTGTTTATTTGTGTCTGTGAATAAATTATCATGTTGCGCTGGAGTTCTGTCTGCTATGGGAGTCCTTCTTTTCTGCCTGCCAGAGGTGAGCATGACAGAAATTAATTTGCACTGATGGGGGATGGGATGGTTTCCTAAATCCTGATGGATTTCAGCTGGTTTCTTGGCTTTCTATGCCTTTTTGCACCTCTTTTTCTTCATGTGTTCAATACTTATTTCCTGTGTCATTCCACTTTATAAAATATAACTTGTTTTGTGAACACAGTTGCCATGATTTCTTTGAATGTATGGATTATTTGGGTTGTTACTGATACAGATGTGGACAAAATTGTTGGTACCCCTCTGTTAATGAAAGAAAAACCCACAGTGGTCACAGAAATAACTTGAATCTGACAAAAGTGGTAATAAATAAAAATTCTATGAAAATTAACCATTGAAAATCAGACAATGCTTTTGAATTGTGGCTCAACAGAATTATTTTAAAAAACAAACTCATGAAACAGGCCTGGACAAAAATGATGGTACCCTTAACTTAATATTTTGTTGCACAACCTTTTGAGGCAATCACTGCAATCAAACGATTTCTGTAGCTGTCAATGAGACTTCTGCACCTCTCAGCAGGTATTCTGGCCCACTCCTCACCAGCAAACTGCTCCAGTTGTCTCAGGTTTGAAGGGCGCCTTCTCCAGACGGCATTTTTCAGCTCCTTCCACAGATGTTCAATAGGATTTAGATCAGGGCCCATAGAAGGCCACTTTAGAATAGTCCAATGTTTCGCCCTTAGCCATTCTTGGGTGTTTTTAGCTGTGTGTTGTGGGTCATTATCCTGTTGCAAGACCCATGGCCTGTGACTGAGACCAAGCTGTCTGACACTGGGCAGCACATTTCTCTCTAGAATGCCTTGATAGTCTTGAGATTTCATTGTACCCTGCACAGATTCAAGACACCCTGTGCCAGGTGCAGCAAAGCAACCCCAGAACATAACAGAACCTCCTCCATGTTTCACACTAGGGACAGTGTTCTTTTCTTGGTATGCTTCATTTTTGCGTCTGTGAGCATAGAGCTGATGTGCCTTGCCAAAAAGTTCCACTTTTGTCTCTTCTGTCCATAGGACATTCTCCCAGAAGCTTTGTGGCTTGTCAACATGCAGTTTGGCAAATTCCAGTCTGGCTTTTTCATGATTTGTTTTCAACAGTGGTGTCTCCCATGAAGTCCACTTTGGCGCAAACAACGACGGATGGTGTGATCTGACACGGATGTACCTTGACCTTGGAGTTCACCATGAATGTGTTTACAGGTTGTTCTGGGCTCTTTTGTTACCATTCTTATTATCCGTCAACTCCTGCGGCCACATCCAGGGAGGTTGGCTACAGTCCCGTGGATCTTAAATTTCTGAATAATATGTGCAACTGTAGTCACAGGAACATCAAGCTGCTTGGAGATGGTCTTATAGCCTTTACCTTTAACATGTTTGTCTATAATTTTCTTTCTAATCTCCTGAGACAACTCTCTCCTTTGTTTCCTCTGGTCCATGTTTAGTGTGGTACACACCATGTCACCAAACAGCACAGTGACTACTTGTCACCCTTTAAATAGGCCGACTGACTGATTACAAGTTTGTAGACACCTGTGATGTTAATTAGAGGACACATCTTGGTTGAACATGTCCCTATGGTCACATTATTTTCAATCTTTTCTAGGGGTACCATCATTTTTGTCCAGGCCTGTTTCATGAGTTCGTTTTTTAAAGTAATTCTGTTGAACCACAATTCAAAAGCACTGTCTGATTTTCACTGGTTAATTTTCATAGAATTTTTATTTATTACCACTTTTGTCAGATTCAAGTTATTTCTGTGACCATTGTGGGTTTTTCTTCCATTGACAGAGGGGTACCAACAATTTTGTCCACGTCTGTATCTGGTGAAAATCTCTGGTCAATGGCTCCATCAGAAATATGTTTAATGAAAAAAATGCTGTGTTCCAATATTTATTTTCCCTGCTGTATGAGAAAAAAAGTTGCAAATTTATGAGAAAAACACAAATTTTTGAGAAAAAAGTTGCAAATGTTCAAATGTGCAAATTTTTGAGAAAAAGCTGAACATTTTTGATAAAAAAAAAAAAAACGGTTATACATTTATGAGAAAAGTTGGAAAATTTATATATAAAAAAATTCTGTTAATTTATGAGATTATGTTGACATCTAACCGGAGTGGTGGCTCAGTTGGTAGAGCATCCGCCCCACACCCGGGAGGCAGGGGTTCAAATCCCGGCCGGGTCATACCAAAGACCATATAAAAATGGTGCTTTCTGCCTTCTAGCGTGGTGCTCCGCATAATGGAATGGGGAAAGTAAAGTTACACACACAGCTACCAGAGGACTGACCCCCCGCTGTAGCTTTCACTACTTACAGTAGCTGTGTGGCCTAGGGTCAGAGAAACGGAGATAGGCGCCGCCCATATACACCTTCAGGTGTGAAGGGATTAGCTAACTAGCTATGTTGACATCTAGCCAACATCTTGCCAACATGCAAACAACCTCTATAAGACATATTCCTGGTAAACTTGCCAATGTTGGCAGGACGTGTGTGCTATTGGGGGATGCTGTTGTTTATCACGATAAAAACGTGTGATTAATTCATTGCACAGAATTCCTATTATCTCAACTAGGACTGGGTGATATTCTCAACCGTGGACAACAACCACTATTATTGTATTGTGCACTGCTAGCAAGGAGACTCATCACGAGAGTTTTTCATCTCTGTTGAGGACATTTGTAAAGATCTTGACAGGCTATCTTTGAGACAAGATAAATGACACTTTCAAGATGATTCTTGAGTGTTTTATATGATCTGTGGAGATAAGTGCCGTGCTATAAATGACATCTGGGCCCATTTGCAGCGGCCAACACAATGTGAGTGAGAAGGGAGCTCCATCAAAATTTATGATTTTGCTGTGAAATATCCTATGAAATTGTCATTTTTGAGCTGCCAAAGAGACACTTAGAGCCTGAACGAAGGGATAAGTGGCTGAGTGCACAGATTAAATAAACATATTCCCTTTAATCAGACGTTTTTGCCGACTTTGCTCCTGCTATTTGGAGGGCTACAGAATGTCCCATCCCCATTCTCTCTATGAATATCACTAAACCACTTATTCCTTCATTCAGGCTCTAAATGTCTCTTTGACACTGGTCCGTCTTTCTTGGAACTGTGGTTATGACAGCCTACAGCGACGTAGTTTCGTGGCATATTTCATGGCAAAATCATTAATTTCAGTGGGGCTCCCCACTCACTTGCAGTGTGTCTGAATGGTTGCTATGTGTTTGTTATCAGCTCCAACATGGCTATCACGTTACTATATGCGTATGACATTACGCCGCAATCGAGTGAGTCAAAAATCATATCTTGCTATAATTATTTATATATCTGGATAAAAAAACTATGTGTTACAGAAACTACAAATGATGTTGCATACATGTGTAACTTAAATTGATACAGTAGTTAGCATACATCATCTGTCACACACATTAACAGGTCTGACAGTTTATGGAGCCAACTTTCAGTTTCAGCAGTGGTCGTTGTATATGATTACAGAATATTAGCATATTAGCCCTGGAAGTTATTACCTCTGCCAAGAGGAGAAGGTAATGTTTTCAGTGGCGTTGGTTGGTTTGTTGGATTGTCTGTTGGTTTGTCTGTCTGTTAGCAACATTACTCCAAAAGTTATGAACGGATTTTCATTAAATT
Source organism: Pholidichthys leucotaenia (assembly GCA_020510985.1). Classification (NCBI taxonomy): domain Eukaryota; kingdom Metazoa; phylum Chordata; class Actinopteri; order Cichliformes; family Pholidichthyidae; genus Pholidichthys; species Pholidichthys leucotaenia. The sequence continues at coordinate 32,099,675 of CM035848.1, forward strand.
TTCAGGAAAGTTGTGTAATGGAATGGGGAACAGACGATGACATTTTTGTGGTGATCCAGATTACCACCTGGATCCAGGAATTTTTACCTGGATCCAGGAATTTTTAGGAAAAATCAGTATCAACTTGGTTAAATTTTACTTTTGCTGGTATACCGGAAGTTCTGTAGCTAAGTTACCTAATACTATTTATTTGTTATTTCAATAAATCTTAGAGAAGGAAACTTGCATTGGTATTTTTCATCAATATCAAATGCAGAAATGTTGCACTGAGAAAACTGCTGCATTTCTAACAATGTCACTTGGGGGAAATGAGCTGCTTGCCGGAGGTCTGTGCTCTCCGAGTCCTTTTCTAGTTGTTTTTGCTGCAGCTTCTCTGTCTGTTAGCAGGATCATGCAAAAACTCCTAGATGGATTTGGATGACATTTTCACCTGTGGTGGCCCTTGGCCCAAAGATGAACTCATTACATGTTGGAGGTGATCCGTGAGTACATACCTCTGCTAAGACTCTATCTCGCAATGGACAGACAAAGGGAGGGAGGGGAGGGCAAAGGGAAGGAGCCTTGGCGGAGGTATGCACTCCCTGAGTGCCCTCTAGTTCTGACTGTTAACCAGGTCTGTTCAGGGGCCACAGAGTCCAATTCAATCTCAAGTGGGTCGGACCAATAAAATAATACCAAAAGCCTTCATCATGCTCATCTGAGACCTCGGTTGGAGAGTACACAACAATGATGGTCAAATTCACTTGCCAACTAAAGAACCTAACGGACATAATCCTGTCACAGAACAGTGTGAATAAGAAACAAGAACACCTGAGTTCTTCTCAAATCAGAACACCAATACCGTGCTCTCTCTTTAGGTTGGTGCCTGAATGTATAAGAAGGAAGCCAAAGGCCAACACAGAGAGATAGACAACCATTCACTCTCACCGTCATACCTAAGGACAATTTAGAATCCCCAGTTTGATGCCAATTAACCTAACTTGCATGTTTTTGGCATGTGGGAGGAAACCGGAGAAATCCCGGAGTAAACCCACGCAGACACGGGGAGAACATGCAAACTCCACACAGATCACTGTTGGTCTGGCGACCTGTCCAGGGTGTACCCTGCCTCTCCCCCAAAGATGCTGGGATAGGCTCCAGCTCTCCACAACCCAAAAAGGATTAAGCGGAAGAAGACGGATGGATGGATGGACTTCAGCAGATCATTCCAAATCTACTTTATGGATGCACCACTTGTACACTGTAACAACAGCAGCTACGCTGCTTAGAGGCCTTCCATCATACCCGTCTTCGTAGAATTCTGAAGGTTTGGTTCTACGACCACATAACAAAGATCAGATCAGGGAAAGAACCGGTCGCTGCAGCCTAAACATTGTGATAAGCCACACCCACCTTCCCTACTTTGGACATGTAGTGAGAACGCTTCAGGGTGGATTCCCTACGTTTTTCTTGGAATGGAGTCCTGCACACAGCTCTCATAGGGCTGGACCTCCAAGGATAGTCTTGATCAAGACCTTAAGGTGCGTTCAGACCAAACACAAACGTGCAAATTTTTCAGGTGATACGATCGCATGTTAACTCAGTGTAAACATGCAAACTGACATGAATTCATGTCTGAGTGAGTTGCAGAGGGGCGGGGTTTCCTTCATAACTTCTGCAGCTAATGCCAACATGTTTAAGTTTACAGCGTTATCGGGCGGGGTTCTCACCTGGAAAACTGTCACAGCCTCCTCCAAAACTTCACCTGGATGACGGTTGTTTACACTGCTAGCCTGCTCGCCCTTGTTAGCACATCCAGAGTGGGAGTACGTGGATGGATAAACAACAGAAATGCTGTCTCAGCTGCAGAGTTCCTGTCCATCTGTCTGCAGGTGAGTGGCAGTCTCATTTTCAAACTAGCTTACTCTTCAGTGTTGGTACTTTTACTCTGTGACGGCAGAATCTTAAGGCTGATTACTAGCTAGCGCTATACGCGAATTTGCATGTTTTCCACAGGTTTACATTAGCTTTACATATATTCGTGTCACACTTGGTGTGAAAGCACCTTTAGAGAGGGATCTAGACCTGATCAAAGGATGCAATCTTTCTATGGGGAAGCTACAAGCACTAGACTTTCTTCGAGCCACTCAGTGTCGTTTGGTCATGCGTGAGCAGGCGGACTGGTCCACTGACGAATGACGGCCTGATCGAAGCAAAGCAGGCAAACAGGAAAAGCCTAATGTCGTTATATTTTATTGGCTGTAAATGATGACGATAAATAATTTTAAATGCTGTATTGGCCGATACCAAAAACGTGCATCCATTGGTGAAAAAGTCGTCCACTGATCCACAGTGACGGTCCCAGTGGGCAGGGGTTTGATTCCCTTTACAGCTGCTGATCTGCAGTAAGAAGATGGGACTCTCATGCTTCCACACATCCATGTGGTCTCATGGTTGTTCTACCACATCTGAGTAGAAACATCAAAACCAGCCTCTACTTCCTGTGTGTGTTCATGTGTGTTGTTGTTGTGTATTTTCATGTGTTTCACGTGTGTGTACTGACTGTCTGAGCAGCTGTCGTCCCTGTTTCCAGCTGAGCTGATGGCTGCTGTTTGGAGGACTGACCGCCTCACCGTCAGTCCCGTCATCTGAAACACACACACACACACACACACACACACACACACACACACATCAGTTCCTGTTCTGTCATCCATGAACCCCCACAGAGACACCCCTCCCCCCCGGGGATCCTAACGGCCCCCGTGGGGAGACGGTCCTGCACAGATCTGAACATTTAAACATGGAGGTAGCAGTCCGGAGAATAAACAAGTGAAATCAACACGTCTCCATCGCCCTCTGGTGGCTGGCTACAGTAAGACTATACAGCCCCGACTCCCTCGCTGCACCGTGTCCTCCATCTTTATTTTAGTTGTTGGACTTCAAGCCAGTTTTCCACCAAAGGAACTATCCAGCAGTGGTTTAGATTTCTCTGCACATTCCCACTGACAGTTCTAGTTCCTGAAAAAAATCCCTTTTCAGGAACAATTTTAGCAAGTACCTGAGAGCAGGCTAGGGCTAACCTAAACTGGAACTGCACTGCCAAAAGTGGAATCTAAGTAAGATGAAGCATCTCCAGTCTAATCTACATCTGCCTGGTTTTGTGTGACAAGATTTTTTTTTCTTCGTGCCGTACAGATTTCGGTAAGAAAATGTCACTTCCTGTAAGATAACTTTTAACTTATTTTAACTGCTTACCATTCCAGCCAATTTCCTTAAATTTAGCATACGTAAAGAAAATCAAATTGGCAGTAGAAAATTTAACGTCCAGAATTAAGAGGTTAAATTTGCAACTTTTTTCTCCTCAATCTGCAATTTTTTTCTTATAAATGTGCAACTTTTTCTCAAAAAACTGCAACTTTTTCTTGTAATTTTTTTTTACTTTTTTCTCCAAAATTTGCAACTTCTTTCTACAAATTTGCAGCCTTTTTCTCAAAAATTAGCAACTTTTGTCCTGTAAATTTGCAACTTTTTTCTCCTTAATTTGCAATTTTTTTTCTTGTAAATTTGAAACTTTTTTTTCTCCTCAATTTGCAAATTTTTTCATGTAAATTTGCAGCTTTTTTCCTCACAAATTTGCAACTTTTTTCTTGTAAATTTTTTACTTTGTTTTCAAAAATTTGCAACTTGTTTCTTGTAAATTGTGACCCGTGCTGGCAAAATGAGTCACTTTGAGGAAATTATCAAAACTGAGGTAACATTTTTTCCATATTCTGTATTGAAAGACCTTCAAAATGATATTTAATTTGTAGGAAGTGCGCAAAAATGGACCCGGAAAAAGATGATTTGTTTATATTTTGGCTAGGTTGAAAACTCGCGTTTGATCATTCGGGAGTTACGTCTTCTGCAAAAACATGTGTATTTTTAGAAAGTACGATTTCTAAGCTTTCCTATGATACCAGGTACTCATGGGGGTTTTCCCAGGACTTGCCGCTAGCAAACAAAGAGAGTAATGATTTACGACTTCTCGTGCCTGCAGCTCATAATGACGTGGTGCGTATTCCGACTCATTTTGCCAGCACGGGTTACAATTTGTAACTCTTTCTCAAAAGTTTTCAACTTTTTTCCTGTAAATTTGCAACATTTTTCTCCTCAACATGCAATTTTTTTTCTTGTAAATTTGCAAGAAAATTTACAGAAATTGCAACTGCAATTTTCCCTGAAAAATTTGCAATTTCATCAATCCATCCATTCATCCATCCATCTTGTACTGCTTTTCCGGAGGTCCAGATCGCGGAGGCTGCAGTTGAAGCAGAGAAGCTCAGACTTCCCTCTCCCCAGCCACCCGATCGAGCTCTTCAGAGAGGATGCCAAGGTGTTCCCAGACCAACTGGGAGACGTAGTCTCTCCACCGAGTCCTGGGTCTGTCCCTGGGTCTCCTCCCAGTGGGACATGCCCAAAACACCTCAAGTGGGAGATGTCCAGGAGGCATCCTGATCAGATGCCCATACCATCTCATCTGGCTCCTTTCAATGTGGAGTGGCAACGGTTCTACTCTGAGCTTCTCCCGGATGACTGAGCTCCTCGCCCTATCTCTAAGGGTGAGTCCAGCAATCCTACGGAGAAAGCTCATTTCAGCCACTTGTAGCCGCGATCTCATTCTTTCGGTCATTACCAAAAGCTCATGACCATAGGTGAGGGTAGGAACGTAGATTGACCGGTAAATCCACAGCTCTGCTTTAGAGCTCAGCTCCCTCTTCACCACAACAGACTGGTACAACATCTGCATCACTGCAGATGTTGCTCCCATCCATCTGTCAATCTCTCGCTCCAGTCTCCCCTCACTCCTGAATAAGACCCCGAGATACAGTACTTAAACTCCTCCACTTGGGGCAGGAGCGTGCCTCCAACCCGGAGAGGACAATCCACCTTTTTCTGGCTGAGGACCATGGACTCGGACTTTGAGGTGCTGACTCCAATCCCAGCCGCTTTACACTCAGCAGCAAACCATTCCAATAAGACCTGTAGGTCATTGCTGGATGAAGTCAACAGGACAACATCATCTGCAAACAGCAGAGATGAGATCCTGTAGTCACCAAGCATTCCATTCTTTGGCTGCGCCTAGAAATCCTGTCCATAAAAATTATGAACAGGATTGGTGACAAAGGGCAGCCCTGGCAGCGTCCAACTCTCACTGGGAACTCCAACCGAGTGTTGGCAATATGAACCAAACTCTCACAATGGTCGTATAGAGACCAGATAGCTTGTAAGAACAAGCCCGATACCATATACTCCAGAAGCACCCCCAACAAAAAACCACGAGGGACACGGACGAATGCCTTCTCCAAGTCCACAAAACACATGTAAACTGGTTGGGCAAACTCCCACGAGCCCTCGAGTATTCTCGAGCGGGAAAAGAGCTGGTCTGATGTGCCACGGCCAGGCAGAAAACCACATTGCTCCTCCTGAATCCAAGGTTTGACCAACGACCGGACTCTCCTCTCCAGTACTCTGGCATAGACCTTCCCAGGGAGGCTGAGGAGAGTGATCCCTCTAAAGATGGAACACACCCTCTGGTTCCCCTTCTTGAAGAGAGGAACCACCATCCCGGTTTGCAATGCCAAAGGCACTGTCCTTGACCTCCACACACTGTTGCAGAAGTGTGTCAACCATGACAGCCCAACAACATCTAGGGCCTCGTGGTACTCAGGGCGAATCTCGTCCACCCCTTGGGACCGGCCACCAAAGAGTTTTTTAACCACTTCGGCGACCTCAGCCCCTGTAATGGGCGAGTCGTCCCCCTCATCCACAAGCCCTGCTTCCTCTGTGGAAGACGTGTCAGTGGGATTGAGGAGATCCTCGAAGTATTTCTTCCACTGCCTGACAGTGTCCCCAGTCGAAGTCAGTAGCGCCCCATCTGCACCATACACAGTGTGGACAGGGAGCTGCTTCCCCCTCCGGAGTCGTCGGACAGTTTGCCAGAATCTCTTTGAGGCCGACCGAAAGTCTTGTTCCATGGCCTCACCAAACTCCTCCCACATCTGAGTTTTTGCTTCAGCAACCACCCGAGCTGCACTTCGCTTGGCCTGCCGGTACACCTCAGCTGCTTCGGAAGTCCCACAAGCCAACCAAGCTTGATAGGACTCCTTCTTCAGCTTGATGGCCCCCCTCACCACTGGTGTCCACCACTTGGTTCGGTTGTTGCCACGACGAGATGCACTGACGACCTTGTGGCCGCAGCTCTGGACAGCCACTTCAACAATGAAGGTGGAGAACATGGCCCATTCAGACTCCATGTCTCCAGGCTCCCTCGGAAAGTGGTTGAAGTTCTTCCGGAGGTGGGAGTTGAAGACCTCCCGGACAGGGGCCTCAGTCAGGCATTCCCAGCACACCCTCACTATATATTTGGGTCTACCAGGTCTGAATGGCTTCCTCCCCTGCCATCGACTCCAACTTACCACCAGGTGGTGATCAGTTGACAGCTCTGGTCCTCTCTTTACCTAAGTGTCCAAGACATAGGGTCACAGGTCTGATGACACAATAACAAAATTGATCAGTGGCCTGTGACCTAGAGTGTCCTGGTGCCAGGTGCACATATGGACGCCCTTATGCTTGAATATGGTGTTCGTTATGGACGAACTGTGGTTGGCACAGAAGTCCAACAACTGAACACCATTCGAGTTCAGATCGGGCAGGCTGTTCCTCCCAATCGCCCCCCTCCAGGTTTCACTGTCATTGCTCATGTGCACATTAAGTCCCCTAGTAAGACAATGAGTCTCCAAGAGGAGCACTCGCCAGCACCCCAGTCAGAGACTCCAAAAAGGGTGGCTACTCTGAACCACCATTTGGTGCATAGGCGCAAATGACAGTCAGGACATGTTTCCCAACCCAAAGGCGCAGGGAAACAACCCTTTCGTCCACTGGGTAAAACTCCAATATAGAGGCAGCAAGGAGGAAGGATACAAGAATACCCACCTCTGCTCGCCACCTCTCGTCTGGGGCAACTCCAGAGTAGGCTAAGCTCCAGCCCCTCTCCAAGAAACTGGTTCCAGAAGCAGAGCTGTGTGTTGAGGTGAGGCCAACTATATCTCGCCGGTATCTCTCAACCTTGTGCACCAACTCAGGCTTCTTTCCCACCAGAGAGGTGACATTCCATGTCCCAAAAGTCAGTTTAAGAAGCTTGGGATCAGACCGCCAAGGTCTCTGCCTTCGACCGCCACCTGATCCACATAGCACCGGACCCCCATGGTCCCTCCTGCAGGTGGTCAGCCCACTGGAGGGCGGACCCATGTAACTCCTTCGGGCTGAGCCCAGCCGGGTCCCATGTGCAGAAATCCAGCCATCAGGTGCAAGCCATCGAGCCCCTCCCCCATGCCTGGCTCCAGGGTGGGGCTCCGGTAACCCCATACCGGGTGGGGTGCACTGAATTCTTGTTCTAGCATTCATCATGAGAGTCTGTTGGATCGTTCTTAGTCTGGCCCTTCACCCAAGACCAGTTTATGTTGGGTGACCCTACCAGAGACAAATTGCCACAGATAACATAGTTCCTGGGATCACTAGGGCACACAAACCACCCACCACGATAAGGTGATGATCCGTGAGGGGATTTGCAACTTGTTTCTTGTAAGTCTGCAACTTTTGTCTGGTAGATTTGCAACTTTTTTCTCTAAAATTTGCAACTTTTTTCCTGTAAATTTGCAACTTTTTTCTCCTCAATTTGCAATTTTTTTTTCTTGTAAATGTGCAACTATGTTCTCAAATATTTGCAACTTTTTTCCTGTAAATTTGCAACTTTTTTCTTGTAGATTTGAAACTTTTCTTTTACTCCCTTACATTCCAGCCAATTTCCGTAAATTCAACATACACAAAGAAAATCAAATTCTTTCTCCACTGAGTGACAGTGGAAAATCTGAAACATCCCACCGGCGGAATATCGAAATTTTAAGAGGTTAAGTGACTTGATAAGCCATCTAATTTTGTTACCAGATAATCTGACTGTCTACAACTACATAACTGTGTAGTTTATGATAAGTGCCGCACTGCAGGCGCACGCACACACGCACAGGTGACGTCAGTCTGTCAAGGATATTTAAGGGCACGTGCTGCAACATGCTGCCTCTTCCTGCTTTCATCTACACAATGCTCTTTATTTTGGCATGTTCTTAGCCAAATAAAGTTCACTTCAGCACATGGTCATGTCTGCCCATTCTTCAGACACAACAAACTGTTCTTATTTTAAGTAAAATGATTCCTCAACAGGACCAGATAACTGTGTTATAGAGCAGTTTGTTTCTTACCTGAATCATAATTAGGAGGTTTGATTTCTCCCAGATTCAGTTCTGTTCCATATTTCAGTTTATGGTGCTTGGCTCTGAAAATGGAAAACAGACATGAACACACACAGCTGTGACCACACATCACCAGTTTAAACATTTTTTATAAAATCTACTCCTCACCAATACTCACACACAGCAGACTAACTAAAGCTAAGCTGAACTAAAGTGACTGATGATGGATGATGGGTGTTACAGTGGTGTGTAAAAGTGTTTGCCCCCTCCTGATTTCTCATTTTTTTTTGTATGTTTGTCACATTTAAATGTTTCAGATCATCAAAAAATGTAAATATTAGACAAAGATAACACAAGTAAACACAAAATGCAGTTTTTAAATTAAGGTGTTTATTATTAATGTCATGGACTGGGCTGGACCTGCCAGCCCAGCTCCTTGCCACGGTGGCTGTTATGCCCTCAGGATTGTGTTTTTCCCCTTACCTTTCTCTAGGCTCCTCCTGGGAGGCTCCGAGCTCTGCTCAGCTGTGACAGCTCAGCCACGCCCCTCTCTCCTGCCAGTCCTTACCAGCTGTCTTCCTTTGGTTATTTTCTCCGCTGTGCACACACACACACACACACACACACACACACACACACACACACACACACACATCTTCACCTGCATTCTCACTCTCATTCACTCCTTACACACACACACACACACACACACCCTCATTCATTTCCACCTACATGCTCTATGACCCCTCATTCACTCACACATACTCACTCACTGGTGCAGACGTCCATTCACACAGGTGTTTCCACTCAGGCTCTTCCACACTCTCTCCCCTCTCCCCACACTGGCATACACTCTGCTCGTTAGTGTTGCTGTATTTAAGATCTCAGTCCGCCATTGTGTATTGTCGGGTGATTGAGGTGAATTTTGGAGTAGCCTTCATCTGTCTTCTTTTGTAAATGTGAGGATTTTTCTCATAAACTTGCAGGATTTTCCTGCAGAGTTAGAGCCATTTTACTCAGAAATGTGCAGCTTCTTACTTGAAAATTTGCAGCTTTTTATTATTCATAATTTTGCAGCTTTTTCCTCATGAATTTAGAACTTTTCTTACTCTTGAATTTGCAGTTTAAAAAAAAAGCTTAAACTTGCAGCATTTTACTCAAATCTTATATCTGCAGCGTTTTAGGTTGTAAACAGTTGGAAATTTACACCTTCTTTTGTCTTTTTGCTAAAGTTGCAGCTTCTTACCCATAAAATTCCACTTTTTTTTGGTCAGAAATTGGCAGCTTTTAACTAAGACTTACATCCGTTTTTTTTTTTTTTTTTTTGTCAGGTCAGGCATTGGCTTGCTTGCTACTGGATAACCATGAAAACCAGTACTACCTGTCTCATGGGTCAGGCCGTCGGCGACTCAACCGGCATCCCCGCCCTTCCGAGGGCGTGGAGGGTGAAACAGGGCATCCTGGCAGAACTAAAAACAATATCTGCCACAGGTCTGTGGTGGACCACTCCCAGTTACACAGGGTAAGACTGCACATCCTGGCAGATAAACACATCTGTCGCAAGGTCTGTGGTGGACTGTGCCAGTCAGTGCATTGTGACATCAAATCAAATCAAATCAAATCAACCTTTATTGTCATATTGCTGTACATACAACTGTAGTGCAGGCAAGATGAAATTGTGTTTCTCTCGGCATCCACATAAGTAAAAAGAACATAATTTAAGACACATTCACACACACCCTCACCCCCCACCCCAACACAGCCATTCACGCTTCCCTGAGACATACTTGAAAACTAACCAGAACTATAATATACAAATACTATACATAATGTCCATAGGTGCAGTAGTATGTATGAGAGATTCCGGATCAACTGTTCAGCATCCTAACAGCTTGTGGAAGGAAGCTGTTAATCAGTCTGGTGGATTAACATGGTGGACATGCACTACACAAAGAGCAGAGATAAACAAACCTATCATCTGGTCAGTCACTGCAACAGATACTGGAGTCAGTTTGTCTTGGCTTGTCCTTGCCACTGATAATACCTTTATCTGCCAAGAATGTGCTGCTAGTCCAGCAAAAGCTAGCAGTACTCAAATACTTTGCAAGCAGTTTCATGAAATGGTCAATCAGAAAGCAACTCATACTGGCTCAGACGTCGCCCGGGCTTACAAGGTCCGCGCTGATCTGTTCACACTCCGACAGGCAGCGAAAAGTAAGCTAGGAGCAGGAAGACAAAAGAAGAGGAAAACAGCAGCCTTGTGTGTAGCAGAATGGAATGTATGCACTCTGTTGGACAGAACAACATCACAGTGCCCAGAAAGACAGACCGCGCTTGTGGCCCTGGAAATGAACAGGTACAATGTAGACATAGCTGCACTTAGTGAAACAAGATTGCCTGGATATGACAGCTTGGAAGACCATGGGTACATCTTCTTTTGGAGTGGGAGATCAACTCAAGAAAGGAGAGAAGCAGGAGTGGCCTTTGCAGAACCGGTGCCAGTCAACGACAGGATAATGACTATGAGACTCCCACTACAGCGGAAGATGTATGCCACACTCATCAGTGTATATGCCCCAACAATAACCAACACAGAGGAGGTGAAGGAAGAGTTCTACAGTGATTTACGTGAGACTATCAGGCATGTACCGACTGATGACAGGCTGATACTCGTTGGAGATTTTAATGCCAGAGTTGGTTCAGACACTGAGAAATGGAAAGGAGTGCTAGGCAGTCATGGAGTAGGCAAGTGCAATGCTAATGGAGAACTTCTACTTGCACTATGTTCAGAGTACAACCTTGTGATAACCAACACTCTATTTAAGCACAAGGACAAACACAAGAAGACATGGATGCACCCAAGATCCAAGCACTGGCACTTATTAGACTACATCATAGTCAGGCAGAGAGACATAAGGTATGTATTGGACACCAGAGCAATGAGAGGCGCAGACTGTGGTACTGATCATGTTATGCTGAGATCTAGATTAAGGATTTGGAGATGAAAACAGCACTGCAGGACGGGTGCGAAGCCACCACGGAAGCTAAACACTAGTGCACTGAAAGGCCAAAAGAAGCAGGAAGAACTTACACAGGAAATGGATGAAAACTTGAAAGACAGGGACAGCAACAACTCAGAGAATGACATAGAAGAGAAATGGGCAACACTGAAGGATACGGTGTATCAGACTGCGAGTGATGTATTAGACCACCCTGAGAAGAAACATCAAGATTGGTTTGATGAGCATGATGAACACCTGAAGAAACTACTAGAAGCGAGGAATACAGCTAGGCAGGAAAACCTACAGTGTAACACAAGGTCGAAGAAGAAGAAATACTCAAAGACTCAGAGTGAGCTACAGAAGTACACCAGAGAGATGAAGTCCAACTGGTGGGATGAAAAAGCGGAGAAACTTCAAACTGCAGCAGACAGGAAGGACATGAAAACATTCTACACAGGTTTGAGAGAAATCTACGGCCCTAAACCAAGAGGATTGATCCAACTAAAAGCAATGGATGGTGAAATGGTTTTGCAGGAGAAAGACAAGATCCTGGACAGATTTGCAGACCACTTTGACCAACTACTAAACAACCTTGGAGATCTCACTGAAGAGGCTAAAGAAGCTCTAGTGCAGCAACCAGCTGTATCACTTCTGGATGAACCACCAAATTTTGATGAACTAATGGCAGCTATCAGGACAACACAGGATGGTAAAGCTCCAGGAAGGGATGGAATTCCAGCAGAAGTGTGGAAATATGGTGGTGTTCAGCTGACCAACTGCCTGCACAAGCTCATCCAAGAAATACGGGATGCCCAGAAAGTACCTCAAGACTGGAAGGATGCAAGTATTGTGCCTTTGTTCAAGAAAGGTGACAGGAAAGATTGTGGAAATTACCGAGGTATATCACTGCTAGCCACTGTTGGTAAGATTCTCTCATGTGTACTACTTAACAGACTCAGTGAACACATCTCGCAGAATGTACTACCGGAAACCCAGTGCGGCTTTAGAAGTGGAAGAAGCACAATGGACATGATTTTCTGCTTGAAACAGGTTCAAGAAAAGTGTATCGAACAGAACATGGCACTTTATGTAGTCTTCATAGACTTCAGTAAAGCCTTTGATAATGTTTCGCGACAAGGACTTTGGCAGGTACTCAAGAAATATGGTTGTACAGAGAAGTTTGTCAGCCTGATCGAGACACTCCATACAGGTATGCAAGCAAACGTGGCAATGAGTGGTTCAGTATCTAAAGACTTTTCAGTAAGCAACGGGGTGAAACAAGGGTGTGTGCTGGCATCTACACTCTTCTCGCTATATCTGGCCGCCATGCTTGAGGTGGCCTTCAAAGACACTTCAGAAGGAGTATACATTCAAACAAGGAAAGAAGCAGACTTGTTCAATGTGGCACAGTTTAAAGCCAAGAGTAAGACAATGATAAAGGTAGTAAGAGAAATGCCCCTTGCTGACGACAGTGCTCTAGTTGCACACAGCGTGGAAGATATGCAATCTTTAATTGAGAAATTTGCAAGAGCAGCTAGCCAATTCAGCCTCCAAATCAACATCAAGAAGACAGAGTGCCTTTATCAACCACCAAAGTTCCAGTTATCAACATCACTACCAGAAGAGATCAGCATTGGTACAGAGCCACTAGTCAAGTGCAAGATTTTCAAGTACCTAGGGAATACTGTTTCAGAGAATGCTAGGCTGGAGGATGAACTATCTCTGAGAATGGGAAGCGCGAGCGCTGTGTTTGGAAACTTGAGGGAGAGACTGTGGAACAATCGACAAGTGTCTATCCGTGTGAAATGCAAAGTGTACAGAGCAACAGTACTGGCTACTCTATTGTAAAGTGCTGAAACTTGGACTGTCTACAGAGTGCAGATGAAGAAACTCCACGCGTACATGATGAGACACCTTCGATCCATAATGAACATCTCATGGAAAGACAAGATAACCAACACAGAAGTGTTGAAACGAGCTGGTCTACCATCAATGGAGGACATGCTAATACAGATGAACCTGAGATGGCTCGGACATGTTGAGAGGATGGACCACCAGCGTCTCCCTTGGCAGTTACTCTACTCACAGTTATGTGAGGGCAAACGCAATCAGGGTAGACCAAGGCTCAGATTTAAAGACACTGTAAAAAGAAACTTGAAGTTGCACATAGACAGGAGTTCCTGGCAGCGGAAGGCTAAGGACAGAGCTGTGTGGAGGAATCTGATCAGACCTAAATGAAACAGTCATTGTCGCCCACGACAGACTGCTATGATGATGATCATCATCATCTGTCTATTTCCCCTTCGTTTTCTCCAGCCTGTGGACTTCACGGATTTACTCAGACAGCTCCAGCTTCGTGAGTACAGACTGTTTCGCTCCTGCTGACTATTTTTCCAGATGGCTCTTTCCAGGCTCCTCCTCCATTCCTCCATTGCAGTTCCGTCTGCCTTGGAACATTTTTTTCCCCATGTTTGACTCACCTGTCCTATTGAGCATCCTAGAGACTTCCCTGTACTCCTTTGGCTCACTATGTTTGGACAGTTATATTTTGTTCTGCACAATAAAGCACATACAACGTATTTCTGCGAGTGGGTTTCATTCCTTCTGCCTTTAACAGGCAGAATGTACATGTACATGACAATTAAGAGTATAAAAAAATCCAAACCATCATGGCCCTGTGTGAAAAAGTGACCCCCCCACCGTTAAAACACAAATTAACTGTGGTTTACCACATCTTTGGAAAGCTGAGTACAATTCCTCTAGCCACACCCAGGCCCGATTACTGCCACACCTGTTCACAATCAAGAAATCACTTAAATAGGGCCAGCCTGACAAAGTGAAGTAGACCAAAAGATCCTCAGAAGCTAGACATCATGCTGTGATCCAAAGAAATTCAGGAACAAATAAGAAACAAAGTAATTGAGATCTATCAGTCTGGAAAAGGCTATAAAGCCATTTCTAAAGCTTTGGTATTCCAGCAAACCACAGTGAGATCCATTATCCACAAATGGCAAAAACATGGAGCCGTGGTGAACCTTCCCAGGAGTGGCCGGCTGACCAAAATTACCCCAAGAGCACAGTGATGACTAATCCAAGAGGTCACAGAAGACCCCACAACAACATCCAAAGAACTGCAGGCCTCACTTGCCTCAGTTAAGGTTAGTGTTCATGACTCCAATTTAAGAAAGAGACTGGGCAAAAATGGCCTGCATGGCAGAGTTCCAAGACGAAAACCACTGCTGAGCAAAAAGAGCATAAAGGCTCGTCTCAGTTTTACCAGAAAACATCTTGATGATCCCCAAGACTTTTGGGAAAATACTCTGTGGACTGATGAGACAAAATTTCAACTTTTTGGAAGGTGCATTACATCCAGTGTAAAAGCAACACAGCATTTCAGAAAAGGAACATCATACCAACAGTAAAATATGGTGGTGGTAGTGTGATGGTCTGGGGCTGTTTTGCTGCTTCAGGACCTGGAAGACTTGCTGTGGTAAATGGAACCATGAATTCTGCTGTCTACCAAAAAATCCTGAAGGAGAATGTCTGACCATCTGTTTGTGATCTCAAGCTGAAGCGCACTTGGGTTCTGCAGCAGGACAATGATCCAAAACACACCAGCAAGTCCACCTCTGAATGGCTTAAGAAAAACAAAATGAAGACTTTGGAGTGGCCTAGTCAAAGTCCTGACCTGAATCTGATTGAGAAGCTGTGGAATGACCTTAAAAAGGTGGTTCATGCTTGAAAGCTCTCCAATGTGGCTGAATTACAACAATTCTGCAAAGATGAGGTGGCCAAAATTCCTCCACAGCGCTGTAAAAGACTCATTGCCAGTTATCGCAAATGCTTGATTGCAGTTGTTGCTGCTAAGGGTGGCCCAACCAGTTATTAGGTTTAGGGGGTAATCACTTTTTCACACAGGATTTTTTTTACCCTTAATAACAAACACCATTGAGAAACTGCGTTTTGTGTTTACTTGTGTTATCTTTGTCTAATATTTAAATTTGTTTGATGATCTGAAACATGATCTGAAACATGACAAGAGTGACAAACATACAAAAAAAATGAGACATCAGGAAGGGGGTAAACACTTTTTCACACAACTACAATTGCTGTGGCAGAACCAAACTATGATAAGCCCATCATCCACGAATAAACAACAAAGTATACAACCCATAGTCAGAGGTCAGGATCCCAAGGTGAGCCTGTGTAGCAAGTTTTGTGACCCTAGCTTTCTTTGTTGTTGACATATAGTTTATAAGCCATTTTGATGTTGATCTTTGACCTTGCAATCTCAAAACCATAGTCACACTTCAGAGTCACAGGGTTAACCTGTGTACTAAGTTTGGTGACCCAAACTTTACTCATTGTACAGTAATAAGGCATAAGGAATGTTAACCTTGACCTTTTGACCCCAGACCCATAGGGCTCAGGATCCCAAGGTGAACCTGTATACCAGGTTTGGTGGCCCTAGCTTTATTTGTTTTATAGTAATAGTAAATGTAGCATTTACCATTTACCATAGTGCAACCGCAATGTTAACTTTGAACCTTTGACCCCTTAACCCCAAACCCATAATTAGGTGAGGGTGTAAGTCATCCAAGATGTGTATTAGATACAACTACTGCATTGATTTGAAAAGTCTACATCATTTCTTTCAATAGTTACTGTGTTTAGAAGATTTAGGGAAAAATCTGACATGACCTTTGACCTCAAGGTCATCCGATGAGAGTGAAATTGCAATACGTGCATCATCAGAGTATATCAAACCATGGCACCAAGTTTCAAAACAATCGGACTAAAACTGTAGGAGGAGTTGATTTCACAAAAGTAGGACAGACGGACGGATGGACTTACCCATAACATAATCCCCCTTTGGGCTTCCACTGGCAGGGGATAAAAAATAAAATGCAACCTTAAAAGGAAAAAGGTGTAAATTTTATGATTAAAAAGTGTCACAAATTTACGAGAAAAAAGACACAAATTTACATCACAAATTTATTTGTAAAATCACAAATTTACAAGAAAAAAGTTGCAAAATCACAAAAAAGGAAAAATTATCTTAAAGAGATGCAAATTTATAAGAACCCCCCCCCCCAGAAATTTACAAGAAAAAAGTCAACATTTTATACATTTTCTCAATTAAAGAGGAAAAAATGTAAATTTAGAAAAAAAAAATTGACAGATTTGGAACATGAAAATGCTGCAGATTAATAAGAAAAAGCCACAAATTTATGAGAAAAATGACAACCTTAAAGAGGAAAAAGTTGCAAATTTTACGATAAAAAAGTCACAAACTTACAAGGAAAAAAGATTTAAATTTATCAGAAAAATCATGAATTTATAAGAAAAAGTTGCAAATTTACAAGAAAAAAGTTGCAAAATTACAAAAAAAATACATTCAAAAAATTAAAAAAAAATTTGCAACATTACAAAAAAATATTAAAAATTATCTGAAAAAAGCTATAAATTAAAAAAATTACACAAAAAAATTCACATATTGAGAAAAACTGAAACCTTAAAAGGAAAAGGTTGTAAATTTATGATTAAAAAGTCACAAATTTATGAGAAAAACGATGCAAGTTTATATCGCAAATTTATGAGAAAAAAGTTGAAAACTTGCAAGAAAAAGTTGCAAAATCCCCCCAAACTGAAAGATTATCTTCAAAAAGTTGCAAATTTGTAAGAAAAACAACATAAATTTACAAGAACAAAGTAAAAAAGTCACAAATTAAAGGGGAAAAATGTAAATTTACAAGAAAAAAAATTGACAGATTTGGAATATGAAAATGTTGCAGATTAATAAGAAAAAGTCAAATATTTTTGTTTGTTCCGCTCATTTTACTTTATGTTAAAATGCAGAAACAAATTTCTGTTGATTTGATGCATAAACGTCATGAACCCAGCTGTCCTGTTTGTCAGGTCTGAGGGATTTATTAGACTTCTGAGACGCAGATTTAAGGATAGAACATCATTTTTAAGGAGATTTAAGGCTAAAACTTTTAAGGCTAAAATTTTTTAACTTTTAAGACTGTGTTGCGCTGAAGGAAACAGAGTGAAACAACAGTGAGGCAAGTCCACACTCCCACATGCCAATGATCAGCCAAACAGTGTAGCTCTTTAGAATCCACACAGTGCCAAATACTGGCCGTCCCTAGATCATGAACAGACAGTTGGCTGTAGTGACCTTTGACCCCTGACCACATGTTCTTTGATATAGTCTGACTAATTTCTGAGTGAGAATTAACCTCTCCTGTTTGAGGGCGTACTCCAGCATCTTGATCCTCCTGACCAGGTCCTTCTTCAGGTTCTCCTGACCCCGACGCTCCCCCTGCAGGAACGCTATCTGAGCCTAGGAAGAAACAAACCAAAACACATTAAACTTTAGGAAATAATGAACTTTACATTCCAAAACATCTCCTGTGACTGTAGATGTTGGGGCTGGATCCCTGCTGGGTGTCTGATTAAAACCAAGAACATTAATTTAATGAAGCTGAAAACAGGAACAGAGAAGAAGGAAATAAACACAGAGGGACCATTAAGAAGAAGATGAGGGTGGAACCACAGGAGGAACAAAGAGAATCATGAGGGGCCAGGGGGTACACGTTGGCCCCCCAACCTGAAAAAAAGAGAACTGTCCCAATATCATTATAAACCTTTTATATCATGTTACAGAACTGATGAACATGGCTCTGAAACACATATTCTCAGCAAAAAAAAAATTAATACTGTGCGGTGAAGCTGCAGTGTCCTCTCCAGGGCACAAGCCAGGGCAGGGGAATGTGGAAAACCAACTGTTGCCCAGTTAGCTGGTCCCCACTTTTCACACTGGTGGTGGATCCAAATAGACAGGATGGAAAATCAGAAAAGGGCCATTTTAAAGAAAGTTGAGGCACTCTACGTTAAAAGTTGGTAACAAGGTGATGCAACACAACTTTTCAGGTCGGGTCAGGCATTGGTTTGCTTGTTACCGGATAACCATGAAAACCGGTTCTACCTGTCTCATGGGTCGGGCCGTCGGCGACTCAACCGGCAACCCAGCCCTTCCGAGGGCATGGAGGGTGAAACTGGGCATCCTGGCAGAACTAAAAACAATATCTGCCACAGGTCTGTGGTGAACCACTCCCAGTTACACAGGGTGAAACTGGACATCCTGATAGATAAGCACATCTATATATACATCTAATATATTCATATATTTATTGCATCCAGCTACAATGCTCTGCACTGTGTGTCTGTGTGTGTGTGTGTATATATATATTTTACAGTAATATGTACATATGTATATTAGCTGCTCTTGCTTGCTTGTTTTTTTTCTTGCCTTCTGATTGTTGCTCTGAGTGTTGCTATCCCTGTGCTGTTGCAATCCTGGAATTTCCCCGTTGTGGGACTAATAAAGGCTTATCTTATCTTATCTGTCGCAAGGTCTGTGGTGGACTTTTGCCAGTCAGTGAATCGTGACATGCACTACACAAAGAGCAGAGATAAACCTATCATCTGGTCACTCACTGCAACAGATACTGGAGTCACTTTGTCTTGGACTGTCCTTGCCACTGATAATACCTCGATCTGCCAAGAATGTGCTGCTAGTCCAGCAAAAGCTAGCGGTACTCAAATACTTTGCAAGCAGTTTCATGAAATGGTCAGTCAGAGAGCAACTCATACTGGCTTGGACGTTGCCCGGGTTAACAAGGTCAGGAGTTCCTGGCAGCGGAAAGCGAAGGACAGAGCTGCGTGGAGGAATCTAAACAGACCTACACTACCGTTCAAAAGATTGGGGTCACCCAGACAATTATTTTGTGTTTTCCATGAAAAGTCACACTTATTTACCACCATGAGTTGTAAAATGAATAGAAAATATAGTCAAGACATTGACAAGGTTAGAAATAATGATTTGTATTTGAAATAATAAATTTTTCCTTCAAACTTTGCTTTCGTCAAAGAATCCTCCATTTGCAGCAATTACAGCATTGCAGACCTAACATGATTGCACAAGGGTTTTCTAATCATCCATTAGCCTTCTGACGCAATGAGCAAACAGATTGTACCATTAGAACACTGGAGTGATAGTTGCTGGAAATGGGCCTCTATACACCTATCTAGATATTGCACCAAAAACCAGACATTTGCAGCTAGAATAGTCATTTACCACATTAGCAATGTATAGAGTGTATTTCTGATTAGTTTAAAGTTATCTTCATTGAAAAAAAGTGCTTTTCTTTCAAAAATAAGGAAATTTCTAAGTGACCCCAAACTTTTGAACGGTAGTGTACATGAAACAGTCATTGTCGCCCCCGACAGCCTGCTATGATGATGAACACAACTTGGGTGTGCTGATCACAAATATAGTGTTCACCAACTATGATTTTGAGATATAAGCCCTGAAAATTAACTTTGAAATGGCTACCCATATACACTACTCACAAAAAGTGAGGGATATTTGGCTTTCGGGTGAAATTTATGGAAAATGTAAAAAGTTCATGCTACAGTGATATAATATCATGAAAGTAGGGCATTTAAGTAGAAGCATGCAATGGTGATTTCCTCATCTCAAACAATTTATTGAAACAAAAGCCAACAACAGTGGTGAGTATACCACAGCAGAAAATGTCAGTGTCTCAATAACCTGTCATGTGCCCTTGAGCATCAATTACAGCTTGACAACGATATCTCATGCTGTTCACAAGTCCACTTATTGTCTGCTGAGGCATGGCATTCCACTCTTCGTGAAGGGCAGCCTTCAGGTCATTGAGGTTGTGGGGTGCAGGGTTACGAGCCTCTACACGGTGACTCAGCTGATCCCATAGGTTTTCTATGGGATTCAGGTCTGGAGAAAGTGCAGGCCACTCCATTTGAGGTACCCCAGCCTCCAGCAGCCATTCCCTAATGATGCGACCTCGATGAGCTGGAGTACTGTCGGCCATGAAGATGAAATTTGGCCTGTGTTGTTCATGCAGGGGCACAATGACTGGATTAGTGATGTTATTCAGGTAGTATCGGCTTGTCACTGTACCATTCACAAGGTGTAGGACAGTTCTGTATTGACTAGACATACCTGTCCAGACTGTAACACCACCATCACCAAAGGCTCGTCTGGTGACAACAGTGTATGATGCATAGCACTGTCCTTGACGTCTCCCAACATCACTGGCGGCCATCATTTCTGCTCAACATGAATCAACTTTCATCAGAGAACAGCACTAAGGCCCACTGGTCCCTTGTCCAGCGTAAATGCTCCCTGGCCCATGCAAGATGATGATGCCTGTACCCTTGCAGGTCATCTAGCATGCAGACCACACTGATGTTAACAGTTTCAAATGGTCTGAAGCGACA
Organism: Pholidichthys leucotaenia; assembly: GCA_020510985.1. NCBI lineage: Eukaryota > Metazoa > Chordata > Actinopteri > Cichliformes > Pholidichthyidae > Pholidichthys > Pholidichthys leucotaenia. Next base: position 32,120,274 of record CM035848.1, read on the forward strand.
TTTGGGTGCTTCTCACCTCCCTTAAATGTGCCTGAAGTTGAGTGGCATTCATCAGCCGGTTCCACAGGGCACTGTTTACAACGTAGCGGTCATCAGCGTGGGATGTGGCCAAAAGATGTCCACTTCTATGCTTTTCTGTGACTCTTCCAGTCTCTCTGTATCTCTTTTTCAACCTGCTGATGACACTCTGTGACACTCTAAGCTCAGTGGCCACTACCCTCTGAGAACATCCTATTTGAAGCCTCACAATGGTGAGGTACTGTTGATCAGTTGTTAGGTGTCATCTTGATCTCAGGATGTCAAAATGTGAACAACATGATGAAAAGGACTGTTTAAATACCAATTCTAATTGAAGCAGAAAATTTATTGGTCGATTCATGGATCAAACAGCTGTTGTGAATTTTGCCATTAAGCACCTTGTTAGAGAACAGCAAGTTATGCAAAAAGTGCTGAAACACTGAACAGTTGGACATGTGCATTCACAAGGTTAGAGAAGGTCAAATTAAGTTCACCTGTAAAGGTTATAGTGCATTTTAGGTGCATCCTGAAATTTCACCCGAAAGCCGAATATCTCTAACTTTTTGTGAATAGTGTGTGTTACTGAAGCAGATGGTCCTGAGCCACATCAGAATGAAAACTGGGTGTGTATTATAATTTTCCTCAAAATATAATAATTTTAAGCCGCTGGTACAATACTTCAATATTTCCCATCTGGCAATACTGAACCTCACTGACCACACGGGAGCAACATACTACCGCAAAATGGCCCAGCTTTTTGTAGTTGCGGCACTCTGCATTACGTGCTACACACTTATCTTCTTTGGAGTGTACACAACCACATCTACAACACTTGTATCCTTTAGCTGCATGTTGTGCTTGATGTGCTTTGACCTCCTTTTTCTGTCATTTTGTGGTGTTTAGTCTCTTTTCCCCTCTGCATGGCTGATGCTTGGATGCTCAAATAGCCAATTCATGAATGACATACAGGCATTATCATACTAACAATGGCAGGAACTACTTGTTCTCAATGAAAAATCAATCAATCAACTTCATTTATAAAGCACTTTAAAAAGCAACACTTGCTACACAAAGTACTGTACAACAACAACACACATAAAAACATAAAAGCAAGGAGCAGGACACTAACACAAAAACAATATAAAACCAACAAGACAATATAAAACTCAGCACGGGTAGAAACCACAGTCAATAGAATCAATACAATGAAAGGTAAAAGAAGTAAATAAATAAATAAATAAAAATCCATTTCATTCAATAAAATCAATGTAAATCAAAGAAAAAGTGTGTTTTAAGACGGGTTTTAAAAATGGACAGTGAAGGTCTTTTGTCTAATGTTCAGAGGTAAATCGTTCCATAACCTGGGTGTTGTGATCAAAAAGGCTCTCTCCCCTCTCAGCTTCCGCTTCGCCTTTGGTACCCTCAGGAGCAGCTGTTCAACTGACCTGAGGGACCGGATGGGAGCGTAGGGATGCAGAAGCTTAGAGAGATAAGGCAGAGCAAGACCATTCAAGGATTTAAAAACAAATATTTTTTAAAATGAACTCTAAAATGCACAGGCAGCCAGTGGAGCAAAGCCAAAATGGGTGTGATGTGATCTCTCTTACGTGTATCTGTTAAAAGACGGGCAGTGGCATTTTGAACTAGCTGCAGACGTGAAAGAGATGACTGGCTGACACCGGTGTAGAGTGTGTTAAAGTAATCCAGCCGAGGTGAAATGAAAGCATGGATTACTGTTTCCAGGTGCAGTCTAGAGAGAATTGGTTTAACTTTTGCTCAACGTCTTAGGTGAAAGAAGCTGGATTTTACCACAGAACAAATTTGAGTGTCTAATTTAAAATTACTGTCCACGAGAAAACCAAGGTTCTTGACTGTGGGTTTCACATAATGTGTGAGGGGGGCCAAGTTTAAAGGAGGGGACTCACAGGGACCACTAGGTCCAAACATCATCACTTCTGTCTTCATATCATTAAAATTTAAAAAGTTAAGGGCCATCCAAGATTTGATGTCTTCAATGCATGACAGAATTGAGTTTGCTGATGAGACATCTTTTTGTTTTAAAGGGACATACGTATATCTGTCATTCATCAGCGTACAGGTGGAAGGAGATACCATGCTTTTTAAAAACTGAACCCAGCAGAAGTATGTACAAAGAAAAAAGCATGGGCCCTAGAATCGACCCCTGTGGGACTCCGTATGGCAGAAGAGGATTCAAACCCAGAGATGCTAACTGTGAAACTCCTGTCTGCCAGATAGGACCTAAACCAGTTGAGAGCAGTGCCACAAATGCCCACTAGGTGCTGCAATAGGGAAATTAAAATGTGATGTTCCACTGTGTCTAAGGCAGCAGTTAAACCAAGCAACACAAGAACAGCAGATTCACCTAAGTCACATGCCAAGAGGATGTCATTAAAAAACCTTTAACAAGGCTGTCTCTGTGCTATGAAGAGCTTTGAAACCCGGTTGAAAAATCTCCAAAATACCGTGTTCATCCAGAAAACATTTCAGCTGCATATAGACAATTTTCTCTAAAATTTTTGAGAGAAATGACAGCTTAGAAATAGGCCTAAAATTTGCCAACACGGTATGATCGAGCCCAGGATTCTTAATCAAGGGCTGCAGTACTGCATGTTTAAAATTTGCAGAAACCACACCAGATGACAGGCTGCTGTTCAGAATGGTGAGAACTGACTGGCCTATACTGGGGAGCACCTCTTTAAAAAAGTCTAGGAGGGACAGCATCACAGGGAGACCCTGAGGGCTTAATGTGGCCAACCACATCCTCTCACAACAAGAATCACAGGTTCAAACTGATTAAAAACAGCAGAACAAGGGACAGAGACAGAGGGATCAGAGGCAGAAGCTGAGATGAGAGCCCTGGTGGTGGCCACCTTATCAATAAAAAAGCGTATAAAATCATTACATAACTCAGAGGAGGCTTCCAAACAGTCTGTGGGCTATTAAGAACAGAGTCAATAGTGTTAAATAAAACACGTTGTTTATGAGAATGGGATGAAACAATATTAGCAAAATATTCCCTTTTAACCTGCTTGACAGTATTTTGGTACTGACATCAACAGCCTTTTAAAATCTGCAATGACACCTGCAGTTTGTCCTTTTTCCACTTGCATTCAGCTTTGCAGCAGTCCTGTCTGACTGCACAAGTTCTGTCATTGAACCACAGTTCAGGTTTGGATCGAGGCTGTTTGACTTTCAGTGGAGCCACAGAGTCCAAGATAGTTTGGCAGGAGGAGTGAAACCAGGAGCTGAGTTCCTCCACAGATGAGATGGAGCCAGGAGGGACCCAGAGCTGGTCAAAGGTAGCAGAGAACTGAAAGGCAGTGGAAGGGTTCAAGAATCCATCAGCGCTGAGCAGGAGCGCGAGTTTTAAATGCAGTGCATGACAGATCAGCCTCAAATAATACAGGCATATGGTCAGTACAGTATAATACAGTGTCACAGATTTCTAAATTAAAAACAGACAGGCCATATGAGAGGACAAGATCTAACGTGTGTCCGTGCTCGTGTGTAGCACCACCAGTCATGGACTGCACCAGATTAAAGGAATCAATGGTATTTTAAAAGTCTTTAAACAGCGGCTTATCAGGACAACATACATAAATCTCCAACGGTAAGGACATGATCATAATTCGTAACAATACCAGCCAAGAAATTGGTGAAGTCATTTAAAAAGTCCTTATTGTATTTGGGTGGTCTGTATATGACAGCACACAGTACTGGGTTAGAGCGACCCACCTCAAAGAAAGTCGGTTCAAAGCTGGAGAATGGAGAGGGTAAGAAGCACTGCTTACATTTATAGTCATTTTTGTAGGCGTTGCCGTTCCTCCTCCTCGTCCTGATGTCTGCGGGGAATTAAAATAACAGTAACCTGGAGGTAAAACTTCGGACAGAGCAGTGAATTCACCCATAGTCTGCCACGTCTCCGTCACAAAAAAGAAACCCAAATCACAGGAGCTGATGAAATCCCTCAGGATGTATAGGTTTTATTTGCCAATGATCTGGCGTTAACCAGGCCTATCTTGGCAGGAGCTAGAGCCTGGGCCTCAGCAGAAAAGGAGACGCAGCACAGTGGTTTCAGGTGCCGAGGATTTACCCCATACTGACGAGGCTAGGGAGAACAGTGGTGCCGGGGCCAGATCACCTCACCAAGGCCAGTCACAGGGACCAGGCAGGCATTGACAGGAACCAGGGAACACCAGGACACAGAGACGGGGATATAATCCGTCCAGAATCCAGGGAACAGTGAAGGAATGTGCCAGGTGGGCCGTCAGTTTTACCGCCCGACCGCTACATTTCCCATGGTGACCGTAATGCCTCTGCCTCCGCTTGGAGAGCGGGGCCCAGTACAGGTGAGGTGGGATACCTGACAGGAACGGAGGCAAGGACTTCTGTACACCATAATCAAACGAAATACAGTAAGATCCTCAGCAAGAAATCTAAGCTCCAACAATGTTTGACGATGTTACACCAGTAGAGACTTGATTTCTTGAATGCCAATGGTTGAAAACAGTCTAAAAACAAGCAAGGCTGTCAGAGACAGACGACCAGCCCCATACACCAGCACCATTTTGTCTCATTCAATGATGATGTAGCATATGTTGTTTATACTTACTTTAAAATTTCATAGTTTTTGCAGTAGTTTATGGACAACTTAGACTACCTTTTCCCCAAAATTTTACACTTTGTTTTGAGCAAGACCCATAAAGATGTCCCAGTTGACAGGCAGAGGGACCTTTTCATTGTCAATTTGCTTACAAATTGGTCTGCTGGACATTGTTCGTCATTCACGAATGCCTGATTTGATCCTCATCTTGTTGTACCTATCAAAAAGTATATGAACATGATCAAAGCTGTGTCCTACCTGTAGTACTGCCAGTTGTCCAAATGTCTTGCTTCCGGATGGTTTTCCTAGTGAATGAATGAGTGCTGGGTCATCAGTGATCAGACAAGATCATTCCTGTGTAGTGACTGAGGCTGGACACACAATATTGAGTGCGAGGACGTTCAAGATTTGTCACCTGAGCATAGACTGCCATTTGTTTCACCCAATGCAAGTGGAACTGGTGTCAGCTCATATTTCATTATTTTGTGTGAATCCACTTGTGTGTTTGCTTGATATGCTCTTATAAGGCTTTGCAGATTATTTCTATCTGCTTTAAGTAGTTGTTCCTTTCCAACATCTGTCCTTGAAACAGTGTACAGGTCTGAGAAGGGAAGTGGTTTTTGCTTCGTAAGTGGTTCATGGAATTTCACTTTCCTTGGTTCTTCACATGGTATCAGTTTTCCAAACACAAATTTATTCAGCTGATTTTGTCCAATTTGTTTTGCATGAAGCTGTGAGATTTTTACCTTATCTGTTGCAATGTCCTTTGTAGCAATGTTAAGTAAGTGCATATACGTTTATTCAATTCACAGTTCTGAAATAGCTTAACAGATCCTCATCAGAAACTGTTCTGGCCATTTGCATTCAGGTTAATTGCACAAAAGTATAGCTGAAATAATATGTATGAAAGCGTAAAATTCTTAAATGATCATTTAACACATCAGACATTTAAAAGTTCAGCAACAACTGAGCAAATGAACAATCATTTGAAATAGACTGAAGCACAATTCAGTAAAGACCTGAAACTGTATAGGATGTACAGCGGGGAAAATAAGGATTGAACACATCAACATTTCTCTCATTAAACATATTTCTGATGGAGCCATTGACCTGAGATTTTCACCAGATATCAGTAACAACCCACGTAATCCATATATACAAAGACATCAAGGCAACTGTGTTCACAAGACAAGCTATATTTAATAAAGTGGAATGACACAGGGAATAAGTATTGAACACGTGAAGAAAAAAGCTGTGCAAAAAGGCATAGAAAGCAAAGAAACCAGCTGAAATCAATCAGAATTTAGGAAGCCATCCCATCCCCCGTCAGTGCAAATTAATTTAAGCTGGTTAAGTCCTGACTGATAGCCTTTGAAAAGGTCTGTGGATATTAGATTGTCACACCACAAAGAACTCAAGATGGGTAGAAGCAAAGATCTTTCTCTAGACCTCCAAAACCTTATTGTTGCAAAACATAATGATGGCATTGGATACAGGCACATTTCTAAACTGCTGACTGTTCCAGTGAGCACTGTTGAAGTCATCATTTGGAAGTAGAAAGAACATCATTTTACCATAAACCGTCCACAACCAGGAGCTCCTTGCAAGATTTCTGACAGAGGAGTCTATGCTGTATGGCTCTATGGCTCTATGGCGGCTCTATGCCCCCTCACCTCGCAAGACTCCATCGCTGAAGAAAATGCATGTTGAAGCTCATTTAGTTTGCTGCACAACATTTGGGCAAGTCAGTAAAATACTGGGAGAATATGGTCTGGTCAGATGAGACCAAAATTGAACTTTCTGGATGTCACAACACACAGCATGTTTGGAGGAGAAATGGCACTGCATATCCCATTATAGTGTGGGGTGTTTTTCAGCACACGGTACAGGCAGACTTCATGTAATTGAAGGAAAGATGAATGGACAAATGCACAGAGACATCCTTGATAAGAATCTGTTGCCAGCTGCCAAGACGCTGAAGATAAAACAAGGGTGGACATTTCAGCAAGACAATGATCCCAAACACACAGCCAAAGAAACTGTCAACTGGCTCCAGAGAAGGAAAATAAAGCTGCTAGAATGGCCCAGTCAGTCACCTGACCTGAATCCAATTTAAAATCTATGGAACGAACTGAAGATCAGAGTTCATAGAAGACACCTACGGAACTGTCAAGATTTGAAAAATGGGCTAAAATCACTCCTGAGCAATGCCTGTGCCTAGTTTCTCCATACAGGAGGCACCTGGAAGCTGTTATTACCAACAAAGGCTTTTCTACTAAATATTAAATGAATTTCACCAAGCATGTTCAATATTTATTCCCTGTGTCGATCCATTTTATTAAATATAACTTGTTTTGTGAACACAGTTGCCTTGATTTCTTTGCATATATGGATTAATTCAATTCAGTTCAATTCAGCTTTATTTATACTGCGCCACATCACAACAGAAGCCGTCTCGTGGTGCCACAGTGCAGAAAAAACCACACAGTCTCAGAAAAACCCAGCAATCAGACGATCCCCTATGAGCAAGCACTAAGCGACAGTGGAGAGGAAAAACTCCCATTTGGCAGGAAGAAACCTCTAGCAGAACCAGGCTCAGGGAGGGGCAGTCATCTGCTGCGACTGGCTGGGGGTGAGGGGATAGGGAGGATGGAGAGGACAGACATAAAGAACATAACAGTGAGATGCCAAGTACATTATTGGAGATCAACCAGCAGTATGGATCAAATAACAACAGAACAAAAGTGGGGTTAAGAGACACAAAATCCCTCCTAAGCTATATTAAAAAGGAAGGATTTTACCCTGTTCTTAAAAACAGAGACCGAGTCTGACTCCCGGACCCAGAGCGGTAACTGGTTCCAGAGAGAAGGAGCTTGGTGGCAGAAGGCTCTGCCTCCCACTGTACTTTTGGAGATTCTGGGCACCACAAGTAAGCCAGCATTTTGGGAGCGTAATGCTCTATTAGGATGGTAAGGTAATATCAGATCTTTTATATATTGGGGGGCCTGATTATTAAGAGCTTTGAAAGTAAGAAGAAGGATTTTAAACTTGATTCTAAATTATATGGGAAGCCAATGAAGGGAGGACAGAACTGGGGAGATATGATCTCTTTTTCTAGAACCAGTTAAAACTCTAGCAGCAGCATTTTGAATCAACTGAAGATTTTTTAAGGATACTTTAGGACAACCAGATAATAGCGAATTACAATAATCTAATCGAGAGCTGACAAAGGCGTGAATCAGTTTCTCAGCATCATTCAGAGACAAGATGCTCCTGATCTTGGCAATATTGCGTAGATGATAGAAGGCAGTCTTAGAAACAGTTTTTTTTTTTTTCCACAATATCTTTATTGAACCTTTTTTTTTTTAACAAACATGATACAAACAATCAAACACTAACACTAAAGTACTACAAAAAAAAATGCACTAAAAAACACCAACAACCACCAACAAAATCAAATCTTCAACAATGCTCCTCTGTTTAGTCTAGACAATCCAATACATAAGTATACATATTATGTTCACCAGTTTGGAATTTACAAGGTCCACACACATCATTCACCTTCTTCTTCAAGAGTTATGTTTAAATTTTTTACATAATCAATAAAAGGTCTCCATATATTCTCAAACACAATTTCCTTTGATTTCAGTATATATGTTATTCTTTCTAATGGAAGGTTTGTTAACATCTGTCTTAACCACTGCGTCACATCTGGTCTATGAGTCTTTTTCCATAATAGTGCAATACATTTTTTGGCATTAAGCAAACTGAGGTCTATGAACGTTCTTTCACTTTTATTAAAATTATGCTTTTCTGGGTACAGACCCAACAAAAACAGTTTAGGATTCAATATGATTTGTTTTGAGATTATTTTTTCAATTGTTACCCTCACCTCTTCCCAAAACATTCTTATTAATCTACATTCCCATACACAATGAAATAGAGTTCCTTTACTTTCCATGCATTTTGTGCATGTATCTGGTATATTTTTGTTATATCTATTTAACTTCTCCGGTGTAACATACATCCGCATTAACCATTTGAAATGTATCAATTTAAGGCGTACATTTATTGATTTGGTTTGAGCTTCTGTACAAGCCAATTCCCATTGTTCCTCTGAAATTTCAGTTTGCAGATCTTCTTTCCAGTAGTTTAATCTTTTCAGTGAATTTTCACTTGAAGATAGTGTCAATGAGTTATAAAACTCTGAAATAATACCCTTTCTTTTACTATCTTTCATCAACATTTTTTCCAAGGATGAATAGATAGGTCGAGTGAGAGCTTTATTTTGATTTGATCGAATAAAGTTTCTAAGTTGAAGAAACAGTTTTAATATGTGAACTAAAGGACAAATCTTGATCAAAAATAACTCCAAGGTTCCTCACAGAACTGTTCAGAGTGAGAGTGGCGGCATCTAAATTAAGGGCATAATTTGAAAAGGAATTTCTAAGATGTTGTGGGCCAACAAGAATGACTTCAGTCTTATCAGAGTTTAATAGTAGAAAATTACAAGTCATCCAAGCTTTGATGTCCTTAAGACAGGCATCTAACTTGGCTAACTGATTACAATCATTGGGCTTCATTGACAGGTATAGTTGTGTGTCATCTGTGTAACAGTGAAAATGTATAGATAGCTAGATAGACAGACAGATGTACTTTATTGATCCCAAACTGGGAAATTACAGTGTAACAGCAGCATGACAGTTGACAGCCAAACAACAGAAACACACATGACAGACAAAGGGATTACCCATGGAAAGTAAAAAACTAACACGTACCATCATACATGAATAATGCCTTAATTATACTGTTGCCAAGCCCTCTAATAAATGTGAAAATATGAGACCAATAAGCCTATTAAATGCCGACCTTAAGATAATCTGTAAAATTTTAGCAAGACGAATACAAGAAATTTTACCAAATATTATTAATCGAGATCAGAATGGCTTTATAAAGGGAAGACAAGGCTTCCATAATGTAAGAAGACTATTTAATATTATTTATTTTAATAAAGAAGCACCGGATACAGCTCTCCTATCACTGGACGCCGAAAAGGCCTTTGATAGAGTCGAATGGCCCTTTCTTTTTGAAGTCTTACAAAGGTTTGGACTTGGAAATAATTTCATAAAATGGGTTCAGATAATATACAATAATGCTACAGCAGAAATCCTAACAAATAACAATATTTCAAAATCAATAAAAATCAATAGAGGATGTCGACAAGGCTGTCCACTTTCACCTTTACTGTTTACTATGGCAATTGAACCTTTAGCGATGGCGATATGTTTACATTCACAAATATATGGAATTAAAGTTGGACCAACAGAACATAAAATCTCCCTGAACGCCGATGACATAATTTTGTTTATGTCGAATCTAAAAAAATCAATTCCGACCTTGTTGAATTTAATAAAGAATTTTGGGGAACTATCAGGATATAAAATAAATAAAACTAAATCTTCAATATTAATGCTAAATGAGACCCAGAGAAATTACCCAGACCCTGAGGTAAATCAATTCAACGTTGTAAATCAGTTTAAATATTTAGGAATCCAAATTGTGCCTAAGCTAGAATCAGTCGCCAGTGTCAACTATGAAGCCTTAATGTCAGATATCAATGAGTTAACTCAGAGATGGATGTCACTACCAATGTCGATGATCGGGAGAATCAATATACTTAAAAGTAATATTTTACCTAAAATACTTTATTTATTTCAATACATTCCCTTACCACCACCTTTAGATTTATTCTCAAGAATTAAAAAAAAAGTTAGTGGAATTTATATGGAACAACAGGAGGGCTAGATTACGTCTGTCTTTATTATATTTTTTTTTCCACAATATCTTTATTGAACCTTTTTTTTTTTTTAACAAACATGATACAAACAATCAAACACTAACACTAAGGTACTACAAAAAAAAAAAATGCACTAAAAACACCAACAACCACCAACAAAATCAAGTCTTCAACAATGCTCCTCTGTTTAGTCTAGACAATCCAATACATAAGTATACATATTATGTTCACCAGTTTGGAATTTACAAGGTCCACACACATCATTCACCTTCTTCTTCAAGAGTTATGTTTAAATTTTTTACATAATCAATAAAAGGTCTCCATATATTCTCAAACACAATTTCCTTTGATTTTAGTATATATGTTATTCTTTCTAATGGAAGGTTTGTTAACATCTGTCTTAACCACTGAGTCACATCTGGTCTATGAGTCTTTTTCCATAATAGTGCAATACATTTTTTGGCATTAAGCAAACTGAGGTCTATGAATGTTCTTTCACTTTTATTAAAATTATGCTTTTCTGGGTACAGACCCAACAAAAACAGTTTAGGATTCAATATGATTTGTTTTGAGATTATTTTTTCAATTGTTACCCTCACCTCTTCCCAAAACATTCTTATTAATCTACATTCCCATAAACAATGAAATAGGGTTCCTTTACTTTCCATGCATTTTGTGCATGTATCTGGTATATTTTTGTTATATCTATTTAACTCCTCCGGTGTAACATACATCCGCATTAACCATTTGAAATGTATCAATTTAAGGCGTGCATTTATTGATTTGGTTTGAGCTTCTGTACAAGCCAATTCCCATTGTTCCTCTGAAATTTCAATTTGCAGATCTTCTTTCCAGTAGTTTAATCTTTTCAGTGAATTTTCACTTGAAGATAGTGTCAGTGAGTTATAAAACTCTGAAATAATACCCTTTCTTTTACTATCTTTCATCATCATTTTTTCCAAGGATGAATAAATAGGTCGAGTGAGAGCTTTATTTTGATTTGATCGAATAAAGTTTCTAAGTTGAAGATATTTAAAAAAATGTGTTCTATTGAGATTAAATTTGATCCTCAGCTCTTCAAAAGACATTATGTTGTCTGCACATGGCAAATATAAATCCTGAATCTTTTGTATCCCTTTTAAATTCCATACTTTAAATACAGCGTCCGCTCTCCCTGGTTTAAAATATTGATTACCCCATATTGGACTAAATTGTGACAATAACTGTGGTTCTTTTAAATAGTTTTTAGCCTCACACCATATTTTGATCATATGCTTTACAAATGGATTTTTAACTTGTTTTTGTAATTTTTTTGCCGAATCTGAGTATATGAATATGGGAAGAGGTAAAGGTAAATTGTATGATTCCATTTCAGTCCAGTGAGGGAGATCATTTGATGAAAAATAATATGTCATAGACCTCAGTTGTGCCGACCAATAATACAACATAAAATTTGGACATTTCAGACCTCCATGATCAAATGGTAAATATAATAAAGACAAACGTAATCTAGCCCTCCTGTTGTTCCATATAAATTCCACTAACTTTTTTTTTATTCTTGAGAATAGATCTAAAGGTGGTGATAAGGGAATGTATTGAAATAAATAAAGTATTTTAGGTAAAATATTACTTTTAAGTATATTGATTCTCCCGATCATCGACATTGGTAGTGACATCCATCTCTGAGTTAACTCATTGATATCTGACATTAAGGCTTCATAGTTGACACTAGCGACTGATTCTAGCTTAGGCATAATTTGGATTCCTAAATATTTAAACTGATTTACAACATTGAATTGATTTACCTCAGGGGCTGGGTAATTTCTCTGGGTCTCATTTAGCATTAATATTGAAGATTTAGTTTTATTTATTTTATATCCTGATATTTCCCCAAAATTCTTTATTAAATTCAACAAGGTTGGAATTGATTTTTTTAGATTCGACATAAACAAAATTATGTCATCGGCATACAGGGAGATTTTATGTTCTGTTGGTCCAACTTTAATTCCATATATTTGTGAATGTAAACGTATCGCTATCGCTAAAGGTTCAATTGCCATAGTAAACAGTAAAGGTGAAAGTGGACAGCCTTGTCGACATCCTCTATTGATTTTTATTGGTTTTGAAATATTGTTATTTGTTAGGATTTCTGCTGTAGCATTATTGTATATTATTTGAACCCATTTTATGAAATTATTTCCAAGTCCAAACCTTTGTAGGACTTCAAAAAGAAAGGGCCATTCAACTCTATCAAAGGCCTTTTCGGCGTCCAATGATAGGAGAGCTGTATCCGGTGCTTCTTTATTAAAATAAATAATATTAAATAGTCTTCTTACATTATGGAAGCCTTGTCTACCCTTTATAAAGCCATTCTGATCTCGATTAATAATATTTGGTAAAATTTCTTGTATTCGTCTTGCTAAAATTTTACAGATTATCTTAAGGTCGGCGTTTAATAGGCTTATTGGTCTCATATTTTCACATTTATTAGAGGGCTTACCTGGTTTTGGCAGCAGTATAATTAAGGCATTATTTATGTATGATGGTAAATTATTATTTTGAAATGCTTCTAAAACCATTTCCAAAAAAGGTTTTATTAATTTATTCTTAAATTTTTTATAAAGGTCAACTGGAAGACCATCTGGTCCTGCACTTTTTCCTGATTTCATATTATCAATGGCTAGCCCAACTTCTTCTTGACTAATTTTAGACTCCAATATCTCCCTGTTTTCATTTGGAATACACGGTATAGATAGTTCGTTCAAAAACCCATTTAGTTTTGTTAAATCAGGTTCATTTTTGGTATCATATAATTTTTCATAGTAATCTCTAAAGGCTCTATTAATTTCTAAAGGATCTATAACTACCTGTCCATTACTTATAATACTGGTAATTGGTGTTTTAATTTCCAATTGTTTAATCTGCCATGCTAATAATTTTCCTGATTTTTCACCTTGTTCATAAAAAGATTGTTTCAATCTTAGAAGACTCGAGGCAGCTCTATTCGCTGATTTTTTGTCGTATTCAGCTCTCAAAATCAGTAATTCATTCTCCAACCTTGGGTCACTTCCTGCATACACTTTTTCCTGAAGATTTTTTATTTTATGTTCCAATTTAGCTCTCTCCTCTCGAGTCTTCTTAGATTTTGATCCTGTATAACTAATAATATGTCCCCTAATAAAAGCTTTGAAAGCCTCCCACTTTACACATGCTGATGTTTGTGTAGTATTGATGTCAAAGAACTCGTCTATCTGTTTTTCTATATACTTGACAAATTCCTCATCCTGAAGCCATTTATGCTGAAATTGCCATCTACCTGATTCCTTTGTCAATTTTTTATCTACATATATTAGACAACAGGGTGCATGATCAGAGATCACGATGTTATCATAAAAGCAGTTTTGAATCTTGGACCTTAATTCTGTGGAAATCAAAAAATAATCAATACGTGAGAATGTCTTGTAGGTACTGGAATAACAAGAATAGGCTTTAACTTGTGGTTTCATTTCTCTCCATATATCTAACAATCTCAATTCTTTCATAAAATGATTAATAGTCATCCTACATCCAATGTGCGTACAATCCAGTCCTGTTGATCTATCCACACCTGGATTCAATGTACAATTAAAATCCCCTGCTATTATATGTTGCCCTGTAAGTGATGATAAGATGAGAAATAAATTAGCAAAGAACTTCTGATCATCTATATTGGGACCATATAAGTTCACAAGATTTATATTTTCTAATAGCAAAGAACCTTGAATGATTACATATCTTCCAAATTTGTCTCCAATTACATTTTTCACTTGAAAAGGAACTGATTTATGTATGAGAGTCATAACTCCCCTGGCTCGGGATGAAAATGAAGAGGTGAATACACTTCCCTGCCATCTACTCCTAATTCTTTTAACATCCTCCTCTATCAGATGAGTTTCTTGTAAAAACACAATTCTTGAACCCATGTCCTTTATTTTATTCATAACTTGTTTAAGTTTTTTTAAATTTTGTAGACCTCTGCAATTCCATGAAGTTAAATTAAGGTTAACACTTTGGTCCATGATCAATAGAGAGTTTGGGATTACCTTGCAGTGTAAACATGCTCATACAGAGAAGCAAAAACATGAGTGGTTGAACATTCATCCTACAAACTACACACAAACAAATTTCCCCTTCCCACACTTGTGGCAAACCCCCCAAAATCAAAAGAAAAATTCTGTCTCCCGATATAGCCATCGACCGTTCCACACCCACGGGGAACAGCCTAAGCCACTCCTTCTTCATCCTCCCAATCACCCTAACTCTACTGCTTTTAATGACGTAACATTAACTCTCCTCTGTAGTTTTCCAACTTGACTCCAAAATTTTTAACAACTTTGTACATCATAGTTTGTTTTTTTGTTTTGTTTTTGTTTTGTTTTTTTAATATATAATACAGTCTATATTTTGTAAACTTACTATTTACTTCAAGTCAGTCAGATGCCTGTGCAAATGCTTAATTATTCTACCTTATATTTTGTTCATGCTTAGCTCCCACCAGTCTCTTCTTCTTTTTTGATCTTCTTGATGAACTCCTGCGCCTCCTCTGGGGTCTTGAAGATGTGGGTTCTGCCCTCATACGTGGTCAGCAGTCTCGCAGGATAGATTACACCATGATGAATCCCAAGGTTGCGCAGCTCCTTACGTACGGGATCAAACTGCTTCCTCAATTGCTGGATTCCTGTGGCCAAATCTGGGTAGAACCGCACCTGCTGGTCCTGGTGTTTAATCTCTCCTTTAGCACGTGCAGCGTTGAAGATCTTCATCCTGTCTCTGTTGCTAAGAAACTTCATAATTAAGGTCCTCGGCGGTCCCTTATCTCTCCGTGGGCCAATACGATGTGCTTTTTCCAGAACCACTGCTGATTGCAACTCCTCGCTGCCCAGCACCTCCGGAATCCACTTTTCCAGAAAGGAACATACGTCCCGACCTTCTGATTCCTCTGGAAGACCCACCAGCCTCAAATTATTCTGTCTCGACCGAGATTCCAAATCCAAAATATTATCTTCCAGAGATTTATTTTTTTTTTCCAAAGTGCGCACCTTTAATTGAAGACGGGTGACGTCATCTTCAGCACTAGCGAGACGGAGCTCCATCTGCGCCGTTCGTTCTACACAGTCACCCAATTCCTTTCTTATTCCTTCCAGCGCTGTCATAATCCCATCAAATCTAGAGGAAAAGTCCGCTCTCATTGAACTCATGGCAGCCATCAGCGCATCTGCGCCATTCCCCGCAGAAATCGCACCGCCGCCAGCCTCCTCCGCCATATATGGAGCCTTGTTTGCTGCGTCACAGACCTGAAAGTCCGTTAATTTGGACTGTTTCGGCGGCTCGCTTTTTCCTTTTCCTGGTTTTCCAGCCTTAGGCTTCGCCGACATATCCTCGCCCAAATGCTGGGATACGTTCTGTCCCAAATGAGAGAGTTATTTGCCGATTTTTTTCTCCAGGAGCAGAGCAGAGCGAGACACGTCCGTCCTACGTGGCAGCCATAACCGGAAGTCGTCTTTATTATATTTACCATTTGATCGTGGAGGTCTGAAATGTCCAAATTTTATGTTGTATTATTGGTCGGCACAAATGAGGTCTATGACATATTATTTTTCATCAAATGATCTCCCTCACTGGGCTGAAATGGAATCATACAATTTACCTTTACCTCTTCCCATATTCATATATTCAGATTCGGCAAAAAAATTACAAAAACAAGTTAAAAATCCATTTGTAAAGCATATGATCAAAATATGGTGTGAAGCTAAAAATTATTTAAAAGAACCACAGTTATTGTCACCATTTAGCCCAATATGGGGTAATCAATATTTTAAACCAGGAAGAGCGGACGCTGTATTTAAAGTATGGAATTTAAAAGGGATTCAAAAGATTCAAGATTTATATTTGCCATGTGCAGATAACATAATGTCTTTTGAAGAGCTGAGGGTCAAATTTAATCTTAATAGAACACATTTTTTTTAAATATCTTCAACTTAGAAACTTTATTCGATCAAATCAAAATAAAGCTCTCACTCGACCTATTTATTCATCCTTGGAAAAAATGTTGATAAAAGATAGTAAAAGAAAGGGTATTATTTCAGAGTTTTATAACTCATTGACACTATCCTCAAGTGAAAATTCACAGAAAAGATTAAACTACTGGAAAGAAGATCTGCAAATTGAAATTTCAGAGGAACAATGGGAATTGGCTTGTACAGAAGCCCAAACCAAATCAATAAATGTACGTCTTAAATTGATACATTTCAAATGGTTAATGCGGATGTATGTTACACCGGAGGAGTTAAATAGATATAACAAAAATATACCAGATACATGCACAAAATGCATGGAAAGTAAAGGAACCCTATTTCATTGTGTATGGGAATGTAGAATAATAAGAATGTTTTGGGAAGAGGTGAGGGTAACAATTGAAAAAATAATCTCAAAACAAATCATTTTGAATCCTAAACTGTTTTTGTTGGGTCTGTACCCAGAAAAGCATAACTTTAATAAAAGTGAAAGAACATTCATAGACCTCAGTTTGCTTAATGCCAAAAAATGTATTGCACTACTGTGGAAAAAGACTCATAGACCAGATGTGACTCAGTGGTTAAGACAGATGTTAACAAAACTTCCATTAGAAAGAATAACATATATACTGAAATCAAAGGAAATTGTGTTTGAGAATATATGGAGACCTTTTATTGATCATGTAAAAAATTTAAACATAACTCTTGAAGAAGAAGGTGAATGATGTGTGTGGACCTTGTAAATTCCAAACTGGTGAACATAATATGTATACTTATGTAATGGATTGTCTAGACTAAACAGAGGAGCATTGTTGAAGACTTGATTTTGTTGGTGGTTGTTGGTGTTTTTAGTGCATTTTTTTTTTTTGTAGTACTTTAGTGTTAGTGTTTGATTGTTTGTGTCATGTTTGTGTCATGGGGTGATTGGGAGGAACGGCCTGCCTGATCTGAACCCGAGTGGTGTTCAGTTATTGGACTTCTGTGCTAACCACAGTCTGTCCATAACGAACACCATGTTCAAGCATAAGGGTGTCCATATGTGCACCTGGCACCAGGACACCCTAGGTCGCAGGTCGATGATCGATTTTGTTATCGTATCATCAGACCTGCGACCGTACGTCTTGGACACCCGAGTAAAGAGAGGTGCAGAGCTGTCAACTGATCACCACCTGGTGGTGAGTTGGATCCGATGGCAGGGGAGGAAGCCATTCAGACCTGGTAGACCCAAACGTATAGTGAGGGTGTGCTGGGAGCGTCTGGCTGAGGCCCCTGACCGGGAGGTCTTCAACTCCCACCTCCGGAAGAACTTCAACCACATTCCGAGGGAGTCTGGAGACATGGAGTCTGAATGGACCATGTTCTCCACCTCTGTTGTTGAAGCGGCGGCCCAGAGCTGCGGCTGCAAGGTGGTCGGTGCATCTCGTGGTGGCAACCCCCGAACCAAGTGGTGGACACCAGTGGTGAGGGGGGCCATTAAGCTGAAGAAGGAGTCCTATCAAGCTTGGTTGGCTTGTGGGAATCCCGAAGCAGCTGAGGTGTACCGGCAGGCCAAACGGAGTGCAGCTCGGGTGGTTGCTGAAGCAAAAACGCGGGTATGGGAGGAGTTCGGTGAAGCCATGGAACAAGACTTTCGGTCGGCTTCAAAGAGATTCTGGCAAACTGTTCGGCGGCTCAGGAGGGGAAAGCAGCTCCCCGTCCACACTGTGTATGGTGCGGATGGGACACTGTTGACTCCAACTGGGGATATCGTCGGGCGGTGGAAGGAATACTTCGAGGATCTCCTCAATCCCACTGATACGCCTTCCACAGAGGAAGCAGGGTTTGGGGACGAGGGGGATGACTCGCCTATCACAGGGGCTGAGGTCGCCAAGGTGGTTAAAAATCTCCTTGGTGGCCGGGCCCCGGGGGTGGACGAGATTCGCCCTGAGTACCTCAAGGCCCTGGATGTTGTTGGGTTGTCATGGTTGACACGCCTCTGCAACATTGCGTGGAGGTCGGGGGCAGTGCCTTTGGCATGGCAAACCGGGGTGGTGGTTCCTCTCTTCAAAAAAGGGGACCGGAGGGTGTGCTCCAACTTTAGAGGGATCACACTCCTCAGTCTCCCTGGGAAGGTCTATGCCAAGGTACTGGAGAGGAGAGTCCGGCCGTTGGTCGAACCTCGGATTCAGGAGGAGCAATGTGGTTTTTGTCCTGGCCGTGGCACATCGGACCAGCTCTTTACCCTCTCGAGAATTCTTGAGGGTTCGTGGGAGTTTGCCCAACCAGTTTACATGTGTTTTGTGGACTTGGAAAAGGCATTTGACCGCGTCCCTCGTAGATTTTTGTGGGGGGTGCTTCGGGAGTATGGGGTATCGGGCTTGTTGTTACGAGCTATTCGGTCTCTGTACGACCGTTGTGAGAGTTTGGTTCGTATTGCCAACACTCGGTCGGAGTCATTCCCAGTGAGAGTTGGACTCCGCCAGGGCTGCCCTTTGTCACCGATCCTGTTCATAATTTTTATGGACAGGATTTCTAGGCGCAGCCAGGGAATGGAGGGTGTCATGCTTGGTGACCACAGGATCTCATCTCTGTTGTTTGCAGATGATGTTGTCCTGTTGGCTTCATCCAGCAATGACCTACAGCTCTTGCTGGGATGGTTTGCCGCTGAGTGTGAAGCGGCTGGGATGAGAATCAGCACCTCCAAGTCCGAGTCCATGGTCCTCAGCCGGAAAAAGGTGGATTGTCCTCTCTGGATTGGGGACAGGCTCCTGCCCCAAGTGGAGGAGTTTAAGTATCTTGGGGTCTTGTTCACGAGTGAGGGGAAAATGGAGCGAGAGATCGACAGACGGATTGGAGCAGCATCTGCAGTGATGCGGACGTTGTACCGGTCTGTTGTGGTGAAGAGGGAGCTTAGTTCTAAGGCAAAGCTGTCGATTTACCAGTCAATCTACGTTCCTACTCTCACCTATGGTCACGAGCTTTGGGTAATGACCGAAAGAACGAGATCGCGGATACAAGCGGCTGAAATGAGCTTTCTCCGTAGGATTGCTGGACTCACCCTGAGAGATAGGGTGAGGAGCTCAGTCATCCGGGAGAGGCTCAGAGTAGAACCGCTGCTCCTCCACATTGAAAGGAGTCAGTTGAGGTGGTATGGGCATCTGATTAGGATGCCTCCTGGACGCCTCCCACTTGAGGTGTTTCAGGCACGTCCCACTGGGAGGAGACCCCGGGGCAGACCCAGGACTCGGTGGAGAGACTATGTCTCCCAGCTGGTCTGGGAACGCCTTGGTATCCCCTCTGAAGAGCTGGAGCAGGTGGCTGGGGAGAGGGAAGTCTGGGCTTCTCTGCTTGAACTGCTGCCTCCGCGACCCGGACCTCCGGAAAAGCGGTAGAAGATGGATGGATGGATGGATGGATGTTTAAAAAAAAAAAAAAGGTTCAATAAAGATATTGTGGAAAAAAAAAAAACTAACACGACTATAGAACCTATATACATCACAGCTTAACCTCTTGCACTCCGGGATACTGTGGGCGGTCACGTCTCTGCGTCCTAGTGCACACTAAAAAAAAAAGCTGCATTTCCGTTCTTCCACTACAGACACAGCCGCGAACAGAAAGCCAAAGGAGTGCTTTGATTGGTTTAGATTTGATTGACCTCTCATTCGACTAATAAGAGCCTTGAATTGGGTTTCTGAAACCTTGAAGAACCAATGACTGAAAACCTAGCAAGAAGGACCCACCTACCAACAGCTGCGAATACAACGAGCCAATTGAAGCAGAGAAGTTCGATGATTGAAAGCGTGCGTCCCGTGCGTAAAATCTGTTTTGTGTAAGCCGCTGTGTGTAATGGTAGCGTTCGCCAGTCTTTTTTTTTATTACTACTGTTCTTATTTGTTTTGAAAAATTGTTTGCCAAAACCGCAATCATGGAAGCGCAAAACCGCAATAATGGAATCATGGTTTGACCGGGTCACGTGACCAGAACCACGAGTCGTAACAAGCGGACCAGCGTCAAGTTCGTCTGATGATGAGGAACAGATGTTCGCCAGCGACACTGTTGTTGTGGACAGGTAAGTGTTATAAGCTAAATTATTCTTTATCACTGAAAATAGTAATCAAAATGACTTTTGACCGATCGGTAAATTACAACTGTGCGTCATCGTCACATGTCCGGACTCTGTAGAGGGGGGTGGGTGGGAGTTGTTATCCTCTACATTGCAGATATTTTAGTATAATTTTTGGTGCACTGTAGGTTATTTTTTTCTTGTAAAAAAAAGGTCACACATTTTTTACGTGGCATGCTTCTTTGTGTGTGGGGGGCTTGTTTGTTCATTCATTCATTCATGAATGAATAAACAACCCCTCCCCACACACACGCACACAGCCCTGAGTGTCACCTTTCATTAGAGCCCAAGATCAAGCTTCTATATTGAATTATTCAAAAGTTATAGACGTTTTTCCAAACTGTGCCATTGGCACAATTTAGCAAAGTTCTAAAACGCCCGGGAACAACCTGAGGAAAAAGCTGTGTAATATATTCATTTTTGGTGGTATTGTTACAAAATTTTGACCTCAGCTTGATAACACTTGGTTCTACATTTGTTGCATTTTCCAGCCCGTATCTGACAGCTGTGTGTTATTTGCAAGCATTTGTATCCAAAAAAACACCCAAGCAAACTTTATTTTCTTCAAGTTCAGTATGTTTAGATGACTGTTACTCAGTGGCAGGAGCACTTAGAGAGATTATGACTGTTTTGCCAAAAAATTCAAAGTGTTTTCTTTTAAATGAGACCAACTGACATAATATTCGGCCCAGGAAACACGCACGCAGGCTCAGGTAGATTTGAAAGCTTTATTTCAACCAATGTAACGTGTTTGGATGCGTGTGTGTGATATGTGAATGTGTTGCGGGTGGAGGATGAAGGCAGGGACAGAGCAGCACGCCGTGCAGCCAGGCAACCCTATGGATAAGACGAGAGCAGGGGGTTAGCTGGGCAAACAACACAGGAGAGTAATAAAGCAATGTGCTTACTTGCAGTAACAGAGGTGGCTGGCGTTGGCAAGATCCCAAGCCTGGGAGACAGCATCCTGCTGTGCGTCCTAGGAGGAGCAGTGTTGCAGAGGAACGATGAAGACGAAGGAGAGGATGTCCGCCGCCGGGGAATCCACCTGTGCACAGGGGAAGGCTGAGAGGACAGGTGAGACAAATAGACAGCTTACGTGTCGTTGTGATGATCAGCAGGCCTGGAGGAAGGAATCCGCTGAGGGTTAGAGCACGAAGGAAGACAGACGGCTCCAGGCCGATGCTCAGGGCGAGGTGGAATAAATAGTTGCGCACTAACGAGGTGCAGGTGTGCGCGCAGCTGAGGTGGATGCCCTTGAGCGGCGAGTGGTGATAGTACTCGCCCCCTTAACAGCGCCTCCTGGCGCTGGCTTACCTGAGTGCGCCCGGTGAAACTCCGTGATGAGATCTTGATCCAACACCCACGAAAAGCGCACCCAGGACCTCCACTCCGGCCTATAACCTTCCCAATCCACCAGGTATTGTAGCCCACGACCTCGGCGCCGGGAGTCCAAGATGGAGGTAACACCCCACGCCGGGTCACCGTCGATCATCCTAGGAGCGGGCGGCGACCTAGGAGGAGGGCAGAGTGGATTGGAGAGAACAGGTTTAACCTTAGACACGTGGAAGGTGGGACACACATGTAGGGAGGGAGGGAGTGTCAAACGCACAGCCACCGGGTTGACAATTTTGGTGATCACAAAATGACCGAGAAACCGCGGAGTCAGCTTCCTCTTCTCCGCCTTGAGGTTGATGTCTTGGGACGAGAGCCAAACCCGTTGACCCACCTGGTAATCAGGAGCTGGCCTCCTGTGGCGACTGGCGGTGGAACTGTTGCGCGCCGCCGTGCATAAAAGCGCACCCCTCGTCTTGGTCCACACACTCCGGCAGCGTCTCATGTGTGCCTGGACAGATGGAACAGCCAACTCACCCTCCTGCTAGGGGAACAAGGGGGGATCGTACCCCAAGGACGCCTTGAAGGGAGACACACCAGTAGCCGAAGGCCGCGCCGTGTTGTGGGCATACTCCACCCAGGCCAAGTAGGAGCTCCAGGAAGACGGATTAGAGGAGGTCACACAGCGCAGGGCAGCCTCCAACTCCTGGTTAGTGCGCTCACATTGTCCATTGGACTGGGGGTGGTGACCAGAGGAGAGACTAACCGTGGCCCCCAAGGCGTTGCAAAAGCACCTCCATACCTGGGAGACAAACTGAGGGCCCCGATCCGATACCACGTCCAACGGGATCCCGTGCAGTCTGACAACATGCTGGACGAGGAGGTCAGCCGTCTCACGTGCTGAAGGGAGACCCCGAAGAGCCACAAAATGGGCGGCTTTAGAAAACCGATCCACGATAGTCAGGACTGTGTCATAGGTGTTAGAGACCACGAGACCGGTGACGAAGTCAAGGGCGATGTGTGACCAGGGCCTGCCCGGGACCGGCAGGGGCTGGAGTAAACCCGCAGGTGGAGAGTTTTGAGACTTGCCGATAGCGCACTGGGGGCAAGCCCGGATGTAGTTGGTGACGTCCTTCTGGAGACCTGGCCACCAGAACGAGCGTTGCAGAAGATCCACCAGACGGGAGATGCCAGGGTGACAGGCGAGCTTGGAGGTGTGGACCCAGTGAATAACCTCTCCTCGAACCACTGAAGGAACGAAGAGCCTCCCCTCTGGACCACCACCAGGGTCCGGTTCCGTCTCCTGTGCCCTTCGGATCTTGTCCCTGATGGACCAGGAAACCACCCCCACAACGCACGAGCTGGGAAGGATGGTGTGGTCTGACTCCTCCGGATCCTCAGGGGCGAACTGCCTGGATAAAGCGTCGGGCAACCCATTCTTCGAGCCTGGACGGTACGTGATGGTAAACTGAAACCGAGCAAAGAATAGAGACCAGCGCGCCTGGCGGGCATTCAGGCGCCGCGCTGACCTCAAATACTCAAGGTTCTTGTGGTCCGTCCAGACCACAAAAGGCTGAGCTGCCCCCTCCAACCAACGACGCCACTCCTGCAGCGCGAGCTTGACAGCGAGGAGCTCCCTGTCGCCGACGTCATAGTTACGCTCCGCCGCAGATAATCGTCGAGAGAAGAAGGCGCAGGGCAGCTTGACTCCATCCACTGGCGAGCGCTGAGAAAGCACCGCCCCCACCCCCGTGTCGGAAGCGTCAACCTCCACCAAGCACTGCAGCGTGGGGTCGACCTGGGTCAGGACCCAGGAGGACGAGAACTCTGCCTGGAGAGTGTTGAAGGCAGCGGCTGCCTCCTCGGACCACTGGAAGGGCACCTTCGATGAAGTGAGGCGAGTCAGGGGGGTGACAATGGCGGCGAAGTTGGGGACAAAGCGCCAGTAGAAATTAGCGAAGCCAATAAACTGCTGCACCTGCTTCCTGGAGGTAGGCGTGGGCCACTCGACCACCACTTTGACCTTAGCGGGGTCGGGGAGAATCTGATTGTGCGAGATGACAAACCCCAGGAAGGAGGTGGTCCGGGCGTAGAACTCGCACTTCTCCGCCTTGATGTAAAGTCTATTCTCCAGCAGCCGTTGCAGGACCCGCCTCACATGAGCCTGGTGCTCCTCCCGTGACTTGGAGAAGATGAGTATATCGTCCAAATACACAAAGACAAAGACCCCCAGGAAATCTCATAGGACGTCATTTATGAGCCGCTGGAAGATGGCAGGTGCGTTGGTGAGCCCAAACGGCATCACAAGGTACTCGAAGTGACTGCTGGGCATCCTGAAGGCCGTCTTCCACTCGTCTCCCTCCTGGATCCAAACGAGATGGTAAGCACTGCGGAGATCTAGCTTCGTGAACCAGGTCGCCCCCTGGAGGGAGTGGAAGGCGGTGTCCATTAGCGGCAAGGTGTAGCGATCCTTGATAGTAATATAATTCAGTGCTCTGAAGTCAATGCAGGGACGCAGGGACCCATCCTTCTTGGACACGAAGAAGAAGCCCGCACCGAGCGGAGACGAGGAGGGGTGGATAATCCCAGCGCTGAGCGACGCCTTGATGTAAGTATCCATCGCACTCACGTTCAGGAGCGGAGAGGCTGTACAGGCGGCCAGATGGCAAGGGGGCCCCTGGACGGAGGTTGATCGCGTAGTCATATGGCCAGTGAGGGGGAAGAGACATAGCCCTGGACTTACTGAAAGCTACTCCCAAGTCGTGGAACTCCTGCAGCACCAGGGTGAGGTCCGGAGGCTCGGAGACCGGCGCCGGCGGAGGAGAGGACAGAGCACAAGCCGCAGACTGGAGGCAGGTGCCCAGGCAAAAGGAGCTCCATGAAAGGACACTGCCGGATCTCCAATCAAGGACGGGGTTGTGCAAACGCAGCCATGGGTAGCCCAGGATGACATGGTCTGAAGAGGAGGGCAGGACAAACAGGGTCAGATCCTCACGGTGGTTGCCAGAGATGATGATGGGAACCGGCTTGGTGCGATGCATCACTACCCCCAGGGGAGAGCGAGAGAGAGTGACCAAGTTGAGGGGAGTTGACAGTGGGTATGCCCAAACGGGTTGCCAGGCTCTTGGAAATAAAACTTTGCTCTGCCCCTGAATCCACCAGTGCGTGCGTGAAATGCCCAATGGAGTTGTGGCAGAATCGAATGGGCAGTGTGCAACAGGATAGGGGATTTGACCGGTTAGAGTCCGCGAGGCCCCCTACAGTGACTCGCGGACCTCCCCGTTTGGCTTAACCGACCACAGCTCCACGGGATGCTGGTCATCTCCGCAATACATGCAGAGACCCCATTCCCGCCGGCGTTGTGTCTCCACAAGAGGGAGCCTGGTGCGCCCGATCGCCATGGCCACTGGCTCATCGGTGGACTCCGGAGCAGGTAACGCCAGGGGACGAGACTGAGAAGAGCGGACGGAAGCTCCGCGCGAGCGGCTGACTGACTTCCGCTCTGCGGCCCGCTCTCGCAGCCTATTGTCCAGGCTAATTGTGAGAGAGATCAGCTCAGACAGCCGCCCTGGGAGATCCCGACTGGCTAGCTCGTCCCTCAGACCAGAACTGAAGCTACGGAGGAAGATACTGCAGAGAGATGCCTCACCCCAGCCCACCTCCTCCGCTGCCACCCGGAAGTCAACAGCGTGCTCCGCCGCCGACCGGCTTCCCTGTTGGAGATTAAGGAGACAATCGACGAGGACGCTGTCATGACGCGAGTGGTCGAACACCTCTAAAAAGTCTTGCACGAACTGGTCATAAGAGAGGGTTGCGTAGCTGGGCTTCGTCATAACGGCGTAAGCCCAAGCTAGCGCTCGCCCCACTAAGAGATTAGCCATGTACCCGATTCGGCTATGGTCTGAGGGGAAATCCCCGGGAACGCGCAGGAACACTGACTCACACTGCAAGATAAACCCCCTCGCTCCACCGAGCTTCCCGTTGAAGCAAGCGGGGATCGGAATAGGTGTGAGCCGGGTCGGCGTTCCCGAGCTAGGCTGGCCAGCCGTGGAAGCGACCGGAGCCGAGGCACCTTGAGGAACCGGGGGGAACGCCTGCTGGGGATCCAGGCGGTCTAACCGGTGAGTAATTATGGTTAATTGATTGAAAATAACTTGCTGTTGGTGCGTAATCATATCCACCCGAGCCTCGAGGGTGGAAAAACGGCGTGCGAGCCCGCTGTCCGCTGGGCCGCTCTGCTGGAGCCGTACTGACATAATATTCGGCCCAGGAAACACGCACGCAGGCTCAGGTAGATTTGAAAGCTTTATTTCAACCATTGTAATGTGTTTGGATGTGTGTGTGTGATATGTGAATGTGTTGTGGGTGGAGGATGAAGGCAGGGACAGAGCAGCACACCGTGCAGCCAGGCAACCCTATGGATGAGACGAGAGCAGGGGGTTAGCTGGGCAAACAACACAGGAGAGTAATAAAGCAATGTGCTTACTTGCAGTAACAGAGGTGGCTGGCGTTGGCAAGATCCCAAGCCTGGGAGACAGCATCCTGCTGTGCGTCCTAGGAGGAGCAGTGTTGCAGAGGAACGATGAAGATGAAGGAGAGGATGTCCGCCGCCGGGGAATCCACCTGTGCACAGGGGAAGGCTGAGAGGACAGGTGAGACAAATAGACAGCTTACGTGTCGTTGTGATGATCAGCAGGCCTGGAGGAAGGAATCCGCTGAGGGTTAGAGCACGAAGGAAGACAGACGGCTCCAGGCCGATGCTCAGGGCAAGGTGGAATAAATAGTTGCGCACTAACGAGGTGCAGGTGTGCGCACAGCTGAGTTGGATGCCCGTGAGCAGCGAGTGGTGACACCAACCCCATGAAGATGCTGCAAAGGGTTGAAGAACAGCTTTTGATTTACTTTGGGTACGTTATTTTTCGGCGTTTTTAGGGAAATTGACCAGAGTGCAAGGGGTTAATATATGATGACCCGTATAAACACATGAATCATCCCATTGCACAAAGAAGGACTATCAGGAGCACAGTGAAAAGTGATGTACCAGTTAGACTGTAAGATGCAGAATACAACATCATAGTGAGTTATTGTACAGTGACATTGCATATGGCAGGAAAGATTTCCTGTACCTGGCCATTCGACAACGAAGCTGTAGTAGTCTACTGGAGAAAGTGCTTCGCTGTCTATCTAGTGTGTGGTGGAGGGGGTGATCAGGATTGTCCATGATGGATCGCAGTTTATTTAGTGTTCTCCTCTCCACCACTGTCTCAAAGGTCTCCGGTCTGAGACCAATTACAGAGCCAGCCCTCTTGATAATCTTGTCAAGTCTGTTGGTATCCCTGGCCCTGATACTGCTACCCCAACAGACCGCAGCAAAGAAGATGGCGCTGGCGACAACAGTCTGGTAGAAAAGCTCCAGCATCCTGCTGCACACGATGAAGGATCTCAGCTTTCTCAGGAAGTAGAGTCTGCTCATCCCCTTCTTGTGCGCAGCATCGGCGTTGGATCTCCAGTCCAACCCGCTGCTGATCCTGACACCCAGATATTTGTAGTCCTCAACCACTCCCACATCCTCCCCCCTAATCTGCAGTGGCTGAAAAGGAGCCTTCCTCTTCTTGAAGTCAATCACCATCTCCCTGGTCTTGCTGACATTCAACCTCGGGTGATTCTGCTCCATCCACTCCACAAATCTGTCTACCAGTGCCCTGTACTCCCCCTCCTCTCCTCCTCTTATACACCCCACAACAGCTGAGTCATCAGAGAATTTTTGCAGGTGGCATGACTCAGTGTTGTACTGAAAGTCCGTGGTGTATAAGGTAAAAAGAAAAGGAGACAGCACAGTCCCCTATGGCGCTCCCGTATCACTAGCCACCACTCCAGACAAGACATTGCTCACCCTGACAAACTGTGGTCTGCCTGTCAGGTAGTCGGTAATCCAGGAGATCACAGAGCTGTCAACCCCCATCACCCGCAGCTTCTCGCCCAGCAGCAGTGGCTGGATGGTGTTAAAGGCACTGGAGAAATCAAAAAAAGTGATTCTCACAGTGTCTCCTCCACCATCCAGGTGCAGATGGGCTCGTTGCAGCAGGTAGATGACAGCATCTTCAACTCCTAAATGGGGCTGATATGCAAACTGCAGAGGGTCCAGCCACGTCTCCACCTGTGGCCTCAGGTGGGCTAAGACCAGTCTCTCCAGGACCTTCATCACATGAGATGTGAGGGCAGCTGGTCGGTAGTAGACAGTGCTTACATACAGTGCTTTCTGATGATATTGCCTAACGGGAGCATATATAAACTAAAAAGAGTAGGGCCCAACACAGATCCCTGTGGAACTCCGTGACTGAGCTTAGAGTTGGAAGAAAATTCATCATTGATACAGTATGGACAAACTGAAATCTATCAGACAAACAAGATCTAAACCACTGCAACGGAGTTCCACTCAGTCCAAGAAAGTGTTCTAATCTATCAAGTAGAATGGCATGATCGATAGTGTCAAAGGCTGCACTGAGATCTAAAAGAACAAGAACAGAGACAAGTCCATTATCAGATGCAATCAGGAGGTCATTAGTGACCTTCACTAAGGCAGTTTCAGTGCTGTGATGAGCTCTGAACCCAGACTGAAACACCTCAAACAAACCAACTCCCTGCAAATGGTCAGATAATTGCACAGCAACAATTCTTTCCAAGATTTTTGAAATGAAAGGCAAATTAGAGATTGGTCGATAATTGGCCAAAACTCCTGGATTGAGCGTCTGTTTTTTGAGTAAGGGTTTAATTACAGCAATTTTAAAAGCCAGTGGTAAATAACCCAGAGTTAAAGAAGAATTAATTATAGGAAGAATATGGCTACCAATAACTGGGAAGATAATTTTAAATAACCTGGAAGGAATAGGGTCCAAAAGGCAAGATGAAGACTTCGATGAGGAAATTATTTTATCCAACTCTAAGAGGTCGATTGGAGTAAACTTATCTAAGCAGATATCAATTGAAGGAGTTGTAGTAGTTAATGTACTTGAGTTTACGGTAGGAAGAATATGACTGATTTCATCTCTAATAGATAAAATTTTAAGATTGAAAAAGTTCAGAAAGTCCTGACTAGAAAGCTCAGGGGGGATGCGAGGATTGACCGAGTCCTGGCTCTTTGTAAGCCTGGCTATAGTGTTGAAGAGAAACCTGGGGTTATTCTTGTTTGCTTCTATTAATGCAGAATAATAGCTTGATCTAGCTTTTCGAAGAGATTTTTTATAGATTAAGAAATGATTTCTCTATTCTAAGTAGAATTCATCTGAATTAGTTGAACGCCATTTCCTTTCCAATTGACGAGTTTTCTGTTTTAAGCCACGAGTTTCTGAGTTAAACCAAGGGGTTAGAAATCTCTGGTTAGACTTTTTCTTTTTTAAAGGGGCTACCAAATCTAGAGTCCGATGCAGAGAGGCAGTAACACCATCAACCATGCTATCAATCACGAATGGAGCAGACTCTCCATCATTTATTTTTGTTGTTTCTGTTGTGTTGACCCATGGCATAGAGGAGACAATCTGCAAAAACTTGGCAACAACGTCATCAGAAAGACATCTGCTGTAGTAGTATTTTTCTTTAGGAAACAAGTGATCAGAGATAATGAAATCAAAAATTAACAGACAATGGTCAGACAGTACGGGATTATGAGGAGACACTACCAGATTTTTGATATCTATACCATAAGTCAAAACAAGGTCCAATGTATGGTGGAAATGATGGGTAGAATTTTTTACTTTCTGGGAAAACCCCATTGAGTCTAAAATTGAATTGAATGCCTTAAGACAGTCACTCTCTACATCAACATGTATATTAAAGTCCCCTACAATAATTATTCTATCAGATTTCAGCACTAAATCAGCTAAAAATTCGGCGAATTCCGATAGAAACTCTGAATAAGCCGAGGGAGGACGATAAACTATGGCAAAGAGAACTGGGTTTAAGCCAAGATCGCCAACAGGCCCCACACTGAGGACCAAACCTTCAAAGGAATTAAAACATAATTTTTGCTTAACATTAACTAGTAATTTAGAATAGAAAATTGCCGCCACTCCACCACCACGACCAGAACCTCTGGGGTTATGACAGTTTAAATACCCAGAGGGAGTTGATTCATTCAGACCTACATAATCATCTTGTCCGAGCCAGGTCTCTGTGAGGGATAGTAGATCGATCTGATGATCAATTAATAGATCATGAGCCAGAAGAGACTTAGAAGATAGAGACCTAATGTTTAATAGACCACATTTAATTTTTAAATTTTGGGGAGGAACAGAGGCCAATTTATTAATTTTAGGGACTTGAGGCTGGATTTGAATTTTACCAAGATTTTGTTTAATCAATTTGGGATGTTTATGAATTCTATTTTTATTAACTTTTTTATTAACATTAGAGGGAGCAGAAGAAGGTTCTCTGAGGAAGGAGACAGGGGCAAAGTTGAAAGTTGGTGGATGAGGAGGCGTAGCAGAAGTGGGTGTGTTTTTCAAGTTATGTTGTATTTGTCCAGGGTTACAATATTTAGGGCAACGGGAGACAGACTCAGTCTCTGTAGGATTATAAATCAAAGGCTGATCCAAACGGTAAAGACCACCTGAATTAATGGGATCGATACAAGAAGTGGGAACAGAACCAAAAAAGGGCAGTTTGGCAAACCCAGAAGCTTCAGAGCGAGTAAACACACCAAGTCCCAGTCACTGTACCAAAAAACACCCAATGGAATAGAATAGATTGTCTCTTAAAACACATGCACCAAGTCTATTTGGGTGGATTACTTGGGTTGTTACTGATATGTGGTGAAAATCTCAGGTCAATGGCTCCATCAGAAATATGTTTAATGAGGAAAATGTTGACGGGTTCAATATTTATTTTCCCCTGCTGTAACTTTGTATATCTGTTGAAAATATATTCCCACTTATCATGCAGTTATTTAAACAAAAATGTTTAAAGGGTATTTGCTTTCTTCGAGTTATTGACAGTTTGATTTGGATGTGGATCTGAAATACGAAAAAAAAAATAATAAAGACTGTGTTGGACGTAACATACCAATTGTTGTGACTAGTGATTTAAAAGTACACCAAAGAGGTCCTTACATGTTTTATTCTCTCTGGTTTTGTTCTGAAACCAGTGGCTACTATAAAAAGAGGTATTTAATGCATCACAGAAAATTAATAATTTACCTTATTTGGAATTTAAGCTACTTCAAGATGAAAACTATGAAACTTTAGGGGTCTATTTTAAATTTGCATTTTCAGAGCTTAAACCCCAAAATTGAGGTTGGTAACCGTCATGTTCATGTTCAGCGTACTCAAGTTGTGTTAAAACACCATGTTACCAACTTTTAACAAAAAATGCCTCAAGGTGTTACATTTTCTCAAAATCTGTCCTGTCTAAAAGGAACGGCACAACCGATAATGTTTGGCCCTAGCAGTGTTGGAGGAGTTGCTGGAACATCGCTGAATACAGCAGCAGACTACCTTAGGTACTCCGACTCTGGAGTTTTCCTCAGGGTGGACTTCTGAAGCCTTTCTCGTTACTAGGCATGCTGCAAGGCAGCGAAGGTTTGAAATCAGGTTTTCCTTCCCCTAGATAGGCTACCCTCCCAGACTGATGAGCCCCATCTACCCGAAGCAACTGGTTTGAAGACGCCAGAGACCTGCCCTCACTCCTTCTGTCAGTAGAAGCAGTTTTGCCAGACTTGAGGCCAAGCCGCACAAGCAGGCCAGCAGCTGGACTTGGTTGTCACAGAGGCTATTTGAGATGCATGCCATAAGGAGCATTTTATAAGTGCTGGGAGCTTATCCCCAGCACCACCCTGCTGCTATGGCAACCTTGGATCCTAATTTAACTAGAAAAAAGCACTCAGAGAGTGCATACCTCCGCCAAGGCTGCTTCAAGGTCCTTGGTGGAGGTATGGAGTCTCAGATCATCACCAAATTTTAACCTTTTCATCATCATCATCATCATCATCATCATCATAACAGTCTCTTGGGGTCGACAATGACTGTTTCATTTACGTAGGTCTGATGAGATTCCTCCACGCAGCTCTGTCCTTCGCCTTCCACTGCCAGGAACTCCTGGCCTTGTTAACCCGGGCGACGTCCAAGCCAGTATGAGTTGCTCTCTGACTGACCACTTCATGAAACTGCTTGCAAAGTATTTGAGTACCACTAGCTTTTGCTGGACTAGCGACACATTCTTGGCAGATAGAGGTATTATCAGTGGCAAGGACAGGCCAAGACAAACTGACTCCAGTATCTGTTGCAGTGAGTGACCAGATGATAGGTTTGTTTATCTCTGCTCTTTGTGTAGTGCATGTCACGATGCACCGACTGGCAAATTAACTGCCCACATTTCATGGACGGGTCGTGCACCCCAGTGGCACAGCACAGCAACTGCGCCTGTCAACTCTCTGGCTGTCCTCTGACGTCCCCCGCTCTCCTGAAGATTTGTACTGAGCTGTACTGATCTGACAGTTCAGAAGGGGGCAGACACGCATCAAGGAATCATGGCTGACATGGAATACAGCAAAGAAGAAGAAATCCTCATCATTCTTCTTCCTTTTTCTGCCATGCGCTCACAAGACCAAGATGGCCGCCACCACGCTCGTCTGGATCATCACAGAAAACTGCATTTTACAGGAAAAATAGCCGCATAATACAAACAAAATTAATGTGGGATAATCATAAGAGTTTGTAGATGTGGTAAAGAGCATAAATGACTGACCAAATGCAAAACAACGACCATGATCTTTTCCGGCTCCGGTTCCGCCGGACCAGTGGCACCACACGAGTTGGCTGCCTGTTGCAACAGCCTTTTTTTTATCTTCCTTCTTCTTTCTACACCTTTCACTCTATATATATATCACGGACACACAGATCACCCCAAAGGTCTCCCGAGTCGGCGGACGGAGCCACTGTTTACAGCAGGAGACGTTACAGCAGGAAGAGCTAGTGCTAGCTAGCACTTAACCGCCACCCGGTGCTAACGGTGAAACTCGACATACCGGGAACTGAAGCGAAAATGACGCGGGTGCCGGGCTGGAGTTTAGGCGGCGTGCAAGAAATATAAGACAGAATAATAAAGAGCGATGGCAAGAACCAAGCAGACCGCCCGTAAAATCTACTGGAGGAAAAAGCCCCCCAGGAAGCAGCTAGCCACCAAGGCTGCTCGGAAAAGCGCTCCGGCCACCGGCGGAGTGAAGAAGCCTCACCGTCACAGGCCCGTGGCTCTGAGAGAGATCCGTCGCTACCAGAAATCCACGGAGCTGCTCTTCCGTAAGCTGCCCATCCAGCGCCTGGTGAGGGAGATCGCTCAGGACTTCAAGACCGACCTGCGCTTCCTGAGCTTCGCCGTCATGGCTCTGCAGGAGGCCAGCGAGGCCTACCTGGTGGGTCTCTTCTTGCTAAGAGGGTCACCATCATGCCCAAAGACTTCCAGCTGGCCCGCCGCATCTGCGGAGAGAGAGCTTAGACTTTCTGCTGTACATTCACCAACCATAATGCTCCGCACTGTGTGTGTATATATATATATATACAGTATATATATATAGTAATATGTACATATGTTTACTAGCTGTTCTTGTTTTTCTTGCCTTCTGATTGTTGCTCTGAGTGTTGCTATCCCTGTGCTGTTGCAATCCTGGAATTTCCCCATTGTGGGACTAATAAAGGCTTATCTTATCTTATCTTATGATGGGCGAAAACTGAGCTCACAACACCAAGATGGTCATGCCCATCATCATCATGGATTATCACAGAAACGTGCATTTTGCAGGAAAAACAGCCGTGCAATACAAACAAAATTCATGTGGGATAATCATAAGAGTGTGAAGATGTAGTAGAGAGTGTAAATGACCGACCAAAAGCAAAACAACGACCACGATGGGTGAAAACCAACCGACCACGCGAGCAAGTGAGCCCCCCCACCACCACCACTGGTAAGTCATGAATTTGTTTTTTTTACATTTTATTGATTTTCTGGTTCATATACTTTGAAGATTAGATAAAAACATACCCCTGTAGACAAAACAGTGTCAAAAAAACCAACCCATTCTTTGTGTAAATGTGTCCAAAGTCCACTTTTGACTGAGTTATCTAATTTATATTGCTGCTGTGACATTATGCAAATTAGATGCATAAATTTATTCCTATCTGAAACTTTGGATCATAGTCTACATCTTTCTAATTGACAGTAAGCCATTATCTCTTGCAACTTTCAAGTTATAGCCTTGGAAATCTGAACTATTTTATTGACAAAAAAATATTTACCACTCTTGACCACTAGGGCCCTTGACCACCCTTTAACTGTCCCAGTCGCCAGCAGCTAAAGGGTTAATGGGTTCATCCTTGGCCCAAGAACCACCTCTGGTGAAAATTTCATCAAGATCCGTCCAGTAGTTTTTGCATAATCCTGCTAGCAAACAGACAGACAGACAGACAAACCACCCCGATTACATTACCTCCTTGGCGGAGGTAATAAAAATTGTACAAAATTTACAACTTTTTTTCTCATAAAGCTGTAATGTTTTGGGTTTTTTTGTCAAAAATTTGCATACTTTTCCCCCTTGCATACTTTTTCCCTACATTTTAAACTTTTTTCTGGTAAATTTGCAACTTTTTTCTCATAAACTTGAAACATTTTCCCCTAATTTTTTTTTTCCCTCATAATTTTTTTCTCATAAATTTTAAACTTTTTCCAGAAATTTGCAACTTTTTTCATAAATTTTAAATTTTTTCATAAATTTTAAGCTTTTTCTCATAAATTTTTAACTTTATTCTCATAAACTTGCTGCTTTTTTCTCATAAATATACAACTTTCTCTTAAATCTGGAACTTTTTTCTTCATAAAAATTTCTTTTTTTTTTCCACGTAATTTGGGACTTTTTCCTGTAAATTTTTAACTTTTTTTCCCCATAAATCTGTAACGCTTTTCTCATAAATCTGTGACCTTTTTTCTCATAAATTTGTGACTTTTTTCTTCATAAAATTTGTGACTTTTTTCTCGGTAAATTGGCAGCTTTTTTTCAGGTAAATTTTCAGCTGCCATCTGGATGCTGCTTAAATTTTTATTCTGTGTAATAAAATTGTAATTTCTGATTTTTATTTCATTTTAAACTGGTATCTTTTAACATATTTTTGCACCTTTATTCTTGCAAATGTGTACCTAATTTACATTTGTACCTCATAATAAATCGGTGAATACCCCCCATCACCTACTGACTGAGACCATCTGTTTCCTCCAGACCAAATTTCATCTCGTCTCACTTCAACAACTAAAATTTTGGTCTGGATCAAACTGAAAAGTCTGACAGTCCAGACTAAAAAAAAAACAAAAAAAAAAAAAACAGTAAACTAAATATGTACACAGAATAAAATCTTACAACAAAAAGCTGCAAATTCCAGAGAATAAATTGAGAAAAACGTCACAAACTTCGGGGGGGGGGGGGGGATCACATATTCCAAGAAAAAACTCACAACTTTATGAGACAAAACAGTTAAATTTCAGAGAAAAAAGTCACAAATCCACCAGAAAAAACTGCAAACTAATGAGAAAAAAATCCACAAATTTACTAGAAAAAAAGAATTCATTATTTTTGAGAAAAATTGCAACTTTATAACATGAAAAACAGCTGTCGTTTCCATAGAAAAATACAAATTTACATGGAAAATTAAATGATGGGGAAATCATCTTTCCTTGTAAATTTGCAACTTTTTCTTCTAATTTTGTCATATTTTTCTTGCAAATGTTTGACTTTTATCTTGTGAATTTGCAACTTTCTTCTCATAAATTCCCAATGTTCATATAAATGCAGGGGTGTTCCGCCCGTGGGCTGTTTTACATTGGCTGGACATTGGCTGGAAATTGGCAGGAATGGTCTGGGGTTAACACAGTCATGCACAGAAATGTCTCTGCATTAACGAGGTGGTTTACTGTGATAACAAGGCTGTTTCTGGATCATTCTGAAGCTCAGATGTGTCCGACGTCTCCGGGCTGATTTCTTCCATCCAGTCGTCTTTTCTCAGCAAAGTTTTCTGACCTCTGACCTACTGTCAGATGAATATAGACTAACCCTCTGAGAACAGACCATCAGACACCTGAGGGTCTCCATTAAGAGGCCCCAGGGCCCCCAAAGCCTCCTGGGAAAGAAGACATAAAGGTCTGCAACCTGCAGCTCTGCACCCATGTGAGGAGGTTGAAGGTCACAAACGGGGGCTGACAAATTAAATAAAACTAAATAAAATAAATAAGTTTAGAAATTAAGTTATGTGTAATAATGTGAAATGACACAGGGAAAAGTAATGAACAGGCTTATAGAAAGTTATTTAATACTTGGTATAAAAGCCTTTGTTGGTAATGACAGCTTCAAGATCCCTCATGTATGGAGAAACAAGTCACATGCATTGCTCAGGTGTGATTTTGGTGCAATCTTCCACACAGTTCTTGAGTTCTTCTCCATGGATTTTTAGTTAGATTCAAGTTAGTCGACTGGCTGGTCCAGTCTAGCAACTTTAATTTCTTTCTCTGAAACCAACTGAGAAGTTTCCTTGGCTGTGTGCTTGGGATCATTCTCTTGCTGAAATGTTCACCCTCGTTTCATTTTCATCATTCTGGTAGATGGCAGCAGATTTTTATCAAGAATGTCTCGCTACATTTTTCCATTCATCCTTCCTTCAGTTATATGAAGTTTGCCAGTAAAACAACCCCACACCATGATGATTCCATCTCCAAACGTCACTGCTGGTATGGTGTTTTTGGGGTGATGTGCAGTTCCATCTTGCCTTCAATCATGGTGTGTATTATGGTTCCAAACAGTCCAGCTTTGGTCTTATCTGACCAGACTATATTCTCCCAGTATTAAAGGCTTGCCAAAATGTTGTGCAGCAAACATTTAATGAGCTTCAACGTGCTTTTTCTTCAGCAGTGGAGTCTTGTGTGGTGAGCGTTCATACAGGCCATGGCGGTTGAGTCTCTTATTTATTCTTTTCATTGAAACAATTGTACCAGGTCTTCCTCAAGCTCTCTACAAGTGGCCCCTGTCTCCTGGACAAACCTTCTGACAATTCTTATCACTCCTCTGTCAGAAATCTTGTGAGGAGGACCTGGACGTGGTCATGATGTTCTTTCCACTTCCTGATTATGGCATCATCAAGTGTTCAGAAATCCTTCTGTAACCAGTGACATCAGTATGTTATGCAACAATAAGGTTGGGAAGGTCTTAAGAGATCTCTTTGTTAATAACCATTGTGAGATGTTTCTTCTGTGATACCTTGGTAATCAGGCACCATTTTATAGGCCACCAGTTTGGACTGAACCAGCTGATATTAATTTGCACTGACAAGAGGCTGGATTGATTTCCAATGACTGATAGATTTCAGCTGCTGTCTTGGCTTTCCGTCCCTTTTTACAACTCCCTTTCTTTGCATGTTCAATACTTTTTCCCTGTGTCATTTCACATTATTACACATAATTTAGACATCTCTTGTTTTTAATTTATTTGTATGTATGGATTACTTGGGTTGTTACAAACATCTGGTGAAATGTTCATGTCAATAACCCCATTAGAAATACAGTATATTTATGCAGAAAAATGGTGGCATGTTCAATAACTTATTTTATCCACTGTATACCTGTTCCTCATCAATTTGTGACTTTTTCTCATAAATTTCTGATTTTTTTTTTCCACAAAAATTTGCACCTCTTTTTCTTCATAAATTTCAAACTTCTTTTTTGTAAATTAGCACCTGAGAAAAATGTTGACGTGTTCAATACTTATTTTCCCTGTTGTATGTAGGCAATCACATATTAAGCCTTTGACAAATATGAAAGGGACTGAAAGGCTCTAAGATTTATTTGATTGTGAGAATATTAATCACAGAATACCAATTAAAATGAATGGGACATCCAATATTAGCAATTGTTTCAGATCCCTTGTTTATTTGTTTGTCAGATCCCTTATTTGTGTGATCTTTATGACATATTCACAATAGTGTATCTTGCACTTCGGGGAATGGGAGGTGTTCAGTCACCATTATAATTATTAGTACATACCTGTGCATACTTGTCCATGCCCGTAGAAACCAAGTATAAGCAAGTATTTCTACATGCCTGTTGCTGAAGGGTCTCCTGTCTCAGACGGCTGTGTTGTTCACAGTCATGCCTGCGGAGTACTGCTGGAACCTGAGGTGTTCTATGTTCACAGCATCTTTTCTGACATGCAGCAGTTCTCGTTCCATTGCTCTCCATCTGGTGGGTCTTCTTCTTCTTCGTTCAGACCACTGGTTGAGGGATAGGTGCGTCGTAATTCCAGTTCATGGGCAGGATCATGAAAATAGATCTGAACAAAAAGTGGCTTTTGACCCTGTTCAGGAAGGCCTGTGCATACCCATAGAAACCAAGAAACCGGAGCACCCAGCGAAAATCAGCGCTTTGCTTGGCATTTTACACATTTGTAGTGTAGACTGGCATTCTTCAAGGTTACATATTTTTACTGTGTCAGCACCTCTTTAAAAACGACATTGCTGAGAAAGCGACGCTTTTGCTTAGTTTCTTCATCTTGAGCAACAATACAAAGACTGCTTGATCTGGCAACTGTGCTCGCGGCAACGTAGAATTGGCCATGGCTGCAGAAATCTATTGTGCAGAAAGCACGAACACGCTGTAAAGACTGGTTGTCACTTATTCACCATGCCAATTTTGAGCCAAATGACATCGTAAAGACACATTAGTCTAGGCATCATGAGTGATGGTCTATATGACATCATAAAGACACATTTGTCTATGAGCCATATGACATCATAAAGACACATTAGTCTAGGCATCGTGAGTGATGGTCTATATGACATCATAAAGACACATTTGTCTACGTGCCATCATAAAGACATCATATCTTTATGACGGCATCGCAAGTCCTATGATGCCTGAGTTCATAGGACGTCCTATGATGATCAGGCAGAAATCATAGGCTGTCTTATGATGTCAAATAAACGTGACAGACAGACACACAGAGATTTCTTGCTTTACTAGAGACAGTGATTTTAGTTTATATCATTGTTCAGTGATGCATCAGAAAGAAATCAGTATTAATACTGATTTCTTTCTGATGTGATATGTTTAACATGCAACAGATGAGGCGGCTCACAATTTATTTTCGTGTTAAAACAGTTTACTAGTGCATGTCAGTAAATTAGAACGTGAAAGTTTTTTTGGAATAGAACTTAAAAAGATAAATTTATTCATTCATTCATTCATTCATCTTCTTCTGCTTAATCCTTTTCGGGTCACGGGAGGGCTGGAACCTATCCCAGCATCTTTGGGCGAGAGGCAGGGTACACCCTGGATAGATCGCCAGTCCATCGCAGGGCCATCACAGAGAGACAGACAACCATTCACTCTCACAGTCATACCTAAGGACAATTTAGAATCCCCAGTTTTGATAAATTTATGATATTGGTAATAGTTTTTAAAATAAACTGAAAAAAATCATGACATTTGAAATTTACTGAGATAGCGTCTGGTGGCCGGATTTCCGCTCATGGGACCCGGCCGGGCTCAGCCCGAAGGAGTTACATGGATCCGCCCTCCAGTGGGCTCACCACCTGCAGGAGGGATCATGGGGGTCCGG
Organism: Pholidichthys leucotaenia; assembly: GCA_020510985.1. Lineage (NCBI taxonomy): Eukaryota > Metazoa > Chordata > Actinopteri > Cichliformes > Pholidichthyidae > Pholidichthys > Pholidichthys leucotaenia. The sequence continues at coordinate 32,159,835 of CM035848.1, forward strand.
TGCTACGTGGATCAAGTGGCGGTCAAAGGTGGAGCTTGACGAACTGATCCCAAGCTTCCTAAACTGGCTTTTGGTATGTGGAATGTCACCTCTCTGGTGGGGAAGGAGCCTGAGCTGGTGCATGAGGTTGAGAGATACCGGCTAGATATAGTCGGCCTCACCTCAACACACAGCTCTGGTTCCGGAACCAGTCTCCTGGAGAGGGGCTGAAGCTTGGCCTACTCTGGAGTTTCCCCGGGCGAGAGGCAATGAGTAGGGGTGGGTATTCTTGTATCCCCCCACCTTGCTGCCTCTAAATTGGAGTTTTCCCCAGTGGACGAAAGGGTTGTTTCCCTGCGCCTTCGGGTTGGAAAACGTGTCCTCAGAGTAGCCACCCTTTTTGGAGTCTCTGACTGGGGTGCTGGAGAGTGCTCCTCTCAGAGACTCCATTGTCCAACTGGGAGACTTCAATACACACATGGGCAATGACAGTGAAACCTGGAAGGGGGTGATTGGGAGGAACGGCCTGCCTGATCTGAACCCGAGTGGTGTTCAGTTATTGGACTTCTGTGCTAACCACAGTTTGTCCATAACGAACACCATATTCAAGCATAAGGGTGTCCATATGTGCACCTGGCACCAGGACACCTTAGGTCGCAGGTCCATGATCGATTTTGTGTCATCAGACCTGTGACCGTATGTCTTGGACACTCGGGTAAAGAGAGGTGCAGAGCTGTCAACTGATCACCACCTGATGGTGATTTGGATCCGATGGCAGGGGAGGATGCCATTCAGACCTGGTAGACCCAAACGTATAGTGAGGGTGTGCTGGGAACATCTGGCTGAGGCCCCTGTCCAGGAGGTCTTCAACTCCCACCCCCAGAAGAACTTCAACAACATTCCGAGGGAGTCTGGAGACACTGAGTCTGAATGGGGCATGTTCTCCACCTCCATTGTTGCCCAGAGCTGCAGCTGCAAAGTCCTCAGGGGATCTCGTGGTGGCAACACCCAAACCAAGTGGTGGACACCAGTGGTGAGGGGAGCCATTAAGCTGAAGAAGGAGTCCTATGAAGCTTGGTTGGCTTGTGGGACTCCTGAAGCAGGTGAGATGTACCAGCAGGCCAAGTGGAGTGCAGCTCGGGTGGTTGCTGAAGCAAAAACTTGGGTGTGGGAGGAGTTTGGTGAGGCCACGGAACAAGACTTTCAGTCGGCCTCCAAGAAATTCAGGCAAGCTGTCCGGCAGCTCAGAAGAGGGAAGCAGCTCCCTGTCCAAACTGTGTACGGTGTGGATGGGGCGCTGTTGACTTTGACTGGGGATATCGTCGGGAGGTGGAAGAATACTTTGAGGATCTCCTCAATCCCACTGATACGCCTTCCACAGAGGAAGCAGGGCTTGTGGACGAGGGGGACGACTCACCTATCACAGGGGCCGAGGTCGCCAAGGTGGTTAAAAATCTCTTTGGTGGCCGGGCCCCGGGGGTGGACGAGATTCGCCCTGAGTACCTCAAGGCCCTGGATGTTGTAGGGCTGTCATGGTTGACACGCCTCTGCAACACTGCGTGGAGGTTGGGGGCAGTGCCTTTGGCATGGAAAACCGGGGTGGTGGTTCCTCTCTTCAAAAAAGGGGACCGGAGGGTGTGCTCCAACTTTAGAGAGATCACACTCCTCAGCCTCCCTGGGAAGGTCCATGCCAAGGTACTGGAGAGGAGAGTCCGGCCGCTGGTCCGTTGAACCTCGGATTCAGGAGGAGCAATGTGGTTTTCATCCTGGCTGTGGCACATCGGACCAGCTCTTTACCCTCTCAAGAATCCTCGAGGGTTCGTGGGAGTTTGCCCAACCAGTTTACATGTGTTTTGTGGACTTGGAGAAGGCATTCGACCATGTCCCTCGTGTTTTTTTGTGGGGGGTGCTTCAGGAGTATGGGGTATTGGGATTGTTGTTATGAGCTATTCAGTCTCTGTACTGTCACCACTTGCCGCTCACGGGCATCCACCTCAGCTGCGCGCACACCTGCACCTCGTTAGGGCGCAGCTACTTATTCCACCTCGCCCTGAGCTTCGGCCTGGAGCCGTCTGTCTCCCTGCATACTCAAACCTTCAGCAAATTCCTTTCCTCCAGGCCTGCTGACCTTCTTCTGGACACGTAAGCTGTCAATTATTGTCTCACCTGTTCATGTCAGCCTTCCCCTGTGCACAGGTGGATCTCCTGGCGGCGGACACTCTCTCCCTCACCTCGCCGTTCCTCCTCCACGTCGCTCCTCCTCGGACGCACAGCAGGACGCTGTCTCCCAGGCTTGTGATCTTGCCAACGCCAGCCACCACTGTACTGCAAGTAAGCACATAACCTTATTACTCTCCCGTGTGGTTTGCCCAGCTAACCCCTGTTCCCTTCTCGCTCGTAGGGTTGCCTGGCTGTACGGCGTGCTGCTCTGTCCTGGCCTGCATCCATACACGTTACATTGGTTAATAATAAAGCTTTCAAATCTGCCTGAGCCTGCGTGCGTGTTTCCTGGGCCGAATAATATGTCATGTACGGCTCCAGCAAAGCGGCCCAGCGGACAGCGGGCTCACACGCCGCTTTTCCACCCTTGAGGCTCGGGTGGATATGTTAGCACACCAACAACAGGTAATTTTTAACCAATTGACCATAATTACTAACCGGTTAGACCGCTTGGACCCCCAGCGGGCTTTTCCCCCAGGTCCTCCCGGCGCCTCGGCTCCGGTCGCTTCCCCGGCTGGCCAGCCTAGCCCGGGAACGCCAACCCGTCTCACACCCATTCCAACCCCCGCTCGCTTCAACGGGAAACTCGGTGGAGCGAGGGGGTTTATCCTGCAGTGTGAGTTAGTGTTCCTGCGCGTCCCCGGGGACTTTCCCTCAGACCATAGCCGAATCGGGTACATGGCTAATCTCCTAGAGGGGCGAGCGTTAGCTTGGGCTTACGCCATAATGACGAAGCCCAGCTACGCAAACCTCTCTTATGACCGGTTCGTGCGGGACTTTTTAGAGGTCTTTGACCACTCGCGTCATGACAGCGTCCTCGCTGATCGGCTTCTTAGTCTCCAACAGGGAAGCTGGTCGGCGGCGGAACACGCTGTTGACTTCCGGGTGGCAGCGGAGGAGGTGGGCTGGGGAGAGGCATCTCTCTGCAGTATCCTCCTCCGTAGCCTCAGTTCCGGTCTGAGGGATGAGTTAGCCAGTCAGGATCTCCCAGGGCGGATTTCCGAGCTGATCTCGCTCACCATTAGCCTGGACAATAGGCTACATGAGCGGGCCGTGGAGCAGAAGTCTGTCAGCCGCTCGCGCGGAGCTTCCACCCGCTCCTCTCAGTCTCGCCCCCTGGCGTTACCGGCTCCGGAGTCCGCCGATGAGCCAGAGGCCATGGCGATCGGGCTCACCAGGCTCCCTCTTGCGGAGAGACAACGCCGGCGGGAGCGGGGTCTCTGCATGTATTGTGGAAATGACCAGCATCCCGTGGAGCTGTGCCCGGTTAAGCCAAACGGGGAGGTCTGCGAGTCACTGTAGGGGGCCCCGTGGACTCTAACCGGCTTAATCCCCTATCATCATGCACACTGCCCATACGTTTCTGCCACGACCCCACCGGGCATTTCACACACACACTGGTGGATTCTGGGGCAGAGCAGAGCTTCATCTCTAAAAGCCTGGCAACCCGTTTGGGCATACCGTGCCAACCACTGTCAACCCCCCTCAACTTGGTCACTCTCTCTCGCTCTCCTCTGGGAACAGTGACGCATCGCACTAAGCCAGTCCCCATCATCATCTCAGGCAACCACCGGGAGGATCTGACCCTTTATGTCTTGCCCTCCTCGTCGGACCGTGTCATCCTGGGTTACCCTTGGCTGCGTCTGCATAACCCTGTCCTGGATTGGAGAACCGGCAGCGTCCTTTCCTGGAGCACCTTCTGTCTGGGCACCTGCCTCCAGTCGGCGGCCTGTGCTCCGTCCTCCCCTCCGCCGGCGCTGGTCTCCGAGCCCCCGGACCTGACCCTGGTGCCGCAGGAGTTCCACGACCTAAGAATAGCGTTCAATAAGTCCAGAGCCTTGTCCCTTCCCCCTCACCGGCCATATGACTGCGCGATAAACCTTCACCCAGGGGCTCCCTTGCCATCGGGCCGCCTGTACAGTCTCTCAGCACCTGAACGTGAGGCGATGGATACTTATATCAAGGAGTCGCTTAGCTCTGGGATCATCCACCCCTCCTCATCCCCGCTCGGCGCGGGATTCTTCTTCTTGTCTAAGAAGGATGGGTCCCTGCGTCCCTGCATCGACTTCAGAGCGCTGAACGGCATCACCATCAAGGATCGCTACACCTTGCCGCTCATGGACACCGCCTTCCACTCCCTCCAGGGGGCGACCTGGTTCACCAAGCTAGACCTCCGCAGCGCTTACCATCTCGTTAGGATCCAGGAGGGAGACGAGTGGAAGACGGCCTTTAGGACGCCCAGCGGCCATTTCGAGTATTTGGTGATGCTGTTCGGACTCACCAACGCACCTGCCATTTTCCAGCATCTCATCAACGACGTTCTGCGGGACTTCCTGGGAGTCTTTGTCTTTGTATATCTGGACGATATACTCATCTTCTCCAAATCACGGGAGGAGCACCAGGTCCATGTGAGGCGGGTTCTGCAACGGCTGCTGGAGAATCGCCTGTACATCAAAGCGGAGAAGTGCGAGTTCTACGCCCGGACCACCTCCTTCCTGGGGTTCGTTATCTCACACAACCAGATTCTCCCCGACCCCGCTAAGGTCAAAGCGGTGGTCGAGTGGCCCACGCCTACCTCCAGGAAGCAGGTGCAGCAGTTTATTGGATTCGCTAACTTCTACCGGCGCTTCATCCCGAACTTCGCCGCCATTGTCACCCCCCTGACCCGCCTCACGTCATCGAAGGTGCCCTTCCAGTGGTCCGATGAAGCGGCCACCACCTTCAAGACTCTCCAGGCGGAATTCTCGTCCTCCCGGGTCCTGACCCAGGTCGACCCCGCGCTGCAGTGTCTAGTGGAGGTCGACGCGTCCGACACGGGGGTGGGGGCGGTGATCTCTCAGCTCTCGCTGGTGGATGGAATCAAGCGGCCCTGCGCCTTCTTCTCCCGGTGGTTATTGGCGACGGAGTGCAACTATGACGTCGGCGACAGGGAGCTCCTCGCTGTCAAGCTCGCGCTGCAGGAGTGGCGTCACTGGTTGGAGGGGGCAGCCCAGCCTTTTGTGGTCTGGACGGAGCATAAGAACCTCGAGTATTTGAGGTCAGCAAGGCGCCTGAATGCCCGCCAGGCGCGCTGGTCTCTATTTTTCGCTCGCTTTCAATTCACCATCACGTACCATCAAGGCTCGAAGAATGGGCTGCCCGATGCCCTATCCAGGCAGTTCGCCCCCGAGGATCCGGAGGAGGCTGAACACACCATCCTTCCCAGCTCGTGCGTCGTGGGGGCGGTTTCCTGGTCCTTCAAGGACAAGATTCTAAGGGCTCAGGAGACGGAGACGGATCCTGGCGGGGGGCCAGAGGGGAGGCTCTTCGTTCCTTCAGCGGTTAGAGGAGAGGTGATCCACTGGGCCCATACCTCCAAGCTCACCTGCCACCCTGGCATCACCCGCCTGGTGAGTCTGCTGCAGCGCTCATTTTGGTAGCCGGGTCTCCAAAAAGACGTCACCAATTATGTTCGGGCTTGCCCCCAGTGCGCTACTGGCAAGTCCCTAAACTCTCCGCCTGCGGGTTTACTCCAGCCCCTACCGGTCCCGGGCAGGCCCTGGTCACACATCGCCCTAGACTTCGTCACCAGTCTCCCTGTCTCCAACACCTTTGACACGGTCCTGACAATTGTGGATAGATTTTCTAAGGCCGCCCATTTTGTGCCTCTTCAGGGTCTCCCTTCAGCACGTGAGACGGCTGACCTCCTGGTCCAACATGTTGTCAGGCTGCACGGGATCCCGCTGGACGTGGTATCGGATCGGGGCCCCCAGTTTGTCTCCCAGGTTTGGAGGTGCTTCTGCAACGCTTTGGGGGCCACGGTTAGTCTCTCCTCTGGTCACCATCCCCAGTCTAATGGGCAATGCGAGTGCACGAATCAGGAGTTGGAGGCCGCCCTGCGCTGCGTGACCTCCTCCAATCCATCGTCCTGGAGCTCCTACCTGACCTGGGTGGAATATGCCCACAACTCTGCACGATCTTCTGCCACTGGTGTGTTACCCTTTGAAGCGTCCTTGGGGTATGACCCCCCCCTTGTTCAGGAGGGTGAGTTGGCTGTCCCATCGGTCCAGGCGCACATGAGGCGCTGCCGGAGTGTGTGGACCAAGACAAGGAATGTGCTTTTACGCACAGCGGCGCGCAACAGTTCCACCGCCAATCACCACAGAAGGCCAGCTCCTGACTACCAGGTGGGTCAACGGGTTTGGCTCTCCTCCCAGGATATTAACCTCAAGGCCGAGAAGAGGAAACTGGCGCCGCGATTTCTAGGTCCCTTTGTGATTTCTAAGATTGTCAACCCGGTGGCTGTGCGTTTGGCCCTCCCCCCCTCCCTACGTGTGTGTCCCACCTTCCACGTATCTAAGATCAAACCTGTTCTTTCCAATCCACTCTGCCCCCCTCCTAGGTCGCCTCCCGCTCCTAGGATGATCGATGGTGACTCGGCGTGGGGTGTTACTTCCATCTTAGACTCCCGGTGCCGAGGTCGTGGGCTACAGTACCTGGTGGATTGGGAAGGTTATGGACCAGAGTGGAGATCCTGGGTGCGCTCTTCGTGGGTGCTGGATCAGGACCTCATCGTGGAGTTTCACCGGACGCACCCAGGTAAGCCAGCACCAGGAGGCGCTGGTGGGGGGGGGGGGGAGTACTGTCACTACTCGCCGCTCAAGGGCATCCACCTCAGCTGCGCGCACACTTGCACCTCGTTAGCGCGCAGCTACTTATTCCACCTCGCCCTGAGCTTCGGCCTGGAGCCGTCTGTCTCCCTGCGTACTCAAACCTTCAGCAGATTCCTTTCCTCCAGGCCTGCTGACCTTCTTCTGGACACGTAAGCTGTCAATTATTGTCTCACCTGTTCCTGTCAGCCTTCCCCTGTGCACAGGTGGATCTCCTGGCGGCGGACACTCTCTCCCTCACCTCGCCGTTCCTCCTCCACGTCGCTCCTCCTCGGACGCACAGCAGGACGCTGTCTCCCAGGCTTGTGATCTTGCCAATGCCAGCCACCACTGTACTGCAAGTAAGCACATAACCTTATTACTCTCCCGTGTGGTTTGCCCAGCTAACCCCTGTTCTCTTCTCGCTCGTAGGGTTGCCTGGCTGTATGGCGTGCTGCTCTGTCCTGGCCTGCATCCTTCACCCACAATACACTCTTATTCCTCACACATGCATCCATACACGTTACATTGGTTAATAATAAAGCTTTCAAATCTGCCTAAGCCTGCGTGCATGTTTCCTGGGCCGAATAATATGTCATGTACGACCGTTGTGAGAGTTTGGTTCGTATTGCCAACACTTGATTGGACTCATTCCCAGTGAGAGATGGACTCCGCCAGGGCTGCCCTTTGTCACCGATCCTGTTAATAATTTTTATGGACAGGATTTCTAGGCGCAGCCAGGGAACAGGGGGTGTCATTCTTGGTGACTACAGGATCCCATCTCTGTTGTTTGGAGATGATGTTGTCCTGCTGGCTTCATCCAGCAATGACCTACAGTTCTTGCTGGGACGGTTTGCCGCTGAGTGTGAAGTGGCTGGGATGAGAATGAGCACCTCCAAGTCCGAGTCCATGGTCCTCAGCCGGAAAAAGATGGATTGTCCTCTCCGGGTTGGAGATGAGCTCCTGCCCCAAGTGGAGGAGTTTAAGTATCTTGGGGTCTTATTCACGAGTGAGGGGAGAATGGAGCAAGAGATTGACAGATGGATCGGAGCAGCATCTGCAGTGATCCGGATGTTGTACCGGTCTGTTGTGGTGAAGAGGGAGCTGAGTTCTAAGGCAAAGCTGTCGATTTACCAGTCAATCTACGTGAGGAGCTCAGTCATCCGGGAGAGGTTCAGAGTAGAATCGCTGCTCCTCCACATTGAAACAAGCCAGTCGAGGTGGTGTGGGCATCTGATCAGGATGCCTCCTGGACGCCTCCCACTTGAGGTGCTTCAGGCATGTCCCACTGGGAGGAGACCCCGGGGCAGACCCAGGACTCGCTGGAGAGGCTATGTCTCCCAGCTGGTCTGGGAACGCCATGGTATCCTCTCTGAAGAGCTAGAGCAGGTGGCTGGGGAGAGGGAAGTCTGGGCTTCTCTGCTTGAATTGCTGCCTCCATGACCCGGACCTCCGGAAAAGCGGTAGAAGGTGGATGGATGGATGGATGAGATGTACCAGCACATAGTACACACTATACAGTACAAAAGTTATTAAACTACAAAAAAATGCCATTGTCTGTAGTAAAAAATGCAAATGGTACAATAAATCATTGAGGAACAAGATGTTCATGTTTTATTCAGTATATCAAAAACAGTAATTATGTCACGAGCCGAGACGGCTTGGCTTTCCCCGGCTCGGCCTCGATCTCTCTGTGGGTTTTGGTTTTACTGGTTATGTGCATTTTTGTGTATTTTTGTACTGATTTCCATATTCATAGCCACTGCCTGACCGGCACCTGTTAGCCAGCATCAGTGACTTATTTTCTCCCATGCTGCTGACAGTCTGTTGGTCCAGCCACACCCCCTCGCTCTCCCTCTGTATTCCATCAGCTATTCCCAGCACCGGTAATTATCTTTCCCACGCCTCGCCCAGGTGTTTCCAATTTGTTAGGCCAGCAGTGTTTGTTCATAAGCAGCTCTTTGCTAGCCAAACACCGCTTGGGTCATTGTACGAGTCACACAAAGTGTTCCACGCCAGGTGACTGTCAGTCGTCAAAGGTTTGTGCTCGCTGTTCTACTGGGAGGACCTGGATTGCTAAAGGCTGTGAGTAACTGTGGCATTTCTTTGTGCGGTTGTGCTGCTACGCTGGTAGCGTTTCCTTGTGCGGCACAAATGCTACGCTTTCTCCCCGTGCAGCCTAGCGTCTTAGAGGACTCTTGTTAGCCCGAGCTGCCTTACCATTTTGTATGTTTTTTCCTCAACCTGTGTATGTCAATAAATGTGTGTGTGGTGAACCCCTGCATTTAAATCCTTCCATCCTTCTCTTCCTCCATGCGCCGTGGAAAAGCGCACGGAGAGTTTATGACAAATTAACTTTTTGTGTGTTAAAGATAGAAAGACCGTATTGTACCAAGGGAAATTCAGATTCTCAAGAAAACTGCCACTTATCAACTATCATTAATCGATCAATAAGATAAATCAATTTAGAATTAATTGATAACTTGCATCCCTAGTATCATCAATAAACTCATGCAGTACTACAACAGGACACATTAACAAATATTTGAGACCCACTGGAGTTTATTCTTATATATTTTAGTAATAGGCAGCACGGTGACGCAGTGGTTAGTACTGCGGCAGCACAGTAAGAAGGTCATGGGATTGATTCCACCCCTGTGGAATGTGACCCAGAGACCCTTCTGTGTGGAGTTTGCATGTTCTCCCCATGTCTGCGTGGGTTTACTCCAGGTACTCCAGTTTCCTCCCACAGCCCAAAGACATGCAGGTTGGGTTAACTGGCATCAACTGGGGATTCTAAATTGTCCTTAGGTATGGACGTGAGAGTGAATGGTTGTCTCTCTCTCTCTGTGTTGGCCCTGCGATGGACCGGCGATCTGTCCGGGGTGTACCCTGCCTCTCGTCCAAAAGATGCTGGGATAGGCTCCACAACCCCCCCCCCAATAAATCACCCTTTATTGTCATTCAACTGTACAACCAATCATGTACAGCAGAACGAGATTGTGCTTTACCTATCCACCGTGTCAATCACACACACCCCAAGTGTAGAATCAGAGGGCCGCTGCCATGCAAGGCGCCGCCACATATTTCCCTCTTCTATTCCATTTTTGCTGAGCACCAAGCTGGACGGCAGGAAGTTCCACTTTTATATGGTCTTCGGCATGACCCGGCCGGGATTTGAACCCCTGCCTCCTGGGTGTGGGGCGGATGCTCTACCAACTGAACCACCACTCCGGTAATAGATGGATGGATGGATGTTTTAGCAACACTTGGTTATTAAAAGGTTTTTAAAACCATAATCAGTCTAATTAACTACAAAACAACCAACATTATTATACACAGCAGAAGGACCGTTTGGCTGCAACCATTGCATCAGTGTTGTCCATTTGTCAGTAAATATTTAACTAAAAATGATTTATTTTGTTATCTGGGCATTTTTGTGTCCTGTTTGGTGATGGTCGTTGTTTACTCAAACTGTGTACACTATGTGGCCGCATATGATATGCAATTGATCTGGCCATTCCACTCCAGTCATGGTGGTATTATTATGACGATTTTAATTTTTAGATACTCACGTGAGTACAGTGGGAGGAGTGCCATCAGGGACTCACGGTCATGCAAAGGACAGTGGTCGCACACAGGTGAGACAGCAGTTGGGACTCCTATCTACCACTGACTGGGTAGGCTGGACTTGCTTCTCCATGAAGGACCGCGGTGTGCCAGTGTGTTCTGTGTTGGATACACCCAGGGTTTCCTCTGGTAACATATTCGGTTGGCAGCCCGCCTCACTTGAAATTATCCCGCCACTCTATGAGGAAATATAAATTTAAGAAAAAATAAGAAGGAATGACGGTCCGCAAGCGCGCACACAAACAATGTGCGTGACCGTCATCCGTGTGGAGTTCCGAAGCGCACCGCTCCAGTTGGCAGTCGAGTGTCTCGCTAGCGTCACTGTCCGAGAGAAGCATGAGCTTATTAAAGTACTTTAAATGTGGAAAAAAAGCAGAAGAGGTATGTAAGCAATGGAGGCATTTATGATGGTTTTAACCTGCTGGTAACGGGAGCAATAATGGAAGAGTTGCTTAGCTAACAGCTGTGGTTAGGAGCTCAAATTGGTTCATTTTGTCTTCTTTTTATTAGTTTTTTGTTTTTCTTATTTCAGACAAGAATAAAAAGATGTTTTTACCTTTACTTTAGTTAATATTAATTAACTAATTTATGTTCATTATTATGTGTCTGGAGAGTTAAGATGACCAAAATTGACGAAGTCAATGACTTTAATCTGTCAGCAGCCTTCAGACAAACTAGACGTGCCAACGTCTGGATTTCAAAATAAGGGAGGTTTTTCCTGCTGTCTGGGTGGTGAGATTTATAAAAAAACAAAACAAAAAAAACAACTATAAATATATAGAAATATCAATCAATCAATCAATCTTTATTTCGGCTATATTAAAAGTACAGATTAAAAGAAACAGAATAATATAACAAAGGGGGAAAGAAAATCCAACAAGGTCAAATTAGACAATAACTCCTCTGATTATACAGTTCAACATAAGTTATCCGAAATGGGTGATGGCTGAAGCCGCAGCTTATATTGCCCACCCATATTCCATCCAAGAAATCAAAATAAAAACAAAACAAGAGCGATTACAATTCAGAACAAAGCTAAGACAAAATGTGACAAAAAAACTAAGCAACAACACAACGCAGACTGGATATGACAATCCTTATGTGATTTTATGTCATCTTGTATATATGTTTGGAGTATTTCTTCCTTTAGTTTTTGTTTAAACTGTCCAAGCGTTGTACATGATTTTAATTCAGGTCCAAAATCGTTCCATAATCTGACTCCTTGCACTGAAACACAGTGTTGCTTGGTGGTAGTTCTCACTGAAGGTTTTTGAAATATACATGTTCCTCTGAAATGATATTGTTTCTCCTTTATTTGGAACAGCTTTTGGATATTTGCGGGCAGTGATAGATTCTTCACTTTAAACATTATTACTGCAGTTTTAAAGTCAACCAGATCTTTCAACTTGAGAGCTTTTAATTTAAGAAAAAGTGGGTTTGTTGGTTCCCTGTAAGCAGCTTTGTTTATTATTCTAATAGCTCTCTTCTGAAGCATAAAGACTGGATATATGTTTGTTTTATATGTATTTCCCCATACTTCAGTACAATATGTCATGTATGGGAGTATTAATGAATGATACAAGGTATATAGTGTGGGTTGATTCAGCAAATATTTCACTCTGTGTAGTATTGCAATTGAGTTGGATATTTTACCTTTAATATAATTAATATGTGACTTCCAGCATAGTTTATTATCAATTATTACACCAAGAAATTTAGTTTTGGATACCCTTTCAATCTCTACACCATTTACACTGAGTTTAGATACTAAGTTGTTGCGATGGTTGTTAAAAACTATAAATTTTGTCCTACTTAAATTGAGCGTTAATTTGTTTGAATCAAACCACAGTTTAAGCTTTCCTAATTCCTTTCCGAGTGTATCCAAAAGTTGTTCCAAATTGCTTCCACTGCATAATAAATTAGTGTCATCGGCAAACAATATTAAATCCATTTTTTCTGAAACTTTACATATATCATTTATATACATATTGAATAACAATGGCCCCAAAACTGAACCCTGTGGGACTCCACAAGTAACCTTCAGTAACTGTGAGTTTTTGTTACCAACACATACATACTGATATCTATTCTTTAAGTAACTACATAACCAGGACAGTGCTACCCCCCTAATACCACAATTTTGTAGTTTCTTTAATAATAAATTATGATCCACTGTATCAAATGCTTTTTTAAGATCCAGGACTACCCCAACTGAATACTCTTTATTTTCAACGGCAGTTGATATTTTTTCTATAAATTCCATTAGAGCAAATGCAGTTGTCCTCTTGTGTCTGAACCCATATTGCTGCTCACACAATAAATTATTCTTCAGTATGAAGTTGTCAATTCTCTCATAGAATATTTTTTCAAGTATCTTGGAAAATTGCGGCAATACTGAAATTGGTCTATAGTTTGAAAGTTCCCCTCTGTCACCCGTCTTGTATATCGGAATTACTTTAGCTATTTTAATTGCATTGGGAAATATACCTGTTTGGAGAGACAGGTTACAGATATACGTCAGTGGTTTCACTCAGCATTCAATAATAGTTTTGACTAAAAGCATGTCAATACCATCACAGTCCGTAGATGTTTTACTTTTAAACGATTTAACAATTTCAATGACCTCTCTCTCGTCTGTGTTCTTTATGAAAATGGAGTCTTTTATAGCAGTGTTTTTGCTTATTGTATCACCTGTGGGTGCCGTAATGGGTATTTCTCAAGCCAAATTAGGACCAATGTTAACAAAAAAGTTATTAAATTCATCTGCAGGTGAAGCTGCATTCACACTCTGAGTCGTTTTATTATTTTTTGAAAAATTGGTTGGGTAGCTTGTATTTCTGTTTTTATTTCCAAGAATATTGTCAAGTATTGTCCATGTATTTTTAATATTGTCTCTGTTTTTCTCCAGTTCTTTATTGTAATAGTCTCTTTTACTACATCTTATTATATATGTTAACTTATTTTTGTATGTTTTATACCGCTGCTCTGCTTCTTTTGTCCTTTTCTTAAGGAAAGCTTTATATAATAAATTTTTCTTTTTACACGCCTTTTGTAATCCTTTGGTTAACCATGGCTTATTGGCAAATTTATGTTTAAGCTTTTTCTTTACTAATGGACAATTTTTTTCATAAAGAATGGTTACAATGTTTATAAATGTGTCATAGGCTTCATTTACATCTGATACATAGACTTTTGTTCAGTCTTGCTTCAGCAAGTCTTCTTTAAAAGAACTGATTGCATTTTGTGATTTGTATCTGAACAATTTTAACATTTTTTCTGTACTGGCCCCCATGTGGCCATTGGATAAGTGCAAAGGTTGGCAAATGGTCACTTATATCATTTATCAATAATCCACTTTCTATTTTCTTATCAATAATATTAACAAACAGGTTGTCAATAAGTGTAGCAGTGTGAACTGTGATTCTACTGGGATGTGTTATTGTGGGATATAGACTCATGCTGTACATAGAATTCATGAACTCTGTAATTACATTTTGTTGATATGGATTTAGTAAATAAATGTTGAAATCTCCACAAATTACTACCATTTTCTTACTAGTAATATTATTGTACAGCTCGACTAATTTATCTCTGAATGTCTCAATCAAGTTCCCGGCGTTCTATATATACAACTTATAATTAGATTTTTTGTTTTATCTTGGTCAATCTCAACAGTAACACATTCCAAAATCCCTGGTAGTGCAAAGGACATTCCATTTACAAGTTTACACCTATACAGGCCATCAATATACAGTGCAACACCACCACCCTTTTTTTGAGATCTGTTAATATGAAACATCTGATGTCCCTCTATTGCCATCAGGGGAGCCTGCTCTCCATTAAGCCAAGTTTCAGAGACTGCGATTGCTGTAAATTTTCTGTCTAGCTGTTTTAAATAGTCCTGAATCTGTGGAAAGTTTTTGTTCAGACTTCTGCTGTTGAAGTGTATTATTGATAGTTTACCATCTAGTTGCACTTGACTTTTGAATTGCTTTTCAGTGTAATATTCACAATGATTATGAATATTATTGAAAAAGTGGTTATTAGGATCAATATCATTTTCCATCTCTTGTAGTTTATGTTCAGCATAATGGCATATTTTCAGAGTTTGAACTTCCTCACTCTGTGTCAAATGACTTCCTCCAACTGGGGATAACTGATGTCTACTCAAGTCAATCATAAGTTGTTTTTTTTTTTTGTTTTTTTGTTGTTGTTTTTTAAAGTTCATTGACATGGTATGTCAAAAAAAAACTATTCTTGCCTTGTGTGTGGATATGGATTTTTATAGTCTCTTAATTTTCTTAATCAGTGTTCATCTGTATTTATTTAAGTCAGTAACATCTCTGATTATTATACTCTTTGCTTCCTCAGGTGTTCCATTTAGTTTGATCCAAACTCTACAATTTCTTGTCCATGTTGCCTGTATCTTATTTTGTCTTTTCAGCATCCGTGCTTGCCATGCTATTTCAGCATTAGTTTCTGTTAGATGTTCATTTAGGTAAACTTCTGTTCCCCATAGCTTTCTGGCCTGCCTCAGTATGTCATTCTTTACCCTTCTGTTCACAAAGCGCATCACAATTGATTTCTTTCTTTTATTATCTTTTCTGGGTAAAGCATGACAGGCTGAAATTGCATTTGCTTCGACCTTTATATTTCTACTATCAAGGAACTGAAGCACCTGGTTTTCCAGGGAGACTGATTCACTCAGGGGAGCATCCTCTCCTCTCAATCCTGCTGTAGCATGAGCATATGATTGATATTTAATGTCTAGTCCACTTATAATTAAATCATCCATACGAGAGTATTGTTCAAGATCCTCAACGCGTCGCTCCAAGTCTGCAATTTTTTGGTTTTTTTCCTTAATTGTTAATTTTAATTCTCGGACTTCTTCCATTAGCCCTATTATTTTAGCCTACTGACTAACCACTTTGGTCAGTTCTTCTGACAAGAAGTTCAGAGATTGTTTGATCTCTTCCATTTCCTCCTTCTTTGGTGGCATTTTTACTGACCTGTGGATAGTAAAACAATCTCTGCTGGTGTCGCCGGTATCCGATCCGACTGACCTCAAATCCAGCTGGGCCTCAGCTAGCCCCCTCCACTGCTAGTCCCGCTGCTTACCGCCGCCGTAACCGAGCTCCTGTCCAGCCGGGGTACCGGAAGCTCCTCCACCGAGTCCCGCCGCCCACCGCCGCTGTAGCCGAGCTCCGATCCTGCTTCTGTCCAGCTGGGGTCCCGGTAGATCCTCCGCTGAGCCCCGCCACCTACCGCCGTCTGCCTCAGTAGTTCCTCCGCTGCAACTAGGCTCCGACCCGGCTGGGGCCCCGGTGGTCCTCCACTGGTCCCCGTCTCCCACCACCGCTGCAGTTGAACTCCGATCCGGCTCCCATCCAACTGCTGCCTTGGCTTGTTCCTCCGGTGAGCCCCAATCACCGGGGACAGAGTCGCTTCTCCGTGTCGGTGCTAGGTGCTATGACTAGCTATGGTGTTAGCTATAGCGTTAGCCTAGCAAACGCTTCGGGTTAAGCGTAGCAGCGAACCACAAAAAGAAACGCCAATCAGTTCACTCACGAATGAGAGCAGTCCCAAAAGTCCAATTCTCACAGCGAGCGCAAAACAACTCTTAAAAACAGAGATCGAGTCTGACCCCCGAATCCAGACCGGCTGAACCACAACTAAAAAGATTTATTTAAGCTGAGCCTGCAAGACTGAGACCACTCACTCCGCCATCTTGAATGCAACAGAAATAACTGCATCTTTGGTCATTTAAGTTAATTTATTTCAATAAATACAACTTTATTATTTTTGTCTTTGAAATCAGAGTTAAATTATTGTTCTGTTTTGGCTCTGTAAAATTATGGTCAAAAATGTAAACTGTTATAAGGAAAAAGTTTTAAAAAAATTACCACAGACTTTCAAATGTATTAAAAAAACCAATTTTATTTTAAAAAATAGACAAAAATTAGCCATAAAATAATCCAAAAATTTATAATAAAGTCTCAAATGTACAAAAAAGCCAATTTTACAAGAGGAAATTATAAGTTTGAGGAAAATGATTTCAAATTTAGATAAATTTACAGAGAAAAGTAGAAACTGACTTCAAAACTGAAGTCATTACTCAAGTTTTTAAGTGGGTGCTCTTTCTACCCTTAACTCAACTAGAAATTTCTGGTTGTCTGCTTTTAATTATTAATTTCATAGCACTGCTTTTACATGAGTAGAACTTCTGGCTACTATACCCACCTCTGATCATATAATTTAAGTATGCATGAGTAAATTACTATTATGAATGCCCTCAATAAAAAAAAAAAAAAGAAACACGAATAAAAATACAAAAAAAAAAACAACACATTTTTGTCATTTATGTAAACCATGACAAAAAAATCCTGCAGGACAAAACATGACACTTGATATTTTCTAACCTGTTTGTATACCACCATAGGCAGAGAGAGAACCTGAATTAGACAGGGCTCAGAGAGGGAAAGATGAGACAGAAGAGAGGAGCCAAGGAGAGGAAAGTGTTCAGGCAGAGGGTCTAAGAAAGGTGAGAGCAGAGGAAGGAGAGAAGGATGACACCAGTAAAAAGTCCAAACACAGGATGTCTGGGTGGAACCCCAACTGGCCCAATATTCCAACATTCAAGCCTCGGTTGTACAATACTTCAAATAGTAAGTTCCATATGCAAAGTTACTGTGCACAATTTAAAAAAAAGAAATAAATAGTATTAAATTAACATATTCCAGTTACAATATTGTCATGTGTTTTCTGCCCCCACCCTCCCCCACCCCCTGGAAAAATATGTTACCACCACACCAAGGTCTTTAAGCCAGAGGAAACACTTTGCCAGACCCCGAGCCCCTGCTGGTGCTCCTCCCAGTCTGTTCACGCGCCTCATGTTCGCCACATAAGCCAAATTATCCTTTAGACCTACGCAATCATGGAAATATTATAGTATGAGTTTTTTAAACATTCAATCTTTCTAGTCAAATTTCCTTGTTTTGTTTAGGGAGCGCTGTGGTGACTGGTCATGATGCCGCGTATTATCCAATCAGTACGGAGTCCATGCAAAACCCCGCCCGCACTTCTAGAAGCCTGGGGATGAGGAGACAGAGTGGTGGGTAAATTTTTATTGATAAATATTACATATTTTGATTTGACAACTTTATACTCAGGGATCCACACCCTCGTATCCTCAGGAAAGCACTTATAAAATCTGAGGTCAGACTGATGAACAGTTTGGGAGATACGTGAGGAACACACACACACACATACACACACACACGCAGAGCGATTCCTTGCATTTATAAATAGATATAGAGGATAGATGATGAATTTGCAACTTTGTTCTCAAGAATTTGTAACTTCTTCCATTAAATTTAAATCTTTTCTTTTGTAAATTTGCGAAACATTTTTCTGGTAAATTTTCAACCTTTTTTCCTCATAAATGTACAACTTTTTCTGATAAATCTGTGATTTTTTTCCTCCAAAATTTTCAGGGTTTTTTTTCCTGTAAACTTAAACTTTTTTTCCCCTCATAAATTTGCAACTCTCATCTGCATGCTGGTTAAATGTTTATTCTGTGTAATTAAATTGTAATTTACAACTTTTTAAATATGCATCTTTGTCATGTCTTTACACCTTCACTCCTATGTACCTAATTTCCCTTTATATGTGTGTACCTTATATTAAATCAGTGAATATCCCCCATCCCACTTGTTAAAGAATAAAAAAAAAAACACCTACAGGGAGCGGCTAAGTACAATAAAAGACTGAATCACCAACAACACAGAAAAAGGTCTGCTGGATGAGGGCTGACTGTGGAGCTGAGTGTGCACGCACAAACACACGAACACATGCACGACACTCCCACACACAGCAGAGCAGAGGTGTTGGATGTGGGTGGACTGGCATAGTCACTCACTGACTGTTGGTTTACCCATGTTATGAGGACGCTGAATCTGAACAAACCTCATGAGGACATGTAGCATTCATGACGACGGAGACGGCATCCTCATAGGACGAACCGCATAGAAGCTTCAGGGGTGTCAGATTCTGGGCCATATTACAAGGACGCGGTCGGCCAGTCACTTGTCAGTGATGCAGAATGCTTTTATGGGCGTTTCCAAGTCCATTTCCTTATCACAACAGTGCATAAACAAATTTTCCACCGGATGCAAAGTCGAAAAAGGTTGTCCTAATGCTCTTTATTATTCAGGTAAATATACAAGGTAAAAAGTTTCAAAATTATGAGGAAAAGTCACAAATTTATGAGAAAGACTTTGGGACGTTTACAAGGAGAAAAATGCACATTCATGAGAAAATAGCTACAAATTTATGGGACTGGGGGAAAAGTTGAAAACTTTTCAGGAAAAAGTAGCAAAGTAGCAAAAAAGTAGCAAAGTAATGAGAAAGAAATTATAAATTTTCAAGAATGAATTTTCAAGAATGAAGTCACAAATTTATAAGAAAAAGTCATACATTTATTTACAGTGATGTGAAAAAATTAGGACACCCTATGAAAACCTGTGTTTAACATATTTGGACAAATGGACATTTAATACCAATTTTAACAATACTGGGAGATTCAAGTAATATAACTAAACAATTAAAACGGAAGAAATGGCTTTCTAAAATTTTCTATAAAATGTAATTCTAAAAACATGCAATTTCTGGTGAGGAATAAATTAGGACACCCCCACATTTATTCCCACTTAAAATGGCTAAAATCACACACAGGTGTATCACATCAGGTGCACATGATTAGAACATTGTTACTCAGCATTTTGAAGGAAGCTTGTCCTATTTAAACCTCACACATTTAGTTTGGTGTGCTCCTGGCTACTGAAGTGACAGTGAACACCATGGTGAGATCAAACCATGGTGAGGCCTTCAGAAAGAAGATTGTAGCAGCTTATGAGTCTGGTAAGTGTTACGGCCCCGCTCCTCTCTGGAGTGGGACCTCTGTTTTTTTTCTGTGTTGTAGGTGGAGCTGTAACTTTGACCTTTTTTCTCATATAGTGCCACTTTAACCTTCTTTGTTTTTCTGCTGATGTAATTCTTGATACCTGAGTATCAGGTAAGTTATAAGTTTCAGGTTGGATGTCAATAAGGCCTGACTTAATGAATGAATGAATGAGAATTTTATTCGGTAATGAACATACAATCAAAACAATTAAAAATATGTAGGGCACATAAGAACAACCAAAAGGGTGTAGGCTGAAGCTAGTGCTTATATACAGTAGCGCCTACCCTGTCACAGTTTTAAAATCAATAACATAAAAATTTAAGTCATACCCAAAAAAAGTGAAAAGGAAGTGTAGAACAAAGAAAAAGTAGGGCCCCATTTCTGTCTTTGCCTTAGGCCCCAAATGGACTAAGTCTGCCCCTGGTGCTATATAAGCCATTTCTGCGCACTTGTCAGTAGCAATTCTGCTCCTGTTGGAGGCCGGTCGCCTTCTTGGTATTCGTGCTCTGCCTACTGTTTGTGTCTGTCGCTTGGTCGGGGTTGTGCTGGCGGCCCCTGTGTGTGTCTTTGTGGCCTGTGGGCTTTCTGGTTCTGGGGTTGCCGCTGAGCATCATTGCCACCCTGACAGAGGCGTGTGGTCGCTGGGTTAGCCAGTGATTAGTTTGTTGTTTTATTTGTCCACACATCCAATACTCACACTCACCACTGATTTTTACAGATGCCTTCTTTTCTTTCTTTCTATTGCTTTTCTTTAAAAAAAAATAAACTTGTGTTTAAATTGGCACCTCCATGTGGTCTCCCTTTTACATTGGGGTAAAAAAGTATTTAGTCAGTCACCAATTGTGCAAGTTCTCCCACTTAAAAGATGAGAGAGGTCTCCAATTTTCATCATAGGTATACCTCAACTATGAGAGACAAAATGAGAAAATAAAAATCCAGAAAATCACATTGTCTGATTTTTAAAGAATTTATTTGCAAATTATGGTGGAAAATAAGTATTTGGTCAATAACAAAAGTTCATCTCAATACTTTGTTATATACCCTTTGTTGGCAATGACAGAGGTCAAACATTTTCTGTAAGTCTTCACAAGGTTTTCACACACTGTTGCTGGTATTTTGGCCCATTCCTCCATGCAGATCTCCTCTAGAGCAGTGATGTTTTGGGGCTGTCGCTGGGCAACATGGACTTTCAACTCCCTCCAAAGATTTTCTATGGGGTTGAGATCTGGAGACTGGTTAGGCCACTCCAGGACCTTGAAATGCTTCTTATGAAGCCACTCCTTCGTTGCCCGGGCGGTGTGTTTGGGATCATTGTCATGCTGAAAGACCCAGCCACGTTTCATCTTCAATGCCCGTGCTGATGGAAAGAGGTTTTCACTCAAAATCTCACGATACATGGCCCCATTCATTCTTTCCTTTACACGGATCAGTCGTCCTGGTCCCTTTGCAGAAAAACAGCCCCAAAGCATGATGTTTCCACCCCCATGCTTCACAGTAGGTATGGTGTTCTTTCTCCTCCAAACACGACAAGTTGAGTTTTTAACAAAAAGTTCTATTTTGGTTTCATCTGACCATATGACATTCTCCCAATCCTCTTCTGGATCATCCAAATGCTCTCTAGCAAACTTCAGACGGGCCTGGACATGTACTGCTGGCTTAAGCAGGGGGACACATCTGGCACTGCAGGATTTGAGTCCCTGGCGGTGTAGTGTGTTACTGATGGTAGCCTTTGTTACTTTGGTCCCAGCTCTCTGCAGGTCATTCACTAGGTCTCCCCGTGTGGTTCTAGGATTTTTGCTCACCGTTCTCGTGATCATTGTGACGCCACGGGGTGAGATCTTGCGTGGAGCCCCAGATCAAGGGAGATTATCAGTGGTCTTGTATGTCTTCCATTTTCTAATAATTGCTCCCACAGTTGATTTCTTCACACCAAGCTGCTTACCTATTGCAGATTCAGTCTTCCCAGCCTGGTGCAGGTCTACAATTTTGTTTCTGGTGTCCTTTGACAGCTCTTTGGTCTTGGCCATAGTGGAGTTTGGAGTCTGACTGTTTGAGGTTGTGGACAGGTGTCTTTTATACTGATAACGAGTTCAAACAGGTGCCTTTAATACAGGTAACGAGTGGAGGACAGAGGAGCCTCTTAAAGAAGTACTTACAGGTCTGTGAGAGCCAGAAATCTTGCTTGTTTGTAGGTGACCAAATACTTATTTTACCAAGGAATTTACCAATTAATTCATTAAAAATCCTTCAATGTGATTTCTCTGGATTTTTTTTTTCTCATTTTGTCTCTCATAGTTGAGGTATACCTATGATGAAAATTGGAGACCTCTCTCATCTTTTAAGTGGGAGAACTTGCACAATTGGTGGCTGACTAAATACTTTTTTGCCCCACTGTATGTCCAAGCTGCAAGCCAGGTTTGTGACAAAAAGGATTTAAAAAGATCTCAGAAGAATTTGAAATCAACTGTCCAGAAAATAGTCTACAAGTGGAGGACATTCAACACAATTGTCAGCATGCCCAGGTCTGGCCGTCTAAGCAAGTTCACCCTGATAGCAGACCACAAGATGCTAAAAGAAGTCTCCAAAAACACTAAAATGTCATCACGGGACCTAGAGCAGGCTCTTGCTACTGTTGATGTGAAAGTACATGCCTCTACAATCAGAAAGAGACTGCACAAGTTTAGCTTGCATGGGAGGCTTGCAAGGAGGAAACCTTTGCTCTCTAAGAAAAACATGAAGGCCTGACTGAAGTTTGTCAGCGAGAACGTAGACAAAGACCAGAACTTCTGGAATAATGTTCTTTGGACAGATGAATCTAAAATTGAATTATTTGGACACCAGAACAGAGGACGTGTTTGGTGTAGACCAAATACCGACATGGTTAATTGACCCAGAGAGCAGACTCGAACTCAGAAGTAGATACAATTATCTTTATTGATAATAGTGAAGGTGTGTGGGTGTGTGGTCTTGTGGCAGCTGGGGGAGAGCAGAACACCGTACAACCTGGCAACCCTAGGGACAAATAGAGACATGGAGAGTTAGTGGCAATCACCGGTGGAGATGTACAGTTTAGTCCAGGGCTTACTGTTTATGGAGATGTGATAAAGCTCAGGTTCAGCTCGGCGGCTACGGCCAGGAGGACAGTGTCCGCTGTCCCAGTTGCAGCTGGAGGTGGTTGGTGTGTCTGGGGTGGAGCAGTGCAGCTCGATCCTCCGCCAGGAAGGAGAGAGGTCCGCCGCCACGGATCTCCGCCTATGCACAGGGGAATTAGTGAAGATAATGGTGAATGAGGCGAGGGCTTACTTGGAGCTGTGGAGAGGATTCCTTCTGACGTAGGAAGGCAGGAGGCAGGATACAAAGATGAGGGCAGTCTGAGACGAGGAAACTCTGGAACGAGGAAGTAGGCGAATGCAGGTCTCATAAGGAGTAGAGACAGACGACTCCGCGGTGACCCGAGGGCAGCGCAGACTAAATAGCCCTGGCCGTGATGAAGAGCAGGTGTGCGTGCAGCTGAGGAGGATAGGTAGCCAGAGCCAACCATTACAAATACAGCATTCCAGGAAAAGAACCTCATACCAGCTGTGAAGCATGGAGTGGCTAGTCATGTGGCTGGTCATGTAGAACATCCAGTCCACCCTCCCTCCCTCCCACGACCCATCTCAGTTCGCATAAAGGTCAAACAGATCCACAGACGATGCCATCTCTGCTGCTCTCCATCCAACCCTCACCCACTTGGACTCAAAGAACTGCTATGTGCGAATGCTGTTTTTGGACTTCAGTTCAGCATTCAACACAATCATCCCCCAGCACCAAATACAAAAACTCGGACACTTGGGACTCAAAACTTCTCTCTGTAACTGGGTGCTGGACTTTCTCACAGGGAGGCCACAGGACGTGCGGGTCAGCAGCAACACCTCCAAGACCATCACACTGAGCACAGGGGCCTCACAAGGGTGTGTGCTCACAGGGTTTCCTCTGGTAACATTTCTGCGTGGTGGGCTGCCACCCTTGAAGTTATGCTGCCAAGAGGAAATATAAATTTAAGAAAAAAATTAATTAAGGAATGACGCTCTGCAAGTGCGCATATGAACAATGTGCGTGACAGTCATCTGCGTGTCGGCATTCAGAAGCACCCACCCATGTGACCGTTCCAGTCTGCAGGCAGAGTGTCTCTCTAGAGCGTTGCTGTTCAAGAGAAGCATGAGCTTATTAAAGTACTTTAAATGTGGAAAAAAAAAAGCAGAAGAGGTATGTGAGCAGTGGAGGCATTTATGGTGGTTTTAACCTGCTGGTAACGTTAGGCTTCATATGCAGGGAAAGGCAAGTGTGACTGACGAGTCACTGAGGATTTACTTCACCAGCCACTACAATATTAACTAATTTATGTTTATTATGTATCTGGCAAGTTAAGATGACCGAAATTCACAAAGTCAATTACTTTAATCAGTCAGCAGCCTTCTGACAAATGAAACCTGCCAACATTTGAATTTCAGAATAAGGGAGGGTTTTCCTGCTGTCTGGTTGGTGAGGAGAATATATAGAAATATAACAGAAATAATGGAATTTCTGGTAATATAAGCTATTTCATTAAATATAATTTTATTAATTTTTTTTCTTTGAAATCCCTCCATCCATTCATCCATCCATCTTCTACCGCTTTTCCAGAGGTCCAGGATCATGGAGGCTGCAGTTCAAGCAGAGAAGCCCAGGTTTCCCTCTCCCCGGCCACCTGCTCCAGCTCTTCAGAGAGGATACCAAGGCATTCCCAGACCAACTGGGAGACAGTCTCTCCAGCAAGTCCTGGGTCTGCCCCAGGGTCTCCTCCCAGTGGGACATGCCCGAAACACCTCAAGTGGGAGGTGTCCAGGCGGCATCCTGATCAGATGTCCAAACCACCTCAACTGGCTCCTTTCAATATCGAGGAGCTGAGCAGTTCTACTCTGAGCCTCTCCCGGATGACTGAGCTCCTCACCTTATCTCTGAGGGTGAGTCCAGCAATCCTACGAAGGAAGCTTATTTCAGCCACTTGTATCTGCGATCTCATTCTTTCGATCATTACCCAAAGCTCATGACTATAGGTGAGGGTAGGAACGTAGATTGACTGGTAAATCGACAGCTTTGCCCTAAAGCTAAGCTCCCTCTTCACCACAACAGACCCACAGAATGTCCGCATCACTGCAGATGCTGCTGTGATCAGTCTGTCAATCTCTCGCTCCATTCTCCCCTCACTCGTGAATAAGACCCTCAGATACTTAAACTCCTCCACTTGGGGCAGGAGCTCGTCTCCAACCCGGAGAGGACAATCCACCTTTTTCCGGTTGAGGATCATGGACTTTGAAATCAGAGTTAAATTATTGTTCTGTTCTGGTTCTGCAAAATTATGGTCAAAAGTGTAAACTGTATAAGGAAAAGCCAAAATTTTACCACAGTCTGTTTCAAATTTATATAAAAGAAACCCCAAAATAGTAATTTTAGAAAAAAAAATGACAAAAATTAGCTCTCAAATAATGCACAAATTTATAATAAAGTCTCAAATTAGGGATGTTAATGATTAATTGACTTTCGATTAATTGTTGATAAGAATTTAGTCGACTAAATTAAATTAGTTATCAATTAATTAAAAGTGGCACCGTTCTTTTCAAGTTTACTTTCATTAAATGCTGTGGCATCGCCAGACCTGGCGAGAGCCCTATAGCCTAATCTCTACTAGACTTGACGTACTTCACTCAAGAAAATGAAGCAGTTTAAACGGAGTGCTGCATTTTAAACTGGTAAATGCTAACAATGAAGCTAAATGTACACTATGTGGTACTACATTGAAATACAACAGCTCAACCAGTTCGCTAAGTTACCACCTAAAGAACTCCCATTCAGCCGTGTTGCAAGGAGTGACTAGCTTGGCTTCATCACAAACAACAGTGACCACAATCTTGGGGAGGCGAGTATGTAATGAGAGGAATATGGAGAATTTGCAACATGACTGAAAAAGACATGATGCCAATAATATAAGTACTGTTGAAGGAGAGGGCTTTCAGGAGCTGGTAAACTTTATGGAGCCAGGGTATAATATTCCATCTAGAGGAATGATAACTACCCACTTGGAAGCATGCTACAAGAAGAAAACAGCTGACCTGAAAACACACCTAGTCACTAAAAATGTGGCGCTCACAACAGATTGTTGGACTGTGCTAACTACAGAAAGCTACATTACGGTCATTTGCCACTACATTGATAATGCGTGGCATGTAAAATCAGCAGTTCTTCTCACAGACAGCATGTCTGATTTTATGTAGTTTTTAATATTATGTGGACCAAGTCTAAATATTTATTTATTTAGAATTTATGTTGCTGAAGTTTAACATCAGCCAGTGCACACATTTTTTTGTTACAGTAGCCTTAATATTTATTTTTCTGAGTTTATTTTGTTAATGTTCAACATGCAACAGATTAGATTACATAAATAAATCAAAAATCCAAATCCTTGAGGAATACGTATGACTTGCATTTTTTTTATTCAATATATCAAACAATAATTGACTTTTTTACGTTAGACTATAATGTACCAAAGGAAATTCAAATTCTCAGGAAACATGCTGCTGATCTATTAATCGTTAATCGATCAATAAGGTGAATCAATTAACAATTAATTTATTAATTGATAACTTGCATCCCTATCTCAAATATACAAGAAAAGTCGTAATTTTACAAGAGAAAATTACAAATGAGGAAAATGGTTGCAAGTTTAGATAAATTTATAGAGAAAAGTAGAAAACTATAAGAAAACTGTTATAACTTTTGCAGAAAAACCTTAACCCTTCAAGACTGAAGTCATTACTCAAGTTTTTAAGTGGCTGCTCTTTGTACCCTTAACTCAACCAGAAAATTTTGGTTGTCTACTTTTAATTATTAATTTTATAGCACTGGTTTTACATGAGTAGAATTTCTGGCTACTATACCCACTTCTGATCAAATAATTTAAATATGTGTGAGTTAATTACTACTATGAGTGTTTTTTTCCCTTCTCTTTCCTACTCTCTCAATGGAAAAAAAAGAAACACTAGAATAAAAATACAAAAAAACATACACACATTTTAGTAATTTATGTAAACCATGAAAAAAAATTCCTGCAGGACAAAATGTGGCACTTGGTATTTTCTAACCTGTTTGTATACCACCATAGACAGAGCGAGAACCTGAATTAGACAGAGCTCAGAGAGGGCAAGATGAGACAGAAGAGAGGAGCCAAGGAGATGAAAGTGTTCAGGCAGAGGGTCCAGGAGAGGTGAGAGCAGAGGAAGGACAGAAGGATACACCAGCAAAAAGTCAAAACACAGGACATCTGGGTGGGACCCCAGATGGCCCAATATTCCAACATTCAAGCCTCGGTTGAACAATACTTCAAATGGTAAGTTCCATATGGAAAGTTACTGTGCAAAATAAAAAATAAAAGAAAGAAATGGTATAAAATTAACATATTCCGCCCTGGAAAAATATGTTGCCACCACGCCAAGGTCTTAAAGCCAGAGGAAACACTGTTCTGAGCCCACTGCTCTTCACCCTGTTGACCAATGACTGCGTACCAGCCTACAGCGCCAACCACATCACCTAGGTGCTGTATTCCTGTAGGTGCTGTGGTGCTCACCATACCACCTACTGTCTGAGTGTGTGGTACGCCGGCTCCACAGGCGAGAACAAGAAGGCTGTGCAGAGGATCATCAACACCGCCCCAAAAAAATCATCATCAGCCTTCTGCCCTCCCTGGAAGCCATCTCCAGATCCTCCTATCTCAGAAGGATCAAGGCCATCACAGGAGATCCCTCACATCCTGCCCACCACCTGTTTGATCTGCTTCCCTCTGGACAACGGTTCAGATCAATCAGGTCCCACACCTCCAGACTGACAAACAGTTTCTTCCCCTGAGCCACCCGAACTGCAGTCAGAGGCCCCACCCCCTCTCGCCGAATGCTCACATGCACAGAACTGAGGACCGTTTAATTATCACTATAACTCACCTGCTGTTGCACTCCTCACTTTCATGTACTGTATATTGACCCATTCATGAAATCACTACTGTACATATTTTCCATAATCTTTGGGCCATTTTAATCTATTATGTGTTCTGCACTCTGCACTCCTATGCACTTAGTTCCACCCACGAAGCCACTACCATACCTGTGTATATACCAATGGGCTATTTGTTATTTTTACTTTTTTCTTTACCTCAGTCATATGGTTAATCATGTGTTCAGTAACTGTTTTATTTTAAATTCTCTGTCACAGGTCTGTGGTGGACAACTCCCAGTTACACGGGGTGAGACTGGACATCCTGGCAGATAAGCACATCAGTCCAAAGGTCTGTGGTGGACTTTTGCCAGTCGGTGCATCATGACATGCACTACACAAAGAGCAGAGATAAACAAACCTATCATCTGGTCAGTCACTGCAACAGATACTGGAGTCAGTTTGTCTTGGCCTGTCTTTGCCACTGATAATACCTCTATCTGCCAAGAATGTGCTGCTAGTCCAGCAAAAACTAGCGATACTCAAATACTTTGCAAGCAGTTTCATGAAATGGTCAGTCAGAAAGCAACTCATACTGGCTCAAACGTTGCCCAGGTTAACAAGGTCAGGAGTTCCTGGCAGCGGAGGGCGAAGGACAGAGCTGTGTGAAGGAATCTGATCAGACCTAAATGAAACAGTCATTGTCGCCCCCGACAGACTGCTATGAAGTGAAGTGACTTTATTACGCAGTAGCCTGGTGAAGCACCCACAATTTCGCTGTGCTGTACAACTGGACAATGACAATAAAGCCTATTCTATTAAAATTTGCAGACGACACAACGGTGGTGGGCCTTATCATAAACAATGAAGAGGCCAACTACAGAAATGAAGTGAGCCAACTGGTTCAGTGGTGTAAAGACAATAATCTCTTCCTGAACATGGGAAAAACCAAGGAGATTGTGGTCGACTTCAGGAAAGGACACACACAGCACCCCCCCCCCCGATCATCGATGGAGCAGCTGTGGAGAGGGTGAGCAGCACCATGTTCCCGGGGATGCACATTTCTGAAGACCTCTCCTGGACTAACAACACCACATCACTGGCCAAGAAGTGTCATGAACTCCTCGTGCGCTTTTCCACAGTGCACGGAGGAGGGGGAAAAGGACAAGGATTTAGACGCTGGGTTACACCACACACACATTTATTGAACACCACACCACAAATAATTCTAGTGCATACAATTCACATCGGCTCAAGGAGTCCTCCAGGATGCTCCACAGTCTGGGTGAGAATACCGGGGAAGAAACACACACAGATAGTACTCACGAGACTGGAGCTGTCCGAATAAGCACTGAGTGAACACAGTCCTCTGATGTGACTTCATACGATAAGCACAGACCGTATATGAAGTGCAATGACCCAGCAAGCCCAAGAGACTGCCTCACCGCTGCCAGACAACAGTGGCTATGGGTACGGCAGAGTACACAGAAATACATATCGACATACATACCACGTGGCACGTACCCACAGAGAGGCCAGGACCGAGCCGGGGGAAACCAAGCCGGCATGGTTCCTGACAGAGCCCCCCCTTTAAGGGGTGGATACCCAGACACCCAAAGAAACACCCCCACCACCACCAACAGGAACAAACAACACAAACCTGGGTGGGCGGTAGGGGGAACAGGAAAGGTGGGAACACAATTCCCCACCCAGGGACTACAATTACCCCCCCCCCCCAAGTCCAAGGGCGTTGGGGCTCAGGAGGTCGCCCAGAGTCCCAGGCCTAACAGAAGGTCCGGTGGATGGAATCTGGCGGTCTGCCAGAACACATGGGCCATCAGACCCGGGGAGTCAATCCTTCCGGCGGCCGGCCAGCGTTATTCATCCACCAGGGCCGGCGGGATGGGGCGGGAGGCGGCCTGCCTACCAGGAAGCTCGCAGGTGGGTGACCGGACCAAAGGAAGAGAACCCCCATGACGCAGGACCGGGAGGAGAAGGGGACCCCGGTGTCCTCATGGCGATCCGCAGCACCCTCGATGTTCCCAGCTTGGGACGCAACTGCACCCGTGATGGGCCCCAACCAGGCTGGCTCCGCTGCACCAGTGATGGACCCCAACCAGGCCGGCTCTGCAGCACCCGCGGTGACCTCTGGCTGAGGTTCTGCAGCACCTGTGGTGACCTCTGGCTGAGGTTCTGCAGCACCCGTGGTGACCTCCGGCTGAGGCTCTGCAGCACCTGCAGTGAACTCCCCAACGGGGGAGGTCGTGCTCCCCTTGGCCCCTGGCACTGCCCTCTGATCCTCAGAGGCCTCTAGTGAGATCAGCTGCTCTCCGGCGACCGTGTCAGGGGGCTCCAAACCCGGAGAGGGAGAAAGAGAGACCAGGTCAGGGTCACCAGCAGCAGCAGAGGTGAGGCAGTCCTGGGGGCTACTGGAAGCTGCCCCGGGTCCTCCTCACCATGAGTCGGGCAGTGTAACATCGACACAGAAACTATTGCCATAATGGAGAACACTTGCCTGAACTCGGGCTCCACTGTCGTCCAGGACTCGGGCAATTTACGGTGTGCAGGTTCCTCTGGTCCTTCGGGTGCTACACCCCCGTCGATCTCCTCTGGAACCACTGGATCTGTGTTGTCATGAGCTGGACCCTCCCGGGCATCTGGTCCCTCTCCCCTCAAGCGACCTGGATCCGGTGCCGGCAAGCTCGTGGGGGTACATAGAAGGGGTTGAGTGAGGTCAGGTGAGGGAACACTACATGCCGCTGGGGCGGAGCACTCGGGGGACTGCACACCCCAAGTCTCCTCACCAGGAGGCAGGCAAAATTGTTCATTAACAGAGAAAGTCAAATGAAAAAAAACTTGCCTATTCTCCTGGCATTGGACCTCCCCAGTGGCCTCCGGGATGTCTCCTCTTCTCTCCTGGTGTTCCTCCAATTCCTCTGGGAACGGGGCGGGGCATGGCTCAGGGCAAAGGGGCAGGGCTGTTGTCAGCGAGGCAGGCTGCTTCTTGCGGTGAGAGTTCCTCCTCCTCTTCACGGGCGACTGGGGGACCAGATAATCCAGGATGCGGAGCACCGTGCTGGGCAGCGAGTCCGTCATGCCGAGAAATACCTTGCGGCACTCCTCCCTCTCCCGATGCTCCTCCTCGACACGGCTGTTGACCATGGTGAGCA
Source organism: Pholidichthys leucotaenia (assembly GCA_020510985.1). Lineage (NCBI taxonomy): Eukaryota > Metazoa > Chordata > Actinopteri > Cichliformes > Pholidichthyidae > Pholidichthys > Pholidichthys leucotaenia. The sequence goes on from CM035848.1 coordinate 32,190,425, forward strand.
GGTTTGCCCACTCCTCGTCTGATGGCAAGCCTGGGGGTTGAGCAGGCGTGGGGGGTGGCACCCTCGCAGCCGGGGGAGCGTGTCCTTGGGCCTCCCTCTCGCGGTGCTCCTGCCTCTCCTGATGCTCCTCCTCAACCCAGCTGTTGACCACGGCGAGCAGGTTCAACCACTCCTCGTCTGATGATGAGCCTGGGGGTTGAGCAGGTGCAGGGGGTGGATCCCTCACAGCTGGGAAAGCACGTCCTCGGACCTCCCTCTTAGGCCACTCCTCCTTGACCCAGTGGTTGAGCGCGGCGAGCGGAGCTGACCACTCCTCATCTGTCAGCACGCCCAAGGATGGATTCCCTGCAGCTGGTGAAGCGTGTCCTCGGACCTCCCTCTTGCGGTGCTCCTCCACAGCTGGCAAGGTGGTGCTAGCAGTCCCGTTGTCCTCCTGCAGCAGCTCCAACGCTGGGGATTCCACCGGTGTGGCTGCAGGGAAATGCCTCCGTGCAGGCCCCTGGGCAGGATCATCCAGGGCTCCGACCTCCTCCACTGTCTGGCGGCTCGGCTCTTGGACCGACAGGCACTCGGGAATTAATGCAGGAGACACAGAGGGGGTAGAAAAAGAGTTTTTAGCTGCAGCTGGTAGAGGGAGACCAGCGGACTGCTGTAACTGGGCTCCTCTCCCGGGAGACAGACAAGGTTTATTGTCATCAAAATAGATAGAATGAAAAAACACTTGCCTGTCATCCTGGCCTTTGATGTTGACTGCTGCAGTTGGCAAGCTGTCACCCCTCTCTGTGTCCATGGTGACGTGGACCCCTCTGCAGACTTGTGGAGGAGCCGTCTCCCTGACGACGGAGGTAGGCGTGGCGAGGGAAAATTAAGTGGACCTCACGGCAGCTGGAACAACGGCGGCCGCTGCTGATGAGGAGGGCTTCCCCCGGCGTTCTCTCACGGGATGACACTGACAGCTGGGTGCTGGAGCTGGAGGAGCTGGGATGGGAGTGGGTATCTCGCTCTGGCGGGAGGCAGGAGGAATGGAGCCCTGGGAGTGCTTGGCCCTCGACGCGAGCTCGGTCTTCCTAGGGGATTTCCTCACCCCTTCACCACACCCACGCCGCAGCGCTGCCAACTGGTTAATCCTCTCCATTCCCTCGGCATGCTGAGTGAGCTGAGGGCACCGCCGGACCTCTGCCTCCGCCAGACCTACGTACCAGAGAATATCCTCCGGGGTAGAATGCACGCTGGCCGATGCGATGAGCTCGTCGATGTCCATTAATGCTCTGCAACATTCCCATCCCAAGCTCAAAGAATAGCTGCGGGGCGCCAAATCCATAGCCTGCTCCAACATAGCTCAGTCCCAAAAAATAATACAAAAGGAAGAAGGGGAAAAGGATGTGTGGGTGTACCCGCTAAATCATTTTATTCGGCTGGATCATTCTGTCATGAACTCCTCGTGCACTTTTCCACAGTGCACGGAGGAGGGAGAAAACGACGAGGATTTAGACGCTGGGTTACACCACACACACATTTATTGAACATCACACCACAAACAATTCTAGTGCATACAATTCACATTGGCTCAAGGAGGCCTCCAGGACGGGCCACAGTCTGGGTGAGAATACCGGGGAAGAAACACACACAGATCGTATTCACGAGACTGGAGCTGTCCGAGTAAGTCCGAATAAGCACTGAGTGAACACAGTCCTCTGACATGACTTCATACGATAAGCGCAGACCGTATATGAAGTGCAATGACCCAGCAATGCATGACCGGAAAAAGGCTCCTTAAGTACATGCATTGCTGGATCCACAAATTGATCAAACCTGGGTGAGGAGCGGGGAGATGGCACACAGGAGTGGGAGCAATAGAGAGGGGACGTGGTCTGACCGGCAGACAGTTAGACAGCGCTCACTCCAGCGTGAGCCCAAGAGGCTGCCTCACCGCTGCCAGCCAGACAGCAGTGGCTATGGGTACGGCAGAGTACACAGAAATACATATTAACATACATACCACGTGGCACGTACCCACAGAGAGGCCAGGACTGAGCCGGGGGAAACCAAGCCGGCTCGGTTCCTTACAAAGAAGGCTCAAACTTACCTCTATTTCTTCCACAAACTGAGGACAGCACAAGTCCATCCCCTCATGTGCTCATTCTACTGGGGCACCATTGAGAGCATCCTCACCAGCTGTATCATGGTGTGGTACGGAAGCTGCACTGCCTTCTGCCACAAGACACTACAACACACAGTGAAAGCAGCCAGCAAGATCATCGGTGCCCCTCTGCCCCCCCTCTTGGACATCTACCACATCCACCTCACCCGCAGAGCCATCAACATTGCAGGTGATACCTCCCACCCCTCACACTCCCTCTTCAGCCCCTTGCCCTCAGGGAGAAGGTACCAGACCCTATGGGCCTGTTCCACAAGACTGCTAAACAGCTTTGTTCACCAGGTCATCAGGACCCTGAACTCTGCCCCCCCCCACTCTCACCCCCTGCTCCTGCACTGTAACACAGTCATCCATACAACACAGTGTTTCCTCTGGCTTAAAGAACTTGGTGTGGGGGAGTAAACATACCAGAATATTTTAATTTTATACTATTTATTTCTTTTTAAAATTTTACACAGTAACGTTGCATATGGAACTTACCATTTGAAGTACTGTACGACCGAGGCTTGAATATTGGGCCAGTTGGGGCCTCACCCAGACATCCTGTGTTTAGATTTTTTAGTGGTGTTAGCCTGTGGTGTTAGCCACACCGTCCGGCCCCCGGGCCGGACGGTGTGTCTCCCTCCACCCTGAGACACTGTGCGAAAGAGCTGTTTCCTGTCTTCACAGACATTTTTAACACCTCCCTTAAGCAATGTCACGTGCCGACCTGCCTCAAATCCTCCACCATCATCCCTGTCCCCAAGAAGCCACGGATTACTGGACTTAACGACTACAGACCTGTAGCGCTCACCTCTGTAGTCATGAAGTCCTTTGAGCGCCTGGTCCTGTCTCACCTCAAGTCCATCACCACACCCCTCCTAGACCCGCTGCAGTTTGCCTACCGTGCTAACAGGTCTGTGGACGACGCAGTCAACCTGGCCCTCCACTCCATCCTGCAGCACCTGGACTCCCCGGGAACCTACGCCAGGATTCTGTTTGTGGACTTCAGCTCCGCATTCAACACCATCCGCCCCGATCTGCTCCAGGACAAGCTGTCCCTGCTCAACGTGCCTGACTCCCTCTGCAGGTGGATCACCGACTTCCTGACGGACCGGAGACAGCATGTGCGGCTGGGGAAGTCTGTCTCAGACTCTGTTAGCATCAGCATTGGATCACCCCAGGGCTGTGTACTTTCCCCCCTACTCTTCTCCCTTTATACCAACTCCTGCACCTCCTCCCACCAGTCTGTTAAGCTGATTAAGTTTGCGGACGACACCACCCTCATCGGGCTCATCTCCAACGGTGACGAGTCCCCCTACAGGGAAGAGGTGGCCCAGCTGGTGTCCTGGTGCAGCCACAACAACCTGCAGCTGAATGCTCTGAAGACACTGGAGATGATTGTGGACTTCAGGAAAGTCACATCCCCCCTGCCCCCCCTCACCATCACAGGCTCTCCCATCACCTTTGCAGATTCCTTCCGCTTCTTGGGCACCACCATCACCCGAGACCTCAAATGGGAGCCAACCATCAGCTCCCTCATCAAAAAGGCCCAGCAGAGGATGTTCTTTCTGCGGCAGCTGAGGAAGCTCAAGCTACCCACCAAGATGTTAGTGCAGTTCTACACGGCCATCATCGAGTCCATCCTCACCTCCTCCATAACTGTGTGGTACGCAGGAGCCACTGCCAGGGACAGACTAAGGCTGCAGCGCGTCGTGCGCACTGCTGAGAAGGTGATAGGCTGCAAGCTCCCATCTCTCCAGGACCTGTACATCTCCAGGACCCGGAGGCGTGCTGGCCGGATCATAGCCGATCCTTCACATCCTGGTCACGTGCTGTTTGCCCCCCACCCCTCAGGTAGAAGGCTTCGGTCCATTCGGACTAAAACCTCCCGGCACATGAACAGCTTTTTCCCCTCTGCCATCAGACTGCTGAACACTAAGTGACTTTTGACTCTCGTGCACTATGTACAGCAGCTCAACCAGACTCATGTCATTCATCACTGTTTTTCTGTTGCATTATTGACTGCACTATGTGGTACTTCACATTATCTGCTACATGCTAATTTTTTAAAACTGCCTTGACTAGTACTACTCATTATTACTAGTATTATTATTATTATTACTTATTATTACTTATTTTTCTACACTTATTGCACGTTTCTAGTCCTTTAGTTTTTTAGTTTATCCCTTTTTCTCATTATGTTTTTAATGTTGCAGCATGGCACCGAGACAAATTCCTAGTTTGTGTATCACATGAACAATGGCAATAAACCTGATTCTGATTCTGATTCCTCCGCCTGAAAACTTTCCTCTCCTTGGCTCCTCTCTTCTGTCTCATCTTGCCCTCTCTGAGCTCTGTCTAATTCAGGTTCTCTCTCTGTCTATGGTGATATACAAACAGGTTAGAAAATATCAAGTGTCATGTTTTGTCCTGCAGGATTTTTTTGTCATGGTTTACATAAATGACAAAAATATGTGTGTTTTTTGCATTTTTATTCTAGTGTTTCTTTTTTTCCATTGAGAGAGTAGGGAAGGGAAAGAAGCATTCATAATAGTAATTTACTCATGCATACTTAAATTATATGATCAGGTGGGTATAGTAACCAGAAATTCTACTCATGTAAAAGCAGTGCTTTGAAATTAATAATTAAAAGTAGACAACCAAAAATTTCTAGTTGAGTTAAGGGTACAAAGAGCACCCACTTAAAAACTTGAGGAATGACTTCAAGGTTTGACGTTTTTCTCAAAAATTTATAACAATTTTCTTATAGTTTGTTACTTTTCTCTGTAAATCTATCTAAAGTTAAAACCATGTACCTCAAATTTGTAATTTCCTCTAGTAAAATTGACTTTAATTGTACATTTGAAACTTTATTATAAATTTGTGGATTATTTTATGTCTAGTTTTTGTCTTTTTTTTAAAATAAAATTAGGCTTTTTTTAAGATAAATTTGAAAAAGACTTTTTTTGTTTACTTTTTCCGTATAACAATTTACATTTTTGACAATAATTTTGCAGTCAGAACAGAACAATAATTTAACTCTGATTACAAAGAAAAAATATTAATAAAACTGTATTTAATGGAATAAATTAACTTAAATGACCAAGGATGCCGTTATTTCTATAATATTTCTTTATATTTATAGGTTTTTTTTAGAAATCTCCTCACCACCCAGACAGCAGGAAAAACTTCCCTTATTTTGAAATCTAATGTTGGCACATTTAGCTTGTCTGAAGGCTGCTGACGGATTAAAGTCACTGTCTTCATGAATTTCGGTCATCTTAACCTGCCAGGTACATAATAGGGAACTGTAGCAGACTCTAAAGACATAATTCACCACAATATGTGTTTATGTACAGAATGATCTGTTTAGGCAGTTATAGTGAAGGACCTCAGTTTAGAGCTAGTGTTTTCAGCTGTTGCTTTCTGTCACTGCGGGTGGAGAATTAAAAACGGCACGCCTGCTCATGCGAGAAAAGGGAGAACTTGCCAGTCTCTTCATTCTTGTAATTCCTACAGAACTCGTGTGAGCGGGGCGCTTCTAAACTCCGCGCGGATGATGGCCAAGCGCGTTGTTCATGTGCGTGCTTGCGGAAAGTCAGTGCTTCATATATTTTTCTTAATAAATTCATATGGCCTTGGGGTGGCGGTAAAATTTCTGGCGAGACGGGCCGCCACCGAGAAATATTACCAGAGGAAACCCTGCAATAACTACCTCAGCTGTTTGCACAAAAAGACTGGCACACCAACAGTAATACATCTGCTGCTGTATGTCTCTGCACCTTACTGCAACCATTTGCACAAATGCCATATCTGCTGCTGTCTGTTATCGCAATACTGATCATACTCAGACCAATCTGTCACTGTCTGCACCCTCGTTACCACATTGAACTTGCAATTTACTGATATTATGGCTTACTGTCCATAGGATTGTTGTGTTTTTACCGTGATTTGCACTATGAGTAGTATTACTGTACATACACTGCTGTTGTTGTTTTCCATCCTTATTCCTTCTTGTCTTAGATATTGCACACACCAATAAGAGAGAGATAAATGGCATTTCAATTCTACTGTGCGTCCTGTACATATCAAAGCATTGACAAATTAAATTTTTTGAATTGAACAGTCATCATATAATTGCCCATCATTTTAATTATGTGATGATCTCACAGTAGTTTTTTTTTTTTTTGATTCCATCCACATTCTCATTTTAATTGCGGACTTACCATTGGAGTCTATAGATTAGGCATTAATGTAGGATTTTTTTAGGGGAATAAATGAATGAACAAGGAGAGTGCAGCACTTTACTTTTCACTGTAATTCCCCACAAAGACAGGAGATGCATCCACAAATCTGCCTCAGCTGTGCGTCTTGGGTTTCCAGCCGGGTCAAGGTTGAGGTTCTCCATCAACATGCTCCCCGACTGCCACCCACTTGCGGCCGGCAGAAGCCACCAAAAGTGGGCCCGCTTTCTGGCCGGGGGCGCTGTGGATGGGAAGCTGTGCCAGATCTCTTCCTCTGGAGATAGAGGAAAGGGACGGAGGAAACAATGGCATGGAGCGACTTGCCATCCTTAATTAAAGTTAATGAAGTTTATGAAAGCTTACACAGGCATTATCCTCTTTTCCTTACATTTCAAACCCATTATGTCTGTGTGTTTCATCTGTGTTTTATACATTCAGTTGATTTTTCAGCCCATTCTTCCCCATTTGTTGTTTCTAACATACACACGTGGACAAAATTGTTGGTACCCCTCTGTTAATGAAAGAAAAATCCACAATGGTCACAGAAATAACTTGAATCTGACAAAAGTGGTAATAAATAAAAATTCTATGAAAATTAACCAATGAAAATCAGACAATGCTTTTGAATTGTAGTTCAACAGAACTACTTTAAAAAACAAACTCATGAAACAGGCCTGGACAAAAATGATGGTACCCCTAGAAAAGATTGAAAATAATGTGACCATAGGGACATGTTCAACCAAGATGTGTCCTCTAATTAACATCACAGGTGTCTACAAACTTGTAATCAGTCAGTCGGACTATTTAAAGGGTGACAAGTAGTCACTGTGCTGTTTGGTGACATGGTGTGTAGCACACTAAACACGGACTCTCAGAGGAAGCAAAGGAGAGCGTTGTCTCAGGAGATTAGAAAGAAAATTATAGACAAGCATGTTAAAGGTAAAGGCTATAAGACCATCTCCAAGCAGCTTGATGTTCCCGTGACTACAGTTGCACATATTATTCAGAAATTTAAGATCCATAGGACTGTAGCCAACCTCCCTGGACGTGGCCACAGGAGGAAACTTGATGAAAGATGGAAGAAACAGATAATACGAATGGTAACAAAAGAGCCCAGAACAACCTCTAAACACATTCATGGTGAACTCCAAGGTCAAGGTACATCAATGTCAGATCGCACCATCCGTCGTTGTTTGAGCCAAAGTGGACTTCATGGAAGACGACCAAGGAGGACACCACTGTTGAAAATAAATCATAAAAAAGCCAGACTGGAATTTGCCAAACTGCATGTTGACAAGTCACAAAGCTTCTGGGAGAATGTCCTATGGACAGACGAGACAAAACTGCAACTTTTTGGCAAGGCACATCAGCTCTATGTTCACAAATCCAAAAATGAAGCATACCAAGAAAAGAACACTGTCCCTACTGTGAAACATGGAGGAGGTTCTGTTATGTTCTGGGGCTGCTTTGCTGCATCTGGCACAGGGTGTCTGGAATCTGTGCAGGGTACAATGAAATCTCAAGACTATCAAGGTATTCTAGAGAGAAATGTGCTGCCCAATGTCAGACAGCTTGGTCTCAGTCGCAGGTCATGGGTCTTGCAACAGGATAATGACCCAAAACACACAGCTAAAAACACCCAAGAATGGCTAAAAGCCAAACATTGGGCTATTTTCTATTTAGTTATTTATTTATTTACTCCGGCGCCACACGAGTTGGCTGCCTTTTGCAACAGCGGCTCAATTCTAAGTCTTTTTGTCTTCCTTCTTTTTCTGATCTGGTGATAACTTTCTGATCCGGCACACCTTTCACTCTATAGATATCACGGACACAAAGATCGCCCCAAAGGTCTCCCGAGTCGGCGGACGGAGCCACTGTCTACAGCAGGAGACGATACAGCAGGGAAGAGCTAGCTAGCACTCAACCGCCACCCGGTGCTAACGGAGAAACTCGACATACCGGGGAACTGAAGCGAAAACGACGCGGGTGCCGGGCTGGAGTTTAGGCGGCGTGCAAGAAATATAAGACAGAATAATAAAGAGCGATGGCAAGAACCAAGCAGACCGCCTGTAAATCTACTGCAGGAAAAGCCCCCCAGGAAGCAGCTGGCCACCAAGGCTGCTCGGAAAAGCGCTCCGGCCACCGGCGGAGTGAAGAAGCCTCACCGTTACAGGCCCGGTACCATAGCTCTGAGACAGATCCGTCGCTACCAGAAATCCACGGAGCTGCTCTTCTGTAAGCTGCCCTTCCAGCGCCTGGTGAGGGAGATCGTTCAGGACTTCAAGACCGACCTGCGCTTCCAGAGCTCCGCCGTCATGGCTCTGCAGGAGGTCAGCGAGGCCTACCTGGTGGGTCTCTTCGAGGACACCAACCTATGCGCCATCCACGCCAAGAGGGTCACCACCATGCCCAAAGACATCCAGCAGGCCCGCTGCATCCGCGGAGAGAGAGCTTAGGCTTTCTGCTGCACATCCACCAACCACAATGCTCCGCACTGTGTGTCTATATATATATATATATATATATACAGTATATATACTGTATATATATATTTATAGTAATATGTACATATGTATACTAGCTGCTCTTGTTTTTTCTTGCCTTCTGATTGTTGCTCTGAGTGTTGCTATCCCTGTGCTGTTGCAATCCTGGAATTTCCCCATTGTGGGACTAATAAAGGCTTATCTTATCTTATTTTAAAGTGGCCTTCTATGAGCCCTGATCTAAATCCTATTGAACATCTGCGGGAGGAGCTGAAACATGCTGTCTGGAGAAGGCACCCTTCAAACCTGAGACAACTGGAGCAGTTTGCTCATGAGGAGTGGGCCAAAATACCTGCTGAGAGGTGCAGAAGTCTCATTGACAGTTACAGAAATCATTTGATTGCAGTGATTGCCTCAAAAGGTTGTGCAACAAAATATTAAGTTAAGGGTACCATCATTTTTGTCCAGGCCTGTTTCATGAGTTTGTTTTTTAAAATAATTCTGTTGAACCACAATTCAAAAGCACTGTCTGATTTTCATTGGTTAATTTTCAGAGAGTTTTTATTTATTACCACTTTTGTCAAATTCAAGTTATTTTCTGTGACCATTGTGGGTTTTTCTTTCATTAACAGAGGGGTACCAACAATTTTGTCCATGTGTGTAATTAACGGCATCAATTGTGAATGATGTCTTCCTTATTACCAAGTAGTGTTACTATCGCGTGCATTTTGGTGCACACACATGGGCTTTGGTCAGCGCAAAACCCCTCTTAAACTGTCATGATCGCAGTTCATTTTAGATAATGCGCCCCTTTGCATTAAAGGGATGGGAAGGAGCGCTTTGGATTGGATCCTCCAAAACACACCTCTGAATGATTAGACCTGCCTAACTGCATCATGGGCTAGCGGAAAGTTTGTTTTTACACGGCTGTGATAAGGAAATGAACTTGGAAACGCCCATAAACGCATTCTGCATCACTGACAACTGAATAACCGTCGTTGTAATATGGCCCAATAAATTTACAGAAAAAAAGCAGCAAATCTATGAAGAAAGTCGGAAATTTATGAGAAACAAAAAATCACAAATTTATGAGAAAACAGGTCACAAATTTCCAAATAAATTAAAATTTATAAGAAAAAAAAATCATTAATTTGTAAGAAGAAAGTGACAAATTTATAGGGAAAAAAGGCCATAAATTTGTAAGAAAAAAGTCACAAATTTACAAGGAAAAAAAGCCATAAATTTTCAAATAAAAAAATCATAAATTTACAAAGAAAACAAGGCACAAATTTATAAGAAAAAGTCACAAATTTATAAGAAAAAAATTACAAATTTACAGTGGGGCAAAAAAGTATTTAGTCGGCCACCAATTGTGCAAGTTCTCCCACTTAACAGATGAGAGAGGTCTCCAATTTTCATCATAGGTATACCTCAACTATGAGAGACAAAATGAGGAAAAAAAAATCCAGAAAATCACGTTGAATGATTTTTAATGAATTAATTGGTAAATTCCTCGGTAAAATAAGTATTTGGTCAATAACAAAAGTTCATCTCAATACTTTGTTATATACCCTTTGTTGGTAATGACAGAGGTCAAACATTTTCTGTAAGTCTTCACAAGGTTTTCACACACTGTTGCTGGTATTTTGGCCCATTCCTCCATGCAAATCTCCTCTAGAGCAGTAATGTGTTGGGGCTGTCACTGGGCAACACAGACTTTCAACTCCCTCCAAAGATTTTCTATGGGGTTGAGATCTGGAGACTGGCTAGGCCACTCCAGGACCTTGAAATGCTTCTTACGAAGCCACTCCTTCGTTTCCCGGGCATTGTGTTTGGGATCATTGTCATGCTGAAAGATCCAGCCACGTTTCATCTTCAATGCCCTTGCTGATGGAAGGAGGTTTTCACTCAAAATCTCATGATACATGGCCCCATTCATTCTTTCCTTTACATGGATCAGTCGTCCTGGTCCCTTTGCAGAAAAACAGCCCCAAAGCATGATGTTTCCACCCCCATGCTTCACAGTAGGTATGGTGTTCTTTCTCCTCCAAACACGACAAGTTGAGTTTTTAACAAAAAGTTCTATTTTGGTTTCATCTGACCATATGACATTCTCCCAATCCTCTTCTGGATCATCCAAATGCTCTCTAGCAAACTTCAGACAGGCCTGGACATGTACTGGCTTAAGCAGGGGGACACGTCTGGCACTGCAGGATTTGAGTCCCTGGCGGTGTAGTGTGTTACTGTTGTAGTCTTTGTTACTTTGGTCCCAGTTCTCTGCAGGTCATTCACTAGGTCCTACCGTGTGGTTCTGGGATTTTTGCTCACCGTTCTCGTGATCATTTTGACCCCACGGAATGAGATCTTGCATGCAGCCCCAGATGGAGGGAGATTATCAGTGGTCTTGTATGTCTTCCATTTTCTAATAATTGCTCCCACAGTTGATTTCTTCACACCAAGCTGCTTACCTATTGCAGATTCAGTCTTCCCAGCCTGGTGCAGGTCTACAATTTTGTTTCTGGTGTCCTTTGACAGCTCTTTGGTCTTGGCCATAGTGGAGTTTGGAGTTTGACTGTTTGAGGTTGTGGACAGGTGTCTTTTATACTGATAACAAGTTTAAACAGGTGCCATTAATACAGGTAACAAGTGGAGGACAGAGGAGCCCGTTAAAGAAGAAGTTACAGGTCTGTGAGAGCCAGAATTATTGCTTGTTTGTAGGTGACCAAATACTTATTTTAACGAGGAATTTACCAATTAATTCATTAAAAATCATTCAATGTGATTTTCTGGATTTTTTTTTCTCATTTTGTCTCTCATAGTTGAGGTATACAGTGGGGCAAAAAAGTATTTAGTCAGCCACCAATTGTGCAAGTTCTCCCACTTAAAAGATGAGAGAGGTCTCCAATTTTCATCATAGGTATACCTCAACTATGAGAGACAAAATGAGGGGAAAAAAAATCCAGAAAATAACATTGCCTGATTTTTAAAGAATTTATTTGCAAATTATGGTGGAAAATAAGTATTTGGTCACCTACAAACAAGCAAGATTTCTGGCTCTCACAGACCTGTAACTTCTTCTTTAAGAGGCTCCTCTGTCCTCCACTCGTTACCAGTATAAAAGACACCTGTCCACAACCTCAAACAGTCAGACTCCAAACTCCATTATGGCCAAGACCAAAGAGCTGTCAAAGGACACCAGAAACAAAATTGTAGACCTGCACCAGGCTGGGAAGACTGAATTTGCAATAGGTAAGCAGCTTGGTGTGAAAAAAATCAACTGTGGGAGCAATTATTAGAAAATGGAAGACATACAAGACCAGTGATAATCTCCCTCGATCTGGGACTCCACGCAAGATCTCACCCAGTGGGGTCAAAATGATCACGAGAACGGTGAGCAAAAATCCCAGAACCACGCGAGGGGACCTAGTGAATGACCTGCAGAGAGCTGGGACCAAAGTAACAAACACACTACGCCGCCAGGGACTCAAATCCTGCAGTGCCAGACGTGTCCCCCTGCTTAAGCCAGTACATGTCCAGGCCCATCTGAAGTTTGCTAGAGAGCATTTGGATGATCCAGAAGAGGATTGGGAGAATGTCATATGGTCAGATGAAACCAAAATAGAACTTTTTGGTAAAAACTCAACTTGTCGTGTTTGGAGGAGAAAGAACACCATACCTACTGTGAAGCATGGGGGTGGAAACATCGTGCTTTGGGGCTGTTTTTCTGCAAAGGGACCAGGACGACTGATCCGTGTAAAGGAAAGAATGAATGGGGCCATGTATCGTGAGATTTTGAGTGAAAACCTCCTTCCATCAGCAAGGGCATTGAAGATGAAACGCGGCTGGGTCTTTCAGCATGACAATGATCCCAAACATACCACCCGGGCAACGAAGGAGTGACTTCGTAAGAAGCATTTCAAGGTCCTGGAGTGGCCTAGCCAGTCTCCAGATCTCAACCCCATAGAAAATCTTTGGAGGGAGTTGAAAGTCTGTGTTGCCCAGTGACAGCCCCAAAACATCACTGCTCTAGAGGAGATCTGCATGGAGGAATGGGCCAAAATACCAACAACAGTGTGTGAAAACCTTGTGAAGACTTACAGAAAACGTTTGACCTCTGTCACTGCCAACAAAGGGTATATAACAAAGTATTGAGATGAACTTTTGTTATTGACCAAATACTTATTTTTCACCATAATTTGCAAATAAATTCTTTAAAAATCAGACAATGTGATTTTCTGGATTTTTTTTTTCTCATTTTGTCTCTCATAGTTGAGGTATACCTATGATGAAAATTGGAGACCTCTCTCATCTTTTAAGTGGGAGAACTTGCGCAATTGGTGGCTGACTAAATACTTTTTTGCCCCACTGTATAAGAAAGTCATATTTATAAGAAAAAAGTCACAAAATTCCAAATAAAAAAACTTAAATTTATAAGAAAAAGTTATAAATTTGTCAGAAAAAAGTCACAAATTTATAAAGAAAAAAGCCACAAATGTATAAGAAAAAGTCACAAAATTCCAAATAGAAAACTTAAATTTATAAGAAAAAGTCATAAATTTGTAAGAAAAAAGCCACAAAATTAAGAAAAAAGTCACAAATTTATAAGAAAATGTTCCAAATCTCTGACAAAAAAAACTGCAAGTTTACATGAAAAACGTAAATTTACAAGGAAAAAATAATAAATTTGAGAAAAAAATTGAAAATTAATGGCAACACATTCCTGTTTGTTCCACTGATTTCACTTTATGTTAAAAAGCAAAAATACAAATCACAAATTCACTAAGTTCATGAGGATTTCAGTTCAAATGTATTTTGTAGCTCCATGCACATTTGTTATTAATAATAAAACTGATCTGAATGTGTTTTTACGGTGGGGGTCACTGATGTGAAAAATGCAGCTGCAGGCCGCTACATGTATGAGCAGAAATGAAGCTGCAGTAAGCCTGTTATGCAAGGCTGTCTTCAACACTGACTCACACATAAATACAGAAACATAAGAATTAAAATGAAAAAAAAAAAATAAAATTCATAAAAAGAACATTTCAAATTTATCAGAAAAAATGGAAATTTATGAGAAAACACTGCAGATTCACAAGGAGAAAATAAAAAGTGTCACAAATTTACAAGAAAAATAAAAAAGCAACAAAATTCTTCACAAAATGCTATTTTTCCTTTGAAATTTTTAATTTTGACATGCAATTATTTTCCACGAATATTAATTTTCACTCTAAATGTGCAGCTTTACTTTAAGACAAGAAATTTGAGACTTTTTCCACATAAATTTTCCTAATTTTTTATATAAATATGCAATTTTTTTCCATAAAATGTTGGATTTTTAAAATAAATTTATTTGAGAGCTTTTTTGCAGACATTTATTTTTATGTAGATGTGCATTTTTCATGCTCAAATTTACTTTATTTCATAAATTTGCAGCTTTTCTTGTAAATTTAGCATTTTTTCTCATGAATTTGCAAATTTTGTCATGTAAATTTGCAAATGTTTTGGGGTAAAATTGCAAATTTATCATGACACTGTTACTTTTTTCTTGTAATGTACAAAAATTCTCTCTTAAAAATGTAGTTCTCTTCTTTTGGTAAATTTGGAATTTAAACTTACTGTAATCCAGCAGTTTGGGTGACAAATAGAAATATCCATCCATCCATCTTTTAACGCTTTTCCGGAGGTCCGGGTCGCGGAGGCAGCAGTTCGAGCAGAGAAGCCCAGACTTCCTTCTTCCCAGCCACCTGCTCCAGCTCTTCAGAGAGGATACCAAAGCGTCCCCAGACCAGCTGGGAGACATAGTCTCTCCAGCGAGTCCTGGGTCTGCCCCAGGGTCTCCTCCCAGTGCCAAATAGAAATATGTGAATGCCAAATATGAAGCTGTAGCTGTGCAGGTGTGCAGCACAATAAACATGGATGATGAGTGGAAGATGGTGTTCAAGACGCCCCTGCTGCTGATCAAAATTCATCACAATCATTGTTGTTAACTTGTTGAACTCGGGAGATTCCGTGGGCGGTCACGTCTCTGCGTATTAGTGTGTCTCAGTGCGCACTGAAAAAAAAAGCTGCATTTCCGTTCTTCCAGTACAGACACAGCCGTAAACAGAAAGCCAAAGGAGTGTTTGATTGGTTTAGATTTGATTGGCCTCTCATTCGACTAATAAGAGCCTTGAATTGGGTTTCTGAAACCTTGAAGAACCAATGTCTGAAAACCTAGCAAGAAGGACCTGCCTACCAACGACCGCGAATGCAACAAGCCAGTTGAAGCAGAGAAGTTTGACGATTGATGTGTCGTTTAGCCAGTGAAATTCTGAATTCAGCAATACCTGACATGTCTTTCTTACGTGTTCATGTTGCCGTTAAAACACGTGCGTCCCCCTGCGTAAATCCCTTTTGCCTAAGCCGCTGGGTGACTCACATTGAGACCTGTGCGTAACGGTAGCGTTAGCCACTCTTAGCCATTAGCCAGTTTTTTTTACTATTGTTCCTATTGTTCTTATTTGTTTTGAAAAATGGTTTGCAAAAACCGCAAGCATGGAAGCGGAGATGGTTTGACCGGGTCAGGTGACCAGAACCACGAGTCAGTAACAACCGGACCAGCTTCATGTTCATCTGGCAATGAGGAACTTCGACAACAGATGTTCGCCAACGACACTGCTGTTGTGGACAGGTAAGTGTTATAAGCTAAATTATTCTTTATTGATAAAAATAGTAATAAAAATAACTTTTCACCGATCGGTAATTACAACGGTCCCTCATGGCCACAAGTTTTTTTGTGTGCCGAGTTCCTCTGTAGTTGGGGGGGGGGGGGGTTATTATCCTCTACACTGCAGATATTTCAGTATAATTTTTATTGCACCGTAGGCTATTTTTTCTTGTAAAAAAGGCCACGCATTTTTTACGTGGCATGTTTCTTTGTGTGTGTGTGGGGGGGGGGTTGTTTGTTACCCTCTAGAAATGTGGCCATTGTGCCATTTGGCACAGTTTGGTACAGTTCAAAAACGCCTGGGAACAACCTGAGAAAAAAGCTGTGTAATATATTCATTTTTTGTGGTATTGTTACAAAATTTTGACCTCAGCTTGATAACTGGACTGGAATGAAATTGACATGACAACAGTGAAAAAAGTAATTGAAGGAATTGTTAAGCCACTCACCCACATCTGTAACCTGTCATTTCAAACTGGTAAATTTCCAGACAAAATGAAAATAGCAAAAGTAATACCTCTATACAAAACAGGAGACAGTCATCGTTTCACAAATTACAGGCCAGTCTCTTTACTCTCACAATTCTCCAAAATACTTGAAAAAATCTTCACTAAGAGACTGGATGATTTCATTGAAAAACACAACCTCCTTACAGATAGCCAGTATGGTTTTAGAGCAGATAAATCTACATCTTTGGCACTGATCGAACTTATAGAAGAAATTACTAGTTGTATAGATAAAAAAAAAAAAGGTTGCTGTAGGAGTATTTATAGATTTAAAGAAAGCTTTTGACACCATTGACCACAGAATACTACTAAGGAAACTGGAAAGGTATGGGATAAGAGGGGTAGGACTGAGTTGGGTGGAAAGTTATTTAAGTAACAGACAACAATTTGTACAAATTGGTGAGCACAAATCACCTTTCATGGACATCACTTGTGGTGTGCCCCAGGGGTCAGTTTTGGGACCCAAACTCTTTATTTTGTATATAAATGACATATGCCAAGTATCAAAAATTCTGAAATTTATTTTGTTTGCGGATGACACAAATATCCTTTGCACTGGTGAGAATTTGCAGCAGGTTTTAGAGGTGGTCACAACTGAAATGAAAAAGTTAACGCAGTGGTTCAACAAAAATAAATTATCTCTAAATCTAAAAAAAACAAAGATTATGTTGTTTGTAAATTATAAAATAAATCATGAAATAATGGTAACGACAGATGATACCAGAATAGAAACAGTACAGGAAAATAAGTTTCTGGGGGTGACGCTAGACAATAAAATCTGCTGGAAACCTCACATCAGTCACATCTGGGCCAAGTTAGCAAAATGTATAGGCATACTGGGGAAGACAAGACACATCTTGGACTATAAATCATTGGTCTTACTGTACAATTCACTGTTTTTACCTTATCTTAACTACTGTGTAGAAGTCTGGGGAAACACCTACAAGACCAACCTACAGTCAATATGCACATTACAAAAAAGAGCTATAAGGATAATAAACAATGTAGGATATAGAGACCATACCAATTCGTTGTTTTTAAAGTCACATGTCATAAAGTTCAATTCAATTCAATTCAATTCAACTTTATTTATATAGCGCCATTTCACAACAACAGTCATCTCATAGCACTATCAACTGTAGGGAGGACCCCCACAGTTGCAGAAAGACCCCAGCAATCAGGCGATCCCCTGTGAGCAAGCACTTGGCGACGGTGGAGAGGAAAAACTCCCTTTTAACAGGAAGAAACCTCCAGCAGAACCAGGCTCAGGGAGGGGCAGTCATCTGCTGCGACTGGCTGGGGGGTGAAGGGACAGAGAAGAAGAAAAGAACAGACATGTAGAGAGCAAACAGCACGATGGGGACTCAATCTATGGGAGAGAACAAACAAATGTTAATGACCAGCAAAAAAAAAAATATTTCATAGAGAGTGAGGAAAGGAGTGAGGCCCAGTGCATTACTGGAGGTCCCCCGGCTGACTAAACCTATTAGCAGCATAACTAAGGGAGGGTTCAGAAACACATGATCCCTCCCTAATTGTAGGCTATATCAAAAAGGTAGGTTTTAGCCCTATTCTTAAAAACAGAGATCGAGTCTGACTCCCGAATCCAGATTGGCAGCTGATTCCACAGGAGAGGAGCTTGATAACTGAAGGCTCTGCCTCCCATTGTACTTTTGGAGATTCTAGGTATTACAAGTAAACCTGCATTTTGGGAGCGTAGTGCTCTGTTAGGATGATACGGTAGTATCAGATCTTTTAAATAAAAAGGAGCCTGATTGTTTAGAGCTTTGTAAGTAAGAAGAAGGATTTTAAACTTAATTCTAAACTCTATGGGAAGCCAATGAAGGGAGGCCAGAACCGGAGAGATATGATCTCTCTTTCTAGTACCTGTTAAAACTCTTGCTGCAGCATTTTGGATCAGCTGAAGACTTTTTAAAGATGTTTTAGGACAGCCTGATAATAAAGAATTACAATAATCTAATCTCGAGCTAACAAAAGCGTGGATCAGCTTCTCAGCATCACTCTGAGACAAGATGCTCCTAATCTTGGCAATATTACGCAAATGATAGAAGGCAGTCTTAGAAACAAATTTAATATGTGAATTGAAGGACAAATCCTGATCAAAAATAACTCCAAGGTTCCTCACAGAGCTATTAAGAGAAAGAGTAACTGCATCCAAACTTAAAGTTTGATTTGGAAAGGAATTTCTAAGGTTTTTTGGACCAACAAGAATAACTTCAGTCTTATCTGAATTTAATAGCAGGAAATTACAAGTCATCCAAACTTTGATTTCCTTAAGACAGGCTTCTAACTTGGCTAATTGATTAGTATCATCTGGCTTCATTGACAGGTATAATTGTGTGTCATCTGCATAACAGTGAAAATGTATACAGTGCTTTCTAATAATGTTACCTAACGGAAGCATATATAAACTAAAAAGAGTAGGGCCAAGCACAGATCCCTGTGGAACTCCATGACTAAGCTTTGAGCTGAGAGAAAACTCATCATTTACATGAACAAACTGGAACCTATCAGATAAATAAGATCTAAACCACTGCAACGAAGTTCCATTAAGTCCAACATAGTGTTCTAATCTATCAAGTAGAATATTATGATCAATAGTATCAAAAGCTGCACTAAGATCTAAAAGGACAAGTACAGAAACTAGTCCATTATCAGATGCAATGAGGAGGTCGTTAGTGACTTTCGCTAAGGCTGTTTCAGTGCTATGATGGATTCTAAACCCAGATTGAAACTCCTCAAATAAACCATTTCCCTGCAGGTGGTCAAATAATTGCGTAGCAACAACTCTTTCTAAGATTTTTGAAATGAAAGGGAGATTAGAGATTGGTCTATAGTTAGCTAAAGCTCCTGGATCTAGCGTTGGCTTTTTGAGTAAGGGTTTAATTACAGCCGTTTTAAAAGCCTGCGGTACATGGCCTAAAGTTAATGAAGAATTGATTATATGAAGAATAAAGCTACCAATAAGTGGGAAGACTTCTTTAAATAACCTGGTAGGAATAGGGTCTAAAAGACAAGTTGAAGGTTTGGATGAGGAAACTATTTTGTCTAACTCACAAAGGTCGATTGGAGTAAACTCATCAAGACAGACATCAATAGAAGGAGTTGTAGTAGTTACAGTATTTAAGTTAACTGTGGGAAGAATCTGATTGATTTTATCTCTGATGGATGAAATTTTATTATTGAAAAAGTTCATAAAGTCCTGACTAGTAAGCTCTAAGGGAATGCTAGGATTGACAGAGTCCTGACTCTTTGTCAACCTGGCTACAGTACTGAAAAGAAACCTGGGATTATTCTTGTTCTCTTCTATTAATGCAGAGTAATAACTCGTTCTAGCTTTTCTAAGAGATTTTTTATAAATTAAAAGATGATTTCTCCAAGCTAAATAGATTTCATCTAAATTAGTAGAGCGCCATTTTCTTTCTAATTGACGAGTCTTCTGTTTTAAGCTACGAGTTTCTGTGTTGAACCAAGGAGTTAAAAATCTCTGATTAGACTTTTTCTTTTTTAAGGGGGCCACCAAGTCTAGAGCCTGATGAAGAGAAGCTGAAACACTATCCACCATGTTATCAATTACAGAAGGAGCAAGCTGTCTATAGCTTATTTCAGAATCAGAATCAGAATCAGAATCAGAATCAGAATCAGCTTTATTGGCCAAGTATGCACAACACATACAAGGAATTTGACTTTGGCTAAAAAAAAAAAAAAAAAAAAAAAATAATCTATGCCATGTGTTGACACATGGCATAGAGGAAACAATCTGCATAAATTTGGAAACAGCATCATCTGAGAGGCATCTACTGTGATAATATTTTTCTTTAGGAGCCAAATAGTCAGAAATAGTAAAATCAAAGGTTAACAGACAATGGTCTGACAGTACAGGGTTATGAGGAGACACTACAAGATTTTCTATTTCTATGCCATATGTCAGAACAAGGTCCAATGTATGGTGGAGGTAACGAGTAGAATTTCCTACTTTCTGAGAAAACCCAATCGAGTCTAATATTGAATTAAAAGCCACATTAAGGCAGTCACTATCTACATCCACATGTATATTAAAGTCCCCTACTATAATTATTCTATCAGATTTCAGCACTAAATCAGCTAAGAAATCAGGAAATTCGGATAAAAATTCTGAATAGGTTGATGGGGGACGATAAACTATGGCAAATAAAATTGGGTTTAACCTGGAATTGCTAAAGTGCCCAACACTGAGGACCAGGCCCTCAAAGGAATTATAACATGTTTTTTGCTTTACATTAACTAGTAATTTGGAATGGTAAATTGATGCTACTCCTCCTCCACGACCAGAACTTCTGGGATTTTGACAGTTTAAATAACCAGAGGGAGTTGATTCATTTAAACCAACATAATCCTCTTGTCCTAACCAAGTCTCTGTAAGGGAAATTAAATCAATCTGATGATCAATTAACAGATCATGGACTAACAGAGACTTGGGAGTTAGAGACCTAATATTTAATAAACCACATTTAATTTTTAAATTATGAGGAGGAACAGAGGCCAAATCATTCAATTTAGAGGCTTTATGTTTAATTTGAGTTTTACCAATATTTTGCTTTATCACTTTGGGATGCTTATACATTATATTTTTATTTACTTTGGAGGGAGCAGACAACGATTCTCTGATGGGGAAGTCAGGGGCTAAGCTGAGGGGTGGCGGATGAAGAGGAGCTGCAGAGAGGCGTGTAAGACTGCGACTCTGCTTCCTGGTCCCAACTCTGAGTAGTCATGGTTTTGGAAATTTGGATAAAAAAGATGTCAGATTGTTAGATAAATGAGAAGCACCATCCAAAGTGGGATGAATGCTGTCTCGTCTCATAAGACCAGGTTTTCCCCAAAAAGAGCTCCAATTGTCAATGTAGCCCACGTCATTTTTAGGACACCACACAGACAGCCAGCGGTTCAAGGATGACGAGCGACTAAACATGTCATCACTGGTCAGATTGGGGAGGGGCCCAGAGAATACTACAGTGGCAGACATCGTTTTTGCAAAGTCACTCACCGATTCTATATTAAGTTTCGTGACTTCCGACTGCCGGAGACGGATGTCATTAATGCCGGCGTGAATAACAATTGTGGAATATTTACAGTTACTTTTAGCCAGCATTTTCAAATTTGACTCGATGTCGCCTGCTCTGGCCCCAGGAATGCATGTGACTATGGCCGATGGAGTCTCTAGGTTCACGTTTCTGACTACAGAGTCGCCAATGATCAGAGTTTTTTCCTCAGCGGGTGTGTCGCTGAGCGGGGAAAAACGATTAGAAACGTGAACAGGTTGGAGGTGAACCGGGGCTTTGCGACTAGGCTTCCTTCTCACCGTCACCCACCCAGTCTCCTCGCTGCAGAGGAGAGCCGGGGAACCGCTGACAGGGGGACCTAAGCTAGCTAGCTCCACTGCAGCTAATGGGCGTCCGTCGAGATTAACTGGCGCAGACGGTGTTTCAATGCAGCGGAGCCGGGATTCCAAATCAGACAACCTCGCCTCGAGCGCCTCAAAAAGACAACATTTATTACATTTACCGTTATCACTAAAAGAGGCAGAGGTGTAGCTAAACATCTGACAGAGAGAGCACACCAGAGGAGGAGAGGAAAGAGAGCTAGTAGCCATAGCTAGTGGCTCGAGAGCTGGAGAGCAAACCACACAGGCAGACAGCAAAACAGGAAGTGACGATACGTTACCACAAGGAAGTGACGATCAACCTGTTCAACCAGTTCATCGATTTAGTTAAATTTAAGACAGCACAAGTAATGTACAGGGCAATTAATAATCAACTCCCAACTAATATACAAAAATTATTTAAAAAAAGAGACAATGATCATAATTTGAGAGGAGACTTAAACTTTACAAAACCCAAGATACGAACAACCAAGAAAAGTCTGTGCATATCTGTCTGTGGGGTGGATTTGTGGAACAGTCTAGAGCCGGAACTGAAACTATGTACAAACAGAAATCAATTCAAAAAGAGGTATAAACATTATTTGCTGAAAGGATATATGTTAGAAGGGTAGTATTTATATGTACGATTCATTATGCTCACTCTGGGACATTATGGGACACTATGGAATGGTGGGTGGGACAGCACTGTGTATATCTGTGTTGTTTGAGGCTGGTTTTGATGTATGGACATCAATGTATGCTAGGATGGATGGGTGTTAATGTTGATTTGTAAAAAATACAGTAAATTGTTTACTTGGGGTCTTAAAGGTGGTAATTTGTATATAATTCACATGGGTGTATTTATGGAAAAGAGGAGATGGAATTATTAAGTGTTCACTTCTTCCTTCTCCCTTTCAAACAGTGTATACTGTTACTTTATTGCATTTGTCTTTTGTTTTGTTTTTGTTATACTTTTTTGTTCGAAATAAAGTATCTAAAGTATCTATCTATCTATAACACTTGGTTCTACATTTCTGTTGAATTTTCCAGCCAGTATCTGACAGCTGTGTGTTATTTGCAAGCATTTGTATCTAAAAAAAACACCCAGGTGAACTTTATTTTCTTCAAATTCATTATGTTTAGATGACTGTTACTCAGTGGCAGAAGCACTTAGAGAGATTATGACTGTTTTGCCAAAAAATTCAGAGTGTTTTCTTTTAAATGAGACCAACCCCATGAAGATGCTGCAAAGGGTTGAAGAACAGCTTTTGATTTACTTTGGGTACGTTATTTTTAGGCGTTTTTAGGGAAACTGAACAGAGTTCAACAGGCTAATAGGCGTAAATGGGGGGGGGGGGGGGACATGCCCCCAACCTGAAAAAAAATAACTGTCCCCCCAATATCGTCATGAACCTTTTCTATGTCATGTTACAGAAGTGAATAATACAGTTGAAGCTTAAAAAACTAGAAGGCATTCAGAGTGCATACCTCCCCCAAGGCTCCCTCCCTCCCCTCCATCCCTTTGTCCATCCATTGCGAGATGGGGCCTTGGTGGAGGTATGCACTCACGGATCACCTCCAACATGTAATGAGTTCATCTTTTGGGCCAAGGGCCACCTCTGGTGAAAATGTCATCCAAATCCATCGAGGAGTTTTTGGGTGATCCTGCTAACAGACAGAGAAACGGCAGCAAAAACAACTAGAAAAGCACTCGGAGAGCACAGACCTCCGGCAAGCAGCTCATTTCCCTCAAATGACATTGTTAGAAATGCAGCAGTTTTCTAAATGCAACATTTCTGCATTTGATATTGATGAAAAATACTAATGTGTTTTCTTCTATAAGATTTATTGAAATAACAAATAAATAGTATTAGGTAACTTAACTACAGAAATTCTGGTGTACCAGCAAAAGTAAAATTTAACCAAGTTGATACTGATTTTTCCCAAAAATTCCTGGATCCAGGAATGTGTCTGTGTGTGGTTCTGTCCGCCTGTCCGTTTCAGCTCACCCCGGCAAAATTAAGTGCAACCAAAGGCTTATATTATTGTATCACCATATTTTCTCGACTTTTAATTTGCCAGAATTCTGAGATAAGGCTTTGTTTTTGAAATAAACGCAAATTTATCTCACCTGTACCGTCAATGCAGCCAGGAAAAAAGTACTGTAATAACTATGCTGGGCCACTAGAGGCAGCAGTATGACTTTTTTACAGCACAACACAGCACTTTTTTTTTACAGCAGGTGGAGATGAACTGCTATAAAATACCAGTTAGTGAAAAAAAACACGTATTTAGCAACTACACTATTTATTCATCACATCAATTGTTTTCACACTAGTTTTACTGTTTAGTTTTGCAGAGGAAGGATGAGGTAAAATTCGTTAAAAAGTCCCAACATTCCTCACCCGCAAATGGTCGCAGTGAACTGCGCACGCGCTCAAACTCCTGCCAATGGGAAGTACTGAGCAATCCACTAATACTGTGTGAACAAATGTCCATCTTTTTGCTCGTCTGTTTTCTTACTCTGCCACTAAACAGCAAAAGCTCCTGTTCGTCTTGATTGTCATTGTATCCACGTATCTCCATCATTTAAAACATCTGCCACCGTGCTCTTCTTCTGTGTTTGGATTGCTGCTGTTCAAATCAGGTTGGTGGCTCTTGGCTGCCGCCGACAGTACGGGCATGTGAACTGCAGATTATTTTCACTGCGCATGTGTGTACTCCAAAACTACTGGATGGATTTGGATGAAATTTTTACCAGAGGTGGTCCTTGGGCGAGAGAGGAACCCATAACGTTTTGGTGATCATCCGAAAATGCATACCTCCACCAAGGCTCTGGTACCAAGGCATCAGCACCTTGGTGCTTTCATTCAACAGGTAAGCAGTACTGAGTTAGGTATAATAAGATAAACAGTCATGTGAAAAAAGTTAGGATACCCTCTATAAGCCTCTGTGTGTGTGTGTGTGTGTGTGTGTGTGTGTGTGTGTGTGTGTGTGTGTGTGTGTGTTTTTAACATATTTGGACGTATGGATATTTAATATCAGTGTCTAAAATACCGGGAGATTCATGTAATACAGCTAAACAATTAAAAATGAATTAAAGACTTTTTTCAAATTTTCAGTAAAATATAATTCTAAACAAATACTGAGGAATAAATTAGGATACCCCCCCCCCAATCTTTTTCAGGACACCCCCACATTCAGTCCCACTTAAAATGGCTAAAATAAATGTTAAAAAATGCAAATAAAAAGAAAAACAAGGTTAGGCATAGATAAGTGAACATTTATTAATAAAGAACTGAATATTTAATGGGGTATCCTATTTTTTCCGCATAACTGTATATAACACTTATGATGCATTTTGAACCAGAAACAAACTTGATGTAGGATTAAAAGCAATTAAAATAATGCAGTCACAAGGTTACATGGAAAAATACATAGATTTAGTGGATATACTGTATGTGCTTTCTTCTTTTCTCTTCACCTTATACACCACTGGCTTTCAGTACAACACCAAGTCATGCCACCTGCAGAAATTCTCTGCTGACTCAGCTGTTGTTGGGTGTATAAGAGGGGGAGCGGAGGGGGAGTACAGGGCACTGGTAGACAGATTTGTGGAGTGGACCGAGCAGAATCACCTGAGGCTGAACGTCAGCAAGACCAGAGAGATGGTGATTGACTTCAGGAACAAGAGGACACCTTCACAGCCATTGTAGATTGGGGGGGAGGATGTGGAGGTAGTTGAGGACTACAAATACCAGGGTGTCATGATCAGCAATGGAGTGGACTGGAAATCTAACACCGATGCTGTGTACAAGAAGGGGATGAGCAGACTCTACTTCCTGAGAAAGCTGAGATCCTTCAACATGTGCAACAGGATGCTGGAGCTTTTCTACCAGGCCATTGTTGCCAGCACCATCTTATTTGCTGCTGTCTGTTGGGGTAGCAGTATCATAGGCAGCGACACCAACAGACTTGACAAGATTATCAAGAGGGCTGGCTCTGTAATTGGTATCAGGTGGTGGAGAGGAGGACACTGAACAAACTGCGATCCATCACGGACAATCCTGATCACGCCCTTTGTCATGTATTTTGGTTTACTACGGCACCCGTAGTAGTGCCTTTGCTAAAAGCATTATGGGTAATGTAGTATGTTGAGTGTGTTGTCGTAGGCTGTGTGCTATGAGTGGCTGCTCGCCAATAAACCGTTAACGGTACGTTGAAGAGTCCGAGTTATTATTTGTTATATCGAGTAACGTAACGGGTGAAAGATATAACAAAAAGTGGCGACGAGGACGTCTGGACCGACGCTGCAGTCCGCGACGGAGGAGAGTTTTTTTTGTCGTTTTTTTTTTTTTTTCTCCCGCCGCTACTCCGTGCTGACAGGGTGATACACCGCGCCACTGTGCTGAGGTGGATGCTGAGGGCTGTCTTCTAAACGGGGAGGAGCGGAGCAGTGGAAACCGTTAAGAAAAAAAAAAAAAAAAAACTCCGTGAGTAACGCCGGAGGGAAGAAACGACATTACAAGAAGGAGCCGCGAGGGAAAGAGCGACATTCAACCAAGAGTGTTAAAATGGCTGGAGTCATTGGCTCTATCGGGCCCTTTAATGAGAGCGCGGAGCAATGGAGCTCCTATGCAGAGCGCTTTGACTATTTCGTCACGGCTAATGGAATAACGGATGAAAAGTTAGTGCCCACTTTTCTGAGTGTGATGGGTCCCAAGACATATAACCTACTACGTAACCTCCTACAGCCAGCAAAGCCAGGCTCTAAAACCTATAAAGAGCTGGTGGACACACTGACCCACCACTTCTCACCCAAGCCTCTAGTGATTGCAGAAAGATACAGGTTTCACAGACGTAACCAAGAAGAGGGTGAGTCTGTTAACATGTTTGTTGCAGCGCTACGCAAATTAGCCGAACACTGTGAATTTAAAGATGTTTTAAATGACACATTAAGAGACAGGCTTGTGTGTAGGCTACGGAATGAAGCAGCACAGAAGAAGTTACTCACAGAAAGTGATTTGACGCTTGAAAGAGCCATTAACATTAGTGTGATGATGGAGATGGCTTCCAAAGAAGCACACCAACTGCATGCTACAGGCAGAGTACATAAACTCAACAGTGGTAAAACCAATGCAACAGGTCCATGTTTCCGCTGTGGCAAGGTGGGACACCTTCCTAATGACTGCTGGTACAAAGAGAAGGACTGTAACAACTGTGGAAAAAAGGCCACGTGCAGCGGGCATGTAGAAGCAAAAGGAGCAAAGACAAAGGCCCAAAGACAAGGAATAAAAGTGACATGGTAAAATACAAAAAGAAAAGAAATGTTCACACAGTTAAACATGGCGAGGACAGAGTGAGCGACTCCTCAGAGGAAGAGGTGTCAACTGCAATAAATACTGTCCGGATTATGAATGTGAATGAAGGCTCAGAAGGCTTTTGGACTAAACCAAAAGTGGAGGGACATTTTATTAAAATGCAGATAGACACCGGATCAAAGGCGTCACTTGTGTCGCATGGCATTTACAAGAAGTTTCTGAAACATCGTCCCCTCCGACCTTCAGACACCGTCTTCAGGGCGTATACGGGACACCGAGTGCCCATGAAAGGGATGACAGAGGTAACTGTTCAGTACAATGGCCAAACTGCTACGCTTCCAGTTTATGTTACCAAGAACAACTGTCCAGCTATAATAGGGCGCGTGTGGCTAAAGAAAATCCAACTTGACTGGCAAGAAGTAAGGAAGCTGTCACACAGTTCCACTCAGCTGCAGGCCATACTAGAAAAGCACAAAAAGGTTTTTCGTGATGAGTTAGGCAGTATGAAAAAAATTATAGTGAAGCTGCATGTCAAACCTGACAGTAAACCAGTGTTTATGAAAGCCAGGCCAGTGCCGTACTCCATCAGACCAAAGGTGGAGGCTGACTTGGATGCTCTGGTCAAGAATGGAGTTCTGGAGCCTGTGACAACCAGTGAGTGGGCCACGCCCATAGTTCCAGTACCCAAAAAGGACGGAGGAATCCGAACCTGTGGAGACTTTAAGGTAACAGTAAACCCTGTACTAACAGCAGAGCAGTATCCCCTTCCACTGATTGATGACTTATTTGCGGGGCTGAGTGGGGGACAAAAGTTCAGCAAAATAGATCTCAACCAAGCTTATTTACAAATGCATGTAGACGAGCAGTCACGTGAAATGCTGACTATCAACACCCATAAAGGACTCTTCAGATACAGGCGACTGCCTTTTGGCATCACATCTGCTCCAGCACTTTTTCGGCGAGCTATGGATCAAATCCTGAGTGGATTACCAGGAGTGCAGTGCTACCTGGATGATATCCTGTGTACAGGAGCAGATGATGAAGAGCATCTGCGCAACTTGGATGCAACTCTCAAGAGACTGGAGGAGTATGGATTGAGAATCCGCAAGGATAAATGCAAGTTTTTCCAGTCATCCGTGGAATACTTAGGTCATGTGATCGATGCTAAGGGACTACACACTGCACCATCGAAAATCACAGCCATTGTGGATGCACCTCCACCCCAAAATGTCAGTCAGCTGAAGTCTTTCTTAGGACTGCTGAACTATTATGGACGTTTCATACCAAACTTGGCATCACTATTAAAACCACTGCATAACCTGCTGTGCAAAGAGGAAGCATGGAGGTGGACAGCAAGCTGTCAAGAAGCTTTTCAGAAGGCAAAGGATGCGCTGACTGCATCAGAGGTTCTGACCCACTTCAACCCATCACTTCCGATCCAGCTTGCCTGCGACGCCTCTCCTTATGGCGTGGGGCGGTGACTTCCCACGTGATGCCAGACGGTGAGGAAAAGCCAATCGCTTTTGCGTCAAGGACATTAAACAAGGCAGAAGCTAACTATGCTCAACTAGAAAGAGAGGCTCTGAGCATTGTGTTTGGTGTGAGAAAATTCCACCAGTACTTGTACGGACGGAAGTTTACACTTTTTACTGACCACCGACCTCTCACAACCATCCTTGGACCATACACAGGAATACCATCTCTTGCAGCGTCCCGACTGCAGAGGTGGGCGTTGCTGTTGTCAGGACACTCCTATGACATCAGGTATCGAAAGTCAGACTGTCATGGTAATGCAGATGGGTTATCCAGATTACCACTTCCTGTCATGAAGCCAGAGTCAAGCACTGTGGACATCTTCTACTTCACAGAGGTAGAAAACGCACCTGTTTCAGCTGTGCAGGTGAAAAAGGGGACTAGAAATGACCCTGTGTTGTCTGCAGTCATGGACTTGGTCATTAAAGGACAATCTGTGGGTGATGACGCAACCTTGAAGCCCTTCCTTGGGAAGTGGACAGAATTGTCTGTTCAGTCGGGTTGTTTGCTGTGGGGGAGGAGAGTGATTATTCCCCTGTCATGTCGAACAAAAGTGTTACAGCAACTTCACGCAGGACATAGTGGAATCGTGAGAATGAAAGAAATAGCGAGAAGCTATTTTTGGTGGCCAAACATTGACAAGCAGATTGAAGAAATAGCCAAAAGCTGTTCATCTTGTCATAAGGTACGGAACAACCCACCATTGGCTCCTCTCCATCCCTGGGAGTTCCCACAGGAGCCATGGCATCGTGTGCACATTGACTTTGCAGGTCCGTTTGAGGACAGAATGTTTCTCATTGCTGTGGATGCACACAGTAAATGGCCTGAAGTGGCTATTATGAGGTCAACCACCACAGAGAAGACCACAGAGGCATTAGGAGAAATGTTTAGTCGTTTTGGGTCTCCTATACAACTAGTTTCTGACAATGGACCTCAGTTAGTTTCACAAGAAATGGATGCTTTTCTACAAGCTAATGGAGTGCAGCACATTAAATCAGCTCCATACCATCCTGCGACGAACGGCCTTGCAGAAAGGTTTGTGCAGACAATGAAACATGCATTGAAAGCATCACAAGGTCAAGGAACACTGCATCAGAGGCTGCACAAGTTCCTGCTAAACTACCGCAACACTCCACATGCAATCACAAAGACAACCCCTGCTAGTCTGATGTTCAAGAGAGATCTGCGCACTACCTTTGACCTTTTGAAACCCTCAGGATTAAAGGACACTGTGCAAAAGCAACAAGAGAAACAAATTATGCACAGAGGACATCGGGCAAAGGACCGAGCGTTCACGTCAGGAGAATCTGTGCTGGCCAGGAACTACAGAGGTGAACCTAAGTGGGTTCCTGCAACTGTTATCGCACAAACTGGACCAGTCTCATATACAGTTCAAACCACTGACAGTGTTTGGAAAAGGCACGTGGATCAACTCCTGCAGACACCACCAGCGCCTGCAGAACCGTCTCTTGGATATCCTAACGATCCACCTACACCAGTACAGAACTCAACCACTTCAGAGACCGGAGTTCCAGCTGGAGATGTGACATATTCTTCTGCATCAGCACCAGAAGCAACCTCCACATTAGAAAGAACTCAGACTCATGTTCCTGTAGAGCACCGATACCCTACCAGGGAGCGACGACCTCCTGTCCGTCTGAGTTATTAGACTAGATAGCAACTGACCCACATTAATGGGGCAGAATAATCCCCAGGGGTACAGTTAGGGGATGAAGTAGTCTACCCTCACTCCTAAGGTAGCATAATAATTAAAGAAAAAAAAAAGAGACAAACAAAGACACAAGAATTGCAGCAGACACTTGATATCTCCTGTAGGACATCTATTGTAAGAGGGGAGGAGATGTCATGTATTATGGTTTACTACGGCACCCGTAGTAGTGCCTTTGCTAAAAGCATTATGGGTAATGTAGTATGTTGAGTGTGTTGTCGTAGGCTGTGTGCTATGAGTGGCTGCTCGCCAATAAACCGTTAATGGTACGTTGAAGAGTCCGAGTTATTATTTGTTATATCGAGTAACGTAACGGGTGAAAGATATAACACCCTCCACCACGCACTGGACAGACAGCGGCGCACTTTCTCCAGCAGACTGCTACAGCTTTGCTGCCGAACAGTTAGGTACAGGAAATCTTTCCTGCCACATTCTATTTCACCGTACAATAACTCACTCTGATGTTGAATTCTGCTCATAACTATGCTGCCATACGGCACCTTGCAGTCTAATTGGTGTCTCACATTTCACCCTGCACCCGATAGTCCTGCATTGTACAGCGAGTACAATTCATGTATCTATACGGGTCACCATCTATTCATCTACGATGTACCGAAGTTAGTTAGGCAGTTTTATTTTCCATGGGTAATCCCTTTGTCTATTATGCTGTGTGTGTATTTCTGCCATTTTGGACGTCTACTGTCATGCTGCTGTTACACTGTAATTTCCCAGTTTGGGATCAATAAAGTATATCTCCAGTGGTGTAAAAAAGTGTTTGCCCCCTTCCTGATTTCTCGTTTTTTTGTATATTTTTCACACTTAAAAGTTTCATATCATCAAACAAATTTAAATATTAGACAAAGATAACACAAGTAAACACAAAATGCAGTTTTTAAATGAAGGTGTTTATTATTCAGGGAAAAAAAAAATCCAAACCTACATGGCCCTGTGTGAAAAAGTGATTGCCCCATAAACCTAATAACTGGTTGGGCCACCCTTAGCAGCAACAACTGCAATCAAGCGTTTGCGATAACTGGCAATGAGTCTTTTACAGTGCTGTGGAGGAATTTTGGCCCACTCATCTTTGCTGAATTGTTGTAATTCAGCCACATTGGAGGGTTTTCGAGCATGAACCGCCTTTTTAAAGTCATGTCACAGCATCTCAATCAGATTCAGGTCAGGACTTTGACTAGACCCCTCCAAAGTCTCCATTTTGTTTTTCTTAAGTCATTCAGAGGTGGACTTGCTGGTGTGTTTTGGAACATTGTCCTGCTGCGGAACCCAAGTGCACTTCAGCTTGAGGTCACGAACAGATGGCCAGACATTCTCCTTCAAGATTGTGTGGTAGACAGCAGAATTCATGGTTCCATTTACCACACCAAGTCTTCCAGGTCCTGAAGCAGCAAAATAGCCCCAGACCATCACACTACCACCACCATATTTTACTGCTGGTATGATGTTCCTTTTCTGAAATGCTGTGTTACTTTTATGCCGGATGTAATGGGACACACACCTTCCAAAAAGTTAAACTTTTGTCTCGTCAGTCCACAGAGTATTTTCCCAAAAGACTTGGGAATCATCAAGATGTTTTCTGGCAAAATTGAGACGAGCCTTAATGTTCTTTTTGCTCAGCAGTGGTTTTCATCTTGGAACTCTGCCATGCAGGCCATTTTTGCCCAGTCTCTTTCTTAAGTTGGAATCATGCACACTGACCTTAACTGAGGCAAGTGAGGCCTGTAGTTCTTTGGATGTTGTTGTAGGGTCTTCTGTGACCTCTTGGATGAGTCGTCGCTGCGCTCTTGGGGTTATTTTGGTCGGCCGGCCACTCCTGGGAAGGTTCACCACTGTTCCATGTTTTCACCATTTATGGATAAAGGCTCTCACTGTGATTTGCTGGAGTCCCAAAGTTTTAGAAATGGCTTTATAACCTTTTCCAGACTGATAGATCTCAATTACTTTGTTTCTCATTTGTTTCTGAATTTCTTTGGATCGCAGCATGATGTCTAGCTTTTGAGGATCTTTTGGTCTATTTCACTTTGTCAGGCAGATCCTATTTAAGTGATTTCTTGATTGAGAACAGGTGTGGCAGTAATCAGGCCTGGGTGTGGCTAGAGGAACTGAACTCAGCTTTCCACAGATGTGATAAACCAGTTAATTTATGATATAACGGGGGGGGGGGCAATCACTTTTTCACACAGGGCCATGTAGGTTTGGATATTTTTTTTACTCTAAATAACAAATATCTTCATTTAAAAACTGCATTTTGTGTTTACTTGTGTTATCTTTGTCTAATATTTAAATTTGTTTGACGATCTGAAACATTTAAGTGTGACAAACATACAAAAAAATGAGAAATCAGGAAGGGGCAAACACTTTTTCACACCACTGTACACACACACACACACACACACACACACACACACACACACACACACACACACACGTGTAGATACTGTATAAATACATATTTGCTGCTTTAACAATGGACAATTCCAGTGTACTTTTTGGTACGACACCGCCAAAAACATTACCTCCTCCTCTTTGCAGAAGTAATAAAAATGAAACCTTGTCCAGTGCTGTGTGTTTACATACCGTGTAGGTAACGTGCCTCACAACACATCCTTAGCTTGTCGATCGGTACTCTGTTCCACGTGCCATTACACACCTTTCCTGAAAATGTTATCAAAATCCGTTCATAAACAGCAGTTTGCTTACTTTTTGTTGGCGTCTTCAGATGAAATATCAACCATCACATACTGTGTATCGGTGCAGAGGTGAACGTAACTCGGTGGACACGTCTTAAAGGGGAAGCTCACACCAAACTCTAATCATCTCTTCCCTGTACCATTACACACCTTTCCTGAAAATGTCATCAAAATCCACTCAAAACTTTTTGAGTTATGTTGCTCACAGACAGACAAACCAACAAACCAGCCAATGCCATTAAAAACATTACCTCCTCCCCTTGGCAGAGGTAATAAATGTAAAAAAAACCTTTTTTTTTCCTGTAAACTTGGAACTTTTCTCTTGTATTTATTTTTTATTCAACCTTTATACAGGGGAAAGCCATTAACAGGCAACCTCTCTTTTTCAAGGACACCCTGTTCACACTCACAGTTACACAGTTCAGGTAAACTTTGGTAAGTATGATTTTCCCATAAATGCATGACTTTTTTCTTATAAATTAATGACTTTTTACTTACTTTATCTTATTTATTATTGCTCTGACTGCTGCTATCCCTTTGCTGCTGCAATACTGTAATTTCTCTGTTGTGGGACTAATAAAGGTTTATCTTCCATCTATCCATCCATCCATCTTCTACCACTTTTCCGGAGGTCTGGGTCGCAAAGGCAGCAGTTCAAGCAGAGAAGCCCAGACTTCCCTCTCCCCAGCCACCTGCTCCAGCTCTTCAGAGAGGATACCAAGGCGTTCCCAGACCAGCTGGGGGACATAGTCTCTCTAGCGAGTCCTGTGTCTGCCCCAGGGTCTCCTCCCAGTGGGACGTGCCCGAAACACCTCAAGTGGGAGGTGTCCAGGAGGCATCTTGATCAGATGCCCATACCACCTTAACTGGCTCCTTTCAATGTGGAGGAGCAGCAGTTTCTTGGAGTATTCCTTGGAGTATTCCTTCTACCGCCTGACAATATCCCCAGTCGAAGTCAGCAGCGCCCCATCCGTACCATACACAGTGTGGACAAGGAGCTGCTTCCCCCTCCTCAGCCGCCGGATAGTTTGCCAGAATCACTTCGAGGCCGACTGAAAGTCTTGTTCCATGGCCTCACCAAACTCCTCCCACACCCGAGTTTTTGCTTCAGCAACCACCCGAGCCACACTCCGCTTGGCCTGCTGGTACATCTCACCTGCTTCAGGAGTCCCACAAGCCAACCAAGCTTGACAGAACTCCTTCTTCAACTGAATGGTCCCCCTCACCACTGGGGTCCACCACTTGGTTTGAGGGTTGCCACCACGAGATGCACCAATAACCTTGCGGCTACAGCTCTGGGCAACCGCTTCAACAATGGAGGTGGAGAACATGGCCCATTCAGACTCAATGTCTCCAGACTCCCTCGGAATGTGGATGAAGTTCTTCCAGGGGTGGGAGTTGAAAACCTCCCGGACAGGGGCCTCAGCCAGACGTTTCCAACACACCCTCACTATATGTTTGGGTCTACCAGGTCTGAATGGCCTCCTCCCCTGGCATCGGATCCAACTCACCACTAGGTGGTGATCAGTTGACAACTCTGCATCTCTCTTTACCCGAGTGTCCAAGACATGCGGTTGCAGGTCTGATGACACAGTAACAAAATCGATCATTGACCTGCGACCTAGGGTGTCCTGGTGCCAGGTGCACAAATGGGCACCCTTATCCTTGAACATGATGTTTGTTATGGACAAAATGTGGTTAGCACAGAAGTCCAGTAACTGAACAACACTCAGGTTCAGATCGGGCAGGCCGTTCCTCCCAATCACTCCCCTCCAGGTTTCACTGTCGTCACCCATGTGCACCTTAAAGTCCCCCAGTAGGACAATGGAGTCTCCAAGAGGAGCACTCTCCAGCACCCCACACCCCAATCACAGACTCCAAAAAGGGTGGGTACTCTGAACGAAGGTTTATCTTATCTCAGAAATTCATTACTTTTTTCTCATAAATTCGGGGCATTTTTCTCATAAATTCATGACTTTTTCCTCATGAATTCACAACTTTTTTCCACATAAATTTAAGACTTTTTTTTCTCATAAATTCATTACTTTTTTCTGATTAATTTTTTCCTCATAAATTTGTGGCTTTTTTCTCATAAATTCAATATTTTTTTCTCATTACTCTGTGACTTTATTTGTGTATATTTTCATTTTTTTTTCTTCTAAATTTTAAATGTTTATATGAATTCTGTTTAATTTTTTATTCTGTGTCACAGTTTCATTTTTTTCTGGTCATCTGGACAATGAATGATCCAAGTTTATTTTTTAACATTTTTGCTTCTAGGGGAGAGATTTTTCCCCCCATTTTAAAGAATATGAACTCTTCTCCATTCCAAAAACAACCCCCCCAAACACAATCAGTGTAGGCCCTCCAAAAATCTTGAAACAGCCCTGACTGAATAACTCCAGTAGTTTCCTGCCCAATAATCTCTTTATTCAGTGCATGTAAACATCAGATCTGTTTATTCCCAGGTACTGGTTTATCAGCGACCATGTCAACAGGGTCAGGGTCATTTTTGAAACCATTTCTTCAAAGGTGCTGTATGACTGATAGTTATTATCATCATTATAAAATGCCCACCCCTGTGCTCACTGCTGCCGCCCGGTTCAGCTGTTTCATCGTGAGTTTTCAGAGCGTAAAAACACGCATCAGCTGTGACAGATTTGCTGCTCTGATAACGATGGTTTCCGTCCCATTATCTGCTCCACTGTCCTACACCGATGTAGTATTCCTGACTACCTTGGTTTTCTGCTGTTTTCATCTGTTTTTATGCAGTTGTAGCTTCATATGGGCAATATCTGCACATCTTATTTTATAACATCACTTTACTCCTTCTTAAGATTACATTATTAGCAATATTTGCATCTTAAGTTAATTTTTATAGCTTATTTTCACTCTAAAATATTTCAGTTTTGCTCATCATGGGCATGGTTTAATTTACTTATTGTAATTATAAGAATTCATATGTCTTGTATTAGACGCTGCTATGATGTTTGAAATAAATGAAATCATACACTAAGTACTAGGAAAAAACAGGGAAAGGACAGGGAAAAACAGGGTTTAAAAAGGTTAAAAACTGAGCTACTAAAAACAGTAAAAAAAAAAACAATTAAAAAATAGGGGAAGTACTGGGAAAAAACAGAAAGGACAGGGGGAAAACAACATAAAGGTTAAAAAACAGAGCTAACATACTAAAAATGGTAAAAAAAAAAAAAGATTAAAAACAAAAAGGGTAAGTACTGAAAAAAGAAAGGACAGGGAAAAGCAGGTAAAATGCAGTAAAATAACAGGATAAAAACAGATTAAATACTGGGTAAAAACATGATAGTGTCATGTTCGGGGTTGTTCACCCCGTCCATGACTTGCGGCTGTAGGTTTTGATTATTGCTTATTAATTCCAGCTGTCAGATTGAGCCTTGCTCCCTGACAGTCCTACGGCCACGTCTCCTCCTCTTACCGGACATTCACCGGAGGTATCTTAGGTTCAGGTTCAGGTTCAGGTTACTTTATTTGTACCCGTAGGTAGATTTGTTTTGCAGTCTGGTGACATCCATATATACAAGCCACAGTTACATTCAACATAGACACAAACACAGGCACACATGAAGCTGACTATAAACATGATAAAAATACTCAAGGCTCCATCAATCAGGGTATAAAAAGACAAAGAGATGTGAGAAAAACCAGAGGTAAGAGAGAAAGGTCATATTAAAAGTTAAAAACTAGTCAAAGAGGTTAAAAACTCAAAGGTCTAAAACCCAATAAAATATTTAGAACCCAAGAGACATCCTACAAAAATAAGTAAATATAAAATGGAGTTAATAAATAGGTACCTAAATTATGTGCTGTGGCCGACACACATTGTGGGCTCACGCTGCCACAGAGACAGAACTGAATGTGTATTGCGGAGTGTCACGTCTGCAAGGACTGAGGACTCAAATCTACAGGAGGTAACAAGGAAGTGTGAGATTTGTCTCTTTGTCCCACAGAAGACGCCCCGGAGGGTATTCCGGTTCATCAAGAAATGAGAGACAATGGTGAAGCTTCAAAGGGATGCTTTGTAACTGTATGTTGACTGAAGACACCATGTGACTTGAATTCTGATGCTGGAAATGTATAAAAGGGGGTTGAAGTATGATTCTTTCTCTTTCCTGCTTTGAGAATGCTAGGAGCTTGTGTTCTGTCAAATAAAGCTGGTTTATGACTGAAACTCAGCCTCGTTATTTGAGCATGCTCCTACACTGGTGACCCCGGGAGAAATTTGTTTGGCCCGGGTTGCGCAAACAGGTCAAGGAATGGGCAGCAGCCTGCGTAGCGTGTCAGCGAGCTAAAATACACAGACACACTAAGGCCCCGTTAGAACCTTTCCACATCCCCGCTAAGCGTTTTGATCACGTGCATGTTGACCTGGTCGGCCCGCTTCCGTTATCACACGGGCACACACATCTTTTGACAATGGTAGACCGCACCACGCGCTGGCCAGAGGCGATTCCTCTGACATCAACCACAGCGGAAGAAATTGCGCGAGCATTTTTAACAGCATGGGTTGCGCGTTTTGGTGTACCGTCGGACATAACGTCCGACAGGGGTCCCCAATTTATTTCCGAGCTATGGTCATCCATGGCCCGCAGCTTGGGGGTGAGGATTCATCGCACCACCGCGTATAACCCCCAGGCCAATGGTTTATGCGAACGCTTTCACAGGTCATTGAAAGCAGCCCTCAGAGCGTCGCTAACGGATACAAATTGGGTAGACAAACTTCCATGGGTGTTATTAGGGTTGCGTTCTGCACCTAAGGAAGATTTGCATGCTTCCCCGGCTGAATTAGTTTTCG
This sequence comes from Pholidichthys leucotaenia, assembly GCA_020510985.1. Taxonomy (NCBI): domain Eukaryota; kingdom Metazoa; phylum Chordata; class Actinopteri; order Cichliformes; family Pholidichthyidae; genus Pholidichthys; species Pholidichthys leucotaenia. The sequence goes on from CM035848.1 coordinate 32,228,042, forward strand.
CTCAGCCGCTCCGTTTGCCCGGGGAATTTCTTCCTGATAATCCCGCACCTAATGGCCCCCCCGCTCAGCCGTGGCAGAGCGGCTCAGGAACAAACACGCTTCCTGGCCCGGTCCATCACAGTTTCCCACACGTTTTTGTGCCCAAGGCTTTAAAAAATGCAGAGTTTGTTTTTGTTAAACATGACGCCCAGCGTCCAAGTTTGCGGCCGTTTTACGACGGACCGTTTCGAGTGCTGGAGACTGGGCAGAAGCATTTTCTGCTAGATTTAGGGGGCAGAAGGGAGCTGATTTGCATTAACAGGCTCAAACCCGCTTTTGTTCTGGCTGACGAGGAGGTGCAGCTCGCGAGGCCCCCCCGCCGGGGCAGGCCACTGAGAAGACATTCTCCAAAGTCTTCACAGAGAGGTGCTAACAGCTTTAATCCACAGGTGCAGAGAGATGTTGCAGAGGCAGCCAAGCCAAGTTGCAGCAGATTCGGCAGAAGATTAAAACCTAGGCAGTTGGTGGATTGATTAGCGATGTATGGAGTGCTTTGTGTTCCTCTTTTTGTTATGCCATGCAGATTTTGCCTTACTCGACGTTTGGGGGGGGGTAGTGTGGCCGACACACATTGTGGGCTCACGCTGCCACAGAGACAGAACTGAATGTGTATTGCGGAGTGTCACGTCTGCAAGGACTGAGGACTCAAATCTACAGGAGGTAACAAGGAAGTGTGAGATTTGTCTCTTTGTCCCACAGAAGACGCCCCGGAGGGTATTCCGGTTCATCAAGAAATGAGAGACAATGGTGAAGCTTCAAAGGGATGCTTTGTAACTGTATGTTGACTGAAGACACCATGTGACTTGAATTCTGATGCTGGAAATGTATAAAAGGGGGTTGAAGTATGATTCTTTCTCTTTCCTGCTTTGAGAATGCTAGGAGCTTGTGTTCTGTCAAATAAAGCTGGTTTATGACTGAAACTCAGCCTCGTTATTTGAGCATGCTCCTACAGTGCAATATATTTTTACAGCTTGTTCAACTCTTTGACAGCAGCAGGAACAAAGCTGTTTTTGTAGCGCTGGGTTCTACTTTTTGGGACAGCAAACCTCCGTCTTGAGGGAAGAAGCTGAAAGTGGCAGTGCAAAGGGTGGGAGTCATCATTTAAAATGGAGGTAGCCATCCTCTGTACCTGTCTGGTGTACAGGGATGTCAGGCTCAGCTGTGACTCACCAAGCAAACGACTGGACCATCTAACTACCTGATCCAAGGATTTCCTCTGTTTCAGTTTTATCTGACCAAACCATGACACTAAAGAAAAGGGTAAAACAGATTCAATAAAAGCCCGATAAAACATTGTCATTATGGTTCGGTCAATTTGGAAGTGTGCAAGTTTTCTCAAGCAATGCAAATGTTGCTGACCCTTTTTGCACACCCTTTCACAGTTCTCTTCAAACTTTAAATTACTATCAATAATCGTCCCAAGATATTTGTAGGATTGTACACATTCGGTGGTCTGGCCTTTTAGTACAGTGACTTTGTGCCTGGGATTTTTCCTCCTAAAGTCAATAATCATGTCTTTAGTTTTTGTCGTATTCAGCTGCAGGTAGGATTCCTCACACCAGTGAACAAAATCATCAACTACTGGGCCGTGGCCACTCTCACTATCCTGGAGAAGACTGACAACAACTGAATCATCAGCATACTTTATAATGTGTCTGTTGTTATGTCTGCTCCGACACATGTTTGTGTACAGGATGAAGAGTAGTGGTGACAACACACACCCCTGAGGAGAGCCAGTAGAAGAGCACTTTAGGTCAGACAATGTACCATTGACCCTTACTCTCTGCGTCCTGTTGGTTAAGAAATCCAGAATCCAACCCACCAGATTATTGCTCAAATCAAATTGCTGCAGGAGCCTTTCAACTAAGATATGAGGTTGGATTGGACTGAAGGTGGAGGAAAAGTCCACAAATAAAAGTCTGGCATGTGTCCCATTAAAATCCAGATGTTTAAAAAGCATGTTAAGCAGAGTGACAGTGGCGTCCTCCACTCCTCTGTGAGGCCTATAGGCAAACTGCAGAGGATCCAATGCATGTTCAGTCTGCCTTAGGACCTCACATCTGACCAATTTTTCAAAAATTTTCATTAAAATTGAAGTCAAAGCAACTGGTCTAAAGTCGTTTACCATTTTAGGACAGCTGGATTTTGGAATGGGAACAACCACAGCTTCTTTCCAGATCTTAGGCACATGTTGTGTCTGTAAGGACTTGTTGAAAATGTAATGAAATATAGGACTCAGTTCACGCGCACAGGACTTTACCAAGAGCCCACATATATTATCAGGGCCCTGACTTTTGTTCACTTTTACAGCGCAGAACTCCCTTTTAACATCCTGCACCTCAATATTAAAGTGCTGATTGTCTTTGAGTTTCTGTTTCAAATCTTGGGTTTCAGTGCTAAAATCAAAGGAGTCAAAACGACCATAAAAACAATTAAGAGCATTAGCCAGCTCTGTGTCTGAATTAAAACCATCTAAAAACACACCATTTCTGTGCTCTGAAGGTCTGCAATAGTTTTCATACTGGCCCAGGCTGAACCAAGTTTTTTTGCTGCCATCTTGCTTTCCAACTCTGATTTATAATTCTGTTTTGCTCTTAAAATTTCGGCCTTCAGCTCCTTTGTGGCAACCTGTAGCTCAGAAACAGACCCCTGTTTAAAGGCAAGTGCTTTCCTCTGTAAGCAGGATTTAACTGATTTTGTAACCCATGGTTTGTTGTTGGGATATATTTTGACACGTTTACGTGGAACAATCTTATTTTTACAGAAAGCCATGTATGAGCATGTGACGTCCACCAAAGAGTCCAAATCATCCCCGCAGGACAGTGTGAACATCTCCCAGTCTGTACAGTCAAAGCATTCCTGGAGGCTGTGCACTGAATCTTCTGTCCACACATCAATGTCTCTCATCTCCACCTTGCCTCTTCTGAGAGCAGTTTTATATGTGGGCAGCAAATGTACACAGTTGTGATCTGAGGATCCTAAAGGAGGAAGGGGGAGTGATTTATAGGCCCTCTCAATGGATCCATAGCACAGGCCCAATGTCTTTTTTCGCCTGGTTGGGCAGGAGACATACTGATAAAAGTTTTTGTAACTTAAGATTTTTATTCATTTTTCATTATATATATTGCATTCAGATCACAGTCTACATTTAAAAAAAAAAAACAAAAACAAAGGGGCTAGAGTAAAAAAGAAAAAGGAAAAAAAAATAAAAAAAAAAAAAAAAAGGGGGGGGGGACAAATGTTGGAGCATCAAGTTTTTAATTTCCATCTCTTAATTCTTCTGGTTTTTCCAGCGTCGTTGGTTATTCTTTCAATATCTGTCTCGTTGTTGCACTTTGTAGTGCGTCCATTTCCGCCATTTTTTTTCCCATAGTCCTTCTTGCATTCTTTGTCGATATGTTAGTTTTTCCATCATACGTATGTCCTCAATAATGTCAATCCATTGCTCTTGGTCAGGAAGAACTTCTGATCGCCATTTTTTTGTGATTGTTTTTTTACATGCAATCAACAAGATTTTAACTAGATATCTGTCCTCCGCCTGTATAACATTGTCTCTTTTAAGATCACATAGGTACATCAGGTTACAGTTCATTGGTATATTATATCCTAATATCCTCTGTATTGTCACATGTATAGATTTCCAGAATGATGAGATTTTGCAGCATTTCCAAAACATATGCGAGTGGTCTGCATTTTGAGCCCCACATCCCCTCCAGCATAAAGATTGGGTATTTGTATACTTTCCTTGAATCTGTGGTGTAATGAAAAAGCGAATCAGGTTTTTCCATCCAAATTCCCTCCATGTTCTTGAATTTGTTGATGTGTGTTGTGTTTTCCATATTTCCTGCCAGCTTTCTTCTGTTATGTTTAAATTGAGCTCTTTCTCCCATTTCTCCTTTATATAGTTACTTGAATGATTGTTTGCCATAAGTTTCTGATATAGCTTTGAAATAATTCTTGTTTTATTTCCTGTATATGAGCTTAAAATGAATTGTATAATCTCGCTCACATCTGTTTGGAGGTTATGCCTAATCTTCTTCATATAATAGTCTCTCATCTGCAGATATCTGAAGAATTCCGATCTTTCTAGTTTAAATTTTCTCCTGATGTTTACAAAGCTCCCGAGATCTTTTTTTCCGATATTGCCCCATGCTGTGATTCCCTTGTTCACCAGATTTTTGTATCCCCTATCTTGTTTTGCCGGTTCAAACTGACTGTCAAATGCTACCCATTTCAATAGTTTTATGTCTTCCTTTATATTATACTTTTGTACTATTTTATACCACAGTTCTAAAGTAAATTTAGTGATTGGGTCTATTTGTTTGATTTGCTTATATGCATCTTTATCTCCTATTATGCTTTGTACTGGGAGTCCCTCAATTTCCTTTTCCATTTCTTTCCATTTTGCCTCATATCCCTCGTCGCACCAACATATGATATATCTTATTTGTGCTGAGTAGTAATATTCCTTTAGACTCGGTAGGCCCATGCCTCCTTTCTCTTTTGGTAATTGGAGAGTTTTATATTTCACTCTTGGTTTTTTACCTCCCCAAACAAATCTCGATATCATCCTGTCCCACTTTGAGAATTGGGCATCTGGAATCTCTGTTGGTAGAGCCTGGAAGAGGTAAAGTAATCTAGGTTGTATGCTGATTTTGACTGTCTCAATTTTTGAATTCAGATCCATATTTAAGATTGACCATCTATCAATATCTTTTTTTATTTCTTGTTCCAACCTATCATAGTTTGCTTTATAGATTTTGCTTAGATCTTTAGGTATGTTCACTCCAAGGTATTTTATTTCTTTTTGTTTCCAGTTTAGTTTGATCTTATCAGTTATCTGGTTTAGAGGGTTATAGTGGAATGTCAGTATTTGTGTTTTTGTTATGTTTATCTTGTATCCTGATAATTTTCCAAAATTTTCTATCAAGTTCATCATTTCCATTATTGATTCATCTGGTTGTTCAAGGTAAACTATAATATCGTCTGCAAATAGCCCAATCTTGTGTTCTGCCCCCTTTATTGTTACACCTTTTAATTTCTTATTTTGTCGTATCGCTTGAGCCAATGGTTCTATGAACAGAGCAAACAAGGTGGGCGATAAGCAGCATCCCTGCCTAGTTGATCTTTGTATATTTACTTTGTCTGTTAAGCTACCGTTTATCTTGATTCTTGCCACAGGTTCTTGATACAGCGTCCTTATGCATTGTACTGATTTTTCGTTAAATCCAAAGCGTTCCAGCACACTATATAGGAATTTCCAGTTAACCCAGTCAAATGCTTTTTCTGCGTCTAAACTCATTATTACTGCGCTTTTCTTTTCTTTATGTATTTGATTAATTATATGTATTGTTCTCCTGATATTGTCATGTGTTTGGCGTCCCTCTATGAAACCAGTTTGATCATCTTCTATCAATTCCGTCAAGAATGTCTTTATTCGTTTACATATAATTGTTGTATATATTTTATAATCTACATTTAATAAAGAGATTGGTCTATAGTTTCCGCATTGTTCTTTATCTTTCCCTGGTTTTAAAATAACTGAAATGATTGCTTCGTTCCATGTTGGAGGTATTTTGTTGTTGTTCAGCGTCCAATTAAATGACTTTAGGAGTTGTGGCATGAGTTCTTCTATAAACAGTTTATAAAACTCAGATGGGTATCCATCACTACCTGGTGATTTACCATTTTTAAGTGACTTAATCACATCTCTAATCTCTTGTGTTGTTATTTCTGCTGTTAGCTTTCCATTTTGTTGATTTCCTATTGATGGCAAGTCCAATGTGTATAGAAATTTTTTAATATCTTTAGTATTTGTTTCTTCAGGTTGCGAGTATAGTTCTTGGTAGAAATTATGGAATATTTCTTCGATGTTTTCTGGGTTAACTGTGGTTTTATTTGTGGTGGGGTCTTTAATCTTATATACATTATTCATTGTTTGTTGTTTTCTTAACCGTTTTGCCAGCAGTTTTGTGGCTTTTGGTCCCGTTTCATAATATTTTTGCTTTAGATATCTATTTTTCCTTTCAATTTCATCCATTTGTGTTTCTTTTATCTTTATTTTTTCTTCTTTAATTTCTTGATATATTTTTGGGTCATTTGTGCTTTGATGTTTATGTTCTAATTCCCTCAGTCTCTCACATCTTTGTTCATATGCTTCCAGTTTAGTCTTATTTGCTTTTCCTGTTTCAACAATTAATTTACCTCTTAACACGGCTTTTAGTGCGTCCCATAGTATTGTTGGGTCTACTTCTTCATTGTCATTCTCTTGGATATATTCATTTATGTTTACTTTTATTCTTTCTTTCATTTTATCATCATTTAACAGTCCTACATTAAGTTTCCATGTTGTTTGTCGTTTTCTATTGTTTAAATTTATTTCCATGTATATAGGATTATGATCTGATATTTCTGCCCCTCCAATCCAACAATTTCTCACCCTGTGTCTGTCACCTTCATTCATAAGGAAGTAATCTATTCTAGAGTGTACTTTATGGACTGCTGAATAATGTGTATAGTCTTTTTCGAGTGGGTGCAGGTCCCTCCATATGTCTACCATACCCATTTCTGCCAGTGAGGTTCTTATGAATTTTGTTACATGTTTTTTTGTCTTCTTAACACTTGTTGTGTCAACTTCATGATCCATGACAGCATTTAAGTCTCCTCCACAAATCAGGACTCCTTCACTGTGTGTTGCTATGAGATCAAACAGATGTTGAAAAAAACCCTTGTCACTTTCTGGTGGGGCATAGATGTTCACTAATGTGATCTGCATTCCATCTATTCTTCCCTTTATTATTACATACCTGCCTTCTTTATCCTGGATTTCCTGTTCACATTCAAATTGTATTTTATTTGAGATTAGTATCATAACCCCCCTTTTAGTTCCTCCCTTAAATGAACTGTAGTAGGAGTTCTTATAGCCAAATCTCTTTAGTTTCACATGTTCTGTCTTGCTCAAATGTGTCTCTTGCATAAATATAATTTCGGCTTTTTCTTTCTTGAATTTTCTTATTATTCTTTCCCTTTTAACAGGTGAGTTCAGACCATTCACGTTTAGTGTTATTATCTTAAGATTTTTACCCATAATCATGTTTTTCCATTTTTTTAACCTGTGCTCCTAGCCCCTTTAACAACAAAAATAACACATATTTATATAAAAACACATTAAAAAATCTCGACCTCCGTACTTTGGGCCTTTCTTCTGCCCACTGGTCCCTGTTGGTGGGTGGAGGGAATGTCCTCACCGAGTGTAGGGCCCTCCCTAGACCTGTATTTACTCTCCAAGTAATAGTCATTAGTCTAGAAATGTCCAACAAATATCACTTAAACCTCTCCTAGCCGTCTGTTTCTCTTTTACCTTGTCTTCTTGGCCTTCATTTCTTCTGTGTCTTTCTTAATCTTTGTTATAATCTAGGCTTTCAGTTGAAAGCCTTGTAGTCTTTCCTGGGCCCGCTGCGCCACGTCTCCCCCCGTCTTTTGCCGTTCACTCGCCTCCACTCCGGCTGTCGTGATGCGTTCAGGGCCTCCGCTGCTCCTACCGTTTCCTCCGGCACGTACACCTCAAGGCCCCGCTCCATCATGTCCTGCGCTGCCTCTCTGGCTGTGTTGTAGGTTCTTACGCCATTCTCCCAATGAATCCTCATCTTCGTTAGCGGCGTTTGGAATCTAATTTTTTTTTCTTTCAGCGTTTTTTTAATGTTGGCATATTTCTTCCGCTGCTGCACAATTTCTGCCGGGTAGTCATGATCAAAGAATATCTGCTTGTCGCCGATTCGTATCTTTTTTTTCCACGCTCGTGTCAGGGTTCTTTCCTTTACATCATATTTCAGAAAGTTTACCACAACTGACCTGGGTGTAGAGCGTGGGTTCGGGTTCTGTGCCGAGGCTCTGTGCGCTCGTTGAATCTGCAGATCCGCTTCACCGGGCAGTTCCAGCTCTTTTTTTAAGAACTGATCCATGAATTTCGTCATCGAGTTGCCTTCAATGCCCTCCGGGATCCCGAAGATGCGTATATTGCCCCGTCTGGACCTGCTCTCCAAGTCGGTTACTTTCTCCTGCATCCTCTGCATTTGTGCCGTCAGGGTCTGCAGCTGTTCGCTTGCCTCGCTATTCCAATCTTCCAGCTCTGATATTCGGGCCTGCGCTTCTGTCATACACGCCCGCTGGGAGCGCAGCTCCTCCATGTTTTCTGCTAGCTTGCGCTCCATTTCTCTTCGGAGGCCCATAATTTCCTCCTTAATCTCTTTTTTCAGCTCCTCCTTAAGAGCCGCTAAATCCTGTTGTAGCTGCCGTTTGAAGTCTCTCAACTCTTTACCCAAACTGGCGATGCCAGTGTTCATGGTATCGAGTGTGTCCTCCATTTTGTCTGCTGCGGTCACCTCGTTTTTTTGAGCCCCGTGTTCAGCGGTTTCTCCTGCGTTGTTGAAGAGGAATTCTTTAATTTTACTCTGCTTTTGTCCTTGTGCCCGGCTCCTTCGTGTTTTCATCCCTTAGTTTATTGATCCGCTTATGTCGAGTTGGCCATTTACCGATGATTTTTAATCCGGCTAGGGAGAGCTCTCTGTTTAAGCGTTATGTCTCTCCGCCATCTTCCCGGAAGTCCCTGATAAAAGTTTTTAAGTGTCTTCTTTAAAGAAACATGGTTGAAATCCCCAAGAATGAAGTTTGGCGCCTCTGGAGAAATCGATTGCAGCTGCTGGATCACATCAAAGATGGTGCTGCAGGCGAAGCCAGCGTCTGCCCTCGGATGAATGTACACAATTGTGATGAAAAGCTGGGGGAACTCGCGAGGCAAATAAAAGGGGCGTAGTGACACAGACAGCAGCTCCACATCGGGTGTACAGATGCGCTCTCTGACCATGACAGATGTGCAGTACTGCTTATTAATGTATAAACATATGCCGCCCCCCTGACGTTTCCCCGTTACCTCTTCCTGCCGATCCGAGCGCAGCGGGGCTCCAAAGCCGTCAATCCACAGGTCTGCGTCTCAGTCATGCGCAGTAAGCCAAGATTCCGTGAAAGCCATGACACAGCAGTTCTTAAAGTCCTTCTGGTAGCGTACATTCCCTTTAATTTCATCCACCTTGTTTCTCAGAGACTGTATGTTCCCAAAAATCATCGAAGGAAGAGGAATGTTACCAAACTGACGTCTCCTCAGGCGCAATTTCACACCTCCACGCCTTCCGCGCTTCCTTCTGCCATCTCTCCCATCTCTCTTTTCACCGCTGTGTCCGTCTCTCAAAATAAAGTCCGGCAGTTGCGGCTTAGGCTCAATCACAGCCACTGCATCAACCGTGTCTAAATGCAGCAACATGTCCCTGGAATAATGTATTGTGCCCGCCATGGTGCCGAACGCGTTTACCTCATAAACAAAGAGCCGGAGGAAAAGTAGCAGCAGTGCAAGAGAGGGGAGGAAGTCCATGTTGTAGGAACCAGGGAGCGTTTCGCCATACAGTCCACAAACACTCCAGGGCAGAAATGACACAGAGGATTTCATAAAAACATATAAAAGTACATAAAAACAGACACACAGACGACGTACTTTTTCACCAGCTGCCGGTCGCTGCGTGCGCATGCGCCCTCCACTGTGTAACTTATCACCACATGCACACACACTTGCACGTGCGTGCACACACACACACACACACACACACACACACACTGTTTCAATCAGTCCAGCACCTGCTCACCCCACGGCTGTGTCCACTCGCCTTCATTAAGGGTTTGTGTATTAACAGAGAGGAGTGTGACCAGCCAGTGTGGCAGCTTAAAGTCAACTCTGGACATCCAGGCTCGCGACTGTTGGTTTCCCCTGGACTAAACTGTGTAGTTTCTTTAGAGCCTTTCCACTCCTACGCATATGTAAGTCCTTTTATTTTTGCCTTTCCCTCCATTCCTGTTCCGTCTGGAGTGCACTAGGCGTTCTCCCCTGCCAACGAAGCTTGAAGCCGGTTGTCTGTTCTGTTACTGGTGACTGTTATTACCTCCGCCAAGGAGGTTATGTTTTCATCGGCGTTGGTTTGTCTGTTTGTTTGTTTGTTTGTTAGCAAGATAACTCAAAATGTTATGGACGGATTTTCATGAAATTTTCAGAGATTGTCAGAAATGTGGTATCCTACAGATGATTAGATTTTGGTGGTGATCCGGATCACCGTCTGGATCCAGGAATTTTTTAAAGGATTCTTTTTTTTTTTTTAATTATTATTTAACATTGCGAGATAGGGCCATTTTCAAGATTTTTTTCAATATTTTTTTTTTGTTCATGTAACTCTGCCAAAAAATCATCACAACACTTGGAAAAAAAAAAAATACAGGACAACATGCCCACAGGGGAACTGTGGCGCTTGGTGGAGGTCTGCGCTCTCCGAGTGCTTTTCTAGTTTGGACATTGTGTACATTCTCCCATTATAAATAAACACGTTACTTACACTGCGTTTTGGGCTCACTGCCAATTTCTATGTTCGCTGTGAAATTACGCAGCGGACATGACAGAAGATATAAAAAAAAACAGGAAAAAACTGGGAAGGTACAAAAAAAATGGGACAAAAATAGGGGAAAATACAGTTTTAAACCATAGTAAAAAGACAGGAAAAACAGGAAAAAAAATATGGTAAGTACTGGAAAAAAGAAGTTAAAAACAGTCAATGTGAGCACTCTGAGGCGAGTGTAATATCCCCCGCCTCCATTTTCTTTGAAGATCCCAATACTTACTGACAGAAAGCAGTTTTCTACTTTTCAACATAATTACTGTGGCAGAACCAAATTACGATAAGCCCATCATCCACGAATATCCAACAAAGCATACAACTAGGGGTGGGCGATATGACCCAAAATAGATATCACAATATTTCTGAGAATTTTCACGATAACGATATTATTGACGATATCACATATTTGCCTTTAAAAAAACTGTAAACATTTTAAATACTTGATATAGTGCACCTGATTTAAACAAATGATTCTATAACATGAACATGGAAAAAAAGGATCCTGCAATCAGAACTCAAATTTACCTCAATCTTATAACATTTTTTGGTACATCTCAGTAAATTAAAATATTGTAAAAAAATATAAAATAAAATTGCAATATAAAAAGATAAACTGTCAATATAATACTTTATATCATATATATATTTCAATATATGCACAGTGAAACATTTCAAGCCTTTTTCATGCAATTTTGTTGATTTTAATTTTAAAATTAAAACTTGTGTTCTAATGAACTGAGATGCACTAGTAGTATATCAGTACCTTATATAGAAATAGTAAACTTACCGATGGCAATATGAAGACGATGGCCAAAACATGACAGTCTCGTCCATTCATTTAGTTTTATAGCTTTCACAACGTTTTCCCCACTATCAGTCATTACACACACCTGCTTCTTTTCATCGAGGTGCCAAGACTGGAGGAAATATTTGAGTCCATTTGCTATATTTTCTCCTGTATATTCCTCGCGGATGTAACTCGTTCCAAGACAGGCTTTGCACAGCTTCCATTCATTGTTAGTGTAGTGTACAGTCAGACATAAATAGGGCTCTGTAGGTCTACTTGACCGTAAGTCTGTGGTGGATGAGTAGTATTCAGCAGAACACAGCGTAACTGCTAGCTCGTCACAATGTTTTTCGTACATGTCTGGAAGTGAGGTCTTGGAAAAATACTTTCTTATAGGCAAGCGGTATCTTGGGTCCAGCACATGTATTAGGTGTCTGAAGCCCTCCCTCTCCACAGTCTGAATCAGCATCACATCTTTAGTGACACACAAACTAACTGCTTCAGTAATGTCTTTCCAGCGTTTGCTTGTTTTTTCGTAAGGCATGTAACAGGATAAAACCTCAGAAATGCCATGCTGAACCAGTTTAATGGGTTCACTTGCATTAGAAGTCACCCTTGCTGAGGTCTTCTCTCGGGTTTTTTGACTCTCTTCGTACTGAATCATGTGTTTATTCTTCAGATAACTGAATAAGTTTGAAGTATTCCCACCTTTGGTCATCACAGGCTGATAGCAAGTCTCACATATGACTGTCGTTTGACCCACTTCCTCTCTTTTGAAACCGAAATATTTCCACACAACTGAAGAGGATCCTCGTTTAGGTAGTGACTCCACTGGTGGTCACCATATTTTTTATACTGCACGGTGATGTACTTGCATCAGCTACGTAACTTGCGTCAGTGACGTAAACGTGTGACATCATCACGCAAATATCGCGATATTCATTTTGACACCAGTATTAGAATTCATACCGGTATTATCATGAACGATACAATATGGCACACCCCTATATACAACCCATAGTTGTAGGGCAGGATCCTAAGGTGAACTTGTGTAGCAAGTATGATGACCCTAGAGAGCTTTACATGTTCTATAGTAAGAGATCATAGGGAGTTCCAACTTTGACCTTTGACCCCAAACCTGTAGCCAGAGGTTATGTTCTCAGAATGAACCTGTGTACCAAGTTTGGTGACCCTAGCTTTGTTGTTGAGATATAATTTATAAGCCATTTTGGTACTGACCTTTGACCTTGCAATTCCAAAACCATAGTCACACTTCAGGGTCACAGGGTGAACCTGTGTACCAAGTTTGGTGACCCTAACTTTATTCATTGTACAGTAATAAGGCATAGGGAATGTTAACCTTGACCTTTGACCTCAAACCCATAGTCAGAGGTCAGGATTCCAAGGTGAACCTGTGTACCAGGTTTGGTGGCCCTAGCTTTATGCGTTGTACAGTAATAAGACAGAAGAAATGTTAACCTTGACCTTTGACCTTTTGACCCCAAACCCATAGAGTTCAGGATTCCGAGGTGAACCTGTGTACCAGGTTTGGTGGCCCTAGCTTTATGCGTTGTACAGTAATAAGACAGAAGAAATGTTAACCTTGACCTTTGACCTTTTGACCCCAAACCCATAGAGTTCAGGATTCCAAGGTGAACCTGTGTACCAGGTTTGGTAAATGGTAAATGGCATTCACTTATATAGCGCTTTTTTTTCCTCATCTCTATATAACCAAAGCACTTTACAGATCCTGCTATCCACCCATTCACACACTGATGGCGGCGTAGCTGCCATACACCGGTGCAGCTGCCATACACCGGCGCTGGCCTGACCCACCAGGAGCAACTGGGGGTTCAGTGTCTTGCTCAAGGACACTTCGACATGCAGACTGCACACAGAGCGGGACTCGAACCCCTGACCCTCCGATCAGTAGTCAGCTACACTAAACCTGCACAACAGCCCTAGCTTTACTCATTTTATAGTAATAGTAAATGTAGCACTTACCATAGTGCAATTGCAATGTTAACTTTGAAAGTGTGGTGAGGGTGTAAATTGTCCAAGATGTGTATTAGATACAATTACTGTATCGATTTGAAAAGCCTACATCATTTCTTTCAGTAGTTACTGTTTCAAAGATTTTGGGAAAAATCTGACCTGACATTTGACCTGAAGGTCATCCGATGAGAGTGAAATTGCAATATGTGCATCATCAGAGTATATCAAACCACGGTACCAAGTTTCAAAACAATCAGACAAAACCGTAGGAGGAGTTGATTTTACAAGACAGGTCATAACTCTGGGGCTACAATTCCCGCAAAAATCATCCGATCAGAACAAAACTGCAATATGCGCATCCTCAGGATATATCAAACCATGGTACCAAGTTTCAAAACAATCCGACCAAAACTGTAGGAGGACTTGATTTCACAAAAGTGGCACGGATGGACAGACGAACTGACCCATAACATAATTCCCCTTTGGGTTTCGTCCAGTGGGGGATAGGAAACAGGGAAAATGTGCTTAAAAAAAAAAAAACTGGAAAAAACATAGTACAGGAAGTGCTAGAAAACAAAGGAAAGGACAGGGTAAAAAAAAAAAAGCTAAAATGGATTAAAAACATTTTTAAAAAAAATCAATAAAAAACAAGAAAAGAACATGGGAAGTACTAGAAAAAAAGGGAAAGGGTAGGGAAAACCAGGATTAAAAAAGGTTAAAAAAAACTGAGCTAAAATATACTAAAACAGTAAAAACCACAGGATAAAAACGGGAAAAAACAGGGTATACTGGGAAAAAAATAGAAAGGGCAAGGGGAAAAACAAGATATAACAGTAAAATAACTGGGTAAAATAACTGGGACAACCTTGATGTATGACAACTGGGTAAAAACATGATTAAAACAGTAAAAAAAAAATCAAGGGAAAACATGGTAATGTTATGTCTACCTCTGGTAGGCAAGGTTGAATAAATGGACTCTGGACTGCAGGCAGGACTATGGTGTAACATGGGTTATTTACAAGGAAAAAAACTCAAAGAAATAAAACAACGCAAGGGCTGAAAACCACTAAGAACACGATTGATGAATAAACTTACAGAGACACAGGATACATTCAGGACGCTACAATACCGGCAGGGAATAATAGATGACGACGCCACACCAGACTGACACTGAACGCCAACATATATAGACAAGGAAGTAATCAGAGAACACAGGACAGGTGGGAACAATCAAGGGCAGCGGGGAAGTGGCTACAGGTGAGGATGGGCGGGCGGATGGGCAGGGCTGTACAGATAATCATAGATAAGGGATGCACATGAAACACAACAATAGCCATGTTTACATGGACACAGGCAACTGGATTAAAAGCCTGATCAGAATACACTGCATTCCAAATTATTATGCAAATAGGATTTTAGTGTCATAAACATTCAATTTTTTGTTTTTCAATTAAACTCATGGATAGTGTTGTGTGTCAGGGCTCTTTGGATCACTGATATCAATCTCAGACACCTGTCATAATTAGTGTGCCAGGTGAGCCCAATTAAAGGAAAACTACTTAAGAAGGACGTTCCACATTATTAAGCATGCCACAAGTTTCAAGCAATATGGGAAAGAAAAAGGATCTCTCTGCTGCCGAAAAGTGTCAAATAGTGCAATGCCTTGGACAAGGCATGAAAACATTAGATATTTCATGGAAACTTAAGTGTGATCATTGTACTGTGAAGAAATTTGTGGCTGATTCAGAGGACAGACAGATTTGTGCAGATAAAGGCATAATGAGGAAGGTTTCTGCCAGACAAATTCATCGGATTAAGAGAGCAGCTGCTAAAATGCCATAACAAAGCAGCAAACGGGTATTTGAACCTGCTGGTGCCTCTGGAGTCCCACAAACCTCAAGCTGTAGGATCCTCCAGAGGCTTGCAGTTGTGCATAAACCTACTATTTGGCCACCCCTAACCAATGCTCACAAGCAGAAACGGTTGCAGTGGGCCCAGAAATATATGAAGACTAATTTTCAAACAGTCTTGTTTACTGACATGTGCCCTGCAACCCTGGATGGTGCAGATGGATGGAGAAGTGGATGGTTGGTGGATGGCCACCATGTTCCAACAAGGCTGCGACATCAGCAAGGAGGTGGCGGAGTCATGTTTTGGGCCGGAATCATGGCAAGAGAGGTGGGAGGCCCCTTTAGGGTCCCTGAAGGTGTAAAAATGACCTCGGCAAAGTATACAGAGTTTCTGACTGACCACTTTCTTCTATGGTACAAAATGAAGAACGATGCCTTCCATAGCAAAATTATCTTCATGCATGACAATGCACCATCTCATGTTGCAAAGAATACCTCTGTGTCATTGGCTGCTACGGGCATAAAAGGAGAGAAACTCATGGTGTGGCCCCCATCCTCCCCTGACTTCAACCCTATTGAGAACCTTTGGCGCATAATCAAGCAAAAGATCTATGAGGGTGGGAGACAGTTCACATCAAAACAGCAGCTATGGGAGGCTATTCTGAGATCTTGTAAAGAAATCCAAGCAGAAACTCTACAAAAACTCACAAATTCAATGGATGCAAGAATTGTGAAGGTTATATCAAAGAAGGGGTCCTATGTTAACATGTAACTTGGCCTGTTAAGATGTTTTTGATTGAAATAGCTTTTGATTTCAGTAAATATGACCTCCTAATGCTGCAAATTCAACAAAAGACCATTTTCAGTTCTTTACAATCAATAAAATGTTTTGAAACTCTGTTGTGCATAATAATTTGGAAGGATGCATATTGATTTTTTTTTTTTATTTTGGGGAAAAAAATAGTGATCATTGGGAGGTTTGTTCAATAAAATTTGATTTACGCTCTCTAACGGATGATGACATGAAAATTATACTGACTGTCATTTGCATCGACTATTTAGGAAAATCAGAGACAAATCACAGACTGCCCGTAAATCTACTGGAGGAAAAGCCCCCAGAAGCAGCTAGCCACCAAGGCTGCTCAGAAAAGCGCTCCGGCCACCGGCGGACCGTGGCTCTGAGAGAGATCCGTCGCTACCAGAAATCCACAGAGCTGCTCATCCGTAAGCTGCCCTTCCAGCACCTGGTGAGGGAGATCGCTCAGGACTTCAAGACCGACCTGCGCTTCCAGAGGTCCGTCGTCATGGCTCTGCAGGAGGCCAGCGAGGCCTACCTGGTGGGTCTCTTCGAGGACACCAACCTGTGCGCCATCCATGCCAAGAGGGTCACCATCATGCCCAAAGACATCCAGCTGGCCCGCCGCATCCGTGGAGAGAGAGCTTAGACTTTCTGCTGCACATCCACCAACCACAATGCTCCGCACTGTGTGTCTATATATATATATATATATATATAGTAATATGTACATATGTTTACTAGCTGCTCTTGTTTTTTCTTGCCTTCTGATTGTTGCTCTGAGTGTTGCTATCCCTGTGCTGTTACAATCCTGGAATTTTCCCATTGTGGGACTAATAAAGGCTTATCTTAAATATCATTTGCATAATAATTCGGAACGCAGTGAAAATGCTTCATGTAAACACGCCAATCTGAAGATTCTGACCCGATCACACTCCTTCGGATCAAAATTTCCTTCTGATTCAGACGGGTGGGTGATGCCAATTGTTGACCTGATTGGTGTGCATATAAACACTTATTCCGAAGTTTGGGTAGAAAATATGTTTACTGCGCATGTCTGTACGTCCGTCACACGTTGATGTAACATATTTCTGCCTTTACAGCAGTTAGCAGAAGACATGGCGGAAGTAAAACAGAACTGGTCTGTATCATCCTGCTGTCTCCCTCTGTTCGTCATATGCAGAAATATGTACTGCTGGGCTTGTAGCTTCATTACGGAGACCAGCAGAAGCAAAAGTACAGTCTGAATAACACAATACAGGTCCATTTCAAAAAGAGAAAGACACACGAACCGGGTCTGTTTACATCGTAAGATGCTTCTTTTTCTTCTACCATTTCTGGAATGTCAGACAATTTTGACGCATGTAAACGCATGTCATAATCAGATCAACTTTTTCAGGGTCCATGTAAACAGTAAAGTTCTGATGTGAACTGTAATCAGATTGAAGAAATTTTGCACATGTAAACATGGCTAGTGACACTAAAGGGTAGAACCAGGGAGCGCCAAGGCAAAACTGAGAGCATAATAATAATCATAATAAATATACACATAGGGCAGGAACCAAAATTACAGAACATAATTAGACACAAGATAGTGAAAATAAACACAATGATCAAAGTAAGACTGAAGTAGGGAAACACAGAACAGCTGGGATAACAGTCAGGGCCTAAACAAGAGCACCCATGAGGAAATGGCTATGGGTATGGAAACATGAGGAGCTGGGGACAACAGACAAATACACACACAAGACCAGCAACATGACAACAAAGACAAACAGGGAATGAACACAGCGCACCAGGGGAAACTCAGGAGACGCATGATGCAAATAATAACCATAAATAATCACAGGGAGAACAAAAATAAACATAAAGCGTGGCCACGATCCTAAGGTCATGTCCAGATTCAGGACAGGTAAATACGAGAAAAATTAGACAATACAGGCCAAAAACAGGGCAAAACAACTGGGTAAAACACTGTACAGCAACATGGTAAAAACAAAAAATACTGAAAAAGTTAAAACATACTAAAAACGATTTTTAAAAACATGATTTAAAAAGGCAGTAAAAAAACAGGGTAAAACACATGATAAAAGACAGTAAAAAACACGGAAAGACCATAGTAAGGACTAGAAAAACAAGCAGAAACTACAGTGAAAACAGTGCAAAAACTGGGTAAAAATTAATTAACAACAGAAGAAAAAACATGTTAAGAAAACAGAAAAAAACTGAGAAATTAGGGTAAGTACTAGAAAAAAAAACAGGAAAAGAGTGTTAAACTGTAAAAAAAAAAGTCATGGTAAAAAATTGATAAAACTGTGGAAAACAGAGTAAATACTTGGAAAAAATGGAAAATACAGAGCAAAAGAGGGTAAAAACAAATCTGTAATTTACAGGCTGTATGATAAAGTACTACTAAAAATATAAATAAAAAGAAATAGTAATTTGTTGGAAAAAACAAACATTAACAACACTGTAATGCGAAAATCGGCTTTGTAATAATCAGAAAATTGATTCATCTAAAAACACAACTTTATATTAACGTATGTGCGTCATAGTGCAGCCTACAAAAAGTGTACAATATCACCAAAATTAATATAAATAACTGAAATAAACCAACGCCGAATTAAAGAAGAGGCGCCAACTGATTAAATAAAGTTAAAAAGTTTTCTGTGGTTTTTCCCGTTACTCGCCGATAAGTGATCGAACGCTAAATTCACAGTTTCTCTTACGTGATTCGGTTAAAGTTTCCCCCCATCCAGCGAACCAAACAAAACCCGTAGTAGCGCTCACCTGCAGCTCGGCCCGCTCCACCTCCCACTGAGCCCGCTCCACCTCGATCCTGGCCCACTCATGCTGGAGGAAGTGGAGGATCCCGGGGATGCTGTACTGAGCCCGGGCCGCCTCTCCGTCCCCGGGCTGCGTGGGTTTCACGTTCCCCGGGCCGAAGACACCTGGACCCGCCTGCTCATCCATGGCCGGACAGGACCGGTGCTGCTCCGCCGGTGAGACGGTCCGGTGGGGGGGGGGGGGGCGGGGTTGTCAGCGGGGGGTACTCCTCCGCAAAGAAAAGTAGTCCATGAAGGGAACCGGGACCACCGAACCTGAACTGAACCAGCTGTCAGACGGTGGGAGGAGCTTCACGCGACCGGAAACAACAACAACAACAACGGCTTCCGGTAGGACTTTCAAGATAAAACCCCTACTATATTTGATAATGATAATTAATAAAAATAATAAAATAAATAACAATTGTTTATTTTTGTTCTTATGTTAAATATACAACTTCTTAAAATATATGTGTAACTTTATGTTTGATAACTTATTAATTTATGTGTCATTTTTCTCTTATTTTGGGCATTTCTTTTCTGAAAGATTTGTAATTTTTTCTAAAAAAGTTTCCAACATTTTACCTGATAAATTTCTATTTTTTTCTTTATATTTACAACTTTTATTCACGTGATTTTTTTAAAAACTGTTTTAGCATTAAATAAAATTTATTAAAATTTATTACATTCGTTTCCAACATTTTCTCTTTATACATGTCTGATTTTTCTCATAAATTTCAGCTTTTTTCTGTTAAATATCATTTTTTCTTCTAAATTTGCAACTTTTTCTTCCGAATTTATCAAAGTTTTCTCTTAAATTTAAAACTTTTTTACATAAATTTCATTTCCCCCCCACATGTTTACTTCTTTATTGTAAATTTGTGTCATTTTGCTCTTAATTTTGTGACTTCTTTTCTTGTAAATTTGACTTTTGAAAAAAGTGGGGAAAAGTTCCCAGTTTATCAGAAAATTTTTTTTTCCAAATGTAAGAGAAAAATGTCACAAATTTAAAAGAAAAAAGTTGCTAACTATAAGACAAAAATGTCACATATTTACAACTTTCTAATTGCTACTTTGTGACTGACAAATTTACCTTTCTTCCTTATTAAATATTAGTTAATTTATTGCTAATATTATTATCAATGATTGTAAGCTTAATATTGTTTCATTAAATAATAATTATAATAATCAACAACAAGAAAAAATAATAAATAACTAAATAAAAAGTAAACAAAATTTATAAACACCACTGTGGCCAACATTAAACTATTGTATAGTGAAACTATTTTCAGGGTGAAATAATTATATCAAAAGTTATATATATTACTGTAAAATGTTAATGTCATATTTTTTTTTAAATATGTTGAAATATTTCAGTTATTAGTATTACTAACATTTTTGTGTCAGGTCAGGCATTGGCTTGCTTGCTACCGGATAACCATGAAAACCGGTACTACCTGTCTCATGGGTCGGGCCGTCGGTGACTCAACCGGCATCCCCGCCCTTCCGAGGGTGTGGAGGGTGAAACAGGGCATCCTGGCAGAACTAAAAACAATATCTGTCACAGGTCTGTGGTGGACAACTCCCAGTTACACAGGGTGAGACTGGACATCCTGGCAGATAAACACATCTGACGCAAGGTCTGTGGTGGACTGTGCCAGTCGGTGCATTGTGACGTGCACTACGCAAAGAGCAGAGATAAACAAACCTATCATCTGGTCAGTCACTGCAACAGATACTGGAGTCACTTTGTCTTGGCTTGCCGTTGCTACTGATAATACCTTTATCTGCCAAGAATGTGCTGCTAGTCCAGCAAAAGCTAGCAGTACTCAAATACTTTGCAAGCAGTTTCATGAAATGGTCAATCAGAAAGCAACTCATACCGGCTCGGACGTTGCCCGGGCTTACAAGGTCCGCGCTGATCTGTTCACACTCCGACAGGCAGCAAAAAGTAAGCTAGGAGCAGGAAGACAAAAGAAGAGGAAAACAGCAGCCTTGTGTGTAGCAGAATGGAATGTATGCACTCTGTTGGACAGAACAACATCACAGCGCCCAGAAAGACAGACCACGCTTGTGGCCCTGGAAATGAACAGGTACAATGTAGACATAGCTGCACTAAGTGAAACAAGATTGCCTGGATATGACAGCTTGGAAGACCATGGGTACATCTTCTTTTGGAGTGGGAGATCAACTCAAGAAAGGAGAGAAGCAGGAGTGGCCTTTGCAGTTAGAAAGGAGATAGTAGCAATGCTTGATGAGGAACCGGTGCCAATCAACGACAGGATAATGACTATGAGACTCCCACTACAGCGGAAGATGTATGCCACTCTCATCAGTGTATATGCCCCAACAATGACCAACACAGAGGAGGTGAAGGAAGAGTTCTACAGTGATTTACGTGAGACTATCAGGCATGTACCGACTGATGACAGGCTGATACTCATTGGAGATTTTAATGCCAGAGTTGGTTCGGACACCGAGAAATGGAAAGGAGTGCTAGGCAGTAATGGAGCAGGCAAGTGCAATGCTAATGGAGAACTTCTACTTGCACTATGTTCAGAGTACAACCTGGTGATAACCAACACTCTATTTAAGCACAAGGACAAACACAAGAAGACATGGATGCACCCAAGATCCAAGCACTGGCACTTATTAGACTACATCATAGTCAGGCAGAGAGACAGAAGGGATGTATTGGACACCAGAGCAATGAGAGGCACGGACTGTGGCACTGATCATGTTATGCTGAGATCTAGATTAAGGATTTGGAGATGAAAACAGCACTGCAGGATGGGTGCAAAGCCACCACGGAAGCTAAACACTAGTGCACTGAAAGGCCAAAAGAAGCAGGAAGAACTTACACAGGAAATGGATGAAAACTTGAAAGACTGGGACAGCAACAACTCAAAGAATGACATAGAAGAGAAATGGGCAACAATCAGACTGCGAGTGATGTATTAGGCCACCCTGAGAGGAAGCATCAAGATTGGTTTGATGAGCATGATGAACACCTGAAGAAACTACTAGAAGCGAGGAATACAGCTAGGCAGGAAAACCTACAGTGTAACACAAGGTCGAAGAAGAAGAAATACTGAAAGGCTAAGAGTGAGCTACAGAAGTACACCAGAGAGATGAAGTCCAACTGATGGGATTGAAAAAGCGGAGAAACTTCAAACTGCAGCAGACAGGAAGGACATGAAAACATTCTTCACAGGTTTGAGAGAAATCTACGGCCCTAAACCAAGAGGACTGATCCAACTAAAGGCTATGGATGGTGAAATGGTTTTGCAGGAGAAAGACAAGATCCTGGAAAGATGCAGACCACTTTGACCAACTGCTAAACAACCCTGGAGATAAGATAAGATAAGATAAGATAAGATAAGATAAGCCTTTATTAGTCCCACAACGGGGAAATTCCAGGATTGCAACAGCACAGGGATAGCAACACTCAGAGCAACAATCAGAAGGCAAGAAAAAAAACAAGCAAGCAAGAGCAGCTAATATACATATGTACATATTACTATAAAATATATATATACACACACACACACACACAGACACACAGTGCAGAGCATTGTAGCTGGATGGAATAAATATATGAATATATGAACACACAGTGCAGAGCATTGTAGCTAGATGGAATAAATATGTAAATATATAAACACCCACAGTACGGAGCATTGCAGCTAGGTGGAATAAATATGCAAGTATATAAACACACACAGTGCGGAGCAATGTAGCTAGATGGAATAATATGTAGATATATAAAAACACAGTGCGGAGCATTGTAGCTAGATGGAATAAATATATAGATATATAAATATAAACACACCCAGTGCTGAGCATTGTAGCTAGATGGAATAAATATGTAAATATATAAACACACACAGTGCAGAGCATTGTTGCTAGGTGGGATGAAACAGCATAACCGTCTATTTAGTTATCCTACATGGTATGATTATGTGCCCATACATATTCTCACCCTCCATAGCGACCGGTATGTTCCTAGTTGTATGCCGGAGAGGACCATTGTGTAAGTCTATTGCATCTTTTGCATTCAAAAAAAAACTATTAGTTTGTTACGTCTTTTTGCTATCTCTGCGAGCAACCCTGCTTAGGTTGTACAGTCTGACAGCCGTTGGTAGGAAGGACCTACGAAACCTCTCGGTTGTGCACCTGGGATGATGTAGTCTGCTGCTAAATGAGCTCCTCAGTGCATCCAGTATGTCCTGCATAGGGTGGAACTCGGACTCCAGCAGAGATGACAGTTTAGCCACCGTCCTTCTCTCTCCTATCTCCTCCATCGGATCAAGGCGCTGCCCCAGGACAGAGCTAGCTTTCTTGATCAGTTTGTTCAGTCTCTTCCTATCGGCTGCAGTAATGCCACTGCCCCAGCAGACCACTCCAAAAGTGATGGCTGATGCCACCACCGTGTCATAGAATGACTTCAGCAGCGCCCCTTGTACACCAAAAGACCTGAGTCTCCTCAGCAGGAACAGCCTGCGCTGTCCCTTCTTGTAGAGTGCGTCAGTATTGTGTGACCAGTCTAGTTTATTGTTCAGATGAATACCCAGGTACTTGTAGGATGTCACCATCTCGATGTCTGTTCCCTGTATATTTACTGGTGCTGTGAGGGGCTGCCCATGCCTGCGGCAGTCCACCACCAGCTCCTTAGTTTTCCTCGCGTTGATCTGGAGGCAGTTCCGATGGCACCAGTCCACAAAGTCCTGGATAAGCCTTTAGCCTCTTCAGATCTCACTGAAGAGGCTAAAGAAGCTCTAGTGCAGCGACCAGCTGTATCAAGTCTGGATGAAGCACCAAATTTTGATGAACTAATGGCAGCTATCAGGACAACACAGGATGGTAAAGCTCCAGGAAGGGATGGAATTCCAGCAGAAGTGTGGAAATTTGGTGGTGTTCAGCTGACCAACTGCCTGCACAAGCTCATCCAAGAGAAATGGGATGCCCAGAAAGTACCTCAAGACTGGAAGGATGCAAGTATTGTGCCTTTGTTCAAGAAAGGTGACAGGAAGGATTGTGGAAATTACCGAGGTATATCACTGCTAGCCACTGTTGGTAAGATTCTCTCACGTGTACTACTTAACAGACTCAGTGAACACATCTCACAGAAGGTACTACCGGAAACCCAGTGCGGCTTTAGAAGTGGAAGAAGCACAATGAACATAATTTTCTGCTTGAAACAGGTTCAAGAAAAGTGTATTGAACAGAACATGCCGCTTTATGTAGTCTTCATAGACTTCAGTAAAGCCTTCGATAATGTTTCGCGACAAGGACTTTGGCAGGTACTCAAGAAATATGGTTGTACAGAGAAGTTTGTCAGCCTGATCGAGGCACTCCATACAGGTATGCAAGCAGACGTGGCAATGAAAGGTTCAGTATCTAAAGACTTTTCAGCAAGCAATGGGGTGAAACAAGGGTGTGTGCTGGCACCTACACTCTTCTCGCTATATCTGGCAACCATGCTTGAGGTGGCCTTCAAAGACACTTCAGAAGGAGTATACATTCAAACAAGGAAAGAAGCAGACTTGTTCAATGTGGCACAGTTTAAAGCCAAGAGTAAGACATCGATAAAGGTAGTAAGAGAAATGCCCTTTGCCGACGACAGTGCTCTAGTTGCACACAGCGTGGAAGATATGCAATCTTTAGTGGAGAAATTTGCAAGAGCAGCTAGCCAATTCAGCCTCCAAATCAACATCAAGAAGACAGAGTGCCTTTATCAACCACCAAAGTTCCAATTATCAACATCACTACCAGAAGAGATCAGCATTGGTACAGAGCCACTAGTCAAGTGCAAGACTTTCAAGTACCTAGGGAGCACTGTTTCAGAGAATGCTAGGCTGGAGGATGAACTATCTTTGAGAATGGGAAGAGCGAGCGCTGTGTTTGGAAACTTGAGGGAGAGGCTGTGGAACAATCAACATGTGTCTATCCGTGTGAAATGCAAAGTGTACAGAGCGACAGTACTGGCTACTCTATTGTATGATGCTGAAACAGACTGTCTACAGAGTGCAGGTGAAGAAATTCCACGTGTACGTGATGAGACACCTTCGAGCCATAATGAACATCTCATGGAAAGACAAGATAACCAACATAGAAGTGTTGTAACGAGCTGGTCTACCATCAATGGAGGACATGCTAATACAGATGAACCTGAGATGGCTCGGACATGTTGAGAGGATGGACCACCAGCGTCTCCCTCGGCAGTTACTCTACTCACAGTTATGCGAAGGCAAACGCAATCAG
The DNA here is from genome assembly GCA_020510985.1 of Pholidichthys leucotaenia. Taxonomy (NCBI): domain Eukaryota; kingdom Metazoa; phylum Chordata; class Actinopteri; order Cichliformes; family Pholidichthyidae; genus Pholidichthys; species Pholidichthys leucotaenia. The sequence goes on from CM035848.1 coordinate 32,253,088, forward strand.
GGTAGACCAAGGCTCAGATTAAAGACACTGTAAAAAGAAACTTGAAGAAGTTGGACATAGACAGGAGTTCCTGGCAGTGGAAGGCTAAAGACAGAGCTGTGTGGAGGAATCTGATCAGACCTAAATGAAACAGTCATTGTCACCCACGACAGACTGCTTTGATGATGATGATGATGAGTACTACTAAGTACCACCTTTCAAAGAGCTTTTATTTGAAGGCAAGTGTACAGAAAAATTGATGCAGTTTAAGTCACTTTTGACTGACGTGGCCTCCCTTAAGTCCTGCCCACCAGCTGTTATGGTCTGGAGTGATTGTCTGTCTCAGGTGATTGGCAGAATGGCATAATCACTTCGCGTTGACTCTTGTGAATTTAATAAAAAAAATAGAAAAGCATTCAGCATGCATACCTCCACCAAGGCTCCTCCCTTCCCTCTCTTTGTCTGTCCATCAGTCCGTACCTCCCTGCCTCCATCCCACCATACATTGCAAGATAGGGCCTTGGTAGAGGTATGTGCTCATAGATCAGCTCCAAAATCTAATGGTTCTGTAACCCAACAGCTACCTCTGGTGAAAATCTCATCCAAATCCATCCATTAGTTTTTGAGTAATCCTGCTGCACATATAAAAACAAGGGCCTTGGTGGAGGTATACACTCTCAGATCATCGCTAAAATCTAGTGGTGTGGAGATGTGAGAATGATGAGGCAGAGTTCTCTCTCAAGTCAGCTTTATTCACATCACCATCATCTCAAAGCAGAAAAAGAGATCCACACAGTAAACTCTCGTCCTTAAATATCTGGACTCTTACAGTTCACAGGTCACATGTATCACAGACCACCTTGCATTATAAAGACAGTCACAATGCATCCTCTCTCCATGATATCACTTCCACTGTCTACAATGCATCCCTTCTTTAATCCTATAATTAACCCCCCCACAGTCTCAAGCCTTGCATACCAAAGCTAAGATTCTTGCAGCTTCCTGTAATCACCAAGGAAGCTGCTCTGCCTTTGTTCTGACCTAAAATGTGAGTCACAAAACAGGTCCAGTATGTATGTCCACCACAGTGGGTTCATATATAGGCCAAGGGCCACCTTTGGTGAGAATTTCATCCAAATCTGTCCAGCAGTTTTAATGTAATCCTGCTAAGAGAGAAACAAACCAATCATCATGGGTGGAAACATGACCTCCTTGGTGGAGGTAAAAGTAAATGAATGTCTGATCTTAGAATTCTGCGTCAGATTTTAATCCAATAAAACAAAATTTTTATTAAAAATCGTTCCAGACATAAAAACGGCACCAAATATGGATTCCATATTTTATGATTATTTTTAACCATTTTTTTTTAAATTACTGCATAATTTGGTCACGGCTAAAACCCAGAACACTAAACTGGGGAACACAGAACTTGACGGACCGTGACAGAACATGATGTGCCATGAAGTCAACCGACAGAACATGACAGAATGAGACATGATGTGGTATACTCTTTTTTCTTGTAAATTTGTAACTTTTTCTTCATAAATTTTCATTTTTTATCTCCGCCAAGGAGGTAATGTATCGGGGTGGTTTGGCTGTCTGTTAGCAGGATTACGCAACAACTGCTGGATGGATTTGGATGAAATTTTCTCCAGAGGTGGTTCTCGGGCTACAGAGGAACCCATAACATTTTGGTGATGATCTGAGAACGCATACCTCCGCCAGGGCTCTTATCTTCTCACAGTGTGTTAGCAAGAATCCCCCAAAACAAGTGGGTAGACTTCGACGCAGTTTTCCCCAGAAGTGGCTTGTGGCCTACGCACGAACCCATGACATTTTGGAGGTGATCCATGAGGGATGGAAGGAGCCTTGGCAGAGGTATGCACTCTCTGAGTGCTTTTCTAGTTTTCCATAAATGTGTTGTTTTTTGTCATAAATTTATTTCTTGTAAATTTGTAACTTTTGTCATAAATTTTCATGTTTTATTAAATAGGTTTCTGAATTTTTGTGGTAAATTTTATTTTTGTAAATTTGTATTTTTTTCCTCATAAATTTTCTTTTTTTTTCAAATTAGTTATTTTTTGTTGTAAATTTATTTCTTGTAAATTTGCAGTGTTCACCTTGATGCTGGCTAAATTTTTATTCTGTGTAGTGGTTTAATTTGTTTTTATTGTATCTGGAAACATCCCCGGGGTCATCCCCCCCCTCTCCTCCCCCCAGACCGGCCCTGCTCCCCTCACGTGATTAACTGCCAGCTGACTGGCCCAGTCAGCGGACCACGCGCTAATTAGCTGATGCGCCACAGTTGCAGATCTGTGTGCGAATATTTAACCGGCACCGGGCCGGGAGAATCGGCAGACCCGGTCATGGCTCCGTTAGAGCAAGAGCAGCTGCAGTCCCGGAACAAACCGTTCAAACAGCGGAAGAGTTTAGGTAAAACTGCAGAAACGCCGTCCATGGTTTGATGGGCTTAATTAATGAGTTTTCCTGTTTTAATTACTTGTGTCTGCAGCTGTGAGGAAACAGGAGGTGGCGGGAATCCGGTCCAAATTCCCCAACAAAGTTCCGGTAAGTCTGAAATAATAATAATAATAATTATGATGATGATGGTGAGGCCACCAGTGATGCGGTTGAAGGTGCAGGTTTGTTTCTGCAGGTGATCATCGAGCGCTATGATCGGGAGAAGCTGCTTCCTGCTCTGGATAAAACCAAGTTCCTGGTTCCGCAGGAGCTCACCATGACCCAGCTGGTCACCATCATCAGGTACGGAGAAGTTCTCCGCTCTCCCTCTGAAGTTAACAGTTTTGTCAACTCATTTTCTTTGACTGTTGATGCACAATTTATCTTGTCAAGTTTAATTTCCCCGTAAATCTGAGGCCTCGTGTTAAATTAATATGCACTCGTGGCCTTTTATCTAAATTGGCAGCTTGCTAATTTTCAATTTCACATGCATTTATTTTTCCCTTTGAATTTTATATAAACTTGCAGTTTTTGTCTTTTTCAGACCCCTGACTAGTCTGTAACTTTAAAATTATTTTTCAGAATTTCTTGTAAATTTTAGGAAGTCTTCCTATGAATTCATAGTGTTATGTGCAGTTTTTTTTTAAATTTACAAATTCATTTATGGACTTTAAATTTGAAAGTTTTTCACGTAAATTTGGCATATATAAATTTGACATATATAAATTTGACATTCTTGCAAATTTTTAGGACTTTTTTTTTTTTTTGCTGTTTCATTGACCCTTTTTTTTTATTCCAACTTTTTTCCAACCACCAAATTTGCAGCCTCAGTTTTTGACCCTTTCCCTCTTGAATTTTTTAATAAATGCCTTTTTTTGAGTTCTTCTAACTTGACTTTTTTTTTATTAACATTGTTTTATACTTTAGATATAAACTTATTCATAAATTTATGGCATTTTCTTAAACTTGCAAATTTTTTCAAATTTCTCATGAATTTTCAGCTTTTCTTGTAAATTTTTATCTTGTAAAGGAATTTATATTTTGGTTTAATTTTTTGTTTACAGCTTGTAAATTGGGACTTTCTGTTTAAAACTTCAGATTTGCAACTTTTATTTTTCCTCTTAATTTTGCAGATTCTTGTAAATTTAAGGATTTTTTTTCTTAATTTGCAATTTTCATGTGAACTTGTTATATTTACAAATTCATGAAAACTTTTTGGCATTTGGGTTGATACTTTCATGTAAAACACTTATTATAATTTTGACTTTTATAAACCAGGAATTTTTCCATGTAAACATGCAGCTTTTCTTGAAGACTTGATCTATTTGTAAAAATTTATGAATTTTTCCCATATTTCCAAGTTTTCTTCAATGTGCAGCTTTTCACATCTCATTTTTCCTCATAAGCAATGTCATATGGGAAAAAATTTAACCTAAAATTGCCCTTATACATGTGCCACTGTTTGGGGGGGGGGGGGGAAATCTCATTTGCAGTCTAAAGTAATTTTTTCCTAAACATGAAACTTAAACAACTTTTTATTCATTAATTGTGTGAAATGAGTTTAATATATTTTTACATTCTAATATAAAGTAAAGTCACTGGACAGACGGGAGTCATTTGTCATTAATTTGCAACTTTTTTTTTTAAATAAACTTGCAACTTTTTTTCATCAGATTTGCAGCTTTTCTTGACTTTTCCCCCCAGTAAATGTACTTTTCTACTTAATGTGTAGTTTTTCCATGTGAAATATTCCTGAATTTGCAGCTTCTCTTATAAATTTGTAACTTCTGTATTTAAAAAACAAAACATGAAATCAATTAAATCAGTTAAGTTAAAGTTGTTTAATGCAGAAATGTTTGTCTTTTATTGCTCAACAGCAGCTGTTTAGTCAGTTTTAGACTGAAAGTTAAACAGGTTAAAGTCCAGATTGGTTTCGTCGATGACACTCTGCGTCCATGTGGTTCAGATTTAAACATCAGTCTGCTTAAATCAGCTGCTGACTGAATTGACAGATCTCTGATCTTCATGAATTGCCCTTGGAGCCTTTTTTTTTTTTTTTTTTTTTTAAAAAGGTAAAGCTGACCTGTTGTAAATGTTGGAGGTTTTTCCTCAAAGGAGTTTTCTGTAAATGTGATTCATGTAAATCTGACTTAATGCAAATTTGACACTTTTATTGTACATTCAAGCTTTTCTTGAGTGAGTTTTTTAAGTTTGTCAAGTTTAAACTATTTGTACTCAAATCTGAAGCTTTTTTCTCCTAAATTGGATATAGATTCTTAAATTTACCCCCCCCCCCAAATTCTGGTGAATAATTTGATCTAGAACAAACATGGATCCAATGGGAGTCTAGATTTGATGTGAAAATATGACCTCATTTTGATGTCAACATTGGCCAGAAGTACCAAGTTTACTTTGGGAATAATAGCGGTCGTTTGAACAGTTTAAGTTTACAGTTGTTGGCAATACTGTAAACTTGCTGACCTGGTACCAGGTCTGAGTGTAATCATTCAGTCTTTTGCTGCCATCTGGTGGGCTAACAGTGGTGCTGCAAGTAAAACCTCAACGTGACCTTGATCTACAGCTCGTGAGCTTTCCAAAGATGTGTACCTCATTTACATTTTTATTCATATTTAGATTGTCTATAAAATGCATGTCCACCTGGTCATTTTATCACTAAAACTTTCATAGAATCTTTATGCCTACTGACAGTTCTGTATAATTTGGTCGAGTCAGAAGTTGCCTAATTGAGTCGGTGGCATCACTGCACATGGTTGGTGTTCTAATGTTAGAAACCATGAAATTTAAAAGAATTGTGTGGAGATTATACAAAACTTAAATCTGCTCTTCATCATAATTTACTGAGCCATGATAAAATATACAAAGAAAATTATGCCAAGTTCCAATTGGAAGCCGTTACTGTCACCTGAGTATCCCGTCATGTCGTCTACTTCAGACCAGTTGTGCGTTTCACTGGACTGGCATGAACATTCCAGCTAAAGCAGGCTTCCCTGAATATCGCTCTCATCAATCATCTTCAGTCTGACTGCTTCTCATTAGCTCACTTTCTTATGTTAAATGCATTTTGCCTTCAGCTGACTTCTTGCATTTCACACACACAGACTTGTACCCCCCCCCCCCCATTTGTATTGTACACTGTTTTTAAGGCATACTGCTTTAAGGTTTCTGATGTCAGTTTCTCTTCTACATGATTTCAGTTGTAGCTCCAAGTTCTGGATGCAGTTGAAAGGGAACACTGAACATGTTTGAAGAATTGACTTCAAATATGTGAAAACATGGTGTACTGCAGTACATTATGAAGTTTAATAGAAATGGACAGTATTTGAACCACTGTTGCAGATTAAGTATCCTGATAGGACAATGCCATCATGGTTGCCAGTCCTCTGCAGCTCTCCTGTCTCCTCCCTTAAATACCTAAAATAGTTTGATCCTAACTGGAATGTTCCCTCAGCAGAATTTAAGTCTGCCATAGTCTCCTTGGCAGTGATCAGCTGAGTCAGCATCATGTGAGCAGGGAGACCCTTGTTAAGTCCAGTCTTCTTCCCTCCTTGTTGGGGCTGTCTCTAGTTGCAGAAATGTTGAGCATGAGCTCATAACTTGAAGGGCCTTGTAGCATGTCCTGGTCCTCTAACGGTGGTCTGTCTTCACTCCTGGTATATCTTGTTCTTCAGGCTCCGGTTGGGCCTCCTGGTTTGTCTCTTGTCCATCCTACCACCTCCTTAACATCAGTCTTGTCCTCTGTCCCTCATGGTCAACCCTGTCTGCTGTTCCAGGAACCGCATGGCTCTGCTCCCCAGCCAGGCTTTCTACCTGCTCGTAAACAACGGTGGCATGGCCAGCATGTCCCTGACGCTGTTGCAGATCTACAAGGACTACAAGGATGAGGACGGCTTCCTCTACATGACCTACGCTTCGCAGGAGATGTTTGGACTCTGAAGGTTCCTCCACCCTCTGCTTTTATTCAGATCTGCTGTGAATTTAAAAAAAAAAAAATTGTATTTATTGGAATAGTTGTTTGAGATTTTAAATGCTGACTCAATAAATGGTGTAATTAAATTAAACTGTTCTGGGTGGATTTGAAGATTCATATCAGTTACTCCAGGTTTCTCTTGAGTTTGTGGGTGTTTTTTAAGCTCATCCACTGCTCCTCATAGGTCAGAGGTTGGACACCTGTACCATGCAGCCACTTGGAGTGATTATTTAAAAAAAAAAAAAAAAAAACTGCATGGAGCCACAAGTGTCAAAGTTGACACATAAAATTAAAGCTGATTTACACTCTGGCCTGACAACGTCAAAGGTTTTTCTTTAAGTTTGCAACTTTTTTGATTGTAAATTGCCATTTTAAAACAAAATTTCAGCTTTATGTAGGGGAAAAACTGACCTTTTTGCAAGTGTTGGATATATCCTGAAAACTATTACACCCCCCCCTCCCCCAGGTTACTATACAGTGATGTGAAAGTGTTTGCCCCTTACTGATTTCTTCTTTTTTTTTTTTTTCCCTGTTTGTCACACTTAAGTGTTTCAGATCAAGTTTAAATATTAGACAAAGATGACACGATGCAGTTTCTAAATTGAGGTGTTTATGGGGGGGAAAAAATGTAAACCTACATGGCACTGTGTGGAAAAAGTGAGTGGCCCCTAAACCTAATAACTGGTTGGGCCACTCTTGGCGGCAACAACTGCAATCAAGTGTTTAACTGGGAATGAGTCTTTTACAGCTCTGTGGAGGAATTTTGGTCCACTCATCTTTGCAGTATTGTTGTAATTCAGCCACATTGGAGGGTTTTTGAGCATGAACCGCCTTCTTAAGGTCATGCCACAGCATCTCAATCAGATTCAGGTCTTTGACTAGGCCACTCCAAAGTCTTTGTTTTTAAGCCATTCAGAAGTGGACTTTCTGGTGTTTTGGATCATTGTCCTGCTGCAGAACCCCAAGTGTGCATCAGCTTGAGGTCACGAACAGATGGCCGGACATTCTCCTTCAGGATTTTTTTTTTTTTTTTTTGGTAGACAGAATTCATGGCTCCATTTACCACAGCAAGTCTTCTAGGTCCTGAAGTGGCAAAACGGCCCCAGACAATTGCACTACCACCACCATATTTTACTGTTATGTTCCTTTTTTGAAATGCGGTTACTTTTACACCGGCTGTAATGGGACACACACCTTCCAAAATTCAGCTTTCCCAAAAGTCTTGAATCATTTTCTGGCAAAACTGAGATGAGCCTTTTTGCTCAGCAGTGGTTGAGAAGCAGCTGACAGCCATTCAATCAATACAGCAGAACAAAATTAAGTTTCTATCTACATTGTTAATCACATCTAGAATCAAAAGGGCCACTACCATATGAAGTACCACAACTTTTTCCTTCCCCCATTCTGAGCACTAAGCTAGAAAGCACCATTTTTATGGTATGACCTGGATGGGGCTTGAACCCACGATCTCCCGGCTGTGGGGCAGATGTTCTATCAACTAGGCCACCACTCTGGTAAAACCATTTGTGGAGGATGCGGGTTAAACCAGTTAATGTTTTAACAGGGGTGGGGACGATCACTTTTTCACACAGGGCCATGTAGGTTTGGATTTTTTTTCCCCCTTAAACACCATTTTAAAAACTGCATTTTGTTATCTTTGTCTAATATTTAAATTTGTTTGATCTGAAACATTAAAGTGTGACAAACTCATAAAATGAGAAATCAGGAAGGGGGGTAAACACTTTTTCACACCACTGTATGTTTGTGTTGTCTTTTTTTAAATGTCAGTTTTCAAGTGAAACAGGAATTCTTATGACTCCTGGACAGGCTGTCACTCATCAGACTGGGCTGCTGTCTGGCCATGATTATTTAACTGAGCGTTGGTGAGCAGACGCTCACAGCCCACATCAGGGGGCCCTAATGACAACTCTGATCAACATAAAATGGGCTGGAGAACAAATTAGTAAATTGTAAAATTGTGATTTTATTTTCCTTATAAATTTGCAACTTTTTTTCTTGCAGATTTGACTTTTGGGCACAATTATACCCTTTCTCCCTCGATTTCTAGTCATTTCTCCCCCCCCCCCCCCCATTTCAAAGTTGTAACTTTTCATAAATTTTCAACTTTTCCCATAGATTTTACTTTGCAAAACTGCAACTTCTCAAATTTGTAACTGTATTCTTGTAAATTTGTACCTCCAGGCTAATTTTGTGAAATACCCCCCCCCCCCCCCCCCAAAAAAAAAACAAAAAAACCCCAAAACATTTTTGAAAAATAATAAATTGCCTACTGGGTATAAAACCACAAAATTATATCCCTGTGGAACAATTTAAACAAAAAGCTGTTGCAGTGTGCATAATTTTTTTTTTTTTTTTTTTTCCCAAAGACTAATTGGAACTTTGTGGGGACACTAGACACAGCGGGTGGACATTCTTCTCACACCCAGAAGCAGGAAGAGGGGCAGAACAATGGACTTATGTATACGTCCCCAGACAACAGGGAGGACATCTGGGCGCCAGCTGGTCAGGCTAATATGTATTGACTGATATGTATATCACTATGCTAATGTGCCATGCATTCTCTGTCTATATAAAAGAGCTTGTTATACATGCCTCAGCAACACAGAAACTCTCCTACCAGACACACGGCCCCAACGGGCAATGCTGGGGTCCACAGGCTGTATTTGTTAGAGGGTCAATAAAGAACCTGTGTCGACCTACGCTCGTGCCTCGCCTCCACATCCTTTCCTTACACCCTCTACATTGGTGACCTGACGTGAAATGGACTCTCTCTCCCTTTCGCCATGCTGTGGATTCCTTTTTCTCCACATTGGTGACCTGACAGAGATGAACTGCATCTCCCTTATGCCACACACAACATGGTGACCTGACGTGGGATGACCGTCTGCTCCCTTTCACTGCGCTGTGGATTCCAGAGACCGGGGATCGCCTACATCCTTCGCATCCACACTGGAGCGCGCGCACCTTATCCTCTCTCCACGATAGCGACCTCCAGGGCCGGACGGAGAGTGCAGCACTGGGACCAAGACGCACAAGGATCAGCGACACGAGCAACGCACAGAAACAGCCTGAACGGGGAAGATCATCGGCGCCATCTGCGTTGATTTCCATCAAGCTCCCCGACCCTGACTCATCTCCCGACAGCGGACTTTCTGCGCAGAAGCCCTGCGCACACACCGCAGGATTACAAGGACAGCGCAACTTCCAACTATGTGGTCACTGCGCTAGGTACGTGCCACACACCAGGGATAAACCAGACCCACAGACTTATATATCATCCTCCACCACAGGTTGGCAGGAGGCAGTCGTCCCGAACTCATGGCCACCAACGGATCCACCATCAGGACGTTCGGTCAACGGACACTGACGATATGCTTGCATGGGCGCAATTTCCAGTGGGACTTTGTGGTAGCTGCATGTTCTGCCCCCATTTTAGGCACAGATTTTTTTTTATGTGCTTATGGGTTATTAGTCAGGGTGGCGGGGTGGTTAGCACTGCAGCAGCACAGCAACTCACCCTTGGCCGGGGGATCCTGGGTTCGATCCCAGCCACCAACCAATAGTGATCTGTGTGGAGTTTGCATGTTCTCCCCGTGTCTGCGTGGGTTTACTCCGGCATTTCTCTGGTGTCCTCCCACATGCCAAAAATATGCAAGTTAGGTTAATTGGCATCAAACTGGGGAGTCTAAATTGTCCTTAGGTATGACTGTGAGAGTGAATGGTTGTCTGTCTTTCTGTGTTGGCCCTGCGATGGACTAGCGATCTGTCCAGGGTGTACCCTGCCTCTCGCCCAAAGATGCTGGGATAGGCTCCAGCCCCCCCCCCCCCCGCAACCCCAGGAGCTGAGTCAACAACACTAGCTAACGTTATAGCTCCAGGGGGTAAGTGCCAGCATTTACTTGCACAGTTCCCAGCACTCACGATCCCGACTTTTTTGGCTATGGTAACAAAACACAGGGTCGAACATTTCATAACTACAAAAGACCCGCCGGTGTTCGCGCGACTTCGGCACCTGGATGCGGCTAAACTGGCCAGCCCATGCGAGGAGTTTGCCATCTTAGAGCAGTTGGGCATCGTCAGGCGTTCCAACAGCCCGTAGGCATCCCCACTACACATGGTGCCTAAGGCCAATGGATCGTGGCAACCATGCAGCAATTTTCGGCGCTTGAACAATGCCACGGAACATGATCAGTATCCCATCCCGCACATCCAGGATTTTACCGTGCACCTGGCCGGGATGCGTGGCTTTTGGAAAGTGGATCTGGTCCGCGGTTACCACCAGGTACCGTTGTGCGTGGAAGATGTTCCTAAAACAGCAGTAATAACTCCTTTCGGCCTTTGTGAGTTTTTACACATGCCGTTCAGATTAAATGGTGCAGCGCATACCTTCGAGAGAATGGACGCAGTGCTCCGTGACTTGTCCTTCGTTTTTGTCTACTTAGACAACATTCTGGTGGCTAATGTGTCCGAGGAGGAGCACATCGCCCATTTCAAGATGGTTTTCCAGAGGTTGGAAGCGCACGGGCTTATAGTGAACCTGGTGAAGTGACAGTTCATTGTGCCAGTGATCGATTTTTTTTGGACCACTGCATTTTGCTGGAGGGCGCGGTTCCGCTACCGGATGAGATGCGTGCCATGTCAGACTTTCCATGTCCACAGACCGTGAGGGCCCTACAGGAGTTTTTGGGAATCATCAATTTTTATAACCATTTCCTCTCCCGGTAAGCCCAGCTGATGCAGCCGTTGTATACTGCGCTTAAGAAAAAGAAGCCTACCGAAAACATTGACTGGAGTCCCGAGAGAGTCCAGGCTTTCAAAGATGCCAAAACAGCACTTGCGGATGCCGCTTTGCTAGCCCACCCTGACCCGTCGGCACGGATAGCGCTCATCACAGATGCGTCTGACATTGCCATAGGGGCAGTGGTGGAGCAGTACGTCTCCGGTTCATGGCAGCCACTTGCATTTTTCAGTCGAACTTTGCGCAACAACGAACGCAAATACAACACATTCGACAGAGAATTGTTGGCTTGCCACCTGGCGCCCTGCCATTTCCAGTTTTGGCAGGAGGGGTGCGAGTTCACTGCGTTCACTGACCATAAGCCACTGACATACACGATGTCCAAGGTCTTGGAACCGTGGTTGGCCCGGCAGCAACGGCATTTGGCCGCAATCTCGGAGTTTATGACTGACATTCAACACGTTGCCGGTAAACTCAGTGTCGTGGCTGATTGCCTGTCACGCGTGCTAGTCTTCTCGGTCTACATGGGAATAGATTTCCCTGCCATGGGCGCAGAGCAAGCCGGGGATGCGGACATTTGTGCACTCCAGTATGCGCTTACTGGGTTAAAGCTGGAGAGCAGGGTGGTGCGAGAAGGGTGCCCTCCCTTGCTGTGTGACGTCTTCACCGGTCGCCCATGTCCGGTGGTTCTGAGCTCTTGGTGCTGCTGCATTTTTGAGTTAGTCCACTCCCTTTCACATCCAGGTGTGCGTGCTTTGGTTAAACTGGTGTTGGTGAAATTTGTCTGGCCGCGCTTGCGCAAGGCCGTGAAAGAGTGGGCTGCAGCGTGCATCACATGCCAGCGGGCCAAAGTGCACAAGCACACCAGAGCCCCCTTCGAGCCATTCCAAATCCTGGCTAGGAGGTTCGACCATGTCCACGTGGATTTGGTGGGACCCCTCCCACCGTCGCAAGGTTTCACGCACCTTTTGACAATCGTAGACCGCACCACGCGCTGGCCTGAAGTGGTCCCACTGGCTTTCACCACGTCCACGGAAGTGGCTCATGCTTTTTTGTTGGCTTGGGTTGCACGGTTCAGATCCCCGTCGGACATCACTTCCAACAGGGGTCCACAATTCGTTTTGAAACTCTGGTCTGTGATGGCCCAGAGCCTGGGGGTCAAAATTCACCGCACTACTGCGTACAACCCCCAGGCTAACGGGCTATGCGAGTGTTTTCACAGGTCGCTTAAGGCAGCACTCAGAGCTTCGCTCACGGATGCAAATTGGGTCGACAGACTGCCCTGGGTTCTGTTAGGGTTGCACTCTGTGCCTAAGGAGGATCTGACAGCCTCCCTGGAAGAACTTGTTTTTTCTCAGCCACTGTGGATCCCTGGGAGTTTTTACCGGAAAACCCTGTGCCCGGGGCCAATCCGCCCGTGCAATTTTTGCACAGTACGGAGGCTATTAATGTGCTGGGCCTGGCCCACCATTGTTTTTCCCGCACCTTTGTCGCAGAAAGCTTACAGAACGCCAGTTTTGTTTTTGTCAGGCACGATGCGCACCAGACTCTGCTGCGCCCACCGTGCGATAGACCACTCAGGGTGCTGGAACCTGGGGCAAAGCATTTTGTGTTAGACTGGGGGGGACCATCTGCATTGACAGGCTGAAGCTGGCTTTTGTGTTGGCAGACGAGCAGGTGGTGTTGGCCCAAGCTCCCTAGCATGGATACCCAAGTTGGTGTTCCCTCAGTAGAGACCTGCGCTTGTGAAGCTAACATGTTTTTCCTCCACAGACTGACGTGCCCTCCTGTACACCTCGCCAGCAGGGTGTTTCGACCGGATCAGCGACCCCCCCCCCCCCCCGCCCCGCTACAGCTGCTATGGGTGCTGGCTCCAGCCCAAAGGACGGGGGGGTTAGTGCCCTTTCTGGGTGTTCGGGGGGGGGGGCACTGTGTGGGGAATTCTCCACTCAGAGTCGGGAGCCGGGTGGGGGGAGAGGGAACAATGGACTGAAGGAGGAAGTGGTACTGGGGGGTCTCGGATGGAACAGGACGATTTGCCCCCCAAGGAGTTCAGGAGGTGCACTGAAGGAAGAGCGGGTGTGAGAAGTGGCTGTGGTGTTATGTGATGTTAATGCGCTACGCATGTCTTTGTTCCACTGATTGCATTGTGTTGGGCTTCCTGGATCTTATGGCATGGAATTAAAGGTTATAAAAAGGTGCTCAGAGACACAGGCAGAGTTTTACTGTACTTGATGTTGGAGGAGGAATAAAGTTCATGTGTCGTGCAGCTCGTTGCCTCGTCTACTTCCTTCCTCCACAATCTGATGAATCTGGATTCTCCAACCTTCCTCATTATTCATTCAGAAAACCAAAATGAATTTCCAGACCATGTGACAGGAAGTTGTAATTTGAGTATCATGTCAGTATAAAAGCCTCTGCCTTTTAAACAAATGTGGAAAGTTTAAACTTTATCCACCAGATCTGCAGCATGCTAAATATTGACAGAACAGGCAATGTAATTATTTAGTGTATGCTATATACAGACGTGGACAAAATTGTTGGTACCCCTCTGTTAATGAAAGAAAAACCCACAATGGTCACAGAAATAACTTGAATCTGACAAAAGTGGTAATAAATAAAAATTCTCTGAAAATTAACCAATGAAAATCAGACAATGCTTTTGAATTGTTGTTCAACAGAATTATTTTAAAAAACAAACTCATGAAACAGTCCTGGACAAAAATGATGGTACCCCTAGAAAAGATTGAAAATAATGTGACCATAGGGACATGTTCAACCAAGATGTGTCCTCTAATTAACATCACAGGTGTCTACAAACTTGTAATCAGTCAGTCGGCCTATTTAAAGGGTGATGCTGTTTGTTGACATGGTGTGTACCACACTAAACATGGACCAGAGGAAGCAAAGGAGAGAGTTGTCTCAGGATATTAGAAAGAAAATTAAAGACAAGCGTGTTAAAGGTAAAGGTGCAGCAGCATGAAATAAATTAAAGCGTTGTTGAAGATTTTAAGTAGAGTTTATCATACCGCCGTCACGGGCTCCGCTCCCGGCGCCGTGCATGCGCGCCGAGAACGAGCCCAAACGGCTCTCAGAGGAGAGGGACACAGTCTGTGTCCAGCAGCAGCAGTTGCAGAAGTGGGAATGAGAGGGTGTGTTACAGAACCTGTGCAGTATTTATACGAAACTCAAACAATACATCAAAGCAGATTCACAGCAGTTGGTCTGATCAAAGGGACTGCAGAACAGGCATGAGACATTTGCATTTGTAAGACCTACATAACAATAGGCAGATGCAGCCTCTGCTCCGGCTTGCAGGACAAAGAGGTTTCAAGGCACATCTACATATTGAACTGTCTCTAGGTCACAGTAAGGACAGGACGCATGAACACTATACATGAATGGCACATTACATCACAATACATGCATGGCACATTGCATCACAATACATGCGTGGCACATTGCATCACAATACATGAATGGCACATTACATCTCAGTATTGCAGCGGAAAAAACCAAGGAGTGCGAGCTGACTGTCTCTGTGTTCTGTCTCTGTATTGTGGGGGTTGAATTCAACCCGCTACACTGCTCCCCCCAGAGGGCACGGTAGGGGACCGTGACCTCGATGTTGCAGTTTGGGCAGCGAGCAGGGAAAAGCTCTGTGCAGGAGGAGGAGGGGGAGGGGGGGTAGTACATGCTGACCGGGCGCGGGAAAATCGTTCGAGTCGCGCCAAAAGTGTTTGCTGCTCCGCGATGTCCCGTCTGAACATGCGGAGATCAGAAGAAGAAAAAAATTTGTCTGACTCCTCCCGTGGCCATGAAGAAAAGCAGGAGCGGCTGTAAGAAAAAAAAGAAACAAAAGCAGAGGGACTGGCGTGTTGGCTTTAGGTGCAGGAGCAACCCCAAAGCCCCCCGGGAACAGCTGACGGCTGAATTCCCCTTGTGTGCCGTGGCTAAGACCATAAAATCCAGTGAACAAGCTGCGGGCCTCAGGTGTACCAGCAAGCCTGAAGGGCCAGTGTGCAGCAGAAGGAAGGCGGTCAGTGAAGCCATTATTGCCCCGTGCGTGGTGTGCCGTCCTCGTAACTCCCCGGTGCGCGCGCGGGGGTTCCGTGCTTGGGTGGGCCGCTGGAGTGACGAGTCAGGGTGCAGAATCTTGGTGGAGATCGGCGCAGATGGCGCCGATAAAATCCAGGTCGAGCTGTGGCTGCAGATTGGCCATGGTGCGTTGGAGCGGTGAGAGGAAATAGACGATCTTTTGTCCCTCAGGCTCGTGCAGATGCATTGGAGCGGTAGGAGGGAATAGACGATCTCTGTTCCTCAGGCTCGGGCAGATGAGATGGATCGCTGAGAGGGGGGAGTAGCGGTGAGAGGGAGAAAACGTTCTGTGTCCCTCGGCTGGTCCAGCGTGGACGTCCCGATCTCAGGCAAGGGTCGCGCCATGAAGTTTTCTGCAGATTTTCCCGGTCGTGGGTGATGTCCGGGGAACGGCTCGCCTGTGTTGGCTCCACGTCGAGGTCTCCCTGAAGCCGAAGGGAGAGCAGCACGTCAGGCCGCTGTGTTCACTGGCAGCATGTTTTCAGCGTCGGTTCGCCAGCGTGGCCGTCCAAATCAGAAGGCTGCGCCGCACAAAGCGTGTGCGTCTTCAAGGGGTCACCAGTGCAGCGGCATGAAATAAATTAAAGCGTTGTTGAAGATTTTAAGTAGAGTTTATTATCATACCGCCGTCACGGGCTCCGCTCCCGGCGCCGTGCATGCGCGCCGAGAGTGAGCCCAAACGGCTCTCAGAGGAGAGGGACACAAAGTCTGTGTCCAGCAGCAGCAGTTGCAGAAGTGGGAATGAGAGGGTGTGTTACAGAACCTGTGCAGTATTTATACGAAACTCAAACAATACATCAAAGCAGATTCACAGCAGTTGGTCTGATCAAAGGGACTGCAGAACAGGCATGAGACATTTGCATTTGTAAGACCTACATAACAATAGGCAGATGCAGCCTCTGCTCCGGCTTGCAGGACAAAGAGGTTTCAAGGCACATCTACGTATTGAACTGTCTCTAGGTCACAGTAAGGACAGGACGCATGAACACTACATGAATGGCACATTACATCACAATACATGAGTGGCACATTGCATCAAAATACATGAATGGCACATTACATCTCAGTATTGCAGCGGAAAAAACCAAGGAGTGCGAGCTGACTGTCTCTGTGTTCTGTCTCTGTGTTGTGGGGGTTGAATTCAACCCGCTACACTGGCTATAAGACCATCTCCAAGCAGCTTGATGTTCCTGTGACTACAGTTGCACATATTATTCAGAAATTTAAGATCCACGGGACTGTAGCCAACCTCCCTGGACGTGGCCGTAGGAGGAGACGGATAAGAAGAATGGTAACAAGAGCCCAGAACAACCTCTAAACACATTCATGGTGAACTCCGAGGTCAAGGTACATCAGTGTCAGATCGCACCATCCGTCGTTGTTTGAGCCAAAGTGGACTTCATGGGAGACGACCAAGGAGGACACCACTGTTGAAAACAAATCATAAAAAAGCCAGACTGGAATTTGCCAAACTGCATGTTGACAAGTCACAAAGCTTCTGGGAGAAGGTCCTATGGACAGACGAGACAAAACTGCAACTTTTTGGCAAGGCACATCAGCTCTATGTTCACAGACGCAAAAATGAAGCATACCAAGAAAAGAACACTGTCCCTACTGTGAAACATGGAGGAGGTTCTGTTATGTTCTGGGGCTGCTTTGCTGCATCTGGCACGGGGTGTCTTGAATCTGTACAGGGTACAATGAAATCTCAAGACTATCAAGGTATTCTAGAGAGAAATGTGCTGCCCAGTGTCAGACAGCTTGGTCTCAGTCGCAGGTCATGGGTCTTGCAACAGGATAATGACCCAAAACACACAGCTAAAAACACCCAAGAATGGCTAAGAGTGAAACATTGGACTATTTTAAAGTGGCCTTCTATGGGCCCTGATCTAAATCCTATTGAACATCTGTGGGAGGAGCTGAAACATGCCGTCTGGAGAAGGCACCCCTCAAACCTGAGACAACTGGAGCAGTTTGCTCATGAGGAGTGGGCCAAAATACCTGCTGAGAGGTGCAGAAGTCTCATTGACAGTTACAGAAATCATTTGATTGCAGTGATTGCCTCAAAAGGTTGTGCAACAAAATATTAAGTTAAGGGTACCATCATTTTTGTCCAGGCCTGTTTCATGAGTTTGTTTTTTAAAGTAATTCTGTTGAACCACAATTCAAAAGCATTGTCTGATTTTCATTGGTTAATTTTCATAGAATTTTTATTTATTACCACTTTTATCAGATTCAAGTTATTTCTGTGACCATTGTGGGTTTTTCTTTCATTAAGAGGGGTACCAACAATTTTGTCCGTATGAATTCTCTTAAGTCTTTTACTGTAATGTATTTAAAGGGGTCATTGAATGAAAAATGGTGTTGGTGTACGTTTTAACTGTTTGAAATGAGTCTACTGGTCACCTAATTATCAAAAAAAAAATTTCAAAACAGTCAATTCTCTTGAAACACACAGCTTTTATCTCGTTTTTCTCTCCCAAGAAACGTCAGAAACGTTTGACTCTTCCAGATAAATCTTATATGTTGTGGCCACACATATGTGACCTACTTTGTGACTGATGTAAGGCCTCACATTTTAGATCAGAACAAAGACAGAGCTTCCTTGGAGATAACAGGAAGCTGCGAGGATGTTAGCTTTGGTATGCAGGGCTTGAGACTGTGGGGGTGATATCAGAGGATTAAAGAGGAGATGCATTGTTACTGGCGATTATAATGCAATGTGACCTGTGATGCAATGAGACTTGTGAACTGAGAGTCCTGGTATTTAAGGACGGGAGTTCGCTGTAATGCTCTCTTTCTTCTTTGAGATGTTGGTGAATGTGAATAAAGCTGCCATGAGAGAAATCTGTCTCATCATTTCCACATTCCCACACTGGTGACCCAAGACGTAGCATGCAGCAACAGGAGGATTCCCCGGGGCCAGCCTCGTCTGGAGCCCCCAGCCAAGCAAATGCCGCTACGGTCCAGCTACTGGACTTTTGGCAGAACAATCCGCGCTCCTGGTTCCACGCGGTTGAGGCACAATTCAACCTCCGGGGGATATCGGTAGACGACACAAAATTCTACCATGTGGTCGCAAAACTGGACAACCACACGGCTCAGCATGTGGAGAGCCTTATCGAGCAGCCGCCAGACAGCGACAAATACGGCGCGTTGAAGGCTGCACTCATCCAGCACTTCACCCCCTCCGTCGAGGAGCGAGCGGAGAGACTCCTGGCGCTGACTGAGTTGGGAGATGACACGCCCGTTAATCTGATGGAGCAGATGTTGAGGTTGAAAGGCTCAGACAACGACCACTTCATCTTTACCCACCTTTTCCTCAGGACCCTGCCGTCAGCGACGAGAGCGACCCTGACCAGTTCGCCGTTGTTGGCCCAGCGGGACGACTGTGCGCTGGCCCGGGAGGCGCAGCGAATTGTAAATGCCAGCAGACAGCGCACGGCCACGGCCGCAGCAGCGGAACTCGGCGCGTCGACTGGAGATGGCAGGGGGCCAGGGGCAGCAGTAGCAGACTCATCGACGGCGGCGGCGGGAGCCAGGGAACGCGGAGGAGACGCATACCTGCCAACTACTCCGGTTTTGCCGTAATGGTTCCGGTTTTTAAGACCCCGTTCCGGGTTCCGGTTTTATTATTCAAAATTACGGTTTTTCACTAAAAAATTCAGTCAAAAATTTTAAATCGTAAAAAAAACATGGAAAACACGAAAGCAATTCCAAACACGCTGTCGCTCGGAATCGTATCTAAATTTAGAACAAAGGCAATCGGCACTGCTTCATGTAGGTGTATTGCGCATGTGCGAGAGGTCTGAACCAATTTTCCATGTGCAATCGCGAGGCAATCAGGTAAGAATTATACGTTTTCATCATGGAGTCTGCTGGAGAAAAATCACTAACGAGCATGAAACACAAACGAAAATTACAGTCTTTTTGTGAGGAATACAGCAAAGCATTTCCGGGAGTTATTATTCGCTCAAGAAGGGGTGAAAATTACGCAAATTGCACTTTGTGTAGACAAGACTTTTTGATTGGACATGGCGGAATCAGCGATGTAAAAGACCACGTAAGAACGAAAAAACACAAGGCCAGTGCCAGTGACGCTAGCGGCAAACTTGAAGAACATGTGCTGTGTAATTGCAAGCCTTGTCATGCTTGGTGTATCATGTAAACACATAAAATATCAGAGCGATTTTGCCGTCTTTTACGCACGTGTGTCATACAGTGCTAGTATACCCTGCTGATATTTCTAGTCTTCTAGTTACCTCCGCCAAGGAGGTTATGTGATCATCAGCATTGGTTTGTCTGTTTGTCTGTTTCTTTGTTAGCAAGATAACTCAAAAAGTTTTCACAGATTGTCAGAAATGGGGTATCCTACAGATGATTAGATTTTGGTGGTGATCCGGATCACCGTCTGGATCCAGGAATTTTTTAAAGGATTCTTTTTTTTTTTTTTTTTAATTTAACATTGCGAGATAGGGCCATTTTCAATATTTTATTTATGATGTTAAACACTGTATGGGGGGAACTGTGGCGCTTGGCGGAGGTCTGCGCTCTCCGAGTGCTTTTCTAGTATTCATAATACATCACATCTGGCCTATTCAAAGTTCTATGCAGTGTTAAGATAGTCTTTTGAATGCAAATTTAATGAATGAATGAATCTTTATTTCGGATAGATTAAAAGTAAAGATTAAAAAGAAACTGAATAATATAACAAAGGCGAAAAAATCCAACAAGGTCAAATTAAACAAGAACTCCTCTGATTATACAGTTCAACATAAGTTATCTGAAATGGGTGATGGCTGAAGCCGCAGCTTATATTATCCACCCATATTCCATCCAAGAATTCAAAAGAAAAACAAAACAAGAGCGATTACAATTCAGAACAAAGCTAAGACAAAACGTGACAAAAAAAACTAAGTAACAACACAACACAGACTGGATATGACAATCCTTATGTGATTTTACATGTCATCTTGTATATATGTTTGGAGTATTTCTTCCTTTAGTTTTTGTTTAAATTGTCCAAGCGTTGTACATGATTTTAATTCAGGTCCAAAATCGTTCCATAATCTGACTCCTTGCACTGAAACACAGTGTTGCTTGGTGGTAGTTCTCACTGAAGGTTTTTGAAATATACATGTTCCTCTGAAATGATATTGTTTCTCCCTTATTTGGAACAACTTTTGGATATTTGCGGGCAGTGATAGATTCTTAGCTTTAAACATTATTACTGCAGTTTTAAAGTCAACCAGATCTTTCAACTTGAGAGCTTTTAATTTACGAAAAAGTGGGTTTGTTGGTTCCCTGTAAGCAGCTTTGTTTATTATTCTAATAGCTCTCTTCTGAAGCATAAAGACTGGATATATGTTTGTTTTATATGTATTTCCCCATACTTCAGTACAATATGTCATGTATGGGAGTATTAATGAATGATACAAAGTATATAATGTGGGTTGATTCAGCAAATATTTCGCTCTGTGTAGTATTGCAATTGATTTAGATATTTTACCTTTAATATAATTAATATGTGACTTCTATGTCAAATGCTAATATTTGTTTGACACAGGGGCCCCCTGGACCCCGGCTAGCTACTAAGCTTTTCAGGTTTGAAAGTTGAAGAAATATGAGGTTGTTAGCTACATTTTAACTTGATTTAATGCTAATATTTGTTTTGCGTCAGGGGGCTTTGCCCCCCTGAACCCCCCACCAAGACTTTGTTCTGGACCTACCGGGGCCTGCGGCCCCTGGACCCCGGCTAGCTACTAGGCTTTTCAGGTTTGAAAGTTGAAGAAATATGAGGTTGTTAGCTACATTTAACTAGATTTAATGCTAATATTTGTTTGGCAAATATTAGCATTATTATTATTAGCATTAGCATTATTAGCATTAGCATCGGCCCCTGGACCCCGGCTAGCTACTAGGCTTTTCAGGTTTGAAAAGTTGGCAGGTATGGAGACTCCCTTTGTTTCTACCATCGCCGCTTCGCAGAGAGGGCACGCAAATGTGTACCACCGTGCCAGTTCAAGCGTGCGGGAAATGACCGGGGGTCGGTAGCAGCCGCGGCCCTCGGGGAGGAGAACAAGCTGTTGTACTTGTTGGACGCACGCTTGGGGAGGCATTTCCTCGTGGACACAGGCTCCCAGTTGAGTTTCATCACATCTCCTACGCGGACAGGCTAACAGGTTCCAGAGGTCCCGGAGTGGCAGCAGCGAACGGCTCGGAGATTAAGACCTTTGGTGAGAAGACTCTGCTTCTGTCTCTACACGGCCCTACATTTGAGTGGTCTTTTGTTATAGCAACAGTGAATTTCAATATGTTGCGGACTGATGTGTATTGATTCTATCACGGCATGCATGCTGTTATTCTCTTGTTTGTTCTAAAATGTTTGGGGGGGGGGTGGCCACACATATGTGACCTACTTTGTGACTGATGTAAGGCCTCACATTTTAGATCAGAACAAAGACAGAGCTTCCTTGGAGATAACAGGAAGCTGCGAGGATGTTAGCTTTGGTATGCAGGGCTTGAGACTGTGGGGGTGATATCAGAGGATTAAAGAGGAGATGCATTGTTACTGGTGATTATAATGCAATGTGACTTGTGATGCAATGAGACTTGTGAACTGTGAGAGTCCTGGTATTTAAGGACGGGAGTTCCCTGTAATGCTCTCTTTCTTCTTTGAGATGTTGGTGAATGTGAATAAAGCTGCCATGAGAGAAATCTGTCTCATCATTTCCACATTCCCACAACGTCAAGATTAGAAAAAGTCAACCCACCACTGTCATTGAGACCCGCCCACTGCTCTATTATTGGCCCGCCTAGCTGTCTGTCATGTGGGTGGCTAAAGGTAGCCTATTGGCTCCTGAGAGTGTTCAAATCATCTTGGTGACTTTTTTTCTCAAGGGCGACTAGTGACAAATCTAGCAACTTTTTCTGGTGTTATCAGATAATTTTCTGGTGTTTTGTAGACTCTGACATGCAGGGTTTGGCAGGTTGTCGTTTCCTTAGATGGTTGTTATGTCCACAAATCTGGTATAAAAGGAGACGGATGAGGAGGCTACACTGGAACACAGCTTTATTGATTATACGGTTGCACTACAGTGAACACACCAAGGTGGAGTCACCTGGGCAAGAGGAAGCCCGAATGACGGACGTTCCGTAATATAGGGCAGTGTGATGACGCAACGGTTCCAAGGTTGTCATAGCCAGGAGCGGCACTGGGGTTAAGCTCGCAGCGCTCATAAAATGCTCCTTATGGCATGCGTCTCGAAAAGCCTCTGACAACTAAGTCCAACTCCTAGCCTGCCCGTGTGGTTTAGTCTCTAAGCCCGGCGGAACTGCTTTTACTAATAGGAGAAGGGGCGAGGGCGGATCTCTGGCGCCTTAAAACCAGATGCTTCGGGTAGATGGTGGCTCGTCAACCTGGGAAGGTAGCCCATCTAGGGGAAGGTAAACCCTGATTTCAAACCTCCGGTGCCTTGCGGCACACCCGGTCACAAGAAAGGCTTCGGGAGTCAACCCTGAGGAAAAATCCGGAGTCGGAGTCCCTAAGGCAGTTCTCTGTTGTGCTCAACATCATTCTGGCAGCTCCTGCGACGGCGCTGGTACCAAACTGTAGCAGCCCTGCTGTTCCTTTGGGTTCATCAGTGACGTGGAGAGGGGGGACATGCTGCATGGGCAACATCTTGTCCTCCATATCTTCCTGCCCAGGCTTGAATCCTACAAACGCCCAACGCTGGAAGGTAGAACACCGGATCACTGGAGAGGACACTCCAGCTTTGCCTTTGGCGTAGACAAAACATGGGGAATGACAGTTACTGGTTATAAGCCACCGCTCAATTGGTGTAGAGCGTGGCACCAGGGGTTGTTCCCGACGGTGGGAGGGATCATCGGATCTCACTGGACAGCTACCGCCCGCCTCAAGCTGGGCAGCCCCAAGCCAATAAGGTGTTGTCCCGCCACAGCTTGCTTTCCTCATTGGGTGCATGGGGATGAGGAGAAGTCCGAATGGCAGGCTGAGAACCTTCGCACCAGGCAAGACAAAAAAACAAAAGAGACCAACTCTAAAACTGGGAACTTGGAACGTCCGCACTATGATGACAGGACTCGCTGCTAACCTCAAGGACATCAACGACACCAAGAAGACTGCCATCATCAATAATGAGCTGAAGAGACTGGAAGTGGATATCACCACTCTCCAGGAAACACGGTTGGCTGATGCAGGCACACTGAGAGAGAAGGACTACACGTTCTACTGGCAGGGAAAGGGCAGTGACGAACACAGGGAACACGGAGTGGGCTTCGCAGTGAAGAACACCTTGCTGAAGATGGTGGAACCGGGCAGCAATGGCTCTGCATGACTCCTCACCCTCCGCCTGAACACCACTCAAGGCCCAGTCACCCTCATCAGTGTGTATGCCCCAACACTGACAGCCACGCCAGAAGCAAAAGACGAGTTCTACGAGAATCTCGCAACAACTGTCAGGATCATCCCCAACTCTGAACAACTCATTCTCCTTGGAGACTTCAATGCCAGAGTGGGTGCTCACCACGACTCCTGGCCCTCCTGTCTTGGACCATTTGGCGTGGGCAGAATGAACGACAACGGACAGCGGCTGCTCGAGTTCTGCACATATCACGATCTGTGCATCACAAACTCGTTCTTCAAGACCAAGCCCCAACACAAAGTTTCCTGGCAACATCCGCGCTCAAAACACTGGCACCAGCTGGACTTGATCCTGACCAGGCACACCTTACTGAAGAACGTGCTAATCACCCGTTCGTTCCAGAGTGCAGATTGCGACACAGACCATTCATTGGTGTGTTGCAAGGTCAAGCTGCAGCTGAAGAAATTCCATCGTGCTAGACAGCCTGGAAAGGCACGGATTGACACCAGCAAGATGGCCCAACCAGAACTTGTTGAGCAGTTTGCCTCCACCTTTGAGAGGGAACTTGGTGTACCACAAGAAGGAGAATCTGCAAAGCAGAAGTGGGAAGAGCTGCAAAACACCATCCACCGCACAGCCTTGGCTACCTTTGGGAGGAAGACCTCGAAGTCACAGGACTGGTTTGATGCCAAGTTGACCGAGATGACCCCCGTCATTGAAGCCAAGCGCTCAGCACTTGCTGAGTACAAGAAGTACCCAAACGAGTAGAATCTCCAGATTCTCAGGGCTGCGAGAAGCAAAGTTCAGCAGACTGCTCGGCGCTGTGCCAACGAGTACTGGACTCAGCTCAGCCAAAACATTCAAACCGCTGCCATAACAGGGAACATCCGTGGTATGTACGATGGCATCAAGAAAGCACTTGGTCCGGCTCAGAGCAAGACGGCCCCCCTCAAATCCTCCACTGGGGAGATGATCACAGAAAAGAACAAGCAGATGGAGAGATGGGTGGAACACTACTCCGACCTCTACTCCAGACAGAACACCGTGACACCGTCAGCCCTTGATGCCATCGATTGCCTGCCATCCATGGACGAACTTGACGCCGAGCCAACCATTGACGAACTCAGCAAGGCCATTGATAGCTTGGCCACTGGCAAGGCACCCGGCAACGACAGCGTACCCCCCGACCTGATCAAGCACTGCAAGACCACCCTACTGCTGCCATTGCATGACGTCCTCTGCCAGTGCTGGAAGGAAGGTGCCATACCACAGGACATGAGGGACGCCAAGATCATCACCCTCTACAAAAACAAAGGGGAGAGAAGCGACTGCAACAGCTACAGGGGCATCTCCCTCCTCAGCGTTGTTGGCAAAGTCTACGCACGAGTTGTTCTTGTTTGTCTACAGAAGCTTGCCGAACGTGTCTACCCCGAGTCTCAGTGTGGCTTCCGCACTGAGCGATTGACGGTAGACATGATATTCTCCATCCGCCAACTCCAGGAGAAATGCAGAGAACAGAACATGCCCCTGTACGTCGCCTTCATCGACCTCACTAAAGCATTCGATCTGGTCAGCAGAGAGGGCCTTTTCAAGATCCTGCCAAAGATAGGATGCCCACCAAAGTTGCAAAGCCTCATCGAATCGTTTCACACCAACATGCAGGGGATAGTGCAGCATGACGGCAACGTCTCAGAGCCATTCAACATATGCAGCGGAGTGAAACATGGCTGTGTACTTGCGCCAACCCTCTTTGGGATTTTCTTTGTTATGCTCCTGAGGCATGCCTTCAGCACAGCAACAGAGAGAATCTACCTGCACACAAGATCTGACGGCAGGCTTTTCAACCTTGCCCGCCTGAAAGCCAGAACCAAAGTACGCGAGGCTCTAATCAGAGACATGCTGTTCGCAGACGACGCTGCAGTCACAACCCACACACAGCAGGAGCTTCAGACCTTGATGGACCGCTTCTCCCAGGCATGCAAGGACTTCGGGCTTACCATCAGCCTGAAGAAGACTAACGTCTTGGCGCAAGGCATGGAAGCACCACCAACCATCACCATCGACGACTACGAGCTGGAGGTCGTGAATCAGTTCACGTACCTGGGGTCCACGATCAGCAACAACCTCTCCCTTGATACAGAGATCGACAAGAGGATTGGAAAATCAGCCTTCACACTCGCTCGCCTCACCACACGAGTGTGGGAGAATCCCAAACTCTCTGTCAAGACGAAGACGGCAGTGTACAACACCTGCGTCATCAGCACACTGCTCTATGGGAGTGAGATGTGGACAACATACGCCCGGCAGGAAAAGAGACTGAACTCCTTCCACTTGCGCTGCATTCGCCACATCCTGGACATATCCTGGCAGGACAAAGTGCCCAACACAGAAGTTCTGTCCTGCGCCGGCCTTCCCTCCATGTTCACTCTACTCAGACAGCGCAGGCTCCACTGGCTAGGCCACGTTCACCATATGGAGGATGGCAGAATCCCCAAAGACGTCCTCTATGGAGAACTGGCAACTGGCAGGAGAGACGTTGGCCTCCCACAGCTGCGCTTTAGAGACGTCTGCAAGAGAGACATGAAGGCCCTGGAGATCAACACAGAGCGCTGGGAGGACCTTGCAACGGACCGCTCCAAATGGAGAGGCACCCTGACCAGACAGCTCAAGGCGGGTGAAGAGAGACCGACTGCTGCAGCAGATGAAAATAGGACCCGCAGGAAGAACCGCCACAGACCCAGCAGCACGGAGACCACCCACAAGTGCGACCTGTGTGACAGGGACTGCCATTCCCGCATCGGCCTATTCAGCCACAGGCGGTGCTGTTCCAGCAGAGTAGACGTTTAGGACTCTCTTCCATGGTCATCATAGACCGACGGAGGGCGACATGATGATGCAACCGGAAGGTGGCGTCATCACACTGCACTTCATAATGAAACCCCTCATTACATCCCCCACCATAAAGTAGAAAAACATGCCTAATTAAAACCCACCCAAATTTGGAAACACAAACCACACATAAATACACTAAAATAAAAGCAGGCATAAAAATAGCATAAAGAACACTAAAACATTAAACAAACTAGGACCGGTGGGGAGACTGCCACACGGTCCGCATGGCAAAGTGGTTTATTTTGCCACTTGGAACAGAACAGCCATGCTCCTAACTAAACATTTTCTTAAACAGTCTTCAGTCATTTAAACACAGTCCTCCACAGAAATGGTGGATCAGGCGGGGGAAACAGTTCAGCCTGAGGGCTTTTGAGGCAGCCCCACGGTGGCCTCCCCCTAGAGCTTTGGAGCAGGCTTGTGGCAGCCGCCCTCCTGGGGCTTTGAAATGGGCTTGTGGTGGCCGGCCCCTGGAGCTGTTGGCCCCCCAGAGTCAATCTTCATGGCGGCGGGGCCCGGGATCCACACTGCGGCAGCCAACTCCTGCAAGCCTTGCCTTCTGGAGCCGCCACCCAGACACGCTGTAGTCTGTTCGCGTGCTGAACCGAATTGTCCATCAGCCAAAAGCATGCTGTTCCCAGCTTCACCATGATCCTCAGCGACACCCGTTGTTTTGATGGCTGTGGCCCGGTCAGTCGTTGTCCCGGTCTCCCGCCGGGGTGAACCCAAACCCAGTCCATGACTTGGAGCAGCGCCTTAATTGGTTTGATGTGCTGCTGTGCTTTCGGCATCTCCATGTTCTCCTTCCTCTTGCGCTATTGTAACACTATGGCTGTGGGGTCGCTCGTTGAAGCGCACTCTCCACCCGTCAGCTTGGTCGTAACCTCCGTAGCCTGTTAAACGAGGGAATGGGAGCAGTCCAGCTCTTCCCCTTCGCTGGCTGAAGTGTTCTGCTGTGCTGCGTCATGCTTTGTCTCTGCACCCTGCTGCTGCTGTGCTTCGGAGCTCTCCACATGCTCGGGCCCCCCCTCTTCTGCCGTGTTCACCGTGCCAGCTAACGGCGTCTGTCTGGGTAACTTCTGTGCTTGGTGCCCATTTAGCGCTGCGGCTAACTTCTCTGCTGCTACTAGCTGGGACATTTACTCCCCCGTGCTAGCTAGCTTTGTGTCTTTTGGCGCCATTAGCATCTCAACCCACAGCTTCGTGCTATGTGTGTGTTCGACAAAGTAGCTAGTGTAGCCCAATGAAGCTAAGCAGCTTGTCTGAACCATTCATAGCATATTAAAAGCTCTAAGTAAACAGGTGCAATTATTACAGGGAATGTTTGATTTATTGTGGCCCATTAGCACTCCCTAGTGGCATACTCAGGAGAGTGATGTTCAGTGACACTGACGTGACGTTAGAGCCAGACCTCAGATGCAAGCTTGTTACGTGGTGACTACAGCACTCCTGCAGCAGATGAAAAAAAGATTTTCTTGGAGCCAGGTAGTCATAAAATTAAGCAATGATAAATCATATAGAAATTGGATATTATATAAATCGGTCACTGTACTGTTCATATAGTTAAATTGTTGTTTTATTTCCTTTAAGAGGGGTCTTTTTTTCCCCATTTAATTAGCCATTAGTTCCTCAGCAGAGCCCTTACAGAGACCAATGGCTCTCAACAGACCTTCCGGTGAGTTAGCCAGTTGCTGATACTGTAGATCAGTTTGTACATTAGATACTCACTTTGGAAGTAGATAGTGTAAAGAAAAACAACAGTCCAGATGATCTATTTTTTTTTTTTTTTAAAAAGTCATTTATTTTATTTCAGTCTGTGTTTATACAAATTTTGCACATTCTATTTCTGTCCCTGTTTCTATGCATGTGAACAAATGCTGAGCTAATCTGCTGTTAACTAACTGAATATCTATCCTTCCATCTTCTTCCGCTTAATCCTTTTTGGGGTTGCGGGGTGGGGGGCTGGAGCCTATCCCAGCATCTTTGGGCGAGAGGCAGGGCACACCCTGGACAGGTCGCCAGTCCATCGCAGGGCCAACACAGAGAGACAGACAACCATTCACTCTCACAGTCAGACCTAAGGACAATTTAGAATCCCCAGTTTAATGCCCATTAACCCAACTTGCATGTCTTTGGCATGTGGGAGGAAACCTGAGAAATCCTGGAGTAAACCCACGCAGACACGGGGAGAACATGCAAACTCCATACAGATCACTGTTGGTCGGGGGCTGGGATCGAACCCAGAATCCCCCGGCCAAGGGTGAGTTGCTGTGCTGCCGCAGTGCTAACTGAATATATGAAAGTGTAGAAGATGTGCTCAAATGATGAGGCTGAGTTTAGTCGTAAACCAGCTTTATTGACAGAACACAGCTTCTAGCATTCTCAAAGCAGGAAAGAGAAAGAATCATATCTCATCACCCTTTTATATGTTTCCAGCATCAGAATTCAAGTCACATGGTGTTTTCAGTAAACATACAGTCACAAAGCATCCCTTTGAATCTTCACCATTGTCTCTCATTTCCTGATGAACCGGAAATCTGTCCGGGGCATCTTCTGTGGGACAAAGAGACAAATCTCACACCTCCTTGTTATCTTCTGCAGATTCGAGTCCTTTGTCCTTGCAGACGTGACACCCTCAATACACATGCAGTCCTGTCTCTGTGGAGACGTGAGCCCACAATGTGTGTCGCCCACACTACCCCTCCCAAACGTCTAGTAAGGGCAAAACCTGCATGGCATAAAAAAAGAAAAACACAAAACACTCCATACATCGCTAATCAATCCACCAACTGCCTAGGTTTTAACTTTCTGCCGAATCTGCTGCAACCTGGCTTGGCTGCACCTGCAACATCTCTCTGCACCTGTGGATTAAAGCTGTTAGCACCTTTCTGTGAAGATTTTGGAGAATGTCCTCTCGGCGGCCTGCCACGGCGGGGGGGCCTCGCGAGCTGCACTTCCTCATCAGCCAAAACAAAGGCGGGTTTGAGCCTGTTTATGCAAATCAACTCCCTTCTGCCCCCTAAATCTAGCAGAAAATGCTTCTGCCCGGTCTCCAGCACTCGGAACGGTCCGTCATAAAACGGCCGCAAACTTGGACGCTGAGCATCATGTTTAACAAAAACAAACTCTGCATTTTTTAAAGCCTTTGGCACAAAAACGTGTGGTAAACTGTGATGGACCGGGCCAGGGAGCGTGTTTGCTCCCGAGTCGCTCTGCCACGGCTGAGCAGGGGGGGCATTTGGTGCGGGATTATCGGGGAGAAATTCCCCCGGCAAACGGAGAGGTTGTGCAAAAACTAATTCAGCCGGGGAAGCATGCAAATCTTCCTTAGGTGCAGAACGCAACCCCAATAAAACCCATGGAAGTTTGTCCACCCAATTTGTATCCGTCAGCGACGCTCTGAGGGCTGCTTTCAATGACCTGTGAAAGCATTCGCATAAACCATTAGCCTGGGGGTTATACGCGGTAGTGCGATGAATCTTCACCCCCAAGCTGCGGGCCATCGATGTCCATAGTTCGGAAATAAATTGGGGACCCCTGTCGGACGTTATGTCCGACGGTACACCGAAACGTGCAACCCACGCTGCTAAAAATGCTCGCGCAACTTCTTCCGCTGTGGTTGATGTCAGAGGAATCGCCTCTGGCCAACGCGTGGTGCGATCCACCATCGTCAAAAGATGTGTGTGCCCGTGTGATAATGGGAGCGGGCCCACCAAGTCAACATGTACGTGATCAAAACGCTTAGCGGGGATGTGAAAAGGTTCCAACGGGGCCTTAGTGTGTCTGTGTATTTTAGCTCGCTGACATGCTACGCAGGCTGCCGCCCATTCCTTGACCTGTTTGCGCAACCCGGGCCAAACAAATTTCTCCCCCACCAACTTAATCGATGCGTGCACCCCCGGGTGAGTGAGAGAATGGACCGAGTCAAAAATGCAGCGACACCACGCGGCTGGCACCACGGGGTGGGGCCGTCCCGTGGAGACATCGCAGATTAGTGGGGGCATACCACTTTGTTGCTCCCTGTGCTCCAGCCTTAACCCTGTTGGTCCAGACTGGAGCACGCGCACGTCCGCGTCGTTAACCTGCTCCGCAGCCATGGCTGCATAATCTAACCCAACACAGACCGGGGCTGCGCACGCTCCCGCGTCGCTGCCCGGGCCCGCGGCCACGGCTACAGAGTCTGCCCCTATGGGGCTTGGTGGTGCTACCGCGCGCGAGAGGCAGTCTGCCACAACATTGTGTTTACCCGCGACATGCTGAATATCAGTAGTGAACTCCGATATTGTGGCTAGTTGCCTTTGTTGTCGGCCTGACCAGGGTTCTGAAATTTTGGCCATCGCAAACGTTAGCGGTTTATGATCCACAAACGCGGTGAAACGTCGCCCCTCTAACCAGAACTGAAAATGACGGATGGCCAAGTGTAGGGCCAAAAGCTCCCTGTCAAACGCACTGTATTTACGCTCACTATCGCGCAAAGTCCTGCTGAAAAACGCGAGGGGTTGCCAGGTACCTGCCACAAACTGTTCAACTACTACCCCCACCGCTACATCGGAAGTGTCAGTGGTGAGCGCCATGCGGGCCGTTGGAACTGGGTGCGCTAACAAAACTGCGTTTGCCAGGGCTGATTTGACCTGGGCAAAAGCGCGCTCCCGCTCCGGAGACCATTCAACTTTATTTGCGGGCTTTTGTTTTTTTAACGCGGTGTACAATGGCTGCATGAGCTGTGCTGCGCTTGGGAGGAACTGGTTGTAAAAATTAACCATCCCTAGAAACTCCTGAAGCGCCTTGACCGTTTGAGGTTGTGGAAAATCCGTTATGGCACGCACTTTATTTGGAAGAGGAACTGCTCCTTCTGCCGAAACGCGATGTCCCAAAAAATCAATCTGCGCCACCCCAAACTGGCACTTCGCTGGGTTAACTATTAACCCGTGCTCTGCCAGCCTCCGGAAAACTGCTGTGAGGTGTTTTTCGTGCTCGCCCTCGGACGCGCTGACTACCAAAATATCGTCCAAATAAACGAACACGAAAGGAAGGTCGCGTAAAACTGCATCCATCATGCGTTGGAAAGTCTGCGCGGCCCCCTTGAGGCCAAAAGGCATGCGCAAAAACTCAAAAAGGCCGAAAGGAGTTATGAGCGCTGTTTTGGGTACATCTTGCGCGCGCACTGGAACCTGGTGGTAACCGCGCACCAAGTCTATTTTAGAAAAAATGCGCGCCCCCACCAAATGAACAGAAAAATCCTGGATGTGCGGAATCGGGTAGCGGTCATGAGCTGAAACGTTGTTCAACCTGCGGAAATCGCCGCAAGGTCGCCACGAGCCGTCAGCCTTTGGGACCATGTGTAACGGCGAAGCCCAAGAGCTCTTGGAGCGTCTAACAATGCCCAGTTTTTCCAGATTAGTGAACTCCTCGCGCGCGATGGCCAGTTTAGCTGGGTCCAAGCGCCGAGCTTTTGCAAAAACGGGAGGGCCAGTGGTGGTTATGAAATGCTCCACCCCATGTTTAGCCACCGTTGCCGAAAACGTGGGGACTGTGAGTGCTGGGAACTGAGCAAGCAATGTGTGAAACTTACCACCTGCAGCTGAGACGCTGGCATGTGCAGTCGGCGGGGCCACCCGAGCTGTGCAGGGAATAGAATGAAAGGACAGTGCATTAATCAGACGTCTATTAGCAAGGTCAACCAATAAACGTGAGCACAAAAAATCAGCCCCTAACATGTTGAAACTGACTGCTGCTACAATAAATGTCCACTCAAATGAACGGCCCTGTAAGGACAGAAGCATGGCCCTCTCACCGAACGTTTTAATCGTGGAGCCGTTCGCTGCTGACACTGACACCCAGGGAGCTTTAGAAGGTATCAGCCGTTCCGCGTAGGTGGGTGTGACGAAACTCAGCTGAGAGCCTGTGTCCATGAGGAACTGTTTCCCCGAGCGTGCATCCGTCAGGTAAAGCAGCCTGTTCTCGTTGCCGAGGGTCGCAGCTGCTACCGGCCCTCGGTCTTGGCGTTTCCCTGGCGCTTAAAGTTGCACGGTGGGACGCACCTGTGCGCTTTCTCTGCAAAACGGCGGTGGTAGAAACACGGGCCGTCCTCCGCTCCGCGTCGTCTGGCTCCCGTCGCCGCCGTCGTTGGTGCGTCTGGCGCCGCGGCCGCTGGACCTGCGCTGTCTCCGGACGCTGTTCCTGGGCTAGCCGCCGCAGCCGAAACCGCGTTCCGCTTGTGGGCATCGACCAACCGCTGCGCCTCTTTGCTCAACCCATGGTAGTCTCGCCTGGCCAATCGGGGCGACTCTGCTAGGGCCACTCTCACTGCTGGCGGCAGGGTCCGAAGGAAAAGGTGGGCGAAAATGAATTCGCGGTCCTCAGAGTCTTTGAGCTTCAGCATCTTCACCATCAGGTCCGCAGGTCTATCGTTTTCTGACTCCTTCAACGTCAGGAGCCCCTCTGCTCGTTGCTGGACTGAAGGGGTGAAATGGCTGATCAGCGCGTCCTTCAATGCGTTGTACTTGTTGCTGTCTGGTGGATGATTAACCAGATCCTCCACTCTCTGGACCATGTTGCTGTCCAGCTTCGCTACCACGTGGTAGAATCTTGTGTCGTCGTTGGAGATTCTCCGGAGGTTGAACTGCGCCTCGACTGCGCTAAACCATGAGCGCGGGCTGTGCTGCCAGAAATCGGGCAGCCAGATCGTGGAGGCGGCCATCAGGCTGGCTTCCGCCGAGCCCCGCTCGGGAGAATTCTGTCTGCTCATTTCTCATCGTAGGTCACCAGTGTAGAAGATGTGCTCAAATGATGAGGCTGAGTTTAGTCGTAAACCAGCTTTATTGACAGAACACAGCTTCTAGCATTCTCAAAGCAGGAAAGAGAAAGAATCATATCTCATCACCCTTTTATATGTTTCCAGCATCAGAATTCAAGTCACATGGTGTTTTCAGTAAACATACAGTCACAAAGCATCCCTTTGAATCTTCACCATTGTCTCTCATTTCCTGATGAACCGGAAATCTGTCCGGGGCATCTTCTGTGGGACAAAGAGACAAATCTCACACCTCCTTGTTATCTTCTGCAGATTCGAGTCCTTTGTCCTTGCAGACGTGACACCTTCAATACACATGCAGTCCTGTCTCTGTGGAAACGTGAGCCCACAATGTGTGTCGCCCACAAAAGGAGATAAATATGTTAAGCAATTTCTGTTGATAAACTGTGATTTTTACTGTGACTGTGATATTTTGTAAATATGTTAGATGTAACACAAGTGGAGTATGATATTTTGTGATACAGTACAGTAGATAAAGATAACCGGACTAACTGAATATGGACAACTAAGCAGTGCTCTGCACATTTGTGCAGATTGGTTTTTTTTTTGTTGTTGGCTGAGATATTCCAGAGGGAGACCTTATAGAAGCCACTCCACACTGCCTCCAGGATTCACCCCATCGTCTCTTCATCACTTTCCCCTGGTGGATCATCATCCCTTTACCTTCATCTTCTCAGCCTGGAAGGACAATTTTCTTGCCGTGAGTGATGGTAGGAGTTAGAGACTGATATTTTTTATTGGTTGTCAGTTTGTTATTTTGAGATCTGCTTATTGATTTATTTATGAGATCAATTGGTTGATTTTCTTTTCTTTCTTTCTTTTTTTTTTGCCTGGGCCCAGCATTGTTAATTTGTATCAGAGTTGTCAATGAAATTAGTAAATAAGTTTACATGTTTGGTGTGAGTCATTAGAGGGAGAAAGGGGTAACATTTTAAGTTGCTGCGCTATTTCATTATATGCCAAACCTCATCATAGAACTTAGATATAGATCTACCTGCAACACAACTATAAGGTGTGGTGGGTTATACTAGCAAGAAGCTCAACAGCATCTGCATATGACTCCATCTCCCCTAACGTGGAAAATTCTCTGACCTTCTATGCCGAGTTTGGGAACCAGAAGTGCTCGTTTCCTTACTCTGTCGAGTTTACCCAAGCCCAGCACTGCGATGTAGGTTTCAAAAACTTCCAACCAGCAAGGCCATAGTACTTCAGGTTCCCCTGGGTACTCCAGGAACGGCCGTAGGGGTGCCCCGTACACCTCCATGGTTTAATCCTCAGTCGCCAAATGTTATGTCCACACACCTGGTATAAAAGGAGATGGGTGAGGAGGTTGCACTGGAATACAGCTTTATTGATTATACGGTTGCACTACAGGGAACACACTGAGGCGGAGTTATCCTGGGCAAGAGGAAGCCCGAATGGCAGACGCCCTATAATATAGGGCGGTGTGATGACGCAACCGGAAGGCGGCGTCATCACACTGTACTTCATAATAAAACCCCTCATTACAACGGCATCTAAAACAAAACCTATCTGTAATGTGAGACTACGAAAATACAACTCCCAGAAGCACTATCTGCACATAGTGTGTGCTCATTGGTCCACTGTCACCTGGACCCCTGTAAAGCTACAGACAGTCTGCTCTTGGGTCGGTCTCCTGTCCTGTCCCAGTTCACACCGCAGCCCAGTGGGAAGAAATGCTGTGTCTGAGCGGTGAGTAGTCCCACACATCAGCTCCTGCCTCTGTAGTTAAACATGAGTATTTTTTAGAGCAAGAAGCTACATTTAATGTCCACAGTTGTGCAACTGTAAGTTTTCTCACCACACAGAGAAAAAGTGACTGTGATTTGTTGCTGTAAGAAACAAATGAAGCTTCGTCTAAGGTGAACTTTCATTTATCTGTGCTTTCCATTTTATTTTATCTTATTCATTTACATGCTGTTGTGATAGGCAGCTATTTCATGGAAGTAAATCCTCTACATACAGTATGTATTTTTAATGGGCTTGTCCAGGGGTGTCAAACATATGGCCTGTAGGCCAAAACTGGCCCACCAGGGGGTCCAAATTTTCTGTGAATTTAGAAGAAATCTCTGTTGTCATTCAGTCCATCATGTACAGTAGAACGAAATTACATTTCTCCTATCTACAATGTTAATCACGTGTAGAATCAGAGGGGTCGCTGTCATGCAAGGCGCTGCCACAAACAGCTTCTCCCTCCCCCATTCTATTAAGATGAGCACCAAGTTAGAAGGTGGGAAGTACCATTTTTATATGGTCTTTGGTATGACCTGGCCAGGATTTGAACCCACGACCTCCCGGTTGTGGGGCGGATGTCATGGCGGCCTCTGGGCCGTCATTAGTGTCATTAGCCCCAGCTGCACACAGACCAACAGGTGTGAATCAACGGCTGTTAAAAGCCAGTGTTGCTGACAGCCCGGCACGGAGTCGTCTGTCTTCCTCAACGGAGAATGAACCTGCACTCCGCTCTCTGGTCTCGTCAAGAATATCTCTTGTCTCGTCTGGAACTTTGTCTGTCTCGTCAAGAACTTTGTCTGTCTCGTCAGGTACTTTGTCTGTCTCGTCTGGAACCTCGTTTGTCTCGTCTGGAACCTCGTTTGTCTCGTCAAGAGCTTCACTTGCTGCATCCAGGAACTCTTCCCAGGGTCAAGCAAGTAAGCGCACCATTTGCTACTCAACGCCAAACCTTTACCCCTGTGCACAGGTGGACCACCTCGGCGGCGGACCTGCGTCCCCAGCTGACGGGGTAACGCCATCACGTCTTCGTAGCGGCTCGCTACCACCACGCCTACCGGTACGTCTTGCTCCTCAATTACCAGAACTGTTATTGTATCAGTTACAGGAGTATTGGCCAACATTATCGGTGGAATCACTGTCATCAGCATCAGCTGTGTCATCATTGCCACTGTCTGTGGAATCACTAACCTCGTCTTTGTCTGCATCATCATCTGTATCATCGTTATTCCGGTCTGTGGAGTCACAGCCGGTGTCATCGTCAGGATCATCGTCATCCCGGTCTGTGGAGTCACAGCCGGTGTCATCATCAGGACTGTCATTGTCACAGCCACGGGTTGTAACCCCAGCACGGTCACGGACGCCTTCACCTCCACGCTGCCCGGCCGCTGGAACTCAGCAGAGCGAAGCCAGTGCTGCTCTCAAGTAAGCCTTGTTATCTGCAGCTCTTTGCTAGTGTGGAGCATTAGTAATTTGTCTCTGCTTATCTGTTCCAGGGTTGCCGGGTCTCCGTCCAGGTCGCTCAGCTCCAGTGACCAGAACGACATTCTCGCACTCACACTCGCATTACACTCACTCACGATTAAATAAAGATTATTGTCACTATCTGCTCATGTCAGTGTCTGTCTCCTGGGTCCCGAA
Source organism: Pholidichthys leucotaenia (assembly GCA_020510985.1). Classification (NCBI taxonomy): domain Eukaryota; kingdom Metazoa; phylum Chordata; class Actinopteri; order Cichliformes; family Pholidichthyidae; genus Pholidichthys; species Pholidichthys leucotaenia. Next base: position 32,289,852 of record CM035848.1, read on the forward strand.
ACATGTCAGCGGATGCTCTATCAACTAGGCCACCACTCCGGTTACAGCTTTATTTCTAGTAAATTTATGACTTTCTACTGATTAGAATATCCATCCATCCATCCATCCATCTTCTACCGCTTTTCTGGAGGTCCGGGTCGCGGGGGCAGCAGTTCAAGCAGAGAAGCCCAGACTTCCCTCTCCCCAGCCACCTGCTCCAGCTCTTCAGAGAGGATACCAAGGTGTTCCCAGACCAGCTGGGAGACATAGTTTCTCCAGTGAATCCTGGGTCTTCCCCGGGGTCTCCTCCCAGTGGGACATGCCCGAAACACCTCAAGTGGGAGGTGTCCAGGAGGCATCCTTGATCAGATGCCCATACCACCTCAACTGGTTCCTTTCAATGTGGAGGAGGAGTAGTTCTACTCTGAACCTCTCCCGGATGACTGAGCTCCTCACCCTATCTCTGAGGGTGAGTCCAGCGATCCTACGAAGAAAGATCATTCCAAGCCGCTTGTATCCGCGATCTCATTCTTTCAGTCATTACCCAAAGCTCGTGATCATAGTTGAGGGTAGGAACGTAGATTGACTGGTAAATCGACAGCTTTGCCTTAGAGCTCAGCTCCCTCTTCACCACAACAGACTGGTACAACGTCCACATCATTGCAGATGCTGCTCCGATCCGTATGTCAATCTCTCGCTCCATTCTCCCCTCACTCGTGAATAAGACCCCAAGATACTTAAACTCCTCCACCTGGGGCAGGAGCCTGTCCCCAACCCGAAGAGGACAATCCACCTTTTTCCGTCTGAGGACCATAGATTCGGAATTGGAGGTGTTGATTCTTATCCCAGCTGCTTCACACTCAGTGGCAAACCATCCCAGTAAGAACTGTAGGTCATTGCTGGATGAAGCCAGCAGGACAACATCATCTGCAAACAACAGAGTTAAGATCCTGTGGTCACCAAGCATGACACTCTCCGTTCCCTGGCTATGCCTAGAAATCCTGTCCATAAAAATTATTAACAGGATCGGTGACAAAGGGCTGCCCTGGCGAAGTCCAACTCTCACTGGGAATGAGTCCGATCGAGTGTTGGCAATACAAACCAAACTCTCACAACGGTCATACAAAGACCAAATAGCTCGTAACAACAAGTCCGATACCCCATACTCCAGAAGCACCCCCCACAAAAAACCATGAGGGACGCAGTCGAATGCCTTCTCCAAGTCCACAAAACACATGTAAACTGGTTGAACAAGGATTCAGTGTACCCTGCCTGGTATGGGGTTACCCTGGAGCCAGGCCTGGGGGAGGGGCTTGATGGCTAGAGTCTGGTGGCCAGGTTTCCGCCTATGGGACCCGGCCGGGCTCAGCCCAAAGGAGTTACATGGGTCCGCCCTCCAGTGGGCTCACCACCTGCAGGAGGGATCATGGGGGTCCGATGCTATGTGGATCAGGTGGCGGTCAAAGGCGGAGACCTTTGCGGTCTGATTCCAAACTTCCGAAACTGGATTTTGGGACGTGGAATGTCACCTCTCTGGTGGGGAAGGAGCCTGAGCTGGTGCATGAGGTTGAGAGATACTGGCTTGATATAGTTGGCCTCACCTCAGCACACAGCTCTGGTTCCGGAACCAGTCTCCTGGAGAGGGGCTGGAGCTTGGCCTCTCTGGAGTTGCCCCGGGCAAGAGGCGACTAGCAGGGGTGGGTATTCTTGTATCCCCCCACCTTGCTGCCTCTATATTGGAGCTTTCCCTGGTGGATGAAAGGGTTGTTTCCCTGCGCCTTCGGGTTGGGAAACGGATCCTGACCATCATTTGTGCCTATGCATCAAATGATTGTTCAGAGTACCCACCCTTTTTGGAGTCTCTGACTGAAGTGCTGGAGAGTGCTCCTCTTGGAGACTCAATTGTCCTACTGGGGGACTTCAATACATATGTGGGCAATGACAGTGAAACCTGGAAGGGGGTGACTGGGAGGAAGGGCCTGCCCGATCTGAACCTGAGTGGTGTTCAGTTATTGGACTTCTGTGCTGACGACAGTTTGTCCATAACGAACACCATGTTCAAGCATAAGGGTGTCCATATGTGCACTTGGCACTAGGACACTCTAGGTCTCAGGTTGATGATCGATTTTGTTATCGTGTCATCAGACCTGCGTCCGTATGTCTTGGACACTCGGGTAAAGAAAGGTGCAGAGCTGTCAACTGATCACCACCTGGTGGTGAGTTGGATCCGATTGCAGGGGAGGAGGCCATTCAGACCTGGTAGACCCAAACGTATAGTGAGGGTGTGCTGGGAACATCTGGCTGAGGCCCCTGTCCAGGAGGTCTTCAACTCCCACCTCCGGAAAAACTTCAACCACATTCCAAGGGAGTCTGGAGACACTGAGTCTGAATGGGCCATGTTTTCCACCTCCATTGTTGAAGTGGCAGCCCAGAGCTGCGGCTGCAAGGCCGTTAGGGCATCTCGTGGTGGCAACACCCGAACCAAGTGGTGGACACCAGTGGTGAAGGGGGCCATTAAGCTGAAGAAGGAGTCCTATCAAGCTTGGCTGGCTTGTGGGACTCCCGAAGCAGCTAAGGTGTACTGGCAGGCCAAGCAGAGTGCAACTTGGGTTGTTGCTGAAGCAAAAACTCGGGTATGGGAGGAGTTCAGTGAGGCCATGGAACAAGACTTTCAGTCGGCCTCGAAGAGATTCTGACAAACTGTCCGGCGGCTCAGGAGGGGGAAGCAGCTCCCTGTCCACATTGTGTATGGTGTGGATGGGGTGCTGCTGACTTTGACTGGGGATATCGTCGGGCGGTAGAAGGAATGCTTTGATGATCTCCTCAATCCCACTGATACGCCTTCCACAGAGGAAGCAGGGCTTGTGGACGAGGGGGACGACTCACCTATCACAGGGGCTGAGGTCGCCAAGGTGGTTAAAAATCTCTTTTGGTGGCCGGGCCCCGGGGGTGGACGAGATTCGCTCTGAGTACCTCAAGGCCCTGGATGTTGTAGGGCTGTCATGGTTGACACACCTCTGCAACATTGAGTGGAGGTCGGGGGCAGTGCCTTTAGCATGGCAAACCGGGGTGGTGGTTCCTCTCTTCAAAAAAGGGGACCGGAGGGTGTGCTTCAACTTTAGAGGGATCACACTCCTCAGCCTCCCTGGGAAGGTCTATGCCAAGGTACTGGAGGGGAGAGTCCCGCTGTTGGTCGAACTTCGGATTCAGGAGGAGCAATGTGGTTTTCGTCCTGGCTGTGACACATCGGACCAGCTCTTTTCCCTCTTGAGAATCCTCGAGGGTTCATGGGAGTTTGCCCAACCAGTTTACATGTGTTTTGTGGACTTGGAGAAGGCAATCGACCGCGTCCCTCCCTGATTAGAATAGTTTATTTAAATCTGAGACATTTCTCTCTGTAAGATGAGACTTTTTTTCATCAGTTTTCTTTTTCGTCTTTTTTCTGATGAAAACAAAGGACCCTTGATTTCCAGGACCAAGGGGTAGGCGAAGGGGAAAGAGTAGAAATTAGAATTGGGACGGACCCCAAATCTACCGGTACTTCACTCTCACATTGCAAATATTTTTCTCGACTGTTTTACATCATTTACTGCTGTTAATAACTACTTAAACAGACAGTGTTTCTCTTGCTATTTTTAATGTATGTATGTATCAGGGTTATTGCATTTAAAAAAGGTTATACATTTAATTCAACTACATTTTAGCATGCGATAATCAAATTTGATCATATTAAACATAATATTCCAACAACAAAATTGTGGCTAGTGAAAAAGCTAAGTGGCTAGTAACGTTGGAAAATCACTAGCCACAGTGGCTGCTGACATGAAAGCACTATTGCTCTGCAGTTACTCTCCTCAACAAGCAGCGGGTGCTACCGTGAGCGTCTCCCTATCCTAAAGCACTCACAAGCGGTCAGTCTCACAGTAGCCTCGTGCAGCAGTTAGTTGCAGTCAGAGAGGAGACCCATGCGCATGCCAGTCACATTCACACTGCAAATGTATTGCACTTGCACACACCCCCAGTCGATGTAAATGTTTCTTCATTGTCAGTGCCACACTAATAAATCACTGCATTTGACTAACAGCCTCAGTCACATACTCACTTCGTCCACTGTGTGTATGTGTCTGTGACATAAGCTAAACATCTAGCAGCTCGTCATGTCACAGTCTAAACTCTGCGCTCAAAAATAGAGAAAGGAGTGGGAACCAAACCTTGAATTCAAAGGCTGGTTGAAGCCATTTATTGGAGATGATACAGAAGTGATGGCCTATTTAAATGCCAAATTAAAACAAACAAACCAAGATTCAACAGAAGAAAGTTAATTTATAGTTCTAAACATATTTAGGGTGCTTTTTACTCTTTTTCTCTCCGACATTATTCTTCTGTCCTACAGTGCCCATTACAATGACATGCAAATGACAAATTATGCAAATTAGATGATATCATTTAGTGACTTCTAGCGACTTTTAGGACAGCCAGTAGCTACTTTCCTTACTGAGAAGTTGGCAACAGTGGCCCCTGAGCTATTAGCCCCCAAGGTAACACTGGTACCAGGACGAACGCTGTATAAGCACGGCTTATATTGTTATTTTCTTCAGATCTTAGTCCCCCTAATAGCCATCCCTGTTACCACCTGGTTTGCCGGTGTGCCTTGCGTCACTCTGACTGATCTCCCAATGGTTTCATCGTGATTCTGTGATGGATCACCTGTACCAACACGCCGGCCACTGCAATCCAAATGGCCTGGGACCAGAGGCTACTGGCTGGTATTACGCTGAGGACTCCCCTGGATGATATTCTTGGCAAGCGGGGGAGTTCTCGGCATAACACCAGTATGAGCAGTCCGCCGCAGAATCACGATGAAACCACTGAGAGATAGGCCAGAGTGACTAACATCTGAAGAAAATAATAATATAAGCCGTGCTTACAGTGAGCATCCTGGTACCAGTGCTAGCTCAGGGGCTAACGGAGGCGGACTTACCATTGGGCAAAGGTAGGTGGCTACCTTAGGCCCCGCTCTGGTAAGAGCCCTGATTCACTAGGAGCCTGATATACGTATATACAGTGGGGCAAAAAAGTATTTAGCCAGCTACCAATTGTGCAAGTTCTCCCACTTAAAAGATGAGAGAGGTCTCCAATTTTCATCATAGGTATACCTCAGCTATGAGAGACAAAATGAGAAAAAAAAAATCCAGAAAATCACATTGAAGGATTTTTAATGAATTAATTGGTAAATTCCTCGGTAAAATAAGTATTTGGTCAATAACAAAAGTTCATCTCAGTACTTTGTTATATACCCTTTGTTGGCAATGACGGAGGTCAAACGTTTTCTGTAAGTCTTCACAAGGTTTTCACATGCTGTTGGTGGTATTTTGGCCCATTCCTCCATGCAGATCTCCTCTAGAGCAGTAATGTTTTGGGGCTGTCGCTGGGCAACACGGACTTTCAACTCCCTCCAAAGATTTTCTATGGGGTTGAGATCTGGAGACTGGCTAGGCCACTCCAGGACCTTGAAATGCTTCTTACGAAGCCACTCCTTCATTGCCAGGGCGGTGTGTTTGGGATCATTGTCATGCTGAAAGACCCAGCCACGTTTCATCTTCAATGCCCTTGCTGATGGAAGGAGGTTTTCACTCAAAATCTCACGATACATGGCCCCATTCATTCTTTCCTTTACACGGATCAGTCGTCCTGGTCCCTTTGCAGAAAAACAGCCCCAAAGCATGATGTTTCCACCCCCATGCTTCACAGTAAGTATGGTGTTCTTTCTCCTCCAAACACGACAAGTTGAGTTTTTACCAAAAAGTTCTATTTTGATTTTATCTGACCATATGACATTCTCCCAATCCTCTTCTGGATCATCCAAATGCTCTCTAGCAAACTTCAGACGAGCCTGGACGTGTACTGGCTTAAGCAGGGGGACACATCTGGCACTGCAGGATTTGAGTCCCTGGTGGCATAGTGTGTTACTGATGGTAGCCTTTGTTACTTTGGTCCCAGCTCTCTGCAGGTCATTCACTAGGTCCCCCCGTGTGGTTCTGGGATTTTTGCTCACTGTTCTCGTGATCATTTTGACCCTACAGGGTGAGATCTTGCGTGGAGCCCCAGATTGAGGGAGATTATCACTGGTCTTGTATGTCTTCCATTTTCTAATAATTGCTCCCACAGTTGATTTCTTTACACCAAGCTGCTTACCTATTGCAGATTCAGTCTTCCCAGCCTGGTGCAGGTCTACAATTTTGTTTCTGGTGTCCTTTGACAGCTCTTTGGTCTTGGCCATAGTGGAGTTTGGAGTCTGACTGTTTGAGGCTGTGGACAGGTGTCTTTTATACTGATAACGAGTTCAAACGGGGGCCATTAATACAGGTAACGAGTGGAGGACAGAGGAGCCTCTTAAAGAAGAAGTTACATGTCTGTGAGAGCCAGAAATCTTGCTTGTTTGTAGGTGACCAAATACTTATTTTCCTGAGGAATTTACCAATTAATTCATTAAAAATCCTTCAGTGTGATTTTCTGGATTTTTTTTTTCTCATTTTGTCTCTCATAGTTGAGGTATGCCTATGATGAAAATTGGAGACCTCTCTCATCTTTTAAGTGGGAGAACTTGCACAACTGGTGGCTGACTAAATACTTTTTTGGCCCACTATATATATTTATATGTTTAGCATATAAATATGCTAAACATATTTTAAATGTTTAGCATATTTAACATGATGTCTGACAAAATAATAAAACACCAGTATTTATATAAATGGCAAATCAAATCACAAACGTAACATTCATCCCCCCTTCTCCTCAGACTGTCGGACTCCACAAATCCTTGGCTACGTTGTAAACAAACCGCACAGCGTGTAGAATAGCAGCAAAATAGAAACAAAGTTATTCCAGTGGTGCAGAGAAATGGAGAAAAAGGGAAGAGTAGAGAAATTTTTTAGCAAAACAACCTTTTTCACTTCAACCAGGGAGGAGACTTATCCTCCTGATGAGCAGATGGAGAGCAATGCTGCTTGTACGAGCACACATGATGCTAATGACGTGCGCCTGTTAATGCTGACAGTACAGGTAAACAACAAAATGTTTTCACTGTTTTTTCTGATTGCAAGATTTGCAGAGGCCAAGGCTCACATTGTTAAATTTAAATATGACCAACTGTGCTCCCCAGACATGCACAGGACATCTGCAGCCTCAGCAGATGACATGAGATTAAATATAGTTTTGAGAGTTTTTTTTGCACTAAAAGTTGTGGGAAGAATTCTAAATTTTAAAGCAGATGCCTTTTTTCATAGTTTACTGCAATGATATTCTTTATAACACCACAAGAAAAGCACAGGATTGTCAACAAATTCCTATTAAACAGTGATTTGTAAATTAAGCAGAAACTTCTGCTATACAGAAAAACTCTTGTGTAACGGCAAACACAGACTTTAACACAATTAAGTGAGAATGAAGTAGCTACTCATAAATTTGTCATAAAAATGACCAACACTGTAGGCTACTCTTACTGAGAACTTGAATAAAAAGAATAAAAAAATAATTGTCCATTACAACAGCTAAACTGCATTGAATGAATGTTAAAGAGTATAGATTTGGAAATCATGGCAGCATCTTCCTTTGAAAACTTCCTAACCGCAGCAGTGCCCAACCACTCGGTACTGAGTGCAGAGAAAAAGAAATAATTTATTCTGTTGCTCTGTGTTATCTATCAAAGTCTGTGTTTTTCTGAAAAAAAATTACTGACTGTTCTCACTTTCCATGCCTGACTCCTACCAGTCTGTCTATCTGCTGCACGTCTTGACACACACCTATCTCATCAGATATTTATCTTTCCTTTACCGGGAGGAGAGGCTCTCGTTGGGGGTTTGCCAGGGCGCACATTTGTCTGTGTCCAGACCGGAGAGTCACAGCTTTAAAGCTCATTGACAAGATGTAGTGATGATTTTACCTCTAAAGATGGATAAAATGTTACAACACTGTAGTGTTAGATCTGCTTGATTGGTTGTGGTTTTACAGCGTCTCTCCTCAGGCGCGCTTCCGCAACGGAGTACTTTTCAGCCAGGTGGAACACAAACCCGGCACTTCGTACATGCAGTCAAGACAAAGACGTGGGGAGACGTCCACCAGCGGGCCGGGGGAGACAGAGGATGGGGTGGTGTGGGAAAACTCATGGGTGAGTATTTTTTTTTTAAACCGCACACTCTGTTTTTTGCTGATGTGTTACGTTAATACTCACTGTAAACACGGAAGTGAGCACGGTGCAGTGATGCATTTGACTATGGTAAGACTGAATGTTTGAGTGCTACTCAGGGACAAATTTGATTGGTGAAATTGATGAAAGTTGACGAGGACTGGCCAAAATTGTGGGAAAGTTGCAGTGATTGGACAGAGTTGCAAGGTCACTCAAAAGATGCAGCAATGACCTGCTTTTGTGTGAACTGGTGCGATCGCAAAACCGTGAAATCCTGGAGGGACTGGTAAGTGTGAACAAACAGATCTTCCACGTGAATTTTTTTTTTTTTTTATAATAAAGAAGAGTCTACATTCAATTTGTTAAACTTAAAAACTTTTGTTTTTCTACAGATGTAATTCCTGATGCCTGAATGATATCATCACTTGAAGAATTCTGAGGACAATAAGTGTCAGGTAGGATTTCAGTAAGGCCTGAAAAGAAAGTGAAAGGAAACAAAGGAAAAAGTAAGGCCCCATTTCTGTCTTTGCCTCGGGCCCCAAATGGAGTAAGTTCACCCCTGGGGCTAATAAGCTGCCTTTAGCTGGACGCGAGAGCAAGCAACCTCTGGCTTGCTGCAATCAAAATGGCCCGGGACCAGGAGCTGCTGGCTGGAGGCTCCCCACTGTCCTCTGGGGCTCCGGGCAACTCCACTCCCATTGCAGTCACTCCAGCTCCCAGCTGGTCATGGGAGCAGAGTCCCACAGAGTGAGACACTGCCCTTTGAAATCCCTTGGCTCAGTAACTCGGCTCGGCCAGCAGTCTTGGATCATGGGCCACGTCTCAGTTGCAGCGATCGGGGGAGGGGGGGAGTCCGGTGCGCAGTGCTAGCGATTTGTTGTGGAATCCCGGCAAAATTATTGGGAGATAGGCCAGACTGATGCGAAATACACCACCGACTGTGGATCAGTGAACTAGACCGCTGCTCATCCGAGGTAGGATGCTAGAAGCTAGTCAGCTAATGGCTAACTGTAAGAGGGAGGGCGGAGTTGAATAGGTGAAGGATGGTTCATAAAGTGACAGGCTTTAAATCAGAGCGTTTCAAGAAAGCCAGGAAAAATACAAAACAAATTTGCTTCAGTAATTTTAAAAATTAAGAAAATATGAACCAACTATGTCCAACATTTCATTAAGACATGAGTGAGCTGTTAAAATGTGGAAAAATGCAGTCAATGACCCCTGCGTGGGTTTACTCCGGGATTTCTCCGGTTTCCTCCCACATGCCAAAAACATGCATGTTAGGTTAATTGGCTGTTCTAAATTGTCCCTAGATATCTGTTTCCTATAGGCCCTTAGAATAGAGGGTTAGTATTAATGAAAGCGCTTTGAGTGGTCTTTGTGACTAGAAAAGCGCTATATAAGTGCAGGTTAGTTAGTTAGTTAGTTAGTTTAAGGAATTCCTATATCATAATTCCTGTTCCCACTATGGTCAGCAGAGGGCAACCTGTTCACAGGGAACAGAGTAGTTGGAGCTTCAGTCATATGGCTTCAATACACCCACCAATACATACATTATTAATAATACATAATATATATTAATTTATTTAATATTTAAGGTAACATTTGCAGTGCCCCTCTCTCTAAACATTTTTGTTCTTATAGTCTTGTTTCAGTACTTACAGTACTTTTCTCATTAAAGATTGTGTTGCTGAAAGTTCTTTCCCATTGTCTGTATATTTAAGAACAGGCTTTTCTGTTGGTGTTACACCATAAAAAAACATTAGTTGAAAAATTAAGGTCTTGTTTTAAAAAAAATCCCTCAAATTTATGCTTTCAATTTAGGAAATGGTCTGGGTACCTCTACTTGCTTATCTTAGATAAGTTTATTTACCCCTTGTCAGACAGATGAAGCCTTTGAACAATGAGGTAAAAATGGACTGACCTTTCTTTTGGGATTCATTTGTTAATGCTGCATTTGTATCATCTGATCTGCTACAGCACTCTCATAATATCCCAAAGACTAACTTCTTACCATACAGTGCATCCAGAAAGTCTTCACAGCACTTCACTTTTTCCACATTTTGTTATGTTACAGCCTTATTCCAAAATGGATTAAATTATTTTTTCCCCTCAAAATTATACACACAGTACCCTATAATGACAATGCCAAAAAAGTTTTTTTTTTTGAGATTTTTGTAAATTTAGTAAAAATAAAAAACTAAGAAATCACATGTACATAAGTATTTACAGCCTTTGCCATGAAGCTCAAAATTGAGCTCAGGTGCATCCTGTTTCCACTGATCATCCTTGAGATGTTTCTACAGCTTAATCAGAGTCCACCTGTGGTAAATTCAGTTGATTGGACATGATTTGGAAAGGCACACACCTGTCTATATGAGGTCCCACAGTTGACAGTGCATGTCAGAGGCATGCTGCTGGGTTGACGGTGGATGCGGAAGAGGTCTTTGGCGGTAGGACTGAATAAGTTTCTGGCAGATTAGCATAAGCTGTACTCTGACTACAGTATCATGTCAGCTAGTTCTGGTGGAGAGAATGGGGAGGATATGGAGTGGCTGGTCTCAAGTAGTGCTAAAAAGAAAAGGACAATGAAAGAGCGAGGCTCGCAAGAGCAAGAAGCTGGTCTGAAGGGAGCGATGCAGGTGGTGGTGGCAAGAAAACTACAACTGGCCAGGGTGACGGTCCTATATTTTTGAATGAAATGCAAGAAAATCCATGGAAAGTAATAGAGTTTAATTGAGATGGAGGGCATTTTCACCCGATCAAACTTACTAAAGCAACTGAGCAAGAGATTGGTAAAATTAAGTTTGCTAGGTGCATGAATAAGAAACGAGTGCTTATCCATGCTGTCGGTGGACAGCAGCAGGAGAAGATTCTGAGAATGTCATTTCTTGGTGGGGAAAGGATGAAACATGGTACTCCAGCTGCAGTATGTCAGACAAAAAAGCCCTGCAGAGGATAGTCAAGGGGGCTGAGAGGGTAATTGGAGTCTCCCTCCCCTCTCCAAGAACTTTTTCAGAGCCGTTGAAGGAGCAGGGCACTGAACATTGTCAAGGACCGTTCTCACCCTCTGCATAAACACTTTGAACTTCTTCCATCTGGTAAACGATTCCGGAGCATCAGAGGCAGAACCACCAGACTGATCAACAGCTTCCTTCCACAAGCTGTCAGGATGCTGAACAGTTGACCCGGAATCTCTCATACACACTACTGCACCTACGGACATTTTGTATATTATTTGTATATTATAGTTGTATATTATAGTTAGTTCCCCCCCCCCCCCCAAATATGTCTCAGGGATGTGTGAATGGATGGGGGGGTTGGGGTGGTGGGTGAAGCTATGTGTGAGTGTGTCTTAAATCATGCTGCTTCTATTTATATGGATGCCGAGAGAAACGCAATTTCATCTTGCCTGCACTACAGTTGTATGTACAGCAATATGACAATAAAGTTTGATTTGATTTGAAATCCTATGTCCCAGGAGCACTGTCTAAGATAAGAGGAGTAATATCTGGAGTTCCTCTGAATGTGTCGATGTCTGATATAAAAAATGAAACTAAAGGAGGCAAAGTAATTGATGCAGCAAGGCTCAAAAGTAAGAGAGATGGCTCTTTGAAAGAAACCCTGTCGGTGGTAATTCATTCTGAGAAAACTCTTCCCAAATCAGTACAGATAGGCTATATAAACTACAATGTGAGATAATTTATTCCCAATCCCCTGAGATGTTATACAAGTCAAAGAATGTGGCATATAGCACAACAATGTAAAGGAAAACCAAGGTGTGCAAAATGTGCAGGCCAGCATGAATGTGGGAAATGTGACAAAGATGCCAAGATTAAGTGCTGCAACTGTGGTGGTGATCACAGCGCTGCATATGGAGGTTGTATGATACAGAAAGAAGCAAGAGCAGCCCAAACAGTCAAGATTATGAACAAAATCTCATATGCTGAAACTCTAAAGAAAGTCAGGGAAGACAAGACAACCCTATTCAGTTCTGTGAAAGTGGCCCGAGGAGGTACAGCTGTCAGGGGTGACATTGCAACAGGAAATCAGAGCCAAACTATAAACCCAGTGGCAATTCAGAAAGCATGCACTCACAATTGTAAGCTTAAAGATGATACTCTGGTAGTGAGCAAAGCAAAGTTTGTGGCCTTCATTTGCCATACCATAAATGTTACCTTGCAACTGAAAAAGAAAAGCGATCGGATTAGAACAATTATTGAAGCAGCAGTAAGATTCCTGAACATAAAATACATCAAAGCAGACCAGATAGATGCATTACTTACTGCAACTGAAGGAAATGTGCATGGTGAGAATTAAGACTCTCATTAAGGTTTTACACATATTACAACAGAATGCAAGAAGCCTCGTAGCCAATGGGCAAGAGTTCAAAAAGTATATTTATTGCGTTTGCTAATGTTCCAGATGTAATATGTGTACAAGAGACTTGGCTACGATCAGAACTGGATTTTGTAATTCCTGGGTTTAGATCTATATGACGTGACAGAAGCAACAATCAAACTAGGGGAGGGTGTGCTATCTTTATTAAAGGTTTGCATATAGGGTGGTTCCTGTTCCCAGTAATGTAGAGTGTGTCATAATTGAAATCTGCAGTCCTGGAAAAGATATAAATACTAAGATAATTAATTTTTACAATCCAGGTAGGTTGCTAATTATGGACATGCTAAAAGAGCTAGTGGGTAACAAGTCACATAGAAAGGAAATGTGTGGAGACCAACGCACACAGCATTTTATGGGGTAGTGATCACAGACAGTAATGAGGATATAGAAGAAATATTGGATGAAAGATCCTTGGTGTGTCTTAATGATGGTCAGGGTACAAGAATAGATGTGCACAGAGGCGAGGTGTCATGCTTGGATCTCACATTGGTGTCAGACAGCATGGTGAGTGCATGTGAGTGGTGGGTTTTAAAAGAATCTACTGTAGGCAGTGATGATTACCCGGTACTCACCAAAGTTAATAAAACTGTATATAGACAGGATTAGTGTATTTTCACTAGATGGTGTTTTGATAAAGCAGATTGGGGGTTGTTTAGAGCTTGTGAGGAGTCAGCACAATCGGTATCACTTACTGGGAGCATAGAGGAATGCACATACCAAGTCACAAATCATATTCTAAATGCTTAAGCATCCCAAGAAGAACAACTTTTGGTAAAAAGAAAGTGGTGCCATGGTGGAACGAGGAATGTAGTAGAGCTATCAAAGAGCAGAACAAAGCATTGAGTGTTAAAGAAATGCTTATCACAAGAAAATCTTATAGATTACTAGAGGAAAAGGGCTGTGGCACAGATGATAGTCAAAAACTCAAAAAAAAATCATGGAGAGATTTTTGTTCAGCAATTGGCAGAGAAGTAAAGTTAGGAGACATATGATCCATGTTTAAACAAATGTCTGGGAAAAGGAAGTCATCTTCTATTCCAGCTCTAGTTGATGGTGAGACACTTGCAGTGACAGATAAGGAGAAGGCCAATCTTTAAGTGACTTTCGCATTACGAGTGCACATGTGCGGACTATGCGACCTGACATCCAGTTCAAATTTCAGGACTACCAAACATTCCGCTATCCGCCTTGCTTTTGTATAGAGACAGTACTGTCACACCTGAACAATTGCCGTTTAAAGTCTGCTTCAAGCTTTAAATCTCCGTTATGCCAGGTGCACATTGTGCTGTAGTGAAGTGTGGGAACGGCATGTATCATCTAGAGCGGTGGAAAAAGCAAACTTGCAGCATACATGCGTGTAACTTCAGGACCAGCATGTGCACATGTCCACCGCCATTCATGTTATATACATTCCCCACGGAGCTGAAGGATCTGGACGGACGTAATTGTTGGATTAAAGCAGTAAGTCTATATTATAACATAATTAAATAGCGTTGTGTATTGTTCAGGTTCTAGCCTAATTGACACGAGTCTAAACCCTGAAGTAGTAGGTACGGACAGGCAGGCCTGGATCTAGGATATAGTTCTTTGTATATTGGTAATGAAGCTTGATCTACACACACATGTAATTAAGGCCATTGATAAGTAGGCTGGTATAAAATAAAATTGCAAATCATTGAAAACATGTGGTACTTAAACTACAGTAGTATCGACCTATAGATCTAAGTAAGCAGGCTATGCCTTGTAGTGAAATTTACTCAAAATGACAAAACCAAAGTTGAGCTGTCAAACCACTCGCTTACCTTCTTTGTAGTCGTTTCAGAGTCTCGCAAGCAAGGGTGCTTGGTCCTTTGACAACAAAAAATCTGTCAGCGTACGTACAGGGGGGCCATTTTGGCCAATTTCTGCAACGTGGCTGCGAATGCAAGCACAACTAGTTCATCCTTGCGTTTGCGGGTACAACCGGGAAGACCCCTACGCATACAATATGCTCGTAGATCAGGAACTTTCCATAAATTAAATGCATCGATAGAGCATGTTTGTTAGCCACGTTTCCATGATGCTTTGCGCGAGCTGAGATGCGAAAGTCACTTATTAGGGAGAGTTTTTGCTGCAGTGCATAGTGGTGACCACCTGAATGACACACATACTGTAGGCAAAATAAAGTGTGTATGCTCAGAGAGAATAAAAATGTAAGGGAGAAGCAGGGGGAGGACTTGACAACTTTAAATATGGACTTCTCAATGTCAGAGCTTAAAATAACATTACAAGGTACATGATTTTCAGCCCCAGGGAAGGACCAGTTATGCTAGGCAATGTTCAGACAACTTCCTGTTGAATCATTTAAGCTTGTTCTCTTATTTAATAATATATGGCGGAATGGAAAACTGCCAAAGTGCTGGAAAAAAGCAATCATTTTCCCATTCAACAAGCCAGGAAAGGACCCAGCTTACCCAGGTAGCTATAGGCCTATCATTTTGACATCACATTTATGCAAATGGATGGAGAAATTGATCATATCCAGGCTTTCACATGTATTGGAGCAAAGAGGTTTACTAAGCAGCTATCAGAATGGGTTTCGTAAAGGAAGATCTACAATAGATGCCTTAGTTTGAATTAGTAATGAAGTGGAAAAGACACGGAAAATGAAAGAGCTGATGGCAATTGTTTATTTTGACACAGAAAAAGCATATGATTCTATGAGGAGAGAAGGGCTACTTATTAAGTTAAGCAGAATGACTATAGGTGGAAGAACTTATAATTGGATAATAGACTTCTTAACTGACAGGATAATCAGAATCAAGGTTGGGTCAGAAACTTCTAAAGACTTTAAAATAGAAAATGGTTTACCGCAAGGGGAGTGCAATTTGTCCATTGTTTTTTTTTTTCCACAATATCTTTATTGAACCTTTTTTTTTTTTTAACAAACATGATACAAACAATCAAACACTAACACTAAAGTACTACAAAAAAAAAAAAAAAATGCACTAAAAACACCAACAACCACCAACAAAATCAAGTCTTCAACAATGCTCCTCTGTTTAGTCTAGACAATCCAATACATAAGTATACATATTATGTTCACCAGTTTGGAATTTACAAGGTCCACACACATCATTCACCTTCTTCTTCAAGAGTTATGTTTAAATTTTTTACATAATCAATAAAAGGTCTCCATATATTCTCAAACACAATTTCCTTTGATTTCAGTATATATGTTATTCTTTCTAATGGAAGGTTTGTTAACATCTGTCTTAACCACTGAGTCACATCTGGTCTATGAGTCTTTTTCCATAATAGTGCAATACATTTTTTGGCATTAAGCAAACTGAGGTCTATGAATGTTCTTTCACTTTTATTGAAATTATGCTTTTCTGGGTACAGACCCAACAAAAACAGTTTAGGATTCAATATGATTTGTTTTGAGATTATTTTTTCAATTGTTACCCTCACCTCTTCCCAAAACATTCTTATTAATCTACATTCCCATAAACAATGAAATAGGGTTCCTTTACTTTCCATGCATTTTGTGCATGTATCTGGTATATTTTTGTTATATCTATTTAACTCCTCCGGTGTAACATACATCCGCATTAACCATTTGAAATGTATCAATTTAAGGCGTGCATTTATTGATTTGGTTTGGGCTTCTGTACAAGCCAATTCCCATTGTTCCTCTGAAATTTCAATTTGCAGATCTTCTTTCCAGTAGTTTAATCTTTTCAGTGAATTTTCACTTGAAGATAGTGTCAATGAGTTATAAAACTCTGAAATAATACCCTTTCTTTTACTATCTTTCATCATCATTTTTTCCAAGGAGGAATAAATAGGTCGAGTGAGAGCTTTATTTTGATTTGATCGAATAAAGTTTCTAAGTTGAAGATATTTAAAAAAATGTGTTCTATTGAGATTAAATTTGATCCTCAGCTCTTCAAAAGACATTATGTTGTCTGCACATGGCAAATATAAATCCTGAATCTTTTGTATCCCTTTTAAATTCCATACTTTAAATACAGCGTCCGCTCTCCCTGGTTTAAAATATTGATTACCCCATATTGGACTAAATTGTGACAATAACTGTGGTTCTTTTAAATAGTTTTTAGCTTCACACCATATTTTGATCATATGCTTTACAAATGGATTTTTAACTTGTTTTTGTAATTTTTTTGCCGAATCTGAGTATATGAATATGGGAAGAGGTAAAGGTAAATTGTATGATTCCATTTCAGTCCAGTGAGGGAGATCATTTGATGAAAAATAATATGTCATAGACCTCAGTTGTGCCGACCAATAATACAACATAAAATTTGGACATTTCAGACCTCCACGATCAAATGGTAAATATAATAAAGACAGACGTAATCTAGCCCTCCTGTTGTTCCATATAAATTCCACTAACTTTTTTTTTATTCTTGAGAATAGATCTAAAGGTGGTGATAAGGGAATGTATTGAAATAAATAAAGTATTTTAGGTAAAATATTACTTTTAAGTATATTGATTCTCCCGATCATCGACATTGGTAGTGACATCCATCTCTGAGTTAACTCACTGATATCTGACATTAAGGCTTCATAGTTGACACTGGCGACTGATTCTAGCTTAGGCATAATTTGGATTCCTAAATATTTAAACTGATTTACAACATTGAATTGATTTACCTCAGGGGCTGGGTAATTTCTCTGGGTCTCATTTAGCATTAATATTGAAGATTTAGTTTTATTTATTTTATATCCTGATATTTCCCCAAAATTCTTTATTAAATTCAACAAGGTTGGAATTGATTTTTTTAGATTCGACATAAACAAAATTATATCATCGGCGTACAGGGAGATTTTATGTTCTGTTGGTCCAACTTTAATTCCATATATTTGTGAATGTAAACGTATCGCTATCGCTAAAGGTTCAATTGCCATAGTAAACAGTAAAGGTGAGAGTGGACAGCCTTGTCGACATCCTCTATTGATTTTTATTGGTTTTGAAATATTGTTATTTGTTAGGATTTCTGCTGTAGCATTATTGTATATTATTTGAACCCATTTTATGAAATTATTTCCAAGTCCAAACCTTTGTAGGACTTCAAAAAGAAAGGGCCATTCAACTCTATCAAAGGCCTTTTCGGCGTCCAATGATAGGAGAGCTGTATCCGGTGCTTCTTTATTAAAATAGATAATATTAAATAGTCTTCTTACATTATGGAAGCCTTGTCTACCCTTTATAAAGCCATTCTGATCTCGATTAATAATATTTGGTAAAATTTCTTGTATTCGTCTTGCTAAAATTTTACAGATTATCTTAAGGTCGGCGTTTAATAGGCTTATTGGTCTCATATTTTCACATTTATTAGAGGGCTTACCTGGTTTTGGCAGCAGTATAATTAAGGCATTATTTATGTATGATGGTAAATTATTATTTTGAAATGCTTCTAAAACCATTTCCAAAAAAGGTTTTATTAATTTATTCTTAAATTTTTTATAAAGGTCAACTGGAAGACCATCTGGTCCTGCACTTTTTCCTGATTTCATATTATCAATGGCTAGCCCAACTTCTTCTTGACTAATTTTAGACTCCAATATCTCCCTGTTTTCATTTGGAATACACGGTATAGATAGTTCGTTCAAAAACCCATTTAGTTTTGTTAAATCAGGTTCATTTTTGGTATCATATAATTTTTCATAGTAATCTCTAAAGGCTCTATTAATTTCTAAAGGATCTATAACTACCTGTCCGTTACTTATAATACTGGTAATTGGTGTTTTAATTTCCAATTGTTTAATCTGCCATGCTAATAATTTTCCTGATTTTTCACCTTGTTCATAAAAAGATTGTTTCAATCTTAGAAGACTCGAGGCAGCTCTATTCGCTGATTTTTTGTCGTATTCAGCTCTCAAAATCAGTAATTCATTCTCCAACCTTGGGTCACTTCCTGCATACACTTTTTCCTGAAGATTTTTTATTTTATGTTCCAATTTAGCTCTCTCCTCTCGAGTCTTCTTAGATTTTGATCCTGTATAACTAATAATATGCCCCCTAATAAAAGCTTTGAAAGCCTCCCACTTTACACATGCTGATGTTTGTGTAGTATTGATGTCAAAGAACTCGTCTATCTGTTTTTCTATATACTTGACAAATTCCTCATCCTGAAGCCATTTATGCTGAAATTGCCATCTACCTGATTCCTTTGTCAATTTTTTATCTACATATATTAGACAACAGGGTGCATGATCAGAGATCACGATGTTATCATAAAAGCAGTTTTGAATCTTGGACCTTAATTCTGTGGAAATCAAAAAATAATCAATACGTGAGAATGTCTTGTAGGTACTGGAATAACAAGAATAGGCTTTAACTTGTGGTTTCATTTCTCTCCATATATCTAACAATCTCAATTCTTTCATAAAATGATTAATAGTCATCCTACATCCAATGTGCGTACAATCCAGTCCTGTTGATCTATCCACACCTGGATTCAATGTACAATTAAAATCCCCTGCTATTATATGTTGCCCTGTAAGTGATGATAAGATGAGAAATAAATTAGCAAAGAACTTCTGATCATCTATATTGGGACCATATAAGTTCACAAGATTTATATTTTCTAATATCAAAGAACCTTGAATGATTACATATCTTCCAAATTTGTCTCCAATTACATTTTTCACTTGAAAAGGAACTGATTTATGTATGAGAGTCATAACTCCCCTGGCTCGGGATGAAAATGAAGAGGTGAATACACTTCCCTGCCATCTACTCCTAATTCTTTTAACATCCTCCTCTATCAGATGAGTTTCTTGTAAAAACACAACT
The DNA here is from genome assembly GCA_020510985.1 of Pholidichthys leucotaenia. Taxonomy (NCBI): domain Eukaryota; kingdom Metazoa; phylum Chordata; class Actinopteri; order Cichliformes; family Pholidichthyidae; genus Pholidichthys; species Pholidichthys leucotaenia. Next base: position 32,309,219 of record CM035848.1, read on the forward strand.
CTTGAACCCATGTCCTTTATTTTATTCATAACTTGTTTAAGTTTTTTTAAATTTTGTAGACCTCTGCAATTCCATGAAGTTAAATTAAGATTAACACTTTGGTCCATGATCAATAGAGAGTTTGGGATTACCTTGCAGTGTAAACATGCTCATACAGAGAAGCAAAAACATGAGTGGTTGAACATTCATCCTACAAACTACACACAAATAAATTTCCCCTTCCCACACTTGTGGCAAACCCCCCAAAATCAAAAGAAAAATTCTGTCTCCCGATATAGCCATCGACCGTTCCACACCCACGGGGAACAGCCTAAGCCACTCCTTCTTCATCCTCCCAATCACCCTAACTCTACTGCTTTTAATGACGTAACATTAACTCTCCTCTGTAGTTTTCCAACTTAACTCCAAAATTTTTAACAACTTTGTACATCATAGTTTTTTTTTTTTTGTTTGTTTTGTTTTTGTTTTGTTTTTTTAATATATAATACAATCTATATTTTGTAAACTTACTATTTACTTCAAGTCAGTCAGATGCCTGTGCAAATGCTTAATTATTCTACCTTATATTTTGTTCATGCTTAGCTCCCACCAGTCTCTTCTTCTTCTTTGATCTTCTTGATGAACTCCTGCGCCTCCTCTGGGGTCTTGAAGATGTGGGTTCGGCCCTCATACGTGGTCAGCAGTCTCGCAGGATAGATTACACCATGACGAATCCCAAGGTTGCGCAGCTCCTTACGTACGGGATCAAACTGCTTCCTCAATTGCTGGATTCCTGTGGCCAAATCTGGGTAGAACCGCACCTGCTGGTCCTGGTGTTTAATCTCTCCTTTTTTAGCTCGTGCAGCGTTGAAGATCTTCATCCTGTCTCTGTTGTTAAGAAACTTCATAATTAAGGTCCTCGGCGGTCCCTTATCTCTCCGTGGGCCAATGCGATGTGCTTTTTCCAGAACCACTGCTGATTGCAACTCCTCGCTGCCCAGCACCTCCGGAATCCACTTTTCCAGAAAGGAACATACGTCCCGACCTTCTGATTCCTCTGGAAGACCCACCAGCCTCAAATTATTCTGTCTCGACCGAGATTCCAAATCCAAAATATTATCTTCCAGAGATTTATTTTTTTTTTCCAAAGTGCGCACCTTTAATTGAAGACGGGTGACGTCATCTTCAGCACTAGCGAGACGGAGCTCCATCTGCGCCGTTCGTTCTACACAGTCACCCAATTCCTTTCTTATTCCTTCCAACGCTGTCATAATCCCATCAAATCTAGAGGAAAAGTCCGCTCTCATTGAACTCATGGCAGCCATCAGCGCATCTGCGCCATTCCCCGCAGAAATCGCAGCGTTGCCAGCCTCCTCCGCCATATATGGAGCCCTGTTTGCTGCGTCACAGACCTGAAAGTCCGTTAATTTGGACTGTTTCGGCGGCTCGCTTTTTCCTTTTCCTGGTTTTCCAGCCTTAGGCTTCGCCGACATATCCTCGCCCAAACGCTGGGATACGTTCTGTCCCAAATGAGAGAGTTATTTGCCGATTTTTTTTCTCCAGGAGCAGAGCAGAGCGAGACACGTCCGTCCTACGTGGCAGCCATAACCGGAAGTCAATTTGTCCATTGTTATTTAATATCATCATAAATGACATTTTTTGCTAATCTAGGTGCTAGTATCAGATCAGCATTATATGCAGACGATGGGGCCATATCGACGTGGAAGGAATGAGTCATATGTGCTAGAAAACTTGAAGAAAGCAAGAGAAATAGTAAGTTGAGTGGGGATTCAAACTCTCAAACAGCAAGTCCAGTTATATGATTTTTACAAACGGGCGCAAGACTGGCGTTGACAAGCTGACACTATATGGTCAGCCACTGGAGAGGGTGACTCAGTTTAAATACCTGGGACTATGGTTCGTAAATATTCATGGGAAGTTCATAATACAAAGCTGGAAGCAAAATGTAAAGAAGTCATCAATCTGCTATGGGCTGTTGCCGGCTACAACTGAGGTGCAGGTAAACAATCACTTATGAGTATCTTCAGAGCAGTAATGAGATCAGCCATTGACTATGGATGCATTGTGTATGGGGCAGCAGCAGACGCTATTGCTAAAGGTTCACAGAGTCCAGTATAGAGCTTTGCGAATTTGTACTGGCGCTGTTAAATCTACTCCTATAAAAGCAGTGTTGATAGAAGCTGGGGAAATACCACTTCAACTGAGAAGAGAGAAGCTTGCACTGGCATACTAGCTAAAGCTAAAAGGAAGTGGGAAGAAAAATCCAGCAGCAAAGTCTGTTCAGGAATGCTGGGAGTACTCAAAGTTCAAGGGGAGGGGATTTGGCTGGACAATTGATAATAAAGCTAGAGCATATGGTATGGAGACCATAGAGTTCACCAAGTCTACCCCAGTGAGCAGTGTTCCCCCGTGGTTATTTCCAGAAATTAAGATAGATTTACTGTAAGTATCCAAGAAAATGAAAGAAATTGGCAATTCAATGAAATAGGTTTTGAAACAAGACTGTATTTAAGAAATAATTTTTTATAATTATCTGGAAGTATACACAGATGGCTCTAAAAATGAGCAAGATCATGTGGGAATAGGTGTCTTTATCCCCGATTTTAAAATAATGATATCCAAGTGACTATCAAACCAGCTTTCAGTTTATGCAGCAGAAATGGTGGCTGTTATTACGGCTCTGCAGTGGGTGGAGGAAGTCAGACCTGACAGGGTAATGATCTGCTCTGATTCCCTCGCTGTGTTAGAAAGCATTCAAACAAAAAGTTCATGCAGAGAAGATCTTTTAATTGAACTTAACTGCAGCTTGATGAGACTCCACCAGTGTGGTATAGACATATAGTTTTGCTGGATGCCAGCACACAAGGGGGTTAAAGGAAACAAATATGCAGATAAACTTGCCAAAACAGCTCTGAGGAAAGATATAACGGTAACTGTACCACTTGGAAAGGGAGAGGGTAAAGTCATTATCAAGAAGGCTGGAATGAAGGTTTGGCACAAGATGTGGGAGAAGGATCGGAAAAGCAGGTCCTACTTTACAATTCAAAAATCTGTTTCAACAATGAACTATAAAAGAACTAGAAGGGAGGAGGTCATCATGACAAGACTCCTAGTGGATCACACAAACTTCTATAGTACATTAGTTGTTATAGAAAAAAGAATGATGATAATTGTGCACACTGTGGCTGCAAAGAAAATGTCAGTCATATTCTTTTTAACTGCTCATTGTATTCAGCTGAACGAGAAGCAATACAGGAGAGGATATGTGAAGCAGGATGGGACTGGAATTTAGTGGGGGTTCTGGGATCAGACGGAGAGGGAGTGAGAGCAACCAGTAATACTCTATTTAGATTTATAAATGACACGGCTTATAAGAAGAATATAGCTTTCATAGAAACTAGGATAACGTGACATGATGCTGCACACTCTTGTACAGTAGGTGGCGGTATGCACCTATAAGCTGTTTGCAGTCCACTAGTAAACCAAGAGAAGAAGAAGAAGTGCATGTCAGCGCACAAACCAACCATGAAGTTAAAGGGATTGTCTGTAGACCTCCGAGACAGGATTGTCTCAAGGCGCAAATCTGGAGAAGGGTACAGAAAAATTTCTGCTGCTTTGAAGGTCCCAATGAGCACAGTGGCCTCCATCATCTGTGAATGGAAGAAGTTTGGAACCACCAGGACTCTTCCTAGAGCTGGCCGGCCATCTAAACTGAGCGATTGGGGGAGAGGGGCCTTACCCTGGATTTACACTGACTCCGAATGCAGTACGCTACGGCTGTGATCCGGCCACCGCTGTGGGGAGCCTTGAATAACGAAACTGAGTTGCATTTAATTCAAGTTTATTTCAAGCAACATTCCCACAGTCTGCTCTCATTCCTGAGCAGCGAAACAAGAGGAGGACACACACCCCAGTCCTCACCTTTAAACATTCTTACATCAAAGCATCTCACATCAAATAAACATTCTCACATCAAAGCATCTCACATCAAAGAATCTCCCTTTATTCCCCTACATCAATTTATTCCCCTACATCAACCTTTTATTTACAGAAGTCAGGAAGCCTTCTGTTCACACCTATATTTGAACCTCAGAGGTCAGGAAGTCTTCTGTCCACCACAGGGGGTCCGGCTCTCCTTCAGAGGTCAGGAAGTCTTCTGTCCACCACAGGGGGTCCGCTCTCCTTCATCGTGAGGTTAAATCAAATATGCCTGTGTCCCACATATGCATGCACAACTACACAGCCATATAACCCCCCCCCCCCAAACGATGAAGAAAGGACTATTCCCTAAAATTCAATAACACATTACTGACTACTGTATAATCAATACCAACATTCAGTCTGTGCGCCGCTTGGGCTTCAACCGTCTGCCAAATCTGCTGTGAGTTGGCCCCGCCTTGCCTGCAGCGCCGTCCTGTTTCGGCTCTGTTGACTGAGGAAGAGAGTGATTATGTGCCCCTTGCAGGGGCCTGCCTCTTCGAGGCGCCACTGCGACCGGCACAGATCCGTCCTTCATGACAAAAGCAGGTTTTAGTCTGTCAATACTGACTGTCTCTTTTCTGTCTCCCAAATCTAGCACAAATTGCTTATCACCTGCCTCCAGCACTCGAAATGGCCCTTCGTAAGGAGGTTTGAGCGTTGCTTTTAGGGCTTCGCGCCTGACAAAAACGAAATCGGCATTTTTCAAAGCCCTGGGGACGAAAACTCGTGGAAAAGTGTGATGAACCGGTCCCGGAAGCGTGTCTGCTCCCATGCGAACTAACGGTCCTAGAGCAGGGAGAGGTGGTGGCTCCGGGTGCTCTGGTAAAAACTCGCCTGGCAGCCTAAGAGTTTGTGCGAATACCAGCTCCGCTGGGGAGGCGTCTAAGTCCTCTTTGGGCGCAGAACGCAACCCTAATAAGACCCATGGCAGTTTATTTACCCAATCTGCATCCGTGAGCGACGCTCTGAGCGCTGCCTTCAAAGACCTATGAAAACGCTCGCATAAACCATTAGCCTGAGGGTGGTAAGCCGTAGTGCGGTGAATTTTGGCTCCTAAGCCGTTGGCCATCGCTGACCACAGCTCCGAGATGAATTGAGGTCCTCTATCGGACGTAATGTCCGACGGAACCCCGAAGCGCGCCACCCAAGCCGTTAAAAAAACGCGAGCCACCTCCGCAGCCGTGGTCATTGCAAGCGGGACCACTTCCGGCTAATGTGTGGTTCGGTCCACCATTGTCAAAAGATGCGTGAACCCCTGCGATGCCAGTAGGGGGCCCACAAGGTCAACGTGTATATGGTCGAACCTTCTGGCTGGGATGCGAAACGGTTCTAACGGGGCCCTTGTGTGCTTGTGAATTTTGGCCCGTTGACAGGAAATGCAGGCTTTCGCCCATTCCTTCACATGCTTGCGCAGGCCCGGCCAAACAAACTTTTCTGCCACCATTTTCACCGACGCGCGCACCCCCGGGTGCGCCAGCGAGTGGACCGAGTCAAAAACACGGCGGCGCCACGTGGCCGGAACCACCGGACACGGGCGCCCCGTCGACACGTCGCAGATCAGGTGGGGGCATACCGGTTTGTAAACACTTGCTCTCCAGCCTTAACCCTGTTGGTCCAGACTGGAGCGCGCACACGTCTGCGTCTGCCCCCTGGTCCGCTGCCATGGCTGCATAATCTATACCCACGTGCACCGGAGCCGCGCGCGCCACCGTGCCGCTCTCCTGTGGCGCGGTCACGGTGGTCCGTTCTGCCTCTGCGCGTGGTGGAGTCGTGAACGCGCGCGAGAGACAGTCTGCTACAACATTGAATTTGCCCGCAACGTGCCTAATGTCAGTGGTAAATTCCGAGATCGCGGCCAGCTGCCTCTGCTGCCTGCCGGACCACGGTTCTGAAATTTTAGCCATGGCGTATGTGAGCGGCTTGTGGTCTACATAAGCGGTGAAGCACCGTCCTTCCAGCCAGAACTGGAAATGACGAACAGCCAAATGCAGCGCCAACAGTTCTCTGTCGAACGTGCTGTATTTTTGCTCAGCCGCGCTTAAGGATTTGCTAAAGAAAGCCAAAGGCTGCCAAACTCCGGCGACCTGTTGCTCAATAACGGCCCCTATGGCTAAATCTGAAGCGTCTGTCGTCAGCGCGATACGTGCTGCCGGGTCTGGGTGGGCCAGGAGCGCAGCGTCAGCCAAGGCTTTTTTAACCTCTGTGAACGCACGCTCCCGCTCCGGGGACCATTCAACCGCCTGGGTCGGTTTTTGCTTTTTGAGCGCGGCATATAACGGTTGCATGATTTGAGCTGCGTGGGGCAGGAATCGGTTGTAAAAATTCACCATCCCCAAGAATTCCTGTAGTGATTTGACCGTTTGTGGCCGGGGAAAATCCGCTACCGCGCGTACTTTATCTGGTAACGGAACCGCTCCCTCTGGGGATACACAGTGACCCAAAAAATCGATCCGCTCGAGGCCGAACTGGCACTTGGTTGGGTTAACTATTAAGCCGTGCTCTCCTGGCCTCCTAAAAACTGCTGTGAGGTGCTTTTCGTGTTCGTCCTCTGAAGTACTCACGACCAAAATGTCGTCGAGGTACACAAACACGAAAGGGAGATCGCGTAACACGGCATCCATCATCCACTGAAACGTTTGCGCCGTTGGGTTGGGTGGCTCATATTCTAGGGCACGCCACCCAACCCTTACCACCTCGCTGTCTGCCAGGCCTGGGACTTCAGCTGGCCACCGGAACAGTCTAGCTCCTTGGTCTAGGGGGGCTAGGTCCCTGAGTTTGTCTGGTGTGGATCCTGAATGGGAGTTTTTGTTTTCTCCTAGCCTGAGTTTTGCCGGGCTGTGAGTCACGGGAGTTCTTATTTTCTCTGGTTTGGTTTGGTCCCTCCATGCCTGGGTCCCCCTCCTCCCATCCGGGGTGGGTTTGTTTTCTTGTCTTTTGGTGGGGTGGGTTTTTAGTGTGGGTGGGCCCTTGTTTTCTTTTGATGTTGCCCGGGGTGTCTGGTATCCACACCTTGGGGGGGGGCTCTGTCACGATCTGGGCACGGGGGATTTCACCGTGCTTTGTCTGTCTTTTTGTTCTTCCTTATTTGTATAATATTGTTTTTTGGAGTTCTAGGCTGGTGATGTTATTTCTAGCTTGTTTTCACTTATTTGGTATTGTTTCTTTGTATGATTTATTTTCCTGTTTAGGTTCAGTGTAGTTTTGTTATTTACATATTTGGGTTTATTTGTCCTTATTTGTTTCCACTTTATTTTTGCCAGTGTTTTCTCTTTTCTTTCTCTAGCAGGAGTTGCAGTTGTCAGGAGCACTTCCGGGGTTTTTCCTGGTTGTGGGCGGTGCTCCTGTCAAACTGTCAGCTCCATCTCCTGTCCTCATGATTCATAGCTGATTGTCAATTTCTCCCCAGCCCGCTCATGTGATTCACACCGGTTACTTTTTGTGTTAATTGTTGTTGATCCTACTAGTACATACCCGTGCATACCCGTCCATGCCCGTAGAAACCAAGTATAAGCAAGTAATTCTGCATGCCTGTTGCTGAAAGGTCTCCTCCTGTCTCAGACGGCTGTGTTGTTCACAGTCATGCCTGCAGCGTACTGGTGGAACCTGAGGTGTTTCATGTTCATGGCATCCTTTCTGACATGCAGCAGTTCTCCTCATTCTATTGCTCTCCATCTGGTGGGTCTTCTTCGTTCAAACCACTGGTTAAGGAATAGGTGTGTTGTAATTCCAGTTCATGGGCACGATCCTGAAAAAGTGGCTTTCGACCCAGTTCAGGAAGGTCCGTGCATGCCCATTGAAACCAAGAAACCGGAGCATCCAGAGAAAATCAGCGCTTTGCTTGGCATTTTACATATTTGTAGTGTAGACTGGCATTCGTCCTGTCTGTTTGTGCATCCCTTGTCCGTCGCACCCTATGCTGGTGAAGGGTCTCCTCCTGTCTCAGATGGGTGTGTTGTTCAGAGTCATGCGTGCAATGTACAGCTGGAACCTTAGGTGTTTCATCTTCATGGCATCTTTTCTGACGTGCAGCAGTTCTCCTCATTCTATTGTTCTCCATCTGGTGAGTCTTCTTCGTTGAGACCACTGGTTGAGGGATAGGTGCGTCATAATTCCAGTTCATGGACAAGCTCATTAGCATGTGAGTGATGGTCTATAGCAGCGGTCCCCAACCTTTTTTGTACTAGGGACCAGTTTCATGCATGAAAATTTTCCGCGGACCGGGTAGAGGTGCAGGGGTTCCAAAAACAAAAACCTTTGTCAGTTCAGAGCATGTAATCTGAAACAATTACACTTTATATTAGGCAATTACAATGATTCTACAGCATAATATCAACTCACCATAATCAGTGGGAAGAGTTGCTTGTGTCACTGATGCATGAAACATCGTGCCAGAGTCGAGGGCAGAAACAGTTGTTTTTCAAAATAAAATCTCTGCAAGACGAATGGGGAAAAATAGCTTTAATATTAACCACAATTTTTTTTCTTTGCGGCCCGGTACCAAATGATCCACGGACCAGTACCGGTCTGGGGACCGGGGGTTGGGGACCCCTGGTCTATATGACATCATAAAGACACATTTGTCTATGAGCCATATGACATCAAGACACATTAGTCTAGGCATCGTGAGTGATGGTCTATATAACATCATAAAGACACATTTGTCTATATGACGGCATCGCGAGTCCTATGATGCCTGAATTCATAGGACTTCCTATGATGTTCAGGCAGAGATCATAGGCCGTCCTATGAACGTGACAGACACAGAGATTTCTTGCTTTTATAGAGTGAAAGAGTGATGCTGGTGGCTCAGTTGGTAGAGCATCCGCCCCACACCCGGGAAGCAGGGGTTCAAATCCCGGCTGGGTCATGCCAAAGACCGTATAAAAGTAGAACTTCCTGCTGTCCAGCTTGGTGCTCAGCAATAATGGAATGGAGGAGGGAAATCTGTGGCGACGCCTTGCATGGCAGCGGCCCTCTGATTCTGCACTGGGGTGTGTGTGATCGACACTGTAGATAGGTAAAGCACAATCTCGTTCTACTGTACATGATTGGTTGTACGGTTGAATGACAATAAGGGTGATTTAATTAATTAATTTAATTAAAGTGATTTAAGGGCTATTATTTTCATTTCCCTTTGCCTGAGTCTTTAAGTTCTCTTCTCTCGTGTCCATTAGAACCCAGCCCTTGTTCTGGTGTGGTATCTGTAAGTTTATTTTGTATGTCAGTTTGGTTTTGGGTTTGAGCACTGTTTTGGACTTTGTGTTTTGTTTTCGTAATAAACTTCACAAACTAACAGTCCTGGGTGTGGGCCTCACCTCTCTGCACCGAGGGGCAATTCATGACAGGCAGCAGTCCAAGCAGAGAATCCCAGGCTGCTCCACAGTACTTGTAGCACCATGAACTCATGATCCCTCATGCATCTGGTTTAACCCACTGGAGGGCAGAGTCATGTGGCCTCAAAGCAGGTGTAATATATTGGATCCTTGCTGTGACTTTTTCATTGGGATCCACTGGACTGAAAGTCTCCAGTAACACCAGAAAAAGTTGCTAGATTTGTCACTAGTAGCTTTTTGAAAAGGTCACTAGAGGGGTCTGAATGCTGGCTAAAAAGAGCGACAAAGTCACTAAGTTGGCAACACTGCTCACACCTTCTTTGCTTTCACTTTAATAATAAACTAAAAATTGTTTTTAAAAAATATGCTGCTATTTCCAGCAGGTAAATTTGTGTGATATGAAAATTCCTAACTAAAATGGTTCACATTTAGTTTTGACATTTTTCACTAAAGGACTGTTTTTGTTTTTGTTTTTTTAACTTTCTGAAACGCAGACGAAAACAAACGCGCCTGCAAAACGCACTCCTGAAGTATTATGTACTGTGCTGACCGTATGTTTAACCCCTGCTAAAGGTGGATTCCCACTACTACGTTTGGACAGACTTTTACTGACGTTTTGGCAAATGTCTGGCTCTGCTGGCAAAAGTTAATGATTGCTGGTGTTTGTTGGCAAATGCTGGCGAAAGTTGTTCTTTGAAAATTTTCAGCCTGCTGTAAGGCTGAAAATTTACCGACATTTGGAAATGCACGTTGGTGAAAGTTTTGCTCATTTTGCATAAGTTCCTGAATGCTGAGCTGTGTTATGTAGAGTTTACCTAAGTCAGCCTAAATTAAAGCCGGGTTCACTATATAGCGTTTGGACTGACTTTTACAGACCTTTTGAAAAATCAGAAATACTCAATGCAGATCAGCTGACATCAGTGTCAGGTGATGGTCATATAAAGATCAGTGTTTGTGGAGGCTTCCTGCTGTTCTGGACCTGCTTCTAGAGTGAACACATCTCCCTTCGGCATACGGTTCAGTATTTATTTTTGTTTGATATTCCTATGTAGTTACTTCTTCATACACTTTTCTCCTCTTCATTTATTCATTCATTCATTCATCTAAAAAAATAATAATGCTATAGACTCCAACACTAAGTCCGCAATTAAAATGTGAATGTGGCTGGAATTAAAAAAAAAAAAAAAACTATTAATGAATCATCATATAAATAAAATGACACATGATTATATTTTGATTGTTACAACTCTCTCCATTAAAATAACATAAAATCCCGTTAAGTGTCTTTCATTTTTTGACATCACATCAGCGCTGTTTTATTCCTACACTGGAAGTGAACCAATAAATCCTGGAGAATGATTACGCATGGAGCAGAAAATTAAGAACAGTAAATTTCTCAATGAGATTTTTTTTTCTGTTGGGCTGTCACTGTCATAAGCTGAGCACTGGAGGTTTCTAGCTCAAGTAGGTTCATTTTGTCTTTTAATTATTTACCTTTTGTTCTTATTAAAGACAAAAATGGATGTTTTTACCTTCTTCACGTGTTTCAACATGTTTCGACTGTTCACTGCAGCCTTCGTGAACAGTCGAAGCATGTAAAGAAGGTAAAAACATCTTTCTATTTTTGTCTTTAATAAGAACAAAAGGTAAATAACTGGAGGTTTCTGCCATGCTCAGTCTCATGGCTTTTCTCTGTTGTATTTTGTGCTTTTTGGTTTCTGTATATCTCACACTGTTTATTTGTCATAATTTTGTTACTTTTGTTTGTGGTATTAGTTTGTATTTACTTCTTAGTCTGTATTTGTTGACATTTAATTCTTTATATCTTACTGTTGTGTTCTTCCTCGGGGGTGACAGCTGTCAGTGGCACTTCCGGGTTTTTGCTCTGTGATGGGCGGTGTCCCTGTCAGCCCCGTCCTTTCCCTCTCATTGCTCCCAGCTGACCTGAGTTGTAATCATTGTTTCCTCCTGCCCACTCTGGTTTCCACACCTGTTTTCATTTGTTATTTAAGAGCCGCTGCTCCATGTATTCCTCGCTACGGTCTTGATGATGAATGCTACTTCCAGACGTAAGTTTGACGTCCTCTATTTTCTTCTTGGAATACCGTGTTAATCTCTTTGTGGCTTTTTAGTTATTTTGTGCACATTGTACTTTATGTTTGTAATAAATCATCACAAACTCACAGTTCAGCGCGTGGGTCTCCTCTCTGCCCCCAGAGGGGCATTCATGACAGTCACATTTTTGGGAGAATATATATATACGTATATATCAGGCAAAGAGTAGACAGACTCTGACTGAAAATTTCACGAAAAACATTTCTTCCACAGACCAAGAAAATGTTTTTTCAGACAGCAACAAAACAAAAAAACCGGCTGTTTCCAAGGAAACCAGTAATCCATACTGGCAAGACACATTTGCACAACAGCATAGCCTGGTGGTAGAAAAATAACACTGCAAAGACACAAAGCACTCACCAAAGTACACCCATCACCTGCAAACACACCCACAAATGTCCGTTAAAAAAAGGATATATATCCTATATGTTAAAAAAACATGTCATCACCAAACAAATACTCTACATTGTCCATACATTACATATATATTCTTTTTTTTTTTAATTCCCCTTCTCTCTATTTCTCTTTCCTGCATGTCTGAACTGAGTTTTGATCTAAAAACATGTTATCACCACCATTTCAGTCAACGTTTACCAATGGAGCTTAACTTGGGCTGACTTAGGTGAACTCTGCATAACTTGGTCCAGCGCTCAGAAAATATTACAAATTGAGGACAACTTTCACCAACATTTATTTCCAAAGGTCGGCAAATTTTCAGCATGCTGAAAATTCTTAACAAATACAACTTTCGCCAGCGTTTGCCAACAAACACCAACTATCATAAACTTTTATCAACTTTTGCCAAAACGTCAGTAAAAGTTGGTCCAAATGTTGTAGTGTGAATCCACCCAAAAAAGCAGGTCCAGGATGGCAGGAAGCCTCCACAAACGCTAATCTTTATATGAGCGTCACCTGACGCTGATGTCAGCTGAACTGTGCCAAGTATTCGTTTGCTTAAGTTAACCTAAGTTGGCAACCGGTACACATATGCTAGCCTAAGTTGACAAAAGTTTGACAATGCTGAATGCAACCCTGGCAAATGCTAGCAAAAGTTTATAAAAGTTTGTGTATGCTCAAACATAATTTCACCGTTTGGACTGATTTCTCTGATTTTTCAAAATGTCAATAAAAGTCGGTCCAAACATTATAGTGTGAACCCAGCTTAACCACTGAGGACCGGTTACCCAGTAAACCCACAACACAAAGTAGGAGGTTCTCTGCAGATGTGGGGCCTCCAGTCCTGACTGCTGCAGTGCCAGGGTGCCTTGGTGACAGCTCAGAGACTTGGGTCATATTTTGCTATATAGAAGGGGAGTACAGTCTTGATTCATTATAGGCATTGCTGAACGCAAACTCCTTTTATTGAACCATATTGTTATTGTGTGATTAACATGTAATTTGTGACTTTTCCGCTGAGTATCCTCGCTCCACCTCATTTGCTGTGGCTCCAGTGACAGCCTTATGTCACCAGCAGTTCACCATGTCAGACATCAACACAGAAGCATCCTATAATCTGTAACTTTCAAACAGGACTTCATCTGCACACAACTGTATAAAGTCCACTTACACATTCTTCTTCTTTCTAGTTGGAATGAGCAAATCAGTTTTATTCTTTGTACCATCTGATATTATTTCAGCTATTTACTGTTTTTAAAAATCTCAAAGCACCATGTCATGAGCATGTATGAAAACTTACCTTGTTCTTATGCATATTCATCAGAATATGTCAACTTTGAAATGAAAGAGGAAGTAGACATTTTTATGTACTTTACTGTTGAAGCAATTTAAACACCTCCACACATACTATATACAATAAGTAATTACCAGACATTTAAAGAAATGCTGCTGCAAATTTTATTCTAAGTACTTATGAAAGTGGTTAAGTTACAGTGCAAGGACATAGTATCATGATTCAGGGCAAGTGAGGCTCAAACGCAGAGCTGCCAGAATGAACACTCCGACACAGATGTAAAAATTCACCAGTTTATTGTAAAGATGAAATCAACACAAATCTAAATAAAGGTGCAAACATAAAGAAAAGCGCAAAACAAAAACACATTTAAATTTGGGACAAAAGCCAGTGATGCTGGAGCACACGCAGCCTATGGGAAAAGAGTAGAAAGAGATGATTAGGGATAGAATCTCCACAAGAGGAGAATGCAGCGCGTTGTGCGCGCTGCTGAGAAGGTGATCGGCTGCAAGCTCCCATCCCTCCAGGACCTGTACATCTCCAGGACCCGGAGGCGTGCAGGTCGGATCATAGCCGACCCTTCACACCCTGGACACGCACTGTTTGCCCCCCTCCCCTCAGGCAGGAGACTTCGGTCCATTCAGACTAAAACCTCCCGCTACATGAACAGCTTCTTCCCCTCTGCCATCAGACTGCTGAACACTAAGTGACTTATTAGACTCTCGTGCACTACGTACAGCAGCTCAACCGGACTCATGACAATTATCACTTGTTTTCTTTTTGCATTGCCGACTGCACTATGTGGAACTCCACAATATCTGCTGCTCTTGCTAATATATTTAAAAATTGCATAGATTAGCATTACTTATTCTTATTCTACCTTTTATTGCATGCATAGTTTTTATCTTTAGTGCTACTCCATGTTTAATGTTGCAGCATTGCACCGAGACAAATTCCTAGTTTGTGTACTACATGAACAATGGCAATAAATCTCATTCTGATTCTGAGATGGGAGAGCACTCTTACTGCTATGAGCAGGGGAGCCCGGCGGGGAACTCCTGCATGGGTCCAGGGGAACGGGGGAAGACGGTTGACCTGGGTGGACGTCTGCTGTCTTCTGGTCAGGCGAGCGTTATCAGCCCCGGAGTATGCACCACTAAGTAGTGATGGGACGGCAGGCTCCAAGCTTATCTGGGAAATATTTGGTGAAGCGCGTTTCAAGGTGTGTATTGCTGATGTATGTGTTGACGTTGTACTACGTGACTGGGTCAGGAAGCCATTCATGATTTTGCACGCAACATGAAATAAAGTGAGCAGTGATACAAAATGGAAATCCCCGTCCCTCACGTTTTGTGTTGTCATGTTTGACTGTGTTAGGGATTTGTCTCAGCCAATTTTCATAGCCACCACCAAAAACAGACTTCTCCCATTTGGGAACAGTTTGAGCGCATTTCTCCCATTGATGTATTTTTCATAAATAGTGGATATTTATTGTACCTGAGGTAATGGCTGAGCAGTAAAGCAGGTGCTCTACAAGTGAGAGACTGGGGTTCGAATCCCAGCTGAATCATTCTTGTAATTTAATTTTTATTTGCAAGGTGAAGTGTTTGTTGTGTTTCAAAGAGCTTGGCTCATTATTATGCATCATTACACTGAGGCACTATTGCTATTGTGCCCCGCGTGAGAATAAGGACAGAGTTGAATATACTGGTAAAGACAGTATAAGACTGTTGGAAATTTATTATTTCTTAATAAAAATGGTACACACACACCAAGTAACAGACACATTCACTGTAGTCACCCCAGTTTTATTTATTTTTTCACTTATGATCATTGATATTTCTTAAGACAGCACATTTATTGAAATTGAAAAAATACACATTAAACCAATAATGCCCTTGTAAAAATCTGCATGCTGTATACTTTTTGTCGACTACATAGCCTAGTAGAGCAAATGAAGTTTCACATGAGGCTTTGTCAATATGAACCATTTTGATGGAAAGGCTCAAGTCTTCAAGAAAGCCTTATCTTGCCATTGCTAAATGGTAGCCTAAAGGTAAAATATGTCTTGCATCTCATTAGCTGGGGATCAAGTCCCAGTGGGGTTATTCTTGTAATTTATCTAGTACATGCCCGTGCATACCTGCCCGTGCCCGTAGAAACCAAGTATAAGCAAGTATTTCTGCATGCCTGTTGCTGAAGGGTCTCCTCCTGTCTCAAACGGCTGTGTTGTTCCCAGTCATGCCTACGGCATACTGGTGGAACCTGAGGTGTTTCAAGTTCATGGCATCCTTTCTGACGTGCAGCAGTTCTCCTCATTCTATTGGTCTCAATCTGGTGAGTCTTCTTCTTCTTTATTCAGACCACTGGTTGAGAGATAGGTGCATTGTTCATGGGCACGATCCTGAAAAAGTGGCTTTCGACCCTGTTCAGGAAGGCCCGTGCATGCCTGTAGAAACAAAGAAACTGGAGCACCTGGAAAAAATGAGCGCTTGGCATTTTACACATTTATAGTGTAGACTGCCATTTGTCAAGGTTACACATTTGCCGTCATGTAGGCATCACGAGTTGTCCTATGATGCCTGAGTTCATAGGATGTCCTATGATGATGAGGCAGAGATCATAGGCTGTCCTATGATGTCCTATAAATGTGCTGTAAAGTTTGTCGTACCCTATGCTGGTGAAGGGTCTCCTCCTGTCTCAGACGGGTGTGATGTACTGCTGGAACCTCAGGTGTTTCATCTTCATGGTATCTTTTCTGACGTGCAGCAGTTGTCCTCATTCTATTGCTCTCCATCTGGTGGGTCTTCTTTGTTGAGACCACTGGTTGAGGGATATAGGTGTGTCGTAATTTCAGTTCATGGACAGGATCATGAAAGTAGATCTGAGCAAAAAGAAAATGTGTCCGTGATGCCACATAGACGATAGGACATCCTATGATGTTCAGGCAGAGATCAGAAGACACAGACACATGGTCTATGTGACATCAAAAGACACATGACACAGACACATGATCTATGTGACATCAAAAGACACATGACACAGACACATGATCTATGTGACATCAAAAGACATATGGTCTATGTGACATCATAAAGACACATTTTCTTTTTGCTCAGATCTACTTTCATGTGTCCTATGATGCCTGAGATCATAGGAATATCATAGGACGTCCTATGATGTCCTATGAAGTGTGACACACACAGACAGACACACAGAGATTTCTTGCTTTTATAGAGTGATGAGTGAAGAGTGATTTGCAAGGTGATGTGTCTGTTGTGTTTCACAAAGCTCCGGGATTTCTCCGGTTTCCTCCCACATGCCAAAATCATGCAAGTTAGGTTAATTTGCATCAAAATGGGGATTCTAAATTGTCCTTAGGTATGACTGTGAGAGTGAATGGTTGTCTGTCTCTCTGTGTTGGCCCTGTGATGGACTGGCAATCTGTTCAGGGTGTACCCTGCCTCTCACCCAAAGATGCTGGGATAGGCTCCAGCCCCCCACGACCCAAAAAGGATTAAGTGGAAGAAGATGGATGGCTGGATGGATGGATGGATGCAACAATAACACATCATTATGCTGAGGTACTATAGTGCCCTGCATGACAATAAGGACAGAGATGAATGTACTGGGAAAGACAGTTGAAAAGTTATTTCTTAAAAAAATGGACAAGTAGCACAAGCAATGTGCTTGTGCTACTTGTCCATTTTTTTAAGAAATAACATGGAGATTTAAGTCACTCGGAAGGGATATTCACTGTAGTCACCTCAGTTTTATCATTTCTTTTTCCCTTATGATCATTGATATTTCTTAAAAGACAGTGCATTTATTGAAATGAAAAAATACACAAACCAATCACACTCTTGTAAAAATCTGCATGTTGTATATGTTTTGTCCACTAGATGGCCTAGTAGAGAAAATGAAGTGTCACATGAGGCCTTGTCTATATGAGCCATTTTGATGAAAGGCCTCAAGTCCTCCAGAAAGTGTCATCTGGCCATCCTTAGCACTAAGGTGGCAGCAAACCTGAGAGGAGAGGAAGACACAGGGAGTGAAAACACAGATCAAACCAAAGGAAAATTTCACGGTGTGGCTTAGACTCTTGGGTTGCAAACCTAACGATTCAGCGATGCGCTTTCCACACGCTGGCTCTTAAATATGCTGGTCAATTAGGAAGCAGCAAGTGTGTAATCACACAGGTATAGCTGATACTCCGGAGCTGGGAAGACAGGAACAGGAAGGGAGGGGGCGCATGCTCGTCTTTTCATCACACATAGTGCTAAAGTGCTTATAATTTATAAAAGCATTTTCAGTAGCTGATACTTCATACTCAAATGCTTTTATCAGTTATAATTTTGATAAGAGAGTAATTGTATTTTGTCTGAGTCTAACATACCTTAAACCCCAGTTCTTTGATACGATGGCCAAATAACCAGGCTGAGAGATGAAGTATATTTTCCTTTTTTTACTGAAAGTGAGATATGGAATTACAACAGCGCTGGGACACACCACTTAGGCAATTCCTGGAGTGAGTGTGCCCCCCAAAATGGAGCCCTATAGTTTTTATAGCCTGACAACCCCCTCATGCAAGGGGGGGGGGGGGTTACCTCATTGTATCTGTAACACATTTTAGCTTACGTGGCAGCTCAGCTGGGTGCAGAGCTGAGTCTAGCTGATTTCAACAAATGAATTATGGGGTGTAAGCTAAGCTCTGCAGTGTAGCGTGTATAGCAAGCAGATAAAGTAGTGTGAGAAAGAGACAGAGAAATCAAGTCAATTTTTCAACATGTCTTAGAAAAAAAATGAATTAAAACATACAGTAAGTCCTGCTTAAAATTTTAAAAACAAACAAAAAAAGGATATATTTTTTTATAATTTATTATTCTTATTTTACACTAGTTGTTAGCATTTGGAAGCTTTTTTAAGTTTATCATTTATTTGAAAGGGACAATGCATATAAGGCACCAGACAGCTAAAAGCTCATTTTCATCTGTAGTCCCTTGGTGACAACTCCAACTCAACAGAAATAAATTGTTAAAAACAAACAAGATGAGTCTTAAAAATGTTTGAAATAGACACACAGACCAACACAAAGCCAATAGGTATAAATAAAATATTTTTCCCTACACAACTGGTGAACTTTTAGGATATAAGTAAAACATTCCAGAATTCAGTATTCTGTCATGATTTGTGTCCAGGCTGGGCAGAAGGGAGGACCCAAATGCTGTGGATTGTAGTCTGTGGAATTATTTATGAGAGATAAGACTCAGCTCGTGGGCTGGGAACACAAAAGTAGGCCAGTGACGGCAGATAACAATGGCTGTGGTAATCAAACAGAGTGAAGCAAATAATTCCAAAGTGGCGAGGATACAAGTGAAGTTAACGTAAGGATGCCGTGGGGATTAATGCCTGCAACCAACATGTAGAGAACAGTGATGAGGAAAACAAGGAGCAGCTGTGATTAATTAACAGCGTAAGAAGGGCAGAATGGAAAATGCATGACACTAAAGTGGAAGTAAAAGAGTTCTGTCAAAATAGGAGTCTATACAGAAACGATAATAGTGAATGAAAATGACACTGATAATAACTGAGAGTCCAAAAGAGAACATAGAGCGTGGACAGGGTAATGGCGATAATAATAAAGCAGAGGATAAACATAACTAGGAGTGGATCTGCTGAAGTGAGGGTGAGAATTCTGATAATGAAGATAAACATAAGAGTTGAAAAAGAACACACAGCGTGGACAGGACCTGTGACCCTGCCCACATCATGACATGTTATATAGAATATAGCACACTGCGAACCTGCACTGAAAGGGGAACTATGGTGAGCAGCTGAACAGAACTGATTTTTTTAAAAAGTGCATGGTTCAAGAAAATCTTTCCAAACAGTATGTTTAAAGCCACGTGAACAAGGTGCAATCCCACCATTGACTTTAACTGTAAAATCTGGATTTTCTTTTCATAGAATGTAATAGTGCTAGGTCCAGAGCACACAGGATAATAATGCACCCCAGTAAATTACGTGACTCTTTTTTTGTAACATTATTCAAAAAGGTAAACTTTTATATATTCAATAGATGTGGTATGAAATGTTTCAAGCCATTTGATGCCTCAACCTGTATTTTCCCAGGCAGGTCATTAACAACAAATTCTTATTTACAATTAAGTCCTGGTAAAATGTAAGTGTCTTCAGAAAAGATGGAGAGAGAAGGACAAATTAAAGACAGAACTACAAAAAGTCACCTTATGTTTAAATCAGAGTAACCTACTTTAAAATCTCAAAAAAAAAGGTATACTTTTAAAGCACTGACTTAATTAAATGTAATTTGGATAATAGTGGTTATACTTCTTGAAATTATACGTGATATACAGTGGGGTAAAGAAGTATTTAGTCAACCACCAATTGTGCAAGTTCTCCCACTTAAAAGATGAGAGAGGTCTCCAATTTTCATCATAGGTATACCTCAACTATGAGAGACAAAATAAGAAAAAAAAAATCCAGAAAATCACACTGAAGGATTTTTAACGAATGAATTGGTAAATTCCTCGGTAAAATAAGTATTTGGTCAATAACAAAAGTTCATCTCAATGCTTTGTTATATACCCTTTGTTGGCAATGACAGAGGTCAAACGTTTTCTGTAAGTTTTCACAAGGTTTTCACACACTGTTGCTGGTATTTTGGCCCATTCCTCCATGCAGATCTCCTCTAGAGCAGTGATGTTTTGGGGCTGTCGCTGGGCAACACAGACTTTCAACTCCCTCCAAAGATTTTCTATGGGGTTGAGATCTGGAGACTGGCTAGGCCACTCCAGGACCTTGAAATGCTTCTTACGAAGCCACTCCTTCGTTGCCCGGGCATTGTGTTTGGGATCATTGTCATGCTGAAAGACCCAGCCACGTTTCATCTTCAATGCCCTTGCTGATGGAAGGAGGTTTTCACTCAAAATCTCATGATACATGGCCCCATTCATTCTTTCCTTTACACGGATCAGTCGTCCTGGTCCCTTTGCAGAAAAACAGCCCCAAAGTATGATGTTTCCACCCCCATGCTTGACAGTAGGTATGGTGTTCTTTCTCCTCCAAACACAACAAGTTGAGTTTTTACCAAAAAGTTCTATTTTGATTTCATCTGACCATATGACATTCTCCCAGTCCTCTTCTGGATCATCCAAATGCTCTCTAGCAAACTTCAGACGGGCCTGGACATGTACTGGCTTAAGCAAGGGGACACGTCTGGCACTGCAGGATTTGAGTCCCTGGTGGCGTAGTGTGTTTCTGATGTAGCCTTTGTTACTTTGGTCCCAGCTCTCTGCAGGTCATTCACTAGGTCCCCCCATGTGGTTCTGGGATTTTTGCTCACCGTTCTCATGATAATTTTGACCCCATGGGGTGAGATCTTGCGTGGAGCCCCAGATCGAGGGAGATTATCAGTGGTCTTGTATGTCTTCCATTTTCTAATAATTGCTCCCACAGTTGATTTCTTCACACCAATCTGCTTACCTATTGCAGATTCAGTCTTCCCAGCCTGGTGCAGATCTACAATTTTGTTTCTGGTGTCCTTTGAGAGCTCTTTGGTTTTGGCCATAGTGGAGTTTGCAGTCTGACTGTTTGAGGTTGTGGACAGGTGTCTTTTATACTGATAACGAGTTCAAAGAGGTGCCATTAATACAGGTAACGAGTGGAGGACAGAGGAGCCTCTTAAAGAAGAAGTTACAGGTCTGTGAAAGCCAGAAATCTTGCTTGTTTGTAGGTGACCAAATACTTATTTTACTGAGGAATTTACCAATTAATTCATTAAAAATCCTTCAATGTGATTTTCTGGATTTTTTTTTCTCATTTTGTCTCTCATAGTTGAGGTGTACCTATGATGAAAATTGGAGACCTCTCTCATCTTTTAAGTGGGAGAACTTGCACAATTGGTGGCTGACTAAATACCTTTTTGCCCCACTGTAATCATTTATTGAGAGGTACTAGCACATAATTTTAATTTTCCACTTCTGTTGTCTAAGAAATTCACCTCTAAAGGAAATAAATTGACCTTACAAACAGTGAAGAGACATTATGGAATGTTATGCATTGTCTTGCTCCTGATTGTAAAAGGAATACTGTAGCTGCACATGGGGAAAACATAATGTGTAGCATCTTAGATAAGAACAAAGAGCAGAGTTTCCTTGGAGATAACAGGAAGTTGTGAAAGTGTGATCTTTTGTGTGTCAGAGACTGCTAGGAGGATCCTTTGTGTGTCAGAGACTGCGAGGGGGATGTTAAAGGATTAAGGAAGTGAATGCAGAGACTACGAGGGGGATGTTAAGGGATTAAGGAAGTGCATGCAATGTGACCTTTGATGTGAATGCAATGTGACCTTTGATGTGTAGAAGCGGCTGTAGGAAGACCTGAGTTTTTAAGAGAAGAGTTCTGTCTGAGATGTCCTCTTTCTACTATGCTCATGTGTGAGACGTGTAATAAACTGCCTGAGACAAATCTGCCTCGTCATTTACACACTCCACACTGGTGACCCAAGACGAAGCATGCAACACAAAGAGAGTTCCCCGGAGCCAGCCATGTTGGGAGCCCCCAGCCAAGCGTATGCCGTTACAATCCAGCTACCGGATTTTTGGCAGCACAACCCACGCTCCTGGTTCCACCTGGTTGAGGCGCAGTTCGTCCTCTGGGGGATATCCGTGGATGACATGAAATTCTACCATGTGGTCGCAAAGCTCGACACCCACACGGCTCAGCATGTGGAGAGCCTGCTGGATCAGCCGCCAACCAGCGACAAATACGACGCGTTGAAGGCCGCACTTATCCAGCACTACACACTCTCGGTTGAGGAGAGAGCAGAGAGACTCCTGACGCGGACCGGGTTAGGAGATTGCACGGCTATTGGCCTGATGGAGAGGATGCTGAGATTGAAGGGCTCGGACGACGACCACTTCATTTTTACCCACCTCTTCCTTCGGAACCTTCCGTCAGCGACGAGAGTGGCCCTGGCCAATTCGCCGTTGCTAGCCAAGCGGGACTACCGTGCGCTGGCCTGGGAGGCACACCGGATCATCATGGCCAGCAGAGAGCTCACGACCACGGCGGCAGCAACGAAGCTTGGCACGATGGCCGGAGAGGGCGAGGAGCCATTGATGGTGGTAGCAGAACCACCGACGACAGCGGCGGCGGGGGCCAAGGAACGCGGAGGAGACATCCTTTGTTTCTACCATCGCCGCTTTGCAGAGAGGGCACGCAAATGTGTACCACCGTGCCAGTTCAAGCTCTCGGGAAACGCCAAGACCAGGGGTCGGTAGCAGCTGCGACCCTCGGGGAGGAGAACAAGCTGCTCTACTTGACGGACGCACGCTCGGGGAGGCATTTCCTTGTGGACACCGGTGCCCAGTTGAGTTTCATCATGCTGTCCTACGCCGACCGGCTGGCAGGTTCCAGCGGCCCCGAGATGGCAGCAGCGAACGGCTCGGAGATTAAGACCTTTGGTGAGAGGACTCTACTTCTGTCGCTACATGGCTGTGCATTTGAGTGGACTTTTGTCATAGCAGCATTGAATTTCAATATATTGGGGGCTGATTTTTTGTACTCACATGGTTTGTTGGTTGATGTTGCTAACAGGCGCCTGGTTAATGCACTCTCCTTTGATTCTATTCCCTGTACAGCTCGAGCGTCCCGGCCAACAGCACAAGCCAACGTCACAGCTGCAAGCGGTAAGTTCCACACACTGCTCACTCAGTTCCCAACACTCACGGTCCCGACATTTTCGGCAGCCGTCGCTAAACACAGGGTGGAACATTTTATTACCACCACCGGGCCGCCCGTTTTTGCAAAACCTCAGCGCTTGGACGCAGCTAAACTGGCCATAGCGTGCGAGGAGTTCGCCAACCTGGAGAGGTTGGGCATCATCAGGCGTTCAAACAGCCCATGGGCTTCCCCGCTACACATGGTCCCTAAAGCTGACGGTTCGTGGCGGCCTTGTGGGGATTTCCGCAGGTTGAACAACGCCACAGCGCACGAACGCTACCCAATTCCTCACATCCAGGATTTTTCCGTTCACTTGGCAGGAGCGCACGTTTTTTCTAAAATAGATTTGGTCTGCGGTTACCACCAAGTCCCAGTGCGCGCTGAGGACATACCCAAAACAGCGGTGATAACTCCGTTTGGTCTATTCGAGTTTTTGCGCATGCCATTCAGGCTTAAAGGGGCCACACAGATGTTCCAGCGCATGATGGATGCGGTGCTGCGCGATCTCCCTTTCGTATTCGTCTACCTGGACGATATCTTGGTAGCCAGCGCGTCCGAAGACGAACACGAAACCCACCTCATGGCAGTTTTCCAGAGGTTGGGAGAGCACGGTTTAATAATCAACCCAGCGAAGTGTCAGTTCGGGGTGACGCAGATTGATTTTTTGGGGCACCGCGTGTCTCCCGAAGGAGCGGTTCCGCTGCCTGACAAAGTGCGCGCTGTAGCAGATTTTCCCCGACCGCAAACGGTCAGGGCGTTACAGGAGTTTTTGGGAATGGTGAATTTTTATAACCGTTTCCTCCCCTGCGCAGCGCAGCTCATGCAACCGCTGTACACCGCGTTCAAAAAACAGAAACCCACGAATAAGATCGAATGGTCCCCGGAGTGAGAGTGGGCATCCTCGGAAGTCAAGGCAGCCCTGGCAAACGCTGCATTAATGGCACATCCAGACTCAACGGCCCGCATAGCGCTCACTACTGACGCGTCGGATGTGGCCATAGGGGCGGTCGTGGAGCAGCGTGTAGCCGGGGCTTGGCAGCCGCTCGCCTTTTTCAGCAGGACTTTGCACGATAGTGAACGTAAATACAGCGCATTCGACAGGGAATTGCTGGCTCTCCACTTGGCCATTCGCCACTTCCAGCTCTGGCTGGAAGGACGCCGTTTCACCACGTTCGTTGACCACAAGCCACTAACATTTGCGATGGCCAAGGTTTAAAACATAATGTGTAGCATCTTAGATAAGAACAAAGAGCAGAGTTTCCTTGGAGTGTAGCCGCACATGGGGAAAACATAATGTGTAGCATCTTAGATAAGAACAAAGAGCAGAGTTTCCTTGGAGATAACAGGAAGTTGTGAAAGTGTGATCTTTTGTGTGTCAGAGACTGCTAGGAGGATCCTTTGTGTGTCAGAGACTGCGAGGGGGATGTTAAAGGATTAAGGAAGTGAATGCAGAGACTACGAGGGGGATGTTAAGGGATTAAGGAAGTGCATGCAATGTGACCTTTGATGTGTAGAAGCGGCTGTAGGAAGACCTGAGTTTTTAAGAGAAGAGTTCTGTCTGAGATGTCCTCTTTCTACTATGCTCATGTGTGAGACGTGTAATAAACTGCCTGAGACAAACCTGCCTCGTCATTTACACACTCCACAATACTAGAAAAAATAATTTTATGGATTCATTTATGGGTGATTCCATTTATTTGGGGTCCAGTGCACTATATCAGGGGTATCCGACTTTCAAGCGCTCTCTCTTTTTCTGTAATTTGCAGATGTCGGTTTCGTTTTTATAACATGCAAGGGAACATAAAAGAGTTTCAGACTTGCATTGCAATTTAAAAAAAAAATCATTGATTTTGCCGTTACCATCGAAACTATTGGTCGGGTCCCCTCATTTTTCCCAGTTTTTGTGTGACATGACAATCGCATCAATTTCAAAGTACCTGAAAGGGATCTCTGAGTAACTCTTTCTACTCATTTATGCAAGAGATAACAGAGTTGTAATGCAAATTCAAAATAAAACATTCCCCAATGTGATCGTATCTATGGTTTTTGTACGGCGACCCCTGCAAATTTACTCGTACGACGTAAATTTTCGTGTCCCCGAATTTACGCATCAACATACAAGTTATTCGGTAAAGTAACAAGAAAAAAAGAAGTGCTGATGCTTTTCACTTTGCACCTTTCAAATCCCAAACCATACACGTAAAAAGGAGATCAGTCTTTGTGAAGCTCAGATGTAGAATATTTCAATAAAACCTCAAACATTTATGACACATCGAATATAGTGTCCCTTAAAAAATTTACGTCTTCGGTCTTGGTCAGCCGCGCGCAGCCCCGTCTGGCGAGGTGACCTACCCTGGGAAAGCCCTTTATTTTCTCTACCCCGGATGTGCTCAACCCATGTGGAGAGGATTTACCGTGGCCATTTTGGATAGAAGTTATCGAAGGTCCAAACTTCCGTGTCCCACATTTACGCATTTTGTGATTTTACGTCTTATCCAACAAACAGGGAGAATTTGAAGGTATGTATACACGTTATCACATCTTAATATGTCATGAAAATGTAGCTGTCGATGAGTTTTGATGCGTTAAAAATACCGGAAGTGTTGAAGTTGTTTCGTGTAAAACGTGTGCCATTGCAAAGTGCATTCAACTCCATACCGGGAAACAAAAGCCCGAGTGTCCCATTTATGCCTTAACTTACAAGTAGTTAAAGTGAGCTCTCATCCTCAAGAGTTTTGGACATTTGAATTATATACTTGTTTCTGGTGCTTCTTTATCCTCATAAAATACCTATTGGAGTTGTCGCTTATAAAGTATAATCTAAAAACGAGGGAAATGCCATAGACGTAAAGCAGATTAAAGGGAAACCAAAACAATAGCGTCTCCATTTACGTCGCCTGTGAGGCGGCATGAAAAAATAAGCAGCAGTGCTGTGGTTTTAAGCAGGTTTTATTATATCATGTCGCCTTCACGGGATCCTCTCTCCGGTGCATAGTGGAGCAGCCCGGAGCGGGATCCCTAGGCTCTCAGAGAAAGAGAGGCGGACACGTGTGTCCACCTGTTGCAGGATCAGAGTGAGAGAGTAAGAGAGATTGCGTTACAGAGTTGCACCTTAAATACTTGATCATAACAATACATCAAAAAGACATACCCCACAGTCTAGAATGATCAAAGGGACAACAGAACAGGCAGGAGGTATTTGCATTTGTAAGCCATACATCACAATGGGCAGATTAGCTAGACCTCGCTCTAAGTGCAAGACAAAGAGGCTAACAAGCACATCTACATATTGATCTGAGTCTCTAGGTCACAGTAAGGACAGGACACATGAGTACAAAGGATGAAAGGCATCGATTAACATCACATAGGTGAGACAGAAGAAACTCGTCTACCTGTAGACATTAATACACCAAAGCACATCTAAGATGCTCAGAAAAAGCATAGTAAGGACAAGCCATATGCACACTATACCGAATGGCGCATAACATCACAACACATGCATGTTTGCATCACAAATACATGAATGGCACATTGCTTCTCAGTAATTCAGCAGAAAAACAGAGAAAAGAGGGCTGAGTGTCCTTTTTTTCCACAATATCTTTATTGAACCTTTTTTTTTTTTTTTTAACAAACATGATACAAACAATCAAACACTAACACTAAAGTACTACAAAAAAAAAAATGCACTAAAAACACCAACAACCACCAGCAAAATCAAATCTTCAACAATGCTCCTCTGTTTAGTCTAGACAATCCAATACATAAGTATACATATTATGTTCACCAGTTTGGAATTTACAAGGTCCACACACATCATTCACCTTCTTCTTCAAGAGTTATGTTTAAATTTTTTACATAATCAATAAAAGGTCTCCATATATTCTCAAACACAATTTCCTTTGATTTTAGTATATATGTTATTCTTTCTAATGGAAGGTTTGTTAACATCTGTCTTAACCACTGAGTCACATCTGGTCTATGAGTCTTTTTCCATAATAGTGCAATACATTTTTTGGCATTAAGCAAACTGAGGTCTATGAATGTTCTTTCACTTTTATTAAAATTATGCTTTTCTGGGTACAGACCCAACAAAAACAGTTTAGGATTCAATATGATTTGTTTTGAGATTATTTTTTCAATTGTTACCCTCACCTCTTCCCAAAACATTCTTATTAATCTACATTCCCATAAACAATGAAATAGGGTTCCTTTACTTTCCATGCATTTTGTGCATGTATCTGGTATATTTTTGTTATATCTATTTAACTCCTCCGGTGTAACATACATCCGCATTAACCATTTGAAATGTATCAATTTAAGGCGTGCATTTATTGATTTGGTTTGAGCTTCTGTACAAGCCAATTCCCATTGTTCCTCTGAAATTTCAATTTGCAGATCTTCTTTCCAGTAGTTTAATCTTTTCAGTGAATTTTCACTTGAAGATAGTGTCAATGAGTTATAAAACTCTGAAATAATACCCTTTCTTTTACTATCTTTCATCATCATTTTTTCCAAGGATGAATAAATAGGTCGAGTGAGAGCTTTATTTTGATTTGATCGAATAAAGTTTCTAAGTTGAAGATATTTAAAAAAATGTGTTCTATTGAGATTAAATTTGATCCTCAGCTCTTCAAAAGACATTATGTTGTCTGCACATGGCAAATATAAATCCTGAATCTTTTGTATCCCTTTTAAATTCCATACTTTAAATACAGCGTCCGCTCTCCCTGGTTTAAAATATTGATTACCCCATATTGGACTAAATTGTGACAATAACTGTGGTTCTTTTAAATAGTTTTTAGCTTCACACCATATTTTGATCATATGCTTTACAAATGGATTTTTAACTTGTTTTTGTAATTTTTTTGCCGAATCAGAGTATATGAATATGGGAAGAGGTAAAGGTAAATTGTATGATTCCATTTCAGTCCAGTGAGGGAGATCATTTGATGAAAAATAATATGTCATAGACCTCAGTTGTGCCGACCAATAATACAACATAAAATTTGGACATTTCAGACCTCCACGATCAAATGGTAAATATAATAAAGACAGACGTAATCTAGCCCTCCTGTTGTTCCATATAAATTCCACTAACTTTTTTTTTATTCTTGAGAATAGATCTAAAGGTGGTGATAAGGGAATGTATTGAAATAAATAAAGTATTTTAGGTAAAATATTACTTTTAAGTATATTGATTCTCCCGATCATCGACATTGGTAGTGACATCCATCTCTGAGTTAACTCACTGATATCTGACATTAAGGCTTCATAGTTGACACTGGCGACTGATTCTAGCTTAGGCATAATTTGGATTCCTAAATATTTAAACTGATTTACAACATTGAATTGATTTACCTCAGGGGCTGGGCAATTTCTCTGGGTCTCATTTAGCATTAATATTGAAGATTTAGTTTTATTTATTTTATATCCTGATATTTCCCCAAAATTCTTTATTAAATTCAACAAGGTTGGAATTGATTTTTTTAGATTCGACATAAACAAAATTATATCATCGGCGTACAGGGAGATTTTATGTTCTGTTGGTCCAACTTTAATTCCATATATTTGTGAATGTAAACGTATCGCTATCGCTAAAGGTTCAATTGCCATAGTAAACAGTAAAGGTGAAAGTGGACAGCCTTGTCGACATCCTCTATTGATTTTTATTGGTTTTGAAATATTGTTATTTGTTAGGATTTCTGCTGTAGCATTATTGTATATTATTTGAACCCATTTTATGAAATTATTTCCAAGTCCAAACCTTTGTAGGACTTCAAAAAGAAAGGGCCATTCAACTCTATCAAAGGCCTTTTCGGCGTCCAATGATAGGAGAGCTGTATCCGGTGCTTCTTTATTAAAATAAATAATATTAAATAGTCTTCTTACATTATGGAAGCCTTGTCTACCCTTTATAAAGCCATTCTGATCTCGATTAATAATATTTGGTAAAATTTCTTGTATTCGTCTTGCTAAAATTTTACAGATTATCTTAAGGTCGGCGTTTAATAGGCTTATTGGTCTCATATTTTCACATTTATTAGAGGGCTTACCTGGTTTTGGCAGCAGTATAATTAAGGCATTATTTATGTATGATGGTAAATTATTATTTTGAAATGCTTCTAAAACCATTTCCAAAAAAGGTTTTATTAATTTATTCTTAAATTTTTTATAAAGGTCAACTGGAAGACCATCTGGTCCTGCACTTTTTCCTGATTTCATATTATCAATGGCTAGCCCAACTTCTTCTTGACTAATTTTAGACTCCAATATCTCCCTGTTTTCATTTGGAATACACGGTATAGATAGTTCGTTCAAAAACCCATTTAGTTTTGTTAAATCAGGTTCATTTTTGGTATCATATAATTTTTCATAGTAATCTCTAAAGGCTCTATTAATTTCTAAAGGATCTATAACTACCTGTCCCTTACTTATAATACTGGTAATTGGTGTTTTAATTTCCAATTGTTTAATCTGCCATGCTAATAATTTTCCTGATTTTTCACCTTGTTCATAAAAAGATTGTTTCAATCTTAGAAGACTCGAGGCAGCTCTATTCGCTGATTTTTTGTCGTATTCAGCTCTCAAAATCAGTAATTCATTCTCCAACCTTGGGTCACTTCCTGCATACACTTTTTCCTGAAGATTTTTTATTTTATGTTCCAATTTAGCTCTCTCCTCTCGAGTCTTCTTAGATTTTGATCCTGTATAACTAATAATATGTCCCCTAATAAAAGCTTTGAAAGCCTCCCACTTTACACATGCTGATGTTTGTGTAGTATTGATGTCAAAGAACTCGTCTATCTGTTTTTCTATATACTTGACAAATTCCTCATCCTGAAGCCATTTATGCTGAAATTGCCATCTACCTGATTCCTTTGTCAATTTTTTATCTACATATATTAGACAACAGGGTGCATGATCAGAGATCACGATGTTATCATAAAAGCAGTTTTGAATCTTGGACCTTAATTCTGTGGAAATCAAAAAATAATCAATACGTGAGAATGTCTTGTAGGTACTGGAATAACAAGAATAGGCTTTAACTTGTGGTTTCATTTCTCTCCATATATCTAACAATCTCAATTCTTTCATAAAATGATTAATAGTCATCCTACATCCAATGTGCGTACAATCCAGTCCTGTTGATCTATCCACACCTGGATTCAATGTACAATTAAAATCCCCTGCTATTATATGTTGCCCTGTAAGTGATGATAAGATGAGAAATAAATTAGCAAAGAACTTCTGATCATCTATATTGGGACCATATAAGTTCACAAGATTTATATTTTCTAATAGCAAAGAACCTTGAATGATTACATATCTTCCAAATTTGTCTCCAATTACATTTTTCACCTGAAAAGGAACTGATTTATGTATGAGAGTCATAACTCCCCTGGCTCGGGATGAAAATGAAGAGGTGAATACACTTCCCTGCCATCTACTCCTAATTCTTTTAACATCCTCCTCTATCAGATGAGTTTCTTGTAAAAACACAATTCTTGAACCCATGTCCTTTATTTTATTCATAACTTGTTTAAGTTTTTTTAAATTTTGTAGACCTCTGCAATTCCATGAAGTTAAATTAAGATTAACACTTTGGTCCATGATCAATAGAGAGTTTGGGATTACCTTGCAGTGTAAACATGCTCATACAGAGAAGCAAAAACATGAGTGGTTGAACATTCATCCTACAAACTACACACAAACAAATTTCCCCTTCCCACACTTGTGGCAAACCCCCCAAAATCAAAAGAAAAATTCTGTCTCCCGATATAGCCATCGACCGTTCCACACCCACGGGGATCAGCCTAAGCCACTCCTTCTTCATCCTCCCAATCACCCTAACTCTACTGCTTTTAATGACGTAACATTAACTCTCCTCTGTAGTTTTCCAACTTAACTCCAAAATTTTTAACAACTTTGTACATCATAGGTTTTTTTTTTGTTTGTTTTGTTTTTGTTTTGTTTTTTTAATATATAATACAATCTATATTTTGTAAACTTACTATTTACTTCAAGTCAGTCAGATGCCTGTGCAAATGCTTAATTATTCTACCTTATATTTTGTTCATGCTTAGCTCCCACCAGTCTCTTCTTCTTCTTTGATCTTCTTGATGAACTCCTGCGCCTCCTCTGGGGTCTTGAAGATGTGGGTTCTGCCCTCATACGTGGTCAGCAGTCTCGCAGGATAGATTACACCATGACGAATCCCAAGGTTGCGCAGCTCCTTACGTACGGGATCAAACTGCTTCCTCAATTGCTGGATTCCTGTGGCCAAATCTGGGTAGAACCGCACCTGCTGGTCCTGGTGTTTAATCTCTCCTTTAGCACGTGCAGCGTTGAAGATCTTCATCCTGTCTCTGTTGCTAAGAAACTTCATAATTAAGGTCCTCGGCGGTCCCTTATCTCTCCGTGGGCCAATACGATGTGCTTTTTCCAGAACCACTGCTGATTGCAACTCCTCGCTGCCCAGCACCTCCGGAATCCACTTTTCCAGAAAGGAACATACGTCCCGACCTTCTGATTCCTCTGGAAGACCCACCAGCCTCAAATTATTCTGTCTCGACCGAGATTCCAAATCCAAAATATTATCTTCCAGAGATTTATTTTTTTTTTCCAAAGTGCGCACCTTTAATTGAAGACGGGTGACGTCATCTTCAGCACTAGCGAGACGGAGCTCCATCTGCGCCGTTCGTTCTACACAGTCACCCAATTCCTTTCTTATTCCTTCCAACGCTGTCATAATCCCATCAAATCTAGAGGAAAAGTCCGCTCTCATTGAACTCATGGCAGCCATCAGCGCATCTGCGCCATTCCCCGCAGAAATCGCACCGTTGCCAGCCTCCTCCGCCATATATGGAGTTTTGTTTGCTGCGTCACAGACCTGAAAGTCCGTTAATTTGGACTGTTTCGGCGGCTCGCTTTTTCCTTTTCCTGGTTTTCCAGCCTTAGGCTTCGCCGACATATCCTCGCCCAAATGCTGGGATACGTTCTGTCCCAAATGAGAGAGTTATTTGCCGATTTTTTTCTCCAGGAGCAGAGCAGAGCGAGACACGTCCGTCCTACGTGGCAGCCATAACTGGAAGTCGGGCTGAGTGTCCTTAGTCTGTTGTGGGGTTAAAACGAACCGCCACACACGCTCCCCCCCAAGAGGGAAACGGTAGGGGGCCGCGACCTCGATGATCCATCTGTGTGAGCGAGCTGTGGGAGAAGCTCGCTGCAGGCGGAAGGGGAGGGAGGGGAGGGGTAGTAAGTGCCGGCAGGAGCTGTGAAATCGTCCTGAGCCGCGCAAAAATTGCTTGTGGGTCCGCAATGTCGAAGGGCTGGTCCCGTTGAACGTGCAGCGGTCCACAAGAAGAAAAATTAGTCTCTGACTCCTCTCGTGGCCATGAAGAAAAGCAGGAGCGGCTGTAAGAGAAAAAGTAAACAAAGCATAGGGACTGTTGGCTTCGGGTGCTGAAGCAACCCCAAAGCTCCTGGGAACAGCTGACGGCTGAAATCCCGTTGTGCCGTGGCTAAGACCATTAAAAAATCCAGTGGCGAGCTGCGTGCTTCCTTCAGGTGAACGAGCAACCCTAAAGGTTCTGTGGGCAGCGGCGGAGGACGATGGCGGTCTGTGGCGTGGCTGAGACTGTTAACAAATCCTTCCAGTATGCTGCATGCGTGCCTCAGGTGAGCGAGCAGCCCTGAAAGGCAGCGGGGAAGGAGGAAGGCAGTCTGTGGAGCCGTTACTTGTCCCATGCGTGATGCGCCGTCCTTGTAACTCCCCGATGCGTGCGCGGGGGTTCAGTGCGTGGGTGGGCCGCTGGAGTGGTGAGTCAGGGTGCAGAAACTTGGCGGAGATCAGCGCAGATGGCGCCAATAAAATCCAGGTTGAGCTGTTGCTGTAGATTTGGCCATGGTGCGTTGGAGCGTTGAGAGGAAATAGACGATCTTTAGTCCCTCAGGCCCGTGCAGAGGCGTTGGAGCGGCGGGAGGTAATAGACGATCTTTTGTTCCTCAGGCTCATGCAGCTGCGTTGGAGCGGTGAGAGGGAGGAGACGATCGTTGTCGCTCGTGCGGCCATGGTGCGTTCAGTTCCACGCGCTGCGCTCCCCGTCGGCCCTGGAGGTTGCCGTCGTGGAGAGAGGACGAGGTGCGTGCGCTCTCAGTGAGAGCGGCCGGTCCAGCGTGGTTGTGCAGATCTCAGGCGACGGAGCATTCATGCCCGGGTGTTGCGTTCGCTGGCCGCTCGTTTTTTTAGCGTCGGTTCGCCAGCGTGGCCATCCAAAACAGAAGGCTGCGTTGCACAAAACGTGTGCGTCTTCAAGGGGCCACCAACGCAGCTGTGTGGCTGTCCAGCTCGGAAGGTTGCTTTCGCACAAAACGTGTGCGTGTTCGAGGGGTCACCAGTGAGGCGGCATGAAAAAATAAGCAGCAGTGCTGTGGTTTTAAGCAGGTTTTATTATATCATGTCGCCTTCACGGGATCCTCTCTCCGGTGCATAGTGGAGCAGCCCGGAGCGGGATCCCTAGGCTCTCAGAGAAAGAGAGGCGGACACGTGTGTCCACCTGTTGCAGGATCAGAGTGAGAGAGTAAGAGAGATTGCGTTACAGAGTTGCACCTTAAATACTTGATCATAACAATACATCAAAAAGACATACCCCACAGTCTAGAATGATCAAAGGGACAACAGAACAGGCAGGAGGTATTTGCATTTGTAAGCCATACATCACAATGGGCAGATTAGCTAGACCTCGCTCTAAGTGCAAGACAAAGAGGCTAACAAGCACATCTACATATTGATCTGAGTCTCTAGGTCACAGTAAGGACAGGACACATGAGTACAAAGGATGAAAGGCATCGATTAACATCACATAGGTGAGACAGAAGAAACTCGTCTACCTGTAGACATTAATACACCAAAGCACATCTAAGATGCTCAGAAAAAGCATAGTAAGGACAAGCCATATGCACACTATACCGAATGGCGCATAACATCACAACACATGCATGTTTGCATCACAAATACATGAATGGCACATTGCTTCTCAGTAATTCAGCAGAAAAACAGAGAAAAGAGGGCTGAGTGTCCTTTTTTTCCACAATATCTTTATTGAACCTTTTTTTTTTTTTTTAACAAACATGATACAAACAATCAAACACTAACACTAAAGTACTACAAAAAAAAAAAATGCACTAAAAACACCAACAACCACCAGCAAAATCAAATCTTCAACAATGCTCCTCTGTTTAGTCTAGACAATCCAATACATAAGTATACATATTATGTTCACCAGTTTGGAATTTACAAGGTCCACACACATCATTCACCTTCTTCTTCAAGAGTTATGTTTAAATTTTTTACATAATCAATAAAAGGTCTCCATATATTCTCAAACACAATTTCCTTTGATTTTAGTATATATGTTATTCTTTCTAATGGAAGGTTTGTTAACATCTGTCTTAACCACTGAGTCACATCTGGTCTATGAGTCTTTTTCCATAATAGTGCAATACATTTTTTGGCATTAAGCAAACTGAGGTCTATGAATGTTCTTTCACTTTTATTAAAATTATGCTTTTCTGGGTACAGACCCAACAAAAACAGTTTAGGATTCAATATGATTTGTTTTGAGATTATTTTTTCAATTGTTACCCTCACCTCTTCCCAAAACATTCTTATTAATCTACATTCCCATAAACAATGAAATAGGGTTCCTTTACTTTCCATGCATTTTGTGCATGTATCTGGTATATTTTTGTTATATCTATTTAACTCCTCCGGTGTAACATACATCCGCATTAACCATTTGAAATGTATCAATTTAAGGCGTGCATTTATTGATTTGGTTTGAGCTTCTGTACAAGCCAATTCCCATTGTTCCTCTGAAATTTCAATTTGCAGATCTTCTTTCCAGTAGTTTAATCTTTTCAGTGAATTTTCACTTGAAGATAGTGTCAATGAGTTATAAAACTCTGAAATAATACCCTTTCTTTTACTATCTTTCATCATCATTTTTTCCAAGGATGAATAAATAGGTCGAGTGAGAGCTTTATTTTGATTTGATCGAATAAAGTTTCTAAGTTGAAGATATTTAAAAAAATGTGTTCTCCATCCATCCATCCATCCATCTTCTACCGCTTTTCCGGAGGTCCGGGTCGCGGAGGCAGCAGTTCAAGCAGAGAAGCCCAGACTTCCCTCTCCCCAGCCACCTGCTCCAGCTCTTCAGAGGGGATACCAAGGCGTTCCCAGACTAGCTGGGAGACATAGTCTCTCCACCGAGTCCTGGGTCTGCCCCGGGGTCTCCTCCCAGTGGGACGTGCCTGAAACACCTCAAGTGGGAGGCGTCCAGGAGGCATCCTAATCAGATGCCCATACCACCTCAACTGACTCCTTTCAATGTGGAGGAGCAGCGGTTCTACTCTGAGCCTCTCCCGGATGACTGAGCTCCTCACCCTATCTCTGAGGGTGAGTCCAGCAATCCTACGGAGAAAGCTCATTTCAGCCGCTTGTATCCGCGATCTCGTTCTTTCGGTCATTACCCAAAGCTCGTGACCATAGGTGAGAGTAGGAACGTAGATTGACTGGTAAATCGACAGCTTTGCCTTAGAACTAAGCTCCCTCTTCACCACAACAGACCGGTACAACGTCCGCATCACTGCAGATGCTGCTCCAATCCGTCTGTCGATCTCTCGCTCCATTTTCCCCTCACTCGTGAACAAGACCCCAAGATACTTAAACTCCTCCACTTGGGGCAGGAGCCTGTCCCCAACCCGGAGAGGACAATCCACCTTTTTTTTCCGGCTGAGGACCATGGACTCGGACTTGGAGGTGCTGATTCTCATCCCAGCCGCTTCACACTCAGCGGCAAACCGTCCCAGCAAGAGCTGTAGGTCATTGCTGGATGAAGCCAACAGGACAACATCATCTGCAAACAACAGAGATGAGATCCTGTGGTCACCAAGCATGACACCCTCCATTCCCTGGCTGCGCCTAGAAATCCTGTCCATAAAAATTATGAACAGGACCGGTGACAAAGGGCAGCCCTGGCGGAGTCCAACTCTCACTGGGAATGACTCCGACCGAGTGTTGGCAATGCGAACTAAACTCTCACAACGGTCGTACAGAGACCGAATAGCTCGTAACAACAAGCCCGATACCCCATACTCCCGAAGCACCCCCCACAAAAATCCACGAGGGACGCGGTCAAATGCCTTCTCCAAGTCCACAAAACACATGTAAACTGGTTGGGCAAACTCCCACGAACCCTCAAGAATTCTCGAGAGGGTAAAGAGCTGGTCCGATGTGCCACGGCCAGGACGAAAACCACATTGCTCCTCCTGAATCCGAGGTTCGACCAACGGCCGGACTCTCCTCTCCAATACCTTGGCATAGACCTTCCCAGGGAGGCTGAGGAGTGTGATCCCTCTAAAGTTGGAGCACACCCTCCGGT
This sequence comes from Pholidichthys leucotaenia, assembly GCA_020510985.1. NCBI lineage: Eukaryota > Metazoa > Chordata > Actinopteri > Cichliformes > Pholidichthyidae > Pholidichthys > Pholidichthys leucotaenia. The sequence goes on from CM035848.1 coordinate 32,345,521, forward strand.
CCCCTTTTTTGAAGAGAGGAACCACCACCCCGGTTTGCCATGCCAAAGGCACTGCCCCCGACCTCCACGCAATGTTGCAGAGGCGTGTCAACCATGACAACCCAACAACATCCAGGGCCTTGAGGTACTCGGGGCGAATCTCGTCCACCCCCGGGGCCCGGCCACCAAGGAGATTTTTAACCACCTTGGCGACCTCAGCCCCTGTGATAGGCGAGTCATCCCCCTCGTCCCCAAACCCTGCTTCCTCTGTGGAAGGCGTATCAGTGGGATTGAGGAGATCCTCGAAGTATTCCTTCCACCGCCCGACGATATCCCCAGTTGAAGTCAACAGTGTCCCATCCGCACCATACACAGTGTGGACGGGGAGCTGCTTTCCCCTCCTGAGCCGCCGAACAGTTTGCCAGAATCTCTTTGAAGCCGACCGAAAGTCTTGTTCCATGGCCTCACCGAACTCCTCCCATACCCGGGTTTTTGCTTCAGCAACCACCCGAGCTGCACTCCGCTTGGCCTGCCGGTACACCTCAGCTGCTTCGGGAGTCCCACAAGCCAACCAAGCTTGATAGGACTCCTTCTTCAGCTTAATGGCCCCCCTCACCACTGGTGTCCACCACTTGGTTCGGGGGTTGCCACCACGAGATGCACCGACCACCTTGCGGCCGCAGCTCTGGGCTGCCGCTTCAACAACAGAGGTGGAGAACATGGCCCATTCAGACTCCATGTCTCCAGACTCCCTCGGAATGTGGTTGAAGTTCTTCCGGAGGTGGGAGTTGAAGACCTCCCGGACAGGGGCCTCAGCCAGACGCTCCCAGCACACCCTCACTATACGTTTGGGTCTACCAGGTCTGAATGGCTTCCTCCCCTGCCATCGGATCCAACTCACCACCAGGTGGTGATCAGTTGACAGCTCTGCACCTCTCTTTACTCGGGTGTCCAAGACATACGGTCGCAGGTCTGATGATACGATAACAAAATCGATCATCGACCTGCGGCCTAGGGTGTCCTGGTGCCAGGTGCACATATGGACACCCTTATGCTTGAACATGGTGTTCGTTATAGACAGACTGTGGTTAGCACAGAAGTCCAATAACTGAACACCACTCGGGTTCAGATCGGGCAGGCCGTTCCTCCCAATCACCCCCCTCCAGGTTTCACTGTCGTTGCCCACGTGCGCATTGAAGTCCCCCAGTAGGACAATGGAGTCTCCAGGAGGAGCACCCTCCAGCACCCCAGTCACAGACTCCAAAAAGGGTGGGTACTCTGAAACATCATTTGGTGCATAGGCACAAATGATGGTCAGGACCCGTTTCCCAACCCGAAGGCGCAGGGAAGCAACCCTTTCGTCCACCGGGGAAAACTCCAATATAGAGGCAGCAAGGTGGGGCGATACAAGAATACCTACCCCTGCTCGTCGCCTCTCGCCCGGGGCAACTCCAGAAAAGGCCAAGCTCCAGCCCCTCTCCAGGAGACTGGTTCCGGAACCGGAGCTGTGTGTTGAGGTGAGGCCAACTATATCTAGCCGGTATCGCTCAATCTCGTACACCAGCTCAGGCTCCTTCCCCACCAGAGAGGTGACATTCCACGTACCAAAAGCCAGTTTAGAAAGCTTGGGATCAGTCCGCCAAGGTCTCCGCCTTTGACTGCCACCTAATCCACATAGCACCGGACTTCCATGATCCCTCCTGCAGGTGGTGAACCTACTGGAGGGCGGACCCATGTAACTCCTTCGGGCTGAGCCCGGCCGGGTCCCATGGGTGGAAACCCGGCCACCAGACGCTAGCCTTCGAGCCCCTCCCCCAGGCCTGGCTCCAGGGTGGGGCCCCGGTAACCCCATACCGGGCGGGGTACACTGAATCCTTGATATACAATTTATCATGAGAGTCTGTTGGATCGTTCTTCGTCTGGCCCTTCACCCAGGACCAGTTTGTCTTGGGAGACCCTATCAGAGGCAAATTGCCCCGGACAACATAGCTCCTGGGATCACTGGGGCACGCAAACCCCCCCCACCACGATAAGGTGACGATCCATGAGGGGGGAAAAATTTGATCCTCAGCTCTTCAAAAGACATTATGTTGTCTGCACATGGCAAATATAAATCCTGAATCTTTTGTATCCCTTTTAAATTCCATACTTTAAATACAGCGTCCGCTCTCCCTGGTTTAAAATATTGATTACCCCATATTGGACTAAATTGTGACAATAACTGTGGTTCTTTTAAATAGTTTTTAGCTTCACACCATATTTTGATCATATGCTTTACAAATGGATTTTTAACTTGTTTTTGTAATTTTTTTGCCGAATCAGAGTATATGAATATGGGAAGAGGTAAAGGTAAATTGTATGATTCCATTTCAGTCCAGTGAGGGAGATCATTTGATGAAAAATAATATGTCATAGACCTCAGTTGTGCCGACCAATAATACAACATAAAATTTGGACATTTCAGACCTCCACGATCAAATGGTAAATATAATAAAGACAGACGTAATCTAGCCCTCCTGTTGTTCCATATAAATTCCACTAACTTTTTTTTTATTCTTGAGAATAGATCTAAAGGTGGTGATAAGGGAATGTATTGAAATAAATAAAGTATTTTAGGTAAAATATTACTTTTAAGTATATTGATTCTCCCGATCATCGACATTGGTAGTGACATCCATCTCTGAGTTAACTCACTGATATCTGACATTAAGGCTTCATAGTTGACACTGGCGACTGATTCTAGCTTAGGCATAATTTGGATTCCTAAATATTTAAACTGATTTACAACATTGAATTGATTTACCTCAGGGGCTGGGCAATTTCTCTGGGTCTCATTTAGCATTAATATTGAAGATTTAGTTTTATTTATTTTATATCCTGATATTTCCCCAAAATTCTTTATTAAATTCAACAAGGTTGGAATTGATTTTTTTAGATTCGACATAAACAAAATTATATCATCGGCGTACAGGGAGATTTTATGTTCTGTTGGTCCAACTTTAATTCCATATATTTGTGAATGTAAACGTATCGCTAAAGGTTCAATTGCCATAGTAAACAGTAAAGGTGAAAGTGGACAGCCTTGTCGACATCCTCTATTGATTTTTATTGGTTTTGAAATATTGTTATTTGTTAGGCTTTCTGCTGTAGCATTATTGTATATTATTTGAACCCATTTTATGAAATTATTTCCAAGTCCAAACCTTTGTAGGACTTCAAAAAGAAAGGGCCATTCAACTCTATCAAAGGCCTTTTCGGCGTCCAATGATAGGAGAGCTGTATCCGGTGCTTCTTTATTAAAATAAATAATATTAAATAGTCTTCTTACATTATGGAAGCCTTGTCTACCCTTTATAAAGCCATTCTGATCTCGATTAATAATATTTGGTAAAATTTCTTGTATTCGTCTTGCTAAAATTTTACAGATTATCTTAAGGTCGGCGTTTAATAGGCTTATTGGTCTCATATTTTCACATTTATTAGAGGGCTTACCTGGTTTTGGCAGCAGTATAATTAAGGCATTATTTATGTATGATGGTAAATTATTATTTTGAAATGCTTCTAAAACCATTTCCAAAAAAGGTTTTATTAATTTATTCTTAAATTTTTTATAAAGGTCAACTGGAAGACCATCTGGTCCTGCACTTTTTCCTGATTTCATATTATCAATGGCTAGCCCAACTTCTTCTTGACTAATTTTAGACTCCAATATCTCCCTGTTTTCATTTGGAATACACGGTATAGATAGTTCGTTCAAAAACCCATTTAGTTTTGTTAAATCAGGTTCATTTTTGGTATCATATAATTTTTCATAGTAATCTCTAAAGGCTCTATTAATTTCTAAAGGATCTATAACTACCTGTCCCTTACTTATAATACTGGTAATTGGTGTTTTAATTTCCAATTGTTTAATCTGCCATGCTAATAATTTTCCTGATTTTTCACCTTGTTCATAAAAAGATTGTTTCAATCTTAGAAGACTCGAGGCAGCTCTATTCGCTGATTTTTTGTCGTATTCAGCTCTCAAAATCAGTAATTCATTCTCCAACCTTGGGTCACTTCCTGCATACACTTTTTCCTGAAGATTTTTTATTTTATGTTCCAATTTAGCTCTCTCCTCTCGAGTCTTCTTAGATTTTGATCCTGTATAACTAATAATATGTCCCCTAATAAAAGCTTTGAAAGCCTCCCACTTTACACATGCTGATGTTTGTGTAGTATTGATGTCAAAGAACTCGTCTATCTGTTTTTCTATATACTTGACAAATTCCTCATCCTGAAGCCATTTATGCTGAAATTGCCATCTACCTGATTCCTTTGTCAATTTTTTATCTACATATATTAGACAACAGGGTGCATGATCAGAGATCACGATGTTATCATAAAAGCAGTTTTGAATCTTGGACCTTAATTCTGTGGAAATCAAAAAATAATCAATACGTGAGAATGTCTTGTAGGTACTGGAATAACAAGAATAGGCTTTAACTTGTGGTTTCATTTCTCTCCATATATCTAACAATCTCAATTCTTTCATAAAATGATTAATAGTCATCCTACATCCAATGTGCGTACAATCCAGTCCTGTTGATCTATCCACACCTGGATTCAATGTACAATTAAAATCCCCTGCTATTATATGTTGCCCTGTAAGTGATGATAAGATGAGAAATAAATTAGCAAAGAACTTCTGATCATCTATATTGGGACCATATAAGTTCACAAGATTTATATTTTCTAATAGCAAAGAACCTTGAATGATTACATATCTTCCAAATTTGTCTCCAATTACATTTTTCACTTGAAAAGGAACTGATTTATGTATGAGAGTCATAACTCCCCTGGCTCGGGATGAAAATGAAGAGGTGAATACACTTCCCTGCCATCTACTCCTAATTCTTTTAACATCCTCCTCTATCAGATGAGTTTCTTGTAAAAACACAATTCTTGAACCCATGTCCTTTATTTTATTCATAACTTGTTTAAGTTTTTTTAAATTTTGTAGACCTCTGCAATTCCATGAAGTTAAATTAAGATTAACACTTTGGTCCATGATCAATAGAGAGTTTGGGATTACCTTGCAGTGTAAACATGCTCATACAGAGAAGCAAAAACATGAGTGGTTGAACATTCATCCTACAAACTACACACAAACAAATTTCCCCTTCCCACACTTGTGGCAAACCCCCCAAAATCAAAAGAAAAATTCTGTCTCCCGATATAGCCATCGACCGTTCCACACCCACGGGGATCAGCCTAAGCCACTCCTTCTTCATCCTCCCAATCACCCTAACTCTACTGCTTTTAATGACGTAACATTAACTCTCCTCTGTAGTTTTCCAACTTAACTCCAAAATTTTTAACAACTTTGTACATCATAGTTTTTTTTTTTGTTTGTTTTGTTTTTGTTTTGTTTTTTTAATATATAATACAATCTATATTTTGTAAACTTACTATTTACTTCAAGTCAGTCAGATGCCTGTGCAAATGCTTAATTATTCTACCTTATATTTTGTTCATGCTTAGCTCCCACCAGTCTCTTCTTCTTCTTTGATCTTCTTGATGAACTCCTGCGCCTCCTCTGGGGTCTTGAAGATGTGGGTTCTGCCCTCATACGTGGTCAGCAGTCTCGCAGGATAGATTACACCATGACGAATCCCAAGGTTGCGCAGCTCCTTACGTACGGGATCAAACTGCTTCCTCAATTGCTGGATTCCTGTGGCCAAATCTGGGTAGAACCGCACCTGCTGGTCCTGGTGTTTAATCTCTCCTTTAGCACGTGCAGCGTTGAAGATCTTCATCCTGTCTCTGTTGCTAAGAAACTTCATAATTAAGGTCCTCGGCGGTCCCTTATCTCTCCGTGGGCCAATACGATGTGCTTTTTCCAGAACCACTGCTGATTGCAACTCCTCGCTGCCCAGCACCTCCGGAATCCACTTTTCCAGAAAGGAACATACGTCCCGACCTTCTGATTCCTCTGGAAGACCCACCAGCCTCAAATTATTCTGTCTCGACCGAGATTCCAAATCCAAAATATTATCTTCCAGAGATTTATTTTTTTTTTCCAAAGTGCGCACCTTTAATTGAAGACGGGTGACGTCATCTTCAGCACTAGCGAGACGGAGCTCCATCTGCGCCGTTCGTTCTACACAGTCACCCAATTCCTTTCTTATTCCTTCCAACGCTGTCATAATCCCATCAAATCTAGAGGAAAAGTCCGCTCTCATTGAACTCATGGCAGCCATCAGCGCATCTGCGCCATTCCCCGCAGAAATCGCACCGTTGCCAGCCTCCTCCGCCATATATGGAGTTTTGTTTGCTGCGTCACAGACCTGAAAGTCCGTTAATTTGGACTGTTTCGGCGGCTCGCTTTTTCCTTTTCCTGGTTTTCCAGCCTTAGGCTTCGCCGACATATCCTCGCCCAAATGCTGGGATACGTTCTGTCCCAAATGAGAGAGTTATTTGCCGATTTTTTTCTCCAGGAGCAGAGCAGAGCGAGACACGTCCGTCCTACGTGGCAGCCATAACTGGAAGTCGGGCTGAGTGTCCTTAGTCTGTTGTGGGGTTAAAACGAACCGCCACACACGCTCCCCCCCAAGAGGGAAACGGTAGGGGGCCGCGACCTCGATGATCCATCTGTGTGAGCGAGCTGTGGGAGAAGCTCGCTGCAGGCGGAAGGGGAGGGAGGGGAGGGGTAGTAAGTGCCGGCAGGAGCTGTGAAATCGTCCTGAGCCGCGCAAAAATTGCTTGTGGGTCCGCAATGTCGAAGGGCTGGTCCCGTTGAACGTGCAGCGGTCCACAAGAAGAAAAATTAGTCTCTGACTCCTCTCGTGGCCATGAAGAAAAGCAGGAGCGGCTGTAAGAGAAAAAGTAAACAAAGCATAGGGACTGTTGGCTTCGGGTGCTGAAGCAACCCCAAAGCTCCTGGGAACAGCTGACGGCTGAAATCCCGTTGTGCCGTGGCTAAGACCATTAAAAAATCCAGTGGCGAGCTGCGTGCTTCCTTCAGGTGAACGAGCAACCCTAAAGGTTCTGTGGGCAGCGGCGGAGGACGATGGCGGTCTGTGGCGTGGCTGAGACTGTTAACAAATCCTTCCAGTATGCTGCATGCGTGCCTCAGGTGAGCGAGCAGCCCTGAAAGGCAGCGGGGAAGGAGGAAGGCAGTCTGTGGAGCCGTTACTTGTCCCATGCGTGATGCGCCGTCCTTGTAACTCCCCGATGCGTGCGCGGGGGTTCAGTGCGTGGGTGGGCCGCTGGAGTGGTGAGTCAGGGTGCAGAAACTTGGCGGAGATCAGCGCAGACGGCGCCAATAAAATCCAGGTTGAGCTGTTGCTGTAGATTTGGCCATGGTGCGTTGGAGCGTTGAGAGGAAATAGACGATCTTTAGTCCCTCAGGCCCGTGCAGAGGCGTTGGAGCGGCGGGAGGTAATAGACGATCTTTTGTTCCTCAGGCTCATGCAGCTGCGTTGGAGCGGTGAGAGGGAGGAGACGATCGTTGTCGCTCGTGCGGCCATGGTGCGTTCAGTTCCACGCGCTGCGCTCCCCGTCGGCCCTGGAGGTTGCCGTCGTGGAGAGAGGACGAGGTGCGTGCGCTCTCAGTGAGAGCGGCCGGTCCAGCGTGGTTGTGCAGATCTCAGGCGACGGAGCATTCATGCCCGGGTGTTGCGTTCGCTGGCCGCTCGTTTTTTTAGCGTCGGTTCGCCAGCGTGGCCATCCAAAACAGAAGGCTGCGTTGCACAAAACGTGTGCGTCTTCAAGGGGCCACCAACGCAGCTGTGTGGCTGTCCAGCTCGGAAGGTTGCTTTCGCACAAAACGTGTGCGTGTTCGAGGGGTCACCAGTGAGGCGGCATGAAAAAATAAGCAGCAGTGCTGTGGTTTTAAGCAGGTTTTATTATATCATGTCGCCTTCACGGGATCCTCTCTCCGGTGCATAGTGGAGCAGCCCGGAGCGGGATCCCTAGGCTCTCAGAGAAAGAGAGGCGGACACGTGTGTCCACCTGTTGCAGGATCAGAGTGAGAGAGTAAGAGAGATTGCGTTACAGAGTTGCACCTTAAATACTTGATCATAACAATACATCAAAAAGACATACCCCACAGTCTAGAATGATCAAAGGGACAACAGAACAGGCAGGAGGTATTTGCATTTGTAAGCCATACATCACAATGGGCAGATTAGCTAGACCTCGCTCTAAGTGCAAGACAAAGAGGCTAACAAGCACATCTACATATTGATCTGAGTCTCTAGGTCACAGTAAGGACAGGACACATGAGTACAAAGGATGAAAGGCATCGATTAACATCACATAGGTGAGACAGAAGAAACTCGTCTACCTGTAGACATTAATACACCAAAGCACATCTAAGATGCTCAGAAAAAGCATAGTAAGGACAAGCCATATGCACACTATACCGAATGGCGCATAACATCACAACACATGCATGTTTGCATCACAAATACATGAATGGCACATTGCTTCTCAGTAATTCAGCAGAAAAACAGAGAAAAGAGGGCTGAGTGTCCTTTTTTTCCACAATATCTTTATTGAACCTTTTTTTTTTTTTAACAAACATGATACAAACAATCAAACACTAACACTAAAGTACTACAAAAAAAAAAAATGCACTAAAAACACCAACAACCACCAGCAAAATCAAATCTTCAACAATGCTCCTCTGTTTAGTCTAGACAATCCAATACATAAGTATACATATTATGTTCACCAGTTTGGAATTTACAAGGTCCACACACATCATTCACCTTCTTCTTCAAGAGTTATGTTTAAATTTTTTACATAATCAATAAAAGGTCTCCATATATTCTCAAACACAATTTCCTTTGATTTTAGTATATATGTTATTCTTTCTAATGGAAGGTTTGTTAACATCTGTCTTAACCACTGAGTCACATCTGGTCTATGAGTCTTTTTCCATAATAGTGCAATACATTTTTTGGCATTAAGTAAACTGAGGTCTATGAATGTTCTTTCACTTTTATTAAAATTATGCTTTTCTGGGTACAGACCCAACAAAAACAGTTTAGGATTCAATATGATTTGTTTTGAGATTATTTTTTCAATTGTTACCCTCACCTCTTCCCAAAACATTCTTATTAATCTACATTCCCATAAACAATGAAATAGGGTTCCTTTACTTTCCATGCATTTTGTGCATGTATCTGGTATATTTTTGTTATATCTATTTAACTCCTCCGGTGTAACATACATCCGCATTAACCATTTGAAATGTATCAATTTAAGGCGTGCATTTATTGATTTGGTTTGAGCTTCTGTACAAGCCAATTCCCATTGTTCCTCTGAAATTTCAATTTGCAGATCTTCTTTCCAGTAGTTTAATCTTTTCAGTGAATTTTCACTTGAAGATAGTGTCAATGAGTTATAAAACTCTGAAATAATACCCTTTCTTTTACTATCTTTCATCATCATTTTTTCCAAGGATGAATAAATAGGTCGAGTGAGAGCTTTATTTTGATTTGATCGAATAAAGTTTCTAAGTTGAAGATATTTAAAAAAATGTGTTCTATTGAGATTAAATTTGATCCTCAGCTCTTCAAAAGACATTATGTTGTCTGCACATGGCAAATATAAATCCTGAATCTTTTGTATCCCTTTTAAATTCCATACTTTAAATACAGCGTCCGCTCTCCCTGGTTTAAAATATTGATTACCCCATATTGGACTAAATTGTGACAATAACTGTGGTTCTTTTAAATAGTTTTTAGCTTCACACCATATTTTGATCATATGCTTTACAAATGGATTTTTAACTTGTTTTTGTAATTTTTTTGCCGAATCTGAGTATATGAATATGGGAAGAGGTAAAGGTAAATTGTATGATTCCATTTCAGTCCAGTGAGGGAGATCATTTGATGAAAAATAATATGTCATAGACCTCAGTTGTGCCGACCAATAATACAACATAAAATTTGGACATTTCAGACCTCCACGATCAAATGGAGTTTATTTTTCAACATAGTCTCCCCTTCGGTCCACACACTTTTTCCATCAGTGTTGCAGCGCTTGGATTCCTGCTGTTGAAAAATAAATCACATTTGGTCAAATTTGACAACTATGAACTTTTCAGGCCCCCGTACAACCTGATGCTTCCCAGGTGACAGCTGTAGCTCATGCACCTCCGCCAACGGATCTCCCCAAGCTGAGATCATTCTTAGGACTTACGTCATGTTCTTCCAAGTTTATACCAGACTATGCTGCTGTTGTTGAGCCCCTGCGAGTTCGCCCCGCCCTCTCGTTGTTCAACCAAGAACTGCCGTTACTGTGTCAGTAGTTACTGTCGTTACTACTGACACATCCAATTATGGGCTGGATGCAGTTCTCACTCAGATACATCCAGACGGTTCAGAGGGAACTGTTGCTTTTGCATGATGCACACTCACCCAGGAAGAAAGAAACTACTCTACTGTGGAAAAAGAGGCCTTGGCATGTATGTGGGCAACTGAAAAGTAGCATAGTTACCTTTGGGGAAGACATTTCTCATTACACACAGACATCAGCCCCTTAACCACACTGCTAACCTCCAAAGGTCGAGGTAGACTGGGCATGAGAATCGCCAGGTGGTCATCGAGGCTTTTGTCATTCAACAATGATATCACATACAAGCTGGGGCGAAGAAGCGAGGAGCAGAAAGTGATTCTTTCAAGTGTGGAATGTAATGAAGGGGTTAATAATAGGTAGCAGCATGATGACATGCCGGCTGGTGACATCATCACGCCAGCCCATATAGAGAGAGAGTCGGCCATCTTAGGCCTCTCTCAACTGCTAGCGATACAGAATGCAGATGCACTGTAACCTGTACTACAATAACGTTTGTTCAATATAATAAAGTTTGAGTTCTAGCACAGCTCCTCTCTCTGTTGGTCATTCCGGATTTCCAGACATAACATTTGGTGATGAGAGTAAAACCACTGAAGCGTGCCTGAGGTCACTAAGAACATTTCTGGAATACCCCGGTGAACCGCCCATTCCTTGGCTATGCTGGCTCGATGCTTTTGAGACATATGTGTTGGCATTGGACCTGGGCAAATTGGACAAGGTACGGAAGTGAGCTCTGTTAGTTCACAACTTGGGCATAGAAGGACAACACATTTTCCACATGCTAGGACCAATGGACTCGTTCGCTGATGCTGTAGAACTGCTAACTAACTACTTCACTACACCCAACAACGTGTTGGCGCGGTGCATGAGGTTTCGCCAATGGCAACAAGAGGCTGAGCCCGCCTATTCCACACCATTTTGGGAGGGCCCTGAGTTAGACACCGCGGGACAGCAGGGCACTATGGAACTAATCTGTGACAAGCTAACCGAAGAGCACAGCACAGAGAGTGACCACAGCACAGGGGGTGAACACGACACAGAGAACAAACACAATACAGACACAATACACAATACAGGCAACGACCGGACTCACCTCCGTTCCTCGCCCAGCATAAGTGTCAGGGAGCCACTGCAGAGGTGCAGGAGAGGGAGCCCCCATCTATCAGGAATGACGACGACGAGAGCACAGCCGTGCCATGTGCCCAGAAGGGGGACAGTGGCCAGACTCTCCTCTGATCCTTGCCCAGCATGAAGATCAGAGCCCGCGGGAGCTGCTGCGGAGTCGCAGGAGAGGGAGCCCACACGCCCTGAGGATCCAGGGACACAGCAACTTGGTGTGGATGCTAACAATGATGATAGTGACACATCACAACAACCAGTACCAGGTAAAAGTGAAAAGGAGCCGGACTGCTTCTGAATCCTCACACAGCGCCAGTCTACAGGAGCCACAGTTGAGCCGCTGGATGAAGAGTCCGCAATCATACAGAATGCAATAGAACCACTGGACGTCTTCAGAATCCATGACCAGCATCAGTCTCCAGGAGCCACCGCTGAGATGCAGGATGAAGAGTCCGTCGCCCAATAGGATGTAACAGAACCGCCACAGCCTGGTGGACGCCCCGCAGCAAACGTGAGTGCCACACCATCACAACGCCGAATGCAGCCATACAGGGTGCCAAGTGAACCTGTACCACTGCCAAGTGGAACCAAGCAACCCAGCTCACAGTTGGCCTTAATATCGTCACCACCACCGACACGTATGAAGATTGCCGCACAGCAGAGACCAGCCGCCATTCAGATTGCGGATGGATTGCGATGGCAGGCTGGCCGTCTGTGGGAGGTGGGAGCAGCTGCCGCGGACCGGGAAGCAGTGTTGCAGCCGACCCAGCTGGTGTGGGATCCAGGCTGGGACATTGTTGATGAGTGTGCCGTGGCTCCAGCAGGATGGCACCCAGGCCTGCTGAAATTGACACCGCCAGGGGCCAGGGGCGCGTCCACCATGAGCTCGCTACAGGGCTCCTCCAACAGAACTGCCTTCCTCATAGAAGAGAAAAAAAAAAAGGACTGGTTAGCTAGGGGTGCGGCTGCCAACTACAGAGTGGCAGAATAACCCACTCAGCTGCGCTAGGCTATGCGGTGGTCCACCCACTAGCCCTAGCCAGGGTTCCTAATGTTTATTGTAATAAATTGGGGAGGGTTAAAATTTGGCCATATGTTCTGTGTTTTTCCAAGGGGGGGTGTGTGTGAATGTAATGAAGGGGTTAACAATAGGTGATGATACTCCAGCTAGTGACATCATCATGCCAGCCCATACAGTGAGAGAGTCGGCTATCTTACGCCTCTCTCAACTCATAGCGATACAGAATTTGGATGCACTGTAACCTGTACTACAATAACGTTTGTTCAATATAATGAAGTTCGAGTTTCAGCACAGCTCCTCTCTCCATTGGTCATTCTGGGTTTCCAGACATAACGGATCATACTGTATGTCCGGTTTAGGAAACCTGGCATTCTCCCTAAAACTCACAGCAAGTTCTCCAGACCACTCAGGTGGAAAAGAGGGGACAGTATACCTACCTACTGTCAGATGGACATTGTTGGAATGCTTCACACCTTGCATCGGGTTATTTTCTGGGGAAGGGAAATGACTGAGCTGCTGCCTATGGACATGAAATTACACCTACTACTCCACAAATGGTTGAACTCACACCACCTGCCAGACCGGTAAGGCTCAGAAGAGCACCTGATTGGACTAGAGACTTTGTGTTGTAAACAAATCCCAGAAAATAAACAGTGGATACTATAACTGTTCTGTATAAGTTAATGCAGGACTTAAGTTGCTCGTTGTTTAGTCTCTAGCATGAGAAACACATGTAAAGTTTAAAAAATGTTTTGTTAATTACAGTTAAGAAAACTTTGAGTAATATTAGTTTTCTTGAATTCATATCAGGTTAGTTAATTTTCCTTATAACCTGAAACAGTCTGTTTAACAGAATACTGAAGGAGAAGTAAAGTCAAATGCATTTATTGAGTGAAGCTAAAATACTGCATAAAGTTCGTGTTGTGGGAATGTGGGAAGGACGAGACAAGTTTCTCTCAAGTCATCTTTATTCACATTCACCAACATCTCAAAGAAGAAAAGAGAACATTACAGGGAACTCTCATCCTTAAATACCAGGACTCGTCACAGTTCACAAGTCACATGCATCACAAATCACATTGCATTATAATCGGCAGTAACAATGCATCTCCTCTCTCTGATCTCACCCCCACAGTCTACCATGCATCCTCTCCTTAATCCTCTAATAACACTCCGCAGTCTCAAGCTCTGCATACCAAAGCTAACATCCTTGCCGCTTCCTGTTATCTCCAAGGAAGCTCTGTCTTTGTTCTGATCTAAAATGTGAGTCACAAAATAGGTCACATATGTGTGGCCCCCACACCAGCCCCCCCAACATTTTAGACAAACAAGAGAATAACAACATGCATGCCGTGATAGAATCAATACACATCAGTCCGCATGCTGTCTAGGCTTCAGTCTCCTGCCGTATCTGCTGTAGCTGGGATTCAACGTCTCCGCTGCACTGTCACGCTGGGGGTTTGCCGTCTGGGGGTGGAAACCCTTTGTCAGTCCCTGCGGGTGTTCTGGGGAAACATTACTCTGTGAAGCCCCCCATGGGGGTTTACCTCGCCGCGGGGCCCTTGCCAACAGCACTTGCTCATCTGCCACCACAAAAGCGGGTTTGAGTCTGTTTATGCCAACTTTTTCTTTCCTACCCCCCAAATCTAGCAAAAACTGCTTGTCCCCTGTTTCCAGCACTCTGAACGGCCTGTCATAAGGTGGTCGCAACGGGGGTCGATGCGCATCGTGTCTGACAAAAACGAACTCTGCGTTCTTCAACGCTTTAGGCACAAAAACGCGTGGAAAACTGTGGTGCACGGGGCCAGGCAGCGTGCTTGATTCTATGTTACTCTGCAACAGCTGCAATGGGGAGGTGTCTGGTGCCGGGTTATCTGGGAGAAACTCCCCAAGCAGCCGAAGTGGTTGCGCAAACACAAGCTCCGCTGGGGAGGCTTCTAAGTCCTCTTTAGGCGCAGAACGCAACCCCAATAAAATCCACGGTAACTTGTCTACCCAATTTGCATCCGTCAGTGACGCTCTGAGAGCCGCTTTCAATGACCTATGAAAACGTTCGCATAACCCGTTAGCCTGCGGATTGTACGCGGTTGTGCGGTGAATTGTGACACCCAGGCTGTGGGCCATAGTCGACCAAAGTTCGGACACAAATTGAGGGTCTCTGTCGGACGTAATGTCTGACGGAACTCCGAAACGCGCCACCCAAGCTGTTAAAAACGCGTGCGCTACCTCCTTGGCCGTGGTTGATGCCAGCGGAACCACTTCAGGCCAGCACGTGGTGCGGTCCGCCATTGTCAGAAGGTGTGTGCACCCCTGCGACGGCGGGAGGGGTCCCACAAGGTCCACATGAACGTGATCGAACCTCTTGGCCGGAATGTGAAACGGCTCCAAAGGAGCCCTCGTGTGCCTGTGTACTTTGGCTCGTTGACACGCCGTGCAGGCTGCTGCCCACTCCTTAACTTGTTTGAGAAGATTTGGCCACACAAATTTCTCCCCTACCATTTTGACCGACGCGCGCACTCCTGGGTGCGCCAAAGAATGAATCGAGTCAAAAACGCGGCGGTGCCACGCGGCCGGTACTACTGGACGCGGCCGTCCAGTGGAGACATCGCAGATTAGGGGGGGCATACCGTCTTGCAGCACCCTGCTCTCCAGCCTTAACCCTGTTGGTCCAGACTGGAGCGCGCGCACATCCACGTCACTAACCTGCTCCACGGCCATGGCTGCGTAATCTACTCCTACGCTGACTGGGGCCGCCACGGCGCGCGAGAGGCAATCTGCCACTACATTGAGTTTGCCCGCCACATGCTGAATATCAGTGGTAAACTCTGATATCACGGCCAGCTGTCTCTGCTGCCGGCCTGACCACGGTTCGGAAACCTTGGCCATCGCGAATGTTAGCGGTTTGTGGTCAACGAACGTGGTGAAAGAGCGTCCTTCTAGCCAGAACTGAAAGTGGCGGATGGCCAAATGGAGAGCCAGCAGCTCCCTGTCGAACGCGCTGTATTTACGTTCGCTATCGCGCAAGGTCCTGCTGAAAAAGGCGAGGGGCTGCCAAACCCCGGCTACATGTTGCTCCACGACCGGCCCATGGCCACATCTGACGCGTCAGTGGTGAGCGCTATGCGGGCCGTTGGGTCTGGGTGTGCCAACAATGCAGCCTTTGCCAAGGCTGCTTTCACCTCTGAGAACGCTTGGTCCCGCTCCAGGGACCACTCAACCTTATCCGCGGGTTTCTTTTTTTTGAGCGTGGCATACAGCGGCTGCATGAGTTGCGCCGCACGGGGGAGAAAACGGTTATAAAAATTCACCATTCCCAAAAACTCCTGCAATGCCCTGACCGTCTGCAGCTGGGGAAAATCTGCCACCGCGCGCACTTTGTCAGGGAGCGGAACTGCTCCTTCAGGGGAGACACGGTGTCCTAAAAAATCGATCTGCGCCACCCCGAACTGACACTTTGCTGGGCTGATTATTAACCTGTGATCTCCCAACCTTTGGAAAACTGTGGCCAGGTGTTTTTCGTGTTTGTCTTCGGACGCGCTGGCTACCAAAATATCGTCCAAGTAGACGAACACGAAAGGGAGATCGCGAAGCACCGCGTCCATCATGCGTTGGAACGTCTGTGCAGCCCCTTTAAGTCCGAATGGCATGCGTAAAAACTCGAATAGGCCAAACGGAGTTATTACCGCTGCTTTGGGCATGTCCTCAGCGCGCACTGGGACTTGGTGGTAACCGCGGACCAAATCTATCTTAGAAAAAACACGAGCTCCTGCCAAATGAACGGAAAAATCTTGGATATGCGGGATTGGGTAGCGGTCGTGCACTGTAGCGTTGTTTAACCTGCGGAAATCCCCGCAAGGTCGCCATGATCCGTCCGCTTTCGGGACCATGTGTAGCGGGGAAGCCCACAGAATGTTTGAACACCTGATAATGCCCAACCTCTCCAGGTTGGCGAACTCCTCGCGCGCTATGGCCAGTTTAACTGCGTCCAAGCGCCAAGCTTTTGCAAAAACAGGTGGTCCGGTAGTGGTAATAAAATGCTCCACCCCGTGTTTAGCGACTGTTGCTGAAAATGTGGGGACCGTGAGTGCTGGGAACTGAGTGAGCAGTGTGTGGAACTTACCGCTTACAGCTGTGACGTTGGCTTGTGCTGTTGGCGGGGCCACTTGCGCTGTACAGGGGATAGAATCAAAAGAAAGTGCATTAACCAGGCGCCTGTTAGCGAGATCAACCAACAAACCATGTGAGCACAAAAAATCAGCCTCCAACATACTGAAATTCACTGCTGCTGCAACAAAAGTCCACTCAAATGTACGGCCGTGTAGAAACAGAAGCAGAATCTTCTCACCAAAGGTCTTAATCTCCGAGCCGTTCGCTGCTGTCACCCCGGGACCTCTGGAACCTGCTAGTCTGTCCGCGTAGGAAGGTGTGATGAAACTCAACTGGGAGCCTGTGTCCATGAGGAACTGCCTCCCCGAGCGTGCGTCCAACAAGTAGAGCAGCTTGTTCTCCTCCCCGAGGGCCGCGGCTGCTACCGACCCCCCGGTCTTGGCATTTCCTGAACGCTGAAACTGGCACGGTGGTACACACTTGCGCGCCCTCTCTGTGAAACGGCGATGGTAGAAACAAAGGACGTCTCCTCCGCGTTCCCTGACTCTCGCCGCCGCCGTCGTCGGTGGGTCTGCTACTGCTGCCCCTGGCCCCCTGCCATCTGCGGTCGTCGCACTGAGTTCCGCTGCTGCAGCCGTGGCCACGCGCTGTCTGCTGGCGTTGACAATTCGCTGCGCCTCCCGGGCCAGCGTGCGGTAGTCCTGAGGAAGAGGTGGGTGAAGATGAAGTGGTCGTCATCTGAGCCTTTCAACCTCAACAACTTCTCCATAAGGTTCCCGGGCATGTCATTTTCCAACTCAGTAAGCGCCAGGAGCCTCTCTGCTCGCTCCTCAACCGAGGGGGTGAAGTGCTGGATGAGTGCAGCCTTCAACACGCCGTATTTGTCGCTGTCCGGCGGCTGGTCGATCAGGCTCTCCACATGCTGGGCCGTGTTGTTGTCCAGTTTTGCGACCACGTGGTAGAATTTTGTGGCGTCTACCGATATCCCCCGGAGGTTGAACTGTGCCTCAATCGCATTGAACCAGGAGCGCGGATTGTTCTGCCGGAAGTCCGGTAGCTGGACTGTAGCGGCATTCGCTTGGCTGGGGGCTCCTGACGAGGCTGGCCCGGGGGAAATCTCCTCTCGCTGCATGCTCGTCTTGGGTCACCAGTGTGGGAATGTGGGAAGGACGAGACAGGTTTCTCTCAAGTCATCTTTATTCACATTCACCAACATCTCAAAGAAGAAAAGAGAACATTACAGGGAACTCTCGTCCTTAGATACCAGGACTCTTCACAGTTCACAAGTCACATGCATCACAAATCACATTGCATTATAATCGGCAGTAACAATGCATCTCCTCTCTCTGATCTCACCCCCACAGTCTACCATGCATCCTCTCCTTAATCCTCTAATAACACCCCACAGTCTCAAGCTCTGCATACCAAAGCTAACATCCTTGCCGCTTCCTGTTATCTCCAAGGAAGCTCTGTCTTTGTTCTGATCTAAAATGTGAGTCACAAAATAGGTCACATATGTGTGGCCCCCACAGTGTTTTCTTATTACAGGGGATATGCAGTGTCCCACTTTCACCAATAGATGGCACTGCATAATAGAATATGCGTAAGAGACTCCTGAGCGGGATAGAAAGAGGATATGATGTAGAGCAGATAAGAAGAATGCTACATGGGATTATGCTGTTACCTGCTACCAGTGATGGTGAAACTGAGGCCTCGTGAAAGAATGAACAACTTTGAGACAATTGCTTCATGATCAACACAGTGTTATGAAGCATTAAATAAAGAATGACATCTGCTGACTGAGTGTCAGAACTGCATCTGAGTGGAAGACCTGAAAAAGCCTCAATACTCTATATCAGAGGTTGCACTACACTTTTTTTATATTATCTATCATTTTCTCAGGCAGGCTTGTAAAAATTCTGAGTCCGTTAGCTATTATTTTAATTGACTCGAATTAGATCGCTCTTCATGTAATCTGTCAAATGATTGACAGCTTTCAGAATTTTTGTCATTGCTGGAAAAATTCTGTCAAAGGACAATTTTCAGTGAACGAAACCTCTGATATAGTACATGCTGTATATAGTATGTAGAGGGAGATTGGAAAATCTATGTTGTGGAACATCAGGGAACTTGCTGGTGCTTCTGCAACTGAGGAGTGTTATTAAATGGGGAGTATTTAAAGATTTTTATTAAAAAAAGAAGCATTTCAGCAGTGTGTGGTTTCAGTCTGCTCCTCTTATGGCTTACTACCTCTCCAGCTTTGGAGAAGACCCTCTCACATAGCACTGATGTTGCTGGCACGTGGAGATACTTTTTTGCCATCTTGTAAAGGTTTGGGTATATGGGTTTGTGTATTGTTCAGTAAGAGAGTGGGTCTTCTCCTCTGGAGAGGTAGGGCTCAGAGAAATGACGCTGAACTTCCACTGTGGCATCTGCTGTTGCACTTTGAGAGTGCTGTGTTTCATCTAAACAAAAAGAAAAATAAATGTAATCAGCAACCTTTTGTAATAAAAAAATGACGCTTAAAGTAATAACATAATACAAACAACTCTGCTACCCAAAAGGTCCCACAAGTTGTCTTCTGCTGAAGGCCCAGGTTCTTCCTCTGCTGCTGACTGATGGAGTTAAGAACATTTTAATACATGTTGTTGGAGAGGTTTGGAAAACACAATAATAATATGGAATAATAAATGGTTACCTGTTATTTTGATGTCATTGTCCTCTCCATCCTCATGGTTGCAGCATATTCAGCAGTCAATTTTGACATGGCCTCTTGTGCACATGTTTCATTGCTCAAAACCTAATGTTTTAAATCATGGCTCCAAAAATGAGGTTGCCCCTCCATGTCCCTCCTTTACTACACTTTCACACACACACTCTCACTCACTCACTCACAAAAACACACCTTACACTCTCAAAAAATGTCTATCTATCTATCTATCTATCTATCTATCTATCTATCTATCTATCTATCTATCTATCTATCTATCTATGCATCTATCTTCTAGTGTGTTTGTGTGAATGAGTGTGTACGAATGTATTTCTAATATTTAGTAAATGTAATGTGTTTTTGTTTAATGTTACTGAACATAATCCTATTTCTCACTTGTGTAATACTCTCTCTGACTTATATTCAAATGCCCAACCGTCTCAAACTTCCTGCAAGCCCTCGGGTCTTCTTCTTCTACTTTGGGTTTTAACGGCAGCTTTCATCCAAATTGTTGCACTACTGCCAAGAGCCCTCGAGTCACGTGATGTGACCAACATAACGGGGCCTCGCTTGCTATGGTCACATGATTGTGGGTGTGCTAAAACAGCACTCGATGCACAGCTCATGACACTTCCTCTTTATATTGCTCGACTCAATGTCAAGTGGGTGGTGTCAAGCGTAACATCACTAATTGCTACCTGTATGACTGCAGCATCTGTGTCATTACCATGAATAAAGTGAAGAGAACTTCATATAGTTATTCAGCGACACAACACACAGATGAGAACAGCTGAGAACATTTACTGTTGACAACCAGAAATCAAACTTGTCACGGTTTGGTGTTGAATTAGACCCAAATGCAGTGCTTAAGTTTGGCAAGATTTAATAATGAGCTAGCCAAACAGGCGCAGCTCAAAAGAAACACAAAATAACAGACAGCTCAGGGGCTGTAACAGAACTAAGTCAGGCAGGATCAGGTCAGACTCAGAACAGAACAGATCAGAAGCATGTTGTTCACGCAATATGATGGATGACACTCATACCGAAACACAGATTGGGGAACATCGGCTGGAGGTCTCCTGACCTCGGGAGCATCGATTGGAGCGTGGTCCTCCTGTGACCCCATCCTCGACACGGCCACCTCAGATGATGGAGGGAAACAGGAAGTCAGTGAGGCGACACCACAGCCATTAACAGCAGAGACTGGTGGGATGTGCACAGGGGTTCCCCCACCGGAAGCAAGGCAAGACTTTTCAAAAATGGTGGTGGAACATGAATGAAAAAGTACTTGCATGAGATTCTGGTCCCCTGCTGCAGGGGTGACCACCTCTGGATCAGAAGCTGGTCTGGCGGGCTCTGGGTGAGCTATAGGTTGAGTGGGCACAGGGGCTGAGAGGCACTATGGAGCAGGCACTGGAGCTGAGACACACTGTGGAGCAGGTACTGGAGCTGGCTGGCACCATGGAGCAGGTAGTGGGGGTGGAACGTCCATCACCAGCTGGATCCAACCCAGCTGGGACACATGCTCTGGAAGGAACCATGGCTTGTAGTCCAGCATTAGCTCCTCCTGGGCTAGCACAGCCTGCCAACATTCCTCCTCTTCCTCCTTGTCATCCTCACATAGGGGTTCCAAAGTTGCAGCCCCAATCTGGCAAACCTCAGCATCCTGCGGTGTTAGTATGGAGGCAGCTGCTGCTAGTGAACCCTCCGGAACAGCAGACTCCTCCTAGATAATCTGGTTACCACCCAGTATTGGCAAATACTCCGAAAAAATACAAACAGAGGGGGAAGAAACAGGTGAGGATGGAGGGATGGAGGCGGCAGCAGACAAAATAGCAGAAGCGGGTGGTGCGAGTTCAGCAGCGGTAGATGGTCGCTGTCGAGCCCTCCTACTGAGAACCTGACAAGACCTATCATTCAATGATCTTAAAAAAATGAAAGGGTACTTGCCTGAGTTTCTGCCTTGCTGCCGTTGATGATCCAGACGACTCCCTCTGGGTGGCTCTGGAGATCATCTGGTTTGGAGCTGTAGGGGCGGAGCGTCGAGAGGAGCAGCGTCTCCTCAAATCATCCTTCCACCCGAGGCCCCCGAACGCCAACTTGCAACCGAGAAGCTCTCTCCGCCCGGCCAGAAAGCTGGCTCTGTCAAGAAGGAGACAGCTGGTACGGGAGGGAGTGCAGGAAGTGCAGGTCTCTTCACCCAGGGGTGGGAGTGCAAACTCGGTCTAGCGTTCATCAAGTTTGCTATTCTCCCCCAGCAATCCCTCATGTCTTCCCGGGATGAGCTGCTTCGAGCGGTGGCCACCAAATCCTCCACTGCGGCCACCACCTCTCACTCCTTGTGGCTCCATTTCCTCCTCCTCCTGCCAGGCTTGCTCACTGAGTCCATGATTGGCTGTGTCATTCTGTCATGGTTTTTGCCTAGGCTGGGCAGTGAACTGGACTCAAACGTGAAGGGAGCATTTAACGTGATTTAATTCAGCACAAAAATAAAACAGCTTGGGAGCTGTGACACAAAACAGGCTAAGACTTGGCAAGGCAAAAACTTCAGGTGAGAAACAAACAGGACATAACAGAAGCGTGTGGGTTCACGCCAAAATGACTAATGACGCAGCACCCAGGTGAGGGGCTGCATCTCTTAAATAAGGCAGACAATAATAAAGAGAGAACACAAAACAGCCGTGCATAATCAAGAAATTAACAACACTGAAACAAACTAGACTACGGTAGAAATGAACCAAAGACACTGTCAAAACAAAACCCAAACAGAGCTGAGGACCAAACAAGGATAAATATGAAACAATATGATAACAATAATACAAATACACAGAATGAATGAATCTTTATTTCGGATAGATTAAAAGTAAAGATTAAAAAAGAAACAGAATAATATAACAAAGGGGAAAAAAATCCAACAAGGTCAAATTAACAATAACTCCTCTGATTATACAGTTCAACATAAGTTATCCAAAATGAGTGATGGCTGAAGCCGCAGCTTATATTGCCCACCCATATTCCATCCAAGAATTCAAAAGAAAAACAAAACAAGAGCGATTACAATTCAGAACAAAGCTAAGACAAAATGTGACAAAAAAAAAAACTAAGCAACAACACAACACAGACTGGATATGACAATCCTTGTGTGAGTTTACATGTCATCTTGTATATATGTTTGGAGTATTTCTTCCTTTAGTTTTTGTTTAAATTGTCCAAGCGTTGTACATGATTTTAATTCAGGTCCAAAATCGTTCCATAATCTTACTCCTTGCACTGAAACACAATGCTGCTTGGTGGTAGTTCTCACTGAAGGTTTTTGAAATATACATGTTCCTCTGAAATGATATTGTTTCTCCCTTATTTGGAACAACTTTTGGATATTTGCGGGCAGTGAGTGATTCTTCACTTTAAACATTATTACTGCAGTTTTAAAGTCAACCAGATCTTTCAACTTGAGAGCTTTTAATTTAAGAAAAAGTGGGTTTGTTGGTTCCCTGTAAGCAGCTTTGTTTATTATGACGTGGGCTACATTGACAATTGGAGCTCTTTTTGGGGAAAACCTGGTCTTATGAGACGAGACAGCACTCATCCCACTTTTGATGGTGCTTCTCATTTATCTAACAATCTGGCATCTTTTTTATCCAAATTTCCAAAACCCTGACTACTCAGAGTTGGGACCAGGAAGCAGAGTCGCAGTCTTACACGCCTCTCTGCAGCTCCTCTTCATCCGCCACCCCTCAGCTTAGCCCCTGTCTTCCCCATCAGAGAATCGTTGTCTGCTCCCTCCAAAGTAAATAAAAATATAATGCACAAGCATCCCAAAGTGATAAAGCAAAATATTGGTAAAACTCAAATTAAACATAAAGCCTCTAAATTGAATGATTTGGCCTCTGTTCCTCCTCATAATTTAAAAATTAAATGTGGTTTATTAAATATTAGGTCTCTAACTCCCAAGTCTCTGTTAGTCCATGATTTGTTAATTGATCATCAGATTGATTTAATTTCCCTTACAGAGACTTGGTTAGGGCAAGAGGATTATGTTGGTTTAAATGAATCAGCTCCCTCTGGTTATTTAAACTGTCAAAATCCCAGAAGTTCTGGTCATGGAGGAGGAGTAGCAACAATTTACCATTCCAAATTACTAGTTAATGTAAAGCAAAAAACATGTTATAATTCCTTTGAGGGCCTGGTCCTCAGTATTGGGCACTTTAGCAATTTTAGGTTAAGCCCAATTTTATTTGCCATAGTTTATCGTCCCCCATCAACCTACTCAGAATTTTTATCCGAATTTGCTGATTTCTTAGCTGATTTAGTGCTGAAATCTGATAGAATAATTATAGTAGGGGACTTTACATGTGGATGTATATAGAGGGTTGGAAATAGTTAATAGTTATGTAAGAGGTGAAAAAGACATTTGGATAAGAAAATTTAAAAAAAAACAGGCACCCCTACAATTTTATGTTATTCTTTAATTGTTTATTTTTCTACAATGCATTTGTAATCCACCTGGTTCCATTATAACTCATGTGAGTTGAGTGCAGTTCCATACGCCGACCAATAGATGGTGCATGTCGCACAGTGATAGAGAGTAGACTCACGCACCGGAGGACGAAGAATAAAACTCCTTGTGTGAAATAACGAAACGTGTTCTGCCGATTCTCTATCACAGGTTGGTAAATACTAATAATTCAAGAGTACAATATAAACTGTAAGAGTCCTAGGATGTCCGAGATTATATTGTGATAAGTGTGAGGCGAAAAGCGGGTTTGTAAGGGTATTTCTGTTAAAGTTGATGTGTTGTTGTATAAGTTAACCTGCTAATGTTAATGATTGAGTGTATGGGAAGTGTGCACATTTCGGGTGTATTACCAAATACCAGGAATACTATTGTAAGTGTGTTAGGTACACAGTGGCCAGGTCAGTGAATTGTTAAGAATAACACCACATGCTGTACATTTATGACAGTGCTTAAAATGATTAACGTAAATGTAAGTTCATGGGTTATTGTTTAAAATATAAACATTTGAACAAGTTAAAAGCTATATACATGGGAAGGAGATAAAACCAATAATTCATTTCATGTTAGAGTAATTTGTTAAGAATGTTAAGTATACAGTTAATGTCAAATCGGAAATTGTGATAAATGGACATGATTGTGTTTTGTTGAATGGTGATGTGATCAGACAATAAGAGAGAAACTATGGACTTTGATAGTAAATACTAGTCAGTTGATGTTGGTCATGTGAATGACTTGGAAGAATAAAACTCCTTGTGTGAAATAACGAAACGTGTTCTGCCGATTCTCTATCACAGGTTGGAGAGTTAACTTCCACATGCACGTTTCCTCCTCCTGGGCCGCTACCCAGGGGAGCAACATGTAGATAGTGACTGCCTTAATGTGGCATTCAATTCAATATTAGATTCGATTGGGTTTTCTCAGAAAGTAGGAAATTCTACTCATTACCTCCACCATACATTGGACCTTGTTCTGACATATGGCATAGAAATAGAAAATCTTGTAGTGTCTCCTCATAACCCTGTACTGTCAGACCATTGTCTGTTAACCTTTGATTTTACTATTTCTGACTATTTGGCTCCTAAAGAAAAATATTATTACAGTAGATGCCTCTCAGATGATGCTGTTTCCAAATTTATGCAGATTGTTTCCTCTATGCCATGTGTCAACACAACGGAAATAAGCTATAGACAGCTTTCTCCTTCTGTAATTGATAACATGGTGGATAGTGTTTCAGCTTCTCTGCATCAGACTCTAGACTTGTGGCCCCCTTAAAAAAGAAAAAGTCTAATCAGAGATTTCTAACTCCTTGGTTCAACACAGAAACTCGTAGCTTAAAACAGAAGACTCGTCAATTAGAAAGAAAATGGCGCTCTACTAATTTAGATGAAATTTATTTAGCTTGGAGAAATCATCTTTTAATTTATAAAAAATCTCTTAGAAAAGCTAGAACGAGTTATTACTCTGCATTAATAGAAGAGAACAAGAAGAATCCCAGGTTTCTTTTCAGTACTGTAGCCAGGTTGACAAAGAGTCAGGACTCTGTCAATCCTAGCATTCCCTTAGAGCTTACTAGTCAGGACTTTATGAACTTTTTCAATAATAAAATTTCATCCATCAGAGATAAAATCAATCAGATTCTTCCCACAGTTAACTTAAATACTGTAACTACTACAACTCCTTCTATTGATCTCTGTCTTGATGAGTTTACTCCAATCGACCTTTGTGAGTTAGACAAAATAGTTTCCTCATCCAAACCTTCAACTTGTCTTTTAGACCCTATTCCTACCAGGTTATTTAAAGAAGTCTTCCCACTTATTGGTAGCTTTATTCTTCATATAATCAATTCTTCATTAACTTTAGGCCATGTACCGCAGGCTTTTAAAACGGCTGTAATTAAACCCTTACTCAAAAAGCCAACGCTAGATCCAGGAGCTTTAGCTAACTATAGACCAATCTCTAATCTCCCTTTCATTTCAAAAATCTTAGTAAGAGTTGTTGCTACGCAATTATTTGACCACCTGCAGGGAAATGGTTTACTTGAAGAGTTTCAGTCTGGGTTTAGAATCCATCATAGTACTGAAACAGCCTTAGCGAAGGTCACTAACAACCTCCTCGTTGCATCTGATAATGGACTAGTTTCTGTACTTGTCCTTTTAGACCTTAGTGCAGCTTTTGATACTATCGATCATAATATTCTACTTGATAGATTAGAACACTATGTTGGACTTAATGGAACTTCGTTGCAATGGTTTAGATCTTATTTATCTGATAGGTTCCAGTTTGTTCATGTAAATAATGAATTTTCTTTCAACTCAAAGCTTAGTCATGGAGTTCCACAGGGATCTGTGCTAGGCCCTACTCTTTTTAGTTTATATATGCTTCCGTTAGGCAACATTATTAGAAAGCACTGTATACATTTTCATTGTTATGCAGATGATACACAATTATACCTGTCAATGAAGCCAGATGATAGTAATCAATTAGCCAAGTTAGAAGCCTGTCTTAAGGAAATCAAAGCTTGGATGACTTGTAATTTCCTGCTATTAAATTCAGATAAGACTGAAGTCATTCTTGTTGGTCCAAAAAACCTTAGAAATTCCTTTCCAAATCAAACTTTCAGTTTGGATGCAGTTACTCTTTCTCTTAATAGCTCTGTGAGGAACCTTGGAGTTATTTTTGATCAGGATTTGTCCTTCAATTCACATATTAAATTTGTTTCTAAGACTGCCTTCTATCATTTGCATAATATTGCCAAGATTAGGAGCATCTTGTCTCAGAGTGATGCTGAGAAGCTGATCCACGCTTTTGTTAGCTCGAGATTAGATTATTGTAATTCTTTATTATCAGGCTGTCCTAAAACATCTTTAAAAAGTCTTCAGCTGATCCAAAATGCTGCAGCAAGAGTTTTAACAGGTATTAGAAAGAGAGATCATATCTCTCCGGTTCTGGCCTCCCTTCATTGGCTTCCCATAGAGTTTAGAATTAAGTTTAAAATCCTTCTTCTTACTTACAAGGCTCTAAATAATCAGGCTCCTTTTTATTTAAAAGATCTGATACTACCGTATTATCCTAACAGAGCACTATGCTCCCAAAATGCAGGATTACTTGTAATACCTAGAATCTCCAAAAGTACAATGGGAGGCAGAGCCTTCAGTTATCAAGCTCCTCTCCTGTGGAATCAGCTGCCAATCTGGATTCGGGAGTCAGACTCAATCTCTGTTTTTAAGAATATGGCTAAAACCTACCTTTTTGATATAGCCTACAATTAGGGAGGGATCGTGTGTTTCTGAACCCTCCCTTAGTTATGCTGCTAATAGGTTTAGTCAGCCGGGGGGCCTCCAGTAATGCACTGGGCCTCACTCTTTTCCTCACTCTCTATAAAATATTTTTTTTGCTGGTCATTAACATCTGTTTGTTCTCTCCCATAGATTGAGTCCCCATCGTGCTGTTTGCTCTCTACATGTCTGTTCTTTTCTTCTTCTCTATCCCCTCACCCCCCAACCAGTCGCAGCAGATGACTGCCCCTCCCTGAGCCTGGTTCTGCTGGAGGTTTCTTCCTGTTAAAAGGGAGTTTTTCCTCTCCACCGTCGCCAAGTGCTTGCTCACAGGGGATCGCCTGATTACTGGGGTCTTTCTGCAACTGTGGGGGTTCCCCCCTACAGTTGATAGTGCTATGAGATGACTGTTGTTGTGAAATGGTGCTATATAAATAAAGTTGAATTGAATTGAATTATTCTAATAGCTTTCTTCTGAAGCATAAAGACTGGATATAGGTTTGTTTTATATGTATTTCCCCATACTTCAGTACAATATGTCATGTATGGGAGTATTAATGAATGATACAAAGTATATAATGTGGGTTGATTCAGCAAATATTTCGCTCTGTGTAGTATTGATAAGATAAGATAAGATAAGCCTTTATTAGTCCCACAACGGGGAAATTCCAGGATTGCAACAGCACAGGGATAGCAACACTCAGAGCAACAATCAGAAGGCAAGAAAAAAACAAGCAAGCAAGAGCAGCTAATATACATATGTACGTATTACTATAAAATATATATATATACACACACACACAGACACACAGTGCAGAGCATTGTAGCTGGATGGAATAAATATATGAATATATGAACACACAGTGCAGAGCATTGTAGCTAGATGGAATAAATATGTAAATATATAAACACCCACAGTACGGAGCATTGCAGCTAGGTGGAATAAATATGCAAGTATATAAACACACACAGTGCGGAGCAATGTAGCTAGATGGAATAATATGTAGATATATAAATATATAAACACACCCAGTGCTGAGCATTGTAGCTAGATGGAATAAATATGTAAATATATAAACACACACAGTGCAGAGCATTGTTGCTAGATGGAATGAAACAGCATAACCGTCTACTTAGTTATCCTACATGGTATGATTATGTGCCCATACATATTCTCACCCTCCATAGCGACCGGTATGTTCCTAGTTGTATGCCGGAGGGGACCATTGTGTAAGTCTATTGCATCTTTTGCATTCAAAAAACTATTAGTTTGTTACGTCTTTTTGCTATCTCTGCGAGCAGCCCTGCTTAGGTTGTACAGTCTGACAGCCGTTGGTAGGAAGGACCTACGAAACCTCTCGGTTGTGCACCTGGGATGATGTAGTCTGCTGCTAAATGAGCTCCTCAGTGCATCCAGTATGTCCTGCATAGGGTGGAACTCGGACTCCAGCAGAGATGACAGTTTAGCCACCGTCCTTCTCTCTCCTATCTCCTCCATCGGATCAAGGCGCTGCCCCAGGACAGAGCTAGCTTTCTTAATCAGTTTGTTCAGTCTCTTCCTATCGGCTGCAGTAATGCCACTGCCCCAGCAGACCACTCCAAAAGTGATGGCTGATGCCACCACCGTGTCATAGAATGACTTCAGCAGCGCCCCTTGTACGCCCCTTGTATTGCGATTGATTTAGAAATTTTACCTTTAATATAATTAATATGTGACTTCCAACACAGTTTATTATCAATTATTACTCCAAGAAATTTAGTTTCAGATACCCTTTCAATCTCTACACCATTTACACTGAGTTTGGATACTAAGTTGTTGTGATGGTTGTTAAAAACTATAAATTTTGTCTTACTTAAATTGAGCGTTAATTTGTTTGAATCAAACCACAGTTTAAGCTTTCCTAATTCCTTTCCGAGTGTATCTAAAAGTTGTTCCAAATTAATTCCACAGCATAATAGATTAGTGTCATCGGCAAACAATATTAAATCCATTTTTTCCGAGACTTTACATATATCATTTATATACATGTTGAATAACAATGGCCCCAAAACTGAACCCTGTGGGACTCCACAAGTAACCTTCAGTAACCGTGAGTTTTTGTTACCAACACATACATACTGATATCTATTCTTTAAGTAACTACTTAACCAGGACAGTGCTACCCCCCAATACCACAATTTTGTAGTTTCTTTAATAATAAATTATGATCCACTGTATCAAATGCTTTTTTAAGATCCAGGAATACCCCAACTGAATACTTTTTATTTTCAACGGCAGTTGATATTTTTTCTATAAATTCCATTAGAGCAAATGCAGTTGTCCTCTTGTGTCTGAACCCATATTGCTGCTCACACAATAAATTATTCATTATGAAGTTGTCAATTCTCTCACAGAATATTTTTTCAAGTATCTTGGAAAATTGTGGCAGTAGTGAAATTGGTCTATAGTTTGAAAGTTCCCCTCTGTCACCCATCTTGTATATCGGAATTACTTTAGCTATTTTCATTGCATTGGGAAATATGCCTGTTTGGAGAGACAGGTTACAAATATACGTCAGTGGTTTCACTAAGCATTCAATAGTAGTTTTGACTAAGAGCATGTCAATACCATCACAGTCCGTAGATGTTTTACTTTTAAACGATTTAACAATTTCAATGACCTCTCTCTCGTCTGTGTTCTTTATGAAAATGGAGTCTTTTATAGCAGTGTTTTTGCTTATTGTATCACCCGTAGGTGCCGTAATGGGTATGACTGACTAGGAGCAAACTATAAACTATATGAACTATATAAACTATATGAATGACTAGGAGCAAACTAAGGTACAGCAAGGATAATAATACAAAAACTAGAGCCAAGATCACAAACCAAATGAACAGACAATAAACTTAAAGCAAGAATGTGGGTTGGAGACCATGTACTGGGGGCAGGAAACATAACTATCACATAAAGTGAGGAGCTCTGACCCACACCCTGACATGGTTGGCTAAAATGAGAGGATCCACTGTTGTTGTTTTTTTAAGTATAGGCTTAGTTACAGCGATCTTGAAGGCTTGGGGCACATAGCTTGTAGTTAGAAATAAGTTAATAATCTGAAGAAGTGGATTACTAACAAATGGTAAGATTTGTTTGAGCAGTTTAGTGGGAATAGGATCGAATAAACATGTTGCTGGTTTGGACGAGGAGATTAATTTTATTAGAGTTGAGAGATCAATTGATATACAGTAAAATTGGCTAAACTAAAATCAATTAAAGCAGTAGTATTGGGTTTGTAATATGCAATGTCTGTAGGACGATTACTATGAACTTGATCTCTAATAGCTAAAATTTTATTGGTAAAGAAGTCCATAAAATCATCACTATTAAACTCAGGGGGATTCTGGGTTTGACTGAATCTTGACTCCTAGTCAGTCTGGCCACTGTATTAAAAAGAAATTTGGGATTATTTATGTTATCTTTAATTAATGATGAGTAATACGATGCTCTAGAATTCTTTAAAGATTTTTTGTAGATTAATAATTTATTTTTCCATGCTAAGTAAAATTCGTCTAATTTGGAGGAGCACCATTTTCTTTCTAATTTCTGAGTTTCCTGTTTTAAATTGCAGGTTGTTGCATTGTACCACGATGTTAATGATTTATGATAAGATTTTTTCCATTTTTAGAGGAGCAGCTGAGTCTAACGCTGACTGTAGCACATCTGTGACATGATCAACAATATGATCTAGTATAGGGGAATTAAAGTATTGATCGGACTGGGTTTCAGTGTCGCATGGCATAAGTAAGTGTGGGGAAATTATTTCTTTAGCTGCAGCACCCTCACAGAGAAACCCACTATAGTAGTATGTGTCTATGGCCATCAAATAATCAACAATGGTGAATTCAAACATTTTTAGAAAGTGATCTGACATCAGGGTTGTGAGGTAATATAATTAAATTGTAAATATTTATGCCATATGATAGCATAAGGTCGAGGGAGTGGCCTAGATAATGGGTGGAGTTTTGGACATGTAAAATACCAAATGACTGTAGAATTGAATTAAATGATTTATTCAGACTGTTGTCTTCCACATCAATGTGAATATCGAAATCACCTACTGGTCACTTGCCTTGTGGCCACCTACCGAGGCCACAGCTGTCGGTGGGGGAATAATTAAGGGGCCAGAATCTGTTGGAAGTACCGGGTTTTCTGCAGCCAGTGGAGTGAAGTGGTTAGAGTCAGACAGGGGGAGGAGGGAGAGTCAGCAGATAGAGTCCTTTGGCCACGGACCACCACCTCGACCCACAGTGACTCATGGTTCGGTGTGGAGCAGGAGGGATGCTGGGGACATGTGGCAAGGACCACATGGAATGGTGTCTCGGACGTTAGCGCTGCTGGAGACCGGTTTCTTGGATTGTTGTGCTGCAATGGTGCTCGTCAGGAAAGGAAGACGTGTGGCAAAGCTGGAAAGTAGTGCATTTTTATCCTGAAGTTCACAGCAGAGGAGATGGATATCTTCCTTAAGGTCAGCAATTACTTTACATGCTTCCTGTAGTTTGTTGTCATCGGTCGAAGTTGCTGGGGTCCTCCTGAAGTTAGTATCTTTCAAATGTTAACGGTTGTAAACTAGACTATAAAATAGGTCTACTGTACTATATTACACTACTATGTGGTCTATAAAATAGGAAATTATACTACTATTACACAGTAACTCGACTCGCTAGCTTACACAGCTCAACAAAACAAGCAAATAGTTCAAACAGAACTCACACATGCACAGATCATACAGCACAAGCTGGCTCCCACTCCTGGGACACAGAAGATGGAAAGGAACCTTTCCAGAAAAATACCAGGACCTGTACACCACATTTATCAACCTAACAAAGACGCTCGACACTGTCAACCGTGATGGACTGTGGAAGATCATGGCCAAGGTTGGATGTCCTGACCGGCTTATCACCATCATCCACCAGTTTCATGATGGCGTGATGGCTCGTATCCTCAAAGATGGAGAGGCATCTTTTGACTTCCCAGTAAGCAATGGTATAAAACAAAGCTCCAATCTAGCTCCAGCACTGTTCAGCATATTGTTTTCTGCCATGCTAATGGATGTCTTCAAAAAGGAAGATCCTGGGGTCAGTGTTGGATACCACATAGATTGGAAGCTCTTCAACCTCAGAAGATTGAATGCTGTCACCAAAGTCAAGACAGCCATCATCCGAGACCTGCTCTTTGTTGATGACTGTGCCCTGAATGCATCTTCACAGACAGACATGCAGCATACCATGGACCAGTTTTCTCCTCCTGCATGTTACAACTTCAGGTTTATCATCAACATAAAGAAGACCAAAGTAATGTACCAACCAGCACCAGCAAAGCAGTTATGTTGAGCCCTCAGTCATGGTGCATGGCTCAAGTCTGCGGGTGATGGACAAATTCACATATCTGGGTAGCACATTGTCAAAGACAGTAAACCTAGATGATGAGGACAACAGCAGAGTAGAAAACCCAGCGCTGCTTTCGGTGGACTCCACTCCAACATCTGGGAGCGTAAGGGATAAGGATGAGGACCTGTACTTACAGTATATAATGCTTTTTTCTAGTCTCAAAGACCACTTAAAGTGCTTCACTAGTACTAACTCTATTTCAAGGGCCTATGGGAAAGCGATCACTAGGGACAATTTAGAATGACCAATTCACCTAACATGCAAGTCACAGTTCGAGTAGGTTCATTCTGTCTTCTTTTTTAATTATAGGTTTTTTGTTTTTCTTATTTCAGACAAGGATGAAAAGGACACGTTTTAACTTTACCTTGACATGTTTTGACTGGCGTCTGCAGTCATCCTTAGAAGCTGTCAAGTTCTTGGCACAGTCTGGGACCGTGCCCACGCTTTATGTTCATTTTGGCTTTCTTGTTTTTTCCCTTTGATTATTATCTGTATTATTGTTATCATTATTAAGTGTCCTTTGTGCTCCCCCCATTGTGGTGTTGTTGCATGTAGTCCTGTCCTCATCTCCTGTCATTGTTTTGTGGCTGTCTTTTGTAATTTGATTATCATTAGTATTATTATTAGTGTTTGATTGTCCTTTGTGTCTCTAGTCATGTTGTGCCCCCCCCCCCCGTTTGTCCTCTGTGTCACTATTTGATGTCCTTGTGTTTTCCCTGCTGTGATTATTATTATGTGTCCTCTGTGTATTGTTATTTTTATAGTTATTGTCTTCTGTGTCTCCCCTGGTTTCCTGTGCTCATCCCGTTATCTGTATCATCATCATTGCCCTCATGTGTGCATTGCTCAGCCCTTGATTGTTCTCAGCTGTCCTGAGTCTTGCTGATTGTCCTGCCCCTGTATATGTGAGTCTCTGTTATGTGCTCAGTGAGAGGTCATTGTGTCATTTCCCTGCCATTATCCATGTCCATGTCCCTGTGCCTTGATTTCCTCTGAGTTTATTTTGCCTTGCTTGTTTAGTTTTATTTTCAGCCCCCACGCTGCTATTGTTTTGTTGCTGAGTTTTGTTAATAAATTATCATTTTCCATTAAGTCCTGCCTGCACCGTGAGTCCTCCTTACAAATCCTCACCTGCACAGAACGCAGATTTTGACAGAAGAGTCAGCTGATTGCTGTGATGTGTCATATATCAGTAGCTGATATACAACACGTCACAATGATTAGCTGTGTATTTGGTAGCACTGGCTTTAAATTGTATGAGTTGAGTATTTTGGATATATCAAAGTAAAAGCAGGGAAAGGAAGAGGGAAAAATGGGAAAAACTGCAAAAACAGAAACAAGTTTTGGAAAAATAAAAAAAAATCAGGGGAAAATCAATAGAAAATATGTTTTCCTCGCTGTTGTTACTGTGTGTTTTTTTTAAAATATGTTTTATGCTGCTTCTTTCCTTATTTCCCTGTTTTTTTCCCCCAGTACTTATCCTATAGATACTTACACTGTAATTTGCAGATTGTTATAAAGTGCTAACCAGATTGGAGTCAGCCTAAGAGAAGGTCATCATGCCATCCCACTTATCTGTCCTGCACTGATAATGAGTTTTCACACAAGATACTGTAGTTATGGTAAAATTCTAAAGCAAAGGATAAACACCGAATAAGCATTAAACAGAGCACAGGCGTTATCATACAAATACATACATACTAAAAGTTTCCATGATGAGAAAAACTTCCAAATTTATGAGGGGAAAAAATTTAGAGCAGCAGCAGAAACAATTTACATTGCTGTGTTGATAACTGAACTTCTGCCCTATGAAATCTGGGTGTGTATGTGTGTACATGAATCTGAACTTCCTGTTCCTCCTCTCTGTTTCTTGTTTTTGTTTCTCAGCAGATTTCTGGCACATCATTTCTCAGCAGATCTGCCAGACTTCAGCTCCTCTCTCTGAAGCATCACAGAGGTCTGTAGGAACGGTTACATTTATACCCAAGAAATTTTATCATTTTGAAATTTTGTGTACGTTACTGAGTTCTTCTGATATAAGATGTTTTTTACTTTGCTCTAATATTGTTAGAGGAAAAAAAGCTGTACTTTTACTCAAGCACATTTGGTCTTACTGTCTGAGGTTCTTTCAGTTTAACTGATTTATCAATAAATCAGAAATGACCCTAACCACATCAAAGGTTAAAACTGGGCTGTCTTATGGGTCCATGTGGGTTTGTCCATGTTGGCCCCATATGTGTTTGCCCATATGGACTTAACTTATTTTCAACTTATTTGCTCCTAAATTTGATATATTTTCTTGAAAAACTGAAACTTTCTCATAAATTTCCCACTTTTTCCACTGTGAACTTGCAAGAAAAAAGTTGTAAATCTTTGAGAAAAAAGTTGCAAATTTACAATCCATGTCCGAGAGTACTGGCTCCTTGGATCTGTGATCTCATAGGTGATGCCAGGATGTCCACGTCTGCTCATCCTTCGCAGGATCATGATGGTACCCTTTCATCTGGGAGCAAGCTTATTTATTCTTTGAGCTGGGTCATCCAGTAGAACAAGATCAGCTGAGTGATAAGGGTGAAACACAACTTTTTTGTCATACTGAGCCTTTTGATGCTGTTTGTTTGCATCAGACTTGAGGGATGCATCTTTTAAAGCACGTGACAAGCATGTAGCAAGGTGGTTGGCATAAGCTGCTGGTATATCTGATGTTGGCAAGGTCAGTGCAGGACTGCATTTTAACATAACACCAAGTGGCAAGTTAGGGTCTCTGCCATAAACTAGGAAAAAAGGGGAAAATCCGGTACTCAAATAAACATCTGAGTTGTAGGCAAGCTCAACTTGGGGCAAATATTTGCCTCATTCACCATCGTTTTGCGATATATACTGTAACGATCCTTGGTTTTGTGTTGGTTGGGAACGCGTTCACTATTCTTGTTATGAGTTCTGTTGTTATTCATATGCCTTTAAGACGTAGTGAATGTTGTACGTGAATACGGCCTGTACATAGTTGGGTTGGTGTGACGTCGTGGTGGCTACAAGCAAGCGAGCTAGATTAGAAATTTTCCACTTTTTTCCGTTGTGAACTTGCAGGAAAAAAGTTGTAAATCTTTGAGAAAAAAGTTGCAAATTTACAGGAAAAAGCTACAAATTTTTGAGAAAAAAAAGCTGCAAATTTACAAGAAAAAGTTGCTTTTTTTTTTTTTTTTAGAAAAAAGCTGCAGATTTACAAGAAAGAAGTTGTAAATTTTTGAGCGAAAAAAGCTGCAAATTTACAAGACAAAATTGCAAACTTTTGAGGAAAAATTGCAAATTTAACCTCTTAAAATTCTGGTGTTCCGCCGGCAGGACAGTTCCAGTTTTCCACTGCCATTCAGTGAAGAAAGAATTGCGTATGCTAGATTTAGGGAAATTGACTGGAATGCTAAGGGGCTACAACCTCTTAAAATTCCAGTGTTCCACCCACAGAACATTTACATTTCCTGGAAACTGGCTGAAATGCTAAAAACTGCTGGATGAATTTTGATGAAATTTTCACCAGACCCTTGAGCTTCATATGAAACCAGTAGATGTTGGAGGTGATCCGGGTCAGGATGCAGATTCTGGATCACTTTTTCACTTTATTAACATTAACGTTGCAAGATAGGGCCTTGGCAGAGGTATGCACTCTTTGGGTGCCCTTTAGTTTCCACTGTTTTTACTGTGTTTTGTCTTCTTACAGTTTTTTAGCTTGTCCCTGCAAAGCCTAAAGGAGCTAATACGATGACATGTCGTCTGTCCGTCTGTTCATATTTCACGGGAATTGTTAGGCTACATGTCCACCAAATGCGTTTTTTGTTACCTGACTGCACTGAGCATTTTTTTCAGAGTTTGTGTGCAGCGCTCTGGGAAGAAAAAGTCTGTGCCCTGTATCCCAGCAACAGCTTGTCACTCTCAGCTCAGCACTTCCACTTTTCCTATTGTCAGACATTCTACTGATTTTTTTTAATAGCAGTCTCTAAATAACAATGGACAGGGAATGTTTTCTAGCAGCTCTGGATGTAAAATATGATGACACGGAAAGCAGGAGTCTGAGTACAGACTAGTACCAGCGTCACTATGTCCCGCCCACGCAGCAGTTCTGATTGGCTGCTTAAGGTCTGACATTGACGAGCTCAGCTGCAGTCTGAAAAGTTGAACCATTTTCAGCTCTGAGCGCCACAACAACAAACGGCCACCACCGAGAGTGTTTCAGTGCCGAGGGCGCTCAGCACTGTAAATGCTGGACTACATAGAGAATAAGATAAGATAAGATAAACTTTATTGTCCCTCAAGGGGAAATTTGTCTTGGGCTTGTCACCCGTGCTGCAACCACACAATCCACACATACACAACGGATGTAATACATAATAAATGAAATAAAACCCAATAAATAATACAAGTACATACATAAATAAATATATAAGAGCAGTCATTAAGAACAGGAGTTATAAGTGTCCCTGATCTATTTATCTGAGTTTAAAAGTTTTACTGACGTCGGGATAAATGAGTTCTTATATCTATTGAAGCTGCACATGGGGACTCTGTATCTCCTCCCTGAGGGCAGCCACACATATTCATTGTTTAGTACATGGCTCATGTCACTGATTATTTTTTGAGCATGAAGAGAATGAGAATGAATGGAAAGTAGTCATCCAGAGCGGAAAAAACATGTTTGGTGGACACGCAGCCTTACTCCTCCTAGGCAATTGCCCTGATGGTCACCAAACTCACTTACAATGATTCTCAGGTTGGTCTGCATCCAGATTGATCAAGGTCAAAGGTCAGGAGATCTGGACGTCTCGGATTTCACCAAAATTGTTACTTCTCCTAATTGTCCCAATGTTCATCAAACTCATCCACAACGATCCTTAAGTGGGTCTGAATCTTGGCTGTGCTCAGGTCAAAGGTCAGGAGAGCTCTCTCTCGGGATGACTTCATCAGGCTAGAATGAGCTACTCCGTCACTGACAGTCTGGTTTAGTTAGTTCCCTGTTTTTATCGTGGTTTTACCCTGTTTGTTTTTTTTATTATGCTCTTTTCCTTGTTTTTAACCTAACTTTTCTCTGTTTTAAACATGTTTTCTCTCATTTTCATTTTTTTTTCCAGTTCTATCCTGTAAATTTGGGGTTGTATTCTAAAGTGTCACCAAAAGAAGACATAAATCTTCTTTTTCTTTTGGCTGCTCTCTTTAGGGGTCTCCACAGTGGATCATCTGCCTCCATCTCACCCTATCCCTTCGTCTTCCTCTGTAGCACCAACCCTCTCCATGTCCTCCTTCACTACATCCATGGATCTTCTCTGTGGTCTTCCTCTTTTCCTCCCGCCTGGCAGCTCCATCTTCAACATCCTTTAGGTGTGTTCAGACCAAACGCAAAGTGAATTTTTCACACGGTTCGAATACATACAAAGTCAATGGAAAAAGGCGAACACACGCGATTTTTGCTCCGGGGCAACGTGAATACACACTGCGCCTCCACGAGTTGGATTTTGCTCCTTGCAGGCAAAAAAAAAGCTTGACACTTGGACGCAATAGCCAGTCAGCTTTGAGATTGTGTGCTTTTGTGACCAGAGCAGAATCAAAAATGGAGGACAAGCTGAATGTGGCTGTTTGCAGTTTCCCGGAGCTTTATGATTGCACCACAACTGCTTACCATGAATGAATAAAAAAAAAAGATCAAGTGTGGAGAAAAGTTAGCAAAGTCGTGGGTTTAACAGGTACGTTTAAAAATTTTTTTCTTCTTGCTTTATTCCAGTTATCGGCCCACGTGACGACTCGTGCTAGCGTTAGCATGAGATGCTGGTTAGTATAGCTGACTTTTCCAGTGTTGTCTGGCTTAACAGACTTGAGTTCGGCGGTTCAAGCACAATTCATAGTGGCAAAAGCGTGCTGGTATGCGAGCGAGCGCAGTGAACGCATTAGTTTGCAAACCCTATGCAGAGGGTTTGCACTGACCGAGCACATGCCAAAAACGTGACCGCGCACACAAGAACGCAGTGGTCGCAGTGAACTGCACGCGCGCCAGGGATGGCAGGACCTCGAAACCTTGAAATAAATGCTGTGCATCCTTCTACTGTGAAGTGGTTTGTCTGTCGATTTTTCACCCAGAACAATAAAACAGTAAATTATATTCCTACCTGTTTCGTTGCTTTGTGTTTCTCCATAGCTTGTGACAGCAGCTGCTACAAGTGTGGTTTGGGGCTGAGGAAAATTGTTTCAGTTACTTTATAATAAATATATATCTAAGACGTTTAATCCACAGATTACCAAAAGTTTTTATTAAAAAAAAAAACAAAACCTCTGCCACCGAGTTCTTCTTTTGTGTTTCTATTGCAGCTGTTAAAACGTTTAAATTTATTTTCACTGCACATGCACAAAACACAGCTGCTGAACGGTAGCTGCAGTGGCTCAAAAACAGGTCTGAATTATTACCGTGTATGCAAACGCAGTCTACAGAATGCAAATGTTATCCCCTCGGAGGGACTGTGAACAGCCCTTCACGTTAAAGGTGATGTAGATAAGATTCTGACCTGCTGGCCAGTAGGGGTCGCACTCACTGTTGACTCACTATAATCTTGTACCGGCTGCCAGGTAGAGATAAACAGCACTTCCTGGAGGCTAACATCAATATACTGCAGACGGCTAACATCTCAGACCTTTGGTTATTATGAGCCAGACAACGTGTCAAGTGAGGACTCTTGTGGTATAGAATCGTGAATTTAACATAATCCTCTCTGATGCGCATCTCCAATAAACATTTTTAAAATAACTATATTGTATAGTGTTATTGACAGTAATGCTGAAGTAGCACAGCAGTGATCGCACCGGATAGCTCTCTAGTTTTGACAGTGTAATTATGACAACACTTTAGTTCAGATTGTAAGGACTTTGACTGCTGTTAGTTGTTGTGTGTCTTCTGTAAATATGCTGAATCACACTTTTATGGGTCTGTTTATGCTCATCCGTTTTAGCTACACATACTTAAAAAACAAAAAACAAAAAATGGTTGTTGCTATTAAGCTCCATGTCATGATCCTGAGCATGGGTGGGGGCCCTGCTCAGTCTCCAGTTTGAGTTTAGTCTTCTTCTGTTTGTTTGTTTCTTTGCTTATTACGGTCTGCTGTATTTGGTCACTGTTTATTTATGAGTTGTTTGTACTCTTGGTTTTGTCTTTATAGTCCTGTCTATTTATTGTGTGCCATTTTAAAGTAATTGCATCTTTTGGGGTTATGTTGTCTTATTATTGTCTTATTATTTAGTTTCCGGCTTGTGCTTTTATTTTGACAGTGCTGTGCAGCTTCCAGCTGTCAAACTCTGTTTCGCGGGCTGCACAGCTGTCAGTGATTATGTTACTGCCGTACTCATGTATCTGCACCTCTCTTTCATCAATCATCTGTCCATTTCCGTATTAAAGAACATGGCAACATTTCCTCCGTTGCCGTGTCCTACTGTAAGCCTCCTCAGAGGAATCAGTCTACTCTGAGTGAGTGTGGTTTTGCACCGAGGTGAACGGGCGAGCTCTGTCCAGGTATTTTTTTCTCTTTTTCCCTTATCCTCCACCGTGAGCCCTGTTTCCTTTCGGGTGTGACTCCAGCTGGTTTAATCTCTTTTTCCCCTGCATTCCCACACACCTCAGCCTGCATCCCCACCAGGGTGTTCCGTTTCCCCTCGGTGAGAGCCCCGTTCACTTCCAGTGCACTTCATCATCCCATTATATGTAAGTGTAGTGTTTTATGTTACGTTCGTCTTTCTGTTAATAAATGTGCAAACTTACAGCGTGCGTTTGGTGTCCTCTGTAGCCCTTGAAAAGGGCGATTTATGACACTCCAGCAGTCATTTGTGTCAGTTCCAGTTCATTTTAGGTTGGAAATGTGTTTTGTTTTTATTGTTTTAAAATATATAAATAAATGTTGTGAAACGTTGGATGCCTGAATTCATTTTACCCTTTTAGCTACCTGTACAAGATGAAATCTATTGTTTATTCAGTGTGACAGATTCACAAAGTAATGGTTTACCTCACCTCTGCAAAACTAAAGTATTTTCAACCTTTGCATGATGTAAATGGTAAATGGCATTCACTTATATAGCGCTTTTATTCTCATCTCTTGATGACCAAAGCGCTTTACAGATCCTGCTAGCCACCCATTCACACACACATTCACACACACATTCACACACTGATGGCAGTGTAGTGACAAACAATAATCTAAAATATACTGTATGCATTAGATATATACATAACATAGACTTACACAATGGTCCCCTCCGGCATACAACTAGGAAAATACCGGTCGCTATGGAGGGTGAGAATATGTATGGGTACATAATCATACCATGTAGGATAACTAAGTAGACGGTTGTGCTGTTTCATCCCATCTAGCAACAATGCTCTGCACTGGGTGTGTTTATATATCTATATATTTATTCCATCTAGCTACAATGCTCCGTACTGTGTGTGTTTATATATCTACATATTTATTCCATCTAGCTACAATGCTCCGTACTGTGTGTGTTTATATATCTACATATTTATTCCATCCAGCTACAATGCTCTGCACTGTGTGTCTGTGTGTATATATATATATTTATAGTAATATGTACATATGTATTGTAACGTGCTGCTCGACATGGCGATGTCCCACCGGGAGATTTGAACTCACGCCTCCCGCTCCGGAGTCCCGCACTCTACCTGTGTCGCCAATAGGGTCAACCCACTTGGCAAGCCAAGTAGGGTGCTCATATTGAGTTCGCTACACTACTCCCCTCTGGTTCTCGACATCGTCCCGATGTCAGCGCCCCATTACTGCTTTGGACAGGAGATCCCACTTCTGACACCAATGTAACGTGCTGCTCGACATGGCGACGTCCCACCGGGAGATTTGAACTCACGCCTCCCGCTCATAGCTGCTCTTGTTTTTTGTTTTTTTTCTTGCCTTCTGATTGTTGCTCTGAGTGTTGCTATCCCTGTGCTTTTGCAATCCTGGAACTTCCCCATTGTGGGACTAATAAAGGCTTATCTTATCTTAACATCGTAATAAATAATTCTTAGTGAATTTGGAAATAATTTCTGGTGGAATAATAATCTTTTTTCAAATAACATTGTGTAAAACAGTACTGCATCTCCAAAAATGAG
This sequence comes from Pholidichthys leucotaenia, assembly GCA_020510985.1. Classification (NCBI taxonomy): domain Eukaryota; kingdom Metazoa; phylum Chordata; class Actinopteri; order Cichliformes; family Pholidichthyidae; genus Pholidichthys; species Pholidichthys leucotaenia. Next base: position 32,387,167 of record CM035848.1, read on the forward strand.
TACATCACCATTCAGATCTATATCAAATACCTCAGACATATTCATCCAAATTTCAAACAAAAAAAAAAAATCTTAAAATAGCTAAATTTATATGGGATTATTGTAAAATATGAAAGTTTTACTTTTTAGATTTGAATTATTTCTAAAAATAAATTCACCACAACATTCAACTTTTGGAGGTGGATGAGTAGAACATAAAAGAAAATCAACCTCAAATCAAGTGAGTCAACATATAACACACAGGAATTTATTTTGGGGAAAATATTTGTTAAAAAGTAAACAGTCCAGATGCAGGGTCCATGGGGCAGATATAAGATAAGCCTTTATTAGTCCCACAATGGGGAAATTCCAGGATTGCAACAGCACAGGGATAGCAACACTCAGAGCAATAATCAGAAGGCAAGAAAAAACAACATCTAGCAAACATATGTCCATATTACTATAAATGTATATATATAGACACAGTGCAGAGCATTATGGCTGGTGAATGTGCAGCAGAAAGTCTAAGCTCTCTCTCCGCGGATGCAGCGGGCCAGCTGGAAGTCTTTGGGCATGATGGTGACCCCCTTAGCGAAGAAGAGACCACCAGGTGGGTCTCGCTGGTCTCCTGCAGAGCCATGACGGCGAAACTCAGGAAACGCAGGACGGTCTTGAAGTCCTGAGCGATCTCCCTCACCAGGCGCTGGACGGGCAGCTTACGGATGAGCAGCTCCGTGGATTTCTGGTAGCGACGGATCTCTCTCAGAGCCACGGACCTGTGACGGCGAGGCCTCTTCACTCTGCCGGTGGCCAGAGCGCCTCTCCGAGCAGCCCTGGTGGCTAGCTGTCTCCTGGGGGGCTTCTTCCTCCAGTAGATTTTACGGGCGGTCTGCTTGGTTCTTGCCATCGCTCTTTATTATTCTGTCTTATATTTCTTTCACGCCGCCTAAACTCCAGCCCGGCACCCGCTTCGTTTTCGCTACAGCTCCCGGTATGTCGAGTTTCCCATTAGCACCGGGCGGCGGCCAAGTGCTAGCTAGCACTAGCTCCTCCCCGCTGTAACGTCTCCCGCTGCAAACCGTGGCTCCGTCCGCCGACCCGGGAGACCCCCGGGGCGATCCGAGCGTCCGTGATATATATACAGAGTGAAAGGTGTAGAAAGAAGAAGGAAGATAAAAAAAAAGGCTGTTGCAACAGGCAGCCGACTCGTGTGGCGCCACCGGTCCGGCAGAGCCGGAACCGGAAATATCTAATATATGGGACCGCAATAGAGAAATGAAAGCTTTTGTTGTCCCCATAGTCAGTGTTGACCTTTTTTTTTTTCTTTTTTTTTTTTTACTATAGTCAGGTACAAACTGTTGATATAAAAAAGGACAGTCTCTAAGAAAATGTCATCGCAGACTAACAGCATTAAAACATGACAGTATGTGAACTATTAGACAACTTTAGGAATACAGCAGTTCTGCAATGAGTTTACATGGTCTATATAATGTGAATTACAATATACTGTAGGTGAAGGAAAGAGCAGGTACAGAAATGGAATTAATTTTTGTGTGTGTGTGTTGTGGGAGGAACGAGGAGACCCCAGGGCAGACCCAGGACACGTTAGGGAGACTATGTCTCCCACACATTTAAAAATTTAAAATGGACTTCCGGGAAGATGGCGGAGAGACATAACGCTTAAACAGAGAGCTCTCCCTAGCCGGATTAAAAATCATCGGTAAATGGCCAACTCGACATAAGCGGATCAATAAACTAAGGGATGAAAACACGAAGGAGCCGGGCACAAGGACAAAAGCAGAGTAAAATTAAAGAATTCCTCTTCAACAACGCAGGAGAAACCGCTGAACACGGGGCCCAAAAAAACGAGGTGACCGCAGCAGAGAAAATGGAAGACACAAAACTCGATACCATGAACACCGGCATCGCCAGTTTGGGAAAAGAGTTGAGAGACTTCAAACGGCAGCTACAACAGGATTTAGCGGCTCTTAAGGAGGAGCTGAAAAAAGAGATTAAGGAAGAAATTATGGGCCTCCGAAGAGAAATGGAGCGCAAGCTAGCAGAAAACATGGAGGAGCTGCGCTCCCAGCGGGCGTGTATGACAGAAGCGCAGGCCCGAATATCAGAGCTTTAACACTGGAATAGCGAGGCAAGCGAACAGCTGCAGACCCTGACGGCACAAATGCAGAGGATGCAGGAGAAAGTAACCGACTTGGAGAGCAGGTCCAGACGGGGCAATATACGCATCTTCGGGATCCCAGAGGGCATTGAAGGCAACTCGATGACGAAATTCATGGATCAGTTCTTAAAAAAAGAGCTGGAACTGCCCAGCGAAGCGGATCTGCAGATTCAACGAGCGCACAGAGCCTCGGCACAGAACCCGAACCCACGCTCTACACCCAGGTCAGTTGTGGTAAACTTTCTGAAATATGATGTAAAGGAAAGAATCCTGACACGAGCGTGGAAAAAAAAGATACGAATCGGCGACAAGCAGATATTCTTTGATCATGACTACCCGGCGGAAATTGTGCAGCAGCGGAAGAAATATGCCAACATTAAAAAAACGCTGAAAGAAAAAAAAATTAGATTCCAAACGCCGCTAACGAAGATGAGGATTCATTGGGAGAACGGCGTAAGAACCTACAACACAGCCAGAGAGGCAGCGCAGGACATGATGGAGCGGGGCCTTGAGGTGTACGTGCCGGAGGAAACGGTAGGAGCAGCGGAGGCCCTGAACGCATCACGACAGCCGGAGTGGAGGCGAGTGAACGGCAAAAGACGGGGGGAGACGTGGCGCAGTGGGCCCAGGAAAGACTACAAGGCTTTCAACTGAAAGCCTAGATTATAACAAAGATTAAGAAAGACACAGAAGAAATGAAGGCCAAGAAGACAAGGTAAAAGAAAAACAGACGGCTAGGAGAGGTTTAAGTGATATTTGTTGGACATTTCTAGACTAATGACTATTACTTGGATAGTAAATACAGGTCTAGGGAGGGCCCTACACTCGGTGAGGACAATCCCTCCACCCACCAACAGGGACCAGTGGGCAGAAGAAAGGCCCAAAGTACGGAGGTCGAGATTTTTTAATGTGTTTTTATATAAATATGTGTTATTTTTGTTGTTAAAGGGGCTAGGAGCACAAGTTAAAAAAATGGAAAAACATGATTATGGGTAAAAATCTTAAGATAATAACACTAAACGTGAATGGTCTGAACTCACCTGTTAAAAGGGAAAGAATAATAAGAAAATTCAAGAAAGAAAAAGCCGAAATTATATTTATGCAAGAGACACATTTGAGCAAGACAGAACATGTGAAACTAAAGAGATTTGGCTATAAGAACTCCTACTACAGTTCATTTAAGGGAGGAACTAAAAGGGGGGTTATGATACTAATCTCAAATAAAATACAATTTGAATGTGAACAGGAAATCCAGGATAAAGAAGGCAGGTATGTAATAATAAAGGGTAGAATAGATGGAATGCAGATCACATTAGTGAACATCTATGCCCCACCAGAAAGTGACAAGGGTTTTTTTCAACATCTGTTTGATCTCATAGCAACACACAGTGAAGGAGTCCTAATTTGTGGAGGAGACTTAAATGCTGTCATGGATCATGAAATTGACACAACAAGTGTTAAGAAGACAAAAAAACATGTAACAAAATTCATAAGAACCTCACTGGCAGAAATGGGTATGGTAGACATTTGGAGGGACCTGCACCCACTCGAAAAAGACTATACACATTATTCAGCAGTCCATAAAGTACACTCTAGAATAGATTACTTCCTTATGAATGAAGATGACAGACACAGGGTGAGAAATTGTTGGATTGGAGGGGCAGAAATATCAGATCATAATCCTATATACATGGAAATAAATTTAAACAATAGAAAACGACAAACAACATGGAAACTTAATGTAGGACTGTTAAATGATGATAAAATGAAAGAAAGAATAAAAGTAAACATAAATGAATATATCCAAGAGAATGACAATGAAGAAGTGGACCCAACAATACTATGGGATGCACTAAAAGCCGTGTTAAGAGGTAAATTAATTGTTGAAACAGGAAAAGCAAATAAGACTAAACTGGAAGCATATGAACAAAGATGTGAGAGACTGAGGGAATTAGAACATAAACATCAAAGCACAAATGACCCAAAAATATATCAAGAAATTAAAGAAGAAAAAATAAAGATAAAAGAAACACAAATGGATGAAATTGAAAGGAAAAATAGATATCTAAAGCAAAAATATTATGAAACGGGACCAAAAGCCACAAAACTGCTGGCAAAACGGTTAAGAAAACAACAAACAATGAATAATGTATATAAGATTAAAGACCCCACCACAAATAAAACCACAGTTAACCCAGAAAACATCGAAGAAATATTCCATAATTTCTACCAAGAACTATACTCGCAACCTGAAGAAACAAATACTAAAGATATTAAAAAATTTCTATGCACATTGGACTTGCCATCAATAGGAAATCAACAAAATGAAAAGCTAACAGCAGAAATAACAACACAAGAGATTAGAGATGTGATTAAGTCACTTAAAAACGGTAAATCACCAGGTAGTGATGGATACCCTTCTGAGTTTTATAAACTGTTTATAGAAGAACTCACGCCACAGCTTCTAAAGTCATTTAATTGGACGTTGAACAACAACAAAATACCTCCATCATGGAACGAAGCCATTATTTCAGTCATTTTAAAGCCAGGGAAAGATAGAGAACAATGCGGAAACTATAGGCCAATCTCTTTATTAAATGTGGATTATAAAATATATACAACAATTATATGTAAACGAATAAAGACATTCTTGACGGAATTGATAGAAGATGATCAAACTGGTTTCATAGAGGGACGCCAAACACATGACAATATCAGGAGAACAATACATATAATTAATCAAATACATAAAGAAAAGAAAAGCGCAGTAATAATGAGTTTAGACGCAGAAAAAGCATTTGACAGGGTTAACTGGAAATTCCTATATAGTGTGCTGGAACGCTTTGGATTTAACGAAAAATCAGTACAATGCATAAGGACGCTGTATCAAGAACCTGTGGCAAGAATCAAGATAAACGGTAGCTTAACAGACAAAGTAAATATACAAAGATCAACTAGGCAGGGATGCTGCTTATCGCCCACCTTGTTTGCTCTGTTCATAGAACCATTGGCTCAAGCGATACGACAAAATAAGAAATTAAAAGGTGTAACAATAAAGGGGGCGGAACACAAGATTGGGCTATTTGCAGACGATATTATAGTTTACCTTGAACAACCAGATGAATCAATAATGGAAATGATGAACTTGATAGAAAATTTTGGAAAATTATCAGGATACAAGATAAACATAACAAAAACACAAATACTGACATTCCACTATAACCCTCTAAACCAGATAACTGATAAGATCAAACTAAACTGGAAACAAAAAGAAATAAAATACCTTGGAGTGAACATACCTAAAGATCTAAGCAAAATCTATAAAGCAAACTATGATAGGTTGGAACAAGAAATAAAAAAAGATATTGATAGATGGTCAATCTTAAATATGGATCTGAATTCAAAAATTGAGACAGTCAAAATCAGCATACAACCTAGATTACTTTACCTCTTCCAGGCTCTACCAACAGAGATTCCAGATGCCCAATTCTCAAAGTGGGACAGGATGATATCGAGATTTGTTTGGGGAGGTAAAAAACCAAGAGTGAAATATAAAACTCTCCAGTTACCAAAAGAGAAAGGAGGCATGGGCCTACCGAGTCTAAAGGAATATTACTACTCAGCACAAATAAGATATATCATATGTTGGTGCAACGAGGGATATGAGGCAAAATGGAAAGAAATGGAAAAGGAAATTGAGGGACTCCCAGTACAAAGCATAATAGGAGATAAAGATGCATATAAGCAAATCAAACAAATAGACCCAATCACTAAATTTACTTTAGAACTGTGGTATAAAATAGTACAAAAGTATAATATAAAGGAAGACATAAAACTATTGAAATGGGTAGCATTTGACAGTCAGTTTGAACCGGCAAAACAAGATAGGGGATACAAAAATCTGGTGAACAAGGGAATCACAGCATGGGGCAATATCGGAAAAAAAGATCTCGGGAGCTTTGTAAACATCAGGAGAAAATTTAAACTAGAAAGATCGGAATTCTTCAGATATCTGCAGATGAGAGACTATTATATGAAGAAGATTAGGCATAACCTCCAAACAGATGTGAGCGAGATTATACAATTCATTTTAAGCTCATATACAGGAAATAAAACAAGAATTATTTCAAAGATATATCAGAAACTTATGGCAAACAATCATTCAAGTAACTATATAAAGGAGAAATGGGAGAAAGAGCTCAATTTAAACATAACAGAAGAAAGCTGGCAGGAAATATGGAAAACACAACACACATCAACAAATTCAAGAACATGGAGGGAATTTGGATGGAAAAACCTGATTCGCTTTTTCATTACACCACAGATTCAAGGAAAGTATACAAATACCCAATCTATATGCTGGAGGGGATGTGGGGCTCAAAATGCAGACCACTCGCATATGTTTTGGAAATGCTGCAAAATCTCATCATTCTGGAAATCTATACATGTGACAATACAGAGGATATTAGGATATAATATACCAATGAACTGTAACTTGATGTACCTATGTGATCTTAAAAGAGACAATGTTATACAGGCTGAGGACAGATATCTAGTTAAAATCTTGTTGATTGCATGTAAAAAAACAATCACAAAAAAATGGCGATCAGAAGTTCTTCCTGACCAAGAGCAATGGACTGACATTATTGAGGACATACGTATGATGGAAAAACTAACATATCGACAAAGAATGCAAGAAGGACTATGGGAAAAAAAATGGCGGAAATGGACACACTACAAAGTGCAACAACGAGACAAATATTGAAAGAATAACCAAAGATGCTGGAAAAACCAGAAGAATTAAGAGATGGAAACTAAAAACTTGATGCTCCAACATTTGTCCCCCCTCCCTTTTTTTTTTTCTCCTTTTTCTTTTTTACTCTAGCCCCTTTGTTTTTTTTAAATGTAGACTGTGATCTGAATGCAATATATATAATGAAAAATGAATAAAAATCTTAAGTTACAAAAAAAAAATTTAAAATAAAGGATTTGGCTTTATACGTTACTGTGTGTAAAATGTTTTGATAAGACTAAACTTACAATGGTGTGCTGTCAACTGTCTTCTTCACTGGACAGTCCCTCTGATGGTTGTTGTCCTGAGCTCTAGTGGAGTCCAGGCCTCATACACAGGTGGGGTGGAGGAGAAGTTCTGCTGACATCAGAATGTGGTTTTTAAATGTTGATCTACGAGAACACTGCCATATTAATAGTCCTTTTTGTGACTTTTTTCATCTAAAACTTTGCATCATACTCACCTAAATGTCAGATATTGATGTTCTGTCCTTAACTCCCACTGGTCCATCACATCAGTGAGGATTTCAGAAGCTGTTAACCCTCTCTCCAGTCACTATTTGTTTGAGCTCTTCTCTGTGGAATCATGATGGCATTGTCCAAACACCCATCTGTGCTTATTTACCCCATGATGGAGGAAGTCCATACAGAAGGTGAAAAAATGTTACTGTTACACGTGGCTCTAGGGAGCCACGCAATAAGAGCCGAGGGCGAGCCAGTGAGTTGAGATGTTTATTATAAGGAAGGGTTAGGAACAAGGGATAAGGACACGGGGTAAGGAACACGGTCGTTGTAGACCCAAAGCACAGCTACTCATAAACAGGTTAAACTCACAAGTAGAACGGTACAGGAGTAAAGGGCTGGCACCGGAGAATAGGATACCAAGGCATAATACTCACAGCAGGGAACACTCACAAGGTTACTGCAAGAGGAGTAAGGGCTGACGCCGGGAATAGGGGTTTCAGCCTGTAGTGCTTTAAGTCGCAGCCCCGAGTGATCGAGGCTGCTCCTTTTTATTCTCATTAGCAGCGCCCCAGCTGATGAGGGTTAATTGGCCCCAGCCGTCCCGTAATACTGACAGCTGGGAGCCAGCTGAGACGCTGTCCAATGAGAGGCGGAAACGAGGAGACATGGGCTGAGCGCCGAAATGGCGTCTCCTCCCATGGTGACAGAGATGCTGCCTAAAGAGAGGCAGGGATGAGGAGACATGGGCTGAGCCCCGAGATGGCGTCTCATCCCATGGTGACAGAGCCCCCCCCCCCCTCAAGGTCGGGCTCCCGAACGACCAGGAACACCCCAGCTCCCCCCCCCCACCTAGGGTGGGTGGAAGGGGGGCAGGACCGGAGGGGGAGATGCAAAGGGAAGGACAAAAAAAAACAACCCAATGGACAATGTAGGGTAGCAGGGCAGAGAGAAGAAAAAACCCAAATACAATACGTTACAAAACAGGGAATAATTAACCCAGGGCACAGATGGGGAGAAAACTGAGTCAGACACTGGTAACACACTACCCAGAAATACAAACAATGTGTGGCTCAGGGCAAGGAAAAAACCACCAAAACGTAACAGAGCAAAAACGCTGAGTACAAGTGATAAATAGCAAACACAATACACAACGTTAAATAGAACAGGAAGGTGATCACAGAGTACGGTTGATAAAGGAACCAAAACACATTACTCCATGAAACAAAAGCGGGCTAAGACCAGGACAAAAATAGTAGGAATGACGTGCACTGGTAAGTAGAAAGATAACAAAATACACGGTACCATATGCAAAGAAGGACACCTAGGAAAGTAACGGTGACAGGGTAACAGGACAACAATAAGATAAGATGGTGAGTATGGTCAATACACAGCACTAAATAAACGGGAGGTCACCTAGGGGAATACTGGTGACAGGTTCACAGGAGAACAATGAGATAAGATGCTGGGTATGGTTAGTAAGGAGAGAACACAATACACAGCACTAAATACACGAGGGGTCACCTAGAGGAATAACGGTGACAGGATAACAGGACAACAATAAGGTAAAAAGCTGAGTATGGTCAATAAGGGGAAAACACAATACACAGCGCTAAATATACGGGAGGTCCCCTAGAGGGAGAATGGTGACAGGTTCACAGGATAATGAGGTAAGATGCTGAGTATGGTTGATAAAGGAAAAACACAATACACAGCACTAAATATAAGAGGAAGAGGAAAATGTTTGGGCGGCTAAGTCCAAACCCAGATCCCGGGAAACCAGTCCGCCGGTAGCCGTGCCAGGCCACCCAGAAGCACAAAGTTCGTCAGGGAGTTGGACCAGATCGCCGAACCGGACGTCTTGCGGGTCGACGGCTCGACCCGCATCACTCAACCACCAGGACTGTCGAGACGGACGAAGGGTCAAAGCGGGTCCCGGTGGAAGAGGTTCAGGGGAGAGCCGATGACGAGGGCGACGAGCGTCAGGCCGCAGGGAAACAGCCACCTCCTCACCGGACCTGGACAACGCTGGCGCAGCACCCATGTCGGACCCCGATTGGGTCTTAGGCGAACCCATGTCGGACACCGCCGAGGCAGCACCTGCGTCGGACCCCGACTGGGTCGGCACTGCACCAGAACCGACCTCCAACGTTGAACCTGGACCCTCCAGCATCACGAGGAACGGCAACTCCTCGCTGGTGACCCTGGAAGAAGGCTCGGGAGAAAAAACAGAACCGGGATCAGGATCACCGGCAGCGCCAGAACCCGGCGAAATGAGCTCGGATGCAGCGGGCGGCTGCACCCGGCTCATCCCCCCTAGAGACAGGCTAAAGTGCTCAGAGAAATAGAGGGAGAAAAGAGAGGAGAGCACTCGCCTGATCTCGGGTTCCAACGCCGTCCAGGACTGCGAAGATCCAGGATCCGTCGTCCGGAGGTCGTTGTCAGGCTCCCACTCGGCTGCGTCGGGCCCCGCAGCCAGCACGATGGTCAGCGCAGCTTGAGGTTCCTCCCGCGTTGGTAACCACACCGACGGTCCAAGCGGCGTGATGGCAGGAGAACCTCGTCCCGCTGGACCGAACTGCACCTCCGTGGAGACCTGGGGACGCTTGGTCGTCGGCGCAGACTCCACGTAGCAGTCAGTCCTCCTCCTCCGTCCACAACGTAGCTGCGGAACCGCAGGCCCTCTCCTTATCCCACCACGTTGACCCGGAGCCGGGGATCGCTCGGCGGAGAGAGACACAGAGGATGCAGGATTAAAGGCACAGGTTACAGCAGGTGGTGGGAGTTCAGGGAGCTGCGGACCCCGAACTCCACCTCCAGGAGTGTGACAGAGCAAATCATAAAACTGATGTAAATAAACAAAGACTTGCTTGCCTCCTGGAGGTTTGATGGCGCCTGCTGTCGTGGACATAGCTTCTTCCTCTCCCCGCCAGGCGATAACGGAGGACCCCCTGGGAAATCGTCTGGGGACTGCTCACGTTGTCTCCAGGAGAGGGCTCACCAGGCCGGGGTTCCAGGCACACACAGTAGTCAGGAGACGCGTCAAGGAGGAGGGGGTGACAGCCGCGGTGAGCCAGCCCGAATGTCCTGGGATGACAGTGGGGGAATGAGGCTCAGGGAGCGAGGCTGTGAAATCTCCACACTGACGAGGCGAGAAGGTGACAGCTGCGTGGGAGGAGAGGTCCTGGCAGCAGCCCAGAACTGGGTCCGGACGGGGTTCATGCTGAGGTGACTTGGCGATGTGACAACGACTTCTCCCAGGGGACGAAGCGAGGGAGGAACCCAGGAATCGCCGCTCCTGATCAGCAACCGAGGCGAGGAAGGCATTGAGCTTGGGAAGGCTTCGTTTCTCTGGAGTCCTCTCCACCAATCTCACTGCCGCCGCCACGTGCCTGCAGATGGTGAATGGATACACAGCGGGAATCGCGTCAGCCGCTCGGTCCCAGACGTAACTGCTGTCAGCTGCGGCTCCATGGGGGGAATCCCGAGTGACGTAATGCAGAACGGGGGAAGCCCTCTGGGTGGCGCGAACTCCCGGGCTGGAACGGCAGCAGGAATGGGGTCCCGAAGCGGGGGGCAACGTCATCCACTTCGGCGACCTGCCGGGGTTTCCATCCAACCCGCGGACTCCCGGGCAGGAATGGCAGCAGGAACGGGGTCCCGAAGCGGGGGGCAACATCATCCACTTCGGCGTCCTGCCGGGGTTTCCATCCAACCCGCGGAGCTTCTCTCGCTGTGTGACCATGGCGTCAATCCTGGCACTGACCTCGAGATGGAACAAAGAAAGAGGGTGACAGTCCAGGAGATCCTCAGCACGGCACGGATGCCAGCGTCTCGAATTGGTGGCGTCGTGCAGGGTGAAGAGCGTCCTGTCGACAGCCCCCGAGATGGACCTCAGCTCGTCGCCCTGGCGTCGGGAGTGACTCCTGGGAAACGGCGTGCTAATGGCGCTAGCACCCGGACAAAGAAGGTACAGTTCCACAAACTCACAGCTGCCGGCAACTCGTCTGGCTGCGACTTACTGTTACACGTGGCTCTAGGGAGCCACGCAATAAGAGCCGAGGGCGAGCCAGTGAGTTGAGATGTTTATTATAAGGAAGGGTTAGGAACAAGGGACAAGGACACAGGGTAAGGAACACGGTCGTTGTAGACCCAAAGCACAGCTACTCATAAACGGGTTAAACTCACGAGTAGAACGGTACAGGAGTAAAGGGCTGGCACCGGAGAATAGGATACCAAGGCATAATACTCACAGCAGGGAACACTCACAAGGTTACTGCAAGAGGAGTAAGGGCTGACGCCGGGAATAGGGGTTTCAGCCTGTAGTGCTTTAAGTCACAGCCCCAAGTGATCAAGGCTGCTCCTTTTTATTCTCATTAGCAGCGCCCCAGCTGATGAGGATTAATTGGCCCAGCCATCCCGTAATACTGACAGCTGGGAGCCAGCTGAGACGCTGTCCAATGAGAGGCGGAAACGAGGAGACATGGGCTGAGCGCCGAAATGGCGTCTCCTCCCATGGTGACAGAGATGCTGCCTAAAGAGAGGCAGGGATGAGGAGACATGGGCTGAGCGCCGAGATGGCGTCTCATCCCATGGTGACAGTTATGGTTTATTACCTGACAGTCAAAAATCTGACATAAACTTCTACATGCATAATTACAGCTACTTCAAGTACTCAAGAAATCCTGTGGTTAATGCTGTGCAGTGACATTAGTTAGTAAGAAAATAAATTAAGACCTGTTTATTCTACTATTAGAGCTTAAACTGTTTTTAACCTCAATTTCCACCATGGTATTACATTATTATCCTAAACTGTAATAATAACAATAAACTGTAACTTTTTCACTGCACACCAAATTACACTACTCACAAAAAGTTAGGGATATTTGGCTTTTGGGTAAAATTTATGGAAAATGTAAAAAGTTCACGCTACAGAGCTATTATATCGTGGAAGTAGGGCATTTAAGTAGAAGCATGCAATGATGATATCCTCATCTCAAACAATTTATTGAAATAAAAGCCAACAACAGTGGTGGGTATACCACAACAAAAAATGTCAATGTCTCAATAACTTGTCATGTGCCCTTGAGCATCAGTTGCAGCTTGACAGCGTTGTCTCATGCTGTTCACAAGTCGACTTAAGGGCCTTTTCCACTAGCACGCTTTAGCGCGACACGGGACGGCTCAGCACGCTTTGTACGCTTTTCCACAAGCCCCAACACGGTTTAACAGCCGCGATTCTCAGCCCCGCTCCAGGGCAGGGTACAGCAGTGCTGAGCTGTGCCGTGTTGTGACGTTAACAGACTGGTCGCCGCTGATTGGTCAGGTCGTAACCGGCGCTGATTGGTCAAGTTGTAACCGCCCCTCTCCTCCTCCTCATCTACCAAATCTTCACGACCTTCTCAATAAAGTTTTTGAAAAAAAAAAAAAAAAGAATCTTCACGACCGCCTTTACTCAGCACGCAACCACTGTTGGCGGTTCCTTTTCAGTGTATTGCTGTGCTATTTTCATTTATTCTCTATCAAAAATGGCTTCGCGTAATAAGGGTGTTCCATGGACCAATAAGGAGCTGCAGTGTCTGCTCACTGCATTGTCAGACGAACGTATTCAGCGCGAGTTAGACGGAGCCGCATGGAATGAAAAAATATACCGGGAGGTCTCGACATCGGAGTCCTTTAACGGTGAGTTTTAATTTTTTTTTATTGTGCGTTTTTTCGCAAATATATTCGGTAAGACGCTCAGTTTATTTATGCAATAAAAAAGCTGTTCATTTGTGGATGGATCGCTGCTTTATTGCAGCACACTGCGGACTAAAGCTTTTATTGTAATTATTCATGTGAACAATACGCTGAAATAAGCTTATGTATTCTTGTTAAAAACTATTGTCTTTTCTGTATATATTGCACTTTCGTGCTGTATTTTATTGTGTGCATTTTCCTTGTAGAATCATCCCACGCGTCCGCCGCGACAGCCAGCACGGATTATTCAACCGAGCCTTGCTGACCCACAGCTGTCAGAGACGCCTTCATTCTACCGAGCCTCAGCACTCAGTGGTCGGCGTGTATAAAATGTCGATTAACCTTCATGTTGTGTTGCAAAGTTTTTTTTTATTTTAATATTTTGTATATAATAAAATGGAATTGTTTTGGAAAGTGTGGTTTGTCTGTTATAACACTGAATTATAAAACAGTATAATTACATAGAAATTCCATTGCCTAGTCTGATCAAAATGATGCTGAGGGTCAACCATTGTAAAGGTAATGTAATTTTTAACTAGACCAAAAAAGAAATCTTTTTGTAAACTTTCTGTTCTTTTTATTGAAATATCATAAAAAATTAGCACCAAGTCAAAGGTACAAGTATATGTAAATTGAATGTTCTATCGGCATTCCAAATTCAGAGATTTACAATACTTTAGAAGGAGTGTAGCATCATCTAAACGGAAAATAATAATACTGTTGTTCCAAACGTTGACCTGAAGGTGAAAAACATGAATTTTTTAAATTCAGTACATCCAAAATGCCCTAGGATGTGGTGTTGGACAGTGTGCCACCGTCTCATTATTTAATATGAATAAAAACAAGTTTCAGCTCATTATTTCTAGGTCATTTGGCAGTTAATTCAAAACAAAAGTGACTTGTGTTGTTGCAGCTTAATTATGAGATAAAATTAATTGTGAGATAAAACCACAGAGCGAGCAAGGCAATAATCCTTGGATCCTCCATTTTTTGTCTCGTGTAAATAAGGACTCAGTCGGGTGCCTAACATCACGGGAGTGTGGCCCCGCCTCGCTGAGAATCTGCTGCTGCCCCGCTTCTAAAACCTCCTAACACAAACCATCACAGCACAAGCACAACACCGTGCTAATGGAGACAGAAGCATTCCGAGCTGTACTGAAGTGAATCGAGCCGTACCGAGGTGTGCTGGGCTAGTGGAAAACAGGCTTTATTGTCTGCTGAGGCATGGCATTCCACTCTTCTTGAAGGGCAGCCCTCAGGTCATTGAGGTTGTGGGATGCAGGGTTGCAAGCCTCTACATGGCGACTCAGCTGATCCCATAGGTTTTCTATGGGATTCAGATCTGGAGAAAGTGCAGGCCACTCCATTGGCAGTACCCCAGCCTCCAGCAGCCGTTCCCTAATGATGTGACCTTGATGGGCGGGAGCATTGTTGTCCATGAAGATGAAATTGGGCCTGTGTTGTTCATGCAGGGGCAAAATGACTGGATTAATGACGTTATTACCAGGGACAAGAGTTGCAAATTAGCTAATAGCTATACACTCTATGTGCAACACATCAGATTGATTGTCTTTGATTAATTGTCTATGTTTATTGCACTGTCCCTGTCAAATAAACTAATCTACTACTACTATTCAGGTAGTATCGGCTTGTTACTGTACCATTCACAAGGTGTAGGGCATTTCTGTATAGACTAGATACACTTGCCCAGACTGTAATCTGGTGACAACAGTGGCTGATGCATAGCGCTTTCCTTGACATCTTCAACATCGTTGGCAGCCATCATTTCTGCTCAACGTGAATTGACTTTCATCAGAGTACAGCACTGAAGCCCATTGGTCCCTTGTCCAGCATAAATGCTCCCTGGCCCATGCAAGACAATAATGCTTGTGCCTGATGGTGTAGTCAGGTACCCTTGCAGGTCGTCTAGCATGCAGACCGCACTGATGTAAATGGTTTTGAATGGTCTAACATGACACTTGGGTGCCTCTCACCTCCCTTAAATGTGCCTGAAGTTGAGTGGCATTCATCATCCAGTTCCGCAGGGCACTCTTCACAATGAAGCGGTCATCAGCGTGGGATGTAGCCAAAAGACGTCCACTTATATGCCTTTCTGTGACTCTTCCAGTCTCTCTGTATCTCTTTTGCAACCTGCTGATGACACTCTGTGACACTCTAAGCTCAGTGGCCACTTCCCTGTGAGAACATCCTGTTTGAAGCCTCGCAATTGCAAGGTACTATTGATCAATTGTTAGGTGTCATCTTGGTCTCATGATGTCAAAATGTGAACAGATGAAGAGGACTGTTTAAATACCAATTCTAATTGAACCAGAAAATTTATTGGTCGATTCATGGATCAAACCTTTTATATGGTCTATAGTGTGACTGATGTTACAGTGAGATACTTTACCCCCTTTTATTAGACCAACATCTGTTTTATCTTTTTACCATAATGAATTCGGAATTTGCTTCAAATTCACTCATCCTCTTCTGTTAATGTTGAGATTGGTCATGTAGGAGATTTCTGGGTGTCAATGTGCACAGCCTTCTGTGCTGTGGTTACCCAGTTAAGTGACAATGAATATGTTTCTAATTTAGGAGAATATTCTATCTTAAGGTCAGATGTTGGCTTCCCATGGATAGCTATATTCCTCAGCAGAGGTAACAAAATGTCCAATATTTTTCCAATCCATGTGTTTGGGTCTGACCAGCGAGATTTGTGGAAACCCCCCCCCCCCCCATTGTTTAACATGTCTCTTATCCTCATCAGATAGGACAACGGTTTCTCCCACATATCCATTTGGTGACCAGTACAAGTTTTTTATGACCAATCTGGAGGATGGATTTGCAAAAAAATATTTGTTCAGAATTTGAATCAGAGCCATTCAAATGCCTGTAGTACATTGTACAATGATATTGATCTGGAGATTACCAATCAGTAGGAACTGTGGATGTAAAATGCTGTGTAGCTGTTTTACACAGGTCTAATATCACTGAGCATGGTCGGGCCGTGACCAGGTCAACTGAGTATCAGTTTTTGTTTGGAAGTCTCATAAACTGTTTATTTCGTCAACATGTGGGTAGGCCTCTGACAAAATGAACCACCCTTCAACAATGTTATCAGTAGTAGGATCTTTTACTTTCACAGATTTTGATAGATATTCTACTTTTAGTTTGCCATTTGCAGATTTAACTGTTACTTTTCCTTCTGACTATGCGAAGCCCTGAACATCATTACCTGAAGTTACTGATCTACATGCACCTGTGTCACACAAATTTAATTGGCTTACCTTGAATTTCCAACATTACTTCTGGTAAACACAGTATTGTTTACATTAGATCAAAGTCAGGTAAATGGAAAATGTCTGCTGTGTCAATTTCCTGTGTATGTGTAGACGTGAGTCCACTTGTCTGTTTTAGTCTTAATTATGCTGTCCAGTTTTGTTGTAGTGGATGTGGCTCATGGGCTCCTCCCCCTCCCAGCGGCCATTCTTGCCTTTGGGGAAACTCTTTGCCAGTGACCCCATTGTCCACACTGATGACACACCTCACTCAGTTTCCACTGTGGGGGTGCGTTCCATCCTCAGCCACGGCCCCTCCTCCACATCTTCTCCACTGATGTCCTCCTCCCCCTCCTCCTCTTCGACTTCTCTAAAACAACCACAGATTTATGGGGAGCACCAGGCCCCCGTGGGTCAGCAATCACATAAATAGGTGCAGGTTTGCTTTAAATTTTGTCTTCCTTTTCCTTTCATACCTATATTCCCAATCTTCAGACACAGTACACCAATCTGTTAATATCTTGAAATTTGGTACAGTGTCAAACAAAATTTACAAGTGATCCAGACCCGCTAAAAGTTTTGTGTAAACAGTTTGCTGTTATTCTAAGCTTAGTTTTCACTAAATAACTCTACATTTTATTTGTCTGAATCAAGTCTAAAAGTTTAATCCCTATAAACTAATAATTAGTTAACAAGATTTCATACTTTGATTCAGGTTATAATTAAAAATAATTAAGGATAATTAAAACATTATCATTCCATCTATGTCCAAATCATGTCAGATGCAAAAAGATTTTAAACGTTTTCCCACTAACATGTAAAAGCACACTGCTCCATTATTCTGCAGGACAGTGCAGTGAAAAACATCTTGTCCAACATGATGATGATAGCTGGATGATCGTTAATTGATCAACTCACATAGGATCAGATGGATATAATTCTGATTTCTACTGCTTTGACATTAAGTATGCACCTTGCTTCTGGGTTAAGGTGCAGAGTTAGGAAAAGGAATAAGGGGAAAAGTAGCCTTTATTTCCACACTATACTGTGAAATTTAGCTAGAGTAATTTTTATTGCTTTTTACACACACATTCTAAACCCAAGTTGTTGAAATGTGTCATAATGCTCTGCAAAGTGGGAGCGTCTCAGCACAGTGTAACATGGACATGTACAGTTTTGAAAGAAGATCATGGCTGCCCATCTGAAATCCAATTTTAGGTGTATTTTACGCCATAGTTGTTTAAAATAATGCCGTTTCAAGACAGTAAACATGTTTTTTACAACATAGCATTAGATTTAGGCTTATGCTGTGTCTTCATGTCGGTCGCTGCAGAAGAAAACCCTTCTGCCACAACTAATCTGACTTTTTTTTTCTCTCACACATGAGAACTCCAGTTTTGCTGTTTTTTTTTTCCTCTTCTCTTTCTCTTAGACTTGTCAGTTACTGTGAAACGTGACTTTAGTGGCAGTTTTAGGCATCAGTTATGCAATCTTCAATTCTCGTGAACACACACTGACTACAGATGATTCGGAAATGCTGTTTACACATGCTTGGAGAACATACGAGCAGTTTGTTGAATCTGGAGTGGCTTATTAGTACTGACATGGCTTACTGGCAAAATATGTGTGATTTACACATGCTAACACTAAAATGTTCTTGAATGAGACCCAACATTTCAGCCACTATCAGAAAAGTAAACTGAATACTTTAAGACCTTTTTTAATTCCGTTTGATCAAATTTAAGACCTCACATTTCAGAAATGGAACCCCCCCCCCCCCAACAATATAATGTATTTTCCTTACATGTGGTTGGTTTGATCATCTGTTTGTCCCATCATTTGATGTCCCTTCCTTTTTTAATTCTTTCTTTACAGTAGTCACGGAGGGAGGAGGGGGTCCTCAGTGATGAGGCAGAGGGGGTGACTGCAGCCGATTTCAGTGGGTCCGGGAGGAACACATGTGGTCGCTGGGGTAGGGAGGTGGATCCAGCCCAGGACCACAGCCACCGTCATTTATTTCGGATTAATGGAGAAACAGACAAACCATTATACCCTGTCCTTTTTTTCCCCTCTCAGTTCTTTTTAAAATATTTTGTCATGCTTATTATTTTTTCATCTCACCGTTGCAGTGTCAGTCTCAGTCTTACGTTTTTTTCTCTTCCCTTCTTCCAACCACTTCTGTGCCTCGGTCAATCCATAATTTTTTTCCTTCCTACTCTCTCCCTTATAACCTGCACAAAACTTCCACATTCATCAACCTTCAATTTTCCTCTAAAACCAAACTTCCTTCTCCATTTCTCAACATGCCCTGCACTTCCCTTTTCCCTCTTGTTCATAAACTTACTGTCCACTCTCAGCTCACAAACTTTACCATAAGTCTTGTCCTCCACACAACAACATGCACAACAATTACAATCTCCACAACATTTATTTCTCTTCTTATTTTTCCCTTTTTTGTCACGAGCTGAGTTCTGGACCTTCTGCCAGACTCAGCCTCATTACTCTTTCTTTGTATTTATATATATTTATCGCATTTTGTGCCATTGAGTTTCAGTACTGCTTTCTGTTGTTCTGTTTAGGCTCCAGTTTTGTTTAATATCTATTTATAATGAATACCTCACCTCTCCCAGCTGTTCCAATCACCACTCATTATTTCCTTTTGCTTGCTCAGGTGAACCCACACCTGTCACTTGTTATTTAATGGATTTCGATCCCTATTTAAGGGTAGTTGCTGTTAATTCTCATTGCTGCTGCCTTGACTCACCAGGCTGAATTCAAGCCTCTCTTTATCCCCATCAGAGCCCTGTTTCTGCTCTGGCGTTCACTCCTGTAAGTTTTTCCTTCATTGTTATTTTGGCATTTTGAGTATCTTGTTGGACTTTATGTTTGTTGTTTTTGTTAATAAATCTCATAAGCTCACAGTTCAGCACCTGGGTTTGTTCTCTCTTCCTTGAAGAGGCAAATTCATGACATTTTTCTTCAGTATTGTTTGAATTACCTCTATTTTTATATATTCTCAACCTAGGATTTTCACAGCATTATATTCTCTTTTAAAATTAGGAATAAATCTATTTACTCTTTTCTCTGCCCAGATTAAAGTTGAACCTCTTCACTCTCCTGCTGATTGGGGGTAGCCTCTCTGTTGCCTCACTGCTTCAAGCCTGCTGTTGAGCAGGTGTGGGAGGTCTTTTCCTTGCCGTGCACAGTCTTGGAGTGGTTCCCCCTTCAGCCAGAGAGATATTGAGGTCCCGGATTTTGGCACCAAAATTGTTGGAAAAATTTCCTCTGAAGGATTCAAAAATCATGCAGAGTAAAAGTTTTAAGCAGATTTATTGACAAAGAGCATTAGCAGCCAATGGAGCGCTGTTCATTCTAGACTGACACTCAAACACAGAGCTTTTTAAACATTCCCTAACAGGAAATCTCTAGAGGAGGAAATCTAGGGACAGATGCAAATATACTGCTCAAAAAAAATAAAGGGAACGCTTTGAAAACACATCAGATTTTAATGGGAAAAATAAGCTGGATATCGAAATTGTGGCAGGCTAGTCCAGCTTACTCAGATTAAAGGAACACTTTTTAATCTGAGTAAGCTGGACTAGCCTGCCACAATTTTGATATCCAGCTTATTTTTTCCCATTAAAATCTGATGTGTTTTCAAAGTATTCCCTTTATTTTTTGAGCAGTATACAGTATATTTCCTTATCATTCTTCCCTTTTCATCCTAAATGAATCCACAAAGAAAAATTTGATCAATACATTTTCAAACAACTTGACGATATTTACAGTGTTATTGTGTGTATTTCCCTGCTGCTTTATTTGCAAACACTCTTTTCTCTTTGCTTAACTTTATGTGGAGGATACTTTCATTGAGCTGCATCTGGTTGTCAGTACAAGCAGTATCGTATCATAAAGTTCAGTCCTATACTGATTTTAACAAGCTATCTTTATTGTTATGGACAGTCGTTCACTACTGATTTATTTTAAGATCTCACGCTTGTCATGTGTCTGGGGCGATTTGGCCACCCCGAACCCCTGACACAGGCCATTAGACACCCGAAGAGCACCACCCTGCCTGGGTGATGTTCTTTGGGTTTCTTTTTGTGGGGGGGGGTCGACCTTGGGTGCTACTTGGGGTGTCTGGAATCCACCCTAGAGGGGGAGGCTCTGTCATGTGTCTGGGGTGATTTGGCCACCCCGGACCCCAGACACAGACCATTATTGTATTTTGCTTTTGTTTTGGCCGCTGATGGCCTTGAGCTATCCTGTGTTTTGTTTTGCCTCTCCCTCTCCCTCCAGGCATTTCTCATTGGCTGCTCAGGCGGCTGCTGCTGTAGGCAGCCTGCAATCAGTACACCTGTGACTATTAGGCACCTGTGTTCAATCTGCTCCATTAGCTGGCTGTGTGTTTCTTTCCTGTCAGCTCAGTCATTCTTCGCTGCAGCGTTAGTCTGCATTCTGCACGCAGCCTGCTACCTGTTCGCTACTCATCATATTTGGACTATTTACACTTTGGGACCTTGGACAGCGTTGTATGCTCCAGAGCTTGCCTGTGCTCCAATGCTCTCTTGTAAGTTCCTTCCCCCGGTTTCTATTTCTTGTTTTCCCCAGTGGCCTGCCTTCCCTGGGGCGTGTATAGAACTGATTTGTTCGTAGCCAATCCTGAGTCTGCTGAAGTGTGCTCGCCCTTGTGTAATTATTATTTTGGATAGCGCATGTTGGACACTAACTGTATTTCTGTTCGTTCACTCAATAAATGCACTCTGCACCTGCAAGTGGGCTCATGCTCTCCATCTTTGTGCATGCGTAAAAACGCACGCTCATGACAGAACGCTGCGGCCACATAGAGCCCAGCGGTGAAAGAGTGTTTTTCTTTTTCCCTCACCCTTTTTTTTCTTCCCCCGTGTGTTCCTCACCTGAGCTTCAGCGTAATTATGGAGCAGCTGGCGATGTCACTCCTAGAGGATCTTCTGTCACAGGCGCAGGCCTCTTCCTCTCCGGGGATGGTCCGGGAGAGCCAGGTTCACGCTGCATGGGTGATGAAGACGAACCCTGGCCTATGGAGTTATCCGGAGGCTACCAACGTATTCAGCCGCATTAACTCCCTGTCGATGGAGGAGGTTTCGATGCCAGAGCTGGTCCATAATAAGAAGAGGCGTGTGCACTGTAGGAGGTCCCCAGCTTCGGCTACGACAGCGCAGCCTCCTTCTCCAGAATCGTGGCCCACTCCGTCTGCGGAGTAGATGGAGGAACGCAGGCTCACAGGCAGGTGTTGCTGTCGGAGACAGATCTCCTCTTGGAGGTGAAGCCATGGCTCCTCCCGGATTTGGCATCAGAGTTGGCTGAGTATTCTCCGAGGGGGCCGGAGCTCCAGCCTGTGGCCGAGTGCGCCCCGAGCCCGGAGCTTCCTCACCGCTATGACGAACTCGACCTCGGGGAAACAGTGGACGTCATCACCTCTCAGGAATTCAGGCAAATGCTCGTTCAATCACTCCTACTCTCACCTAAGACCGCTTGTCTAATTCCTGATGAGCTACTGTATTGACTGTTGTCGCTACACCTCCACCTGTCTCTCCCGTTTCTCCCGAGTTCCCGCTGTCTCCGGAGAGAGGTCTCCCGGCAATGGAGGAGCATTCCCCAAGGGAGGCGGAACCCTCCTTCAGCACTGGTTGAAGAATCACCTACTCTCCCACATCGTCGCCGTCCGTGGAGGTCCCGCCTGGGAAGTCGTGCCATCACCCTGCCAGCCACTTCTCTTTCACCAGAGGAGGAGAGCACTGCTGTGGAGCCACTGCTTCCTGTTGCTGCCTCGCCTACAGTCACCTCCTCTATAATCTTTACCTCCGCCAAGGTGGTTGGGGGAATTTTTTCCCTGAACTCATTCACCTCTGTGCCAGATGGGGGCCCATCTTCGTTGGATTTTGAGGAGCACAGGCCCACTTGGGACACGGAAAATGATGGGAGTGATCCTGATACTGCTGGAGACACCGAGAACCAGGAGAACAGGCAAGTTCCTTCTCATTTTCCTATTTTTAATGAGCAATTTTGCCTGTTCCCTGGCCAAGAGACTCAGGTCCTGCAGTTCCCTGAGTTCTCTGCGCCAGCTGTATGTAATAACCCCTCACCGATCCTCTCCATGTCTCCTCTGTGTGCTCCTATGAGCTCGCTGGTTCCAGAGCCAAGTCACCAGACGGAGGAGAGGTCTGAGGCCCTGGAG
Organism: Pholidichthys leucotaenia; assembly: GCA_020510985.1. Taxonomy (NCBI): domain Eukaryota; kingdom Metazoa; phylum Chordata; class Actinopteri; order Cichliformes; family Pholidichthyidae; genus Pholidichthys; species Pholidichthys leucotaenia. The sequence goes on from CM035848.1 coordinate 32,409,815, forward strand.
GATCCAGTGCCAGGGTCGGTGGTGGGGTAGCTCTCAGCTGCCACATCGGATGGGTCGTCAATGTGGGAAGGATCGCCTGGGGGTCCCAAGACTGCAGTCACCATCATGTCTGCTGTGCGAGCTGTTGCAGCAGAGCCACCTGCCGAGCTGGGCCTTCTGGAGGCTGGACCTAGGACATCAGCGACGGAGTCCTGGATGGTGGGGGAGTCCGAGTACAGGCAAGTGCTTTCATTTGTTTCTGTTTCTACTAAATTAGAGCAAACTTGTCTAGCTCTTGGGGAGGAGAGTCGGGGGCTGCCTTCAGCTACACCTGAACCCTCCTCGCAGGGCTCCACCGCTGCCGGTGACCCTAACCACTTTCCATCTGTTGCCATTCCTGAGCATCCTCCTAGGGTTGCCAGGGGGGACCCACCACCACCAGGGGTCTTCATTGATCTGGTCCAATCCGCCAGAGTCGACAACAGTCCAGTTTCCCCAGTGGAGGTCGACGCAGGGGCTCTGTCCCAGTCGGGCACCACCGCAGGAGCAGCTGAGCCTCAGCCGGAGGTCACGGTGGGTGCAGCCTTGGCCCGGTCGGGGTCCACCGTGGGTGCAGTGGAGCCGGCCTGGTCGGGGTCCACCGTGGGTGCAGTGGAGCCGGCCTGGTCGGGGTCCATCGCAGGTGCAGCAGAGCCGGCCTGGCCGGGGTCCACCGCAGGTGCAGCGGAGCCGGCCCGGTCGGGGTCCATCACGGATGCAGTTGAGCCTCAGCCGGAGGTCACCAGGGGTGCAGCAGGGCTCCTGCTGGGGTCCACCACGGGTACAGTGGAGCCGGCCCGGTCGGGGTCCACCGCGGGTGCTGTTGCGGACCACCCCGAGGACACCGGGGCCTCCCCCTCCCTTCTGGGCACTACTGTGGTCCACCTCGCTTTGCCACCAGAAGCCGTTGGGGTCCCACTTCTCCGGCCCGGCTTCCTACTGTTAAGCCTGCTGGTGGATAAGCCTCCTCCTCATCCACCCCTCTGGTGCTGGTGGCCCAACTATGCGGGTCGGCCGCCCGAAGGACTGAGGCTTCAGGTTGGGTGGCCCATTTGCCCGGGCAGGCCTCCGGACATTGCTCAGTGGGCCGCCTGCTGGCCCTGGGACTTTGGCCGGCCGCCCGACCCCTCAAGCCTTGTGACTGTGGGAGCGTAGGGCTTGTCGGGGCCTAGGGGTTTTGTACTAATGGTTCTTCCCTCCTAGCCGGGTTCCCCCACCTCTCTCCCTGGGTGGTGTTCTTCGGGTTCCTTTTTTTTGGGGGGGGGGTCGACCTTGGGTGCTACTTGGGGTGTCTGGAATCCACCCTAGAGGGGGAGGCTCTGTCATGTGTCTGGGGTGATTTGGCCATCCCGGACCCCAGACACAGACCATTATTGTATTTTGCTTTTGTTTTGGCCGCTGATGGCCTTGAGTTATCCTGTGTTTTGTTTTGCCTCTCCCTCTCCCTCCAGGCATTTCTCATTTGCTGCTCAGGCGGCTGCTGCTGTAGGCAGCCTGCAATCAGTACACCTGTGACTATTAGGCACTTGTGTTCAATCTGCTCCATTAGCTAGCTGTGTATTTCTTTCCTGTCAGCTCAGTCATTCTTCGCTGCAGTGTTAGTCTGCATTCTGCTACCAGCCTGCTACCTGTTTAAAATCCAGCCGTGGGTGTTCAGATGGCATAAATCCACTAACACGGTGTTGTTAGCATAGCACTCGTTTTGTAAGACCTTGTTGCTGTTCTTAGGCGCTTCTGAAGATTGCAGTTGGTCTCAACCGCATTTAGCTTGCAACCCACCTATATGCTTTTGCCCTTAACTGTGACAAAGGAAAAATAATCTATTTCCATAAAAACAAAGTAGCTTCATCTTTTTCTCCACTCAGCAGCAAACAGGCTTTCTGCAACAGGTCACGTTGACTGACGGCTGCATTAGCTATGTAAGGTCAGTTTGTATTTATTTGTGCTAAAAATATCTATCCATATTAATAAAACAAGTAACGCGAGAAACGCATCTGATCAAATTTCAGTAATTGTAACGCATTACCAAATTTTTAAACAGTAATTTCATTACACAGCACATTGCTGCAAAAGTAGTGGCATTACAGTAATGCATTACTTTGTAATGCGTTACTGCAACGCGTTACTCCCAACACTGTACATGAGGAGGATTGGGAAACTGACGTCTGCCTTAAGTCTCAGGTATTTAGCTGAATAATTCACTACCTGGCAACCCAACAACCCAAACACGAGATGATGGTACATAGCATGAAGCTAGTGATGCTACTGGCTGTGACATCCTCACTGGACTTCCGTGTTTGCCATCCTCCAGCTGCTGGATGTAAATATTTATATTATATTCGACCCGTAAAAAAATAATGTTTTTTTTCATCAATATACAAATTTTTAGAAGAACATTAAGACTTACATTGTGCACGTTTCTAAACACTTTGTTGATGTATTTTTTAAAGAAAATCTTTGTGACAGGACTTCCAGGTCACGATGGAATAGACAGCAAAGTTACACATCCCCACAATTTTACCTCACTAAACCCAATTTTCATGCCTCAACTAAAAACACCAGAGTGATTTTTTTTTAAATTAGTTTTTGGTTTTATTTTATTTCTTTGCTGTTAAAAGGACCCAAAAATACCCTCCAAAGCGAGCAAAAGGAGCGCAAAAAAGACAACGTTGTGGCCGCCCATGGGGAAACATAATGTGTAGCATCTTAGATAAGAACAAAGAGCAGAGTTTTCTTGGAGATAACAGGAAGTTGTGAAAGTGTGATCTTTTGTGTGTCAGAGACTGCTAGGAGGATCCTTTGTGTGCCAGAGACTGCGAGGGGGATGTTAAGGGATTAAGGAAGTGCATGCAATGTGACCTTTGATGTGAATGCAATGTGACCTTTGATATGTAGAAAGACCTGAGTATTTAAGGGAAGAGTTCTGTCTGAGATGCTCTCTTTCTACTATGCTCATGTGTGAGATGTGTAATAAACTGCCTGAGGCAGATTTGTCTCGTCATTTACACACTCCACACTGGTGACCCAAGACGAAGCATGCAACACGCAGAGAGTCCCCCGGAGCCAGCCTTGTTGGGAGCCCCCAGCCAAGCGTATGCCGTTGCAATCCAGCTACCGGATTTTTGGCAGCACAATCCGCGCTCCTGGTTCCACCTGGTTGAGGCGCAGTTCGTCCTCCGGGGGATATCGGTGGATGACACGAAATTCTACCATGTGGTCGCAAAGCTCGACACCCACACGGCTCAGCATGTGGAGAACCTGCTGGACCAGCCACCAACCAGCGACAAATACGATGCGTTGAAGGCCGCACTTATCCAGCACTACACACTCTCGGTTGAGGAGAGAGCAGAGAGACTCCTGATGTGGACCGGGTTAGGAGATTGCACAGCTATTGACCTGATGGAGAGGATGCTGAGGTTGAAGGGCTCGGATGACAACCACTTCATTTTTACCCACCTCTTCCTCCGGAACCTTCCGTCAGCGACGAGAGCGGCCCTGGCCAATTCGCCGTTGCTAGCCAAGTGGGACTACCGTGCGCTGGCCCGGGATGCACACCGGATCATCATGGCCAGCAGAGAGCTCACGACCACGGCGGCAGCGACGGAGCTCGGCGCGACGGCCGGAGAGGGCGAGGAGCCATTGACGGCGGTAGCAGAACCACCGACGGCGGCGGGGGCCAAGGAACGCGGAGGAGACATCCTTTGTTTCTACCATCGCCACTTTGCAGAGAAGGCACGCAAATGTATACCACCGTGCCAGTTCAAGCGCTCGGGAAACACCAAGACCGGGGGTCGGTAGCAGCTGCGGCCCTCGGGGAGGAGAACAAGCTGCTCTACTTGACAGACGCACGCTCAGGGAGGCACTTCTTCGTGGACACCGGCGCCCAGTTGAGTTTCATCATGCCGTCCTACGCCAACCGGCTGGCAGGTTCCAGCGGCCCCCAGATGGCAGCAGCAAACGGCTTGGAGATTAAGACCTTTGGTGAGAGGACTCTACTTCTGTCGCTACACGGCCGTGCATTTGAGTGGACTTTTGTCATAGCAGCATTGAATTTCAATATATTGGGGGCTGATTTTTTGTGCTCACATGGTTTGTTGGTTGATGTCGCTAACAGGTGCCTGGTTAATGCACTGCCTTTTGATTCTATTCCCTGTACAGCTCGAGCGTCCTGGCCAACAGCACAAGCCAACGTCACAGCTGCAAGCGGTAAGTTCCACACACTGCTCACTCAGTTCCCAGCACTCACGGTCCCGACATTTTCAGCAGCCGTCGCTAAACACGGGGTGGAACATTTTATTACCACCACTGGGCCGCCCGTTTTTGCAAAACCTCGGCGCTTGGACGCAGCTAAACTGGCCATAGCGCGCGAGGAGTTCGCCAACCTGGAGAGGTTGGGCATCATTAGGCATTCAAACAGCCCATGGGCTTCCCCGCTACACATGGTCCCTAAAGCTGATGGTTCGTGGCGGCCTTGCGGGGATTTCCGCAGGTTGAGCAACGCCACAGCACACGACCGCTACCCAATTCCTCACATCCAGGATTTTTCCGTTCACTTGGCAGGGGCGCGCGTTTTTTCTAAAATAGACTTGGTCCGCGGTTACCACCAAGTCCCAGTGCGCGCTGAGGACATACCCAAAACAGCGGTGATAACTCCGTTTGGTCTATTCGAGTTTTTGCGCATGTCATTCGGGCTTAAAGGGGCCGCACAGACGTTCCAACGCATGATGGATGCGGTGCTGCACGATCTCCCTTTCTTATTCGTCTACCTGGACGATACCTCGGTAGCCAGCGCATCCGAAGACGAACACAAAACCCACCTCACGGCGGTTTTCCAGAGGTTGGGAGAGCACGGTTTAATAATCAACCCAGCGAAGTGTCAGTTCGGGGTGACGCAGATTGATTTTTTGGGGCACCGCGTCTCTCCTGAAGGAGCGGTTCCGCTGCCTGACAAAATGCGCGCTGTAGCAGATTTTCCCCGATCGCAAATGATCAGGGCGTTACAGGAGTTTTTGGGAATGGTGAATTTTTATAGCCGTTTCCTCCCCCGCGCAGCGCAGCTCATGCAACCACTATATGCCGCGCTCAAAAAACAGAAACCCGCGAATAAGATTGAATGGTCCCCGGAGCGAGAGCGGGCATTCTCGGAAGTCAAGGCAGCCCTGGCAAACACTGCGTTGTTGGCACATCCAGACCCAACAGCCCGCATAGCGCTCACTACTGACGCGTCAGATGTGGCCATAGGGGCGGTCATGGAGCAGCGTGTAGCCGGGGCTTGGCAGCCGCTCGCCTTTTTCAGCAGGACTTTGCGCGATAGTGAATGTAAATACAGCGCATTCGACAGGGAGTTGCTGGCTCTCCACTTGGCCATTCGCCACTTCCAGTTCTGGCTGGAAGGACGCTGTTTCACCGCGTTCGTTGACCACAAGCCACTAACATTCGCGATGGCCAAGGTTTCAGAACCGTGGTCGGGCCGGCAGCAGAGACAGCTGGCCGCGATCTCAGAGTTTACTACCGATATTCAGCACGTGTCGGGTAAACTGAATGTAGTGGCAGACTGCCTCTCGCACGCCGTGGCTGCCCCGGTCCGCGTGGGGATAGATTACTCAGCCATGGCCGTGGAGCAGGTTACTGACGCGGACTTGCGCGCGCTCCAGTCTGGACCAACAGGGTTAAGGCTGGAGAACAGGGTGCTGCAAGATGGTATGCCCCCCCTAATCTGCGATGTCTCCACGGGGCGACCGCGTCCCGTGGTACCGGCCGTGTGGCGCCGCCGCGTTTTTGACTCAATTCATTCTTTAGCGCACCCGGGACTGTGCGCGTTGGTCAAGATGGTAGGAGAGAAATTTGTGTGGCCGAGCCTTCGCAAACAAGTGAAAGAGTGGGCAGCAGCCTGCATGGCGTGCCAATGAGCCAAAGTACACAAACACACGAGAGCTCCCTTGGAGCCGTTTCACATCCCGGCTAAGAGGTTCGACCATGTTCACGTGGACCTCGTGGGCCCCCTCCTGCCATCACAGGGGTGCACGCACCTTCTGACAATGGTGGACCGCACCACGTGCTGGCCTGAGGTGGTTCCACTGGCGTCAACCACAGCCGAGGAGGTGGCGCGTGCGTTTTTAACAGCATGGGTGGCGCGTTTTGGAGTCTCGTCGGACATTACGTCTGACAGAGGCCCTCAATTTGTTTCCGAACTTTGGTCAACAATGGCCCGCAGCCTGGGTGTCGCAATTCACCACACAACCGCGTACAGTCCACAGGCTAATGGGTTATGCGAACGTTTTCATAGGTCATTGAAAGCGGCTCTCAGGGCGTCACTGACAGATGCAAATTGGGTAGACAAGCTACCGTGGGTTTTATTGGGGTTACGTTCTGCGCCTAAAGAGGACTTGGAAGCTTCCCCGGCTGAACTCGTTTTTGCGCAGCCGCTTCGGCTGCCCGGGGAGTTTCTCCCAGATAATCCTGCGCCGGGCAGCTCCCCGTCTCAGCTGTTGCAGCGTAGCATTGACACAGGCACGCTGCCGGGCCCTGTTCACCACAGTTTTCTGCGCGTTTTTGTGCCTAAGACTTTGAAAAACGCGGAGTTTGTTTTTGTCAGACACGACGCACATCACCCCCCACTGCGACCACCTTATGATGGGCCGTTCAGAGTGCTGGAAACAGGGGACGAGCATTTTTTGCTAGATTTGGGGGGTAGGAGGGAAAAGGTTGGCATTAACAGACTCAAACCCGCTTTTGTGGTGGCGGACGAGCAAGTGCTGTTGGCGAGGGCCCCTCGGCGTGGAAGACCCCCATGGGGAGCTTCCCAGAGTAAAATTTCCCCAGAACACTCGCAGGGACAGACAAAAGGTTTTCTCCCCCAAACAGCAGCTCCCCAGCATGACAGCGCCGCGGAGGCGGTGAATCCTGGTTACAGCAGATACGGGAGAAGACTGAAGCCCAAGCAGCATGTGGATTGATGTTTAATGATTCTGTCACAGCATACGAACTGTTATTCTTTTGTTCGATCCAATATGTTCCATGGGGAAACATAATGTGTAGCATCTTAGATAAGAACAAAGAGCAGAGTTTCCTTGGAGATAACAGGAAGTTGTGAAAGTGTGATCTTTTGTGTGTCAGAGACTGCTAGGAGGATCCTTTGTGTGCCAGAGACTGCGAGGGGGATGTTAAGGGATTAAGGAAGTGCATGCAATGTGACCTTTGATGTGAATGCAATGTGACCTTTGATATGTAGAAAGACCTGAGTATTTAAGAGAAGAGTTCTGTCTGAGATGCTCTCTTTCTACTATGCTCATGTGTGAGATGTGTAATAAACTGCCTGAGACAAGTCTGCTTCGTCATTTACACACTCCACAACATCACCACCCATGCTGTAAACATTGCCCCTCTGACTAGTCTGCTGGAAGAGCACAAAGCTGCTCTCCCAACGGAATTCAAATTAGCCATATTCTCGATGGAAAATAAGCTGGACAGTTTGCAGTCGACTGTTGCAGACCACAGACTACACCTGAACCCCCTCGAAGCCAACATGAACCAAGTTGGTGACAAAATGGAGATGATGGAAGCTAAGTATGCAGCTATGGAGGAATGCTATAACAAGCTAATGGCTAAGACCATTGACCTCGAGTCCCGCAGTTGCCAGAACAATATCAGGATTGTCGACCTGCCTGAGTTGGTAGAAGGAACACAGCCTACTCTCTTCTTCCCTAAACTACTGGTGGAACTCCTTGGTGACAAAATTCTTCCAACACCCCCAGAAATCGACTGAGCCCACAGAGCCTTAGTTCCTAAGCCAGGCTCCGGAATGAGGCCAAGAGCAGTGATTATGCCCATTCACCATTACCGAATATAGAATCCATTATCCAGGAAGCATGGAGGAGGAGAGGAGACCTGTTCTACTGAGGTGAAACTGTTGCTATCTTTGAGGACTACTGCCCCAAAGTCGTGGGACAATGAGCGGCATATCGGGATGTGATAGCGACCCTTTACCAGAAAGGCTTTAAACCATTGCTTCTATACCCAGCGAAGTTGAAGATAACAACGAAAGATGGGGGGAGGAAATACCTTTCACCTGTGAAAGTAGCAACAGCCTTCTTAGGCTCCCAAGACAACAACTCATGGAGCCCCCTGACTGAAGAGGAGTGGTAAATATGATTTAATTAAGCCATTGTAGAGGGTAAAAGGGAAGGATGTGGAGGTGAGACACGAGCATAGGTTGACACAGATTCTTTATTAAACCCTCTAACATAAATGTACAGTCTGTGTGCCCCAGTGGCCGAGCCTCTGTCAAGGAGCCTAGAAGAAGCCTTCCCAACTCCCCTGCATCTGCATATATAGCTTTAATAGTCATGCATAGAGAGCTGGGCTGGTGCATTATGCATGTGTGTGTACAAAGGCATTGTGTGTGTTACGTCTAAAATACCTTTACCCCCAGTTCTTTTATATGAAGGCCAAATAACCAGACTGAGAGATGAAGTATACTTTCACTTATTTTACTGAAAGTGAGATATGGATTACAAGCAGCGCTGGAACACAGCTCTTTAGGAAAATACCCCAAGAGAGTGCTACTCAAAAAGTGGGCCCTATAGTTTTTATAAAGCTTAACCACCCCCTCTTGCAAGAGGGGGGGGGGGTTGTTCCCTCAGTGTATCAGTACATTTCCGCTTATGTGACAGTTCGGCTGTGTGCAGAACTGATTCTGACTGGTTTCAGCGAGTGAATTGTAGGGTGTAACCTAAACTCTGCAGTGTAGCGTGTGAAGCAAGCAGATGAAGTGTGAGAAAGACAGGCCAGTCATGCCATTTTACCGACAAATCCCCCTGTTGAGGTGTCCTATTAGGGCACCTCACTATCTATCTATCTATCTATCTATCTATCTATCTATCTATCTATCACCTAGTAACATAAGCTTACGTTTTTGCATCGCCCCCTGTTGAGATGGTTCTAAACCCATCTCATAACCCTATTCTATCCCCTGTGTGTAGTGTTTCTAAAGTTCTATATGTGGGTGATGCCCCCTTCCGGCAGTCACGTGGACCTACCTCCCATCAGGTCGCCATTTCTCCAGTGGGCATCGAGTGTGGTGCAGACATTATGAGTCAATATAGCTAACAATCCTATATGTGTAAAATATATTCAAAACTAAGCTATCTTCATATATGCATATATATGAATATATATGAAGATGCATATATGCACATATGAATATATGCATATATGGATAATTCATATACGTATATGCATCTATTATTTCATTAATTATTTATCACAAAGGAAACCTGTAGGGCAGAAACACAGCAGAGCAAAATCTAACACCATGTGAATGTGCATTGTAGACCCTATTGCAGACCCTAAACTATCTCCTCGGCGTCTTCTAGGTTCCCATCTAAGTTCAGTCGTGGCACAACCTTTTTTTTTTTTTTTTTTTTTTTTTTTTTTTTGTTACTTATTTGTACCCGTAGGTAGACTTGGTTTGCAGTCTGGTGACAAGCCACCGGCTGCTGGTCGCTGCGTGCGCGAGCGCCCTAAACCTACATGTTTTTTTTGGTGTGCGGGAGGAAACCGGAGAAATCCCGGAGTAAACCCGCGCAACACGGGGAGAACATGCAAACTCCACACAGCTCACTGTTGGTCGGGGGCTGGGATCGAACCCACGATCTCATGATCCCCGCGATCCCCCGGCCGAGGGTAAAACTGTGCTGCCACAGTGCTAAACCACTGCGCCACCGTGCAGCCCAGCCTTGTCATCGTCCTGGCAATGGGAGAGCAGGTGAACAGTTTCCTGGACCCCTTGATATGGTGGCGGATCCTTGGAAGAGAAGGCCACTATAATAGATCTTTCAACAAGACGTTTAATCATGGGAATACAACAACATCCACAGAAAGCAAAGATCAACAAACTAATAATGATACTAACTATGGCCCCTTGAATAACTTTACCCCATTTACCAAACATATTGTCAAACCAGTTTCCTGCAGAATTATTAATACCAGATTGAGCTTTCAATTCATTAGATAGGGCCCTCAATTTGTTTACACTTCTAGTAAATGACCCATCGGGAGCAGTATGGTTAGGGATCACAGTGCAGCAGGACTCCCCAAATATGCTGCACACGCCCCCTTTTTCAGCTAACAGAAAATCGACTGCCACCCTATTTTGCCATGCAACCAGGGATGTAGCACTAAGTTGTTCATGCACTGCACTGAAGGCATCCCGCGTGTAATTTGCTAATCTCTGGACATTGTAATGAATTCCATTTATGCGGTTTACATTCTTATTGACCGTAATGGGAAATATGGCACTGAAGATAGGAAAAGACTCAAATCCTGCCGCCACCTCATCAACCAATTTGTATTCATCTGGAATGTTTCTGTATTGACCTAAAGCATCTATGAACACAGGATCCGGAGCTCCCTTTATTCCTCCAATTAATGACCGCCGGTTCCTCTTGAATTTAAATTTGGCCAAAGTTTTACTCAGATCGGTATTCATAATCTTATCTGCACCTGAGTAAAACTTTGCTGGAGATAAAAGAGACACTAGTGCACAAGTGCCAGTCCATCTTTTAGGCAATGTATTATGCAGGCTTGTTTTACCGCAATACCACCACACATCTGCTCTGGCTTTCCTAAGTTTGCTAGCAATGAGTCTTCCAGTTACATTAATAATTTTACCACATGTACTTAGATTTCCAACATCATACACACCAGGAGAATCTTCTTGATTTAAGAAACAAGTGACATTGTAGACTGGCCTGGGAACAAAAACAGGTGGAACTACAGTTCTTGGAGCTAACGGGTAAATCCTATCCCATCCTGAACAGTTAATACTTGGATTATCCAAAGACATTATGTCTAATATACACTCTGGATTGTTTCCTGTAGCAGTGGTAGCGTTTATGGAATATTCTAAGGCTGTTGCAACCATTTTTAACTGTGGCCTAGCTTGAATACAAATTATACAATCCGTTTGATTTAATTCTATAGCAATCTCTTGGGCAAACTCCACCCAAACATTATGTGATTTAAATCCCAACTCCAAGGATAGAACCTGAAGGAGGGTCATGCCCTGGACATTTATTTGATGAATTCTGGGATCGGACTCAGAAATAGAGCTCATAGATCTCTTAAATAATGTAAGAGTATCAGACTTAAGAATAGGAGTCACCAATCTATCCATCTTATTGGGAAGTGTAGTTACACTAGTCTTGGGTTTGGACTGCACAATAATGGAGAATAATCCTTGTGGATATTCATGCACACAGGCTCCGATCACATAAGTACCATTATCTGTCACTTTGGGGTCCTTTAAGGTGACAACGAGGGGATTAAGCTTCTCTATCGACAGTGAAGTTTTTGCCTTTATAATACTCAAGTGAGATTTCAAATCAGGTGCGTTTTGAGACCCAGGACTACAACCCTGCTCAGGTAGTCCAGTGCTGGCTATACAATACTTCCAGTTTGTTGCACAGTTACATCCATAAGGGAACTACTGAGGTTGCTGAGGTTTAATGGCTCCTAGACAAAAACTTGTGACTATACAAATAAATTTGTCACTTTTCATGTACTTGATTCTATCTTTCTGGGAGCAGTCTATCATGTCACATAAGTCTGTTTGGGCAGCACACGTAGTTACTTCCGTACAAGCAATTACAATGGGGCGTATACCCCCGGACTCTGGGCCTGTGGCTCGTTTCTGTAATGGTTTGTGATGTGGTAGTTTGTTGGATAGAGTAAATCCTTCATGTTCCCTTCTAATGGCATGAATCATAAAAGGTAAAACCATCAGACTGAACAAGATAATGCCCACTCCTGTTTGCATCAACATTACCCGAGGTCTGCTTGTGTTTGTTCTAATAACTGGCATATTTGAGGGTTATTTATTTTGCATCTTTTGCATCAATTCACTTTTCAAAAAATCCTGGGAAGTTATGGACTCACGGACTTCAGCTAATGTCCGAATTCCAGGAGGCACTGTGCACTTGATACAATGGGACTTGTGCCAGTACCTACTCAGTTTTGTTTCAGTATTGTCTAAATAGACACGAAGTGCATGTGATGTTGAGTCGTGCACCTTGTATGGGCCAACAAAGTGAGGACTACGCCAAGTCCTCATAAAGTAGGAGGATCAGGACCCTGGGTTTCTCGCAGAAGATCATCCTGTTGGAGAGGCATGAGAAACTGAACCGCTAAACATAAATGTTCAATATAGTCAGAAAGTTCTTGTCATTGTGGGTCCAAATCTGGTGTGGACACTGACTGTAAATCAGCTGTCAAAGGGCAAGGCATTTTTCTGCCTGTCAACAGCTCATGTGGTGTAAGGCCACCACGTGAAGGGCTCTGTCTGATTGAAAATAGAGGCAAGGGAAGTGCCTTAACCCAGGTTAGACCAGAGTCAGCACAGATATTGGCCAATGTGTTCTTCAACGTCTGGTTCATGCGCTCCACTAGGCCTTGAGAAGCAGCATGGTAAGAGCATCTGAGAGCCCTGCAAATGCCAAAGTAATTTTCCACCTCCTGCAACTATTCGGAGGTGAAGTGGGTGCCATTATCAGAGCGGCTCACCGCTGGCACACCAAATCTGGGAATGAGGTCATAGACTAGCCAGTCAATGACCACTTGAGAAGTAGCAGCTTTACATGGTTTGGCTTCTACCCAATGGGTGAAAGAATCTACTGCCACTAACATGTATCGGTACCCTTGTACCCTGTTTTCTGGGCCCATATCTACAAAATCAATCACAACTTCAGCCCAGGGATATGGAGGGACAGGAAAAGCTCTCATCCCTAACTTCATTGTAGGTCTTGGATTGTATTCAGTACAAATAGAACAAGTATTTACATAATATTTACAAATGTCTGCAAGGTGTGGGTGCCACTAGCGCTGAGAAATCTGATCATGTAAGTCCTTGTGTCGTCTGTGGCCCACTGAATGAGTTTCCTTGCATAACAACAAAAGCAACGCAGCAACAGCAGACTCAACAGTGACAAACTCATCGTTACAGTGTTCCACAATGGCATAAGAAGCAACGATAGGGCCATTTGCAGCATGGCTATGACCGTCAGTAAAGACTTGAATAGAATGAGGAATGGGTTCAGTGACAACATTAGGGAAAACAGAAAGTTCTTTGGTGACTGCTTCCATACAACAGTGAGGAGTACCAGAGTTGAAAGGAGAAGTCATATTGGAATCAGAGGCCTAGAATTTAATGTGTAGTTGATCAAGGACATATAAAAGTTTAGAGTGTCGAGGACCACTCAGAGTAAAATGCACACTGTCAAGATAGGATGCTACAGAATGAGACGTGTGAACAACAGTGGGAAAACCACGAGTAATGTGAGCGGTACCCTTGATGGCTAATGAAATAGCACAAACTGCACGTGTGCAGGATGGGTGACCAAGCTCTGTAGGGTCAAGAGCTTTGCTGTAGTAGCATAAGACAACTCTGCCAAGGTTAGATTGTTGCCATAGAATAGCAGAGGCAAAGCCTCCCTTTTCAATGACATCCAAATGGAAAGGTTTAGAATGATCAGGATGTGCTAAGGAGGTACAGTAGAAGAATGCAAAGCAACTTTAACCTCCTGGAAAGCTTTCTCAGCTTCCTCTGTCCAAATCAGAGGAGCAGACAAGTTAGTTTGACCGGCTTCAGACATGAGTTTTCTCAATGGAGCGACTGTGATTGAAAAATCTTGGACATATTGTCGACTGTAGTTTGCCATACCAAGAAACTGCATAATTTGATGAACCGTTTGTGGCTTGGCATGGTTTAAAATAGAGGACTTGTCAGATTGGGACAGAGAGACAGAATGATGAAACAAAATTCTGCCCAAAAAATGAACATGAGAGCAACAACATTGAAGCTTTTGATGAGAGACGCGAAAACCAGATTTGGCCAAAAAGCACAAGAGGTCCCGTGCCAGAACAGCTGCATCATGCTCACTCTCTGCAGCAAGAAAAAGGTCATCAACATAGGTGAGAATGACGCACCGGTCAAGGACAGGAGAGTGAAAGTCCTTGAGAATGTTTGCAAGGACAGCATTGAACAATGAGAGTGATTGGGTCAACCCTTGTGGGAGATGTGTGTAAGTGTATTGCTGACCATTGAAAGTGAAAGCAAAAAACTTTTGTGATTCCTCAGCAGTGGGAACACAGAAGAAAGCGTTTGACAGGTCCATGACTGTGAACCACTGGAATTTGGCATCAATGTTAGACATCATGGTGAAGGGATTAGGTGTGGCTGTGTTTTTAGAAGCCAAATGTTGATTAATTCGCCTAAGATCATATAATAGGTGTGCGTCTGGTCTTCCTGGCTTCTCTACAGGGTTAATGGGTGTGTTGTAAGGTGAGGTCGTGGGTGTTAGCACACCCACTTTCAACAAGTCCATTGATTGTATTTGTGATCCCCTGTATTTTAGCCGGCGACAATGGGTATTGTTTTTGGCAGATGGGCGTATCAGTGTCAAGTTCGAGATGAATAGGTGGGATTGAGCATCTGCCCACGTCAAAAGGGCCTTTGGACCAAACCTCCTCTGGCACTTCAGCCAATAGCCTAAGGCCATATGTAGAATCAGTACCCTCTCTACCATGGTACCTAGTGCGAATGACCTCTTCTAGCATGACCTCAACTTGTCCCTGAATGTCAATCTTGTAAATGTCAGTGGACGGCGAATACCACAAATGGTCATGCTGTGTTTTTGTCTAATCCCTAGCTGCCAACCCCTTGGCAGTCATTGGTCCTAAATTTCTGGCCTCTCCCCCTGCAATGATTTTTAGTGTGATGTGAGGAGCCATGTCTGGTGCGAGTGTGTACAGTTCCTGTAACTCCAGTGTGAGGACAGGTGTAGCCACAACTCCCAGATCCCCCACCAGTAGGCAACTGTAGAGCATGGGCACCACTGGGGTATCTGATTGATACTTGGCCTTCAGAATTTCTAGCATGTCAACCCATTTCTCCAAATAAATTTCATAAGGGATGTGGTCTTCTGGTAGCCTTAAATAGTTCAATGTGACATGCAGTGGGTCATGAGGATCCACATAGGAGTACAAGGATTCAATCCAGGTCTCCCAAGGGGCTGCCTTGGTTTTCAAGGCCTCAACCGAATCAATGGAAAGGGCTCCCCAAAATACACGAGCAGAGCCTTCCCCTTCGGATAAATCCTGCACCATTTGAATAGGTTTATCAGTTATGGATCTACACACCTGGCCATTAGGAAAGATCACACCTGAATAATTTGCTCCACACACGACTACCGCATTGACAGCGGCAATCAAATCTCTAGCCATCAAATTTATGGGACAATCCTTACTCACCAAAAATGAATGTTCAAAAGTCAATTTTTCATTCCCCAACATTATTTCACATGGCATTTTTGCTGACAAGGGGCATTGTTGTTTAACTCCGGAAAACCCTACTACTTCAGTGAAGTTTGGAGAGATGGTAGATCACATTTAACAGTACTAAACTTTGCCCCTGTGTCTACCAAAAATGGAAGGTTTTGATCACTTACTTTAACAATTATCTCTGGTGCAGGATAGCTTAATCTCCCTCCAGTAGGGCCCTGGCCCCCCTAATGGTAATTGACCATCTGCTGGGGCAGGAGAGCGGCATTTGGGGTCAGATGTGGCAGTTGCTGCTGCTGGACAGGTTGGGTTGTTTGCATGTTTTGTGCTGGTTGCAGGGGTTGCATAGGTGGCTGCATCTGTTGTTGTGGTACCATGGACAGGTTCTGTGGCGACGTGTCAGGCTTTGGCTGTTGCATCATTGGTTGCATATAAGGCGGGGCATTTTGCATGTATGGGTTATTGTGGAACTGTCTCAGCTGTCTACAATATCTTGATATGTGCCCTGGTTGACTACAATAGTAGCACAATGGAAGGCCCCGCCCCCTGCCTCGTCCACGGCCCCCACCCGCCATTTGTTGTGGCTGTTGCTGGAATGCCTGCACTGTTTGTTACATCAGTTCTGAATCACTACTTTCAGTTTGAGGGAGTTGCGCAGCCACTTTCCCTTTTTTATCATTAGTTTTTTCCTCATTGGCCTGATCCTTCAGAATTTTTAGTGTAATTCCACATCCGCTAGTTTGTCTGATTTTTGAGCAGCTAACTTGTCTTGATTGGTCAGGTGGTGTACCACATGGTCCTTCCATTCTAAATATGGCTTTGATAGGAGGCCCACAGTTGCCTCCAGTTGTGTTCTTACTGTCTGGGGTAAGGATGTCATAACAGCATGTTTAAATAGGCACATATTACCATCATCCAATTTTTTACCTAGCACACCTTCCCATTTATTTAAACATCTGGTAACATACGAGCCTGGGGTCTCTCCAGGTTTTCTTGTCAATATTTGAAGAGGGGTCATGTCCACTTTGGTTGGCCACATCTGTCTAACTGCCGGCCAAAGCATTTGTGCTACACTGGACAATCTCACATGATCACCCATCTTGTATGTTCCGGCCTTTTGCTCCACCTCTACAAGCTCTGAATGGGAGACCCCACAAGTTGGAAAACACCTCCTAAAATCCCCCAAGGCTGTGGTGTCTGGTGGCACACTTTTGATAAATTCCTTAATCCAATTTCCACCCCCTTCCTCCACTGGTGGGAGTGAAGTTTTGAGCAACTCCATATCTTTGAGGCCAAGTGGTTTATACTCTGTTTTTGACAATTGACCAGTTGACCCATAAGAAAGAACCAGTGGGAACGCTCCCACGCAATCTGGGTTCTCATAGCATGCAGCCTGTCCTTCTAAGCTCCCCCAATCAATCTGGTCTGCATCACCCCTCCCTTCTTCATCAGGGTCATACTGTTCTTGTATGAAATTTCCATCTTCATATGGGTCCTTCACTGCTCCAAACATTCCTGTGTGATAATCTGACTCTGTGGGTTGGTTTACATTCTTTCCTGGCCTCTTATGTCTAAGACTCATAGCATGTGCCGGCAATGTTTGCATATTTCCCCTTCCCCTCCCTCCCTGTCTGCTCCTATTGTCCAACAGCTGTTGTCCTTGAGGAGTAGATGAGTGGGGCAGAGGCTGTAAATTTTGAAAAAATGTGTCATTTGTGCACCCAGGTTGTGGTGCAGAAATGTTTTGTTGCTGCAATGATTGTTCCTTTAAGGTCAATATTGGTGATGATCTAAGGTTGTTGAGCTGGTCAAATTTAGTAGTTAATCTGTCAAGTTTACATTCAGCCCTTTGTTGAACTGAATCATTGACTTGAAGAACAGCCCCGACTTCAGCCCCCACTTCCGGTGGAAGTGGTGGAAGAATAGCCCCCACTTCAACCCCCACTTCCGGTGGAAGTGGTGCCAGCATATCTCTGTCAACTGTGAAGCAGAATGGATGATCATCTACTCTTCTAACTAAATATTTTTGAGCTGCGCCTCCCTGATCAATAGAGAGTATAATTTCCTGCACTACCACTAGGGTGTTTGGAGCCACGTGATATTTCAACTCCTGTGTGGTGTAAGCATATTGTCCTAGTCGAAGGTCTGCCTCTCTCATGTGTGGGCCTCGTACATCTGGTCTGTCTGATAATGAGTGGGGGCTGCGTGGCTGAAGGCCCTGAGTGTTATATGCTCCGCGTTCACTGCCGCTAGATACAGTGGGGCAAAAAAGTATTTAGTCAGCCACCAATTGTGCAAGTTCTCCCACTTAAAAGACGAGAGAGGTCTCCAATTTTCATCATAGGTATACCTCAACTACGAGAGACAAAATGAGAAAAAAAAATCCAGAAAATCACATTGAAGGATTTTTAAAGAATTTATTTGCAAATTATGGTGGAAAATAAGCATTTGGTCAATAACAAAAGTTCATCTCAATACTTTGTTATATATCTTTTGTTGGCAATGACAGAGGTCAAACGTTTTCTGTAAGTCTTCACAAGGTTTTCACACACTGTTGCTGGTATTTTGGCCCATTCCTCCATGCAGATCTCCTCTAGAGCAGTGATGTTTTGGGGCTGTCGCTGGGCAACACGGACTTTCAGCTCCCTCCAAAGATTTTCTATGGGGTTGAGACCTGGAGACTGGCTAGGTCACTCCAGGACCTTGAAATGCTTCTTACGAAGCCACTCCTTCATTGCCCAGGCGATGTGTTTGGGATCATTGTCATGCTGAAAGACCCAGCCATGTTTCATCTTCAATGCCCTTGCTGATGGAAGGAGGTTTTCACTCAAAATCTCACTATACATGGCTTCATTCATTCTTTCCTTTACACGGATCAGTCGTCCTGGTCCCTTTGCAGAAAAACAGCCCCAAAGCATGATGTTTACACCCCATGCTTCACAGTAGGTATGGTGTTCTTTGGATGCAACTCAGCATTCTTTCTCCTCCAAACACGACAAGTTGAGTTTTTACCAAAAAGTTCTATTTTGGTTTCATCTGACCATATGACATTCTCCCAATCCTCTTCTGGATCATCCAAATGCTCTCTAGCAAACTTCAGACAGGCGTGGACATGTACTGGCTTAAGCAGGGGGACACGTCTGGCACTGCAGGATTTGAGTCCCTGGCGGCGTAGTGTGTTACTGATGGTAGCCTTTGTTACTTTGGTCCCAGCTCTCTGCAGGTCATTCATTCGGTCTCCCCATGTGGTTCTGGGATTTTTGCTCACCGTTCTCGTGATCATTTTGACCCCATGGGGTGAGATCTTGCGTGGAGCCCCAGATCGAGGGAGATTATCAGTGGTCTTGTATGTCTTCCATTTTCTAATAATTGCTCCCACAGTTGATTTCTTCACACCAAGCTGCTTACCTATTGCAGATTCAGTCTTCCCAGCCTGGTGCAGGTCTACAATTTTGTTTCTGGTGTCCTTTGACAGCTCTTTGGTCTTGGCCATAGTGGAGTTTGGAGTCTGACTGTTTGAGGTTGTGGACAGGTGTCTTTTATACTGATAACGAGTTCAAACAGGTGCCATTAATACAGGTAACGAGTGGAGGACAGAGAAGCCTCTTAAAGAAGAAGTTACAGGTCTGTGAGAGCCAGAAATCTTGCTTGTTTGTAGGTGAGCAAATACTTATTTTCCACTATAATTTGCAAATAAATTCTTTAAAAATCAGACAATGTGATTTTCTGGATTTTTTTTTTCTCATTTTGTCTCTCATAGTTGAGGTATACCTATGATGAAAACTGGAGACCTCTCTCATCTTTTAAGTGGGAGAACGTGCACAATTGGTGGCTGACTAAATACTTTTTTACCCCACTGTATGCTGTTCCTATCAGGAGACACAGAAGGCTCTCTCTTATTTACCCAAGACTGTCCTTCACCTGCTACCTCTCGATCATACTCACGTGTGGTGCGCTTGCACCTTCTTTTGCCTCTTTCCAAACTCCTGGAATCCCTTCTCCTGGGGGCCGCCTCCGTTATACTTACATTTTCTCCTGATGAATTTTCTTCCTTTAACATCTCTTCCTCTCTATCCTGGCATTGTCTCAATTTCCTGCAACTTTTAGTCAACATCCTTTCTGTTAAATCATTGATTTGCTGTTGCATTCATACAAATGTGTCAATGGTCTGTGTTTTCTCCTCTAACGCTGCATTCGCCTCACTTTGTGTTTGTATTATATCACACTCCAATTCACCTCCTTTCACATGCAACATTGGAGCTTGTATTCCTCCCTGTGTCTGACTGTTTTGCATTTGTTGTAATAGACGTCTAGGTTCAGTGTATGGACATGTGGCTGGTGTCACTATAGAGTCAGAACTATATGATGGTGGTTACACACTAGACTCCTGCCTCACATTCCTGTCTTTTTCATGTTTGAGTGCGTCTGCATTCTTACCGTTTGGCACACTGCCCTCCGTTTTTTTCGCTCTTTACCTCCTGAACTGTCTGGACCCCCACAGGCACCTGTTTAAAAGGCAGTTCACTGAAATATTGTTTCGTTAATGCCAGTTTATCTTGAACAACTATTCTAGCCGCACGCTTTTTTCCTTTTTGGAGAAGGCCTGCTTTTTTCTCTTCCTCCCTTGCCTATTCTTGTTGTCGCCACAGCCTTTCCACATATTCATTTTTGCCAGATTTATTTGGTAGGGGGCCCCCATATTGCCAAACAAGCCATCTCTCTGTAACCATTTTACCCATGTTTTAAACTGTTTTCGCTCTTCATTTAGTTTCTCTTGATGCACAGTGGCTTTTAACACTTCCTCCATTTCATTTATAGCATAACCCAGACTACCCAAAGGATATTCAGAGCTGAATTTATCATTATCCATTTTATCGTTGTCTTTATCATTATCCAGTTTTGTTGCCATTTTAATCCGTCTTTAAATGTTATAGTCTAATATCAATATCTTATAACATACAGTAGAATATAGTTATTATTATGATCTTATTTATCTCAACTTTTTCACACCAACTTTTTCCACAATTTTAAAACTCTTTGCAGTAAGACCAACTGTATTTCAGAATTGCGCGCATTGCAGTTTCTCTAGGAGTTAAAACCTTTTGGTCTGAGCTAAATACGCTAGGGGTGCCAACCTTCGCCTTTTTGAAATCAAGCAATGATTTCAAGGGGTTATAACCTTTTGACAACGCTATGCATCAGCCGGGTAACACTTCTTTTGTCGGTGGCCCCATAGGATTTTTTTGGTCTTTTTCTTATGTCCACCTTGGGATTTAAACCTTTTACCCAGACTATGCAATGCTCAACGGGGCAACACTTCTTTTTCGGTGGCCCTACAGGATTTTTTTTGTCTTTTTTATATGTCCACCTCTGGGTTTAAACCTCTTGCCCAAGCTATCTCCAACCTTTCCGGTGGCCCTACAGGATTTTTTTTGTCTTTTTTATATGTCCACCAGACTTTCAGGGACAGTATTAACATGTCTGACTTATCCCTCGGGGTCAAAACCGTTTGGAGATTTCCTCATCAAACTCAGTAAATATATTTCTTAAAACAACATCATACATTCAAGACTATATCTCAGTTTCATTCATTCATTCATTCATTCATTCATCTTCTTCCGCTTAATCCCTTTCAGGTCTTGGGGTGGCTGGAGCCTATCCCAGCATCTTTTGGGCTAGAGGCAGGGTACACCCTGGACAGATCGCCAGTCCATCGCAGGGCCAACACAGAGAGACAGACAACCATTCACTCTCACAGTCATACCTAAGGACAATTTAGAATCCCCAGTTTGATGCCAATTAACCTAACTTGCATGTTTTTGGTATGTGGGAGGAAACCGGAGAAATCCCGGAGTAAACCCATGGAGACACGGGGTCCGCCCAGTTACGAGGCTAAATTTTAGTTTTAGTTTTGTAAACGGCGTGAGGATTTTTCTCTACAGATTGGTGGCCACAACATCATAAGAGGTGAGCAGAAAACCTTTTTCAATAAATTTCTGCCTGTCCCTTCAGGGACAGCCCTTTCTGTAGAGATTAAATATTCATGCACGTGTGATTTTATTTGTGGAATGAAACTGAGATCACCCAGCCCCCGACCAACAGATCACTGTTGGTCGGGGGCTCAATATGTTTGCTCAGACACCATGTGACTTGAGTTTCGATGTTCCGGGGTATAAGAGAGTGATGTGACTGTGATCTGTCTCTTTTCTTGCTTGGAGGTTGTTAGAGAATGTGTTCTGATAATAAAACTGAACCTGAGAAATAAACCCAGCCTCATCATTGAGCACATCCTCTACACTGGTGACCCTACAACGAATTATGGCCGGTGACGATTCTTCTGCACCGGACTCATCAGGAGCCAGCCAGGCTAATGCAGCTACCACAGTCCAGCTACCTGATTTCTGGCAGCATAGCCCGCGCTCCTGGTTTAACGTAGTCGAGGCACAGTTCCATCTTCGGGGAATTTCGGCAGACGCCACGAAACTCTACCATGTGGTTGTGAAGCTGGACAGCCACACAGCCCAGCGGGTAGAGAGCCTGATTAACCACCCGCCAGACGACGACAAGTACGGCGCATTGAAAGCGGCTCTCATCCGTTCCTTCACCCCCTCGCTGGGAGAGTGAGCAGAGAAGCTCCTGGCATTGACTGAAGGCGAGGCCGAGAGACCTGCAGACCTGATGGCGAGGATGCTGAGTTTGAGAGACTCCGAAGATGATGGTTTTATTTTCGCCCACCTTTTCCTCAGGACACTGCCGTCAGCGGTGAGAGTTACCCTGGCCAGTTCACAGCTGCTGGCCCAACGAGACTACCACGAGCTGGGCCAGGAGGTGCAGCGGCTCGTCGACGCTTATAGACGACACACTGCCACGGCCGCAGCAGCAGAGCTGAGCGCAACACCCGGAGATGGCAGGGGGCCAGAGGCGGCAGCACCAGCCTCACTGACGACGGCAGCGGCGGAGGCCAGGAGACGCGGAGCGGGTGACGTCTTTTTCTTTTACCATCGCCGTTTCGCTGAGAGAGCACTCAAGTGCATTCCACCGTGCCATTTCAAGTGCTCGGGAAACGCCAAGACCTGGAGTCTGTAGCAACTGCGGCTCTCGGCGAAAAGAACAAGCTGCTCTACCTGAGGGACGAGCGATCAGGGAGGCACTTCCTGGTGGACACAGGCTCCCAGCTGAGTTTCATCACACCCTCCTACGCTGACCGGCTGGCGCCTTCCAGTGGTCCCCTGGTGTCGGCGGCGAATGGCTCGGCGATTAAGACTTTCGGGGAGAAGACTCTGCTCCTGTCTCTACACGGCTGAACATTCGAGTGGACTTTTGTCATAGCAGCAGTCAGTTTCAACATGCTAGGTGCTGATTTTTTTCTTTTTCTTTTCACTCTATTTCCGGCACAGCCCGGGTGGCTCCGCCGACTGCACAGGCCAACGTCATAACCGCAGGTGGTAAGTTTCACGCACTGCTCACTCAGTTCCCAGCACTCACAGTCCCAACATTTTCAGCGACAGTGGCTAAACATGGGGTGGAACATTTCATCACTACCACCGGGCCGCCCGTTTTTGCAAAAGCTCGGCACTTGGACTCAGCTAAACGGGCCATAGTGCGCGAGGAGTTCGCCAACTTGGAAAAACTGGGCATCATTAGACGTTCTAAAAGCCCCTGGGCTTCACCGCTACACATGGTCCCAAAGGCTGATGGTTCGTGGCGACCTTGCGGTGATTTCCGCAGGTTGAATAACGCCTCAGCGCACGACCGCTACCCGATCCCGCACATCCAAGATTTTTCGGTTCATTTGGCGGGGGCGCGCATTTTTTCTAAAATAGACTTGGTGCGTGGTTACCACCAGGTCCCAGTGCGCGCTCAAGATATACCCAAAACTGCAGTAATAACTCCTTTCGGGCTTTTTGAGTTTTTGCGCATGCCTTTTGGATTAAAGGGCGCCGCGCAGACGTTCCAGCGTATGATGGACGTGGTTCTACGCGATCTTCCTTTTGTGTTCGTCTACCTGGACGACATTTTGGTAGCCAGCACGTCCGAGGACGAGCACGAAAGCCACTTCACAGAGGTTTTTCGGAGGCTGGCAAAGCACGGGTTAATAATTAACCCAGGGAAGTGCCAGTTTGGGGTGGCGCAAATTGATTTTTTGGGGCATCGCGTTTCACCAGAAGGAGCGGTCCCTCTGCCCGATAAAGTACGCGCAATAATGGATTTTCCCCGAACTCAAACGGTTAAAGCGTTACAGGAGTTTTTGGGAATGGTTAATTTTTACAACCGTTTCCTCCCAAGCGCGGCGCAGCTCATGCAACCATTGTATGCTGCACTAAAGAAGCAAAAACCCACAAATAAAATCGAATGGTCTCCGGATCGGGAGCGCGCATTCTCCCAAGTCAAAACAGCCCTGGCAAATGCGGTTTTGTTGGCACACCCAGTCCCAATGGCCCGCATGGCGCTCACCACTGACGCTTCCGATTTAGCAGTGGGGGCGGTCGTTGAACAGTTTGTAGCAGGGATCTGGCAGCCGCACGCGTTTTTCAGCAAAACCTTGCGCGATAGCGAGCGAAAATACAGTGCGTTCGACAGGGAGCTTTTGGCCCTACACTTGGCCATTCGCCATTTCCAGTTCTGGTTGGAAGGGCGCCGTTTCACTGCGTTTGTGGACCCCAAGCCGCTAACGTTTGCGATGGCCAAGATTTCGGAACCTTGGTCGGGCCGGCAGCAAAGACAGCTTGCCGCGATATCGGAGTTCACTGCCGATATCCAGCATGTCGCAGGTAAACATAATGTAGTGGCAGACTGTCTCTCGCGTGCTGTGGTGGCGCCAGGCCCCATGGGGGCAGACTCTGCAGCTGTGGCCGCGGGCCAAGGTAGTGGCGCGGAAGCGCATGCAGCCCCGGTCCACGTAGGTTTAGATTATGCAGCCATGGCCGGGGAGCAGGTTAACGATGCGGATGTGCGCGCGCTCCAGTCTGGACCAACAGGGTTAAGGCTGGAGGACAGAGTGCTGCAAATGGGTATGCCTCCCCTAATCTGCGATGTCTCGGTACCAGCCGCGTGGCGCCGCCGCGTTTTTGACTCGGTCCATTCCCTAGCGCACCCCGGGGTGCGCGCATTGATCAAGATGGTGGGGGAGAAATTTGTTTGGCCAGGGTTGCATAAACAGGTCAAGGAATGGGCGGCAACCTGCGTAGCGTGTCAGCGAGCCAAAATACACAAGCACACTAGAGCTCCTTTGGAGCCTTTTCACATCCCGGCTAAGCGCTTTGATCATGTGCATGTCGACTTGGTGGGCCCCCTTCCGTTGTCACAGGGGTGCACACACCTTTTGACGATGGTGGATCGCACCACGCGTTGGCCAGAAGCGGTTCCTCTGGCATCCACCACTGCGGAAGAAGTTGCACGCGCGTTTTTAACAGCTTGGGTTGCGCGTTTTGGAGTTCCGTCAGACATAACGTCCGATAGGGGTCCTCAATTTGTTTCCGAACTCTGGTCATCGATGGCCCGCAGCCTAGGGGTGAAGATTCATCGCACTACCGCGTATAACCCCCAAGCTAACGGTTTATGTGAACGTTTTCTTAGGTCATTGAAAGCGGCCCTCAGAGCGTCGCTTACGGATACAAATTGGGTTGACAAACTTCCATGGGTTTTATTGGGGTTGCGTTCTGCACCTAAGGAGGATTTGCAGGCCTCCCCAGCTGAGTTAGTTTTTACACAACCTCTCCGTTTACCTGGTGAATTTCTCCCCGGCAACCCTGCACCAAATTCCCCCCCCCCCCCCCGCTCAGCTGTTGCAGAGCGACACAGGATCAAACACACTTCCTGGCCCGGTTCATCACAGTTTCCCACGCGTTTTTGTGCCGAAGGCTTTAAAAAATGCAGAGTTTGTTTTTGTTAGACATGATGCTCATCGCCCAAATTTGCGGCCACCTTATGATGGACCTTTCAGAGTGCTGGAAACAGGAGAGAAGCATTTTTTGCTAGATTTGGGAGACAGGAGGGAGTTGATTTGTATAAACAGACTCAAACCTGCTTTCGTTTTGGCTGATGAACAAGTGCAGTTGGCGAGGGCCCTCTGTCGCGGTAGACCACCGAGAAGGCTTTCTCCAGAACCCCCACAGAGTTTGGCTAACAGTTCTAATCCACAGGTGCAGGAAGACACTACAGAAGCAGCAAGGCCGGCTTACAGCAGATACGGCAGGAGGTTTAGACCTAGGCAACTGGTGGATTGAATTTTTGTTATGTGGTAATATTTTTTTTTTATGCCATACATCTCTGATTATGTTGTCCCATATTAGACGTTTGGGGAGGGTTATGTGGCACATATGTTGGGTACATATTTTCCACAAATGTATTGCTGAATGTTTATTGTGTGCTTCACGTCTCGAGGGACAAAAGGACTGAACCTGCAGGATGTATCGAGGAGGTGTGAGATTTGTCCTTTGTCTCAGAGAGAGGCCCTGGAGGGATTTCCGGACCATCGAAGGCTGAGAGACAATGGTGGAGGATCAAAGGGGTTACAATGTGACTGTATGTTTGCTCAGACACCATGCGACTTGAGTTTCGATGTTCCGGGGTATAAGAGAGTGATGTGACTGTGATCTGTCTCTTTTCTTGCTTGGAGGTTGTTAGAGAATGTGTTCTGATAATAAAACTGAACCTGAGAAATAAACCCAGCCTCATCATTGAGCACATCCTCTACAATGGGTTAATTTTGCAACTCCAGCAATTCTCAGTTTGATCACCGTATCTACTGTTTGCACACAGTCACTGGAGCTATCTCTGGAGTCCCTGCGGCAACATTACTCATCTTTACCTACTGCTGTCTTTCATAAAACATAATGTTCAGCCACCTTAATATTATGAGTTGGAATGTCAAAGGGTTAAACCACCTAGTTACCACGGGTAACTATCTTAATCGCTAAACATATAAGTTTTGAGCCAATCCAAATCACAGCTGATAAAAACGGTAGATTTATTATTACGCTAAGGAAGTTATTCAGTACAACTGTCATCTTTTCCAATATATTATGCCTCTAACATAGATGATGTAAGTTTTTTCAACAGCTTCTTCTCCCACCTTCCTGACCTAGGCTTCCACTACCTGATACTTGCAGGTGACTTTAACTGCTGGATCGACCCAATACTAGACCACTCTTCCACCAAACCTGCTGCAGTGAGTAAATCAGCTTCACATATCTAGACTTTTTTTATGAGGATGTGGCATCATAGACGCATGGCAGTTTCTCCATCCCAGTGATAGGCAATTCTCATTTTTCTCTCATATTCACCACACTTACTCCAAAATAGACTATATTTTTATTGATGCAAGACTAATCCTCTCTGTTCGTGCTTGCACATACAAAACTATAGTTATATTTCATCATGCTCCAGTGATAATGTCACTACTACTACCAAATAGCCCATGGCGGGATAGGCATTGGCGCTTTAATCCAACTCTTCTCTCTGATGATACATGTAAATTTGTAAGATTCATCGAGGATCAAATAGTCTCCTTTATCAAAACCAATAATACCCCAGAAGTATCTGCTCTAATGGTATGGGATGCACTGAAGGGGACAAATTATTTCATACACTGCACATAAGAAAAGGAAATCAAAAAGAGGGAAGCTAGATCTGTCCAGTAAAATCTTTGACATTGACAAACAATATGCACTGACACAAACCCCAGAACTATGCAACACAAGACTTGAGTTGCAGGCAAAATTCAACCTTCTCACAAATTGTCAAATCCAAAATTTAATGATGAAAAGTAAAAGCAAATTTTATGAACAAGGTGAAAAAACAGGTAAGTTGCTGGCTGATCAGCTAAAGGGACAAAAGGCAAAATAACTTATAACAAGCATCAAAGTAAGCAGCGGGTGTCAGGATGTGGACTGGGCCCCGTGTCCTCACCCTAAGTTATAGTTGTATTCCTTGTTTCCAGGACATGGATCCAGCCCACATCCTTGCTCTGAGTTGGGTTTTATATGTTTAACTATTGTTGTCATTATAATCTCCATTCTATATTTGTCTCTGTCTTATTTCTAGTCCTTGGTTGTCATTATAATTATTATTATTCTGTCTTGTATTTTGAGTTTTCACGTTCATTATCATGTCCCTGTTTATGTTCCTTAGTATTTGTTATTTATTGATCCAGTCGCTGTCAGACTTCTTGCCACCACCACCACAAGTCATCACCATCAACGAGATGGTGAGATTGTCAATGACTTTGTCTACTTTGGACCTAAGATCACCAGCTCCTGATCATCAGACCCAGAGATCACTTGCTGTCTGCAGCTGTCTCACAGTTCTTTCGGATCCCTTCAGAGAGTGTGGCGGAGAGGGAAAATCCGCACATCCACAAAGTTGTGAATCTTTAACACCTGTGTGATTCCAGTCCTCCTTTATGGGTCCGAGACCTGGAACTTCTCCATCACAACCACCTACCATCTGGATACATTCCATCGGACTTGCCTCCATAACATCCTCGGCATCTGATGGTTCTACCACGCCACAAATGATGAGGTTTACAGGAGGACTGGCTGCCCTATTCCCATCTCCACCGTCATCAGAAGAGGTGAGGCTGCAGCTCTTCGGCCACGTGGCCAGGTTGGAAGATGGGACACCGGCCAAGCAGGCCCTCTCTGCCAGCACTTGTCCACCCCCCAAGGGCAGGCATGGCACCTGAGGTCGGCCCAGACTGTCCGGGACGACCCAGGTGGCAATGATAAGATCTCTGGCTGACCTCATTGCCCTAGTCCAAGATCGCCCTACCTTCAGACTTACCCTACCTTCATTAAGTTAAGTAAGTCTCTCTGTTGGTTATGATCCTCCCCTTAGTCTTTTTTATTACTATCATTATTTGCCTGAGTTTTCATTATTATTATTCTGTCTTGTATATCCATTTCTCTGTTGGTTTTCCTCTTAGTCTAGTTTATTAGTATTGTGGTGACCCACCACAATCTACATGGACATTCAAATTTCACACTCAGCTAGCCGGCAGGAAGCAGAAGACAATTTGCATACGGACAGAGAGCCCCTAGGAGACAATCAGAACAATGGACTATTGTTATACATCCCCGGATTAAGGAGAGGAAGTCCGAGCGCCAGTTGGTCACGCGATTGATATGTATTGACTGATATGTATATCAATATACAAATGTGCCATGCATTCTCTCTTGTCTGTATAAAAGAGCTTACTTTACATGCCTCAAAGGAGACACTGGACACACGGCACACACAGCACAACACAGCGCACAGCGCTACAGTGTGTCTCATGATGATGGAGGAAATAAAACTCTGAAACCTTCCAGCTCGTCGCATCTCACCTGAACTTATTTGTTCCTCCACACTGGTGACTCTTGATGAATAATGGAACACGAGGCGAACACCCCGGAGATCACCCGGACGGGAAGCCCCAGCACGCGTCATGGTGTGCCCCTCGCCTGATCTTTTACCTCCACACTGGTGACCTGACGAGGGAGAATGACTGTCTGCTCCCTCTCACCACGCTGTGGATCCCAGAGGACCAGAGAAAGCCTGCAACCTCTTCATCCTCACCGGAGTGCATCGCTGGGATCAAAACCCACCATGAACGACATAAGCGAACGAAGGAAGCAGCTTGAACAGGGACAATCATCGACGCCGACTGCGTTGATTGCCACCAAGCTCCCCGACTCTGACTAAACTCCGGACAGCGGACCTCCCGCGCACAGAAGGCCCGCACGCACACCGCAGGATTACGAGGACAGCGCAACTGCCAGCTATGTGGTCACTGCGCCAGGCGCGCGCCACGCACCAGGGAAAAACCAGCTCCACAGACTTTTACATCGTCCTCTGCCGCTGCACATGCCCGAGGAACACGGCCGATCACCATCCTTGGAACCTTTAGGGCTGCTCTCGCACCTGAAGCATACATGCAGCCCTCACACAATACTTTGTATGGGTTTCTCAGCCACGGCGCACAAGGGGAATTTAGCCGATTGCTTTCCCCGATGACTTTAGGGCTGCTTCCCGCACCTAAAGACAAACTGCCGAGTCCCTGACACAGCTTCAGTTTATCACAGCCACTACACATCCTCGGGGAATTGTGCCGATCGCCTTCCCCAGATCCTCATTGGACCGGACCCGCACGAGAAGTCAGTGACTTAACTTAATATTTTTTTTCCTTCTTTCTTTCACAGCCACTGTGGATCATCGCCAGGTTTACCGGGAAAGTCCCTCACCATCGCGGATCCACACACAATTTTTGCACGGCCCAGACACCTTTGACGTCCCGGGCTGGCACTCACTTACTCCCACCCCCTCCCCCTCCTCCTGCACAGCGCTTTTCCCGCACCTCACTCCCTAAAGCCGGCCGATCGCTGTCTTGTTCCATTACGCACGAAACACACTGGCCCATGTGCCCACGATCCAAGGCCGGTCAATGTGCTTGAACTCGGAGCGGAGCACACTGCCCTTTCCACCCCTCCCCCGTCCTCCCCACGGACTGACATGCCCTCCGACAGTTCTACCAGAGCTGGAACCAAACGATGGGGGGAGGGGGGGTCACAACCCCTGCTGAGTGTTCTGGGGGGGAGCCCTGTGGTGACCCACCATAATCTACATGGACATTCAAACTTCACACTCAGCTAGCCGGCAGGAAGCAGAAGACAATTTGCATACGGACAGAGAGCCCCTAGGAGACAATCAGAACAATGGACTATTGTTATACATCCCCGGATTAAGGAGAGGAAGTCCGAGCGCCAGTTGGTCACACGATTGATATGTATTGACTGATATATATGTCAATATGTCCCTTCCCCGTGTATGCGTGGGTTTACCCCGGGATTTCTCCGGTTTCCTCCCACATGCCAAAAACATGCAGGTTAGGTTAATTGGAGACTCTAAAGTGGCCCTAGGTGTGAATGTGTGTGTGAATGGTTAAGGGATAGCGCCGTATCGTGGCTGCTTCATCCATCCAGGTGGTGGATGACCCTCAATTTCCCCTCTGGGGATCAATAAAGTATACTAAATCTAAAATCTAAAAATATACAAATGTGCCATGCATTCTCTCTTGTCTGTATAAAAGAGCTTACTTTACATGCCTCAAAGGAGACACTGGACACACAGCACAACACAGCGCACAGCGCTACAGTGTGTCTCATGATGATGGAGGAAATAAAACTCTGAAACCTTCCAGCTCGTCGCATCTCGCTTGAACTTATTTGTTCCTCCACAGTATTATTATTATCATAGTAATGTTTATGTTTGCTTGTGGTTATTCCTGTCATGATCTCCTGTTTTGGTTTGGCTTTATTTTGACAGCATCTTCAGTGTCCTTTTCTGCGCAGCCTGATTTTGCCCCTGTTCTATTCATTGTCCACACGTGTGTAATTATATTCATTCACCTAGTTTATTTAAGGGACGCAGCCCCTGATCAGGGCACAGTGTCCTCGACAATCCTGGCATGAATCCACACTTCTGTCTGCCCTGTCTGTCTGTCTATCTTTAGTATCTGTCTGTCTATCCTGCCCTGTTTGCCTAGTTTGGCTTGTTCTGTTTTGGGCTTTATTATTTATAGTTAATTGAGCTGAAGTTGGTGTTCAGCACAAAATTAAACATCGCAAACCGGAATCTGATGTTTGGGTCCGTTCTTCAACACACACACCTTCTTCAACACACCCATCAGTGAGAACCCAGCGGACTCTTTGGTTTGCTCGTTATGGCTGGTTGCATGCTACTGACCCATGAACAATCTGTGGCCATGAGCCACCTGCGGGACCTAGCAGCCGCAGCTCGCAGCTCCTCCGATCCAGAGGAAGAGTACCGATTATGGACAGCAGCAGCACGGGAGCTGGAGCGCACTCCGTGTCTGGGAGTGTTTCCATGGTTACAGGACCTGCCCATCTACTGTGCCCTGTGGTCCGTCTCTTCATCTGGGACCGCTGTGGATAGGAGGAAGGGGCATCGGCGCTGCTCCTCCCGGCACTCTAGTGCAGCTCCAGCTCTGGTGGCTATAACCTTCCAACAGATGATCTCCACATCCAACTGGATGGAGTCATCTGGTGCATCAGTAACAGCAGAGTGGGAGACAAAGCAAGTACCGTGTTCTCATTTTTCTTCATCCATTAATGACAGGTATTGCTTTGTTCCCAATGGTGTGTGTGTGGGGGGGGGGGGGGAGCATGGCAGTGGCCATCAACCACTGGTGAATTCACCCCATCTATTTCTGCTGTATTCTCTGCTGGTGCTCCCATATCCTCACCCTCACCTGCCTGTCCTCTCTCCTCTTCCTCAAGCTTCATGCCTGATGACGTCACCTGCAACTGGGAGCTGTGGGACCTCATCCGGGATATTGGAGACTGTTACATGTTTTGCCTGCATATGGATGGATGGGAAAATGCGGCGTGGAGGGATGAGGCATGGAGGCGGGCTCATCAGATAGCAGCAGCAAAGCCCCATCTGAAGGAGGATGTTCCTGCCTTCTGCAATGAGTTCCTGCTGTCCAATGAGTATTCCTTCACACCAGAGGAGGAGGAGTCATCTTCTGTTCCCAAGGCAGGTGAGCCTGCATCAGCTGTTCCTGAGGCCGGTGTACCCCCGTCACCTGTTCCTGAGTTTGCCGTGCCTTAATCATCAGTTCTCGAGGTCAGTACGGTCCAACCATCAGTGCCTGAACTATACATACCCCAACCATTGTCTGCTCCAGTGGCTGATGCTGCCACTCCTGCAACTCTGTCAGAGGTTGAGCAGTCCAATCCACCTGCTGTTGTTCCAGAGGTTGAGCAGTCCACTCCACACGTCGTTGTTTCAGAAGTTGAGCAGTCCGCTCACCCCATTGTTGTTCCAGAGGTCAAGCAGTCCGCTCCACCCATCGTTGTTCCAGAGGTCGAGCAGTCTGCTCCACCCATCATTGTTCCAGAGGTCAGTGGACCTCCACCTGTCGTGCCAGAGGTCAGTGGACCTCCACCTGTCAAGTCAGAGGTTGGTGGGCCTCCACCCTTTGACCCAGAGGTCAGTGGGCCTCCACCCATTGTTAAAGAGGTCAGGGGACCTCCACCCATCATTCCAGAGGTCAGGGGACCTCCACTCATCGTTCCAGAGGTCAGGGCACCTCCACCTGTCATCCCAGAGGCCGGTGGGCCCCCGCTGTTTGTTTCAGAGGTCTGTGTGTCTCCACTGTCGGTGCCGGGGATCAGCGGGCTGCAGTTACCGGCCGCAGAGCATAGAGCTCCTTTGGTTGTGTTTGGTGAGCTCTGTGTCCCTGCTGCCATTGTTCCACCAGGCTCTGTGGTCTGGTGACCCAAAGACAATGGTAGACTGCCTGAACAATCCTGCATTTTGGTCTGGAGGGCCATGGACTGGGGAGGCCTCCCGACCCATTCTGTTCTTTGGTCTGAAGGCCTATGGACTTGGGTAGGCCCCCTGACCCATTGTTTTCTTTAGTCCAGTGGCCCATGGACTTGGGTAGACAACCTGACCCAAGTTGTTTTCAGTTTTGGGACCTTGGACTTCGTTTTACCTGTGAGATATGGTTTGGTTTTGGACTCTGTGCAGGGGAAAAGTGTTTGTTTTGGCCCACATGGCCTTGTATCCCTCACCACCCACTTTGTGAGTTTTGTTTTTTTTTTTTTTTGGTGTTACCCTTAGGGGTTATCTGGAAGCCGCCCTTTAGGAGGGGGGTACTGTCAGGACATGGACTGGGCCCCATGTCCTCATCCTGAGAGAGTTGGATTCCTTGTTTCCAGGACATGGACCCAGTCCACGTCCTCTGTCTGAGTTGGGTTTTATATGTTTTACTGTTGTTATCATTATGATCTCTGTTCTATATTTGTCTCTGCCTTGTTTCCAGGTCATAGTTGTCATTATTATTATTATTATTATTATTATGTCTTGCATTTTGAGTTTTCACCTTCATTATCATGTCCCTGTTTACAGTATATTCCTTAGTATTTGCTATTTATCTCTCTGTTGGTTATGATCCTCCCCTTAATCTTGTTTATTACTATCATTATTTGCCTGGGTTGTCGTTATTATTATTCTGTCTTGTATATTCATTTCTCTGTTGGGTTTCCTCTTAGTCTAGTTTATTAGTATTATAAGATGCTGGGATAGGCTCCAAACGCCCCCCCCCCCCCCCGCGACCCGAAAAGGATTAAGCGGAAGAAGATGAATGAATGAATGAATGTTTATATTTGCTTGTGGTTATTCCTGTCATGATCTCCTGTTTTGGTTTGGCTTTATTTTGACAGCGTTTCTAGTGTCATTTTCTTGCCAGCCTGATTTTGCCCCTGTTCTGTTCATTGTCCACACCTGTGTGTAATTATGTTCATTCACCTAGTTTATTTAAGGGACGTGGCCCCTGACCGGGGCACGGCATCCTCGTCAATCCTGGTGTGAATCCACACTTCTGTCTGTCCAGTCTGTCTGTCTTTAGTTTAAATCCTGCCCTGTTTGCCTAGTTTGGTTCGTTCTGTTTTGGGCTTTATTATTTATAGTTATTTGAGCTGAAGTTGGTGTTCAGGCCAAATTAAACATCACAAACTGGAGTCTGGCATTTGGGTCCGTTCTTCAACACACACACCTGACAACGGGGAGACTACCTCAGACCCTAATCAGATTATCAATGTTTTTAGAGATTTCTACTCCCGACTATATTCTTCTCAATTCAAAGTAGATGAGAATGAGATTAAAGATTCCCTTGACTCTCTGCGTATACCAATAATCTCTCCAAAAACAGCTGAAAGACTTGAAGCACCGCTAACTCAGATAGAGATTAAACGAACTATATCGGATATGCAGTGCGGAAGGTCACCAGGGCCTGATGGGTTCTCGGCTGAATTTTTAAAGAATTTTTCAGCTACTCTTTCAGCCCAGCTCAGAGCGGTTCTTGGCAAGCCCCTCAAATTAGGCTCCCTCCCGCCTTCTTTAAATGAGACTTGCATAACTCTTAGGGCACATTCACACAGCCACTGTTTGGTCTGGACCAAAGGACTATCCGCGGATAGTTCAGTTCGTTTGGTGCCATCTGAACATATGTTTGAACTCTGGTGAGCACCAAACAAGCAAAGTCTAGTCCGCCTGAAAACAGGGGTCTCGGTTCACTTGCAAATGAAGTCTGGTATGTTTTGGTTGCAGTGTGAATGCACACAGACTATCCAGCAGACCAATGGGCGGAAGTGCCCCTTGGCGTTTGTGTAACCATAGCAACACATAGTCTGAGAAGAGGAAGTGGCATTTACTGTAGCACATTTTAGATAGAAAATAACAATAAAGACAACCGTGCGGATCCAAGAAATTCTTTTACTGGGAAAAGCCAAGGAGAAAAGTTAAAAAATGCCTCATTTGTGGCAGATAAACATCCCAGCTGAAGGGATGGACTTCCATTTTCGGTCCTGGTCAACTGATGAGCCGGATTTTTCTTCTTCACCGAAATTTTTTCTTCCTGGTCAGTGGTGGTTTCATCTACAGCACCACAAATGACCAGTTGTTGTAACTGTGTGACATTGTTTAGGCAATTTGGTCCGCTGCAGTGTGAATGCAAACCAAACCAAATGAAGGTGCGAAAATTCTTGGCATTCCCCACCCAATTGAACCAAGACCCCCGGACTATCCTGGTGTGAATGCAGCCTTATAGCAAAGAAAGGAAGAGATCCAACAGACTGTGTCTCATACAGGCAGATTTCACTATTAAATATGGATGTTAAGATTCCAGCCAAAGTTCTGGCTCACAGGCAGGAATCAGCCCTCCCCCAAATTAAAACATTGGACAAGACAGGCTTCATAAAAAATCAGCACGCATTCTATAATATTTGGCGCCTCCTAAAGATACTCAATGCACAGTATCTCACAAAAGTGAGCACACCCCTCACATTTTTGTAAATATTTTATTATAACTTTTCATGGGACAACACTGAAGATATGACACTTTGATACAATGGGAAGTAGTCAGTGTACAGCTTGTATAACAGTGTAAATTTGCTGTTCCCTCAAAATAACTCAACACACAGCCATTAATGTCTAAACCGCTGGCAACAAAAGTGAGTACCCCCCTAAGTGATAAAATAAAATATTTACAAAAATGTGAAGGGTGTACTCACTTTTGTGAGATACTGTATCGTATCATTGGACACTAGGAAAGTGTTTGAAGGGTCAAATCGGGCTGCACGGTGGCGCAGTGGTTAGCACTGTGGCAGCACAGTTTACCCTCGGCCGGGGGATCGCGGGGATCGTGAGATTGTGGGTTCGATCCCTGCCCCCGACCAACAGTGATCTGTGTGGAGTTTGCTTGTTCTCCCTGTGTTGCGAGGGTTTACTCCGGGATTTCTCCGGTTTCCTCCCACATACCAAAAACATGCAGGCTAGGGATATGGGCCACTTGCGCACGCAACGACCGGCAGCTGGTGGCTTGTCACCAGACTGCAAAACAAATCTACCTACGGGTACAAAATAAGTTTAAAAAAAAAATGGAGATACCTATTTCTAGCACTAAAAAAAAAAAAAAAAAAATTGGTATCGGTCCATCTTTTATGGCTTGGATCAAATTACTATATATTTCCCCTACCGCAAGGGTTCAAACGAACAGAGTTCTGTCATGGTCTGTGTGCTGACTCTGTCTACACTCAGGTTGTCTGGGAGTTCCCTGTTCTCTCCTCAGGTGCACCACTTGGCTTCCAGGCGTTTATTGTGACAGCGTCTCGGCGGGGCTTCCGGCTGTCAGAGCCGAGCTCCGCAGGATGGCTGGATTCCAATCAGCTGATGACATTCTCATCAGCTGATTAATCTGTCAGCCCTATTTAAGGAAGCAGCTCTGATTACTCGGGGCTGTGACCTCGCCTTTGCCAGTCTGGTTTCCCTACGCCCGAAGCCAGTTCTGTTCAGCGTTAGGTTCCGTCCTCACTAATCATATGTAAGTGTTGTGTCTTTGCCCTTATTTGTTTTTTGCCCCACGAGGCTCATTGTTTTGTTGTATAAGTCCTTATTTAATAAATGTGCAAACTCATCGGCTACCTACAGCTTCTCATTAGCGGTCCGCGAGGACCGCACCATAACAAGTTCTTTCTCAAACTTTTCCTCTCCACTGGGGATCTTGCCAGGGATACCCAATGAGCCCAATCCTTTTTGACAAAGCCACTGAGCCACTAGCAATCGCCCTTCACAATAACAGAAATACAGTATTAGGAGAATCTGGAGAGAAGGATCAGAGCACAAGGTGTCATTATACGTGGATGATCTTTTACTTTACATCTCTAACCACACACATTCGCTTAATGCTATCCCTGTTTAACCATTTTGGATCTAAGATTCAAAGATTCAAAGATTTTATTTGTCAATACTGCTATATAAGATAAGATAAGATAAGCCTTTATTAGTCCCACAACGGGGAAATTCCAGGATTGCAACAGCACAGGGATAGCAACACTCAGAGCAACAATCAGAAGGCAAGAAAAAAACAAGCAAGCAAGAGCAGCTAATATACATATGTACATATTACTATAAAATATATATATACACACACACACAGACACACAGTGCAGAGCATTGTAGCTGGATGGAATAAATATATGAATATATGAACACACAGTGCAGAGCATTGTAGCTAGATGGAATAAATATGTAAATATATAAACACCCACAGTACGGAGCATTGCAGCTAGGTGGAATAAATATGCAAGTATATAAACACACACAGTGCGGAGCAATGTAGCTAGATGGAATAATATGTAGATATATAAAAACACAGTGCGGGAAATACAGGAGAATTGCAACAGCGATTCTCCCTCTCTTCAGTGGTGTGCACAATATAAAAAAAAAGAAAATGGAATAAGGCTGGAAAAACAACAGCAGCAGTCTATGTACAGCAATGCAACCCGTAGTGCAAATGGCAACAAGAGATAGACCCAGACCACCCATAGTGCAAATATAGATGAACTATTAACAATGATGAAACCCAGCAATCCTATATACAGAAAAGTAGAGATGCAATACCCGTAGTTGCAAGTTCAGTGCGGTAGTGTAGGTGCAGACAGTGACAGATAGGACTGCACATGATCAATATTGCAATGACAGACAGACAGCAGCAAATATGGCATTTGTGCAAATGGTTGCAGTAAAGTTCAATTCAACTTTATATATATAGCGGACTTTATTTTGAGAGACGTTCATGGACACAGCAGTGAAAAGAGAGAGGGGAGAAGGAAGCGCGGAAAGCGTGGAGGCGTGAAATTACGCCTGAGGAAATGTCAGTTTGGTAACATTCCTCTTCCTTCTATGATTTTTGGGAACGTACAATCTCTGAGGAACAAGGTGGATGAAATTCAAGGGAATGTACGCTACCAGAGGACTTTAAGAACTGCTGGGTCATGGCTTATACCGAGTCTTGGCTTACTGCACATGACCGGGATGCGGACCTGTGGAGTGACGGCTTTGGAGCCCCACTCCGTTCTGATCGGCAGGAAGAGGTAACGGGGAAACATCAGGGGGGCGGCGTATGTTTATATATTAATAAGCAGTACTGCACATCTGTCACGGTCAGAGAGTGCATCTGTACACCTGATGTGGAGCTTCTGTCTGTGTCACTACGCCCCTTTTATTTGCCTCGCGAGTTCCCCCAACTTTTTATCACGACTGTGTACATTCACCCGAGGGCAGACGCTGACTCCGCCTGCAGCACCGTCTTTGATGTGGTGCAGCGGCTGCAGTCAATTTCTCCAGAGGCGCCAAACTTTATTCTTGGGGATTTTAACCATGTTTCTTTAAAGAAGACACTTAAAAACTTTTATCAGTATGTCTCCTGCCCAACCAGGCGAAAAAAGACATTGGACCTGTGCCATGGATCTATAGAGAGGGCCTATAAATCACTCCCCCTTCCTCCTTTAGGATCCTCAGATCACAACTGTGTACATTTGCTGCCCACATATAAAACTGCTCTCAGAAGAGGCAAGGTGGAGACCAGAGACATAGATGTGTGGACAGAAGATTCAGTGCACCGCCTCCAGGAATGCTTTAACTGTACAGTCTGGGAGATGTTCACACTGTCCTGCGGGGATGATTTGGACTCTTTGGTGGACATCACATGCTCATACATGGCTTTCTGTAAAAATATGATCGTTGCACGTAAACGTGTCAAAATATATCCCAACAACAAGCCATGGGTTACAAAATCAGTCAAATCCTGCTTACAGAGGAAAACACTTGCCTTTAAACAGGGGTCTGTTTCTGAGCTACAGGTTGCCACAAGAGAGCTGAAGGCCAAAATTTTAAGAGCAAAACAGAATTATAAATCAGAGTTGGAAAGCAAGATGGCAACAAAGAAACTTGGTTCAGCCTGGGCCAGAATGAAAACTATTGCAGGCCTTCAGAGCACAGAGCGCAGTAATCGTGTGTTTTTAAATTGGTTTTAATTCAGACACAGAGCTGGCTAATGCTCTTAATTGTTTTTACGGTCGTTTTGACTCCTTTGATTTTAGCACTGAAACCCAAGATTTGAAACAGAAACTCAAAGACAATCAGCACTTTAATATTGAGGTGCAGGATGTTAAAAGGGAGTTCTGCGCTGTAAAAGTGAACAAAAGTCCGGGCCCTGATAATATATGTGGGCGCTTGGTAAAGTCCTGTGCACATGAACTGAGTCCTATATTTCATTACATTTTCAATAAGTCCTTACTGTCACATCTCGCCGCTCATCAGCGGCGCCAGCTGCACGCACACCTGCGCCTCGTCAGCGGCGAGGGATTTAAGCCGCCTCGCCCTGGGCTTCGGCCTGAAGCCGTCTGTCTTCGTTGGCTTCCCTTGCTGCAAGGAATCCCCTTCACCAAGCAAGATAGCAAGTAAGATCCTCGTACCTTCTCCTTCCAGTCTCCTCCCCTGTGCACAGGTGGATTTCCCGGCGGCGGACAACTTCCTCCAGCCACCGCCTCCTCACTGCTGCATCAGGCGCTCCAGGTTGCTGTCTACCAGGCTATGCCCTTGCTGTGCCAGCCACCTGCCCAAACCAAGTAAGACTACGGTCATTATCATATCTCCCGTGTGGTGCCCGTTACCCTTCTCCCTCTGCTTCTCCCATAGGGTTGTCCGGCTGAATGGCTTCCTGCCCCCGTGCCTGACGCAGACGCCGCCACCAACACATACACATCTCACATACACGCACTCATACACACTTGTTGTCAATAAAGCTATTAAATCTACCCTGAGCCTGCGTGTGTGTCTCCTGAGCCGTGCATTATGTCAGTACGGCTTCAGCAGAGCGGCTCGGCAGACAGCGGGCTCGCACGCCGTCTTTCCACCCTCGAGGCTCGGGTGGATCTAATAGCCCACCAACAACAGGTGATTTTAAATCAGTTAAGCATAATAACTAACCGATTGGACCGCTTGGACCCCCAACAGCCGTTCCCCCCGGACCGTCAGGGTGGCGTGGCTCCTGCTGCTCCAGCGGCCGTCCAGCCTGCTCCGGCGGCACCGGCACGGCTCACACCCATTCCGACCCCCGCCCGCTTTAGCGGTAAGCTCGGTGGAGCGCGGGGGTTTATCATGCAGTGTGAGTCCGTGTTTCACCGTGTGCCCGGAGATTTCCCTCAGACCATAGCCGGATTGGCTACATAGGGAACCTCTTGGAGGGGCGAGCGCTTACCTGGGCTTACGCCGTTATGGCGAAGCCCAGTTACACCACCCTCACCTATGGCCAATTCGTGAGACTATTTCTGGAAGTATTCGATCATTCGTGTACAGAAAGCATTCAGGTCGATTGGCTTCTCAGCCTTCAGCAGGGAAGCCGGTCGGCAGCTGACTACGCGATCGACTTCCGGGTCGCTGCGGAGGAGGTCGGCTGGGGAGAACGTTCTCTCTGCGGCATCTTCCTCCGCAGTCTCAGCGCTGGTCTGAGGGATGAACTGGCTGGACGGGACATCCCGGAGACATTAGCGGAGCTAACTTCCCTTGCCATCAGCTTGGATAACAGGTTGCGCGAGCGTGCCTCAGAGCAGAAGTCGTCTTCTTCTCGCCCTCGAGGTGCCTCGTCTCACCTGTCCCAAGCTCGCCCCCTGGCGTTGCCGTCACCGGGTTACTCCGAGGAGTCGGAGCCGATGGTGATAGGCTGGACAAAGCTCCCCCCAGCGGAGAAACAACGCTATCGTGAGTTGGGTCTCTGTATGTATTGCGGAGACAGCCAACACACGGTGGAGCTTTGTCCACAAAAGCCAAACGGGGAGGTCCGCGAGTCACTGTAGGGGGCCTCGCGGACGCTAATCGGTTAACTCCCCTCACTCAGAATCAGAATCAGAATCAGAATCAGGTTTATTGCCATTGTTCATGTAGTACACAAACTAGGAATTTGTCTCGGTACAATGCTGCAACATTAAACATGATAAGATAAGAGAAATAAACTATACATGTAATAAAGTGTAGGATAAGATTAAGTGATACTGGTCAACAGTTAAAATATATATTAGCCAGCAGCAGATACTGTGGAGAACTATATAGTGCAGTCGGTAATGCAGGAAGAAAACAGTGATGATTGACATGAGTCTGGTTGAGCTGCTGTACATGGTGCACGAGAGTCACTTAGTGTTCAGCAGTCTAATGGCAGAGGGGAAGAAGCTGTTCATGTGACGGGAGGTTTTAGTCTGGATGGACCGAAGTCTTCTACCAGAGGGGAGGGGGGCAAACAGTACATGACCAGGGTGTGAGGGATCGGCTATGATCCGGCCAGCACGCCTCCGGGTCCTGGAGATGTACAGATCCTGGAGAGATGGGAGCTTGCAGCCGATCACCTTCTCAGCAGTGCGCACGACGCGCTGCAGCCTTAGTCTGTCCCTGGCAGTGGCTCCTGCGTACCACACGGTTATGGAGGTGGTGAGGATGGACTCGATGATGGCTGTGTAGAACTGCACTAACATCTTGGTGGGTAGCTTGAGCTTCCTCAGCTGCCGCAGGAAGAACATCCTCTGCTGGGCTTTTTTGATGAGTGAGCTGATGGTCAGCTCCCATTTGAGGTCCCTGGTGATGGTAGTGCCTAGGAAGCGGAAGGAATCAGCAGTGGTGATGGGAGAGCCTGAGAGGGTGAGGGGGGGCAGAGGAGTAGTGACTTTCCTGAAGTCTACAATCATCTCCACTGTCTTCAGAGCGTTCAGCTGCAGGTTGTTATTGCTGCACCAGGACGCCAGCTGGGCCACCTCTCTCCTGTAGGCGGACTCGTCGCCGTTGGAGATGAGCCCGATGAGGGTGGTGTCGTCCGCAAACTTGATCAACTTGACAGACTGGTGGCTGGAGGTGCAGGAGTTGGTGTAAAGGGAGAAGAGTAGGGGGGAAAGTACACAGCCCTGGGGTGATCCGGTGCTGATGCTAGTATAGTCTGAGACAGTCTTTCCCAGCCGCACATGCTGCCTCCGGTCCGTCAGGAAGTCGATGATCCACCTGCAGAGGGAGTCAGGCACGTTGAGCAGGGACAGCTTGTCCCGGAGCAGAGCGGGGCGGATGGTGTTGAATGCGGAGCTGAAGTCCACAAACAGGATCCTGGCGTAGGTTCCCGGGGAGTCCAGGTGCTGCAGGATGGAGTGGAGGGCCAGGTTGACTGCATCGTCTACAGACCTGTTGGCTCGGTAGGCAAACTGCAGCGGGTCCAGGAGAGGGGTGGTGATGGACTTGAGGTGGGACAGGACCAGGCGCTCAAAGGACTTCATGACTACAGAGGTGAGCGCTACAGGTCTGTAGTCATTAAGTCCAGTGATCCGTGGCTTCTTGGGGACAGGGATGATGGTGGAGGATTTGAGGCAGGACGGCACGTGGCATAACTTAAGGGAGGTGTTAAAAATGTCTGTGAATACAGGAGCCAGCTGTTTCGCACAGAGTCTCAGGGTGGAGGGAGACACGCCGTCTGGGCCGGGGGCCTTGCGCGGGTTCAGTCTGGAGAACTGTTTGAGCACATCCTGCTCACTGATGATAAGGGGAGGGGGGGAGGTGGGGGGGGTGCCTTAAATGAAGTAGGGAATGTGGAGGCTGTGGAGCTGGAGGGAGGGGGGTAGTTGGACACAGATGACGAGGTGTCAAAACGGGCATAGTGTTGGGACAGTCTCTGACAAAGGGCTTTGTCATCCTGACCTTTAGGAGCCTGAGGCCGATAGTTGGTGATCTGCCTCAGTCCTCTCCACACGGAAGCCGAATCATTAGCAGTGAACTGCTGCTGGAGTCTCTCTGAGTACACAGATTTAGCCCTCTTCAGCTCTCTGTTAAACCGGTATTTAACCTCCCTGTAGCAGTCCCTGTCTCCACTTTTCAGCGCTGCTTCCTTCTCCTTCCTGATCTGTCTGAGCTTAGCTGTGAACCAGGGTTTGTCATTAGAGTAACTCACCCTGGTGCGTGATGGAAGAATGTTCTCTTCACAAAAGTGGATATATGAGTTCACAGTGTCCGTGTACTCATCCAGATCATGCGTGGCTCCTTTAAGCATGCCCCAGTCAGATATTTCCATGCACGTTTCCAGCTTCTCCTCAGCATCACTGGTCCGTATCTTCGTAGTGCTCACAACAGGTTTAGTGAGCTTCAATCTCTGTCTGTATGTGGGAATGAGGTGAACCATCACGTGATCAGATAATCCCAGCGCAGCTCGAGGGACAGCGTGATATGCGTCTTTCACTGTGGTGTAACAGTGATCCAGTGTGTTTAATCCTCTGGTGGGGCATTTAATAAACTGTTTGTAGCGGGGGAGATCGTGGCTCAGATTGCACTGATTAAAGTCGCCAGCCACAATAATCAGCGAGTCTGGAAAACTCCGCTCTGTGTGTTGAATGTGATCCGCGAGCACGCGCTGAGCTTCGCGCGTGTCCGCGTCGGGAGGGGCGTACACAGCGATCAGTATAAAAGAAGCAAACTCCCGTGGGGAATAAAAAGGCTTGCAGTTGATAACAAGAAATTCCAAGGCAGGAGAACAGTGTTTGGAAATTACCGTTACATCAGAGCACCAGCTACAGTTGATGTAGAAGCAGACACCGCCTCCTGTGGTCTTGCCGGAAAGCTCTGTGTCACGATCAGCACGGAAGAGCTGGAAGCCGTCGAGGCGCAGCGCGCTGTCCGGTATATTTTCCCGGAGCCAGGTCTCAGTAAAGCAGAGGACAGCTGAGGAGGCGAGGTCCTTAAAACGCATCAGCAGTCTCAGTTCATCCACCTTGTTAGAGAGAGAGTTGGTATTGGACAGAAATATGCCAGGCAGCGCCGTTCGCGAGCCTCTCCTGCGAAGTCGTACGAGAGCGCCCGCTCGTCTTCCTCTCTTCCGCCGTCTCACTTTCCGAGCCAAACAATAAACCAGATCGGCGGCAGGGGCTAGAAAAACTGGGAGGAGGTCCGTGGGGGTCAAAGTCCTGATATTTAAAAGTTCTTCACGGGTATAAGTGCAAGCAGACACACAATTGACAAACAAAAACAA
Organism: Pholidichthys leucotaenia; assembly: GCA_020510985.1. Classification (NCBI taxonomy): domain Eukaryota; kingdom Metazoa; phylum Chordata; class Actinopteri; order Cichliformes; family Pholidichthyidae; genus Pholidichthys; species Pholidichthys leucotaenia. Next base: position 32,453,562 of record CM035848.1, read on the forward strand.
ACAAAGAGCGCAGCGAAGCACCATGTCGACCGCTGTGGGCGCCATCTTGGATAGACAATCAATTGATAGACTCAATTGATGCTGCCAATCCGATTTTGTCATAACCCCACAGGGCACCTCACTCACGCACTGGTGGACTCGGGCGCGGAGGGAAGCTTTATTTCACAGAGCCTGGCAACCCGATTGGGCATCCGTTGCCAAACCCTCAAGTCTCCTCTCGCCCTAGTCAATCTCTCCCATGTGTCCCTGGGGAAAGTTACACATCAGACCGTCCCTATCCCAGTGATTATCTCTGGAAACCACCGGGAGGAGGTCTCCTTTTACGTCCTACCTAACTCTGTGTCACCCGTCATTCTTGGATACCCATGGCTCCGCCTCCACAATCCTGTCCTGGACTGGAAGTCCGCCAGAGTGTCCGCTTGGAGTTCCTTCTGTATGAGCACCTGCCTTCAATCCGCTACCTGCGCCCTGTCCTCTCCTCCTACTCCCAAGGACACTGCGCCTCCCGATCTCACCCTGGTGCCATTAGAGTTTCACGACCTGGGTATGGTATTCAGCAAATCCAAGGCGATGTCTCTTCCCCCGCACAGGCCCTACGACTGTGCTATAAACATCTGCCAGGGGGCACCCTTACCCTCGGGGCGACTCTACAGCCTGTCTGCGCCGGAGATGGAGGCTATGAATTCTTATCTCAAGGAATCGCTGAGTGCTGGAATCATCCGTCCCTCGTCATCTCCATTAGGCGCTGGGTTCTTCTTCGTGGGCAAGAAGGACGGCTCCGTCCGTCCTTGTATTGACTATCGCGCCCTGAATGACATCACGGAGAAGGATCGCTACACCTTGCCCCTAATGGACACCGCCTTCCACTCCCTCCAGGGGGCGACTTGGTTTACCAAGCTGGATCTTCGCAGCGCATACCACCTCGTCCGGATCCGGGAGGGAGACGAGTGGAAGACAGCCTTCCATACCCCGAACGGCCATTTCGAGTACCTGGTTATGCCGTTTGGGTTGACCAACGCTCCAGCCGTCTTTCAGTGCCTTATAAATGACGTCCTCCGGGACTTCATCGGCCTGTTTGTGTTCGTCTACCTGGATGACATCCTCATCTTCTCCAGATCCAGGGACGAGCACCGGGTCCATGTGAGGCGGGTCCTCCAAAGGCTGCTGGAGAACCGGTTATATGTCAAGGCTGAGAAGTGTGAGTTTTACGCTAAGACTACGTCCTTCGTCGGGTTCGTCATCTCCCACAACCAGGTGCTTCCGGACCCAGCGAAGGTGAAAGCGGTGGTGGAATGGCCCACTCCTACGTCCAGGAAACAGGTACAACAGTTTATTGGGTTTGCCAACTTCTACCGCCACTTTGTCCCGAACTTTGGTACCATCGTCGGCCCTCTGACCCGCCTCACGTCCCCTAAGGTCCCGTTCCGGTGGACTGAAGAGGCCGCAGCTGCTTTCCAGGCGCTGAAGGCGGAGTTCTCCTCCTCCCGGGTCCTCAGCCAAGTCGATCCCTCGCTGCAATGCATTGTGGAGGTGGACGCTTCGGACACGGGGGTGGGGGCAGTGTTATCTAAGCGGTCACCTGATGACGGGATCAAACGGCCCTGCGCCTTCTTCTCTCGGCGCTTGTCCCCGGCGGAGCGAAATTACGACGTGGGGGATAGAGAGCTCCTCGCCATCAAGCTCGCGCTGCAGGAGTGGCATCACTGGCTAGAGGGGGCGGCCCTGCCGTTCGTGGTTCTAACCGACCACAAGAACTTGGAGTATTTGAGCCCGCCAGGCGCGTTGGTCCTTGTTCTTCGCCAGGTTCCGCTTCAACATCACCTTTAGGCCTGGCTCCAAGAACGGCCTGCCTGATGCCCTCTCTAGGCAATTTGCCCCTGAGGCGTCTGAGGACGCAGCCCACACCATCTTGCCCAGGTCGTGCATCGTGGGAGCCGTCACTTGGGACATCGAAAGTAAGATCCGGAAGGCACAGGAATCGGAACCAGACCCTGGCGGCGGACCGGAGGGGAGGCTTTTTGTGCCGTCCACGGTTCGGGGGGAGGTCATCCACTGGCTGCACACGTCAAAGCTCACCTGCCACCCTGGTTCCTCCCGGATGATTGACTTACTTCAACGATCCTTCTGGTGGCCGGGCCTGCGGAAGGACGCTGCCCGCTACGCCCGGGCCTGCCCCGTCTGCGCCACCAGTAAATCAGGTAATGCCCCTCCAGCGGGTCTGCTCCAGCCCCTAGCCATCCCTGGCAGGCCCTGGTCGCATATCGCCCTGGACTTCGTCACCGGTCTCCCGGTCTCTAACACCTTCGACACAGTCCTGACCATTGTAGATCGTTTCTCCAAGGCTGCTCACTTCATCCCATTACGAGGGCTTCCATCCGCCTTGGAGACGGCGGACCTCCTTATCCAGCACGTGGTCAGGCTGCACGGGATTCTGGTAGACGTGGTCTCGGACCGGGGCCCCCAGTTTTCCTCAGAGGTATAGAGGTCTTTCTGCAACGCCCTGGGAGCCAAGGTAAGCCTCTCCTCCGGCCATCACCCCCAATCCAACGGGCAGTGTGAGTGGACCAATCAGGAGCTGGAGGCTGCGCTCCGCTGCGTCACAACATCCAAACCTGCGTCCTGGAGTACTCATCTCGCCTGGGTGGAGTACGGCCACAATACCGCCCGCTCTTCTGCCACTGGGATGTCCCCATTTAAGGCGTCCCTGGGCTACGATCCCCCTCTGTTCCCTACGCAGGAGAGTGAGGTAACTGTCCCCTCAGTTCGGGCGCACCTCAGGCGGTGCCGCTCCATCTGGGCGTCGGCGCGCAATGCGCTTTTACGCACGGCGGAGCGCAACAAGTCTACGGCGGACCGGCACAGAAGACCTGCCCCAGCCTACCAGGTAGGCCAACGTGTCTACGTGTCTACCCAGGACGTCGTTTTAAAGGGTGAGAGGAGGAAGTTGGCACAGCGTTTTATGGGCCCATACCCCATCACCAGGATTATCAACCCGGTGGCTGTGCGTGTGGCTATTCCCCCCTCCCTCCGCATCCATCCCACCTTCCACGTTTCCAAGGTGAAGCTGGCAGTCTCCGACCCCCTTTGCCCTCCCCCTGCTGCGCAGCCCGCGCCCCGGATGATTGATGGTCATCCGGCCTGGCCAGTCTCTTCCATCCTGGACTCCCGGCGCCGGGGTCGCGGGTTACAGTACTTAGTGGATTGGGAGGGCTATGCACCTGAACATAGGCAATGGGTGCCCCCGTCGTTTGTGTTGGATCCATCTCTCATCACTGAGTTCCACCGAGCGCACCCGGAGAAACCATCGCCAGGAGGTGCTGCTAGAGGGGGGAGTACTGTCACATCTCGCCGCTCATCAGCGGCGCCAGCTGCACGCACACCTGCGCCTCGTCAGCGGCGAGGGATTTAAGCCGCCTCGCCCTGGGCTTCGGCCTGAAGCCGTCTGTCTTCATTGGCTTCCCTTGCTGCAAGGAATCCCCTTCACCAAGCAAGATAGCAAGTAAGATCCTCTTACCTTCTCCTTCCAGTCTCCTCCCCTGTGCACAGGTGGATTTCCCGGCGGCGGACAACTCCCTCCAGCCACCGCCTCCTCACTGCTGCATCAGACGCTCCAGGTTGCTGTCTACCGGGCTACGCCCTTGCTGTGCCAGCCACCTGCCCAAACCAAGTAAGACTACGGTCATTATCATATCTCCTGTGTTGGTGTGGTGCCCGTTACCCTTCTCCCTCTGCTTCTCCCATAGGGTTGTCCGGCTGAACGGCTTCCTGCCCCCGTGCCTGACGCAGACGCCGCCACCAACACATACACATCTCACATACACGCACTCATACACACTTGTTGTCAATAAAGCTATTAAATCTACCCTGAGCCTGCGTGTGTGTCTCCTGAGCCGTGCATTATGTCACTTACAGACACAACATGTGCCTAAGATCTGGAAAGAAGCCGTGGTTGTTCCCATTCCAAAATCCAGCTGTCCTAAAATGGTAAACGACTTTAGACCAGTTGCTTTGACTTCAATTTTAATGAAAATTTTTGAAAAACTGGTCAGATGTGAGGTCCTAAAGCAGACTGAGCATGCATTGGATCCTCTGCAGTTTGCCTATAGGCCTCACAGAGGAGTGGAGGATGCCACTGTCACTCTGTTTAACATGCTTTTTAAACATCTGGATTTTAATGGGACACACGCCAGACTTTTATTTGTGGACTTTTCCTCCGCCTTTAATACAATCCAACCTCATATCTTAGTTGAAAGGCTCCTGCAGCAATTTGATTTGAGCGATAATCTGGTGGGTTGGATTCTGGATTTCTTAACCAACAGGACGCAGAGAGTAAGGGTCAATGGTACATTGTCTGACCTAAAGTGCTCTTCTACTGGCTCTCCTCAGGGGTGTGGTGTTGTCACCACTACTCTTCATCCTGTACACAAACATGTGTCGGAGCAGACATGACAACAGACACATTATAAAGTATGCTGATGACTCAGTTATTGTCAGTCTCCTCCAGGATGGTGAGAGTGGCCACGGCTCAGTAGTTGATGATTTTGTTCTCCGGTGTGAGGATTCCTACCTGCAGCTGAATACGACAAAAACTAAAGACATGATTATTGACTTTAGGGGGAAAACTCCCAGGCACAAAGTCACCGTACTAAAAGACCAGACCACCGAATGTGTACAATCCTACAGATATCTTGGGACGATTATTGATAGTAATTTAAACTTTGAAGAGAACTGTGAAAGGGTGTGCAAAAAGGGTCAGCAACATTTGCATTGCTTGAGAAAACTTGCACGCTTCCAAGATGACCGAACCATAATGACAGTGTTTTATCGGGCTTTTATTGAATCTGTTTTATCCTTTTCTTTAGTGTCATGGTTTGGTCAGATAAAACTGAAACAGAGGAAATCCTTGGATCAGGTAGTTAGATGGTCCAGTCGTTTGCTTGGTGAGCCACAGCTGAGCCTGACATCCCTGTACACCAGACAAGTACAGATGATGACTCCCACCCTTTGTACTGCCACTTTCAGCTTCTTCCTTCAAGACAGAGGTTTGCTGTCCCAAAAAGTAGAACCCAGCGCTACAAAAACAGCTTTGTCCCTGCTGCTGTCAAAGAGTTGAACAAGTTGTAACAATATATTGCACATAATTTAGGTACCTATTTATTAACTCCATTTTATACTTACTTATTTCTGTAGGATGTCACTTGGGTTCTAAATATTTTATTGGGTTTTAGACCTTTGAGTTTTTAACCTCTTTGACTAGTTTTTAACTTTTGATATGACCCTTCTCTCTTACCTCTGGTTTTTCTCCCATCTCTTTGTCTTTTTATACCCTGATTGATGGAGCCTTGAGTATTCTTATCATGTTTATAGTCAGCTTCATATGTGCCTGTGTTTGTGTCTATGTTGAATGTAATTTGTGGCTTGTAAATATGGATGTCACCAGACTGCAAAACAAATCTACCTACGGGTACAAATAAAGTAACCTGAACCTGAACCTGAATGTACGGTGGAGATAATGGGTAGAATTTCCTACTTTCTGAGAAAACCCCATCGAGTCTAATATTGAATTAAATGCCATACTAAGGCAATCACTATCTACATCTACATGTATATTAAAGTCCCCTACTGATTTCAGCACTAAATCAGCTAAGAATTCAGCAAATTCAGATAAAAACTCTGAGTAGGTTGATGGAGGACGATAAACTATGGCAAATAAAATTGGGTTGAGCCTAAAATTACTAAAATGCCCAATACTGAGGACCAGGCCCTCAAAGGAATGATAACGTGTTTTTTTTGCTTTACAATAAATAGTAATTTGGAACGGTAAATTGTTGCTGCTCCCCCTCCACGACAAGAACTTCTGGGATTTTGACAGTTTAAATAACCAGAGGGAGTTGATTCATTTAAACCAACATAATCCTCTTGCCCTAACCAAGTCTCTGTAAGAGATATTAAATCAATCTGATGATCAATTAACAGATCATGGACTAGCAGAGTCTTGGGAGTTTGAGACCTAATAGTTAACAAACCGCATTTAATTTTTAAATTATGAGGTGGAACAAAGGCCAAATCATTCAATTTAGAGGCTTCATGTTTAATTTGAGTTTTACCAACTTTTTGTTTAATCACTTTGGGATGCTTATACATTATATTTTTATTTACTTTGGAGGGAGCAGACAATGGTTCTCTGATGGGGAAGACAGGGGCTAAGTTGAGGGGTGGCAGATGAGAAGGAGCTTCAGAGAGGCGTGTAAGACTGCGACTCTGCTTCCTGGTCCCAACTCTGAGTTTTGGAAATTTGGACAAAAATGATGCCAGATTGTTAAATAAATGAGACACACCATCCAAAGTGAGATGGACGCCGTCTCATCTAATAAGACCAGGTTTTCCCCACAATGAGCTCCAATTGTCTATGTAGCCCATGTTGTTTGCAGGACACCATACAGACAGACAGCAGTTGAAGGATGACAAGTGGCTAAACATGTCATCACTGGTCAGATTGGGGAGGGGCCCAGAGAATACTACAAAGGCAGACATTGTTTTTGCAAAGTCACACACCGATTCCACGTTAAGTTTTGAGACTTCCGACTGCCGGAGTCGGACATCGTTAATGCCAGCGTGGATAACATTTGTGGAGTATTTACAGTTACTTTTAGCCAGCATTTTCAAATTTGACTTGATGTTGCCTGCTCTGGCCCCAGGAATGCATTTGACTATGGCCGCTGGAGTCTCTAGGTTCACGTTTCTGACTACAGAGTCACCAATGATCAGAGTTTTTTCCTCAGCGGGTGTGTCGCTGAGCGGGGAAAAACGATTAGAAACATGAACAGGTTGGTGGTGAACTGGGGCCTTGCGATCAGGCTTCCTTCTCAATGCCACCCACCCAGTCTCCTCGCTGCTGAGGAGGACCGGAGGACTGCTAGCAGACCGCTCTATGCTAGGGAGCTCCACTGCAGCTAAGGGGCATCCGTCATGATTAACTGGCGCAGACAGTGTTTCAATGCAGTGGAGGCCGGATTCCAAATCAGACAACCTCGCCTCAAGCGCCTCAAAAAGACAACATTTATTACATTTACCATTATCACTAAAAGAGGCAGAGGTGTAGCTAAACATCTGACAGAGAGAGCACACCAGAGGAGAAGGGGAAGGAGAGCTAGTAGCCATAGCTAGTGGCTAACCCGAAGCTAACAAAAACACAGATGGAAGGTGAACAGAAGGATAAAGAGGGTGATTAGATGACACTGAGTGCGCACACAGGTGCAAGAGGCTTGATAAACAGAAGTGAGAGCTAATGGTAGAAGGAAAAAAGTGATTAAAATACAGTTAAAGGCAAAATCCTCAGGAGAATGAAGAGAGCTAACCACAGAGCAAGCCACACAGACAGCCAGCAAAACAGGAAGTGACGATACGTTACCACAGGAAGCCGAGAACAAAACTGGAGACATTCAGTAGCAAATGTATTACTTTTGGAGTGTCAGTCTTTCTGTGCCAACAGCAGAGGTAGTTGTTGTGCGGGTGAGTATGTTATGGCCCGGGGGTGGGGGGTGGACTGAGTTCAGGGTCCTGATGGCCTGATGAACAAAGCTGTTTAGCAGTCTTGTGGAGTGGGCCTGGAGACTCTGGTACTTTTTCCCCGAGGACAGGGGGCTGAAGAGGGAGTGTGAGGGGTGGGAGGTGTCGCCTGCAATGTTGATGGCTCTGTGGGTGAGGCAGGGGAGGTAGATGTCTGAGAGGGGGGACAGAGGGGCTTCGATGATCTTACTGGCTGCTTTCACTGTGCGATGTAGTGTCTTCTGGCAGGAGGTGGTGCAGCTTCCATACCACACTGATACAGCTGGTGAGGATGCTCTCAGTGGTGCCCCGGTAGAATGAGCACATGATGGGGGGTGGGACTCATGCTCTCCTCAGTTTGCAGAGGAAATGGAGGTGAGTTTGAGCCTTCTTGGCCAGTGATGTGTTGTTGGAACAGGAGAGGTCCTCAGAGATGTGCACCCCCAGGAGGTGATGGCCGGAGGAGAGGCTTACTTTGGCTCCTAGGGCGTTACAGAAGCTCTTCCAAACGTCCGAGGCAAATTGGGGACCCCGATCAGAGACCACGTCGACCGGTATCCCGTGCAGCCTGACCACGTGCTGGATGAGAAGATCTGCTGTCTCCAAGGCGGAGGGGAGCCCCTGTAGTGGCACGAAATGGGCGGCCTTGGAGAAGCGGTCGACGATGGTCAGGACTGTGTCGAAGTTGTTGGAGACGGGGAGACCGGTGACAAAATCTAGGGCGATGTGTGACCAGGGCCTGCCGGGGACGGGCAGGGGCTGGAGCAGACCCGCAGGGGGCGTGTTGCCAGACTTACTGGTGGCACAGACGGGGCAGGCCCAGACGTAGCGGGCAGCATCCTTCCGCAGCCCCGGCCACCAGAAGGATCGTTGGAGCAGGTCGATCATCCGGGAAGACCCAGGGTGGCAGGTGAGTTTTGATGTGTGGAGCCAGTGGATTACCTCCCCCCGGACAACCGATGGAATGAAAAGCCTCCCCTCCGGTCCGCCGCCAGGGTCCGGTTCCGACTCCTGCGCCCTCCGGATCTTGCTTTCAATGTCCCAGGAGACAGCTCCCACGACGCACGACCTGGGCAGGATGGTATGAACTGCGTCTTCTGACGCCTCGGAGGCAAATTGCCTGGAGAGGGTGTCGGGTAGGCCATTCTTGGAGCCCGGCCTGAATGTGATGGTAAAGCAAAATTTGGCGAAGAACAAGGACCAGCGCGCCTGGTGGGCATTCAGGCGCTTGGCAGTTCTTAAATATTCCAAGTTCTTATGGTCAGTTAACACTACAAATGGCAGGGCGGCCCCCTCCAGCCAGTGGCGCCACTCCTGGAGTGCGAGCTTAATGGCGAGCAGCTCTCTATCCCCCACGTCATAATTCCGTTCCGCCGGGGACAAGCACCGAGAGAAGAAGGCGCAGGGCCGTTTGGCCCCATTGGCTGGCAATCGCTGGGACAACACCGCCCCCACCCCTGTATCCGGAGCGTCGACCTCCACGATGCACTGTAGGGAGGGATCGACCTGACTGAAGACCCGGGAGGAGGAGAACTCCGCCTTCAGTGCCTGGAAGGCCGCCGCGGCTTCTTCAGTCCACCGGAACGGGGTCTTAGGGGAGGTGAGGCGGGTCAGAGGGCCGACGATGGCTCCAAAGTTGGGAACAAAGCGGCGGTAAAAATTGGCAAACCCGATGAATTGCTGTACCTGTTTTCTGGAGGTTGGTGTGGGCCAATCTACCACCGCTTTAACCTTTGCTGGGTCTGGAAGCACCTGGTCATGGGAGATGACAAAGCCCAGGAAAGATGTAGTCTTGGCGTAGAATTCGCACTTCTCAGCTTTCACATACAACCGGTTCTCCAGCAGTCTCTGGAGGACCCGCCTCACATGCACCCGGTGCTCATCCCTGGATTTGGAGAAGATGAGAATATCATCCGGATAGACGAACACAAAAAGGCCGATGAGGTCCCGGAGGACGTCATTGATGAGGCGCTGAAAGACGGCAGGAACGTTGGTCAACCCGAACGGCATTACCAGGTACTCAAAGTGGCCGTTCGGGGTACAGAAGGCTGTCTTCCACTCATCTCCTTCCCGGATCCGGACGAGGTGGTATGCGCTGCAGAGATCCAGCTTGGTGAAGCAGGTCGCCCCCTGGAGGGAGTGGAAGGCAGTGTCCATCAGGGGCAGGGTGTAGCGGTCCTTCTCCGTGATGTCGTTGAGGGCGCGGTAATCAATGCAAGGGTGAAGAGAACCGTCCTTCTTAGCCACGAAGAAGAACCCTGCGCCTAATGGAGATGACGATGGGCGGATTATCCCAGTGCTGAGTGACTCCTTCAGGTACGTGTTCATTGCCTCCTTCTCCGGCGCTGACAGACTGTAGAGACGTCCCGAGGGAAGAGGAGCCCCCTGGCGGATGTTTATGGCACAGTCATAGGGCCGGTGAGGAGAGAGAGACATCGCCTTGGTCTTGCTAAAGACTGCACCCAGGTCATGGAACTCCGTGGGTACCAGGGTTAGGTCCGGAGGTGCGGCATCCTTGGCAGTGGGAGGAGAGGATGGGGCGCAGGCAGCGGATTGGAGGCAGGTGCTCATGCAAAAAGAGCTCCAGGCGGACACCCTTCCGGTCTTCCAGTCCAGGATGGGGTTGTGGAGGCGGAGCCACGGGTATCCAAGTATCACTGGGGAAACGGAGGATGGCAGGACATAGAGGGTAATGTCTTCCCGGTGGTTACCAGAGATGATGACTGAGACGGGGGCCGTCCGATGAGTCACTTTTCCCAGGGATACACGGGAGAGATTAACTAGGGCGAGAGGAGTTTCTAGGGGCTGGCAACGGATGCCCAATCGGGTTGCCAGGCTCTGAGAAATAAAGCTACCCTCCGCGCCTGAGTCCACCAGTGCATGTGTGAGATGCCCAGTGGAGTTATGACAGAAACGGATGGGCAGTGTCAATCGTGTGAGGGGAGTTAACCGGTTAGCGTCCGCAAGGCCCCCTACAGTGACTCGCGGACCTCCCCGTTTGGCTTTTCCGGACAATGCTCCACCGTGTGTTGGCTACCCCTGCAATACATGCAGAGGCCCAACTCACGGCGGCGTTGTTTCTCCGCCAGGGGGAGCTTTGTCCGGCCCGTCACCATTGGCTCCGACTCCTCGGAGGCCTCCGGCGGCGGTAACGCCAGGGGGCGAGCTTGGGACGGGTGTGACGAGGCGCCCCGCGAGCGAGAAGTAGACTTCTGCTCTGAGGCGCGCTTGCGCAGCCTGTTATCCAAGCTGATGGCAAAAGAAATCAGCTCTGCGAGCATCTCCAGGATATCCCGACCGGCCAACTCATCCCTCAGACCGGAGTTTAGGCTGCGGAGGAAGATGCCGCAGAGGGAGCGTTCCTCCCAGCCAACTTCCTCCGCTGTTACCCGGAAGTCTATCGCGTAGTCCGCGGCCGATCGGCTCCCCTGTTGGAGGCTGAGGAGGCGATCGACCTGGACCCTGTCTTGACGCGAGTGATCAAAGACTTCCAGGAACTGGTTAACGAACTGGCCATAGGTGAGGGTGACGTAACTGGGCTTTGCCATTACAGCGTAAGCCCAAGTAAGCGCTCGACCCTCCAGGAGATTCCCGATATAGCCAATTCGACTGTGGTCTGAGGGAAAGTCTCCGGGAACGCGGTGGAACACCGACTCACACTGCATTATGAATCCCCGCGCTCCACCGAGCTTACCGCTAAAGCGGGCGGGGGTTGGGATAGGTGTGAGTCGGGCCGGCGCACCCGGAGTTGGCTGAGCGGCCGCCGGAGCAGCGAGAGCTGCGCCACCCTGACGAGCCGGGAGGAACGGCTGTCAGGGGTCCAGGCGGTCTAACCGGTTAGTTATCTGGGTCAACTGATTAAGAGTCACTTGTTGCTGATGAGCTATTAAATCCACCCGAGCCTCGAGAGTGGAAAAACGGCGTGTGAACCCGCTGTCCGCCAAGCCGCTCTGCTGAAGCCGTACTGACATAACGCACGGCTCAGGAGACACACACGCAGGCTCAGAGTAGATTCAACAGCTTTATTCAACGACAAGGGTGTGTGACTGCGTGTCTGTGAGATGTGAATGTATTGGTGGTGGACATCTGCTTCAGGTACGGGGGCAGGAAGCCATGCAGCCGGGCAACCCTATGGGAAAGAGCACAGGGAGAAGGGTAACGGGCACCAAACCAATACCGAAGGATAATGGGATATGCTGGCTTACTTGGTTGGACAGGTGGCTGGCGTTGACAAGGGCGTGGCCCGGAAGACAGCGACCTGGAGCGCCTGTGGCAGCAGCGAGGAAACGGCGAAGCAGAGGAGAAGTCCGCCGCCGGGAAATCCACCTGTGCACAGGGGAGAAGGCTGGAGAGGAAGGTAAGAGATTCTTACGTGAAGGTCTTGCTGGTAGAAGGGGGTTCCTTGCAGCAAGCAGGCTGACGGGATCAGACGGCTTCAGGCCGAAGCCCAGGGCAGAGTGGCTTATATCCCACGCCGCTGACGAGGTGCAGGTGTGCACGCAGCTGGCGCCGCTGATGAGCGGCGAGTCATGACAGTGTTATTTTTATGCTGGATGTAGTGGGACGCCTCCCACTTGAGGTGTTTCAGGCACGTCCCACTGGGAGGAGACCCCGGGGCAGACCCAGGACTCGGTGGAGAGACTATGTCTCCCAGCTGGTCTGGGAACGCCTTGGTATCCCCTCTGAAGAGCTGGAGCAGGTGGCTGGGGAGAGGGAAGTCTGGGCTTCTCTGCTTGAACTGCTGCCTCCGCGACCCGGACCTCCGGAAAAGCGGTAGAAGATGGATGGATGGATGGTAGTGGGACACACACCTTCCAAAAAGTTCAACTTTTGTCTCATCAGTCCATATTTTCTCAAAAGTCCCGGGGATCATCAAGATTTTTTCTAGCAAAAGTGTGACAAGCTTTTATTGTCTTTTTACTCAGCAGTGGTTTTCATCTTAGAACTCTGCCATTTTTGCCCAGTCTCTTTCTTATGGTGGAGTCATGAACTCTGATCTTAACTGAGGCGAGTGAAGCCTGCAGTTCTTTGGATGTTGTTGTGGGGTCTTTTGTGACCTCTTGGATGAGTTGTCACTGCACTCTTGGGGTAATTTTGGTCAGGCGGCCACTTCTGGGAAGGTTCACCACTGTTCCATGTTTTCGCCATTTGTAGAAAATGGCTCTCACTGTGGTTCGCTGGAGTCCCAAAGCTTTAGATAATAATAACAATAATTAATCTTTATTTCAGGCACACAAGCGGGTCCATATAAAATAAGAAGGGGTAGGGGCATCAGGATACAATGAAAACAACATAACAGTCTTGAAAAAGAGTTCTTGTAGACCCTGTTGTGCCAGTGTCTTCTGAGAGCAGAGGTGTATCTGAGACTGCTCTTCCTAGGGCTTATCAGGGTCTGTATGATGCTGTTTTCTGAGTCATCCAAACAACACATAAAATTGTACATAAGTTTTCTCAGTAATGCCTTACACGTAGGAATACCACATGTCACAAACAGCAGACTGGCGCTATGCCATCTGGGCACCTGAAACAGCAACCTCAGAATCAGAATCAGAATCAGTGCATCGTTGTTGGCCACAATCAACCTTCTCATACTATCAGTCCTGTAGCTGCTCCACAGGTGTGCAGTGTACAGAGGAGTACAGTAAGCTCGGAACAGAGAAGATTTAACATTTACAGAGCACATACTAAACTTTCTCAATAACATATTGGCTTGGGCATACAATTTACAGCACTGCCTGTAGATATCTCTGTCATCTCTCAAATCATCAGTGATGATGTAACCCAGATATTTTATTTCCTTGCATGTCACAAGAGAAGTATCACACAACTTAAAGGTAGGAAAAACTAGTTCCCTGTCTTGTCTGCATCTCACAATCATGACATTACTCTTTTTTGTGTTAAATTTGATATTGTGATCATTGGCATATTGTGAGCATACTCTTAATAGTTGTTGCAACCAAGCACTATAAGGACTCATTACTAGGTCGTCTGCAAACATGAGATGATTGATGACAGAGCCACCCACAACACAGCCTGTGTTACATCCATTCAATTGTCTCAACGGATCATCCATATATACATTAAACAGAATAGGGGACAAAATTCCACCTTGGCATACACCGTTGCTCACATGAAAGGGAGTTGATAGAATGTTCCCCCATTTTACACACATGGTCTGATTGGCATGCCAGAAAACAAGAATTCTAATTAAATACTTGGGAACACCTCTAAGGAATAATTTCATCAATAGTTTTTCATGATTAATTCTATCAAATGCTTTGGCTGCATCGATAAAACTCAAGAAGACAGAGGAATTAAGGCTTCTATACTTTTCCACTAATTCCTTTAGGGCAAATATACACATATCAGTGCCATGCTTCCTTTTAAAACCAAATTGATTGTCAGAGGAAAAAACAAATATCTCCAACCGTGTGAACAAAACTCTTTCCAACACTTTAGACTGAATACTTGCTAGAGCGATTGGCCGATAATTCTCAACACTGTTTAGCTTTGCAGCTTTGTCCTTAATAACAGGAACTAGCACCACAGACACAATAGAGTTTGGAAGGACACCATGAACTAAAAAGCCAGTAAAACACATGGAGAGCAGTGGACAGAGCTTATTGCTAGAAATGGCTTTATAACCTTTTCCAGACTAATAGATCTCAGTTACTTTGTTTCTCATTTGTTCCTGAATTTCTTTGGATCACAGCATGATGTCTAGCTTTTGAGGATTTTTTGGTCTACTTCACTTTGTCAGGCAGGTCCTATTTAAGTGATTTCTTGATTGAGAACAGGTGTGGCAGTAATCACGCCTGGGTGTGGCTAGAGAAATTGAACTCAGCTTTCCAAAGATGTGATAAACCACAGTTAATTTATGCTTTAATTGGGGGGGGGATCATTTTTTCACACAGGGCCATGTAGGTTTGGATTATTTTTTTTTTTACCCTTAAACCCCTTCATTTAAAAACTGCATTTTGTGTTTACTTGTGTTATCTTTGTCTAATATTTCAATTTGTTTGATGTCTGAAATATTTAAGTGTAACAAACATATAAAAGAATGAGAAATCAGGAAGGGGGCAAACACTTTTTCACATCACTGTACATCATATTCCCATACAATGCAGTTGAACAGGCCAACATTAAAGCGCATTTTGCAGTGAGAGCCAGTTGTCCTACTGATTCTAATGAACAGCATTGTGGGAACAGATTACAAGCTGGCACTGTGTGGATGGTTGGCTTCTTGGTGAGTAAATTCATGTAATTGTCCTGATAATAACCCACCTCATGCGCAACATGCCTGTGTGCCTCCAAATATCACCCTGTCTTCAAGGCTTCATTACAAGTCAGTGGTTTGAGTAAGTGACTTTCTTTTGTTGCTGATTAAACTAGTTTCACAGCATTCTACCAAGCCCCCAATTGCCTCTTTGTATACAGTAGTTATGCCAGTTAACACATGCATAAAGTTTGAAATGCAACAGTCTCACCCGTTCCCCTCTGCACTTCATTCATTTAAGGGATAAGGACCTGTACTTATATAGCACTTTTCTAGTCTCAAAGACCACTCAAAGCGCTTCACTAGCACTAACCCTCTACTCTAAGGGCCTATAGGAGACAGATATCTAGGGACAATTTAAAACAACCAATTAACCACTTGACGCCTGAATTTATTTCCAATTGTGAACAAATTTTTTTTTTTTTTTTAATAACTGAAAATCGTTTCTTTTGGATTGATGCGAATTTGCGACAATCGTCGTCAACCTAACATGCATGTCTTTGGATTGTGGGAGGAAACTGGAGCCCCTGGAGTAAACCCACGCAGAACATGCAAACTCCACGTAGAAAGGTTCCTACCCCTGCCAGCCTGGGGATTTGAACCTGGAACCTTCTAGCTGTAAGGCAACAGTGCTAACCACTGCACCACCGTGCTGCCCAATTTAGTAGTGTGTGTAATCCATGTAAGTTGTATATAACTATAAAGGATGAGATTTGCATTTTGAACATAAAATATGTACTTGCTGAGTCTAATATGATCTGCTTTCAACTGACAGGTGACCATGGCTACCCACTAAATAGGTTCATATTGTCTTCTTTTTTGTGACTGTTCTCCTTTAATTCGACCAGCTGATTGACCCGACTGGCCACAAATTGATTGATTGATAATTTATTTATTGTTTAAAATAACATTGTATAAAAGATACAAGAGCCATTTAAAAACAAGGGGATGACACAAGAAAGTGTGCACACTAATTTCCATTGTAATCCCTAAAAGAGATTGCAGGTGGTCTCGTACCTGGAACCTTCTGTGTTGTGTGGGGATTTGGCCTTTGAGGCTTGCCGTAGCTGGCGCCAGGCACACAACGTGGTGATGTCAGGTGGGCTACGGCCGGTGTGTACAAGTGCAACTTATACTAATAAAGTTCAGTTTGTTGCTCGGCATAGAATGGCTCACATGTTGCTCTTTTGGGACATAACATTTGGCGACCGAGGATTAAACCATGGGGGTGTGCACAAGACCACCACCTCCGTTCCTAGAGTCACTGGGTGTGCCAGCCACACCGTGGCATTGCTGGATGGAGGCTTTTGATGCCTATATTGTTGCGGCTGGCCTGGGCGGCACCAACAAAGAAAGACGGAAGAGCATCCTAATCCATTGCCTTGGCAAAGAAGGACAGCGAGTGCTTCACGCCCAGGGTAGCACGGGCTCTTTGGACAAGTGTTTGGGCATGATGGACAAATTTTTTGTTGACAAGTGTAACATCACGGCATGAAGATACAGATTATTTGACCGTTTTCAGCATGCGGGTGAGTCCACGCACCATTATCTTATGGAGCTAGCGAGCACGTGCGCCTTCAGGCCTTTGGAAGAAGAGCTAATTCGTGACAAGCTAGCGTATAGCACGAGCAACGAGAGGCTAAAGGAGAAGCTACTGCTAGAGAAGGGTGATTTTGCGCTAAGTCAAGTGATGCAAATGGCTAGCCAAATCCAGTCTGCTACCCAGCTAGGAATGCAAGTACTGGCTAACGAACACCTAGCTGTCCATGTTCCCTCTCCACGTCAGACCGATAGCATCCCAGCTAGCTGCTCGGGGTGGACTCCCACATGTCGGCGGACCGTGGCACGGGCAGGAGCAGGAACCCAGGAACTGCGCGGCGGCTGTGGCTCTCCTCATCACCGGACGGGCTTGTCCGCCTGCCCCACTAGGGGCAAGAAGTGCTACAATTGTGGTTGAGCTAATCACCTGGCTAGGGTTTGCACCACTGCTGACAGGGCGATGGATTCGGGACTCGTGGGTGTAGCCTTGTGTGTGTGTAGCAGGCGCCAAGAATTGGCTGCTAAAGTGGTATGTGGTGCAGCTCGACGGAGTCGACGTGCCGCTCATGGTAGATTTGGGCGCTGCAAAATCCATACTAAGCGTGTCCATGGTGAGAAAACTTTTTTCCCAAAAAGCCTATTGTAGCGGGCACTGTGAATATGTTTGGCTATGGACATGCGAAGATTGGCATGGTGGGCACGGTCTGTTTCTCTGTGGTGTGTGGGCCAAAGGCTATTCCCACATTCACCTTTCAGGTTTCCCGCCATGGGGCTGACTTACTGGGAGAGTTAGGATTCTCCATCATGGACCCAGCGGGCTCCATGGTGCTGACTGTTTCTCCCAGGTGACATGTTCACTGGCCGGCGCTGTTTGTGGGCCTGGGCTGTGTGGCAACTTTCAACCTTCGTCCGCCCCTCGACCCAAGTGTGATGCCCTAAATTCAACCTCTTTGACGGCTACCACTTGCCCTGCGGGACAATGTCACAGCGGAGCTGAACAAACTTCTGAGTGCCAGCATTATTGAGAGAGTGGAAGCCTTGGCGTGGATTTTGAACACAGTGGTGGCCAAAAAGAAGACGGATGGCATCTGACTATGCATCGACCTCAGAATGGTTAACAAAGCGATCATTTATTCATTTTCTTCTTCCGCTTAATCCTTTTCGGATCACGGGGGGGCTGGAGCCTATCCCAGCATCTTTGGGCGAGAGACAGGGTACACCCTGTACAGATTGCCAGTCCATCGCAGGGCCAACACAGAGAGACAGACAACCATTCACTCTCACAGTCATACCTAAGGACAAATTAGAATCCCCAGTTTGATGCCAATTAACCTAACTTGCATGTTTTTGGCATGTGGGAGGAAACCGGAGAAATCCCGGAGTAAACCCACGCAGACACGGGGAGAACATGCAAACTCCACACAGATTACTGTTGGTTGGGGGCTGGGATCGAACCCAGGATCCCTCGGCCAAGGGTGAGTTGCTGTGCTGCCGCAATGCTAACCTCTCCGCCACCGCGCTGCCCACAAAGCGATCATTCCGGACAAATAGCCACTGCCCACAATGGAAGAGGTCACTGCGATGTTCAACAGTTCCAAGATGTTTTCAAAACTTGACCTCTGTCAAGGTTATCTACAAGTGCCCCTCCACCCAGCCAGCTGCAACCTGACGGCACTCGTGACCCTCATGAGCATTTTCAGATATACCCATATGCCTTTTGGCCTGAGTTCGACGCTGAGCTGTTTTCAAAAAATCATGTCCACGATCCTCGCCGGTCTCAAGGGTGTGGTGGTGTATCTGGATGACATCGTGGTACACGGCGCGTCATGGGTGGCGCATGATGAATGTTTGGAACGAGTGATGGAGGTGCTTCTGGAACACAGGGTTATGCTAAATGGGGAAAAGTGCATCTTCACAGCTGAATCCATCGAGTTTGTGGGATTCTGACAGCTGAGGGCCTGAGGCCCCTGCACTCAAACGTGGAGGTGGTCCTGTGACTTCTGGACCCCACGACTTCTGGACAAATTTCCTCATTCCTGGGCATGGCAAATTTCTACGGACGTTTTATTCCCCATTATTCAGAGACTATTGAACCCCTTCGAGCCCTCCTAAAGCAAAATGCTCCATGGCAATGGACCCCGGCTTGCTCAGCAGCAGTCACTAAGCTGAAATCTCAACTCACCTCCCTGCCGGTGTTGGCCCATTTTGACCCTCAATGCCCCACTTTTGTGACTTGTGACGCATCTGGTTTGGCAGGGGGGCAGTTATGTCTCAACTTCAAAATGGTATGGAGCACCCAGTGGCATTCGCTTCGAGGTCCCTCACATCGGCTGAACAGAGTTACGTGGTGGGTGAGAGAGAAACGCTTGTGTGTGTTTGGGTGTGTGAACGGTGGTACATCTACATCTATGGATGCCATTTCACCCTATGCATGGACCATAGGGTGCTAATGACCCTGCTGGAGACGACTGGCTTGGGACACAGACCCTTGCAGATCCACAGGTGGGCAGAATGACTGCGAGCCTACAACTTCACTACTCAGTTCACCCCAGGCATGGAAAACATGGTGGTGGACCTCCTCACCCATGCCACAATTAACACTGCACAACCTGATGACTGTGATTCCTTGGAGGTGGACCTGATCAACATGCTCCATGAATTCCTCCGGAACATGGCGTCCCCCCAGGAACTCCAGGCAGAGTCAGAACGGGACCCAACTTGGTAAATGAGGGGAAAATAGAAAGGAAAAAGTCACACATTAAAAAAGCAGCAAAGAATGGGTGACAAATCTGCAAATACACAAGAAGAGCTGCAAATTGAAAAGAAAAAAATGTCTTCTTTTTAAGATTGAAATTAGTTTTTTGTTGCTCCTTGTGCAGGTTTTTATGCCATAAAAATTTGCTTAAAATGACTATCTGTAATAGATGTTGCTAATCTGTTCAATCCCAGAGTTTTGGTAAAAAAAAAAAAAAACCCTGCTAATTTCTCCTCTAGCCTGAGGGAGTTTTTTAAAGGTATGTTGGTTGGGAGAAGTCATTATGTAAAACGGAAGTGAAGAAGTTCCTGATTTCTTGTTTAAACCACTTCTGCCTTCAAAGTTCTCTTTTTGATAGAAACTCTGATGTTCAGATTTTTTTTTGATGGAATACAGATTAAATATTAAAAAGGAAAAAGGGAAAAAGGCTGTATATTTGACACCTAGGCCTTCAGTGGTGTCCCACCTGACTTAATCCACCTCCTAATACCATCACTATGATGACACAATTATAGAAACCATCAATATTATACCCCCACACACACATAATAAAACAAGTTGTTGCATTACAGATAGGTATTTCATGTATTGAGAATAAATGCCAAGACAAAAGCAAGAAACCCAATTAACACAACTCTACAGGTCTCTTTTCACTACATTGTCTTTGATTTTAACTTTACCAATAAATGTCCCTTTGATCTGGTGAATAAATAATAGAGTGGTAGTCCAAGATCCACATTTAGATTTATTTACATATGGCCAGAAAGGAAGAGCCCCATGATGTTACACGCAGGCAACGCCATGGGAAGATTCTTCTGAGTCTCAAAGCAGAGTGCACTTAATGTAAAACAGATAGGCATGGAATGCTGAGTTTTCAGTATTCAGAGTGTAGCTGTGGCCCGGAACTAACCTTGATAGACTAGGCTCACAGAATTACAGGAAGAAAGCATGATATGATATGATATTGAGAACTGAGGCGAAAACGCCGTGGGTGCCGGGCTGGAGTAAGGCGGAAGGCAAGAAATATAAGGTACAGACCCACCCTTCCATCCATTGTTATGGGGAATGTACGATCGTTACTGGGAAAAGTAGATGAGCTAGCGGCTTTCTCCCGCTACGATAGCATATACCGGGAGTGTAGTCTGTATCTATTCACAGACACTTGGCTAACCGAATTAGCAGCAGATGCTAACATTGAACTGGAGGGTTTCCACGCGATACGGGCAGACCGAACATCAGACAGTGGCAAAGCAAGGGGCGGTGGAGTGATAATGTATGTTAACAACAACTGGTGCAGACCGGGACATATCACTGTTAAACAACGACACTGCAGCAAAGACATTGAGTTGCTAGCTGTTAGCATGCGGCCTACATATCTCCCGAGGGAATACTCAGACGTGATCTGCATTGTTGTTTATGCAAATCCGACGGCGAACGCTGGGACAACGCTTGACGTCATCCATTCAGTAACTGGCAGGCTGCAGACAGAACACCCAGATGCTCTTCTCCTCATCTCAGGCGATTTCAACCATGTTTCACTGTCTCCCATTCTCCCCATGTTTACCCAGTATGTCACATGCCACACTAGAGACAATAAAACACTGGACTTATTCTACGCAAACACTAAGGAGGCATACACCTCATCACAACTCCCCCCACTCGGGAGATCGGATCACAACTTGGTTCATCTCCGGCTGGTGTACAAACCCCTAGTGCACAGACAACCTCCGGCCATGCGCACAGTGAAGTTATGGTCTGAGGAGGCAATGGACACTCTAAAGGGCTGTTTTGAAACCACCGCCTGGGAGCAGCTCTGCGATCCACATGGTGAGGACATCGATGACCTCACTCACACCGTCACGGACTACATCAGCTTCTGTGTGGACAACACCGTTCCCACCAAGACCATACGGTGTTGCTCAAACAACAAACCCTGGATCAACCCTGAGATAAAAACACTTCTGAGAGAGAAGAAGAGGATCTTCAGGTCGGGGAACAGGGAGATGCTGAAGTCCGTACAGAGGGAGCTGAGGAGAAAGATCAGAGAAGGCAAGGACAGCTTCAGGAAGAAGATGGAGGACAAGCTGCAACAGAGCGACATCAGCGGGGTCTGGAGAAACCTTAAAACCATCTCTGGGCTCCAGAATACCTCCCCCCAGGCCACGGGGGGCAGGGAGTGGGCGAACAATCTGAATCTGTTTTTCAAGAGGTTTGACCAACCGCCCTCCCCCCTGACTGCACAACAACCACTGCTGCCTCTAAAGACATCAAGTCCTGCTGCCCACTCCCCACTCCACCAACACCCCCCCACTCCCAACACACAGCCCCCCAACCTGACCCTCACTAAGACCCAGGTGAGGACGGAGCTGAGGAAGATCAAGGCGAGGAAGGCGTCGGGACCGGACAGCATCAGTGTGAAGCTCCTCAAGTCCTGTGCAGACCAGCTGTGTGGGATTGTGGAGTATATCTTCAATCTGAGCCTGAAGCTGGGGAGAGTACCACAGCTGTGGAAAACATCTTGTGTGGTACCTGTACCAAAGACTTCCCACCCCAAAGATCTGAACAGCTACAGACCAGTGGCCTTGACGTCCCACATGATGAAGACCCTGGAGAGACTGCTCCTTGCTCACCTCCGCCCCCTGGTGGGACCAGCGATGGATCCACTCCAGTTCACCTACCAGCATGGCATTGGGGTGGAGGATGCGGTGATCTTCCTCATTCACCGTTCTCTGTCCCACCTGGAGAAGCCTGGGAATGCGATGAGGATCATGTTCTTTGACTTCTCCAGTGCTTTCAACACCATCCAACTGATGATCCTGAAGGACAAGCTGCTGTGCGCAGGGGTGGACCAGCACCTGTCATCATGGATCCTGGACTACCTCACAAACCGGCCTCAGTTTGTGAGAACCTGGGACTGTGTCTCCGACACGATCATCGGTAGCACGGGGGCCCCCCAGGGAACGGTTTTGGCTTCCTTCCTGTTCACCCTTTATACTGCGGACTTCTCACACAACACAACACACTGCCATCTACAGAAGTTCTCTGATGACTCTGCGATCGTTGGCCTCATCTCCAATGGAGATGAAGCTGAGTACAGAGGGCTTATCCAGGACTTCGTGGACTGGTGCCATCGGAACTGCCTCCAGATCAACGCGAGGAAAGCTAAGGAGCTCGTGGCGGACTGCCGCAGGCAAGGACAACCCCTCACAGCACCAGTAAATATACAGGGAACAGACATCGAGATGGTGACATCCTATAAGTACCTGGGTGTTCATCTGAACAATAAACTAGACTGGTCACACAATACTGACGCACTCTACAAGAAGGGACAGCGCAGGCTGTTCCTACTGAGGAGACTCAGGTCTTTTGGTGTACAAGGGGCGCTGCTGAAGACATTCTATGACACGGTGGTGGCATCAACCATCACTTTTGGAGTGGTCTGCTGGGGCAGTGGCATTACAGCAGCCAATAGGAAGAGACTGAACAAACTGATCAAGAAAGCTAGCTCTGTCCTGGGGCAGCGCCTTGACCCAGTGGAGGAGATAGGAGAGAGAAGGATGGTGGCTAAACTGTCATCTCTGCTGGAGTCCGAGTTCCACCCTATGCAGGACATACTGAATGCACTGAGGAGCTCATTTAGCAGCAGAATACATCATCCTAGGTGCACAACCGAGAGGTTTCGCAGGTCCTTGCTACCTACGGCTGTCAGACTGTACAAACTAAGCAGGGCTGCTCGCAGAGATAGCAAAAGGACGTGACAACCTAATAGTTTTGAATGCAAAAGACGCAATAGACTTACACAATGGTCCCCTCCGGTATACAACTAGGAAAATATCGGTCGCTATGGAGGGTGAGAATATGTATGGGTACATAATTATACCATGTAGGATAACTAAGTAGACGGTTGTGCTATTTCATTCCATCTAGCTACAATGCTCTGCACTGTGTGTGTTTATATATTTACATATTTATTCCATCTAGCTACAATGCTCCGCACTGTGTTTATATACTGTATATATTTATACATTTACTCTATCTAGCAACAATGCTCCACACTGTGTGTGTTTATATATTTACATATTTATTCCATCTAGCTACAATGCTCCGCACTGTGTGTGTTTATATATCTACATATTTATTCCATCTAGCTACAATGCTCCGCACTGTGTTTATATATTCATATATCTATTCCATCTAGCTACAATGCTCCGCACTGTGTTTATATATCTACATATTATTCCATCTAGCTACAATGCTCCGCACTGTGTGTGTTTATATATTTACATATTTATTCCATCTAGCTACAATGCTCCGTACCATGTGTTTATATATCCACATATTTATTCCATCCAGCTACAATGCTCCGCACTGTTTATATATTTATATAGCTATCCCATCTAGCTACAGTGCTCCGCACTGTGTGCTTATATATCTACATATTTATTCCATCTAGCTACAATGCTCCGCACTGTGTTTATATATTTATATATCTATTCCATCTAGCTACAATGCTCCGCACTGTGTGCTTATATATCTACATATTTATTCCATCTAGCTACAATGCTCCGTACCATGTGTTTATATATCCACATATTTATTCCATCCAGCTACAATGCTCCGCACTGTTTATATATTTATATAGCTATCCCATCTAGCTACAGTGCTCCGCACTGTGTGCTTATATATCTACATATTTATTCCATCTAGCTACAATGCTCCGCACTGTGTTTATATATTAATATATCTATTCCATCTAGCTACAATGCTCCGCACTGTGTGTCTATATATATATATTTATATTTATATGTACATATGTATACTCGCTGCTCTTGTTTTTCTCTTGCCTTCTGATTGTTGCTCTGAGTGTTGCTATCCCTGTGCTGTTGCAATCCTGGAATTTCCCCATTGTGGGACTAATAAAGGCTTATCCTATCTTATCTTATCTTAGTTCTTTATTTTTGAACATCTAAAATGATTAAAAAAATATTTACAACCAAAACAACAATGAATAAATAAATATATCAAAGACAGATAGATTTGTCCAGCATCATTTTAGCATGCTCAAAAAAGGAGTAGGCAGAAGTAATAAACTTATTAAAGCCTACCCCTTTGATATGTTTTGTCCAATGTGACGACCCCAACCCTTTGGGCTCTGGGTGTCATCTGCTCCTCCTCTGGCTGTGTCTGTCTTACAGGTACTGATTGCAATTAGTGGTTATGAGTAGGGATGAGCCGATCCCCTGTTCGGTACTGGGTTATTGGTATTGGTAAGGAATAAAAGTAATTTACCGATCCGATACATTAATAATATTAAAGTGACTTAATAATAATATTAAAATGATTAAAATATGTCACATGTCATTGGAGCCTGTCTGTGAGACTTACCTTGGTATATTTGCTGTGTGGTACCAGCATTTACAATTTTAATACCACCAACTTGATAAAGCACTTGCAAAAGTATTACAGTAAAGGAGTATGCTGAATTCTGTCAAGAACTGAACAGAAGGAAGTGTGTTGCACATTAGCAGCTGCTGCTTTTCCAACTTGGAGGGTGGAAGACGCTAAAACTGAAACGTAAACAAAAGAACAAAACTTAAAAGTACAAACCAGATGGGAGCGTGGAAAACAACAGGAACGAAGACATAACATGAGAGTGATGATATAGAATGAAGTATGTGGAGACAAGACATCATGTAGACATGGAAATCTCACTGTTTGAAGAAGAAGA
The DNA here is from genome assembly GCA_020510985.1 of Pholidichthys leucotaenia. NCBI lineage: Eukaryota > Metazoa > Chordata > Actinopteri > Cichliformes > Pholidichthyidae > Pholidichthys > Pholidichthys leucotaenia. Next base: position 32,478,408 of record CM035848.1, read on the forward strand.
AGAAGATTGTTCAGAACTCTTTATAAGAACTCCTTATAGAGTAATGACCAGATAGTGTTGTGGACATCATGTAGACATGTAAATCTCACTGTTTGAAGAAGAAGAAGAAGAAGAACCCCTTATAAGAACTCCTTATACAAAGACATAGAGTGAAGAAGACGAAGAAGAGGTTGCCAACAGAGAAGAATTCTGACTTTTGATGCATAGAGTGATGTTTACTGAGTGAAGTACGTGGCAGTAAGGACTATAGCTCCTTACCAGATAGAGTGATGATATAGAGTGAAGTATGTGGCAGTAATGCACCTGTAAGCTGGTTGCCAACTGCCAATCAAATCTAAAAGAAGAAGAAGAAGAAGAAGAAGACATAACATGGGCTTACTTTTCGGGGAGAATTACAGCTGATGAGAGGTAGGTAACAGAAACATAAATAGCAAATCAAAATGGTGAATTGGAAGCAGGGCTACAACAACAAGGCTACAAGAAATGGAACGGGAATGACTTCAAAATAAGAGCAAACCCAAGAACTAAGAATGGACAGAGAGTGATAAACACTCCTAAATAAACTGAGGACCAGGAGAACACTTATGATAATAATAATGGATGACAAAAATACAACTTAAAGGGTTAGTTCCTTTTTTTTTTTTTAGATCTACAGCATTTTTTACCTCATGCATAAAGTGGCACTTCGAATTTCATCTGAATGTTTACTTAAATACTCAGCCTTAAAGTTTTGCATAAACTTGCACTTAAAACTTCAGAATGCATGTTTACATGGTCCTGACCAGTGAAATGCTGCAGATATTACAAGTTTAAAATAAAAAAGCAGCAACATTGCTGAACCGAGTCAAGTTTGTAATATATTCTTTGACATTTAGATTTATGTTTTTATATGTGTGCAAAATGCAACCAGTCAAAGTATGTTCTATGTAGGCACCCTTTCACCCATGCACAACAACAGCAAATTATTTGCAAGTCTTTGGACCAATTAAAAAGTGAAATTAGAAAATTTCCCACAGAAACCTGAATGTTCCAGGAGCCCAAAGTTGGAGATCCCCTGGTTTAAAGAAAGCCAGGAAAAATAAAAAATGAATTTGCTTGCAGAAAATGTGAACAAAATATGTCACAAACATTTCATTAAGACATGTGTGAGCTATTAAAATGTGGAAAAAGTGCAATCAATGACCCTTTTAAATAAGAGAGATGGTATTGGGTTTGGATCTATATCTGCTGATACTCAAAGTCACAGTATCGGTATCAGACTTGAAAAAGTGGTATCAGCTCATCCCTAATTGAGTCACACCTGGGCTCAGGGTGCTTTGGCTATAAAGCACTCACTTCCACAGCTCTGCCTGGCTGGCACTTTGGACCTGAGCTACGAGAGGAAAGGGGTTCCTCTTCCAGACCTTACCTTTTCTGTTTGGTTTTATTTACATGTTCACTTAAGTTAATTAAGTTTGGTTAAAAATAAAGATTTATTTGAATTACTTTATCCACTCGACTTGTCTTCCTTCTTTGTGATGATCCATGAGCCAGATTGTGACAAATGAGGGCTCGTCCAAAGCATAATTAAATTGTTAATGCTGTAGCTTGTTATTTGATTCCATAGATTATAATGCAGTAAAATTGGCAAGGCACAGTCAGGGGGAGACAATTGAGTGGGGAACATGTATAAAGTAATTTTGTTAAATTTGGAGTTTGAATTTTGTTTGGCAGGGTCTGTGATTTTATTCTGGTTTTAATGTTCTGTTTGGCCTGTATCTGATGTGCTGCTCTCTGTTCCTGATAGGCTGGAGGATGGATTCCCTTTGGAGTCTGGTGGGGAAGGTGGTGGTGGTGGTGGTGGTGGGGGTTCCGTTAGTGCAGTATTGAATTGAACTGAATAGTTTGGTGTGAACGTGGTTGAAGCAGTTGGCTCAGGGGCACATCCGAGGTCATAGGTGGGTCACTGTTCCTCAGTTGCCTTACCAGGCCTCTGGGATTTAATACGCAAGTATCCACCACAACTAGGCCCTGAAGACTAGGGAGGAGCTAGTTAGATCATGTTAGGTAGTTAAAGGGACAGAAGAGTAGTGACTGTATGGGCCATTCAGTTCTGTTCAGTTAGGTTTAAGTTTGTATATCTGTCTGTTGTAGTTCTGTGTGTATGACTAACATCCCTGTGTTTCAGTTATGGCTGCTGTTGAGGAGTTTTAGAGCTCCATCAGAGGAGTCACTGGACTCCTTTTCTCGTGAACAGTTGGTGATTGCAGATCCCTTTGGGGTAAATGTTGGGGGTAAAACATTTAAAGGAGACTGTAAAGTTAAATCTGAAGAAGAGTTTGTTTAGTGTTTGTAAAGTGAAGCCTGTTGGTCCAGAGTTGGACGCTGGGGCTGCTTCTGCTTCAGGTGATGCAGGTAGCAGTGAATTGTCTTTTGGACAGTGTAAAGACTTACTGTTGTTGCAGGTTGAGATTAAAAACCTTGAACTGGAGGAGCATAGATTTGCTACGAGTAGTGTTGATGGATCTCGTACTCCGGTACATTCATTTGATGTAAAAAACAGTCTTAGCCTTGTAACATACTGTTTAAACGTGTAGCAGAAAGCATGAACTGCTCTGACTCTGAGGGTACATTGCTGCTCTAGTGTGTGTTAAAGGGTAAGGGACAGGAGGTATATTCTGCACTTAGTGTGGCCCAGAGTAAAGTTTATCCAACAGTAAAATCTGCCATCTTAAACGCCTATGAGCTAGTTCCAGAGGCTTATCGCCAATGGTTTAGATCTCTCAAAAAAATCTGATGAGCAGTCCCACATGGAGTTTGCCAGAGACCCTAAATGCCCACTTTAATCATTGGTGTACAGCACTTAATGTTCATACTTATGAGGTTTTATGTGACTTGATTTTTCTGGAGCAATTTAAAATCTGTGTTCCACGTCACATTGCTACATATGTAAATGAACATAAGGTTATAACAGCATCTGAGGCTGCTTAGTTAGCAGGTGACTATTTGCTAACTCACTATAGGGACCATGGGCTGACAGTTCTACCTGGTTTCAGGATGGTGGCAGTTTCTCTCCACCCAACAGATGGGGGGATATAAACCACATGAATTACTCTGGTTCAGGAAAGTCTGGTCAGTTCCATCCTCAGTCTGACCCCCAAAATGTTTTGTGGATAAAAAATTTCTATTTCAGCACTGGTGAAGAAAGAAAATAAAACTAGAAAAGCACTCGGAGAGCGCAGACCTCCGCCAAGCGGCACAGTTCCCCCCATACAGTGTTTGTGTGTACGTTTTCAGATTCCCTGAGCATGAAAAGATATGACTAGCAATTGGATTCACAATGATTATTTGTTTATTTGACATAGACAGTGCAATAAACAGACAATTAATGAATGACAATCAATGTGATAGTGATAGGATTAGTGGTTCAGTAGTGTAAAACGGGGCTATAAGGGACGGCGGGTTAATAAGGGACACTTTTCTGGGAAATGTTTTAAATGTAATTCTGCTTTTTTTATTTTGAGCAGGACGCTGAGTTGTGTTGTTATTGTCAAATATCCATGAATCCTTCATCAAATCTAGGCGGAAGCAAAATTAAAAAAGCAGAATTACATTTAGAAAAGTGTCCCATCTTACCCCGCCGTCCCTTATAGCCCCGTTTTACGGTTGTAAAAGCATTGCCTCCTTGGCGGAGGTAATAAACTGAAGCGTTGGTGTGTCCATCTCCTCCACTGACGGATGCAGATTGGTTAGACAGGTTGCCGTGGGTTTTATATTATATTGGGGTTGCGCTCCGCGGCAAAACAGAATTTAGATTCTTCCCCGGCAGAGAGGTCGTTTTTACGCAGCGCTTATAGCTGGGCGGGGAATTTGTGGCAAATAATCGGGCGGCGGACAGGTGGCTGTGTCAGGTTTTGCAGCGTGGCGCAAAAACAGGCACGCTGGCGGGCCCAGGCCAGCAGTGTTTTCCACGTGCTTTTGTGCCTAAAACGTTGAAGAACGCGGAGTTTGTGTTGGTCAGACACGACGACCAGCGCAATGTGCGCAGCGCCTATGGCTGGCACAGGCACGCTGGCGGGCCAAGGCCACCAGTGTTTTCCGCATGCTTTTGTGGCTAAAACGTTGAAGAAGGCGGAGTTTGTGTTGGTCAGACACGACGCCCAGCGCCCTCCATTGCGCCTGTGCACATGTTGAAAATGGCCGTATGTCACAGTGTGGAAAAATGCTTTAAAAAATTCCTGTATGCAGACGGTGATGCGGATCATCCCCAAAATTTAATCAGTTCTTCCTTGTACCATTTCCAACAACGCTTGAAAGTTTCATTGAAATCCGTCCAAAAGTTTTTGAGTTATCTTGCTAACCAACAGACAAACAGACAAACACACAAACACACAGACAAACCCCGGCAAAAACATTACCTCCTCCTGGCCTTTCGGCCTGGCGGAGGTAATAACTTGAAACCAAGGCTGTCTTTGTGAAATGTATTCTGCAGAATAGAAACGGTCTACAGAGAGCATGTAATGACAAAAGTCTGAAGAGTAGGGGTGGGTTCAAAAGATTGATTCTCCAATTCGATAGATTCATGTTTGACTGAGCCGATACCAATCCACAAAATCAATGGATCGATCTTTTAATATAATGCTTTTACAGTCTGTGAAACACAAAATGCAAGCAGTGGCTGAAGTCTTGTGCGAGAGTTCCCTGTGCCGCATGCATTGGCAGCCACAGAGCGGACTTGCCAACTGTAGATTTTGTGTGAAAATGTGTGATACAAGATGGCTGACAAAACATAGATGAGTGACACACTACGATCGGTTTCTCAAAGTGTATTTTTTGATGTTAGATGCTACCAGAGGGTACCAAACATCACATGGTGTCAGAGCAGTGAACCCATAGTTGACACAGTGGCGAAAATGGAATCTTAAGTGTTTCAACTCCAAGGATGGATTGGGATCCAACCAACTTACTGGAGGCTTGGAGGAAGTTCCACTAGCATGCTCAGCTCATGTTCACAGGTCCTCTGCGTGACAAAGATGAGGCAGATAAGTGCAGCTACTTTCTTTTGTGGATCGAAGAAAAAGGTTTTAAAATATTTGCAATACCTGGACCTTCATGCCAGATGAAGCTAAAAAGTTGCAGACTTACTATGATAAATATACCGAGTATGTCACACCAAAGGCCAACCCCATATACGCCAGATACAAGTTTCATCAAAGAATGCAAGGAGAGCACGAATCATTTGAACAGTTCGTTACTGAGCTAAAACTACTGGTTAAAGACTGTGCTTACCCAAATAGTGATGAAATGGACAGAGACTACATTGTGTTTACAACAAACTCACCTCATGTCTGAAAAAAGTTACTCAGCCAGGAAGCGGAGCTTACTCTTGACAAGGCCATAGATATAGCACACTCACATGAACTAGCCAAGCAACAACTGAAGACCATGGGTAACATAAAAGACTACAGCCATCCCAGCACAGTACATACTGTAAACAGAAAGTCAAACAGACAAGGTACTGTACAAAAAGCCATACGACCACAGAATGATAGAGTCGCCTACAGGACATGTAACTACTGTGCAGGACAACATGGTGCCAAAGACGTATACCCAGCTAAAAGAAAGCAGTGCATAAAATGCAAAAAGTTTAACCACTTTCCAAAAGCATGCAGATCAAAGCTTCTAGCCCAGTCAAACCCCTACCGGAAGACAGTGCACACTGTCAGAGAGAATACAGACAGAATCAGAATCAGATTTATTGCCATTGTTGATGTAGTACACAAACTAGGAATTTGTCTCGGTGCAATGCTGCAACATTAAACATGATAAGATAAAAGAAATAAAAAAACTATACATGCAATAAGTGTAGAATGAGTAATACTAGTCAAAGCAGTTTTTAAATATATTAGCGAGCAGCAGATATTGTGGAGGGTACACCACAATATGAAGACACCAATGAAGACTACAGTGATGATGAACAGACAAGACTTTATATTGACATCACGGTAGAGGATGAGGGCAAAAGCAATGAACAGGCCTACTCAGATGTGGAGCTAGGTTCTCCTCCACAGAAAGTCAGATTCAAAGTTGATACTGGTGGACAGGCCAACACCGTTCTTGTCAACATATTCCAAATGCTGTTCCAGGATGTCCCACTGAGACCAGCTACCCAGAGACTCACAAATTATGGAGGCCACCCACTGACAGTACAAGGCCAACGCAAGTACAGTACAAGGCCAACGCAAGTTAGCATGCAGATACAAGGACTGCTCACTGTTACTAAACTTCAACGTTGTTGACACAAGCTCCCCACCAATCTTGGCCATGAAAGCATGCAGAGACTTAAACCTGATCAGAATCATAATGGCTGTACATGAAACCACAGTGATTCACAGAGTATACTGAAGGAATACGCAGATGTATTCAAAGGCATAGGAGAGCTCCCAGGTGAATGCAACTTCCGTGTTGATCCAAACATAACACCTGCAGTCTGCCCACCATGCAGAATTCCCTTTGCACTGAGAAATCGACTGAGAGAGAAACTCAACAATATGGAGAAAAATGGCATAATCTGCAAAGTTACAGAACCCACAGAATGGGTAAATACATTTATGGTTGTAGAGAAGCCTAAGCCAAACAAACTCGGAGTATGCCTGGACCCAAGACCCCTCAATAAGGCAATACAGAGACCTCACTATCCCTTGCCTACATTAGAAGATGTCACTGCAAGGTTCGCAGGAGCAAAATACTTCAGCATCTTAGATGCCAAGTCAGGCTATTGGAACATTAAACTGAGCCATGAATCATTACTCCTAACAACATTTAATACTGTTTTTGGAAGGTATCATTTCCTCAGACTACCTTTCTTCATCATCTCAGCCCAAGACGAGTTCCAGCGGTGCATAGACGAGATGTATGAAGGCCTCCACAGCGTGGCAGCCATTGTCGATGATATGCTGGTATTTGGAAAGACCAAACAAGACCACGACCATAACCTCAAAGCCATGCTACTGCACACATGAGAGAGAGGTGTGAAACTAAACCCCGACAAATGTTGCATCTGCTTACCTAAGGTCAAGTACTTTGGACACACACTGACACATGAAGGTTTGAAAGCAGATCCACAGAAAGTGAAAACAATCAAAGAGATGCAGTCACCACGAAACAAAGTAGAGTTAGAAACAGTTCACGGGATGTTCACCTACCTGTCCCGGTTCGCACCGCACCTTTCTGAAATTAATGCACCACTGCGCCAGCTGTTAGAACAGAATGATTTTGTATGGGACTCTATCCATGACAGAGCATTTCAGCACATGAAAGACCTGATAACAACAGCCAGGTCCAATACTTGCATATTTCAACCCCCAGAAAGAGCTACGACTCCAAGTTGACGCCTCCAAAAGCAACCTTGGAGCAGTCATGCTTCAAAATGGCAAACCTGTTGTCTATGCATCAAAGTTACTTAATGACACAGAAGAAAATTATGCACAGATCAAAATGAGTTGTATGCTGTGCTCTTCGGCTGCAAACATTTTCATGACTACATGTATGGTGGCAAGGTGATCGTGGAATCAGACCACAAGCCCTTAGAATCAATACTAAGACAACCATTAGTAGCAGCACCACCACGGCTACAAAGAATGATACTGCAGCTCCAAGGATACAACATCAGCATCGTCCGTCAACCTGGAAAAGACATTCCAGTAGCAGACACATTATCCAGAAAATCTATAGAATACCAGGATCAAGTCCTAAATGAAGGAATGGAAGCCCATATACACATTGTCATCAACGATGTTCCTGTAAGTGACGAGAGACTGAAAGAGATCAAGGAGGTAACAAGCCAAGATCCACAGCTCACCACTTTAAAGCATACCACCCTGAAGGGCTAGCCTGAGACAAGATCATAATGCCCACTCAGTATACAAGAATACTGGAATCACAGAGATGAAATTTCTGAGATTGACAGTATCATGTTCAAAGGCGAAAAGATCATTATTCCCCACAGTTTGAGACAAAACATGATAGAATGCATACATTCTAGCCACATGGGAATTGAAAAAAGCAAAAGCAGAGCAAGATACATTCTTTTCTGGCCCGGCATGGGAAAACAAATTGAAGCAGCAGTAGGCACCTGCAGTGTATGCCAAGAACGTTGCAGCGCTAACCCCAAAGAACCCCTACTGTCACATGCTATAACAGAGTTACCATGACAAGTAATAGGTACAGACCTCTTCACATGGAACTCCAGCGACTACATTGTCATAGTAGACTACCACAGCAGATTCTTTGAACTAGAGAAACTGTACAGCTTTACTGCTTCCACTGTCATCCACAAACTTAAGTCAGCAATGGCGAGGCATGGCATTCCTGAGACCCTCATCAGTGATAATGGTCCATGTTAGTTTGCATGAGTTTCAACACTTTGCGGAAACATGGCACTTCACACACATCGCTTCTAGCCCCTACCACACACAGAGCAATGGCCTTGCAGAAAAAACAGCCAAACGCATGTTAGACAAGGCCACAGCCAAAGGCAAAGACCCATACCTCAGCCTATTGTACAGAAACGCTCCTGTGGACAACTTGAAATCACCAGTGCAGCTTCTCATGACCCGCAGATTGTGGTCAATCCTTCCCACAACAGCTAAACAGCTCCAGCCCCAAGTTGCCTGTCAACAGAAAGTTCGTGAACGGAGGGAAGCCTGCCAAAACTGCCAACAGACCTACTATAATGAAACTGCCAGACATCTGCCACCTCTGCCTGTTGGTGCAGTCATCCGTTTTCAACAAGAAGATGGTTCCTGGAAACCCGCAACAGTTACCCGACTTGCAGAGACAGACAGGAGTTACCACATTACGACCAGCGAAGGTCAGACATATCACAGAAACCGACACCACCTAAGAGAGAGACATTTCAAAGTCAACAGACAGGATATGACCACAGCAGACATCCAGTCGAGTCCAGCAACAGCAACGTACAGGATGCTAATCCTGAACTATTAACCTCTTGCACTCCGGGATACCGCGGGCGGTCACGTCTCTGCGTCCTAGTGCACACTGAAAAAAAAAAGCTGCATTTCCGTTCTTCCACTACAGACACAGCCGCGAACAGAAAGCCAAAGGAGTGCTTTGATTGGTTTAGATTTGATTGACCTCTCATTCGACTAATAAGAGCCTTGAATTGGGTTTCTGAAATCTTGAAGAACCAATGACTGAAAACCTAGCAAGAAGGACCCGCCTACCAACGGCTGCGAATACAGTGAGCCAATTGAAGCAGAGAAGTTCGACGATTGAAAGCGTGCGTCCCGTGCGTAAAATCTGTTTTGTGTAAGCCGCTGTGTGTAATGGTAGCGTTCGCCAGTCTTTTTTTATTACTACTGTTCTTAATTGTTTTGAAAAATCGTTCGCCAAAACCGCAATCATGGAAACGCAAAAGCGCAATAATGGAATCATGGTTTGACCGGGTCGCGTGACCAGAACCACGAGTCGTAACAAGCGGACCAGCTTCATGTTCGTCTGACAATGAGGAGCAGATGTTCGCCAGCGACACTGCTGTTGTGGACAGGTAAGTGTTATAAGCTAAATTATTCTTTATCACTGAAAATAGGAATAAAAGTGACTTTTGACCGATCGGTAAATTACAACTGTGCGTCATCGCCACATGACGGACCGTGCGCCGCAGTCCGTCATGTGGCTCCTCTGTAGCGGGGGGGGGGGGGGAGTTGTTATCCTCTACATTGCAGATATTTTAGTATAATTTTTATTGCACTGTAGGTTATTTTTTCTTGTAAAAAAAGCCACACATTTTTTACGTGGCATGCTTCTTTGTGTGGGGGGGGCTTGTTTGTTCATTCATTCATTCATGAATGAATAAACAACCCCCCCACACACACAGCCCTGAGTGTCACCTTTCATTAGAGCCCAAGATCAAGCTTCTATATTGAATCATTCAAAAGTTATAGACGTTTTTCCAAACTGTGCCATTTGGCACAATTTGGCACAGTTCAAAAACGCCTGGGAACAACCTGAGAAGAAAGCTGTGTAATATATTCATTTTTTGTGGTATTGTTACAAAATTTTGACCTCAGCTGGATAACACTTGGTTCTACATTTCTGTTGCATTTTCCAGCCCGTATATGACAGCTGTGTGTTATTTGCAAACATTTGTATTTAAAAAAACACCCAGGCTGCGGCGGATGATAAAATAAAGGCCGCGATGAGAGGTTTTAAGTAGAGTTTATTAAATCACACCGCCGTCACAGAATCCCCGCCCCAGCCCAAGTGTGTGCAGGCTGGAGCGGGATCCTCAGGCTCTCAGAGAAGAGACACAAAGTGCGTGTCTGCAGCAGCAGTTGAAGTGAGTGAGAGAACGAGTTACAGAACTTGTGCAGTATTTATACTCAGTTACAGAGAGTACATGAAAGGGCATTCACAGCAGTTGGTATGATCAAAGAGACTGCAGACAGGCATGAGACATTTGCATCTGAGAGACACAGTAAGAACAGGATGCATGAACACAATGCATGAATGGCGCATTAACATCACAGTACAAAACCGGAAAAAACCGGAAAAAACCAGAAGAAGCGAGGCTGCCTGTAGACATCAATACACACATTTCACTGTTAAGTTAATTGCTCTAGTCGAGCGCTGTGTCTATCCCAGTCTGTTGTGGGGGGTTACGCCACACAGGCGAACTTTATTTTCTTCAAGTTCAGTATGTTTAGATGACTGTTACTCAGTGGCAGGAGCACTTAGAGAGATTATGACTGTTTTGCCAAAAAATTCAAAGTGTTTTCTTTTAAATGAGACCAACCCCATGAAGATGCTGCAAAGGGTTGAAGAACAGCTTTTGATTTACTTTGGGTACGTTATTTTTAGGCGTTTTTAGGGAAATTGACCAGAGTGCAAGGGGTTAACACAGTCAAATGACCACCCTTCTGGTCATATCACAAAGTCAGGACGTGTTGTCAAACCAAGACAAATCCTTGATTTGTAATTGCTAAAAAAAAAAAAAAAAAAAAAAAAATCACTTATGTGAATACAGTGAATTTATTCTTTGACGTGATTTGAATGGTCTACATGAACCTGTTTTTTTTTTTTAAAGAAAGAAAAAGAGTTTAAGAGGTTTTTTGTCAAGAGCGACACCTTATTTCCTTTTTATTTGGGCTACTCTTACACATTTTACTCCTCAGGTTAAAACTAATATTCACATTGCTACAATTGATAATTATAAATGATGCTTAGTCTTAGCCTATGTGATTAGCGATGTCCCACAGAGTTTCATAAAGTGATATTATTTCAGTGTTCGCATTTTGCTGAAGTTTGTTTTTGTTGATGTAGAATACTCAGCTTTTCAGAAAAAAAGGGGATGTAATATCCAGCCCACTAGATGGCACTGTTAGGCCACCTATGTTACTTTTATACATGTCATGAGTCAAGTCTCACGAGATTTTGTGTGAAAATGTGTGATACAAGATGGCTGACAAAATATAGATGAGTGACACACTACGATTGGTTTCTCAAGTGTATTTTTTTTATGTTAGATGCTACCAAAGGGTACCAAACATCACACCAATGTTAGAATTTATCAGCAAAAGTCATGACTAAAGACTGTGCTCAACAGTTTCTAAATATTTTTCATAAAGTGGGGATAAATGGTTTTGTACTACGTGCAGCGCTGTGTTGAAACAACACAATTGATAAACAATTGTGACAATTGATAAACAATTTTGAAATGTAAACACACTTAGAACAACAAAAGACCAGAGAGGGAGACTGTTGCAGCTGCTGCGGATAAGTAAAATATTGTTGTTTTTTTAAACATTTGTGTCGTAAATTAATAATTCATCCAGCATGATGGTGTTTTCTTTTTACAAACTGTGCATACAGCAGTTACCTGTTGGTTAAGAGCTGTAAATAAATGCAGAATAAAGGTTTATTTTTAGCCAGGAATTTCAGGGCTTCATGACAGCTGCCTTCATGTAATGTGTGTATTGAATGACACATTTAATTTCGGACTTATAGCACTTAAGTGAGAGATTTGAAGATAATAATAATAATAATAATAATAATAATAATAATAATAATAATAATAATAATAATAATAAAATGAAAATGGCAGAATTAATAAAGACTGCAGTACAAAGAGCCATTTTTACTCAACCAAACTGAAATGACCAAATCTTCCAGGAAATGAATTGAAACCCTTTTCAAAAAACTTAAATATAAACAAAACAGTATAAACAACAAAAAATAAAAGAACCAAAATTTTTAAACCCTACACCGTGTTCCAAATTATTCTGATATTTTCCTAAATAGTCGATGCAAATGACGTTCAGTATAATTTTCCAGTCATCAACAGTTAGACAGCAAAATTTAAATTTTATTGAATAAACCTCCCAATGATAACTATTTTCTTGCAACCCCCCCCCCCCCAAAAAAAAAACTCAAAATGCACTGTTCCAAATTATTATGTACAACAGAGTTTCAAAACATTTTATTGGTTGTAAAGAATTGAAAATGGTCACTTGTTGAATTTGCCACATTAGGAGGTCATATTTACTGAAATCAAAAGCTATTTCAATCAAAAACATCTCAACAGGCCAAGTTACATGTTAACATAGGACCCCTTCTTTGATATAACCTTCACAATTCTTGCATCCATTGAACTTGTGAGTTTTTGGAGAGTTTCTGCTTGAATTTCTTTGCAAGATGTCAGAATAGTCTCCCACCGCTGCTGTTTTGATGTGAACTGCCTCCCGCCCTCATAGATCTTTTGCTTGATGCTCCAAAGGTTCTCAGTAGAGTTGAGGTCAGGAGAGGATGGGGCCACACCATGAGTTTCTCTCCTTTTATGCCCATAGCAGCCAATGACACAGAGGTACAGTGGGGTATTTAGTCAGCCACCAATTGTGCAAGTTCTCCCACTTAAAAGATGAGAGAGGTCTCCAGTTTTCATCATAGATATACCTCAACTATGAGAGACAAAATAAGAAAAAAAAAAATCCAGAAAATCACATCATTTTCTGTAAGTTTTCACAAGGTTTTCACATACTGTTACTGGTATTTTGGCCCATTCCTCCATGCAGATCTCCTCTAGAGCAGTGATGTTTTGGGGCTGTCACTGGGCAACACAGACTTTCAACTCCCTCCAAAGATTTTCTATGGGGTTGAGATCTGGAGACTGGCTAGGCCACTCCAGGACCTTGAAATGCTTCTTACAAAGCCACTCCTTCGTTGCCCGGGCGGTGTGTTTGGGATCATTGTCATGCTGAAAGACCCAGCCATGTTTCATCTTCAATGCCCTTGCTGGTGGAAGGAGGTTTTCACTCAAAATCTCACGATACATGGCCCCAGTCATTCTTTCCTTTACACGGATCAGTCATCCTGGTCCCTTTGCAGAAAAACATCCCCAAAGTATGATGTTTCCACCCCCATGCTTCACAGTAGGTATGGTGTTCTTTCTCCTCCAAACACGACGAGTTGAGTTTTTACCAAAAAGTTCTATTTTGATTTCATCTGACCATATGACATTCTCCCAATCCTCTTCTGGATCATCCAAATGCTCTCTAGCAAACTTCAGACGGACCTGGACATGTACTGGCTTAAGCAGGGGGACACGTCTGGCGCTGCAGGATTTGAGTCCCTGGCGGCGTAGTGTGTTACTGATGTAGCCTTTGTTACTTTGGTCGCAGCTCTCTGCAGGCCATTCACTAGGACCCCCCATGTGGTTCTGGGATTTTTGCTCACCGTTCTCGTGATCATTTTGACCCCACGGGGTGAGATCTTGCGTGGAGCCCCAGATCGAGGGAGATTATCAGTGGTCTTGTATGCCTTCCATTTTCTAATAATTGCGCCCACAGTTGATTTCTTCACACCAAGCTGCTTACCTATTGCAGATTCAGTCTTCCCAGCCTGGTGCAGGTCTACAATTTTGTTTCTGGTGTCCTTTGACAGCTCTTTGGTCTTGGCCATAGTGGAGTTTGGAGTCTGACTGTTCGAGGTTGTGGACAGGTGTCTTTTATACTGATAACGAGTTCAAACAGGTGCCTTTAATACAGGTAACAAGTGGAGGACAGAGGAGCCTCTTAAAGAAGAAGTTACAGGTCTGTGAGAGCCAGAAATCTTGTTTGTTTGTAGGTGACCAAATACTTATTTTACTGAGGAATTTACCAATTAATTCATTAAAAATCCTTCAATGTGATTTTCTGGATTTTTTTTTCTCATTTTGTCTCTCATAGTTGAGGTATACCTGTGATAAAAATTGGAGACCTCTCTCATCTTTTAAGTGGGAGAACTTGCCCAATTGGTGGCTGACTAAATACTTTTTTGCCCCACTGTATTCTTTGCAGCATGAGATGGTGCATTGTCATGCATGAAGATAATTTTGCTACGGAAGGCATGGTTCTTCTTTTTGTATCATGGAAGAAAGTGGTCAGTCAGAAGCTCTATATACTTTGCTGAGGTCACACCTTCAGGGACCCTAAAAGGGCCTACCAGCTCTCTCCCCATGATTCCGGCCCAAAACATGACACCTCCACCTCTTTGCTGACGTCGCAGCCTTACTGGGACATGGTGGTCATCCACCAACCATCCACTACTCCATCCATCTGGTCCATCCAGGGTTGCATGACACTCATCAGTAAACAAGACTGTTTGAAAATTAGTCTTCATGTATTTCTGGGACCTTTGCAACCGTTTCTGCTTGTGAGCATTAGTTAGGGGTGGCCCAATAGTAGGTTTATGCACAACTGCAAGCCTCTGGAGGATCCTACACCTTGAGGTTTGTAGGACTCCAGAGGCACCAGCAGCTTCAAATACCTGTTTGCTGCTTTGTATATGGCATTTTAGCAGCTACTCTCTTAATCCGATGAATATGTCTGGCAGAAACCTTCCTCATTACGTCTTTATCAGCACAAACCCGTCTGTACTCTGAATCAGCCACACATTTCTTCACAGTACGATGATCACGCTTAAGCTTTTGTGAAATAGCTATTGTTTTCATACCTTGTCCAAGGCATTGTACTATTTGATGCTTTTCGGCAGCAGAGAGATCCTTTTTCTTTCCCATATTGCTTGAAACCTGTGGCTTGCTTAATAATGTGGAACATCCTTCTTAACCACTTGCACTCCGGGCAATTTTCCTAAAAATGCCAAAAAATAATGTGCCCAAAGTAAATCGAAAGCTGTTATTCAACCCTTTGCAGCATCTTCATGGGGTTGGTCTCATTTAAAAGAAAACACTTTGAATTTTTTGGCAAAAAAAACATAATCTCTCTACGTGCTCCGGCCACTGAGTTACAGTCATCTAAACATACTGAACTTGAAGAAAAAAAATTGGACACAGTGTTTTTTTGGATACAAATGCTTGTAAATAACACACAGCTGTCCGATCCGGCTGGAAAATGCAACAGAAATGTAGAACCAAGTGTTATCCAGCTGAGATCCAAATTTGGTAACAATACCACAAAAAATGAATATTTTACACAGCTTTGTTCTCAGGCTGTTCCCAGGCGTTTTGGAACTGTGCCAAATTGTGCCAAATGGCACAGTTTGGAAAAACGTCTGTAACTTTTGAATAATTCAATGTAGAATCTTCATTTTAGGCTCTAATGAAAGGTCACACTCAGGGCTGTGTCTGTGTGTGTGTGTGTGGGCGGGGGGTCGTTCCCCCCCCCCGCTACCAAGGACCAAATTCGGCCCTCTACATGACGGATTACACTCCTTGCATGCTTTCACAGCGGCTCCCCCCCCCTCGCTACTGTGTGTGTGTGTGTGGGGGGGGGGAACCGTGAACGGACCGTGAACGCCCCCCCCCCCTCGCTACAGAAGAGGGCCATCGCTATATGATGGAATAGACTGATATGCTTCCTCCCGCGGACCGGGGGGCGTTCGGACCGTGCCCCCCCCCCGCTCCTCTTCTGCAGCGGGGGGGGGGGGGCGTTCATGGTCCGAACACGGCAAATGAACAAAAGTCATTTTTGGATTACAGTTTTCAGGGATAAATAATAATTTAGCTTATAACACCTTACCTCTTCAAAGCAGCAGAGTCGCGGCGAACAGCTCTTCCCCCATTGTCAGATGAACGCGACGCTACTGCACTCGTGGATCCCGATCAACATAATTCCATTATTGCCGTTTTGGCGAATGATTTACGACTTTTGTCGTCAGCCTCCGTCTATTCTGCTGGAATGAGTGCAGGTCCCACTTGTGGGTGTTTTCCATGCTGCTGGGTGAGCCTGGGTCTGTAGTAGATTCGTACAGAGTCCTTCTGCAGCAGTAAATATCGCTTCACCCAGCCTGAATTTCTGTGCTTCATTTGGCTCCTGCGTTCACAGTAGTCGGGTCCTCCTTCCTAGATTTTCATTCATTGGCTCCTCAAGGTTTCAGAAACCCAATTCAAGGCTCTTATTAGTCGAATGAGAGGTCAATCAGATGAACTAATCTGTTCGCGGCTGTGTTTGCAGATTTTTTTTTCAGTGACGCTTGGAGGGCACACCACCTACACCATCACCATCAATATCCTTATCATGCGTCATGCGCACGAGGGCGCACGAGCGCGCTCTCGTGCGCCCTCGTGCGTCATAGGACACAGAGACTTGCCCGCCCGCGGAACAACGGAGCGCAAGTGGTTAAGTAGTTTTCCTTTAATTGGACTCACCTGGCAAACTAATTATGACAAGTGTCTGAGATTGATATCAGTGATCCAAAGAGCCTTGAAAGACTAAATACCATCCATGAGTTTAACTGAGAAACAAAAAAAAATAATGTTTGTGACACTAAAATCCTGTTTACATAATAATTTGGAATGCGGTGTACTGTGGTGTGGGGATTTAAAAATATGATTATTAATTTTACTTTAAAATATATTCTTCTTTTCATATCCCCTTAAGATCTGTGAAGATGCGCAATCTAATGTGCGTTACTATTATCGTGCATTCCAAGAGAATCTGCGTTTGATCAGTCAAAAGGAGATCTATCGTCAGAAGCGTATTGTTTAATGATATTTCAATGGCGTGTTTTGAAATTGTGTAGCTCCGGAGCTCATGAGGAAATGGCATGCGCTGGGTTTTTCTGTTATTTTAATAGAGAGAGTTGTAACAGTCATCATATAGTCACCCATCCTTTTAATTATATGATGATCACACACAAGTTTTTTTTAATTCCATCCACACTCTCATTTTAATTGCGGACTTACCATTGGAGTCTGTAGATTAGTTATTGATGTTGGATTTTTTTTTTTTAAGGGAATGAATGAACAGGGAGCATGTGTGTGCACGGGGGGAGGTGTGTCAGTCTTAAGATTTTTATTCCATCCACATTTTCATTTTCATCACTGACTAATTAGGCATTAATGTGTTTATTTTTAGGGGAATAAATGAATGAACAGGACAGATCTGTCCACACATCTGCCTTGGCTGCGAGCCCCGAGTTTGCAGCTGTGCTGAAGCTGCCTGCACCACACCAAGGGTTGCGGTTCTCCACCAGCAAGCTCCCCAACTGCCACCCATCAGGGGCTGGCAGAAGCCATTGAAAGCAGGCTCGCTTCATTGCTGGGGTCGTCGCGCACGGGAAGGTGTGCCACATCTCCCTTTTTTCTCCCACCCAGAAGGGACTGGGATAGAAAGTTGCAGACCACCGCGCGAGATGGGGGGAGACCATTGGTCAGTGAAAGCAACAGGAGATGGAGCACTTCATCTCCCCACGCGTCGAGAGCGACTTCCATGCCATCATTAATGAAAGTTTATGAAAGTTTACACAGGCATCATCCTCGTTCCCTGAAGTTTCAAATCCATTCATGTCTGTGTGTTGCATTCATGCGCACTACATTAAACCATTCAGCTGACTTTTCAGCCCATTCTTCCCCGTTTGTTCTTTCTAAAAAAAAACCTAACTGGGCATCAGCTGTGATTGATGTCTTCCTTATTACCAAGCAGCATTACTATCGCATGCATTTTGGCTCAGAAACATGGGCTTTGGTCAGCACAAAACCTGTCTTGTACCATCATGATCACAGTTCACTTTAGATAATGCGTCTCTTTGCATTAACTGGTTGAAGTTTTCTGTCGCAGATCCGCACCATCTGCATGCACCCTCTGGTGGCGAAGATTTTTTTCAAGAAAATACTGTTTAGATATCACAAATTCCAAAGGCTATAATTTGAAAATGGTAAGAGATAATGGCTTACTCTAAATGAGAAAGATGTAGAATATGATCCAAAGTTTATGATAGGAGTAAATTTATGCATCTAATGTGCATAATGTGGCGGCAGCCATATCGGATTACATAATTTTCGGTCAAAGTGGACTTTGGACATATTTACACAAAGGATGGTTTTGTTTGTTTGTCTTTGTTTTTGTTTTTTGTTATCTTATCTTCAAAATATATGAACCAGAAAATCAGTAGAATATAAACAAACTGATAAAAACAGACCTACCACTCATCATGTGTCGCCATGCGTCCGTGTGCTCATCCTCGGTCTTTATTTTGTCTTTTGTTGGTCATTTTCGCTTTCTCTCCCACATCCAGAAACTCTCACATTTATCTTCTGATTTATTCCACCTTGATTTCGGTTAGATTACGCCGCTGAACCGGCAGTATTGTCCTGTTCGTCACGTGCAGGTTCGTCAATGGCGGATGAAAAGTGTACATGCTCCGGTCCATCTTGTGCTGTCACAGAATGTAAATATTTCCCTTCAGAAGCTAAATAATCCCATTTAGAATCATAGTTGGCAAAATTTGGAGCAAATGCTTCCTCCCTGTTGAAATATATGTTGCGTAATTGTTTATACGTCTCTTCTTCTGCTCCCTGGAAGTGATATCAGATTGGAAGAAGTTCTGGTTAGCTGAACTGAGTCCTCCAGTGAAGATCAGTAAGTTTCATACTCTTTGACCTATCACGTGACAGGTGCAGATCTGTGACGCCAGCCCCAGGAGGGGTAGATCATGTAATCAGATGTAATCCTTAAGGAATTAAAGGGATGGGGAAGAGCGCTTTGGACTGGATTGTCCAAAACATACCTCTGAATTATTAGACTGGCCTCTTTGCATCATGCGCTGGCACAGAGTTTGTTTTTACGGTGGTGTGATAAGGAAATGAACTTGGAAACACCCCTAAACGTGTTCTGCGCCATTGACAACTAACTGCATCATTGTAATATGGCCCTAAGTCAGTATCTAAGTCAGTATCTAACTTTCACTTTCTTGTTTCATTTTCCCCATGCTTACCAAACTGTTCATTCATCAGTTCATCAACTTTTGTTTAAAGAAAATACCTCATTCAGTCCACCAAGTTACCAATGGATTCAATGAAATACCATTTTTAGTTTACTAATTTATTAAATTAGAAATTTCCATTCTTAACGGGCATGCAAAAATTGTTTTCAAAGGTGGGTTATTGGCGCTTGCTCCCATCCTGCTGGGTGTCAGTCCCACTCGTCTCTGACCAATTTGTGTCGAGGTAGAAGGCGGTGATCTTGTCCTCAGGGGTAACCCCCCCCCACCGACGTCCAAGCAATGCAGAAACGGACCTGCGAATGAACCCAGACAAGTACCCAAATTGTATATCAAGAATTTCTATTTCAGCACCGGCAAAGAAGGGAAATAAAAGAATTAGAAGCCAAGGTTGTCTTTGTGAAATTTATTCTGCAGAATAGAGATGGTCTACAGAGAACGTGCAATGACCGAAGTCTAAAGAGTGTCTGCTCGCACACAAAAGAGGAGAGTTTTTTAATCCATTCCTCAGCAGCAAGCAAAGTGTGTTCAGATGGATAGCAGGATTACTAAAACAATAAGCCATTCAACTGTCTCAGACAGGTAGTTAAGATTATACTGAATCTCAGCAGAAAGGCCTTGGAAACAGGATACACTTTATCAGTCTTCTACCTGAACCTTTTCAGTTCCAGACAGGCTGCACTCTGTGCCCATTTGGACACATTTGGACCAGCATAACACCTATGTGAGGATGCTGTTTGTGGACTTTAGCTCAGCTTTCAACACAGTCATCCCTCACAGACTGGTGGGAAAGCTAAGCAACCTGGACTTAGGCAGTTCACTGTGTGCTTAGATATTTGACTTTCTGAGCAACAGATCACAGAGGGTCAGGATGGGAGATTGGATATCCTCTACTCTCATCCTGAATACTGCTACACAACAGGGGTGTGTCCTAAGCCCTATTCTTTATCTCCTCTTCACCCACTACTGTTCCCCCATCCACACTACCAACACCATTGTTAAGTTTGCTGATGACGCCACCATAGTAGGACTGATAACGGACAACAATGAGTCAGCCTATAGGGAGAAGTTCCAGCATCTGTCTGACTGGTGTGTCAGGAACAACCTGGACTTGAACATTACAAAAACCAAGGAACTGATTGTGGATTTCAGGAAATCCAAATGCACTGAGCCCTTTGCCCTCTACATTAATGGAAAGGTAGTAGAGAGAGTAGGGAGCATTAAGTTCCTTGGTGTTTACATCTCGGCCGACCTTAACTGGTCCATTAACATCTCTTATCAGGTGGGGAAGGCACAACAGAGACTTTACTTTCTCATCACGTTAAGGCAAGCTCATCTCCCCCATCACCTGCTGCTGAATTTCTAGTGAGCAGCCATCGAGAGCCTCCTGACCTACTGCTGTACAGTGCGAATTAGAAGCTGCACGGCAGAGGACAGGAAGGACCTGCAGTGGGTGGTGAGGGCGGCAGAGAAAATTACTGGCACCACACTACTCCCTCTCGAAGATACTTATTCTGGCAGACTTCAAAAGAAGGCCAGGAGCACCTCCATGGACCCTACTCACCCTGGACATTCACTGTTTTCTTTCCTCCCCTCTGGAAAAAGATACCGGACAATTAAAACAAAAACAAACAGACTGAAACACAGCTTCTTTCCCCAGGCTGTGAAAAGTGTCACCCCACCTCCATCCCATTCCCCCCAGGATTGATACATTCCCTCTCCTTCTCCCCCAACCTCCCCCTCCCCTCCACAGTTGCCTTACAACAATTATGGCCCTTTTCCATAAGTACCTGTTTAGCCCGGTACAGCACAGCACAGTTCAGTTCAGTTCGGTCCACTTGTGTTTCCATTACACCGGAGTACCGGTTGATGTGGGTGGGATTTGTTACAGTGAAGTGGCTCAACCCTCCCGTGACGTAAAACAAGTGACCTAGGCAAAACACAAGATGGCAAGATATGAGGCGTCTGTGGTCTCTGTTTTTTTTTTTTTGCCAGAGTAAAGGCAAAAAAGGAGAGCAGAAGGCTATAGGCGGCGAGACGACACACTTTGGAAAAGTACTGGAGCGTCTAGGAAGCCATATAGAGCAGTATCAAGCGGAAGACATGAGGATATGAACTACATCACATATGAAGGTAAGCTAATGATTGCAAATACTACTTTGCTTTAAGTCCGCCGTACTACATTGTAATGTCGGCAAGTTATCGCTATTAGGTATTAAAATACGTATTCTGTGTGTGTGTGTGTTTCAGATGGCTGTCTTGTGGCAAAATTATCACTTCAAACCGTGGGTCCGGGCATTCAACACAGGCTCCCAGTGATGAGATGTCACCCCAGCTTCATGAACACTCAGTGGTTACAGAACTTCAGAATGTCTGTAGAAACGTTTAGCGTCCTGTGCAACAGATTGGTCTGACCTGTGTGAAAATCATGGAGAGACTGTTGAGACGTCATGGGATGTACCTGCTCCAGCCGGTGGTGTCATGGCAAAAAGTGATCAGCTGCCAAAATTCGATCGCCAGGTGCTATATTATCGTTATTGTAATGGTCTGCTTCAGTGCTCATTCCCTTCAGCTGGGCACACACCTGTTCCTCATCACAACCAGGGCTATATTAACCACGCTGCCTTGGGTTCTGTGCAGAGTCGTCTGTCTACACTCCATACGACAAGCTCCTGCCTTTGTCTTCGTTCCTGAGTTCCAGCCATAGTCTACCTGAGTCCTTGCGCCAAGGCTCCAGTCCTCCTGCTTTGGGAAGAAGCCCCCTCGGTTCAAGTAAGCCCCGCTCATTCCTCCAATCCTTCTCCTAGTCCCCTGTGCACAGGCGGAGCTCCGTGGTGGAGGACCTCTCCCTCTCTGTGGTGGCGGACCATCTTCCTTCCGTTCCTGGCGGCGGAGTACGCCGCACCTCTCATCCTGCACACCTTCACCTCCATCTGCCGCAACGAGAACGGAGAACACTGTCTTCCTGGCTGTAGCTGCCGAGCTGAACCTGAGCAGCACAATATCTCTACAAACAGGTTGCCAGGTTGTACGTGTTCTGCTCTCCCCCAGCGGCATCAGATTACACATTCACACATGCATACGCTCACACATTATTGTTAATAAACTTAATTGTATCTATACCTGAGTCTGTGTCAGGTCACTGGGTCTATATACCATGTCAGTATGACTCCGCCAAAATGACCCAGCTGACAGTGCTTTGGTGCGCAAAGTTAACAACTTGGAGACTTGGATAGATCAATTGGCTTATCAACAGCAAATTATTCTCACCCAATTAGCCCATGTAACAGATCGGTTGGATCGCCTGGCAGGCCAGCAGGTGTTTCCTCCGGCCCCTTCGGCCGCTAGCAGCTCCTCAGCTCCCGCTAGCTCCCCTTCCGGCCAACCCGGGCAGGGGCCTCCTTCCCGGCTAACTCCCATTCCTACTCCCACCCGTTTCAGTGGTAAACTAGGGGAGGCTAGGTGATTCATCATGCAGTGCGAGATAGTTTTTCAGCGGGTGCCCATGGACTTCCCCACAGATCACAGCCAAATAGGCTACATAATTAATTTATTGGAAGAGCGAGCGTTAGCTTGGGCACACGCTGTTATGGCTAGGGCGAATTACACCAGCCTGACTTATAACCAGTTCGTCTGTGAGTTTAAAGAGGTGTTTGACCACTCCGATTGTGATAATGTGCTTACTTCCCTGCTGCTGAATTTGAGACAGGGTACCAAGTCCGTGGCTGACTACGCCGTCGACTTCTGGGTGGTGGCCACAGATGTGGGGTGAGAGGACACCTCGCTGTGTAGCATCTTCACTAGAAGTCTTAGCCCTAGCCTGCGGGACGAGCTAGCCCCCTTAGAAAAACCAAGTAGGCTGACCGAGTTAATTTCCCTGGCCATTAACTTCGACAACAGGTTAAGGGAACGGGCAGCGGAGCGCATGACTTCTGGTCACTCGGGTGCCCAGTATCTCTACAAACAGGTTGCCAGGTTGTATGGTGTTCTGCTCTCCCTTAGTGGCATCAGATTACACATTCACACACACATACACTCACACATTATTGTTAATAAACTTAATTGTATCTATACCTGAGTCTGTGTCTGGTCACTGGGTCTATACACCATGTCAGTTATGGGGTTATATTAGCCGTAAAATACATATTTTAGGTATAATAAGATATATTTAACAACTATGATGCATTTTAAGCCAAAACAAACTGGATCTAGGATTAAAAGCAATTAAAATAACGCAGCCACAAGGTTACATAGAGAAATACATGGATTTACTGGATATATATCATATCAAGTATTGCTGACTACATGTACTGTAGATACTGTATAAAAATATATTCTCTGCATCAACAATGATCTATACATGTATTCATTTAGTAAGGCACTAGGAGTTTTGACAGTAAGCCTTTGTACTTTTTACAGATGTGTCTCTTTTGTTTTATGTGTGAAGGTTACCACCAAGTGACATAAATACTAAAAGATTGGAAAAGCTGTCTAAGAACAATCCAGCAGTTTGAGAAATCACTTCTGGTTTGGTGTAAGTCTGCCAACAGAATTATGAGCCATAAAGCAGTTTGTGTTAAAATGTTAAATCCCATTAAATCCTAACCCAGGGGTGTCCAATCATGTGCCATGGAGGGCCAAGACCCTCCAGGTTCTCTCTTCTACCCAGTCTCTTCAGCAGGTGTTTTCACTGATCAGCAGTCAGTGAAAGAAATTCAGTGGAATCTGCTGTTGAAGACACTCATTGCAGGTAAAGCCTGCAGGGTCTTGGTCCCCCATGGCCACCCCTGCCCTAATCCATTATTAGGAAATCCAGATGCTAATATGGCCCAGAATTCCTCCATATCCTGGTACTATCACTAAAGTGTGCAGTGTCTTCTGCACTGGCACATCCAACAATACAGTCTTCAGTAAATAAAATAATTGTTTTTGGTTACTTTTTCTTAAAAATGAGCCATTATTTTCAACGGCACTGATAAATGGTTTGTATTGTTGACTCTTTTCCCACCAGTGTCTTAACAGACAAAATAGAAAATTATGATGCAAACACATAAGTCACTAAATTGTTTATTACAATCAGCAGCAAATTCCAGATTATTTACAATGTGCAAAATTCAAACTGTAAAAAAAAAAAATTAGAATGGGTCACACACGTCGGCCACGCTGCCTCACTGACAAGCAACTGGATGTGCTGCTCAAGCTGGTCCCAGTTCAGCAGATCTTCAGCCTGCATCTCTGTAAATAGTGACGCAAGGTCCAGTTTGGGTTGGACAGTTTTCATCTTGCCTTGATGAAAGACAGAAATAGATGGTGCTTAATTAATGCAAGTTTAAAACATATTTGGGAAGTACACATGCTGCTAAAAGGTGGTGGAATGTGACAAAAAAGTACTTTGTTATATTTGAATGAATGAATGAATGAATGAATGAATGAATGAATGAATCTTTATTTTCGGATAGATTAAAAGTAGAGATTAAAAAAGAAACAGAAAAATATAACAAAGGGGGAAAGAAAATCCAACAAGGTCAAATTAGACAATAACTCCTCTGATTATACAGTTCAACATAAGTTATCCAAAATGGGTGATGGCTGAAGCCACAGCTTATATTGTCCACCCATGTTCCATCCAAGAATTCAAAAGAAAAACAAAACAAGAGCGACTACAATTCAGAACAAAGCTAAGACAAAATGTGACCAAAAAAAAACTAAGCAACAACACAACACAGACTGGATATGACAATCCTTATGTGATTTTACATGTCATCTTGTATATACACTACCGTTCAAAAGTTTGGGGTCACCCAGACAATTATTTTGTGTTTTCCATGAAAAGTCACAATTATTTACCACCATGAGTTGTAAAATGAATAGAAAATATAGTCAAGACATTGACAAGGTTAGAAATAATGATTTGTATTTGAAATAATAATTTTTTCCAGATACTCAACCTGCTCAAAGGAAGGTCAGTTTTATAGCTTCTCTAACCAGATAAACTGTTTTCAGCTGTGCTAACATGATTGCACAAAGGTTTTCTAATCATCCATTAGCCTTCTGACGCAATGAGCAAACACATTGTACCATTAGAACACTGGAGTGATAGTTGCTGGAAATGGGCCTCTATACACCTATGTAGATATTGCACCAAAAACCAGACATTTGCAGCTAGAATAGTCATTTACCACATTAGCAATGTATATTAGAGTGTATTTCTGATTAGTTTAAAGTTATCTTCATTGAAAAAACAGTGCTTTTCTTTCTATAAATATATATATATATATATATATACACACTACCGTTCAAAAGTTTGGGGTCACTTAGAAATTTCCTTATTTTTGAAATAAAAACACTTTTTTTCAATGGAGATAACTTTAAACTAATCAGAAATACACTCTATACATTGCTAATGTGGTAAATGACTATTCTAGCTGCAAATGTCTGGTTTTTGGTGCAATATCTACAAAGGTGTATAGAGGCCCATTTCCAGCAACTATCACTCCAGTGTTCTAATGGTACAATGTGTTTGCTCATTGCATCAGAAGGCTAATGGATGATTAGAAAACCCTTGTGCAATCATGTTAGGTCTGCAATGCTGTAATTGCTGCAAATGGAGGATTCTTTGACGATGTCACGCTGCGCCATTCATCAGCGGCGCCACCTGCTCACGCACCTGCTACTCGTCAGCGGCGAAGGATAAAAGCCGCCTCGCCCTGAGCTTCGGCCTGAAGCCGTAGACTTCATTTCCCTTCCATGGGCTTCTACCACATTCTCTTCAGCATCCTCGTCACCGGTAAGAAAATCGCTTACCTCATCTCTCCAGTCTGCTCCCCTGTGCACAGGTGGATTCCTCGGCGGCGGACAATCCCGTCCCTCGTCTCTCCTCGCTGCTGCACCGAGCCCTGCAGGTGGCTGTCTCCCGGGCTTCCATCCTTGAAGCGCCAGTCATCTGTCCCAACAAGTAAGCTTCTCTCCCTCGCCTATTCTCCTCCTGTGTTGGTGTGTGCTCATCTCCCTGTGTCTGATTTCTCCCATAGGGTTGCCGGCTGAACGGTCTCCTGCCTCTGGGTCCGAAGCAGACGCCACCACCAACACATTAACATTCCGCAGACACGCACCCAAACATCCCTGTTGTTAATAAACAGTTTGAACTACTCTGAGCCTGTGTGTGTGCGTCTCCTGAGCCGAACGTTATGTCAGTACGGCTTCAGCAGAGCGGCTCGGCAGACGGCGGGCTCGCACACTGGTTTACCATCCTCGAGGCTCGGGTGGATCAGATTGTTTATCAGCAACAGGTGGTTCTTAATCAATTATTAGAATTAACTAACCGATTGAACCGCTTGGACCCCCAACAGCCGTTCCTCCCGACTCGCCAGGGTGGCGCGGCTCCTGCTGTTCCAGCGGCCGTCCAGCCGGCTCCAGTGGCACCAGTTCGGCTCACACCGATTCCGACCCCCGCCCGCTTTAGCGGTAAGCTCGGCGGAGCGCGGGGGTTCATTATGCAGTGTGAGTCCGTGTTCCACCGTGTGCCCGGAGATTTTCCCTCGGATCACAGTCGAATTGGTTACATAGGGAATCTTCTGGAGGGGCGTGCGTTAACTTGGACCTACGCCGTAATGGCGAGGCCCAGTTATGCCACCCTCACCTATGACCAATTCGTGAGGCGCTTTCTGGAGGTCTTTGACCATTCTCAAACCGAAACGGTCCAGGTCGATTGGCTTCTCGCTCTCCAGCAGGGAAGCCGGTCGGCAGTGGACCACTCGGTCGACTTCCGGGTAGCGGCGGAGGAACTGGGCTGGGAGGAACGCTCCCTCTGTGGCCTGTTCCTCCGCAGCCTCAATAGTGATCTGAGGGATGAACTGGCTGGTCGGGATATCCCTGGGACGCTAGCGGAGCTGACGTCCTTAGCGGTAAGTTTGGATAACAGGCTGCGCGAGCGCTCCTCGGGGCAGAGGTCTTCTTCTTCTCGCCCTCGTGGAGCCTCGCCGCACCTGTTCCAAGCTCGCCCCCTGGCGGCGCCGCCAGCATCGCGCCCCGAGGAGTCGGAGCCGATGGTGACGGGCTGGACTAAACTTTCCCCTGTGGAGAAACAACGCCGCCGTGAGTTGGGCCTCTGCATGTATTGCGGAGGCGACCAACACACCGTGGAGCGTTGTCCACGGAAAGCCAGTCGGTGGGGTCCGCGAGTCACTGTTGGAAGCCTCGCGGACATCAATCGGTTAGGATCACTCACTCAATTGAAGCTGCCCATCCGTTTCTGCCATAACCCCACTGGGCACCTCACCCACGCACTGGTGGATTCGGGCGCAGAAGGCAGCTTCATTTCACAAAGCCTGGCAACCCGATTGGGCATCCGCTGCCAGGCACTCAACACTCCCATCTCCCTAGTCCACCTCTCCCGTGCCACCCTTGGGAGAGTGACACATCAAACTGTCCCCCTACCAGTCATCATCTCGGGAAACCACCGGGAGGAGATGACCTTTTACGTCCTTCCCAACTCTGTGTCGCCCGTCATCCTGGGGTATCCCTGGCTCCGCCTTCACAATCCGGTCCTGGATTGGAAATCAGCTGGGATATCGGCATGGAGTACGTTCTGTATGGGCACCTGCCTTCAGTCCACTGCCTGCTCTCCGTCCGCTCCTCCCCCTGCGACGGACGCTGCACCCCCGGACCTGTCTCTGGTGCCCCCAGAATTTCACGACCTGGGTATGGTGTTCAGCAAAGCGAAAGCTATGTCTCTCCCCCCTCATCGGCCCTATGACTGCGCCATCAACCTCCGCCAGGGGGCTCCCTTACCTTCTGGTCGCCTTTACAGCCTGTCTGCGCCGGAGAAGGAGACGATGAACGCCTACCTGAAGGAGTCATTAAGTGCTGGGATTATCCGCCCATCATCGTCACCCGTGGGGGCAGGGTTCTTCTTCGTGGGAAAGAAGGATGGGTCCCTCCGCCCTTGTATCGACTACCGGGCCCTCAATAATATCACGGAGAAGGACCGTTACACCCTGCCTCTCATGGACACTGCTTTCCACTCCCTCCAGGGGGCGACCTGGTTCACCAAGCTGGACCTACGCAGCGCTTACCACCTCGTCCGGATCCGGGAGGGAGATGAGTGGAAAACGGCCTTCCGTACCCCGAACGGCCACTTTGAATACCTGGTGATGCCGTTCGGGTTGACCAACGCTCCTGCAGTCTTCCAGCGCCTCATTAATGACGTCCTCCGGGACTTCATTGGCCTTTTCGTGTTCGTCTACCTGGACGATATTCTCATCTTCTCCAAGTCCAGGGATGAGCACCAGGTCCATGTGAGGCGGGTCCTCCAAAGGCTGCTGGAGAATCGTCTGTATGTTAAGGCAGAAAAGTGTGAATTTTACGCCAGGAGTACATCCTTCCTGGGGTTCATCATCGCCCACGATAAGGTGCTCCCCGACCCAGAGAAGGTAAAGGCGGTGGTGGAATGGCCCACACCTGCATCCCGGAAACAGGTGCAGCAATTTGTTGGCTTCGCCAATTTCTACCGCCGCTTTGTCCCCAACTTCAGTGCCATCGTTGGACCACTGACCCGCCTCACGTCCCCGAAGGTCCCGTTCCGGTGGACCGAAGAGGTTGCTGCCGCCTTTGAGGCGCTGAAGGCGGAATTCTCCTCCTCCCGGGTCCTTCGCCAGGTCGACCCCGCGCTGCAGTGCATTGTAGAGGTAGACGCTTCGGACACGGGAGTGGGAGCAGTGCTGTCCCAGCGGTCACCGGACGATGGCGCCAAGCGACCGTGCGCCTTCTTCTCCCGGCGCTTGTCCCTGGCGGAGAGAAACTACGATGTGGGGGACAGAGAGCTCTTGGCCATCAAGCTCGCCCTGCAGGAGTGGCGCCACTGGTTAGAGGGGGCGAACCTGCCGTTTGTGGTCCTCACGGACCACAAGAACTTGGAATACTTACGATCTGCCAAGCGCCTGAACGCCTGCCAGGCGCGCTGGTCCCTGTTCTTCGCCAGGTTCCAATTTTCCATCACCTTCAGGCCTGGCTCTAGGAACGTCCTGCCTGACGCCCTCTCCAGGCAGTTCGCCCCCGTGGAGTCGGAGGAGGCGCCCCACTCCATCCTGCCCAGGTCGTGCGTCGTGGGAGCCATCTCGTGGGACATCGAGAGCAAGATCTGGAAGGCACAGCAGGTGGAACCTGACCCTGGCCGCGGACCGGAGGGGAGGCTGTTCGTGCCATCCGCGGTCCGAGGAGAGGTCATCCACTGGCTCCACACCTCCAAGCTCACCTGTCACCCTGGCACCTCCCGGATGATAGATCTCCTCCAACGGTCCTTTTGGTGGCCAGGCCTGCGGAGGGATGCAGCCCGCTACGCCCGGGCTTGCCCAATCTGTGCCACCTGCAAGTCGGGAAATGCCCCTCCAGCGGGTCTGCTCCAGCCCCTGCCCGTCCCTGGCAGGCCCTGGTCGCACATCGCGCTGGATTTCGTCACCGGACTCCCTGTCTCCAACTCCTATGACACCATCCTGACCATCGTGGACCGCTTCTCCAAGGCCGTGCACTTCGTCCCCCTGCGAGGCCTCCCTACTGCCCTGGAGACGGCGGACCTCCTCGTCCAACACGTGGTCAGGCTGCATGGGATTCCGGTGGACGTGGTCTCGGACCGGGGCCCCCAGTTTTCTTCTGAGGTTTGGAGGTCTTTCTGCAACGCCATCGGAGCCAAGGTGAGCCTCTCCTCCGGCCATCACCCCCAATCCAACGGGCAGTGTGAGAGGACCAACCAGGAGCTGGAGGCTGCGCTCCGCTGTGTATCTAGATCCAAACCCACGTCCTGGAGCAACCATCTTGCCTGGGTTGAATATGCCCACAACACCGCTCGCTCTTCTGCTACAGGGATGTCCCCCTTCAAAGCGTCGCTGGGTTACGAACCCCCGCTGTTTCCGGAGCAGGAGAGTGAAATAACTGTCCCGTCAGTTAGGGCCCATCTCAGGCAGTTCCGCTCCACCTGGGCTGCCGCGCGCCATGCGCTATTACGCACAGCGGAGCGCAACAGGACTGTGGCGGACCGGCGTAGAAGACCTGCCCCGGCGTACAGAGTTGGGCAGCTTGTTTACATTTCCACCCAGGACGTCACTCTAAAAGGCGAGAGGAGAAAGCTGGCACAGCGCTTCATGGGTCCCTACCCCATCACCCGGATCATCAACCCGGTGGCTGTGCGCGTGGCTCTTCCCCCCTCCCTTCGCATTCATCCTACTTTCCACGTGTCGAAGGTGAAACTGGCAGTTACTGACCCCCTTTGCCCTCCTCCTGCAGCGCAACCCGCGCCCCGGATGATTGGTGGCCATCCGGCCTGGTCCGCCTCCTCCATCCTGGACTCCCGGCGCCGGGGTCGTGGGTTGCAATACCTGGTGGACTGGGAGGGCCATGGGCCCGAGCATCGACAGTGGGTGCCCCCGTCGTTTGTGTTGGGCCCATCGCTCATCGCGGACTTCCACCGAGCGCACCCGGATAAGCCATCGCCAGGAGGCGCTGCTAGAGGGGGGAGTACTGTCACGCCGCGCCATTCATCAGCGGCGCCACCTGCTCACGCACCTGCTACTCGTCAGCGGCGAAGGATAAAAGCCGCCTCGCCCTGAGCTTCGGCCTGAAGCCATAGACTTCATTTCCCTTCCATGGGCTTCTACCACATTCTCTTCAGCATCCTCGTCACCGGTAAGAAAATCGCTTACCTCATCTCTCCAGTCTGCTCCCCTGTGCACAGGTGGATTCCTCGGCGGCGGACAATCCCGTCCTTCGTCTCTCCTCGCTGCTGCACCGAGCCCTGCAGGTGGCTGTCTCCCGGGCTTCCATCCTTGAAGCGCCAGTCATCTGTCCCAACAAGTAAGCTTCTCTCCCTCGCCTATTCTCCTCCTGTGTTGGTGTGTGCTCATCTCCCTGTGTCTGATTTCTCCCATAGGGTTGCCGGCTGAACGGTCTCCTGCCTCTGGGTCCGAAGCAGACGCCACCACCAACACATTAACATTCCGCAGACACGCACCCAAACATCCCTGTTGTTAATAAACAGTTTGAACTACTCTGAGCCTGTGTGTGTGCGCGTCTCCTGAGCCGAACGTTATGTCAGACGAAAGCAAAGTTTGAAGGAAAAAATTATTACAAACACAAAATAATTGTCTGGGTGACCCCAAACTTTTGAACGGTAGTGTATATATATATGTGTGTGTGTGTGTGTGTGTATTACTGTATGTATCCATGTATGCATGTATATATACTGTATGTATGTACTGTATGTATGCATGTGTGTGTATATATACTGTATATATGTATATGTGTGTGTGTGTGTGTGTGTGTGAAAGTCCAACACATATATATATACAGTATATATATACAGTATATATATATATATATATATATATATATATATATATATATATATACTGTATATATATATATATACTGTTGGTAAAGCACAATCTCGTTCTACTGTACATGATTGGTTGTACGGTTGAATGACAATAAGGGTGATTTAATTTTATCTATCTATCTATCTATCTATCTATCTATCTATCTATCTATCTATCTATCTATCTATCTATCTATCTCAGAGTTTCATTCAATATATTCTGTGTTTTGTACGTATGTGATCAGGACCATTTGGCCGTCTAGCATTGTTTTCGGTGTGTGTTCTATGTCATGAATGGAGATGGAAGAAGTGCAGCTATGAGTGAATCTGCAGAAAAGTTAGTTACAGCCATCCTCAGTAATGAAGAGCTGGTTAACATCCTGGCAAATGTATGTAGTGGCCAAAATTCTACCGATGAAGAAATTATTCAGTGTGTTTCACCGTGGGGGACACTTCATTAAAGTGGGCAAGGTATTCACAGATTCAGACTTTGCACATCAATAATTCGTGAACAAAACGCTGTTAAAACACAGACCACACCAATCTAATACATTGGTAAAGTGGACAACGAGCTACAACCTCATTTTCATTCAAAAGAACCGTCCTCTGACCTCCAGCAGTTACACTGGTGTCTATGAGCTGCCATAGGGGAGACGAATGCGCAGGGACCATCTGCAAATTGCAACTCCCAGGGAAAAAAGAAAACTTAAAGTTAAATACAGTAATGATCATAAGGTGTAATACCACCAGAGTTCATACGTCGACTGTGTCATTTTGTTCTGTTCTTCTTGTAGTCAGACTACAACACATAGTTTGGATTAAAGAAATGTTTTCATAGCTTTGGGAATATTTATTTGGATTAAATTTCAGCATCATCAAGGTTAATGCCACTAAATGCTGCCCAGCCACTAGGGTCTCCTGTTAGGAACACTTGTTAGTTGGACCAAAAAAATATCATAGGTTAGGGAAATATTTATTAGAAATGATAGTTAAAAACTTCTAAATAATTGAGTGCATCTTCACCAGAATGACCTCACACGTCATCCTTCATCTGATGATCATACTACATCATTTAGTTTGAGTAAAAATAAATAAATATTTTTTTTTGAAATAATTAATTTGAAATAAAATTCAATAGCTTCTCAGGTATTCAGTGCAGCTTCACCAAAATCACCTCACACATCATCCATCATCTGATGGTCAAACTGCATCACTTAGTTTGGGTAGAAAACATTTTTTCATATTTTTTGGAAATATTTCTTTGAAATAAATTTCATCACCTTCTCAGGTATTAAGTGCAGCTTCATCAAAATCTCTTCACACATCATCTTTCATCTACTAGTCAGACTACATCAACAGACTATTTATTGACACGGAAAAGCACTGATTTCTTACAGAATTGACTCCTGCACTGACAAAAAAATCACCAGGATTAATTTTAGCCTGACTCTTAGCCTGCTCTGGACCAGGCTAGCTGTAGAGAATAAATCTCAATGGTAACTTGACTGGGTTTAATTTATCCTACTTTTATACAACTTTACTTTACTATACTTTTATACTTTTAAACAACCAAGTCAAGTATAGATTAAGCCAGAATTATTTGAAAATCCTGGCTTAATCCTTCATCTTGGTTTGATGCGATATGCATCTGAACTCAATGAGGTGACCTAATTAATCTGCTGTAGACAGAGCAGTCCTAACACTTTCAACCAATCAAACAGCTAAGGCATGGGGCTGGTGACGTCACTAGCCAATCAGCAGACATTTCCAATTAGTCCTTCCTGCAGTGGTGGTTTTGGTCTCCAAAACGATTCTCTTATTGAAGATTACTCAAATACTGGATATGTTTGAACTGAATCTTTTCCTCCAGTCCTCTTTCATTATCATATCTGGACAAAGTTTCCAACCATGTCCACATTTTCTGTTGGTTTTGAACTGTTGCGCCTTTATGCTGTTATCATTAGTTTGTTGGGTTATCCTCAGGCTCTTAGTCCAGTTGTTTTCTCCCTGATTTGGTTTATTTATGATTATTGTTTGCATTATTTGTCCTCTCTGTTCTCCAGTGTCCTCTGTCTGCACACCTCCGCCCATCCTGTTTGTAGCTGCTCCCCTGTTGTCTCTTAAGTAGTCCCAGCTGTCTCATGTTACTGCAATTATCTCTCACCTACGGTGGTGTGAAAAAGTGTTTGCCCCCTTCCTTCATTTTTCATTTTTGTGTTGTGGCACATATGTTTGGTTCATATTTCCCACAAGAGTGTGGCACATATGTCTGGTTCATATCTCCCACAAATGTATGGCTTATGTGGATTAAGGCTTCACGTCTGGAGGAAAAAGAGATTGGATCGACGGGGGCCGACAGGTGATGGCGAGGAGGTGTGAAGTCGGGCCCTTGTCTCAGAGGAGGCCCTGGGGGGTTTCCCGGGACACCGGAGAATAAGAGACAATGGTGAATCTTCAGAGACTTGCATTGTGATTGAATGTTTGCAGAAGCACCATGTGACTTGAGTTCTTAATCCCCCGGAGGTATAAGAGTGAGCTGTAACATTATTCTGCCTCTTCTTGCTTTTGAGAATGTTGGATGATTGTGTTCTGCAATAAAGCCGAACCTGAGAAATACACTCATGTCTCATCATTGAACACATCTTCCACACTGGTGACCCACGACAAAGAATGAGCAGGGAGAATTCTCCCGAGCGGAGCTCATCAGAGGCCAGCCTGATGGCTGCCTCCACGCTCCAGCTGCCCGATTTCTGGCAGCACAGCCCGCACTCCTGGTTTAGCGCGGTCGAGGCGCAGTTCAACCTCCGGAGAATCTCAAAGGATGAAATGAGGTTCTACCAGGTGGTGGCGAAGCTGAACAGTCACACGGTCCAGAGGGTGGAAGATCTGGTTAACCACCCACCGGACACCGACAAGTACGACGCATTGAAGGAGGCGCTGATCAGCCATTTCACCCCCTCGGTGCAACAGCGAGCAGAGGGGCTCCTAGAGTTGACGGAGTCGGAGAACGACAGACCGGCAGACCTGATGGTGAAGATGCTGAGACTGAAAGATTCCGAGGATGGCGAATTTATCTTTGCCCACCTTTTCCTCCGGACTCTGCCGCCAGCAGTGAGAGTGACCCTGGCAGACTCACCCCGCTTGGCCAAGCGGGACTACCATGGCCTCGGCAAGGAGGTGCAGCGACTCGTCGACGCCCACAAGCGGAGCGCGGTTTCAGCCGCGGCAGCTGAGCAGAGGACGGTGCCCGGAGATGGTTTGGAGCCAGAGGTGGCGGCGCCAGACGAACCGATGACGGCGGCCACAGGCGTCAGGCGACGCGGAGCTGAAGTTGGCCTGTGTTTCTACCACCGCCGTTTTGCGGAGAGGGCGCACAGATGTTTCCCACCGTGCCGCTTCAAGCGTCAGGGAAACGCCAAGACCGGGGGGCCGGTAGCAGCTGCATCCCTCGGAGAAGAAAATAAGCTGTTTTACCTGACAGATGCACACTCGGGGAAACAATTCCTCGTGGACACGGGCTCCCAGCTGAGTTTCGTCACGCCTACCTACGCGGAACGGCTGATGCCGTCCAAAGCTCCCTGGGTGTCAGTATCAGCAGCGAATGGCTCAGCGATTAAGACCTTCGGTGAGAGGACCATGCGTCTGTCCTTACAGGGCCGTTCATTCGAGTGGACCTTTATTGTAGCAGCAGTCAGTTTCAACATGTTAGGGGCTGATTTTTTGTGCTCACATGGTTTATTGGTTGATCTTGCTAATAGACGTCTGGTTAATGCACTTTCTTTCCATTCTATTCCCTGCACAGCTCGGGTGGCTCCGCCGACTGCACACGCCAACGTCACAGCTGCGGGTGGTAAGTTTCATGCTCTGCTCACTCACTTTCCAGCACTCACAGTTCCAAAGTTTTCGGCGACAGTGGCCAAACACGGGGTGGAGCATTTTATCACCACCACTGGGCCGCCCGTTTTTGCAAAAGCCCGGCGCTTGGACTCAGCTAAACTGGCAATAGCGCGCGAGGAATTTGCCAACCTGGAAAAACTGGGCATAATTAGACGCTCGAACAGCCCCTGGGCTTCCCCGTTACACATGGTCCCAAAGGCTGATGGCTCGTGGCGACCTTGTGGCGATTTCCGCAGGTTGAACAACGTCTCAGCGCACGACCGCTACCCGATTCCGCACATCCAGGATTTCTCAGTTCATTTGGCAGGGGCATGCATTTTTTCTAAAATAGACTTGGTGCGCGGCTACCATCAAGTCCCCGTGCGCGCGCAGGATATTCCCAAAACCGCGGTAATAACTCCGTTTGGGCTTTTTGAATTTTTGCGCATGCCGTTTGGGTTAAAGGGTGCCGCGCAAACTTTCCAACGCATGATGGATGCTGTTTTTTACGCGACCTGCCTTTCGTGTTCGTCTATTTAGACGACATATTGGTAGCCAGCACGTCCGAGGACGAATATGAAACCCACCTCACAGCGGTTTTTCGGAGACTGGCAGAGCACGGGTTGATAATTAACCCAGCAAAGTGCCAGTTCGGGGTGGCGCAAATCGATTTTTTGGGGCACCGCGTTTCACCACAGGGAGCGGTTCCCCTGCCTGAGAAAGTGCTCGCAATAACAGATTTCCCCCGACCTCAATCGATAAAAGCGCTGCAGGAGTTTCTAGGAATGGTTAATTTTTACAACCGGTTTCTTCCGAGCGCAGCGCGGCTTATGCAGCCACTGTACGCGGCACTGAAAAAACAAAAACCCACGAATAAGGTCAAATGGTCTCCGGAGCGGGAGCGCGCTTTCTCCCAGGTCAAATCAGCCCTTGCAAGCGCCGTTTTGTTAGCGCACCCGGTTCCAACAGCCCGTTTGGTGCTCACCACCGACGCTTCGGACCTAGCGGTGGGGGCAGTCATTGAACAGTGTGTGGCAGGGACCTGGCAGCCTCTC
Organism: Pholidichthys leucotaenia; assembly: GCA_020510985.1. Taxonomy (NCBI): domain Eukaryota; kingdom Metazoa; phylum Chordata; class Actinopteri; order Cichliformes; family Pholidichthyidae; genus Pholidichthys; species Pholidichthys leucotaenia. The sequence continues at coordinate 32,514,918 of CM035848.1, forward strand.
GCATTCTTTAGCAAATCCCTGCGCGATAACGAGCGTAAATACAGCGCGTTTGACAGGGAGCTTTTAGCCCTACACTTGGCCATCCGCCATTTCCAGTTCTGGCTGGAAGGGTGGCGTTTCACCGCTTTCGTGGACCACAAACCGTTAACTTTTGCGATGGCCAAGATCTCAGAACCTTGGTCAGGCCGACAACAAAGACAGCTAGCCGCAATATCGGAGTTCACCACCGATATCCAGCATGTAGCAGGCAAACACAATGTAGTAGCGGACTGTCTCTCACGTGCTGTGGCAACGCCAGGCCACGCGGGGGCAGACTCGGTGGCTGTGGGCCAGGGCAGTGACGCGGGAGCGCGCACAGCCCCGGTCCACGTAGGTTTGGATTATGCAGACATGGCTGCGGAGCAGGTTGGTGACGCGGATGTGCGCGCGCTCCAGTCTGGACCAACAGGGTTAAGGCTGGAGCACAGGGTGCAGCAAATAGGTATGCCCCCCTTAATATGCGATGTCTCCACGGGTCGGCCTCGTCCCGTGGTTCCAGCCGCGTGGCGCCGCCACGTTTTTGACTCGGTCCATTCGCTGGCGCACCCGGGGGTACGCGCATCGGTCAAGATGGTGGGGGAGAAATTTGTCAGGCCGGGGTTGCGCAACAAGGTCAAGGAATGGGCAGCGGCTTGTGTAGCGTGCCAGAGGGCTAAGATACACAAGCACACGAGGGCTCCTTTGGAGCCTTTTCACATCCCGGCTAAGCGGTTCGATCACGTGCATGTTGATCTGGTGGGCCCGCTTCCCTCGTCTCAAGGGCACACACACCTTTTGACGATGGTGGACCGCACCACACGTTGGCCAGAAGCGGTACCTCTGGCGTCAACAACGGCGGAAGAGGTTGCGCACGCGTTTTTAACAGCTTGGGTCGCGCGTTTTGAAGTTCCGTCGGATATAACGTCAGACAGAGGCCCTCAATTTGTTTCCGAACTCTGGTCGTCTATGGCCCGCAGCTTAGGGGTGAAGGTACACCGCACTACCGCGTATAACCCGCAGGCCAACGGTTTATGTGAACGCTTTCATAGGTCATTGAAAGCAGCCCTCAGAGCATCGCTCACGGATACAAATTGGGTAGACAAACTGCCATGGGTTTTATTGGGGTTGCGTTCTGCACCTAAGGAGGATTTGCAAGCCTCCCCAGCGGAGTTAGTGTTCGCACAACCTCTCCGTTTGCCGGGGGAATTTCTCCCGGAAAATCCTGCGCCCAATTGCCCCCCCCCGCTCAGCTGTTGCAGAGCGGCACAGGATCAAACACGCTGCCTGGCCCAGTGCATCACAGTTTTCCATGCGTTTTTGTGCCAGAGGCTTTAAAAAACGCAGAGTTTGTTTTTGTTAGACATGATGCACAATGCCCAGGGCTGAGACCGCCATACGATGGACCGTTCAGGGTGCTGGAAAAAAATGAGAAGCATTTTTTGCTAGATTTGGGGGGCAGAAGGGAGCTAATTTGCATAAACAGACTCAAGCCCGCTTTTGTCCTGGCTGATGAACGCGTGCAGTTGGTGAAAGCCCCCCGCCGGGACAGGCCACCGAGAAGGCATGCTCCAGAGCTCCCACAGAGATGTGCTAACAAATCTAATCCCCAGGTGCGAGGAGACGCTGCAGACGCAGCGAAGCCGGCCTACAGCAGATTCGGCAGGAAGCTAAGACCTAAGAGATTGGGGGATTGATTATTGGTTATGTGGCGATGTCTTTTATGTTATGCATTTATGAGTATGTTTGTCCCATGCAGACGTTTGGGGGGGGGGGTCATGTGGCACATATGTTTGGTTCATATTTCCCACAAGAGTGTGGCACATATGTCTGGTTCATATCTCCCACAAATGTATGGCTTATGTGGATTGAGGCTTCACGTCTGGAGGAACAAGAGATTGGATCGATGGGGGCCGACAGGTGATGGCGAGGAGGTGTGAAGTCGGGCCCGTGTCTCAGAGGAGGCCCTGGGGGGTTTCCCGGGACACCGGAGAATAAGAGACAATGGTGAATCTTCAGAGACTTGCATTGTGATTGAATGTTTGCAGAAGCACCATGTGACTTGAGTTCTTAATCCCCCGGAGGTATAAGAGTGTGCTGTAACATTATTCTGCCTCTTCTTGCTTTTGAGAATGTTGGATGATTGTGTTCTGCAATAAAGCCGAACCTGAGAAATACACTCATGTCTCGTCATTGAACACATCTTCCACAGTGTATGGTTGTCACACTAAAATGTTTCAGATCATCAAACAAATTTAAATATTTGACAAAGATAACACAAGTAAACACAAAATGCAGTTTTTAAATGAAGGTGTTTATTATTAAGGGTAAAAATCCAAACCCACATCGCCCTGTGTAAAAAAAAAAGATAAAAATCCCCCACCCATTAAAACATAAATTAACTGTGGTTTATTACATCTTTGGAAAGCTGAGTTCAATATCTCTAGCCACAACCAGACTTGATGACTGCCACACCTGTTGTCAATCAAGAAATCACTTCAGTAGGACCTGCCTGGCAAAGTGAAGTAGACCAAAAGATCCTCAAAAGCTAGACATCATGCTGCAATCCAAAGAAATTCAGGAACAAATGAGAAACAAAGTAATTGAGATCCACAAATGGCGAAAACATGGAACAGTGGTGAACCTCCTCAGGAGTGGCTGGCCGACCAAAATTACCCCAAGAGCGCAGCAATGACTCATTCAAGAGGTCACAAAAGACCCCACAACAACATCCAAAGAACTGCAGGCCTCACTTGCCTCAGTTAAGGTCAGTGTTCATAACTCCACCATAAGAAAGAGACTGGGCAAAAAAAATGGCCTGCATGGCAGCGTTCCAAGACAAAAACCACTGCTGATCAAAAAGAACATAAAGGCTCATCTAAATTTTGCCAAAAAAAAAAAAAAAATCCATCTTGATGATCCCCAAGACTTTTGGGAAAGTACTGTGTGGACTGACGAGACAAAAGTTGAACTTTTTGAAAGGTGTGTGTCCCATTACATCCAGGGTAAAAGTAACACAGCATTTCAGAAAAGGAACATCATGCCAACAGTAAAATATTGTGGTGGTAGTGTGATGGTCTGGGGCTGTTTTTCTGCTTCAGGACCTGGAAGACTTACTGTGGTAAATGGAACCATGAATTCAGCTGTCTACCAAAAAATCCTGAAGGAGAATGTCCGCACTTGGGTTCTACAGCAGGACAATGATCCAAAACACACCAGCCAGTACAGCTCTGAATGGCTTAAGACGAACAAAATGAAGACTTTGGAGTGGCCTACTCAAAGACCTGACCTGAATCCGACTGAGATGCTGTGGCATGACCTGAAAAAAGTGGTTCATGCTCAAAACCCTCTAATGTGGCTGAATTACAACAATTCTGCAAAGTTGAGTGGGCTAAAATTTCTCCACAGTGCTGTAAAAGACTCATTGCCAGTTATCACAAATGCTTGATTGCAGCTGTTGCTGCTACGGGTGGTCCAACCAGTGATTAGGTTTAGGGGGCAATCACTTTTTCAGACAGGGCCATGTAGGTTTGGATTTTTTTCCCCTTAATAATAAACACCTTCATTTAAAAACTGCATTTTGTGTTTACTTGTGTTATCTTTGTTTAATGTTTGAATTTGTTTGATGATCTGAAACATTTAAGTGTGACAAACATACAAAAAAATGAGAAATCAGGAAGGGGGCAAACACTTTTTCACACCACTGTAATCTGAAGTTTATTCAATATATTCCCAGTTTCATTCAGTATATTCGGAATTTCATTCAATATTCGGGCGACGTGGTGGCAGAGTGGTTAGCACTGTGGCAGCACAGCAACTCACCCTTGGCCGGGGGATCCTGGGTTTGATCCCAGCCCCCGACCAACAGGGATCTGTGTGGAGTTTGCATGTTCTCCCCGTGTCTGCGTGGGTTTACTCCGGGATTTCTCCGGTTTCCTCCCACATGCCAAAAACATGCAAGTTAGGTTAATTGGCATCAAACTGGAGATTCTAAATTGTCTAAATTGTCTTAGGTATGATTGTGAGAGTGAATGGTTGTCTGTCTCTCTGTGTTGGCCCTGCGATGGACTGGCTATCTGTCCAGGGTGTACCCAGCCTCTCACCCAAAGATGCTGGGATAGTCTCCAGCTCCCCCCCCGCGACCCGAAAAGGATTAAACGGAAGAAAATGAATGAATGAATGTTTCGTTTCATTCAGCATATTCTGAAGTTCATTCAATATAGTCCAAGCTTTTCTTTGTAATATACAGTATATATAAATATATATATACACACTACAGTTCAAAAGTTTGGGGTCACCCAGACAAATTTCTAAGTGACCCCAAACTTTTGAACGGTAGTATATACTGTATATATATACTGTATATACAGACGTGGACAAAATTGTTGGTACCCCTCTGTTAATGAAAGAAAAACCCACAATGGTCACAGAAATAACTTGAATCTGACAAAAGTGGTAATAAATAAAAATTCTATGAAAATTAACCAATGAAAATCAGACAATGCTTTTGAATTGTGGTTCAACAGAATTACTTTTAAAAACAAACTCATAAAACAGGCCTGGACAAAAATGATGGTACCCCTAGAAAAGATTGAAAATAATGTGACCATAGGGACATGTTCAACCAAGATGTGTCCTCTAATTAACATCACAGGTGTCTACAAACTTGTAATCAGTCAGTCGGCCTATTTAAAGGGTGACAAGCAGTCACTGTGCTGTTTGGTGACATGGTGTGTACAACACTAAACATGGACCAGAGGAAGAAAAGGAGAGAGTTGTCTCAGGAGATTAGAAAGAAAATTATAGACAAGCATGTTAAAGGTAAAGGCTATAAGACCATCTCCAAGCAGCTTGATGTTCCTGTGACTACAGTTGCACACATTATTGAGAAATTTAAGATCCACGGGACTGTAGCCAACCTCCCTGGATGCAGGAGGAGACGGATAATACGAATGGTAACAAAAGAGCCCAGAACAACCTCTAAACACATCCATGGTGAACTCCAAGGTCAAGGTACATCAGTGTCAGATCGCACCATCCGTTGTTGTTTGAGTCAAAGTGGACTTCATGGGAGACAACCAAGGAGGACACCACTGTTGAAAACAAATCATAAAAAGGCCAGACTGGAATTTGCCAAACTGCATGTTGACAAGCCACAAAGCTTCTGGGAGAATGTCCTATAGACAGACGAGACAAAACTGGAACTTTTTGGCAAGGCACATCAGCTCTATGTTCACAGATGCAAAAATAAAGCATACCAAGAAAAGAACACTGTCCCTCCTGTGAAACATGGAGGAGGTTCTGTTATGTTCTTGGGCTGTTTTGCTGCATCTGGCACAGGGTGTCTTGAATCTGTACAGGGTACAATGAAGTCTCAAGACTATCAAGGTATTCTAAAGAGAAATGTGCTGCCCAGTGTCAGACAGCTTGGTCTCAGTTGCAGGTCATGGGTCTTGCAACAGGATAATGACCCAAAACACACAGCTAAACGCCCAAGAATGGCTAAGAGCGAAACATTGGACTATTCTAAAGTGGCCTTCTATGAGTCCTGATCTAAATCCTATTAAACATCTGTGGAAGGAGCTGAAACATGCCATCTGAAGAAGGCACCCTTCAAACCTGGGACAACTGGAGCAGTTTGCTCATGAGGAGTGGACCAACATATCTGCTGAGAAGTGCAGAAGTCTCATTGACAGTTACAGAAATTGTTTGATTGCAGTGATTGCCTCAAAAGGTTGTGCAACAAAATATTAAGTTAAGGGTACCATCATTTTTGTCCAGGCCTGTTTCATGAGTTTGTTTTTTAAAATAATTCTGTTGAACCACAATTCAAAAGCGTTGTGTGATTTTCATTGGTTAATTTTCATAGAATTTTTATTTATTACCACTTTTGTCAGATTCAAGCTATTTCTGTGACCATTGTGGGTTTTTCTTTCATTAACAGAGGGGTACCAACAATTTTGTCCATGTCTGTATATATATATACGTATAGTGGCGTGAAAAAGTTTTTGTCCCATTCCTGATTTAAACAAATTTAAATATTAGACAAAGATAACACAAGTAAACACAAAATGTAATTTTTAAATGAAGGTGTTTATTAAGGGTAAAAAAAAAATCCAAATCTACATAGCCCTGTGTGAAAAAATGATTCCCCCCCCCCCCCCACACTGTTAAAACATAAATTAACTGTGGTTTATCACATCTTTGGAAAGCTGAGTTCAATTTCTCTAGCCACATTATGGCCTGATTACTGTCACACCTGTTCTCAATCAAAAAATTACTTAAATAGGACCTGCCTGACAAAGTGAAGTAGACCAAAAGATCCTCAAAAGCTAGACATCATGCTGCGATACAAAGAAATTCAGGAACAAATGAGAAACAAAATAATTGAGATCTATCAGTCTAGAAAAGGTTATAAAAACATTTCTGGAGCTTTGGCACTCCATCGAACCACAGTGAGAGCCATTATCCACAAATGGCGAAAACATGGAACAGTGGTGAACCTTCCCAGGAGTGGCTGGCCAACCAAAATTACCCCAAGAGCGCAGTGAAGACTTATCCAAGAGGTGACAGAAGACCCCACAACAACATCCAAAGAACTGCAGGCCTCACTTGCTTCAGTTAAGGTCAGTATTCATGGCTCTACCATAAGAAAGAGACTGGGCAAAAATGGCAGAGTTCCAAGACAAAAACCTCTGCTGAGCAAAAAGAAAATAAAGGCACATCTCAGTTTTGCCAGAAAACATCTTGATGATCCCCAAGACTTTTAGGAAAATACTCTGTGGACTGACAAGACAAAAGTTGAACTTTTTGGAAAGTGTGTGCCCCATTACATCTGGCGTAAAAGTAACACAGCATTTCAGAAAAGGAACATCATACCAACAGTAAAATATGGTGGCGGTAGTGTGATGGTCTGGGTTTTTTTTTTTTTTTTTTTGCTACTTCAGGACCTGGAAGACTTGCTGTGGTAAATGAAATCATGAATTCAGCTGTCTACCAAAAAATCCTGCAGGAGAATATCTGGCAATCTGTTTGTGACCTGAAGCTGAATTGCATTTGGGTTCTGCAGCAGGACAATGATCCAAAACACACCAGCAAGTCTACCTCTGAATGACTTAAGAAAAACAAAATGAAGACTTTGGAGTGCCCTACTCAAAGTCTTGACCTGAATCCAATTTAGATGCTGTGGCATGACCTTAAAAAGGCGGTTCATGCTGGAAAACCCTCCAATGTGGCTGAATTACAATAATTCTGCAAAGATGAGTGGGCCAAAATTCCTCCACAGTGCAGTAAAAGACTCATTGTCAGCTATCATAAACACTTGATTACAGTTGTTGCTGCTCAGGGTAGCTCAACCAGTTATTAGGTTTAGGGGGCAATCACTTTTTCACACAGGGCCATGTAGGTTTGGATTTTTTTTTTCTCTTAATAATAAACACCTTCATTTAAAAACTGCATTTTGTGTTTACTTGTATTATCTTTGTCTAATATTTAGATTTGTTTGATGATCTGAAACATTTAAGTGACAAACATACAAAAAATGAGAAATCAAGAAGGGGGAAAACACTTTTTCACACCACTGTATATAGTGATGTTGAAGATGCTAGTTCACAGAACCAAGGCCACCACCTCAGGTTGGAGAAAAGATATGCAAGAGTGAATGTCTGGCTGAAGAGCTTCCATTACTGTGTTGTGACTCTCTGGAATGGTCTACCTGAAAACATAGCAACGGTCCCAACACTAAAAGACCCACAAATATTTTATAGTGTCTCTCTGCTTCTGTATGGGCTCAACCGCCTGAATGGCCTGATGCTATGCAAATCTTCTGGGAAACAGTGGTAGCAATGTTAGTGCACATTACCTTCAGTACCAAATTTGAAAAACAAATATAACTGTTAAAAATTTGAAAAAATGAGTCCAGCTTTATTAATCATCTAACTGTGGCTTTCTCAAGGAGCTGAGATGAGAAAAGATGACCTTTTGAACACTCTGGATGATCTGGATGATGAGGAGTTTGAAAAATTCAAATGGTTCCTGCAGCAGGATGACATTCTTCTGGACCTTCCAACCATCAAAAAGAGTCGTCTGCAGACTACCAACAGGTTGAGCACTGTGGACCTGATGACCCAAACCTATGGATTTCCAGCAGCTGAGGAGGTGACCAGGAAGGTTTTAGAGAGGATCCCCAGGAATGACCTGCTGCAGAGGTTTTCTGGAAGAGAAGGTCAGTCACATGAAGAGGAAATGGGATTGTAGTCTATAGTTCTTTAGAAAATTGGACATTTCAGTCTAATACTTATCCTTCTGTCTATCAGATGATGCTGGGAAGACTTCAGGAGACCGTCAACATTTGTTTCCTCAGACCCCTCTTCCCCATAGTGAACGTAAGTCAGTACTCTACTCTCCAGATGTTCCAGAATGTTCCTGTCAAGAATAGATTTGTTATGAACATATCATGTCCAGTCTAGAACTAGATAGGTTTTCTTCAGGTTGAATTGGTGTGATTATTGTTTGTAATAGATGGGGACAGAGTAGCCTTGGGCCCAAAGTTATCTAGTCTAGAACTAGATAGGTTTTCTTCAGGTTGAATTGGTGTGATTATTGTTTGTAATAGATGGGGACAGAGTAGCCTTGGGCCCAAAGTTAATTGCTGGATAATAATTGCATTAGTGAAAAAAGGGCTTACTGATGGTGAGGAGTTGGCTGCTAGTTTTCTGGTTACGCCTGGGTTTATCCAGCTTGCCTGTGCCCAGGTAGGGAATCGTAGAAGATATGAATGAAGAGTTTTGACGAGAAAGGTTTTAACGTGATGAGAACTTACTTATCCAGCATTGGAAGAGAAGGTAGGGGAAGCACGAAAAAGAAACCACCGGTATCCTTACAACAGCAATGACCCAAATCCATGACTGGCTGAATAATTCATGTCTCCTACTAAACACTAATAAAACTGTTTGCATGATATTCACCAAACAACGATCAGATATTACTGTCATGATTATAAATTGACAGCTTACTTGCACGATGCAGCAGCACAGGAAGGAACCACATAAGGGGACACGTTAGACAATTTATTAAATAACAAAAGGTTGCACAACTACAGAAACAGCCACTTGCCAGAGGAATCCACCTGAGGAGATAAGACGAGAGCTGTCAGAGGAGGAATGGAGTAAGGGGAAATGGATGAGCCAAATTGCTACTTACTTGGAGTTGCGAGGAAGAACTGGCAGGACTCCAGTGGGGAATAGATGAACCACTAGGTTGGGGAAATGAGCTGATGGTGCCTGACTGGGTGGAGGGTGGAAGCCGAGGGATTAATGGAGATGTGGCAGGAGAGCACGCGCAGTCCTGGAGACACACCAGTACGATGGCAGCAACCTGAAGAAGAGAAGAGAGAGAGGTTAGACAATGTGTCTAAACTAGTGGAAAACAATACCTGCTTGTCTTGTTGGGGCAGTATACCCAGACGAGCCAGCGTAGAATGCGCGGAGAGAGCCTCCTTTAGTATGCTGGCTGATGAGCGGGTGCAGGTGCGTCTTCTGCCTCAGGTGGAGTGATGAGTTCACCAAGGTGAGACGGGATGGGAGGGGCGCACTCTCGCTGCCCATGACAGGGCCCCCCCTTCTAGGAGCGCCTCCTGGCGGTCCAGAGAGCTTCTCCGGATGAGCTTGGTGGAATGCCCGGAGCATCTCCTTATCTGGGACCCGAGCAGAAGGCACCCAGGAGCATTCCTCTGGACCGTAGCCCTCCCAGTCCACCAAGTACTGCCAGCCCCGGCCACGACGGTGAACATCCAGGATCCAGCGGACCATGTAGGCAGGGTGAGGGTCGATGATATGGGGAGGGGGAGGCAGCTTCGGGGGGGGGGCATAGAGGACTGACCAAGGGAGGTTTGATGTTTGAGACATGAAAGGTCAGGTTCACCCGCACGGTCGGTGGCAACTTGAGCTGAACTGACGCGTCGTTGATCACCCTAGAGATAACATAGGGGCCCAGGAAGTGGGGGGAAAGCTTTTTGGACCTTTCCTTGAGCGGGATCTGGCTCGCCGCTAACCAGACCTGTTGGCCCATGACGTACTTGGGCGTGGGCACCTGCTTCCTGTCAGCTGCGGCCTGGGTGCGCTCAGTGGAGCGGGCAAGGGCGGCCCGAGTGGCTCTCTAGATGCGCTGGCAACGACAAGCATGGACCCCCACGGACAGAACCGCAACCTCCCTCTCAGCCACTCCTTGCTATGGCTGAGAGGGAGGTTGCTGTTCTGTCCATGGGGGTGGCTGAGTTGAGGGAATATTCCACCCAGGTCAGGTGTGAGCTCCAGGAGGAGGGATTGTTGGCTGCTATGCACCGCAGGGTGGCCTCCAAGGACTGATTGGTGCACTCAGCCTGAACATTACTCTGTGGGTGTTTCCCCGAGGAGAGGCTCACAATGGTTCCCAGCATCTGGCAAAAGGCCCTCCAGACCTGGGATGTGAATTGTGGCCCCCGTCAGACACAATGTCCATCGGGATGCCGTGGATCCTAATCACGTGGTTGGTCAGGAGGACCACAGTCTCCAAGGCCGGGGGGAGCTTTGGGAGGGCAGCCAGATGTACAGTCTTGGAGAAGCGATCCATGATGGTGAGGATAACCATCTTGCCACGGGAAGGAGGAAGTCTAGTGACAAAATCCATGGCAATGTGGGACCACGGACGACCAGGGGTGGGGAGGGGATGGAGGAGGCCTGATGGGGGAGAGGGGTCCGATTTTCCCCTAACGCAGGTCTGGCAGGCCTTGACATATTCTCATACATCCCACTGCAGCACGGGCCACCAGAACACTCGCTGAGCAAAGTCCACAGTTCCAGTGATGCCAGGATGGCAAGCGAAGAAACTGGAGTGACCCCACTGGATGACATCGCTGCGGAAGGTGGCCGGGACGTACAGATGGTTCCAGGGACACCCTACCGGCACAGGCTCCTGGGACTGGGCCTGGTGGACTCTCCACTCGATATCCCAAGTAAGGGCTCCGAGGACTCACAAAGGTGGAATGATGGTTGGGGGGGGGGGGCACTACCTCCCTGGAGTCAAACTGGCACAATAGCGCATCCAGTTTGATGTTCCGGATGCCAGGCCAGTAAGTGATGGTAAAATTAAATCGCTGAAAAAATAGAGCCCAGCGAGGCTGTCTGGTGTTAAGTTGATGGGCCAACCGCAAGTACTCGAGGTTCGAGTGAATGGCACCCTCAAATCAATGCCTCCACTCCTCCAATGCCAACTTAATGGCAAGCAGCTCTCTGTCCCCTACGTCATAATTCCTCTCAGCTGGTGTAAGCCGACGAGAGAAATATGCACACGGGCGGAGCTTCTGATCGGGGGCGTGCGCTGTGACAGCACAGCACCCACCTCTGAATCAGATGCGTCCACGTTGAGGACAAATTGGAGCTGCGTGTCGACCTGAGCCAAGAGTGGTGTTTCTGTGAACAGGCACTTTAACAAATGTCTGCTCAGCTGCCTCGGTCCACCGAAAGGGGACCTTAACGGAGGTCAGCTGTGTTAAAGGCAGTGTCATCCCACTATAGTTCCTTATGAAACTGCGATAGAAGTTTGCAAACCCGAGGGAGCGTTGGAACTCCTTACGGGAGTGGGGAGTTGGCCAGTCCAGCACTGCCTTCACCTTGGCCAGGTCGGCAATCAGTCTCCCTTCAGCCACTATGAAGCCCAAGAAGGTGGTTGATGTTGTGGAGAACTCTCTTCTCGGCCTTGATGTAGAGCTGGTTCTCCAGAAACTGTTGCAGGATGGCTCTGACATGGGCTTCATGTTCCTCTGGGGAGTGGGAAAAAATTAAAATATCATCAAAGTAGATGAACATGAATTGGTAAAGCATGTCACGAAGGACATCATTTATTAACCATTGGAAGACAGCGGGGGCATTAGTGAGCCCTAACGGCATCACCAGATATTCAAACTGCCCCTGGTGAGTCTTAAATGATGTCTTCCACTCATCGCCTTTGCGAATATGGACCAAATGATACGCATTTCTAAAGTCTAGCTTGGTGAATACCCTTGAGCGCTGAAGGAGCTCAAATGCAAAGTTAATTAAAGGCAGAGGGTACTTGTCTTTGATGGTAATAGCATTGAGCTCCCGGTAGTCAATGCACTGGTGCAGCGAGCCATCCTTCTTTTCCACAAAGAAGAATCTGGCCCTGAGCGGGGCCGAAGATGGCCGAATGAGGCCGGCGTTCAGTGACTCTTTAACATATTTCTCCATCGCCTCCCTCTTCGGGCCGGAAATACTGTACAGCCGACTGGACGGCAGCCTCGCCCTCGGGATGAGGTCAATAGCGCAATCGTAGGAGTGATGAGGCAGTAGTGACAATGCCCTCGATTTGCTAAAGACCTTCCCCAAATCGTGGTATGCCCGGGGGACGAGGCTGAGGTCCGGCAGTTTGACTGGAGAGAGGGAGACAGACAGAGCTGGGGAACATTCCGCTGAACGCATGCAATCAGCCATGCAAAATGGGCTCCAGGAGGAGATGGTATTTTGTTCCCAGTTTATGATTGGATTGCGCCTCCGGAGCCATGGGTAGCCAAAAACCACTGGGGAAGCCGAAACAGGAAGAACCAAGAATGTGAGTTCCTCCCGGTGGTTCCCAGAAAGGAGGATGGAGATCGGCACCGTGCGTTCGGTGACTGCCGCAACCTCCCAGCCAGAGATAGTGGTTATTCTCTGGTTGTGGGGCAATTTGTGCGTGGGAATACCCACCTGCCGCACAAACTGGGCAGAGACAAAATTCCCCTCTGACCCTGAATCAACCAGTGCCATAGTCCTCCTCTTGACCCCCAGCAATTGCACGAGGGCCGAGATTGAAAAATTACTGGGGGAGTAGATTTAGTCCCGTCCACCAGACCTCCCATTGTTACTGATGGGTTGCATCTTTTGGCCGCTGGTGGCGTTCGTCCAGACTGTGGTTCAGAGAACCGCAGTACATGCATGCGCCAGCCGTTCGCCTTCACCAGCGCTCGTCATTGGTCAGATGCCGAGAGAGCTCCATCGGCTCGGGCAAAGAGCTGGCACCACCAGTGTCAGTACCCACGGCGGGTGCACGAGCGACGTGTGGGCGAGAGGAGGACTCGTGCTCCTTTGCGTGCTCATGGTACCGGTAGTCCAACCCCATGGCCTGATCTATGAGACCGTCGAGAGTCTCCGGGACAGGGTGAACCGCCAGATCATCACGGAGTTGAGCGTTTAATTCGTGGAGGAATGCGCTGCGCAAAGCAATGTCATTCCACCCCGAATCCGACGCAACAACCCGGAACTCCATCAAGTACTCGGCTGCTGACCGAGTGCCCTGGTGGAGCGTCATCAGGCGGCTCATCACGTTGCCTTGACTCTGGGTGCGGCCAAACATGCAAGAGAAGGTGTCCACAAATTGGTCGAACGTGTACCGACGCCCCTCTGGGTTATCTAACGTGGACTGTGCCCACTCCAGGGCTCGGTCCTTAAGCAGCAGTGTAAAAAACTGAATTTTGGCCAAGTCCCCCGAGTACTCCTCCCCAACCTGCTCCAAGTACATACGGACTTGGATAAGAAAACTTTTACATTTCCCCACCTCCCCTGCATACGGGAAAGGCGTGGGAACAAAGGTAGTATGGCGCACCGTGGTGCATGGAGCAGGCTGAGGGGGAGAGGCCGGAGGAGGCGCTGTAGACCAAAGCTTCATCATATTGGACACCTGCTGTGTAAGCACAGTGAGCTGGTGCTCGGTTGCGGACAAGCGATCCAAAGCCAACAGCTCTTGTGCTACAGCACCGGCTGAGCTACCGTCCTAGCTGGCTTGCTCTGTCATGGCTATAAATTGACAGTTTACGTGCACGATGCAACAGCACAGGAAGGAACCACACAAGGGGGCATGTAGGTTAGGTTAATTGGAGACTCTAAATTGGCCCTAGGTGTGAATGGTAAAGGGATAGCGCCGTACCGTGGCTGCTTCATCCATCCAGGTGGATGCCCTCAATTTCCCCTCTGGGGATCAATAAAGTATACAAAATCAAAAAAATCAAATCAAAATGTTAGACAATTTATTAGATAGCAAAAGGTCACACAGCTACAGAAACAGCCACTCACCAGAGGATTCCACCTGAGGAGAGAAGACGAGAGCTGTCAGGGGAGGAACGGAGTAAGGAGAAATGGGCGAGCCAAATTGCCACTTACTTGGGGTTCCGAGGAAGAACCAGCAGGACTCCAGCGGGGAATAGACGAACCAGTAGGTTGGGAAAATGAGCTGATGGTGCCTGAACGGGTGGAGGGTGGAAGCCGAGGGATTAATGGAGATGTGGCAGGAGAGCACGCGCAGTCCTGGAGACACACCTGCACAATGGCAGCAACCTGAAGAAGAGAAGAGAGCGAGGTTAGACAAGTGTCTAAACTAGCGGAAAACAATACCTGCTTGTCTTGTTGGGGCAGTATACCCAGATGAGCCAGCGTAGAATGCGCGGAGAGGGCTTCCTTAAGCACGCTGGCTGATGAGCGGGTGCAGGTGCGTCTTCTGCCTCAGGTGGAGTGATGAGTTTACAAAGGTGAGATGGGACGGGAGGGTCGTGCTCTTGCTGCCCACAACAATTACAAACTCAAACATTTTCTTAACAGGGGAGGAGCTGCAACTAGTCGAGGAATTTAAGTACCTCGACGTGCTTTTAGACTCCTCATTAACCTTTAAAAAGCACATCAAAAAAATCTCAAACATAATCAAATTCAATGTAAGAAATTTTAAACAAATTAGACCATCACTGACAGTTAATGTGGCCAAAATGTTTCTGCATGCAATGATCTCCTCATACATCGTTTACTGTTTTACCAACTGGTCACTCACTGGTGTAACCATAATTAAACCCATTGAATCTTTATACAAAAAAGCCATAGAAATCCTTGACAAGAAAGATCCCACATATCACTGCTGTCACATTACATTTAATACAAGATTCATTCATTACATACAAGAAATACAATCTTCTCTCTTTTGAAAATAAGATAAGATAAGATAAGATAAGATAAGCCTTTATTAGTCCCACAACGGGGAAATTCCAGGATTGCAACAGCACAGGGATAGCAACACTCAGAGCAACAATCAGAAGGCAAGAAAAAAACAAGCAAGCAAGAGCAGCTAATATACATATGTACGTATTACTATAAAATATATATATATACACACACACACAGACACACAGTGCAGAGCATTGTAGCTGGATGGAATAAATATATGAATATATGAACACACAGTGCAGAGCATTGTAGCTAGATGGAATAAATATGTAAATATATAAACACCCACAGTACGGAGCATTGCAGCTAGGTGGAATAAATATGCAAGTATATAAACACACACAGTGCGGAGCAATGTAGCTAGATGGAATAATATGTAGATATATAAATATATAAACACACCCAGTGCTGAGCATTGTAGCTAGATGGAATAAATATGTAAATATATAAACACACACAGTGCAGAGCATTGTTGCTAGATGGAATGAAACAGCATAACCGTCTACTTAGTTATCCTACATGGTATGATTATGTGCCCATACATATTCTCACCCTCCATAGCGACCGGTAAGTTCCTAGTTGTATGCCGGAGGGGACCATTGTGTAAGTCTATTGCATCTTTTGCATTCAAAAAACTATTAGTTTGTTACGTCTTTTTGCTATCTCTGCGAGCAGCCCTGCTTAGGTTGTACAGTCTGACAGCCGTTGGTAGGAAGGACCTACGAAACCTCTCGGTTGTGCACCTGGGATGATGTAGTCTGCTGCTAAATGAGCTCCTCAGTGCATTCAGTATGTCCTGCATAGGGTGGAACTCGGACTCCAGCAGAGATGACAGTTTAGCCACCGTCCTTCTCTCTCCTATCTCCTCCATCGGATCAAGGCGCTGCCCCAGGACAGAGCTAGCTTTCTTAATCAGTTTGTTCAGTCTCTTCCTATCGGCTGCAGTAATGCCACTGCCCCAGCAGACCACTCCAAAAGTGATGGCTGATGCCACCACCGTGTCATAGAATGACTTCAGCAGCGCCCCTTGTACACCAAAAGACCTGAGTCTCCTCAGCAGGAACAGCCTGCGCTGTCCCTTCTTGTAGAGTGCATCAGTATTGTGTGACCAGTCTAGTTTATTGTTCAGATGAATACCCAGGTACTTATAGGATGTCACCATCTCGATGTCTGTTCCCTGTATATTTACTGGTACTGTGAGGGGCTGCCCATGCCTGCGGCAGTCCACCACCAGCTCCTTAGTTTTCCTCGCGTTGATCTGGAGGCAGTTCCGATGGCACCAGTCCACAAAGTCCTGGATAAGCCCTCTGTACTCAGCTTCATCTCCATTGGAGATGAGGCCAACGATCGCAGAGTCATCAGAGAACTTCTGTAGATGGCAGTGTGTTGTGTTGTGTGAGAAGTCCGCAGTATAAAGAGTGAACAGGAAGGGAGCCAGCACCGTTCCCTGGGGGGCCCCCGTGCTACTGATGATCGTGTCGGACACACAGTCCCGGGTTCTCACAAACTGAGGCCGGTTCGTGAGGTAGTCCAGGATCCATGATGACAGGTGCTGGTCCACCCCTGCGCGCAGCAGCTTGTCCTTCAGGATCATCGGTTGGATGGTGTTGAAAGCACTGGAGAAGTCAAAGAACATGATCCTCACCATATTCCCGGGCTTCTCCAGGTGGGACAGAGAACGGTGAAGGAGGAAGATCACCGCATCCTCCACCCCAATGCCATGCTGGTAGGCGAACTGGAGTGGATCCATCGCTGGTTCCACCAGGGGGCGGAGGTGAGCAAGGAGCAGTCTCTCCAGGGTCTTCATCAAGTGGGACGTCAAGGCCACCGGTCTGTAGCTGTTCAGGTCTTTGGGGTGGGAAGTTTTTGGTACAGGTACCACACAAGATGTTTTCCACAGCTGTGGTACCCTCCCCAGTTTCAGGCTCATGTTGAAGATATACGTCACAATCCCACACAGCTGGTCTGCACAGGACTTGAGGAGCTTTGCGCTGATGCCGTCCGGTCCCGGCGCCTTCCTCGCCTTGATCTTCCTCAGCTCCGTCCTCACCTGGGTCCTGGTCAGGGTCAGGATGGGGGGCTGTGTGTTGGGAGTGGGGGGGTGTTGGTGGAGTGGGGAGTGGGCAGCAGGACTTGATTTCTTTAGAGGCAGCAGTGGTTGTTGTGCAGTCAGGGGGGAGGGCGGTTGGTCAAATCTATTGAAAAACAGATTCAGGTTGTTCGCCCACTCCCTGCCCCCTGTGGCCTGGGGGGAGGTATTCTGGAGCCCCGAGATGGTTTTGAGGTTTCTCCAGACCCCGCTGATGTCGCTCTGTTGCAGCTTGTCCTCCATCTTCTTCCTGAAGCTGTCCTTGCCTTCTCTGATCTTTCTCCTCAGCTCCCTCTGTACGGACTTCAGCATCTCCCTGTTCCCTGACCTGAAGATCCTCTTCTTCTCTCTCAGAAGTGTTTTTATCTCAGGGTTGATCCAGGGTTTGTTGTTTGAGTGACGCCGTATGGTCTTGGTGGGAACGGATTTGTCCACACAGAAGCTGAGGTAGCCCGTGAAGGTGTGAATGAGGCCATCGATGTCCTCACCATGTGGATCGCAGAGCTGCTTCCAGGCGGTGGCTTCAAAACAGCCCTTTAGGGTGTCCATTGTCTCCTCAGACCATAACTCCACAGTGTGCATGGCCGGAGGTTGTCTGTGCACTAGGGGTTTGTACATCGGCCGGAGATGAACCAAGTTGTGATCCGATCTCCCGAGTGGGGGGAGTTGTGATGAGGTGTACGCCTCCTTAGTGTTTGCGTAGAATAAATCCAGTGTTTTATTGTCTCTAGTGTGGCATGTGACATACTGGGTGAACGTGGGTAGAATGGGAGACAGTGAAACATGGTTGAAATCGCCTGAGATGAGGAGAAGAGCATCTGGGTGTTCTGTCTGCAGCCTGCTGGTTACTGAATGGATGACGTCACGTGCTGTCCCAGCGTTCGCCGTCGGATTTGCATAAACAACAATGCAGATCACGTGTGAGTGTTCTCTCGGGAGATATGTAGGCCTCATGCTAACAGCTAGCAACTCAATGTCTTTGCTGCAGTGTTGTTGTTTAACAGTGATATGTCCCGGTCTGCACCAGTTGTTGTTAACATACATTATCACTCCACCGCCCCTAGCCTTGCCACTGTCTGGTGTTCGGTCAGCTCGTATCATGTGAAAACCCTCCAGCTCAATGTTAGCATCTGCTGCTAGTTCAGTTAGCCACGTCTCAGTAAACAAAAGGAGAGAGCACTCCCGGTATGTGCTATCATAACGGGAGATAGCCGCTAGCTCATCTAACTTTCCCAGTATCGACCGTACATTTCCCATGACAACAGATGGAAGGGAGGGTCTGTACCTTATATTTTTTGTCCTCCGCCTTACTCCAGCCCGGCAGCCGCGGCGTTTTCGCCTCAGTTCTCTCGGTATGTCGAGTTTTTCCAATGGGACCGGGTGGCGGTTGAATGCTAGCAGCTGTTCTCTGCTGTATCGTATCCTGCTATAAACAGTGGCTCCGTCCACCGGCTCAGGAGACATTTAGGACGATCTGTGTGTCCGTGATATAAGTGGGGTGAAAAAAAAAAGACGGATCAAAAGAGAGAGGAAGGGAAAAAGACTCGGAATCGAGCCGCTGTTGCAAAAGGCAGCCTACTCGTGTGGCGCCGAGAGAAAAAAAATGATCAAACTTTCAAATTTGCCTGTTGAATTTATGAAATATTAAATGGCTATGCACCACCCCCAATGGGAGAATATGTTAAACTGAGAACTGTCACCGGTACAATCACCAGACCAATCACTAGAGGAGACTGTGAGGTCTCCCACAGACGCACCACATTTGCTCAATCTGTGCTATCAGTGAGGGGCACCAAGATCTGCAATGACATACCACCTGCAAGCAGAGAATGTACCACACTAAACACTTTTAAGACACATTGTTAAAACTGGCTTTTAAACAACCAAAACTGTACCCATAACTAGTGGTTGCTCTGCGGCATACGCATGTACTATATACTGTATATGTGCCCGTGTGTCACACACATATGCCCTGTCTTTTGATTGTTGTCATCTGTTGTTGCTGTGAGGTGCTTGGGTGTATGTGTGTGTGCGCATACACAGCACTTCACGCGTGTGACATTGGAATATTTTGTTTTGTAACACCTTAACTCTTGCACTTTAGCATATACACTTTGTACAGTTTCATTGTAGTTGTTCTGCTCATGTATGATTGTGTGTTTTTGTGACCTGCCAGGGGACTATAGATGCAAATTAGCAGTATTGCTAAATCTGGCATACTTCCATTTGCAGTCATGTTCATTAGTATGTAATGTCCTTTTCAAATAAACATTAAACTAAACTAAACGTGAGAAAAACTTCCTCCTTTTAAAGGCTGAGGTAATCAAGAGACAGATGGTGAGAATTCTGCAGTTGCAAAACATCAGGTAATCAGCAGTAAAAGAAAAAACAGTGTGCAAGATGAAATATACTCAATGCCAATGAAAACGCAACACAATTTTTGTATAAATATTTTTGGGCCCATCCTATCTGAGCTTGAGTAATAGCGTTTGTATGACTCACAATATGTCTAGAACTCAGCTAGAACTCTTTTAGAGCACATTTAAAAACAATCAAGTTGACCAAAGTGCTGTGCATCAAGATAGAGTTAAAATCAAACTACACAACCAAACATACAAGATGAATAGAAATAAAATGCATTAAAAGGAAATAGAGTAAAAACAGCTCAGAATACAGCTAACTGTTGAGTTTTCACACTCTTCTTGAATCAAATGCCAATAATAGGCGAAGGGAGCATCTGCACCACTCCTCCCGGCACTCCATCTCAGCTCCATCACCACCCCCCATAGCGCACCGCAAGACGAGCCCCATAGCCACCCAAAGGCACTCACCTGGCTCTTCAGCGGCAGCAGATTCGGGACACAAGGCAAGTACCGTTTCCTTTTTTAACACCTATGAATGAAAGGTCTTGCCTTATTCCCGGTGGTGGGGCTTGGCAGTAGCCAAGGTGGCGACAGGTGGCCTCCTTGCCACCTGTCTCTATTATAACATGTAATGCCACTTCCAGTCCTTGGCTTTCACCTGCTTTTCCTCTCTCCTCTCTCCCAAGCACCACGACGGAGGATTTGGACCGTCGCTGGGAGCTGTGCCAGGTCACCAGCCAGCTGACTGTCAGACTCTGTCGCTGGGGGGGATGAGTGGCAGGACTTGGCGGGGGGAAATGCTTGTCTGATCGCAGCATCCAAGCTCCACCTGTAGGAGGACCTTCCCTCTTTCCTTAGAGAAGTTTTGCTCTCCGATGAGTTCTCCACCACATCAGAGGTGGACGGAACACCCCCCCCCCCAGCTCTTTGGAGATAGGGGCCTCCTCTTCAGCTGGAATTTTCCACCTTCCACGCCATCGGCATCACCTCCACCAGCTGCCACACCTGCAGCCTGCCATCTGTTCCAGAGGCCGAGGCACCTCCGTCCTCTGGTCCCAAGGCTGGTGCGCCTTCCCCAGCTGTTCAAGAGGCCGGCACACATATGCCATCTGTTCCAGAGGCTGGTGCGTCTCCACCGTCTGTTCCAGAGGCCGGTGCGCTTCCGCTGTCTGATTCAGGGGCCAGTGCACCTTCGCCGTTCCTGAGGCCAGCATGCTTTTGCCGTCTGTTCCTGAGGTTGGTGCACCTTCGCTGTTGGTTCCTGAGACCGGTGTGCCTTCACCGTCTGCTGCAGAGGCCGATGCGCCTCCACCTGCTGTTCCTGAGGCCATTGCACCTCAGTCATCACATCCAGGAGCCAGCGTGCTCCCATCATCTGCTGCTGAGGCCGGTGCACCTCCACCATCTGCTGCAGAGACTGGTGCATTTCCACCTGCTGTTCCTGAGGCTGGAGCACCTCAGTCATCGTGTCCAAGGACCGGCGTGCCCCCACCACCTGCTGCTGGGGCCGGTGAGCCTCCACCATCCGCTGTAGAGGCCGGGGTGCCTCCGCTTGCTGTTCCTGAGGCCAGTGCACCTCAGTCATCACGTCCAGGGGCTGGCACACCCTCACCATCTGCTGTTGAGGCCAGAGCGCCTCCGCTGTCTGCTGCAGAGACTGTTGTGTCTCCACCTGCTGTTTCTGAGGCCAGTGCGCCTCAGTCATCACATGCAGGAGTTGGCGCGCTCCTGTCATCTGCTGCTGAGGCCGGTGTGCCTCTGCCATCAGCCGCTGAGCCCGGTGTGCCCCCATCATTTGCTGCTGAGGCCGATGCACCTCTGCTGGTTGCTTCTGAGGTCAGTGTGCTGCAGTTGCCTGTATTGGAGCAGAAGGTTCCTCGGCTTATCTTTGCCAAGTCCTGTGCTCCAGTCTGGGGGCCTACCTGGTTCGCAATCTGGCGGCCTAGGGACTTTGGCAGGCCACCAGGTACACCCTGTACTCCAGTCTGGGGACCCGTAGACTTTGGTAAGCCCCCTGATCTTTCTTGTTCTCCGGTGGGTTTCCCATGGACTTGGGTAGACTACCCAACCCAACTTGGTTTATGTCTTGGGACCTTGGACTCTGTGCTGCCCCAATAGTTGTCTTTTTTTTTTTTACTTTGTGTGTGGGGGGTAGGATTGTTTTGGCCTGCCTGGCCTTGTGTCCCCAGCACCCACCCTGGGAAGGTCATGTTCTATTTTTGGTTTTTGGACATCTGGTCCGCCCTTTAGGAGGGGGGGTACTACCAGGACATGGGCTGGAACCCATGTCACTTCACCTTGATTTATAATTTGTATTTCTTGTCACCAGGACATGGGCTCAGCCCGCGTCCTCTTTTTGAGTTCATTATTGTATGTATTTCCGTCTTCTGTATTCCTTTGCTTTATTATTATCTCTGTCCTTTGTTTTCCCTGCCCCAGCCTTAGTTTGGTCTTTGTGCCTATTTTTGTTATTTATGTTCCCTAGAATTTGCCGTTTATTTCTGTTGGTATGATTATCCTCTTAGTTCTGTTGATTAGTATTATTAGTATCATCGTCATGTTCATATTCTATTATCCTTGCCTTAGTTGTTCATCTCCCGGTTATCTTTATCTCAGTCATGCTTCTGTTCTGTATTTTGGTGTCTCGTTAATTACTTGATTGTCCACAGCTGTTTGTCTTTAGGTTAATCGGTTGTGTGTTAAGGAACTCCACCCCTCACCTGGGTGTGGAGTCCTTGCTTCTTGTCAGTGTGTTACACTTCTGTCTTGTTTTGCCTAGCTTGTGGTTTTCCTGCTGAGGACTCATCTTTGTTTTTGCAGCCCTTGAGCTGAGGATTGTTTTGTGTTTTGTTTCAATAAATTTACAAACTGTCAGTTGTGCGTTTGGGTACTGTGTTCTGCACTCCGGAGGAGCGCCCCCTTTGACATTTTCAGTGGTTGTCCTCACTGTCGTGACTCACTGCTTGAGCTCAGGCTCTATAGTCTTTTTGAGCTCATTTTTTGTTTTGGGTATTCAGATGCCAAAAATGGCTGATTTTATTTATTTAGCCTTTTATTTATACAGGGTAGTTCCATTGAGAGGCAACCTTCTTTTTCAAGGATGCCTTGTTCACATTCACACCTGGAAGCTACCCAGTACAACCACAGACTGACCTGTGGTCACTGAGCAACTCCACTGAAGCAGTTGGGGTTAAGGGCCTTGCTCAAGGGCACCACAGTGGTGTTAAGGAGGATGGGGAAAACACTGCTATGTTTTCTGTCTCACCCAGATCTGATCCTGCCAGTCCAGGGATCAAACCCGTGACCCTATGCTCACCAGTCCACATCCCTAACCATTAGGCCACCACTGCCCAAGTTTTCAGGAGTGGTTCTCTTCCCTATATAAAGATGAACAAAAATGCATAGCACTACACTGTGAAATCTCCACGATGCCACAGCACGGCTGTGTTCCAGCAGAACAATGCTTGTCCACATGCTGCCCAAGTCACCAGGGAGCACCTGCAGGAACAGAACTTTAATGTCCTTCCTTGGCTTTCTTATTGTCTGGATTTATTCCTCACTGAACACTTGTGTGACCAACTTTTGCGACGTGTTTCAGCCAGACTACCAGCGCTGCAGAATAGACAGGAACTGGTTGTGACATTGCAGGAGGAGGGGCTAAATATTCCCCAGGACAACATTAGATGGCTCGTGAGGTCCATGTGGAAGCGTATTACTGCCTTTAACGCAAATGGAGGCCATATTCCATATTGAACTCTGTTTTTAAGAGAGACGTTTTGTTGTGATTTCAGAAAATCAGGGTACTACTGTTTTGTTCAATTTTGAAAATTGTTACCACACAGATTTTCATTTGTTGATCTCTGATATACTTTTGAAGTTGTCTAAAAATAATTTGCATCCTTTAAATGACCATTTCCATAAAAATTAGCAAAAATATCAATCTTTTCTATAGTGCTGCGTTTTCATTGGCAGTGATATATGATACATCATTGTGTGACCACTGAGAGATCAAAAATTAGCTGTATCTCTCAATGATCTCCACTCCTCTGTAAATGGGGTATTTCGAACAACTGGTCATTTTTACCACACCACTATGAGCTTCCCTTCCCACACTACTGTTACCCTATGTGATAGTACTGGATATTGTCAGTGGTTCATACATGGCAACAGCTCGGCCCTATATTGGCTTTGTTGTTTATGTGCTTTTATCAAGAAATGAGGCATCCATAAACCTTCATCTTACATTTTCTTTTTCCCTTTGTGTTTGACACAGATGAGGCATCAGCCCCAGAGTCACACTTCATCAACATTTATCAACAAATGCTTCAATCAAATTTTCAGGACACATTTCAGTGTGCACAAGAAGGGTGGTCAGAAGATAAACAGGATCTGGTTGATATCTACACAGAGCTTTACGTCACAGCTGGATATACTGTACACATCAACATGCAGCACGAGGTCCAACAGATCGAGAAGGCATGGAAGCCAACAGATACAGAGAAACCCGTTGAACCCCGAAATATTTTTAAACACCCTTCTGGAAAATATAGAGCCACCAAAACAGTGTTAACCAGTGGGATTGCAGGGATTGGCAAAACCTTCCTTGTGCACAAGTTTGTGTTGGACTGGGCCGAAGGGAGATCCAATCAAGACGTGCACCTTATCTTCCCCTTCACTTTCCGTCAACTTAACCCACGGAAAGCTAAAAAGTTCAGTTTGTCAGAGCTCATTCATGACTGCATCCCAGAAACTGTAGGAATCCAAAAGCAGGCCCTCAATGACATTTTTACCAAAATGCAGACATCAGGAATCACCAACTATGACAAGAGTAAATTTAAACTTCTATTTGTGTTTGATGGACTGGATGAGAACCGCCTTCATCTAGACTGTACAACCACCCTAAAAGAAAAGGGAAATGTCGATGTCAAAGAGTCTACTTCGGTCAGTGTCCTACTAGGGAATCTAATAAAGGGAGTTCTGCTGCCATCTGCTCGCATCTGGATCACCACACGACCTGCAGCAGTTGATCAGATTCATTCTGATTTTGTTGACATTGTAACAGAAGTCCGAGGGTTCACTGATACCCAAAAAGAGGAATACTTCCAAAAAAGATTCAGAGACGATGAAAAGGCCAACAGCATCATCTCTCATGTCAAGGCATCTAGAAGCCTCCACATCATGTGCCACATCCCAGTCTTCTGCTGGATCACTGCTACAGTTCTGGAGGATACAATGAAGACCAGAAAGGGAGGAGATCTCCCTAAGACCCTGACTGAGATGTACACAGAGTTCCTGGTGTTTCACATTGATTTGACAAAAGATAAGTATGAGCCAGACAAGTGTGTTGAGTACATTAAATGTTTGGCAAAGCTGGCATTTGTCCAGTTGGAAAAGGGAAACCTGATCTTCTATGAGAAAGATCTGAGAGAGGGTGGCATTGATTTCAGTGGGGCCTCAAAGTGCTCAGGAGTGTTCACAGAGATCTTCAAGGAGGAGCTATGTAGAAAGGGGAAAGTCAAACTGTTTAGCTTCATCCACCTGAGTGTTCAGGAGTTTCTGGCTGCTGTTTATGTGAGGATGGAACTTATTAACAACAACAAAAATGTGATGCCTTCACAACCATTG
Source organism: Pholidichthys leucotaenia (assembly GCA_020510985.1). NCBI lineage: Eukaryota > Metazoa > Chordata > Actinopteri > Cichliformes > Pholidichthyidae > Pholidichthys > Pholidichthys leucotaenia. Next base: position 32,540,024 of record CM035848.1, read on the forward strand.
CTGAAAAGCTTTCAACGTCTTTTCACCAAAACATCCTCAATAAAGATCCACAAAATTTACATTGACAAGGCCTTACAGAGTACAAATGGACACCTGGACTTGTTCCTCCGCTTTCTCCTGGGTCTTTCACTGCAGACCAACCAGGAAAAACTACAGGACCTGCTAATAAAGACAGACTGTAGCTCAGAGAACAATCAGGAGACAGTCCAGTACATCAAGAAGAAACTCAGTGAGAATCTGTCTGCAGCGAGAAGCATCAACCTGTTCCACTGTCTGAATGAACTGAATGATCATTCTCTTGTGGAGGAGATCCAACAGTACCTGAGATCAGGAAGTCTCTCTGCAAACAGGCTGTCTCCTGCTCAGTGGTCAGCTCTGGGCTTCATTCTACTGTCATCAGAAGAAGATCTGGATGTGTTTGACCTGAAGAAGTACTCAGTTTCAGAGGAGGCTCTTCTGAGGCTGCTGCCAGTGGTCAAAGCCTCCAACAAAGCTCTGTAGGTACATACATAGGCCTGAAATCCCACATTCTAGGAATATACTGTAGGTAGTGTCCTTTAAGTCTTTGTCTCAGACATATGCACTATCAACAAACATTTTTGCAAGTCTATGAGAAGACAAGCATGGGTCAGTTGAAACATCTTCGGCAGTCCTTTTTTTCCTGAGGAACTAGTATGCTGAATTTTAATTTTTACCTATAAATGTCCCTTTGATCTGGTCAGCAAATAAAAAAGCTTTAGTCCAAAAATGCATATTTAGTGATTTATTTTTGTCTTGTACAAGGGGGGAAAAGACATAGTTCTGTGCATAGACAATACTGTGGGAAGATCTCAGGGTCTCCGACAGAGTGCAGAGCGTAACACAAACAGATAAGCATGGAATGCTGAGTCAGTGGAGCCTAGGTGTCTGTCAGTCTGACCCTGGGCCAGACTTCAAGGCATAAAAACATGATATACTGTGTTTGGGGATACAGTATCAGGAACAAAATGTAATAATGACATATAAAATAAGAAATCATTCACACTAGAAAGGATCAACTCCTCAAAGGACAGCAAATTAAAGTCCAAACTGTACTCTGAATGAATGGGTTTTGTCTTTCTCAGATCCTGCATGTAGAATGACTAAATCAAACTGTTGGAAACTGGTGGTCTGCTATGTAGGAATACAAAGAGAGCCACTCTAACAACTGATCTTTTCTGGTCCATGAGGGATAGTCTTAAAAGGGTTTATCTATGAAAAATTGAACTCCTGATAGGACAGTATTAGATTCAGGGTAACTAAGGTGCTGATAAGATACAGTATCTTACAAAAGTGAGTGCACCCCTCACATTTTTGTAAATATTTTATTATATCTTGTCATAGGACAACATTGAAGATATGACACTTTGATACAATGTAAAGTAGTCAGTGTACAGCTTGTATAACAGTGTAAATTTGCTGTCCCCTCAAAATAACTCAACACATAAGTCATTAATGCCTAAACCGCTGGCAACAAAGGTGAGTACACCCCTAAGTGAAAATGTCCAAATTGTGCCCAATTACCCATTTTCCCTCCCCAGTGTCATGTGACTCGTTAGTGTTACAATGTCTCAGGTGTGCATGGGGAGCAGGTGTCTTAAATTTGGTGTTATCGCTCTCACACTCTCTCATACTGGTCACTGGAAGTTCAACATGGCACCTCATGGCGAAGAACTCTTTGAGGATCTGAAAAAAAGAATTGTTGCTCTACACAAAGATGGCCTAGGCTACAAGAAGACTGCCAACACCCTGAAACTGAGCTGCAGGACAGTGACCAAGACCATACAGCGGTTTAACAGGACAGGTTCCACCCAGAACAGGCCTCGCCATGGTTGACCATAGAAGTTGTGTGCATGTGCTCAGTGTCATATCCAGAGGTTGTCTTTTGAAAATAGACATATGAGTGCTACCAGCATTGCTGCAGAGGTTGAAGGGGTGGGGGGTCAGGCTGTCAGTGCTCAGACCATACGCCACACACTGCATCAAGTTGGTCTGTATGGCTGTCGTCCCAGAAGGAATCCCCTTTTAAAGATGATGCACAAGAAAGCCTGCACACTGAAGACAAGCAGACTAAGGACATGGATTAGTGGAACCATGTCCTGTGGTCTGATGAGACCAAGATAAACTTATTTGATTCAGATGGTGTCAGGCGTGTGTGGCGGCAACCAGGTGAGAAATACAAAGACAAGTGTGCCTTTCCTACAGTCAAGCATGGTTGTGGGAGTGTCATGGTTTGGGGCTGCATGAGTGCTTGCGGTACTGGGGAGCTACAGTTCATTGGGGGAACCATGAATGCCAACATGTACTGTGACATACTGAAGCAGAGCATGATTGGAAACTGGGCTGCTGGACCACAGGGCAGTATTCTAACATGATAACCACCCCAAACACACCTCCAAGACAACCACTGCCTTGCTAAAGAAACTGAGGGTAAAGGTGATGGACTGGCCAAGCATGTCTCCAGACCTAAACCCTATTGAGCATCTGTGGGGCATCCTCAAACGGAAGGTGGAGGAGCATAAGGTCTCTCACACCATGATGTCGTCATGGAGGAGTGGAAGAGGATTCCAGTGGCAACCTGTGAAGCGCTAGTGAACGCCATGCCCAAGAGAGTTAAGGCAGTGCTGGAAAATAATGGTGGCCACACAAAATATTGACACTTTGGGCACAATTTGGACAGGTTTACTAGGGGTGTACTCACTTTTGTTGCCAGTGGTTTAGACATTAATGGATGTTTGTTGAGTTATTTTGAGGGGACAGCAATTTTACACTGTTATACAAGCTGTACACTGACTACTTTACATTGTATCAAAGTGTCATATCTTCAGTGTTGTCCCATGGAAAGATATAATAAAACATTTACAAAAATGTGAGGAGTGTACTCACTTTTGTGAGATACTGTATGCTGATGGTCATAAGATATTATCTTCAGTTCTTTAAGTTTAATGAATCAATGCATTTTTCTCAAGAAATTGTAACATGAAATATTTTACCATACTTTACATACAGCTTTCTTTCCACTGCAGGAACTAGGAACCCATTTTAGGGGGACACCCTGCCAGCATGTCCATGTGGTCCCCAACATAGGTTAAATCTGGGCTTTCTTATGGGTCCCATGTGGGTTTGTGCGTGGGTTCCATGTTGGCTCCATTTGTGTTTGCCCACATGGACTTTAACTGTGGTGCAGGTAAAGATGTGGTGAGGAAAAAAGATGCAAATTTACAAGAAAAAAACTTGGTGAAATTGCTTGAAAAGCGTTACAAACTTACAAGAAAAAATTATCAAATTTACAAGAAGTCACAAATTTATGAGGAAAAATTAGAAAAAGTTGCAAATAAACAAAAAAGAGTAAATAAATTGAATACCTTTTAAACTTATACCCTGCTTGTTTCAGGGTCAACAGTCTCTGAAACCTCACCTGAATTTCCTTCTATATGTGCTGTTTACTTTTAATATCTTCCTGCCTGCCTCAGGGACTGCAAATGGAATTAGTAAGAACGCATCTCTACCCTTTGATTAATATTTTTTTTTCTGTACATGGTCCCTGACAAATAAACAAATAAACTAAAGTAAACAGAAGAAAAAAGTCCCAAATTTATCAGAAAAAGTTGTAAGTTTACAGTAAAAAAAGCTGAAAAATTTTGAGAATGTTCCAAATTCACAATAAAAATGTTGCAAATTTATGGGAAGAAGTCATGAATGTATAAGAAAATAGCAAATTTACAAGGAAAAAAGTCACAAATTTATGAGGAAAAAGTTGCAAAATTACAGTTAAAAAAAAGTCACAAATTTATGAGAAACTTCCAAAATTACAAAAAAATTAACAAATGTACAAGAAAAAAGTCACAGTTTTACAAGAAAAAACTAACAAATTTATGAGCCAAAGTTGCAAGTTTACAGTAAAAAATTGCAAATTTATGAGAAAGTTTCAAATTTTCAAGAAAAATGTATCAAATTGGGGGGAAATGTCACAAATTTACAAGAAAATAGCAAATTTATGAGAAAATCAATTGAAAATGGATAAGCAGGTAAAGTCCCTGTGGGAAAACACAGATGGGGCCAACATGGAACCTGCAGACAAACCCACATGGGACCCATAAGACAGGCCAGATTTAACCTTTGGTGGGGCCCACAGGGACACGCTGGCTGGGCAGGAATATCAGTAAGGGCCAGCCTGGTCCTCTCCCGCGCCAGGTCTCCATTGTACGGTTGGTACTCAGAGGTCGACAGAGATTCTGCTTGTGAAATAATCATTTCACAGCTTTGACTACAATGCAGCGTGACAAGTTTAAAATGCACTGAAATAAATCCAAACTGGAGTGTATCAGACCAACGTGCCACCATTATTGTTTAATGATTGGGGAGAGGGACACATTCATTATATGGCGTAGCTGCATGAGCAGTGGGCACTCTGGCAGTGTGCATTCCCATTCAGCTATGGCCAACGTGCCATTCCCTTCTGCTATGCTCGCCCTGTCCTGATGCATCCACCGGACCATATGATCAATATGGCCATTTCTCTTCACAATCATGGTGATACTAGAGCTTAAATTCTTGGGCATTTTACAGCATAACTGCCCAAACACAGTGAGAGTGGTGCCAGCAGGGACTCTGCCTCCCGTTTGCCAGTGGTGTGGGTCAACATTCCCTCTACAGACGGTAGCACCAATGTAGTACCAATGTTGCGTGCCCCGCTATCCTGCTGTACCCGTGTCCTCCTGATGCTCATGCTGCATGGCTGCACATGCTGTAAAACTGTTCTAACTGCTCTTTACAATGTTTAATTTTGGTGCTTCTTGTTGGCTTCTGTTTTCTTTACATCATGACAGTTATATCCAGTCAGCACCCAGACAATCCTAAACCACACCCAGAAGTTTTCAGAGCCACTCAGAAATATCTACCCCATACCAGGGATTTGTTTCGGCCCCTACAAGTTCTTAAAAACTGGTTCATGCAGAGGAGACACACACAGTAGGAGAAGTTCCTGTAAAATTGGTTCCTTGTCACTGTTGTGGAAATGAGGCTTTCAAAAATTATCACCACTACTTCTGTGTTTTTCATGAACTCTCCTCCAGGCTAAGTGGCTGTAACATGGCAGAGAGAAGCTGTGAAGCTCTGTCGTCAGTTCTCAGCTCCCAGTCCTCCCATCTGAAAGAGCTGGACCTTAGCAACAATGACCTGCAGGATTCAGGAGTGAGGCTGCTTTCGAGTGGACTGGAGAGTCCCGACTGTAGACTGGAGGTTCTCAGGTCAGCTTTTATTTAACATATACTGGAGAGACATATGCATATATGTCAGGCATGGACTGAGATTAGGGAGGGGTGGGACAATTCCTGGTGGATGGGCCAATCAGGAGCCGAAGTGGCCTGAATGATCAGTCCAGTCCGCACCAAGCTAAGTGCGGACGTTGTTTGGGGTTTGTCTGGTGTTATGTGCTTGGCTATATTTAGGTATGTTATTTTTCAGTAGTTCTGTGTTGTCTGAGGTACAATGACTACACCGCAAGGTCAGAGAACAAAAAGGGGTGGAAGAAGTGAATGAAAGTGATAGAGCTTAGCTTAAGGGTGTCAAAGTTATGGCTCACAGGCCAAAACCAGCCCGCCAGAGAGTCCAAACCAGACCCCAAGATAAGTTTACAAAGTGTGAAAAATTAAAGGGGTCATTGACTGCACTTTTTCCACATTTTAACAGCTCACACGTCTTAATGAAATGTTTGTGACATATTTTGTTCACATTTTCTTTAATTTTTTTAATTATTGAAGAAATTTTTTTTCCTAGCTTTCTTGAAACACTCTGATATCACTTTAAGAACCATCCTTCACCTATTCAACTCCACCCTCCCGCTTACTTCAGTTAGCCATTAGCTGACTAGCTTCTAGCCTCCTAGCTCAGATGAGCAGCACTCTGGTTTACTGATCTACAGTAAATGGTGTATTTTGCATCAGTCCGGCCTATCTTCCAATAATTTTGCCATGATTCCACAACAAATTGCTAGCAAAGTGACCCCCCCCCCCACCACCACCACCGATCGCCGCAACTGAGACCTGGCCTGTGACCTGAAGCTGCTGGCTGAGCCGAGCTACTGAGTCAAGGGATCTGAAAGGGCAGTGTCTCGCTTTGTGGGACTCCACTCTGCTCCCACGACCAGCTGGGAGCAGAGTTGCGAAGAGCCCCGGGGGACAGTGGATAAGCTGGCTGTGAGAGCTAGCAGCCTCCCTGACTCAGTTACGCACATCTCCTCTCCCAGCACCAGTCTTCAGTACTACACATCCTTGCACCGCTCCAACTCCACGTCACCCTCCGCCTGCAGTGCCGGCTCCCACAGTTGCTGTGCTGGTGCCTTCATCCACAGCTTCACTTCAGACTGCCTCATCCACTGCTCCGCCAGCGTCTCCATCAGTCACATCACTTCCTCTGGTGTCTTCCAAGGTCGTCATGCCACTAGCAGCTTCACCTGAGACCGTCAACCCAGCAGCAGTGAACCAGGAGTTAAGGCAAGTCCCCCCCCCCCCACTATTTTCAACATCAAAAGAAAAGATAGAAAAGACTTGTCTTGCTGCTGGTGGGTGGGTGGGGGGTCCCAAGTGCAGTCCCCATCTGCCTCTGGGTCCTCTCCGCTGGTCTCTACTGCTGACAACTGTGGTGACCCATACTGTGTTTTTTCCTCCCCATCCGAGGTGGCTGTGGCAGGGATGGAGGAGGACACTTCAGCCCCAACTTCACCAAGATGCATGCCACAGCTCCAGCTGTCCCTGAGTGGCATGCCATAGCTCCAGCTCTCTCTGAGGTGTACAACGCTTGGACAATTTAAACAAAAACTAAAGGAAGAAATACTCCAAACATATATACAAGATGACATGTAAAATCACATAAGGATTGTCATATCCAGTCTGTGTTGTGTTGTAGCTTAGTTTTTTTTGTCACATTTTGTCTTAGCTTTGTTCTGAATTGTAATCGCTCTTGTTTTGTTTTTCTTTTGAATTCTTGGATGGAATATGGGTGGGCAATATACGCTGTGGCTTCAGCCATCACCCATTTCGGATAACTTATGTTGAACTGTATAATCAGAGGAGTTATTGTCTAATTTGACCTTGTTGGATCTTTTTCCCCCTTTGTTATATTATTCAGTTTCTTTTAATCTGTACTTTTAATCTATCCGAAATAAAGAAAAGGTGCACGCTACAGCTCCAGGTGTCTCCAAGGTGCACACTCCAGCTCCAGCTGTCCCCGAGGGGCACACTACTGCTTCAGTTCTCCCCGAGGTGCACGCAGCAGCTCAGGCAGTCTCTGAGGTGCACACCCCTGCTTCACTTCTCTCTGAGGTGCACGCAGCAGCTCCGGCAGTCTCCAATATGCATGAGCCAGCTCCAGCTGTCCCTGAGATGCAATCTCCAGTTCCAGTCCTCCCTAAGGTGCATGCAGCAGCTCCAGCTGTCTGAGTTGCATGTCACAACTCCAGCTGTCTCCAACATGCATGCCCCAGCTCCAGCACCACCCAAGCTGCATGCTTCACCACAATCCAAGCTGCATGCTCCATCATTGCCTGAGCTGCACGTTTCACCTGGTCTGTCCGAGCAGTCTGTTCCACCTTCACCGCCTGAGGTCGCTGCTCCTCAGCTGTTGTTAGCCCCTGTGCAGAAGACCCCTCAAGTACTGTCCCCAGAGCAAAGAGCTCCTAAACTGTTATCTCCAGATCAAAAGACTTTTATGTTGACAGAGCAAAAGACTTCCATGTTATTTTCTGTGCAAAAAGCTCCACTGTTGCCATCTGCTGAGCTCAAAGATTCTATGTTGTTTTCTTCAGAGCAAAAGGCTCCTTTGTGGTCTCCTGAGCAAAAGGCTCCAATGTTATCTCCTGAGTTTAAGATTCCTATGCTGTTTTCTCCAGAGCAAAAGGCTCCCATGTCATCTCTTGAGTTTAAAAGTTCTATGTTGTCATTATCTCCTGAGTTTAAAGGTCCCAGGTTGTCATTATCATCTGAGCTAAAAGTTCCTGTTATCTCCAGAGCAAGAAGTGCTTACCTTGTTTTCTCCAGAGCAAGAGGCTCTTCCATTATTATCTCCAGAGCAAAAAATTTTCATGTTGTTTTCTCCAGAGCAAAGAGCTCCCATGCCATCTCTTGAGTTTAAAGGTTCTATATCATCACAGCCTGAGTTTAAAGGTTTACATGTTATCATCTCCTGAGCTTAAGGGTTCCACGTTGTCTTCTCCTGAGTTTAAAGTGTCCATGTTGTCACTTTCTGAGGTTAAAAGTTCTACTGTATATTGTCACCTCCTGAGGCTAAAGGTTCCATATTGTCACCTCCTGAGGTTACATAATAATAATAACAATAATTTCATTTTATATAGCGCCTTTCAAGAAACTCGAGGTCGCTTTCCAAAAAGCAAAAAACAAACAAATAATAGACACAGACAAACATAAAACAAGTTAGCCAGGAAAAGCTTGGAGGAACAAGTGTCTTTTCAGCCTGGGTTTAAAACTCCAAGGTTGGTGCTTGGAGAACTGTCAGAGGGAATGGGTTTCATAGGGTAGGAGCTACCACACTGAACACCCTGTTCTCAAAGGTTCTCCTGCAAGTATGGGGAATGGAGAGGAGACCTAGGTCAGCAGACTGAAGGTTCTAAGAAAGGTGGTTAACATGGAGGAGATTGGATAGGTACTGTGGAGCCAGTGCATGAAGGGACTTGTAGGTGAGGAGGAGAAGATTGAAAATGATCTGGAATTTAACAGGGAGCCAGTGCAATTGTTTCAGAGTAGGGGTGATGTGCTGCCATGGTTTGGTCCAAGTGAGAACCCTGGCAGCTGAGTTTTGAACATGTTGCAGTCTGTCCAGACTCTTATTGGTGACCTCGTGGAGGATGGCGTTACAGTAGTCCAGGCAAAAGGTTACAAAGAGGTTAAACATTCCATATTGTCACCTCCTGAGGTTAAAGGTTCCATGTTGTCATCTCCTGAGAGTAAGAGTTCCATGTTGACACCTCCTGAGGTTAAGGGTTCCATGTTATCATCTCCAGAGTGCAGAATTTCCTTGTTGTCATCATCTTCTGAGTGCAAGATTTCCATGTTGCCATTTCCTGAGTTTAAAGGTTCTTTGTCTTCTTCAGAGGTCAAAGTTTCTGAATGTAAAGTTTTCATGTCACTATCTCCTGAGTGTGATGCTTCTGTGTTGTTCTCTGTGCAAGAGGCTCCTATGCTGTTGCCCATGTTAAAGGCTCCTGAGCTTAAAGCCTCTGCGGTACCGTGTTCTTTCATCAGGTGGCCTATAGACTGTGGCAGACACCCTGATGCGCCGTGTTCATCCGTTTGGTGGGCCATGAACTTTGGTAGGCCACCAGATGTGTCATGCTCCTCCTGCTGGTGGTCATGGGACCTTGGCCGACCATCTGATGGACATTTTTTTCTCCTTGTTTGCATTCTTGTTTTGCTCCCCAGTGCCTTATCCACCTCCTACTGCCAATCTTGATGTTTCTTTGTTTTAGTTTTAGGGGTGTCTGGAATCCACCCCTTAAAGAGGGGCACTGTTGTGATCTGGGCAGGGTCTGGGGCCCATGGCCACGCTTTGAGGTTGTTTGGTTGTTTTTGTGTTTTCCTTGTGGATGTTTGCCCTCTGTGTCCCTTGTGGTTGCCCTTGCTTATTTTCATTATTGATCTCGTTGTCCTTTTGTCCCCGGTCTCTGGTCATGTTGTTTCATTCCCTGTTTGTCCCTAATGTCATTACTGATGTCTCTGTGTTTTCCTGTTATGTTTATTATTTGCATTGTGTGTCCTCTGTGTTTTCCCCAGTGTCCCTTGTCTGCACAGACCCACCCTTCCTGTTTTGTAGCTGCTCCCCTGTTGTCTCCTAATTCGTCCCAGCTGTCTTATGTTAAGGTAATTATCTGTTCCCTATATATATGTCAGTTTGAGTTTGTGTTCTCATAGCGTCATTGTCATTTCTCTGTCAAGGTGTCTCTGTGAATCTTCTGTGCATCCTAGTGTCTCATAGCTACCCCCTGTTAGTTTATTTAGCCTAACTTTTTCGAGTTATTTTTCAGCCCTTGTGCTGCGTTTTTGTTTCTTGTGTTTTGTTAATAAAATATTATTTTGCACCACATCCCTGCCTGCATTTGGGTCTTCCATCCATCCACCCTCATCTACCTGGAATTCAGATCCTTGACAGTAACCTAACAAAATGTGGAAAAAGTGAAGCACTGTGAATAGTTTACGGATGCACTATATATATATATATATAAAACTTAGCTGTAATATATAAAATTTGATCACATAACAAACTCAGTGATGTATAAAAGTGAATAATGGTTTTATGATTCCATCCTTGCCTGTCTCCAGGCTGTCAGGCTGTCTGATCACAATGGAGGGCTGTTCTTCTCTGGCCTCAGCTCTTAGGAGCAACCCGTCCTTTCTCAGAGAGCTGGACCTGAGCTACAATGACCCAGGAGGATCAGGAGTAGCAGCACTGTCTGCTGGACTCCAGGATCCACACTGGAGACTGGACACTCTCAGGTACTGCAGAGCTACAGTACATGCTCTTAATTTATCACTGCTACAAACAGAAGACTGTTCAAGCCTACCATGCAGATATTTTGATTTCCTTTCAAATTTGTCATACAGAAAAGTTAATGTTTTATCAAATACAGCATATCAGCAATGTTCTTGAGTTAAAAGGTTGAAGAATTTTCTTTTTTACTCACAGGTTGGAACATGGAGGCCAGCACAGGCTAAAACCTGGACTGAGGAAGTGTGAGTGTTTACTTTGATTAAAAAAAATGCCATGTGTTCTTAAAGTAGTTTAAAGTAACACTATGAAAGAGTTTCCCCTTAAAGTAAAATTCATTTTAATGGTACAGCAACCTGTGACCTCATGAATGTCACTTTCACCATAGCCTAAATTAGCCTGGATTCCCACTGACGCCTGATGCAGTCCGTTACGGATGCAGTGCAGACGGAGCCTTGCTCCCATCCCTACCAGCTTCATTTGTATTTTGAACTGGCATGGATAAGAACACTGTTCGAAATACAAGATCACGTGAGAATTCTATAAAATAACGTGAGATCTCAAGAAAGACACAAGTGAGACCAAGGAGAACCAATTGCGATCACGTGATAACAAGAAGGAAGCGTGATGTACTGACAGAATATCAGCTGTGGTTATACCACTGCTATACTAGCATGTTCTTTTTTTTTAAAATAATGATAAGCCATGTTTATTGCCATTCAAATCCATACAGCCAATCATGTACGGTAGAACAAAATTATGTTTCTCTTATCTACAGTGTTAAACACACACACACACACACACACACACACACACATTATATATATAATACTCAAAAAAATAAAGGGAACACTTTGAAAACACATCAGATTTTAATGGGAAAAAATAAGCTGGATATCGAAATTGTGGCAGGCAAGTCCAGCTTACTCAGATTAAAGGAACACTTTTTAATCTGAGTAAGCTGGACTAACCTGCCACAATTTCGATATCCAGCTTATTTTTTCCCATTAAAATCTGATGTGTTTTCAAAGTGTTCCCTTAATTTTTTTGAGCAGTATATATATATATATATATATATATATATATATATATATATATATATATATATACGTATATATATATATATATATATATATATATATATACGTATAATCAGAACAGTTGCTGCCATGCAAGGCACCACCACAAATTTCTCTCCTCAGTTCCATTATTGCTGAGCACCAAGCTGGATGGTAGGAAGTTCTGCTTTTTTTTTTTAAAAAAAATATGGTCTTCAGCATGACCTGGCCGGGATTTGAACCCCAGCCTCCGGGTGTGGGGCGGATGCTCAACCAACTGATCCACTGCTCCAGTATAAATACCGGAGTGGTAATAAATAAATAAATAATCAAAGCACTTCAACACAAACATTTATTTTGTCCATCCATCCATCCATCTTCTTCCGCTTAATCCTTTTCGGGTCGCGGGGGGCTGGAGCCTATCCCAGCATCTTTGGGTGAGAGGCAGGGTACACCCTGGACAGATCGCCAGTCCATCGCAGGGCCAACACAGAGAGACAGACAATCATTCACTCTCACAGTCATACCTAAGTACAATTTAGAATCCCCAGTTGATGCCAATTAACCTAACTTGCATGTTTTTTGGCCTGTGGGAGGAAACCGGAGAAATCCCGGAGTAAACCCACGCAGACACGGGGAGAACATGCAAACTCCACACAGATCACTGTTGGTCGGGGGCTGGGATCGAACCCAGGATCCCCCGGTCAAGGGTGAGTTGCTGTGCTGCCGCAGTGCTAACCACTCCGCCACCGCGCTGTTAAAAAAAACAAAAAAACAACAGTGAGCAAAATTAGAGAACAGTGACCACAGTGTCAGAAGATAAGATTTAAACAGTGTTTTTTAGGGCTATAGGATTCAAAAATTAATAGCAAGTGTAAAGGCCCTTGCTTTGAATGACTTCAGCACATCTGCGCCCACAAGACATCACTAGTTTCTCACACTACTCTGGTTTGATCTTGGTCCATTCTTCTTCAGTCTCTTCCACAGTTCAGTAAAGTAACTGTAGTAGGTTTCTTAGCCATTACTTTGTCACCAAGGTTTTTTCACAGATTCTCTGTGAGGTTTAGAATTGAACTCTGGGCTGGCCATTTCATTGTTTCAATATTATTAGATTCAAGAAACTGTTTAACCCGTTTTGCAGTGTGGCAGTGCGGCATTGTCTTGCATGAAAATTGTGGGCTGATTGGGAGACAATTGCAGTGAAGGAATTGCATGTTGCTCAAGGAGGTTCACATAAACATGTGCATTCATCCTCCCATGTAGCTGTACAAGAGACCCAACTCCTGCTGCAGAAAACATCCCCAAGGTATTACACTTCTTTCTCCAAATTCAACTGCCTTCTTTATACACCTTGGGTTCAGTCTTTCCCCAGTTTGACATCGAACATATTGTTTCCCATCAGACCCAAATAAATTGAACTTCCTCTCATCACTGAAGTGGACTCTGGACCAGTTCTGTGTGCTGAGACAGATCCTTGCCTTGTTCAGCAGTGAACTGGCAAGCAACTCCAGGTGCAGAACCGATTCCCCATTGAGAGTCTTCACATAATCCTGTCCTCTCGTGCACTTGTTTTGCATGGACTACCAGCCTTTTTTGAGGACTTAAATGTAAAGTTTCAATATTCTTGAAATTATAGACTTAGAATGCCCAACCTGTCTTGCAATGGCTGAGAGGGTCATCCCTTTGGCCTTCATATGGATAACGTGCTTTCGCAGGGTTTCAGTCATCTTTTAGTCATCAGGAGCTCATCTCCAGTTCATCTCTGGTGATGTTAACCATACTTCCCTGTCTTACACCTCATCACCCCCCTGCCGGTAGATCTGATCAGAACTTGTTTCACCTCCTGCCTGTGTACAAACCCCTGGTACACAGACAACCTCCTGTTACCCAGACAATTAAAATGTGGTCTGAGGAGGCAGAGGATGCTCTGAAGGTATCATGATTAGCTGACAGCTCACGTGCACGATGCTAGTACAAGACGGAACCACACAAAGGGGGGACGTTCAATAATTTATTAAATGTAGAAAACAGTACTTCGTTAGAGAAACAGCCACTCTCCAGAAGATTCAGTCCATCTGCGGAGAGAAAAGCGAGAGCTGTCAGCAGAGAAGCAGAGAAAAAAATGGGCGAGCCAAATTGCCACTTACTCGGGACTCCGAGAGAAGACCGACAAGACTCCAGCGGGGAATAGACGAACCAGTAGGAAAGAGGGAATGAGCTTGGAGTGCCTGACCGGGTGAAGGTTTGTTGCTGGAAAAAGTGATGAGGTGGCAGGAGAGCGCACACAGTCCCGAGACACACCCGCACGATGGCAGCAACCTGAAACAACAGAAAAGAGAACAGTTAGACAACGTGTCTAAGCCTAGTTCATATGACCTGCTTGCCTGAATTAGGGCAGTATACCCAGATGAGCCAGCGTTGACTGCGCGGAGGAGGCCTCCTTAAATACGTTGGCTGATGAGCGGGTGCAGGTGTGTCCTCTGCCTCAGGTGCAGTGGTGAATTGGTGAACGTGCGGCAGGAGGGGAGGGGCGTGCTCTCGCTGCCCATGACAGGGCCCCCTTTCTAGGAGCACCTCCTGGTGGTCCAGAGGGCTTCTCCAGGTGGGTTTGGTGGAAGACCTGGAGCATCTCCTTGTCCAGAACCCATGATGGTGGGGTCCAGGATCGTTCCTCTGGGCCGTAGCCCTCCCAGTCCACCAGGTACTGCAGTCCCCGGCCCCGACGCAAACATCCAGAATCCGGCGGACCGTGTAGGCAGGGTGGCCGTCGATGATTCGGGGAGGAGGAGGCGGCTTTGGGGGTGGAGGCAGAGAGGACTGACCAAGAGGGGCTTGATGTGGGACATGTGGAAAGTGGGGTTCACCCGTAGTATAGAAGGGAGCTTCAGCTGAACTGACGTGTCATTTATAAGCCGGGCAATGGGAAATGGGCCCAGAAAGCGGGAAGACAGCTTCTTGGATCTCTCCTTCAGTGGGATCTGACTCGCCGCCAGCCAGACTTGCTGTCCCACAGTTTATTTGGGAGCCGGGACCCACTTCTTGTCCGCGGTGGCCCGGGTGCGTTCCGTGGAGTGTGTCAGTGCAGCCCGGGTAGACCTCCAGATGTGTCGGCAGCGATGAGCATGGGCCTCAACGGACAGAACCGCCACCTCCATCTTGGTCATGGGAAGAAGAGGCGGGGTGTACCCTGGGGATGCCTCGAATGGAGTGAGTTCTGTGGCTGCCAAAACAGCCGAGTTGAGAGAATACTCCACCCAGGTCAGGTGCGAGCTCCATGAAGATGGGTTCTCAGCTGCTACGATCTGCAGGGTGGCCTCCAGGGACCGATTGGCACGCTCTGCCTGCCCGTTACTCTGAGGATGATTCCCAGAAGAGAGACTCACAGTGGTGCCCAGTGTCCGACAAAAGGCCCGCCAGATCTGGGACATAAATTGTGGACCCCGGTCAGACACGATGTCAATGGGGATGCCGTGAACCTTGATCATGTGGTCAGTTAATAGGACCGCCGTCTCCAAGGCTGAGGGGAGCTTCGGGAGGGCCACCAAATGCACCGCCTTGGAGAAGCGATCCACGATAGTCAAGATTACAGTCTTCCCATGGGAGGGGGGGGGAGTACGGTCACAAAGTCCACGGCAATATGAGACCAAGGATGACCCGGGGAGGGAAGGGGGTGGAGGAGTCCCGAGGGGGAAGAGGAGTCCGATTTCCCTCGGACACAGGTCTAAAAGGCCCTGACGTAGTCCCGTGCATCCCGCCGCACCGTGGGTCACCAGAATGCCCGCCAGACGAAGTCCACCGTGTGGGTGATGCCAGGATGGCAGGTGAAACGGCTGGCATGGGCCCACTGGAGAGCGTCACTGCGGAGGGCGGCCGGGACGTTGAGGCGATTCCGGGGGCACCCTACTGGCACAGGCTCCCAGGACTGGGCCTCACGGACCCTCCGCTCGATGTCCCTAGTAAGGGCACCAAGGGCGCACGAAGGTGGGATTATGGTTTCAGGGGGGAAGGGGGTCTACCTCCTCGGAATCAAGCCTGGCATTTAATTGGCGGGCCGACCGCAAGTATTCTAGGTTCTTGTGGTCGGTCCACACGATGATGGGGTGAATGGCACCTTCCAACCAATGTCTCTACTCCTCCAGTGCCAACTTAATTGCCAGCAGCTCTCTGTCCCCCACGTCATAATCTCTCTCTGCCGGTGTAAGCCGACAAGAGAAAAAGGTGCATGGGTAGAGCTTCTGATCTGAGGACTGGTGCTGCGACAGTACAGCGCCCACCTCTATGTCAGCTGTGTCCACCTTGAGGACGAACTGGAGCTGCGTGTCGACCTGTGCCAAGATGGGTGTGTCCGTAAACAGGCATTTTAATTTGTTAAATGCCTGCTCCGCTGCCTCGGTCCAGTGAAAGGGAACCTTAACGGAGGTCAGCTGAGTTAAAGGCAGTGCCACCCCATTATAGTTCCTTATGAACCGGCGATAAAAGTTCACAAACCCGAGGAAGCATTGGAGCCCCTTACAGGAGTGGAGAGTTGGCCAATCCAGCTCTGCCTTCACCTTGGCCGGGTCAGCAATCAGTCTCCCCTCGGCTACTATGAAACCCAAGAAGGTGGTGGATGGAGTAGAAAACTCACACTTCTCAGCTTTGACGTAGAGCCGGTTCTCCAAGAGCCGTTGCAGAACGGCCCTTACTTGGTCATGTTCTTCTGGCGAGTAGGAGAAGATTAAGATGTCATCAAGATAAACAAACACAAATTGATACAACATATCACGGAGGACATCGTTAATTAACCGCTGGAAGACAGCGGGGGCGTTGGTGAGCCCAAAGGGCATCACCAGATATTCAAACTACCCCTGATGTGTCTTAAATGCCGTCTTCCACTCACCACCTCACGAATGCAGATCAAATGATACGCATTCCTCAGATCCAATCTGGTAAATACCCGTGAGCGCTGAAGGAGCTCAAACGCCAAATTGATTAAGGGTAGAGGGTACTTGTCCTTAATGGTAATTGCGTTAAGCTCCCGATAGTCTATGCACAGGTGCAGCGAGCCATCTTTCTTTCCGACGAAGAAGAACCCGGCCCCGAGAGGAGCCGAAGATGGCCGAATTAGGCCGGCATTCAAGGACTCCTTTATATACCTCTCCATCGCCTCCCTCTCCGGCCCAGAAATGCTGTACAGCCTACTGGATGGCAGCCTCGCCCCCGGGATGAGGTCTATGGCACAGTCATAAGAGTGGTGAGGCGGCAGCGACAATGCTGTAGACTTACTAAAGACCTCTCTAAGATTGTGATAAGCCCAGGGAATGAGGCTGAGGTCCGGCGGCTCGACCGGAGGGATGGAGACAGATGGAGAGGGGGAGCACTCCACTGAGTGCATACAGTGGGCCAAACAAAAGGGGCTCCAAGAGGAGACAGTGTTTTGAACCCAGTTAATCATGGGGTTGTGCCTTCGGAGCCATGGATGCCCAAGGACCACTGGGGAAGAGGAAACAGGGAGAACTAAGAAAGTTAGTTCCTCCCAGTGGTTCCCAGAAAGGAGGATGGAGATCAGCACTGTGCTACGTGTGACTACCGTGACCTCCCGGTCAGATATGGTTGTGATTTACTGATCACGGGGCAATTTACGTGTGGGAATGCCCACCTGCTTAAAGCAGACGGACAGTGACATTTTTTTATTGAACCAATCAACAGATTGTATGAAAATATTCTATTCTGTCTATTCCCGCGATTTAATATGTGTCACCAGCTTCCATAAATGACCTTATTTGCTCATAGCTCAGCCTTCACTTAGTGAGGCTGCAGTACCGCCATCTCTCGATAGGTGCGGGCATTGGTGACGTCACAACAGCAATACATAGTAAATGGCAGAACGAGAGCAAAGTGATTCAGACAGCGATTATTTTCTCGAGTTTGACGACCTCAATATAAATGATGACACTGAAAATGAGGAATCGGATGATGAAGTAGTTTTGGGTGGTGCTGAGGGGGTATTCAGCCTTATTTGTGGGAAAGAAGTGAGGGTTATGTTGCCTGCCTGTGCAGTGAGCCTCATCAGAGAAACATTCCCATCTGATCACTACAAGGGATTTTGCCTACCAAGATTAGATTTGTGAACAATGATATGTAAATAAAGTTTTGTAAAATCATATATTGAGTTTATTAATGTTCATGTCAATGTTATAATTCTCATAGTTCAGCATTCATCAAAGTCGCATGTCATATACATTTGAATAATCTGAACACTAAATTCTTCTCAATTTGAAAAGAAATATTACATACTATACCACCTTTGTATGAACGTTTGAAAACACAGCAGAAATATACAAAGAAATACAAAAATCAATGGAGTATCACTACAGATTAAGAAAATAACTAGTTTCCAGATATAGCAATTATTATATTCCAATAAATAACATTTCATAGTTATAATGGGCACCATTTTACGGTAGAAAATTGGGGTTCCATTTTTAAAAGCACATTTCTCTTACAATCTTAGGCTTATATTTATTTTTCTTAGCAAATATGTTGCTTCCCTAAAAATTGAAAGCTGAACTGTCATTGGTAATTACCTCCGCCAGGCCGAAAAGGCCAGGAGGAGGTTATGTTTTTGCCGGGGTTTGTTTGTCTGTTTGTCAACTCCGCGTTCTTCAACGTTTTAGGCACAAAAGCACGCACAAAACATTGGTGGCCTGGGCCCGCCAGTGTGCCTCTGTTTGCACGACGCTGCAAAACCTGACACGGGCACCTGTCCGCCGCCGCATTATTTCCCAGAAATAATTTGATTTTGAAAATCATCCATTGCTTGGAATTCATTTAAAATGTTTAGTAAACATTTGCAGTGAATATTAAAAATACAAAACTTACCCTGTTTACTTCTCGTTTTCTGACAGCTGATCGCATCGGTAGATCACCCTTGCTTTTCACGCCACTGTCACTGACACTTGTCTCAGAGTCAGAATAGGGAATCGCGGGATATATAGTTGGAATAGCTGTTTTCTTTATCACCAATCTTTTTGCAAATTTCATTTCAAATTGCATCTTATTCTCGAAATCGCTGTAAACGAAATGTCTACTGCACATGTAGGGCGCTGACGAGGTGCAGGTGTGCGCGCACCTGAGGCAGATGCCTGAGAGCGACGAGCCGTGACACCTGCAAAATATATGTGGACAAGAAAGACTGACAAACCTAGGTACTATTTCACTGGAGTCTGCTTTAATACAGAAGCTGAAGCAATAGGGAACACTGGATGTCTCTGTAATTGAGAACTTTGCTTCTAAAAAACACAGGAGGATGGACTTCCAATATAAGTAACCGGTGAGTTAAACTGTCTTTCTTCAGAATGTTTTTTCCCCCTAACCGTTCTTATGATCATGAAAATATTTGGTAATTCCGAGAAATATCCGTAATCGCCGATTTTAAAACGTAAACATCAAGTGTTGCATGAAGCAAAACACAGCAGTGGCCGACGACCGTGTGCGTGTGTTTGGCTGAGCTGACGTCACACAGTCAGTGGCCATCTTAGCCGCTGATCGCTTGGCTCTCCAGGGCAGCATACTTTCAAGAGCACATTGTCACCATATGCGACATTTGTTGAGACCAAAACATGTGCAGTTCGCTTTAGCTCGTCTCAGACAACAATTTCAGATATGAATTAGCAATATTGAATTTTCGTCTGTCCGTCTGCTTTAACAAATTCAGCAGCCACAAAATTACCCTCTGCCCCTGAGTAAACTAGCGCCTTAACCCTCCTCTCGACCCCCGGAAGCTGCACGGGGGCTGAGATAGATAAATTACCAGGGGGAGTGTTTTTAGTCCCGCCCACCAGACCCCCCATGGTTACTGATGGGCTGCGTCTTTTGGCCGCTGGTATACCGAGAGAGCTCCATCAGCTCGGGCGAAGAGACGGCACCACCAGTGTCAGTAGTCACGCATGGCACACGGGCGAGAGGAGGCCTCGCGCTCCTTCGTGCGCTCATGGCGCCGGTTGTCCAAACCAACAGCTTGAGCCATAAGATCGTCGAGGGTCTTTTGGACAGGGTGAACCGCCAGTTCATCCCGCAGCTGTTTGTTCAACCCGTGAAGGAATGCACTGCGCAGGACAATCTCATTCCAACCCGAGTCTGCAGCAACAATTTGGAACTCCACCGAGTACTCGGCCGCTGACCGGGTGCCCTGGAGGAGCGTCATTAGATGGCTCATCACATTGCCCTCGCTCTCAGACCGATCGAACGTGCAAGTGAAGGCGTCAACAAATTGGCCGAATGTATAGCGCCACCCCTCAGGGTTGTCTAGCGTGGAGCGTGCCCAATCAAGGGCTCGGTCCCAAAGTAACAGTGTAAAAAACTGTATCGTGGCCATATCTCCCGGGTACTCCTCCCCGACCTGCTCCAAATACATATGTACCTTGATTAGAAAACTCTTATATTTCGCCACCTCCCTCGCATATGGGGAAGGTGTGGGAATGGAAGTGGTTCGCCACACCATACTGCAGGGAGCAGGCTGAGGACTCCAGTGGGGAATAGATGAACCAGTAGGGAAGGAGGAATGAGCTTGGAATGCCTGACCGGGTGAAGGTTTGTTTCTGGGAAAAGTGATGAGGTGGCAGGAGAGTGCATGCAGTCCCGAGACACACCCCCACGATGGCAGCAACCTGAAACAATAGAAAGAGAACAGTTAGACAATGTGTTTAAGCCTAGTTCATATGACCTGCTTGCCTGAATTAGGGCAGTATACCCAGACGAGCCAGCATTGACTGCGCGGAGGAGGCCTCCTTAAATATGCTGGCTGATGAGTGGGCGCAGGTGTGTCCTCTGCCTCAGGTGCAGTGATGAATTGGTGAACATGCGGCAGGAGGGGAGGGGCGCGCTCTCGCTGCCCATGACAGGACTGTTTTTAATCCACTGTATGGGAACAGCTTTGTGATCCACATGGTGAGGACATCGACGGCCTCACACACACCAACACAGACTACATCAGCTTCTGTGTGGAGAACTCCGTACTCACCAAGACCATATGGTGTTTCTCAAACAACAAACCCTGGATCAACCCTGAGATAAAGTCACTGCTGGAGAAGAAAAGGATTTTCAAGTCGGGAAACAAGGAGGAGCTGAAGTCTGTACAGAGGGAGCTAAGGAGGAAGATCAGAGAGGGGAAGGACAGCTACAGGAAGAAGATGGAAGACAAGCTGCAGCAGAGTGACATCAGCGGTGTCTGGAGAAGCCTCCAAACCATCTCTCTGCACCAGAATACCTCCTCCCGGGACATGGGGGGTTGGAAGTGAGTGAACAACCTGAACCTGTTTTAACAGGTTTGACCAACAGCCCTCTTCTCCACCTGCCCATCAACCACCGCTGCCTCCACCTTTATCTAGTCCCCTAGTCCACAGCCCTCCCCCACCCCCCATACATCCCCCACTGTTTTCCCCCCACAGACCCAACATCCCCTCCCCCAGCACACAGCCCCCCTGCCCCAACTTGAATTTCATTAAGACCCAGGTGAGAGCTGAGCTGAAGAAGATCAAGGCGAGGAAGGCTGCAGTTCCAGAAAGCATCAGCTCGAGGCTCCTCAAGTCCTCCGCAGACCAACTGTGTGGAATCGTGGAGCACATCTTCAATCTGAGCCTGAAGCTGGGGAGGGTACCACAGCTGTGGAAAACATCCTGTGTGGTACCCCTATCGAAGACCCCGCGTCCCAAGGACCTGAACAGTTACAGACCAGTGACCCTCACATCACACCTAATGAAGACCCTGGAGAGGCTGCTCCTCGCCCACCTCCGCCCCCTGGTGGGACCAGTGATGGATCCACTTCAGTTTGCCTACCAGCATGGCATCGGGGTGGAGGGTGCAGTGATCTTCCTCCTACATCATTCCCTGTCCCACCTGGAGAAGTCTGGGATCACTGTGAGGATCATGTTCTTTGATTTCGCCAGTGTTTTCAGCACCATCCAACCAGTGATCCTGAGGGACAAGCTGCTGTGCACAGGGGTGGACCAACACCTGTAATTGTGGATCTTGGACTACCTCACAAACTGACCATAGTTTGTGAGGACTTAGGACTGTGTGTCTGATATGATCATCTGCAGCACAGGGGGCCCCAGGGAACAGTTCTTGCTCCTTTCCTGTTCACCCTCTACACTGCTGACTTTTCACACAACACACCACACTGCCATCTACAGAAGTTCTCTGACGACTCTGCGATTGTTGGCCTCATCTCTGATGGGAATGATCCGGAGTACAGAGGACTTATCCAGGACTTCGTAGACTGGTGCCTATGGAACTGCCTCCAGATCAATGTGAGGAAAACTAAAGAAGTGATGGTGGACTGCCGCAGTCGAGGACAACCCCCCACAGCACCGGTAAACATCCAAGGAACAAACACTGAGATAGTGACATCTTACAAGTGCCGGGTCATACAACACCAATGCGCTCTACAAGAAGGGGCAGCACAGGCTGTTCCTCCTGAGGAGACTCAGGTCTTTTGGAGTGCAAGGGGCACTCCTGAAGACCTTCTACAATTTGGTGGTGGCATCAGTCATCACATTTGGAGTGATCTGCTGGGGCAGTGGCATCACAGCAGCCGACAGGAAGAGACTGAACTGGCTGATCAAAAAAGCTAGCTCTGTTCTGAGGCAACGCCTTGACCCAGTGGAGGAGATAGGTGAGAGGAGGATGGTGGCTAAGCTGTCATCTATGCTGGAGTCCGAGTCCCACTCCATGTAGAACACACTGAACGAACTGAGGAACTCCTTTAGCAGTAGGCTGTGCCATCCTAGGTGTACGATGGAGAGGTTCAACAGGTCCTTCCTACCTATGGCTGTCAGACTTTATAACCTAACCAGGGATGCTCATAGAGGTCATATTAAATGTACTAAATGCAACAACTTTACACAGTACGTAGAGATCGTCCCCTCCAATACACAACTAGGACAGTAACAATCATTACTGAGGGTGGCAACAACACTGTTGATTCAAATGTGAAATATACTGTCTGGGTACATATTCATATTCTGCAGGGTAATTTAACAAACCGTAATGCTGTTTATTCCATCTTGCTGCAATGCTCCTGCACTGTGTATACATCTGTGTACATACACTACCGTTCAAAAGTTTGGGGTCACTTAGAAATTTCCTTATTTTTGAAAGAAAAGCACTTTTTTTTCAATGAAGGTAACTTTAAACTAATCAGAAATACACTCTATACATTGCTAATGTGGTAAATGACTATTCTAGCTGCAAATGTCTGGTTTTTGGTGCAATATCTACATAGGTGTATAGAGGCCCATTTCCAGCAACTATCACTCCAGTGTTCTAATGGTACAATGTGTTTGCTTATTGCGTCAGAAGGCTAATGGATGATTAGAAAACCCTTGTGCAATCATGTTAGGTCTGCAATGCTGTAATTGCTGCAAATGGAGGATTCTTTGACGAAAGCAAAGTTTGAAGGAAAAAATTACTATTTCAAATACAAATCATTATTTCTAACCTTGTCAATGTCTTGACTATATTTTCTATTCATTTTACAACTCATGGTGGTAAATAAAAATGTGACTTTTCATGGAAAACACAAAATATTCTGAGGTGACCCCAAACTTTTGAACGGTAGTGTATGTATATTTATTTACTACTTTGGCTAACCAGTTCTTATTATCTTATTTACTACTGCTCTGAGTGCTGCTATCCCTTTGCTGCTGTAATCCTGGGATTTCCCCATTGTGGGACTAATAAAGGTTTATTTTATCTTATCTTAGACAGTCCCTCCAGGATTTCGCAATGTTGCATTCGCACGACTTCAAGTGAAATCATTGATTGGCCGTGTGTTTTGCGTGACCTTGCAACTTGGTCCAATCACCACAACTTCCCACTGCCAATCATTGTTAACTTCTGCCAATTTCACCAATCAAATTTGTCCCTGAGTAGCACTCAAACGCTCAGTCAATACATCACTGCACTGCGCTCACTTCCGTGTTTACAGTGGGTATTAATGGAACACATCAGCAAAAAAGAGAGCTTGATTTAAAAAAACCACTCACCCGTGAGTTTTCCCACACCACCCTTTCCCCCATTTCTTCCGGCTCACCGGTGAACATTTCTCCACGTCTCTGTGCTGACCATGTGTACGAAGTGTCAGGTTTGTGTAGAAAAAAGTCTGCCTGCCTGAAAGTACCCCTTCGTGGGAGCGTACGTAAGGAGACACACCATAAAACCCCAAACAAATGAGCAAATCTAACACTACAGGCAGTGTTTGGACATTTTATACATCTTTAGAGGTAAAATCATTACTACATCTAGTCAATGAGCTTTAAAGCCGTGAATCTCTGGTCTGGACACAAATCAACGTGCACCCCTGGTAAACCCCCAAGGAGAACCCCTCCTCCCAGTACAACTCCCGGTAAAGGAAAGATGAGTATCTGATGAGACAGGTGTGTGTCAAGACGTGCAGACAGACAGACAGGTAGGAGTCAGGCACAGAAAGAGAGAGAATAATAGATAGATAGATGGATGAATGGATGTAATTTATTAATCCCAAACTGGGAAATTACAGTGCAACAGCAGCATGACATAGTAGAGACCCAAAACCCAACAGCAATACACACAGCATTATAGAAAAAGTAGTTACCCAGGGAAGTAAAAAAAAATCTTAGATAATTTTATATATTATATAGGCTACTACTAGGTTAAATTGATGATGATCCTTATGAGTTAATGGATAGTACTGACTGTACAAAGGAGGGTTATAAGGAACAGGGTGAAATGCGAGGTACCAATTCGACTGTAAGGTGCAGTATGGCAGCATTGTTATGAACGGAATTCAACATTAGAGTGAGTTTGTTAGGATCTGTGCATGGGTGGATGACCATGCTCTCGCTTTAAGTTTATTCTTATTTTCTGTGTTTATCATTACCATTATTTTCCTGGATTGTTTGTTCCTGACTGTGTACACCTGTTTGTAATTATGTCTATTATGTCTAGTGTACTTAAGGGATGCCGTCCTTCAGCTGGTTGTGGCGTCCTCCTGTCTTCTTTCCAGTCTAATCTTGTCAAGTCATCGCATTTACGGAATTTGAGTTTTTACATTTGTTGTGTTTTTCCAGCCAGTATGATGTCCCTTTTTGTTAATAAATCCTGGCAAACTGAGCTCTGGCATTTGTGTCCTGAAAACAACACATTGCTGACAGAGTTATCGTATAGTGAAATGGCATGTGACAGAAAAGATTTCCTGTACTTGGCCATTCGGCAGCAAAGCTGTAGCAGTGTGCTGGAGAAAGTGCTCTGCTGTCTGTCCTGTGTCCAGGAAGGGGTGATCAGGATTGTCTATGATGAATTGCAGTAATTTAAAAAGAAATTACTGATTTTAAAAAATCAGTTTTGTTTTTTTTTCAGAAAAACAGACTTTGATAGACAATACAGAGCAAAAGAATAAATTATTTATTTTTTCCCTGCACTCAGTACCAAGTGGTTGGGGACTTTAGCTGTTGTAATAGATATTGTGATAAAGTTTGTATTTGCTGTTGCTGTCATAATTTGGTGTTTAAGGAGGCTTAAGTGCAGGGAAACCACTTCAGAAGAACATTCAGACGCAGATGGAAAGTTACACCACTTTAATGAAAAACCCAAAACCCTATACACAACACGCTACTTTAAGGAATAAATACACATACCATAATTAATTAAACCCGCAACCAAGACGCCACACTATATACAGGAAAACAGTTGCACGCTGGAGCCACATGCAGCCTAGGAGGAAAGAGAGAAGAGGAATGATTACTAATGAGAATGGCACACAGGGAAATGACAATTGAGGAAATGGGTCTTACAAATCTGGCAGAGGGCCCGGCAGTGAACTCCAGTGTAGGAAAGGTGAAGGGATCTGGAGACTGCAGGGAAGGAGGAGGCAGAGCTGAAGAACCTGGGTGAAGAAGCCGTAGTCTTGGAGGAAAGATGATTCAGGCGAGCACACAAACACAGCTCCCGAGATGCACCACTGGAGGCGGCAGCAAACCTGAGTGGAGGAAAGGAGAAGGTAAGACAGCTTGGAGCAAAATAATTAAATTACCACACAACAAGAACTATCGTTGTGAGGCGGCAAAAACCCCACGATCCAGCGGAGAGCTTTTCACACTCTCGCCTTTAAATAAGCTGGTGAATCAGGAGGCCGAAGGTGTGTAATCACGCAGGTACGCTGTGAGCTCCAGAGGTGGGAAAACAGAAACAGGAAGGGAGGGGGGAGGCACGCTCCCCTGATCGTAACAGTTGCACAAAAGAGTTTTTTTTTTTTCTGTATAGCAGAAGTTTCTGCTTAATTTACAAATCACTGTTTAATATGAAATTTTTGACAATTCTGTTCTTTTCTTGTGGTGTTATATAGAATACCATTGCAGTAAACTATGGAAAAAAGCATCAGAACGTGGGTTGTGCCCATGTCTTCACCTTGTTTTATAGTTTATATTTTCTGGTCACTGGGACATGGGCTCGGGACATGTTCTCACCTCAACTTTGATATTTTTGGGTTTCTCTGTGTTCCATGTCATCATGTCTCGGTTTAGGTGCTTTATTATTTATTCCCTGCTTTGTCCTTTGTCCTGCATGTTTATTATCATTGTCGTGGTCCCGTGGTCATGTCTCATGTGCTCATGTTTACCCTTTTGTCTCAGTCCCTCATGTTTCCTGTACCTGTAGCTGCTTCACTGTTGTCTTCAGTTGCCCTTGATTGTTCCCACCTGTTCTATGTTCATTGATTACCTGTTGTCTATTTATGCCAGTGTGAATCTTTGTCCTGTGTGGTGTCCTTGTTTCATGTTGGTGTGTATTCACTCTTCTGCCATGCCAGTGTATATACCGAGTCCTGTTTATTCCTAGACTGTTTTTGTCTCTGCATTAGTCGTGTTTCGAGTGCCCTGTGTGTCTTAGCCTTGCCTAGCCACGCTTTTTGTTTCAGCCCTCGTACTGTGTTATTTTCTGTTCTTGTTTATTTTTACCTCAATAAAATAGTACACGAGATTAGCCTCACATTTGGGTCCTTCTCTTCCTTGTCCCGGAGGGGCAATCGTGACACTGTGCTTTAAAATTTGTAATTCTGCCCACAACTTTTAGTGCAAAAAAACTCTCAAAACATCTCAACTTTTATCGCAACTTTTTTAAAAAAGCTCCTGCAAAGTCAAGCTTTTTGGGCCTCAACAACCATTGAAATATCCTGTGAAATCCTGGAGGGACTGCTTAGAGCGGCTTGCCATCTTTGCAAAGTAACTAGGAGACCTGCCAGACAAATAGGGTGTGTCCAACAATTAAATAAATTGTCACCAGGTACCAGATTAACACAAAAAAATGTGAAGTATCTGAAAGTCTTGTTTAATTTTGATCAGTGCTGTTCTGGAAATTTCTCATTTAAGGATTTTATATTAAGCTTGACAATATAGATAATTCTGAAATATGCTCAAAAATCTGCCCTTAGATTCATATTATCATTACTTCAAATAATATACAACCATTGACTTTAAAATTTAGGAAATTATAGGTTGTTCTCTAATTTTGATCTCCACTGTATACACAATTTTGTTGTACTTTACAACTGTACAATGACAATAACGCCTATTCTATTCTATATGTTGTGGAGTCCGGATCGCAGCTGTAACGGACCGTATCCGGAGTCTATCGTATCTGGGCTAGCCTGTGTTGTCCGCGACCGCTCTATGTGAATTTCCAGTTCCTGGTAGGTACACTGAAAAGACTACACCTGGTATGTTACATGGAGTGAAAACTGGTTGGAGGTGTTTCATGGTGTTTTAATATCTTGTTCTTACTACAAACAAGTAATCACCCAGTCATTCTACACCAATTCATCAAATGCCCTCACTTGACTATCTCAAAGTTCTCTGAAGAAATCATAGGGAGTGTCATGATTACAAGAATAATCAACTCACGTGCAAGATGCTACACCAGTGAATGCACACGACACAGAGAAGCAAAGTTTAAACACAATTTTATTGAACAACTGAGTGCAGGATTAGTGGGAAAAAACACCTCACTCGCCAGAGGAATACACAGCCTGTAAGGAGGGAGACGAGAGCAGGTTTGTATGAGGAGGGAAACTGGGAATAATGAATAACTGGAATATTCTTATGAGTAGGAGCAGAGAGCCCGACAGGGGAACCCAGCAGGGCAAAGACGATCCAGTGAAGAAATTACAGATGAGTAAGACTGGGGAGATGTCTGACTGGGTGGAGAAGGCAGTCCAGAACGATGACGATGATGATGGAGCAGGTGAGCACACAACAACCCCCAGTGACACACCGCAGAGATGGCAGCAAACTGAGAAGGTGGAAGAGAAAAAGAGATTAATGTCTGGGTTCCTTGATAAGGTCTGGTGTGCTTCCCAGCCTGAAGGCAGTTGGTTGATTGCACCAGGTGGGAATGATCTGGTGATTAAGGTAGTTTGGAGGCAGTTACTCACAGGGCAGTGGGGAGTAAGCAGTGTGTGAGAGAAATGGTTGGAGAGTCTGGACTTGGAAAAAGGAGACTGCAGGACTAGAGCTTGTTTCAAGCAAGGAAGAAGGAGTCAGTCAGCGTTCATTTGTGATATGTGTCTTTGTAGCTGCATTTGGAAAATCATTTGATCAAATTTAGGTAAAATGTGATGTATTAAAAAATCATGTGATTGAAATGTAAGTAAAAATGTCATATATTTAATATCATGTGAGTTTAAAAGTATAGTTAAAAATGGAGTGTATTTTAAAAGAGATAAAAGTTAAAAGCTGCTAAAGTTGTAAGGTTAAAAATCATTGTTGAACAGTGTTTTAAGATGTATTTAGTATTTGGGGTGCTTTAGATGTGGATATTTTCTACTTATTTCAAGATTAATTTTTAGTAGTTTAAAAACTGAGTATTTGATTTTGGGTTATGTTGATTTATTGTGGGTTTTTGGGTTACAGTTTCCTTGGCCTTCTATTTGTGTTTGTATTTAAGGTTTTTCACCTGTACTTGGCCTTGATGGCTTTTCAAAATAAAAGGAAAAAAAAGGAAAAAGTTGAGTCTTGGTCAATGAGTGACTTCCAGTTCTAGCTTCCGAAGCAAGCTTCCCATTCAAGTGGGGGAAACTGCTGGCCAAACCTCACAAGAGTCAGGGCCACTTGACAGTGAAAAACCACTGTGGAGACTGGGACAGAGAACCCTGAACAGCAACTGGCCAGGCCTGGAAGCCAAGAGGCCTGGTAACACACTGAACAGCACCTTACTCAATCCTGTTGGAAAAGAAGATGGCTGACTCAAAGTCACTGGAGCAGCTTAAAGCCAATAGAACATCTGCAAAGCAGCAATTCTCCCAGCTGGCCAACAACATTGTCCGGATGCATGCCATAATGCCCGAAGAGGAGCTCAGAGACAGTTTCAAAAAGCTCATAGTTGAGGCCAACAAAGTCATGGAAGCCAGTGAGGATGTGGAAGCCCAGTACCTTGCAGAGGCGGAGCTGGATGCAGATCCTGAAGAAGTTCCCGGGTTAAGCGAGCAGCAAAAGGCCGGTATTTTGAAAACTGCAAGTGAGTGTGAGTTGAAACTGAAAGAGCTAAAGGACCTCATCCAAAAGACACTTTGGGCCAACTTCGGAGAGGAGGAACTGATGATGGCGGTAAAAGCTGCAGAGGAGAAGGTAAAGAGTGTGATTTCCTTTGAACCCAGCAGAAATAAAGAGGCCTTTGACATCATGTTCGATTACATGGAAAGTCTGGTTAAGAGGGAAAAAGAGCTATACACACAGTGGAAGAGTTGGGCCCCTCCTGTTGAGCAGAAAGACTTCCAGCTGCATGTACCAGAGCTTGAGCAGTTCATTCTTAAGAAAATGTCAAGAAAAGCAGAGCTTATTCAAGCAAAAGCTAAAGAGAATGCCGAAAGAGCTGTGAGTGCAGCTTCCATCAGCTACCCAACATCAGCCATTAGACTGAAGCCAACCTCCCTCCCCAAGTTTATTGGCATCAGACGAGACTTTCATCGCTGGAAAAGAGACTGGGAAGCCCTTCAGAGGCAAGGAGAACCCACTGGGTCAAAGGAAGTCAAAAAGTTCCAGCTTCTTGACAGCTTGGATGAGAAAGTAATGAGAGATCCTCGATTGATGACCTACAATACAGCAGATGACATCTTTCGTGTCCTGAAAAACCGGTTTGGAAGCAAAACTGCGATCGCTATTGAAATAGTTGAGGAGCTCCAGAGACTTCCAGCTGTCAAAAGTCACCAGCCCAGGAAAATTGTTGAGCTCATCCAAGCTGATGAGAAAGCCCTTGAAGACCTGAGTGACCTTGGTGACACTGGTGCTTTAAAGAACCCTCTGGTGACAAAGTCAGTTGAAAGCAAGCTTCCTGATGCATTGAAGAAAGAGTGGCTTCTCTATGCAGCTGAGAGGATCAGTGCCGAACCAGAGAAGCGCTTTGACAGTCTTCTGGCCTTTCTCAAGAGTCAAGAGAGCATCTATGAACAGCTGGATCAATTGAGGGATGAAGAGTCGCCAAGGAAAGAAATCTGACCTGAGCAAAGGCAAGCCAGAATCAGAGCCTCAAACTAGTCAAGTAGTCATCTCTCAGGATGCTTCGTCTGTGGGGACATCAAGCATAAGAAAAATCTGTACTTCTGCAAAAAGTTCTGTGTGCTCAAGTTCACAGAGAAGAAGGATGCGGTGCGAAAGCTGGGAGCCTGCTGGAAATGTCTGGAGGTCCATGATGATGACAATCACTGCAAAACTTCATTCCTGTGTAAAAATCCTGAGTGTGAGGACAAGAGAACCACAGACCATCACTACTATCTATGTCCCAATTCTGAAGCATCCAGAGGCAGCATGGCCCAGAGGAGGAGCAAAGGCAGTACAGTGGGAGGTGAAAATAAAAGGAATTACACCGAGGCCCAGGAAGAATTCTTCAGAAAGCTCGCGCCTAAATTGGTCCAACAATGCCGGGACTAGTTGTGCAGCTACTACATCCAACTTCCTCGAGTGGTGGAAATGGGACAGTATTGGTGCTGGTTGCATCCTGAGATGTGGGGGCTGTCGCTGCGGGAACTACCAGCCAGGTGGCAAGGAAATGACCCTCGCTGAAGAAAGGGAGCTGGAGGTGGTAAAGAGTGGCCTCACATATGTAGCTGCTGATGATCACAGTGAGAGGCCTCACTGGCACGCCAAGTACCCCTGGGTAGCAGATCCAGCCTCATTCCCAAGCAACAGGAGTGCAGTTGAGGTCACATTCTTCAGGACTGAGAGGCAGCTGGCCAGGGAGCCAGAGTGAAAGGCTGCCTATGCTGCACAAGTTCACGAGATGGTCGAGCGCCGGGTCACAATGAAGTTATATAAAGATGTCCTTTATGCATGGACTGGTCCAGCATGGTACATCAGCCACCTCATCGCACCCAACGCGTACTCCGTCACAACTCCGGTGAGACTGCTCTGGAACAGTAGTCAAAAGTGCAGAGGGGTCAGTCTCAATGATCTCCTGCTAAAAGGCCCAGACGTTCTCAACTCCATCCATGCTGTGCTTCTCAAATTCCGGAGGGGAGTTTTTGCTGCATTGGGAGACATAAAGAAAATGTACAATTCAGTGTGGCTTGAAGACCAAGAGGTGCATTTGCATAGGTTCCTGTGGTGTGGCTCTGAAGAGGAGGAGCTGGTTGAATATGCAGTCACGAGAGTTAACATTGGAGATAAGCCAGCAGTTTGGATTGCTCAACTCGCCATGAGAGAGACGGTTAATCTTCCCCAGTTCAGCCATCTTGAGGAACAGCGTCGAGTTCTGCAGGAGGACAGCTATGTTGATGGCCTGTTAACCTCTCATGACAACTTAGACCAGCTTAAAGTCATTACAGAAAATGTAGAGTAGATCCTGAAAGCAGGAAGGTTTGAGTTGAAGCCGTTGGTCTTCTCTGGCCAAAGTAGGAGGGAGTCTGCTGGAAAACAGGAACAGGTGGTTATTCCAACGACTGTGATCCTGACGAATCAGTTTAAAGAGGAGGACAACAAAGGTCTTGGCCTCGACTACTCCCTGGAGGATGATAAGCTTTATGTCATGGTTGGGATAAATTTCTCAAAGAGGAAGAGGAAAATGAGACTCGGCCAGGACCTTCAACTGGAGCAGGTGAGAGCCCAGACGCCAGACCCACTGACACGACGAGAGTTACTCAGCCAAGTTTCTGGACTGTATGACCCGATTGGTCTGACGATGCCTGTAAAGCAGAAAGGTACCATTTTGGTTTGGAGAGCATTTCAGGAGGCCAAACCCAAGAGTAGCACCATCAAAGATACTTGGGACCTTGCACTATCAGAAAAGCTCAGAGAAGATGCCATCAGCCTCTTTGAAGAATATGCCCAGCTGAGTAAGGTCACCCCCTCATGGATCATCACCTTATCGTGGTGGTGGGGGTTTGCGTGCCCCAGTGATCCCGGGAGCTATGTTGTCCAGGGCAATTTGCCTCTGATAGGGTCTCCCAAGACAAACTGGTCCTGGGTGAAGGGCCAGACTAAGAACGATCCAACAGACTCTCATGATAAATTGTATATCAAGGATTCAGTGTACCCCGCCCGGTATGGGGTTACCGGGGCCCCACCCTGGAGCCAGGCCTGGGGGAGGGGCTTGAAGGCTAGTGTCTGGTGGCCGGGTTTCCACCCATGGGACCCGGCCAGGCTCAGCCCGAAGGAGTTACATGGGTCCGCCCTCCAGTGGGCTCACCACCTGTAGGAGGGATCATGGGGGTCCGGTGCTATGTGGATTAGGTGGCGGTCAAAGGCGGAGACCTTGGTGGACTGATCCCAAGCTTTCTAAACTGGCTTTTGGTACGTGGAATGTCACCTCCCTGGTGGGGAAGGAGCCTGAGCTGGTGTACGAGGTTGAGAGATACCGGCTAGATATAGTCGGCCTCACCTCAACACACAGCTCCGGTTCCGGAACCAGTCTCCTGGAGAGGGGCTGGAGCTTGGCCTTTTTTGGAGTTGCCCCGGGCGAGAGGCGACGAGCAGGGGTGGGTATTCTTGTATCGCCCCACCTTGCTGCCTCTATATTGGAGTTTTCCCCGGTGGACGAAAGGGTTGCTTCCCTGCGCCTTCGGGTTGGGAAACGGGTCCTGACCATCATTTGTGCCTATGCACCAAATGATGTTTCAGAGTACCCACCCTTTTTGGAGTCTGTGACTGGGGTGCTGGAGGGTGCTCCTCTTGGAGACTCCATTGTCCTACTGGGGGACTTCAATGCGCACGTGGGCAACGACAGTGAAACCTGGAGGGGGGTGATTGGGAGGAATGGCCTGCCCGATCTGAACCCGAGTGGTGTTCAGTTATTGGACTTCTGTGCTAACCACAGTCTGTCCATAACGAACACCATGTTCAAGCATAAGGGTGTCCATATGTGCACCTGGCACCAGGACATCCTAAGTCGCAGGTCGATGATCGATTTTGTTATCGTGTCATCAGACCTGCGACTGTATGTCTTGGACACCCGAGTAAAGAGAGGCACAGAGCTGTCAACTGATCACCACCTGGTGGTGAGTTGGATCCGATGGCAGGGGAGGAAGCCATTCAGACCTGGTAGACCCAAACGTATAGTGAGGGTGTGCTGGGAGTGTCTGGCTGAGGCCCCTGTCCGGGAGGTCTTCAACTCCCACCTCCGGAAGAACTTCAACCACATTCCGAGGGAGTCTGGAGACATGGAGTCTGAATGGGCCATGTTCTCCACCTCTGTTGTTGAAGCGGCGGCCCAGAGCTGCGGCTGCAAGGTGGTCGGTGCATCTCGTGGTGGCAACCCCCGAACCAAGTGGTGGACACGAGTGGTGAGGGGGGCCATTAAGCTGAAGGAGTCCTATCAAGCTTGGTTAGCTTGTGGGACTCCCGAAGCAGCTGAGGTGTACCGGCAGGCTAAGCGGAGTGCAGCTCGGGTGGTTGCTGAAGCAAAAACCCGGGTATGGGAGGAGTTCGGTGAGGCCATGGAACAAGACTTTTGGTTGGCCTCAAAGAGATTCTGGCAAACTGTCCGGCGGATCAGGAGGGGAAAGCAGCTCCCCGTCCACACTGTGTATGGTGCGGCTGGGACACTGTTGACTTCGACTGGGGATATCGTCGGGCGGTGGAAGGAATACTTTGAGGATCTCCTCAATCCCACTGATACGCCTTCCACAGAGGAAGCAGGGTTTGGGGACGAGGGGGATGACTCGCCTATCACAGGGGCTGAGGTCGCCAAGGTGGTTAAAAATCTCCTTGGTGGCCGGGCCCCGGGGGTGGACGAGATTCGCCCTGAGTACCTCAAGGCCCTAGATGTTGTTGGGTTGTCATGGTTGACACGCCTCTGCAACATTGCGTGGAGGTTGGGGGCAGTGCCTTTGGCATGGCAAACCGGGGTGGTGGTTCCTCTCTTCAAAAAAGGGGATCGGAGGGTATGCTCCAACTTTAGAGGGATCACACTCCTCAGCCTCCCTGGGAAGGTCTATGCCAGGGTACTGGAGAGGAGAGTCCGGCCGTTGGTTGAACCTCGGATTCAGGAGGAGCAATGTGGTTTTCTTCCTGGCCGTGGCACATCGGAGCAGCTCTTTACCCTCTTGAGAATTCTTGAGGGTTCGTGGGAGTTTGCCCAATCAGTTTACATGTGTTTTGTGGACTTGGAGAAGGCATTTGACCGCGTCCCTCATGGATTTTTGTGGGGGGTGCTTCAGGAGTATGGGGTATCAGGCTTGTTGTTACGAGCTATTCGGTCTCTGTACGACCGTTGTGAGAGTTTGGTTCGTATTGCCAACACTCGGTCGGAGTCATTCCCAGTGAGAGTTGGACTCCGCCAGGGCTGCCCTTTGTCACCGATCCTGTTCATAATTTTTATGGACAGGATTTCTAGGCGCAGCCAGGGAATGGAGGGTGTCATGCTTGGTGACCACAGGATCTCATCTCTGTTGTTTGCAGATGATGTTGTCCTGTTGGCTTCATCCAGCAATGACCTACAGCTCTTGCTGGGACGGTTTTCCGCTGAGTGTGA
This sequence comes from Pholidichthys leucotaenia, assembly GCA_020510985.1. NCBI lineage: Eukaryota > Metazoa > Chordata > Actinopteri > Cichliformes > Pholidichthyidae > Pholidichthys > Pholidichthys leucotaenia. Next base: position 32,574,568 of record CM035848.1, read on the forward strand.
AGCGGCTGGGATGAGAATCAGCACCTCCAAGTCCGAGTCCATGGTCCTCAGCCGGAAAAAGGTGGATTGTCCTCTCCGGGTTGGGGACAGGCTCCTGCCTCAAGTGGAGGAGTTTAAGTATCTTGGGGTCTTGTTCACAAGTGAGGGGAAAATGGAGCGAGAGATCGACAGACGGATTGGAGCAGCATCTGCAGTGATGCGGACGTTGTACCGGTCTGTTGTGGTGAAGAGGGAGCTTAGTTCTAAGGCAAAGCTGTCGATTTACCAGTCAATCTATGTTCCTACTCTCACCTATGGTCACGAGCTTTGGGTAATGACCGAAAGAACGGGATTGCGGATACAAGCAGCTGAAATGAGCTTTCTCCGTAGGATTGCTGGACTCACCCTCAGAGATAGGGTGAGGAGCTCAGTCATCCGGGAGAGGCTCAGAGTAGAACCGCTGCTCCTCCACATTGAAAGGAGTCAGTTGAGGTGGTATGGGCATCTGATTAGGATGCATCCTGGACGCCTCCCACTTGAGGTGTTTCAGGCACATCCCACTGGGAGGAGACCCCGGGGCAGACCCAGGACTCGGTGGAGAGACTATGTCTCCCAGCTGGTCTGGGAATGCCTTGGTATCCCCTCTGAAGAGCTGGAGCAGGTGGCTGGGGAGAGGGAAGTCTGGGCTTCTCTGCTTGAACTGCTGCCTCCGTGACCCGGACCTCCGGAAAAGCGGTAGAAGATGGATGGATGGATGGATGGATGAGTAAGGTCAAGTTTCACAGAGCCCTGATGCCAGCAGGTGCGTCAGCTGAACCTAACGCAATCATCTTCTCTGATGGCAGTGAGCATGCTTATGGTGCCGTCCTGTATCTGCGGTGGGCCTGTGACCAAGGTTCTACAGTGAGGCTGGTGGAGTCTAAAGCTAAACTAACTCCCTTAGACCACAAGGGGGAAGTAGTCAAGGCAGAGCTTTGTGGAGCAGTATTCGCTGCTCGGTTGAAGAAGTACTTTGAGCAACATAGCCAAATTCAAGTCAAGCAATGGTACCACTTTGTTGACAGACAAACAGTCCTCGGTGCAATTCAACGTGAGAGCTATGGCTTCCAGACCTCTTTCGCCAACAGGATTGGAGAAATCCAAAGTAGCACGCAACTTCAGGACTGGTGGTGGATCCCTGGACCACTGAACATTGCTGATATCATCACGCGTGGGGCTAGTCCAAAAGATTTGGATGAAACTTCACCATGGCAGCAAGGGCCAGAGTTCCTGGGTCTACCAGCTCATGAGTGGCCAATTAAGTCTGCAAAGGATGTATCAGCAACTTCCAGAGAGAGTGTTGGAAAGATGCAGAAGAAATAATTTGCTGCTGCACTCACAAGAACTCAGGTGAAGAAAGAGCCACCAGATCTGGAGCGTCGGAGGCCACCTGCTGGTGCTGCTGTCCAAAACCTGGTGGATGAAGGACAGTTCAGCAATTTGGCTCACCTGGTTAAGATGGTCGCTCGGGTCTGGAGGGCAGCAAAATGCTTTGCAGCTAAAAATAAGATCCTGGGAACTCCAAAGTGGGAGGCGGTTTCATCAGCTGGGGTCATCACTGCAACAGAGCACCAAGATGCTTTAAGAGACCTTTTTCTTGCTGTACAAGAGGGTGTGACCTTTCCAACTACCACAATAGATCAGCTGGTAGTCTTCAAAGAGGAAGAAACTGGGCTACTGGTTTGTGGTGGGAGAGTCCAGGCTTTTAATGAAGACAGAGTTGGTGTCCCCCTCTTACCTTACAGCGCCTGGGTCACAACTCTGTTGGTTTGTGAAGCTCACAGCAAGGGTCATGAGGGAGTGGCTGCAACTCTGTTGAAGGTGAGAAAGAGAGCATGGGTCATCAATGGACGAAGAATTGCTCAAAAAGTCATTGAAAACTGTGTGATCTGCAAGAAAGCCAGAGCTAGAAGATGCCAGCAAGTGATGGGTGATCTGCCTCAAGAGAGAACTGGGCCAGCATCCCCATTTGAGTTCACAGCAGTTGACCTGTTTGGACCTAATCTGGTCAAAGATGATGTGAGGAAGAGAGTCACAATGAAGGTTTGGGGAGTCGTATTCTGCTGTATGGCCAGTAGAGCAATCCGCACACAGCTGGCCAACACCATGTCGACTGAAAGCTTTCTGACGGCTTATCAGAGGTTTACAGCAATTCGAGGGCATCCTAAGAAGATTTGGTCCGATCCAGGGACCAATTTTGTCGGTGCCATGCCTGTTCTGAAGGAGTTGTATCAGTTTTTGGATGGCCTGGACAGGTCTGTTGTGGAGGAGACTTCAGCTCAAAATGGAACTGACTGGCATTGGAAAATCCAGTCAACTGATTCACCTCATCGAAATGGCTCTGCTGAAGCAGCTGTTTGGATTGTGAAGAAGGTGTTCCAGAATCTGAGATGAAACTCAGGGCTCAGTTACAGCAAACTTCAGACAACACTTCAGCTCACCACTAATCTTTCTAATGAGCGTCCCATTGATGCCAGGGTGCAGAGCCATGAAGACACCGTGCAGTACATCACAACCAATACACTCCTGCTGGGACGAGCATCATCAAGTGGTGACTGGAAAACATTCGACTTTACAAACTATCCCTATAAGAGACTTCAGAAATGCAGCACCAGGTAAACAAATTCTGGAGGTCCTGGAGCCAACTTGCCGGTCCTAATCTCTTCATGAGGAGTAAATGGCACATCACACAGAAGAATGTTGCAGTTGGAGATATTGTTTGGCTGTGCGACCAGAATGCATTGAGGGGTCATTTTAAGCTTGGAAGAGTCATCAGTGTCAATCCAGACTCCAGAGGCATTGTACAGGATGTGAATGTTAGAGCTGTGGCTAGCTCCTGTATTCCTGAGGTGAGGCCTGCAACATCAGCATCCAAGCATCCAGCCTCCAGCATTCGGAGGGACCTTCAGTCCACAATTCTTCACCGGGATGTTCAACGTTTGATGGTCCTGCTGCCAGTGGAGGAGCAGGCAGAAGGCCCAGGAGGAAATCTCTGACCGCTAGTTCACTGTGTGCAATCTTTCCAGCGGTTTCCATGGGAAGATCGAGTGAGAAGTGTTGAAGTGAGCTGCAGGCCACGCCCTCTCTGCCTGAGTGCTTCAGGTCTGGGTGTGCTTCCCAGCCTGAAGGCAGTTGGTTGATTGCACCAAGTGGGAATGATCTGGTGATTAAGGGAGTTTGGAGGCAGTTACTCACAGGGCAGTGGGGAGTAAGCAGTGTGTGAGAGAAATGGTTGGAGAGTCTGGACTTGGAAAAAGGAGACTGCAGGACTAGAGCTTGTTTCAAGCAAGGAAGAAGGAGCCGGTGAGCGTTCATTTGTGATTTGTGTCTTTGTATATATATAAGCTGCAGCTTCAACCATCACCCATTTCAGATAACTTATGTTGAATTGTATAATCCAAGGAGTTATTATTTAATTTGACCTTGCTATATTGTTCTGTTCCTTTCTTTTAATCTTTTAATCTAATCTATCCAAAATAAAGATTCATTCATTCATTCATTCATTCATATGTGTCTTTGTAGCTACATTTGGAAAATCATTTGATCAAATTTAGGTTAAATGTGATGTATTAAAAAAATCGTGATTGAAATGTAAGTAAAAATGTCATATACAGTGGGGCAAAAAAGTATTTAGTCAGCCACCAATTGTGCAAGTTCTCCCACTTAAAAGATGAGAGAGGTCTCCAATTTTCATCATAGGTATACCTCAACTATGAGAGACAAAATGAGAAAAAAAAAATCCAGAAAATCACATTGAAGGATTTTTAATGAATTAATTGGTAAATTCCTCGGTAAAATAAGTATTTGGTCAATAACAAAAGTTCATCTCAATACTTTGTTATATACCCTTTGTTGGCAATGACAGAGGTCAAACGTTTTCTGTAAGTCTTCACAAGGTTTTCACACACTGTTGCTGGTATTTTGGCCCATTCCTCCATGCAGATCTCCTCTAGAGCAGTGATGTTTTGGGGCTGTCGCTGGGCAACACGGACTTTCAACTCCCTACAAAGATTTTCTATGGGGTTGAGATCTGGAGACTGGCTAGGCCACTCCAGGACCTTGAAATACTTCTTACGAAGCCACTCCTTCGTTGCCCGGGTGGTGTGTTTGGGATCATTGTCATGCTGAAAGACCCAGCCACGTTTCATCTTCAATGCCCTTGCTGATGGAAGGAGGTTTTCACTCAAAATCTCACTATACATGGCCTCATTCATTCTTTCCTCTACACGGATCAGTCGTCCTGGTCCCTTTGCAGAAAAACAGCCCCAAAGCATGATGTTTCCACCCCCATCCTTCACAGTAGGTATGGTGTTCTTTCTCCTCCAAACACGACAAGTTGAGTTTTTACAATAAAGTTCTATTTTGGTTTCATCTGACCATATGACATTCTCCCAATCCTCTTCTGGATCATCCGGATGCTCTCTAGCAAACTTCAGACGGGCCTGGACATGTACTGGCTTAAGCAGGGGGACACGTCTGGCACTGCAGGATTTGAGTCCCTGGCGGCGTAGTGTGTTACTGATGGTAGCCTTTGTTACTTTGGTCCCAGCTGTCTGCAGGTCATTCACTAGATAGATAGATTTGTTTATTTGACAGGGACAGTGCAATAAACATAGACAATTAATCAATGACAATCAATCTGATGTGTTGCACAGAGTGTATAGCTATTAGCTAATTTGCAACTCTTGTCCCTGGATGGGCTTTAGAAAGGAGAAACAAGTAAAAAAAAAAAAAAAAAAGGAAAGAAAAGGAATACACAATAACCACATACATCAATGCAAAAAACATAAATACATTATAAATACACAATTATAAATATTATAAATACACAAATATAACAACCTGACTCACATTTGCCTATTTCAGGCCTCCCTTCCTTCGTCACTCACTATAAACAAACACATTCATTCCTTCCCTTCATTCACTCTCACCCTGCAGACAATCATTTCATACATGGGTACATTCTTGTTTATTTTTCAGCCAGTTTTTAACCTTTTTAGTGAATGTTTTAAAGTCCGTTATTATTTTAATTTCATTTGGCATTGTGTTCCAGATGTGACTGCCCTTTATAGAGAAAGCTGTTTGTCCAAATGTGGTTCTGCGGTGGAATATTTTACAGTTATTGTTAGCAGAACTCCTGGTGGCTCTGCTGCTGTCCTGTCTTTGGATGAAACCAGCAAGTGGCTCAGGTGCTGATTTATGGAAACATTTGAAAGTTAATTTCAGTAAACAGAGGTCAATGAAACTCTCAAAACTCAATAGGTTGTATTTTTTTAAAATATTACAGTGATGCCACCTAATGGGCTTTTTGTCCAAGATTTTTATGGTTTGATTATATAATGAACCTATATGTCTTATTGTGGAAGGGGCTGCTTGAGCCCAGACTGTCAAACAGTATGATATATGAGAAAAAACCATAGAATGCATATACAGTACAGCAGGTTCGTAAGGTATGTAATATCTAATTAATTTAAAGCAGTTCAGATTTTTTTTAACTGTTTTTGAAATTTTCTTTATATGAAGATTAAATTTGAGTTGAGGATCTAGTACAACGCCAAGGTATTTGAATTCTGTAACTAAACTGATGTCATGATCATGTATATTAACTTTAAAACATTGCAGGTTATGTTTTTTGATTGAAAAGCACATGGAAACTGTTTTCTGAAGGTTCAGCAATAGATGGTTCTGGAGGAGCCACTCTTGGACATCAACCATACTTGTAGACAGTACATCTGCAGCCTGTGCTGGAGTCTTGGCAGCTGTGTAAATAACTGCATCATCTGCATAAAGTTGGCATGTTGCAGCAGAGCAGTGTAGCGGCAAGTCATTAATAAAAATGCTGAAAAGTAAAGGACCAAGAATGGACCCTTGTGGGATACCCATACGGTTATTTAAAAGTGAGGATTTACCCTGGTGAACTTTTACACACTGTTCTCTATTCTGGAGATAAGATGCAAACCAGTCTAATGTATCTGGGGAGAAGTTAAAAGATACCATTTTGGATAAAAGCAAACTGTGGTTTACAGTATCGAAAGCCTTTTTGAGATCTAGAAAAACAGCTCCTACCACATTACCCCTGTCCAAGGACTGTTTGACATTTTCAATAAGGCAACAATTTGCTGTTTCTGTTGAGTATCCTGGTCTAAAACCAAATTGATGTGGATGAAGAAGTTGACTGTCTTGTAAGTAGTCTATCATCTGTGTAGCTACAACTTTTTCAAGAACCTTAGACAGGACTGGTAAAATAGAGATTGGGCGGTAATTGCATATATCGTCTTTACTGCCTGATTTATGAACTGGTATGACGACAGCTTTTTTCCAGCCAGATGGAAATGTACTAGACCTAATGGAGAGATTAATGAGATGAGTCAGTGGTTTGATTAATATTTTGCTGTGCGTTTTGAGAAAGGAGGTGCTCATATTGTAGATATCATTAGTTTTTGAGTTTGACAGTGTTTTAACAATACCAGCAATTAACTCCTCATTTACCTCATCGATGTGAAAAGAATCTGTTGGAAGTATTGAATTTGTGTTGTTGAGCACATTTGGCGGCACAAAGTTTTTTGTCAAGTCTTCCACAGAGCCCACAAAATATGAATTAAATTCATTTGCCAATGTAGCCTTGTCACTGATGGTCTTGCCATTGATTCTAAGTTCCTTTACCCCCTTCTGAACATTTTTTTTATTAGTTAAGTTATTTAAATGCCTCCATAGGGAACTGTTGTTACCCTTTGCATGATCTATCAGTTTATTGTAATAAGATACTTTTGATTTTCGCAGCTCTTGTACCACTTTATTTCTTAAACTTTTGTACACAAGGTGATCATTTTGCAGTTTAGAGGTTAATGATGTTTTCAATGCAGAGTCTCGCCTCTTCATAAGTTTTCTTATTTCATTATTTAACCATGGTAGGTTAATCTTCTGTTGTCTACTTTTAATTTGCTTTGTAAATTTTTCTATGGACTTAGTAATTGTTGCAGTTATAAAGTTACAACAATCATCTACTTCGTTTATTGACATGAGCTGCTCCCAATTTTGATTCTCTAAGTAATGTTCAAACTCCTCATTTTTTGATTTGGGAATAATAAAATTTGGTTTGTCAATATCGACTCCTCCAAAATACTGTAGTCGCTTTTTAGTGAGTTCTCTGACAGCAAGAACCATGTTATGATCTGAGAGACCAGTTACAAGATTATAGGTTCTGGTTATTCGTTCTGGTTTATTAGCGAATACCATGTCAATAAGTGTTCTCGATTGTTTGGTTATCCTGGTGGGTCCTTTGATCATTTGTTTGTAATTAAATTTAGTCATGAGGCTTTTCAGTTTCTGTTTTTCCTTATTATCAGACCAGTTGATATTGAAATCACCATAAAATATGGTTTCTCTGCTCCTCTCAAGTTGTTTAACCAGATCACTTAATTCATTATAAAAAGAAGAATTGTGTGAGGGTGGGTTGTACAATACTGCGATGTTGAAATTCATTACCGGTGAGAGACATACATTAACTGCTAAACATTCAAGTGAAGTATTCAAATCAACCAATTGACATTTAAATTTCTCTTTGATGTAAATTAAAACACCTCCTCCCCTCCCTGGCTGCCTGTCTTTTCTAAAACACTGATAGCCCACAATATCGATCATATTGGTGTCAATGTTACTGTGTAGCCAGCTTTCTGAGAGACAAAGATAGTCCAGATTTGAGTCAGACAGCAACACCGAAATCTCATCTCTTTTGGGGATTATGCTTCATATGTTTAGATGTCCGCCGAGGAGCCCCTTTGGTTTAGCCTTTGCGTCCCAAAGAACTCGTGCATGATTAACAGTTTGGAAAAATTGATGTTGTTTTTGTTTTTGAACAGCACGGTTTTCGGATCTCGCCTCATTTGTAATTTGTTTAACCGCTCCTGTTTCCAAAAGTTTGGACGTAGCGCAGCTGTTTACAGCAGGATCAGACATGTGAGTCTGTTCAGTGCAATTCGACTCACCCGACTCGCTATGAAGGGCCGTAGATAGAAACAACCAATTCGCCAGCTCAGATGTTTGTGCTAACCCAGTGGTCTGCTGTTTAACAGTGGCAGGTCCAGGGTTAAGGTGAATATCCCCTGCCAGAAGTAGCAGTGCTAACAGTACTTTAATTGTAAAGCCTCTGTCATATTGTGATATTTGCTTACCCGTCATGTTTGCCTTGTTTTGGGAGCTTTTTCTCAGTGCTTTTGCAGACCAGATAGAGTACAGGGTGAAATGTCCATGTCCAAATCCATATAAATAAAACTTTTTAGCTTCACCTTTAGTTGAGTTGGCCGGAAAACCCTTCTTGTTGCAGTTAGAGAGACACAAAGACAGTAATAAGAATAAGTATATAGGCAGAAAGTGTCCCATCAGACCACTCCTCACTCCGGTGGCAGCCATCTTTTTTGAAGTCATACACTCTCATAGAAACCATACATACATTCCCAAAGTGCCCAAGATAAGAGACTACCCCACAATAAATATTATATATAGCATGAATATCCTGAAAAAGCACATAAGGGAAAGAAGCAATATAATTCTTTCAACCAGAGTCACTTCCTGCGCTACAAGAGGAAAACCTTCTGAGTGTCTTCAATCGAGCGTGATGCATTCACTGACTGTCCGGCCAGGAACTCCCGCTAACATCCTCCTTAGCCTGGAAGTTAAGCACCGAACTGTCCGGGCTCGTCCAAGGCCCTCTTGTACGCCTCGAGGAGGGAATGCTTCGTGCCCAAGTAGAGATGGCAGGCAGGTGACAAGTGGAGAGAAGAGGAGCGGCTCTTTGGTTTCTGTTGTCCAGGGGAAACCTACAGCATACAATGCAGCACAACTTAGCCTCCCGTGAACGCACCGTGGCTAACAACATTCACCACACACACACAGACAGTGAGCACGTTCCTTTACTTAGCTGTTTTATCGCCTCTCATCCAGCACTGCGGCGTCGCTGCCAGCTGGTCACTCTCCCGGCGTCATTCGGTCCCGTGCGCTGCCGCTGTAAATTCCCACACCGTCCTCTCTCTCCGCTGCGGCCCTCGTGGTTCTCTGTCTTTTGTTCTCCCTGAGGGTGAGGGGCTCGATAGCTTCACCAGCTACTTTTGGCAATTACTCCTTTTTTTGGCACGAACAGGTTCATTCTCCAGCGGTAGTAACAAGAAAAGCTCAAAAACGCCAGCTCTAAACTGTGTTTAACTGCGTTTTAAACAGAAACGAAACTGGGAGCCTCAACTTGTGTGTCCTGCTAATGATTCGGCTTCCGTGTGGAGACGACTGAGGCAAATCACCAACTATCGACCTAAGGCTCCTAAAGGTCAGGATGACAAAGCCCTTTGTCAAAGACTGTCCCAACACTATGCCCGTTTTGACACCTCGTCATCTGTGTCCAACTCCCCCCCTCCCTCCAGCTCCACAGCCTCCACATTCCCTACTTCATTTAAGGCACCCCCCCCTCCTCCCCCCCTCCCCTTATCATCAGTGAGCAGGATGTGCTCAAACAGTTCTCCAGACTGAACCCGCGCAAGGCCCCCGGCCCAGACGGCGTGTCTCCCTCCACCCTGAGACTCTGTGCGAAACAGCTGGCTCCTGTATTCACAGACATTTTTAACACCTCCCTTAAGTTATGCCACGTGCCGTCCTGCCTCAAATCCTCCACCATCATCCCTGTCCCCAAGAAGCCACGGATCACTGGACTTAATGACTACAGACCTGTAGCGCTCACCTCTGTAGTCATGAAGTCCTTTGAGCGCCTGGTCCTGTTCCACCTCAAGTCCATCACCACCCCTCTCCTGGACCCGCTGCAGTTTGCCTACCGAGCCAACAGGTCTGTAGACGATGCAGTCAACCTGGCCCTCCACTCCATCCTGCAGCACCTGGACTCCCCGGGAACCTACGCCAGGATCCTGTTTGTGGACTTCAGCTCCGCATTCAACACCATCCGCCCCGCTCTGCTCCGGGACAAGCTGTCCCTGCTCAACGTGCCTGACTCCCTCTGCAGGTGGATCATCGACTTCCTGACGGACCGGAGGCAGCATGTGCGGCTGGGAAAGACTGTCTCAGACTATACTAGCATCAGCACCGGATCACCCCAGGGCTGTGTACTTTCCCCCCTACTCTTCTCCCTTTACACCAACTCCTGCACCTCCAGCCACCAGTCTGTCAAGTTGATCAAGTTTGCGGACGACACCACCCTCATCGGGCTCATCTCCAACGGCGACGAGTCCGCCTACAGGAGAGAGGTGGCCCAGCTGGCGTCCTGGTGCAGCAATAACAACCTGCAGCTGAACGCTCTGAAGACAGTGGAGATGATTGTAGACTTCAGGAAAGTCACTACTCCTCTGCCCCCCCTCACCCTCTCAGGCTCTCCCATCACCACTGCTGATTCCTTCCGCTTCCTAGGCACTACCATCACCAGGGACCTCAAATGGGAGCTGACCATCAGCTCACTCATCAAAAAAGCCCAGCAGAGGATGTTCTTCCTGCGGCAGCTGAGGAAGCTCAAGCTACCCACCAAGATGTTAGTGCAGTTCTACACAGCCATCATCGAGTCCATCCTCACCACCTCCATAACCGTGTGGTACGCAGGAGCCACTGCCAGGGACAGACTAAGGCTGCAGCGCGTCGTGCGCACTGCTGAGAAGGTGATCGGCTGCAAGCTCCCATCTCTCCAGGATCTGTACATCTCCAGGACCCGGAGGCGTGCTGGCCGGATCATAGCCGATCCCTCACACCCTGGTCACGTACTGTTTGCCCCCCTCCCCTCTGGTAGAAGACTTCGGTCCATCCAGACTAAAACCTCCCGTCACATGAACAGCTTCTTCCCCTCTGCCATTAGACTGCTGAACACTAAGTGACTTATTGACTCTCGTGCACCATGTACAGCAGCTCAACCAGACTCATGTCAATCATCACTGTTTTCTTCCTGCATTACCGACTACACTATATAGTTCTCCACAGTATCTGCTGCTGGCTAATATATATTTTAACTGTTGACCAGTATCACTTAATCTTATCCTACACTTTATTACATGTATAGTTTATTTCTCTTATCTTATCATGTTTAATGTTGCAGCATTGTACCGAGACAAATTCCTAGTTTGTGTACTACATGAACAATGGCAATAAACCTGATTCTGATTCTGATTCTGATTCTGATTCCTCACCCTACAGGAACCGGAAGTAGATCTAGGTCCCCCCGTGTGGTTCTGGGATTTTTGCTCACCGTTCTCGTGATCATTTTGACCCCACGGGGTGAGATCTTGGGTGGAGCCCCAGATCGAGGGAGATTATCAGTGGTCTTGTATGTCTTCCATTTTCTAATAATTGCTCCCACAGTTGATTTCTTCACACCAAGCTGCTTACCTATTGCAGATTCAGTCTTCCCAGCCTGGTGCAGGTCTACAATTTTGTTTCTGGTGTCCTTTGACAGCTCTTTGGTCTTGGCCATAGTGGAGTTTGGAATCTGACTGTTTGAGGTTGTGGACAGGTGTCTTTTATACTGATAACGAGTTCAAACAGGTGCCATTAATACAGGTAACGAGTGGAGGACAGAGGACTCCCTTAAAGAAGAAGTTACAGGTCTGTGAGAGTCAGAAATCTTGCTTGTTTGTAGGTGACCAAATATTTATTTTACCGAGGAATTTACCAATTAATTCATTAAAAATCCTTCAATGTGATTTTCTGGATTTTTTTTCCCATTTTGTCTCTCATAATTGAGGTATACCTATGATGAAAATTGGAGACCTCTCTCATCTTTTAAGTGGGAGAACTTGCACAATTGGTGGCTGACTAAATACTTTTTCCCCCCACTGTATTTAATATCATGTGGGTTTAAAAGTATAGTTAAAAATGTAGTGTATTTTAAAAGAGTTAAAAGTTAAGAGCTGCTAAAGTTGTAAGGTTAAAAATCATTGTTGAACAGTGTTTTAAGATGTATTTAGTATTTGGGGTGCTTTAGATGTGGGAATTTTCTACTTATTTCAAGATTAATTTTTAGTAGTTTAAAAATTGAGTATTTGATTTTGGGTTACAGTATGTTGATTTATTATGGGTTCTTGGGTTACATTTTCCTTCTATTCCTCCTTCTATTTGTTTTTGTATTTAAAGGTTTTTCACCTGTGCTTGGCCTTGATGACTTTTCAAAATAAAAGGAAAGAAAAGGAAAAAGTTGAGTCTTGGTCACTGAGTGACTTCCAGTTCTGTCTTCCGAAGCAAGCTTTCCGTTCAAGTGGGGGGAACTGCTGGTCAAACCTCACAAGAGTGAGGGCCACTTGACAATAACTTAAGTTTCACTAACTTTTCTCTTAAATGGCAGTATACCCAATGAGCCAGCGTTGGAGCATTCACAAGCTGGCCCTTTTAAGCGCTGGCGGGGAAGAGATGTACTGATTACCTGCGGAGCCGGGTACTAGACGAGGAACCTCCCACAGGAAGGAAGGGGGAGTACGCTCACTTGATCATAACAGTGCCCCCCCCCTCAAGGGACGCCTCCTGGTGGCCCACCGGGCTTGTTGGGATGTGCTCGGTGAAAGGTCCAGACCATCTCCTTGTCATGGAAGTGAGAGCCGGGGATCCATGACCTTTCTTCAGGTCCGTAGCCCTTCTAGTGGACCAAGTTCTACAACCCCCGACCCCGATGGCGAACGTCCAGAATTCTCTGAACGATGTTGGTGATCTGGCCGTCGAGGATCCGAGGAGGAGGAGGAGGCTTCGGGGGGGGGGGGGCAGAGAAGACTGGCGGAAAGTGGCTTATTCTTGGATACATGGAAGGTAGGGTGAAAAAGGAGAGTCGGTGGGAGCTCCAGGCGGACTGTCACGTCATTGATAATTCTGGAGATGAGAAACATCCCCAGGAAGCGAGTTGACAACTTACGAGACTCCATCTTCAGAGGTACCTGGTCCGCCGACAGCCACACCCTCTGCTCTACAGTGTATCTGGGTGCTGGAACCCATCTGCGGTCCGCGTACTGCCGGTTCGGTTCAGTGGAGAGGAGAAAGGCAGCCCGTGTGGCCCTCCAAAGATGGTGGCAACGGCAAGCATGGGCCCCTACAGATGGCACAGTGATCTCCCTCTCTGCCATGGGTAAGGGGGGTGGGGAAGGATACCTCACAGATGCCTCAAAAGGTGTTAATCCGGTAGCCAAGAAGACTGCTGAGTTGTGAGCATACTCCATCCAGGTCAAATGAGTGCTCCAAGTAGATGGGTTGCAGGATGCCACACATCTGAGGGCGGCCTCCAGGGATTGGTTGGTATGCTCAGCCTGCCCGTTGCTCTGAGGGTGGTATCCAGATGAAAGACTGACTGTGGTGCCCAGGGAACAACAAAAAGACTTCCACACTTGGGAGGTAAATTGTGGGCCCCAGTCAAACACAATTCCAGGTAAACGCCATGAAGGTGGATGACGTGAATAGTGAACAGGCTGGCAGTCTCTGAGGTGGAAGGCAACTTGGGGAGGGACACTAAATGGATGGCCTTAGAAAAACGGTCAACAATGGTGAGGATGACTGTATTACCATTTGAGGGGGGAAGTCCAGTGACACAGTCCAGAGCTGCTTGTGACCAAGGGCGGCTGGGAACCGGGAGGGGATGAAGCAGCCCGGCAGGAGGGGAAGAGTCTGATTTGTTTCTGGTACATACTTGACAAGCCTTGACATAGTCCCAGATGTCCGTCCGCAGCATGGGCCACCAGAACACCCATTGGATAAGGTTGATGGTCTGGGAAACCCCTGGGTGGCAGGCAAAATGACTTATGTGACCCCACTGGATGACATCGTTGCAGAGGCCACCCGGGACAAACAGCCAATCATCGGGTCCCCCCTCGGGTTTGGGCTCAGTGGACTGGGCCTGTCAGACCCTCTGCTCGGTCTCCCAGGTAAGAGCACCTAGGATACAGGAGGAGGGCACAATGGTTTGGGGGAGGGAGGAGGGGGCTGAGTGGGCAGGAGTGAACTGGCGAGAGAGAGTGTCAGGTTTGATATTGCGGGAGCCTGGCCTGTAGGTGATGATAAGATTAAACCTAATAAAGAATAGGGCCTATCGGGCCTGCCTGGCATTTAATCTGCAGGCTGACTGAAGATACTCTAAATTTTTATGGTTGGTCCACACAATGATGGGATGAACTGCTCCCTCCAGCCAGTGCCTCCAGTCCTCCAGAGCCAATTTAATGGCCAGAAGCTCTTGGTTCCCTACATCATAGTTCGTCTTGGCCGGTGTGAGCCGTTGAGAGAAATACGCACATGGGTGGAGCTTCTGATCAGAGGTCGAGTGCTGCAAGAGGACAGCGCCCACCCCCGAATCAGAAGTGTCCACCTCTACAATGAACTGGAGCTGAGGGTCGACCTAGGCTAAGATGGGTGTGTTTGAAAATATGTTCTTCAGTTTAGAGAAGGCCCGCTCAGCTGCCTCAAACCAAGAACGGCACCTTGTCCGAGGTCAGCTGAGTAAGAGGCTGTGCTACCCCACTGTAATTTCTAATGAATCGGCAGTAAAAATTTGCAAATCCCAAGATGCGTTGAAGCTCCTTACGGGACTGGCATGTAGGCCAATCAAGCACAGCCTTCACCTTGGCTGGATCAGCTCTTAACTCTCCCTCAGCAACAATAAACCCCAAGAAGGAAGTGGAGCAGGTGGAAAACTCACACTTTTCGGCCTTCATAAAGAGCTGGTTTTCCAGGAGCCACTGTAACATGGCTCTGACATGGACTGAGTGCTCCTCTGGCATGCGAGAAAAAAAATCAAAATATCGTCAAGGTAGATAAAAACTAATTGTTTAACCGTATCACGAAGGACGTCATTAATCATTCGCTGGAAGACAGCGCTGGTGTTGGTGAGCCCAAAACGCATCACAAAATATTCAAATTGCCCCAGGTGTGTTGTAAAAGCTGTCTTCCATTCATCCCCCTCACGAATACGGACTAAATGATACACATTGCGCAAATCACGTTTCGTTACCTTGTATTCATACATGTGTAATGACAATAAAGTTGAATCTCATCTCATCTCATCTCTCAAATCCAATTTGGTAAATACCCGTGCGCACTGAAGGAGGTCAAACGTGCAGTTGATCGGGGCAGAGGGTATTTATCCTTAACAGTAATGGAGTTTAACTTGTGGAAATCTATGCATGGCTGCAGAGATTCATCCTTCTTTTCGACAAAGAAGAACCCTGTCCCAACAGGAGCCGAAGAAGGTCAAAAGAGGCCGGCATTCAAAGAATCCTTGATATAACTTTCCATCGCCTCTCTCTCCGGCCCAGAAAAGCTGTAGAACCAGCTGGATGGCAGCCGCGCACCCAGGAGGAAGTCAATAGCACAGTCGTAAGAGCTGTGAGGAGGCAAAGAAAGAGCTCTTGACTTGCTAAAGACCTCCCCAAGGTCATGATAGGCCTCGGGTACAAGGCTGAAATCCGGCGGCTCCACCGGAGGAGAGGAGACAGAAAGGGACAATGAACACTCAGCCTAACAGAGACAGGATGCTAAGCAGAAGGGGCTCCAGGAAAAGATGGAATTTTGTGCCCAATTAATAATAGGGTTATGCTTCCGGAGCCACGGATACCCCAGAACCACTGGGGAGGAAGAACTAGGGAGAATAAAGAACGATATGGCCTCCCGATGGTTCCCGGAAAGGAGAACGGAGATCGGTGCTGTGCATTCGGTAATGGATGCCACACAACTACCAGATAATGCCGCGATGTCTATGAAGTCAGCAGTTTAGTCGTGGGAATGCCAATTTCCCTCACGAGCAGCGAAGAGATTAAATTATGCTCTGCCCCTGGGTCAATTAATAGATAGATAGATAGATAGATGTACTTTATTGATCCCAAACTGGAAAATTACAGTGTAACAGCAGCATGACAGTAGACAACCAAACAACAGAAACACACACATGACAGACAAAGGGATTACCCATGGAAAGTAAAACTAACACGACTATAAAACCTATATACATCATAGCTTAATATATGATGACCCTTACAAACACATGAATCATCCCATTGCACAAAGAAGGACTATCGGGAGCAGAGTGAAAATGTGAGGTACCAGTTAGTCTGTAAGGTGCAGTGTGGCAGCATAGCTATGACCAGAATACAACATCATAGTGAGTTATTTTTGAGTGAGTTTTATTGATTTCCTGTACCTGGCCGTACGACAACGAAGCTGTAGTAGCCTACTGGAGAAAGTGCTTCGCTGTCTATCTAGTGTGTGGTGGAGGGGGTGATCAGGATTGTCCATGATGGATCGCAGTTTATTTAGTGTTCTCCTCTCCACCACTGTCTCTGGTGTCTCCGGTCTGAGACCAATTACAGAGCCAGCCCTCTTGATAATCTTGTCAAGTCTGTTGGTGTCTGGCCCTGATACTGTTACCCCAACAGACAGTAGCAATGAAGATGGCTCTGGCGACAGTGGTCTGGTAGAAAAGC
Source organism: Pholidichthys leucotaenia (assembly GCA_020510985.1). Taxonomy (NCBI): domain Eukaryota; kingdom Metazoa; phylum Chordata; class Actinopteri; order Cichliformes; family Pholidichthyidae; genus Pholidichthys; species Pholidichthys leucotaenia. Next base: position 32,591,007 of record CM035848.1, read on the forward strand.
TCCAGCATCCTGCTGCACACATTGAAGGATCTCAGCTTTCTCAGGAAGTAGAGTCTGCTCATCCCCTTCTTGTGTGCAGCATCGGTGTTGGATCTCCAGTCCAACCCACTGCTGATCCTGACACCCAGATATTTGTAGTCCTCAACCACTCCCACATTCTCCCCCCTAATCTGCAGTGGCTGAAAAGGAGTCTTCCTCTTCCTGAAGTCAATCACCATCTCTCTGGTCTTGCTGACTTTCAACCTCAGGTGATTCTGCTCCATCCACTCCACAAATCTGTCTACCAGTGCCCTGTACTCCCCTTCCTCTCCTCCTCTTATACACCCCACAACAGCTGAGTCATCAGAGAATTTCTGCAGGTGGCATGATTCAGTGTTGTACTGAAAGTCAGTGGTGTATAAGGTAAAAAGAAAAGGAGAGAGCACACTCCCCTGTGGAGCTCCTGTATCACTAGCCACCACTCCAGACAAGACATTACCCAGCCGGACAAACTGTGGTCTGCCTGTCAGGTAGTCAGTAATCCAGGGGATCACAGAGCTGACAACCTCCATCACCCGCAGCTTCTCACCCAGCAGCAGTGGCTGGATGGTGTTAAAGGCACTGAGGAAATCAAAAAAAGTGATTCTCACAGTATCTCTTCCACCATCCAGGTGCAGATGGGCTTGTCGCAGCAGGTAGATGACAGCATCTTCAACTCCTAAATGGGGCCAATATGCAAACTGCAGAGGGTCCACCCACGTCTTCAGCTGTGGCCTCAGGTGGGCTAAGACCAGTCTCTCCAGGACCTTCATCACATGAGATGTGAGGGCAACTGGTCGGTAGTCATTCAAATCCGATGGAGATGACTTCTTGGGGACAGGAACCAGGCAGGATGTCTTCCACAGCACCAGTACTCTCTCCAGACTCAGGCTCAGGTTGTACAGGTGTTTCAGAAGTTGGTTGGCACAGGTCCTCAGGGTCCTGACGGAGATGCCATCAGGGCCCGCCGCCTTCAGCTGACGGAGTCTCTCCAGCTGTTTCTCCACCTGGTCTGTAGTCACCTTGAAGTAAGGGAGGGTCCTGGTGCCCCCTGAGGAGGAGGAGGGGGGAGATGAAGAGAGGTTCTGCACAGGAGGGTGGGTGGGGAGGAGTGTGTGGGGGTCTGGTTGTGTTGCTGGGGTGACAGACTGTGAGTTGAACCTATTAAAAGACAGATTCAGTTCCTCAGCTCTCTCCTGGCTCCCAGATGTCTGCCCAACTCTCCCCTTGCACCCAGTTATTTGTTTCATTCCCTCCCACACATCTTTGGTGTTGTTTTGCCTGAATTTATCTTCCAACTTCCTCCTATAATTGTCCTTGTACCTCCTCAGCATCTCTCTCAGCTCATGCTGCACTCCCCTCAGCTTCTCCTTGTTTCCAGCCCTAAAAGCTCTCTTCTTTTTGTTCAGAAGTGCTTTCAGGTCACTGGTGACCCATGGTCTGTCGTTGGAGAAGCAATGTACAGTCTGAGCTGGCATGGTCATGTCTTTACAGAATCTAATGTATTCTGTGATGCAGTCAATCATATTGTCTGTGTCCACCCCATGCGGTTCAGAGTATGCTGTGTCTAGGATGACACCACCTTTCACTAACAAGAAGTGCCACTCCTCCTCCTCTCTTTTTCCTGCTGCTTTTCACGTCTCTGTCCCCCCGTATAGTCTTGAAGCCAGGTATTGCTACGTTTACATACAGGATCTGTGAGTGTAACCACGTCTCCATAAAACACATGAAACTACACTCACGATACTCATTTTGCGTTCTGACCAGCGCTGTAACCTCATCTGTTTTATTTCCCAGCGATCTCACGTTCTCCGTGATGACCATCGGTACAGCCGGCTTATGCTTCCTCCTCCTCCTCCTCCTCCTCACCTTCGCTCCAGCCCTTTGCCCGCGGCATCTCCTCTTCAGCTCATCCAGGATGAGGGGCTTTACTGCCGGCCGCAGCGCTCCAGGCTCTGGCCTCCTCAGCGCAATCAGCTGTTCGCGTGTGTAAACAATGCGTCCACCCCCACCTCTGTTGATCTCCATTGCCCAAGGAAGAGAAAAGAAAAGAAAAAACTAGGGAAAGACCGGGCTAACATAGATAAAAGGTTGGTCCAGTCTTAGTCCGAGTATTCCTACAGAGCCCTGGTTAATAAGAAACACACTATATACAAGAATAAACAGATAGAAACACAGAGACACAAGAGAGTTGCTGCTGGTACGGCCGCCCTGCCGGTGCCATTAAAAAAAAAAAAAAATGCCAAAACCCTCCTCTCCACCCCTGGCAACTGAATGAGGGCCGGAATGGAAAAGTTACCGGGGGGATGAATGGAGTTCCTGCCTGTCAGACCCCCCACAGCTACTGACGAGCCACGTCTTTTGGCTTCAGGTGACAATTAAATATCTTGTGCTCTAAAGAGCCTGAGTACATGCAAGCACCGGCTCTCCTCCGCCGCTAGTGCTCCTCCGGAGTCAGACGGACTTGGCCGAGCACCATAGCTTCGGAGGAGGAGTCGACCTCACCCGTGCCAGTAGTCAGGGAAAACGTGTGCGAAATGAGCAGGTTGGAGGAGGACTTCCGCTCCTTTGCGCGCTGGCGGTAGCAGTTATTCAAACTGACAGCCTGATCGATGAGCTCATCCAGAGAGGAGGGAACAGCATGAGCTGCCAGGTTGTTGGGGAGGTTGGCATTAAGACCCTGGAGGAAGGCGTTTCTTAAGGAAACGCATTCCTACCGGAGTCCGCTGCAATGACCCGAAACTCCACAGAATAGTCGGCTGCAGACCGACTGCCCTGGCGAAGTGACAAGACTCGGATCATGATGTTACCCTCACTCTCCGAGCGATCAAAAGCCCAGGAAAACTCAGCAATAAATCTATCAAAAGTGTAGCTAGGACCCTCTGCACTGTCTAAAATTGACTGAGCCCAGCTGAGGACACAGTCTCGCAGCAGGAGGATCATGAAATGAATTTTGGACGTGTCGTCCAGGTACTCCCTGCCCACCTGCCTCAGATAAAGCTGAACCTGGCACAGAAACCCCTTACATTTCCCCACCTCCCTTGCATACGGGGCCGGTGAGGGAACCAAAGTGGTTCGGCGAATGATGGAAGAAACTGGGATAGCAGGTGGGGGGACAGGATCCGAACGAGACATGTGGCTAAGATGGTCGGTGACTGTGCTCAGCTGCTGCGTAATTGTCTGCGGCTGTTCTGTCAGCACAGCCACCTGCCTCTGTGTGACGTCGAGGCGGTAGAGGGCGGAGTGCTCCGCTAATGCAGCACCTGATGAGCCTAATTCATGGCTGGCTCCTTCTGTCATGATTACAAGAATAATCAGCTCATGTGCAAGATCCTACACCAGTGAATGCACACAACACAGAGAAGCAAAGTTTAAACACAATTTTATTGAACAACTGAGCGCAGGATTAGTGGGGAAAAAACATCTCACTTGCCAGAGGAATACCCAGCCTGTAAGGAGGGAGACGAGAGCAGGTTAGTATGAGGAGGGAAACTGGGGATAATGAAAAACAGGAATATTCTTACGAGTAGGAGCAGAGAGCCTGACAGAGGAACCCAGCAGGGCAAAGATGATCCAGTGAAGAAATTGCGGATGAGTAAGACTGGGGAGGTGTCTGACTGGGTGGAGAAGGCAGTCCAGAACGATGACGATGATGATGAAGCAGGTGAGCGCACAACAACCCCCGGGGACACACCGCAGAAATGGCAGCAGCCTGAGAAGGTGGAAGAGAAAAAGACATTAATGTCTGGGTTCCTTGATAATTTAACCCTTTGAGTGTGAGAATTTTCATGCCCCTAGTGGCAGATCGCGGTACTGCACCTGCCTTCTCACTGACATGATCGCCTGTATTGGGAATTTGTACTGATTTGCCAGTTTCAAAAGGTGGCAGACATCAGTTGGAGGATTCAGTGGATGACACATAATACACCAAAGAAGAAGAACTCCTCATTTCCTTTTCCTGTTTTTAGCAGTTAGCACAGAAAGCTAATATGTCTGTGATCGGTCACCACCACATTTTGTTGGATTTGTATGCAGAAAATAGCCGCGGGACACAAGCAAAATTTATGTGGGATAATCATAAGACTTTGCAGCTGTGGTAGAGATTTTATATTACCAACAGAATGCAAAATAAGGATCATAATGGGTGAAAACGCAGCGACCACACAAGCCCCCCTTTGTCAACAGACTGTACAACAGTAAGGGACTTATTTCTAATTTTTTTAACTGTACCAATTTCTTGTTCATATACTTTGAAGATAAGATGATGAGGTACCTCTGTACAAAAAACGGTGTCCAAAGACTGAACCATTCATTCATTCATTCATTCATCGTCTTCCGCTTAATCCTTTTCGGGTCGCGGGGGAGCTGGAGCCTATCCCAGCATCTTTGGGCGAGAGGCAGGGTACACCCTGGACAGATCGCCAGTCCGTCGTAGGGCCAACACAGAGAGACAGACAACCATTCACTCTCACAGTCATACTTAAGGACAATTTAGAATCCCCAGTTTTGATGCCAATTAACCAAACCATTTTTCGTGTAAATATGTCCAAAGTCCAGTTTTGAATGAGTTATGGAATTTAAAGACATGCTGCGACATTGTGCAAATTAGATGCATAAATTTATTCCTATCTGAAACTTTGGATCATATTTTACATCTTTCTAATTGACAGTAAGCCATTATCTCCTACCACTTTCAAGTTATAGCCTTGGAAATCTGAACTCTTTTATTGACAAAAAATATTTACCACTCTTAACCACTAGGGGTTATGTGGCAGTTCGGCAACATACACACGCATAGGGTTAAGTTTCACTTACTTTTCTCTTAAATGGCAGTATACCCAACGAGCCAGTGCTGGAGCATTCACAAACTGGTCCTTTTAAGCGCTGGCAGGGAAGAGAAAGCAGGTGCATTCACTCACGCAGGTGTACTGATTACCTGCGGAGCCGGGTACTAGATGAGGAACCTCCCACAGGAAGGGAGGGGGAGCGCGCTCATCTGATCATAACAGGGAGTACACATCTCTTACTGGGTAAAGTGTCATATTTGAGCTCTCCACTGTTAGTATTTTTCTTCATAAAATAGTTTTGTGATGAAATGCCTGTATGTACAGGAATTCAACATCAGCTTAAATGAGTCATGTAGGTGTGATGAACTTGACTTTGTACAGCTGCAGATAGAAGCAGCTGACAGGAAGAGTAATTATATCACCACATGGAAAATCACCAACCCAGTCTCTGGTCAGAATCAGAGACTCAACCCAAACTTACAGAAGTGAGATAGATCAGTCCCATCCAGGGAAAGCAAGCCTCTCTAAGAATGGAGACAATACTTTACTGACCTACTGATCACCAACTTCTGCTCTCTTAAATTTCCTTCACACTACATGAAGACACCGTAAGAAATCAGCCAGAATGTGGTCTTAGCAGGTTCTTGCAGAGGGCTTTAGAAAACTTAAAAAAATATTGTGATCCCCATTATGTCTGAGAGTGTGATAGCATGTGGAGAGTCTTGAGCATGCACAAAACTTCCGTAGCAAAGTGGTGGTTAATGGTCATGGTGGCACTGTATCAGGGTCCTGGGTGGAGCATAGTGGCAGCCATGGCATTGTTTCAGATTCATGGGGCCCAATCCCACCAGCGTGGCTTGGTCTTCAAGAATTTAAAGCAGGAATGACCACACTGATAAACACGGCAATAGCATCATACTGTTGTGGGGTGACCATACCACCAGCTGACCAGGAACTGGCCATCTGTGTTGAGCCATCTTCACTTGAAGAATGAAAAGAATAATAAAGCTGGTGATGTGGAAGTGCTGGCGTGAAACTGTAAAATGGTCTAGGCCACCGAAACAACCTCTAAAAAATGAATATAAATTTATTGCTTTTTTTCATTTCTGAGTGGCCATCATGGCTTTTGCCTGCTCTGCCTTATTAACCAGTTCATGGTCTTGAAGATGAGAGTTTGATGCTAACTTACTGCTGTGTTCTGTCTTTTTCCATCAGATTTCTGTAGACTCACAATAGACCCAAACACGGTTCACAAAAAACTGGAGCTGTCCAACCACAACAGGAAGGTTGCATGGGCGGATGAAAAGCAGCCATACCCTTATCACCCAGAGAGGTTTGACTGGAGACAGGTTCTGTGTGGAACTGCTCTGATTGGCCGCTGCTACTGGGAGGTGGAGTGGGCAGGATGGGTCTATATAGCAGTGAGCTACAGACGAATCAAGAGGAGAGGACCCAGTAAAGAGTGCTGGTTTGGATGGAATGATCACTCATGGAGTGTGAGATGTTCTCTTGATGGGTTCTATGCATGGCACAATGGAACAAGAACAGATCTCTCCCTCTCCTCCTCCTCCTCCTCCTCCTCCTCAATGTCTCACAGAATAGCGGTCTATGTGGACTGTCCTGCTGGCACTCTGTCCTTCTACAGAACCTCTTCAGACTCTCTGATCCACCTCCACACCTTCAACAGCACCTTCACTGAACCTCTTTATGCTGGCTTTAGGTTGTTTCGAGTTGGTTCCTCAGTCTCTCTATGATGGTGCATTCATGTCATAGTGGTAGAGGGACCGTTCTACCTCCAAAGAGGCAGAAGAGAATGGGTGCTCTGATGATCCTTGGTAAATAAATATTGAAGGATGCAAAATCATTGTGGCTTTTTTCCAAAACTTCTTTTAAAATGGGAACACCTTCCACGGCTTTTACTGTTTGCCGTTATTAAAAAAAATGTCAGTAGAGGCAGACAGACATTTCAGGAGATATTCAGACTGTGGACAGCACAGTTTGATTAGATTATCTTCTTTAGTAGATGCAAAAGGTTCAACAGTTTCAACTTTTGATGGCATTTTCTGTCAGGTCAGCAGTATGTTGTTGTGGCTGTCAGCAGTGAAGGAATTTTGAACTTCCATTATTTCGTCTTCAGTACCATTATAAAGTGCATGCACCATAGGCAGTCTTCTCCCACAGTCAGAAACATCAGCATGCTCAGATTTATTTCAAAGTATCAATACTTTCAAATAACATCTACCTGCATATTTTGAGTTTGTGCACTTTTAACTGCAATGCACAAATGGGGATTTTGAGGAGCTCACCTTTTCCATGAATCAGCAACTCCTATTATGTAAAGACTTGTTAAGCTTTGTCACATTTTTGTCCTAAATTTTGTGTATTTTTCTTCTGAATTTGCAGCTATTTTCACTTTGATTCATACCTTTATGGTTGCATAGCTACTTTTGCTTAAAAAAACCCTTTAAACTCTTTTGTGGAGCCACAAATTACCCAGAGTTGGATTACTTACAATAAAAACATTTGAGTCTTGCTTTTTCTGGTTTTAAAAATATTAACAATATTGTTAATCTGTTCTTGTTAATCTGTGCTTGATCTTAATCTGTGCCAGTGGTTATTGCTTCATTTGTTTTTCTGATTCAGACCAATAAAAGAAGCATGTAGAAACGTCTTTCCTACCATTTTAATAGTTTGTGATCAATATTTACCATTTTCATTTAAGACAGACACCGTGGCTGAGTTGTGACCTGCAATGACTTTTCATTAGTGGTGTCACTTTAATGGCGATTAATAGCAGTTGATCACTATTAATTGCATCAAGGTGCATTAATTGCATAACGCCACATCACACTTCATGCATTTAACACGATTAATGCGCCTTGATCCGATTAATTGCGATAACCGCTACTTTTAATACAATTGATAGTATCTCAAAAAATGGAAACAGTAGAAATGATTGTCTTAATGGCACAAATCAGTGCAAATGTAGCACTTACCAAAGATAAAACATTTTCATTATTTCAAGAAAGCGACTGAACCAAGTTCACTCACATCATATACTGTACCTGGATGATTAAAAAAGTTGATGAATTACAAGCTGAAACCTATTACTGAGGAAACAAAAGACTCATTTTTAATCATGCATGCTGCTTGTTTCTGTTTCTTTAACTAACTAACTAACTAACTAACCTGCACTTATATAGCGCTTTTCTAGTCACAAAGACCACTCAAAGCGCTTTCATTAATACTAACCCTCTATTCTAAGGGCCTATAGGAAACAAATATCTAGGGACAATTTAGAACAGCCAATTAACCTAACATGCATGTTTTTGGCATGTGGGAGGAAACCGGAGAAATCCCGGAGTAAACCCACGCAACACGGGGAGAACATGCAAACTCCACACAGATCACTGTTGGTCGGGGGCTGGGATCGAACCCACGATCCCACGATCCCCACAATCCCCCGGCCAAGGGTAAACTGTGCTGCCGCAGTGCTAACCACTGCGCACCGTGCAGTCTTTAAGCACAGAGTGACTGCTTATGATAGCGTAGGATGCTCCTAACTTGGAATTACTTTCTCAGTTAAATTTATCCTTTTTTTTTTTTTTCCTTTGAAAGACAAAAGTAAAATAGAAAGATGTCTTTACCTTCTTTACATGTTTCAACTGCACTGCAGCCTTCATCAGAAAAAAAAAAAAAGGATAAATAATTGAAAGAAGACAAAATGAACCTGTTTGACGTGTTTCTCAGTTAAAATCATGTCATAACATACTGTACATCAACGTTCATAGAAAAATTGTTTCACTGCAGTTTACCTGATTAGATTTAAGGTGTTTTGAATATGTGAATAAACAAATAAAATCTGATTAGTACTTTGATGTAAAAATGTTGGAGAAATCTAGAAATACAATTTAAACTTTAACAATTGTATGAATAAATCAAAAACTGCCACTAGCAGTCTTTCCAATCTGTTTAATATTCAGTTTCAAAATTCCAACATAAAAACTGACAATTCTTGGTGACAGACAGACAGACAGATAGACAGAGCTGGTCCTGGAACTAGAAAGTAGCGTGGGGCCGGTACTGAAGGTAGAGAGTCACGTGGAGCCCGCACTGCAGCTGCCATGAAAACCAGTGTTGCAGCTGCGAGCTGGCGATGGGGAGTACTCTGAGGCTGATGAGCTTCGTAGTGCTGGAGCAGACGCTGAAGAGCGGCGAGGAGGTGTGCTCTGCTCCAGCCTGTAGAGTGGCTCTGAAGCTAGGGAGAGGTAGACCAGAGCTGGGATGGAGTGCCGAGAGGAGCGGTGTCTCCCGGAGCCCCCCCAGCCCACCCCCACCCGGAACCGCCAAACACCAGATGAGATCCCTGGAATTGCTCCCTCTCAGCGGTGGAAATTTCCCAGGGAGCTTGTGAAGCAGCGGGTTGCTGCATGAAAGGTGGAGATGAACCTGGAGATGAAGGACGAGGAGAGGCGGAAGACGTCGGGAATCGGGGACGCTGTCAACACCTCTCCTGCCCGTGGTGTGTGAAGCTCGTGAGCAGTGAGGAGAAGGGGATGATTTTGGAGTCAGGGGAGCTGTCTTGTTGGCACAGACTCCAGCTTTCTCGGTGAACTCTTCCCCATCTCACGGAATGAGCGCTGCAGTTCGGTGACGGAGGAGATGAGCTCCACTCCTTCTGGGTACCCCCCCAGCCACGGATGGCGGCGGATCTCCGCGAGCCTAAGATACCACAATGAGTCCTTTGGGGTGAGAGTGGAGTGAGCCCCAGCCACCAACTGATCTATCTGGATGGCTGTGCATCAGCGATCCAACCCCATGCTCAGGCTGAAAGTTAATCTGCCCGTTGAGTCAGTTCATGGCGGCATCATTCTGTTACAGTGGGTGGATACAGGACTCACGCACAGGCTGTCATAATAAGCCCTTCCAGGGGTGGAGTACAAGACCCAAATGATGGACTTCAGTTGCAGTTTTAATGAAACAAAAATAGAAAACTCATGTGACGTGGCAGAACTCAGGCAGCCTACAAAGACAAAAGGCTTCAGCAGGATAAGACAGGCTACATACAGACTTCGGCAGGACAGACAGAAACGTGATAATCACGCAGCATGACTAGTAGGATGTCACCCCGAACTATGGGACGGCGTCCCTTAAATAAGACAAGAATAATTATTGAAATAATAAACAGCTGTGAATAATCAGGAACGTAATGAGACAAGAAACAAGCCAGGTGAAAAGTGGAAGTAAACAAAAGAAGCTGTCAAAATACGAGCCCAAACCAACATGACAGCAGAAATGAATTACACGATGTGACCATGATAAAATAATACTAATATTGATAATAACGGACTAAGGCAAATACAGGAATAATAATGAGAAACCTGACGCTGTGGAAAAGGAAAAAAAATACAAAATCAAGGACATGATAATAATAATAATAATAATTGTTAATGCAAAGCTCCCAAAGGAGAACTAAAGGCAAGGGCATGAGTTGACTCATGTCCTGAAACAAGAAAATATAAGTTATAACACAAAATGAGGACATGAACTCAACTCATGCCCTGACAGTACCCCCCTCTTAAGGGGTGGAATCCAGATGGCCCTTAAGGGTAACCCCAACAAAAGAAGAAAAAAAGAAAGGAACCAAAATCCCTCCCAGGGTGGGTGGTGGGGGTACAAGACCAAAAAGGGCCGAAATAAACTCTACCCCCCCACCACACACACACACACACACACACACACACACGCACACAGAGCCCAAAACAAAACATAGTTTTTGGGGCAAATAAAGTCCAAGGCCCCAAAACCCAAAACAAAGCAAGTCGGGTGGCCTTCCAGAGTCCCTGGGCCACTGGACTGGAGAAAACAATGGGTCAGGGGGCCTACTCAAGTCCATGGGCCCTTGGACCGGAGAACAGAAAGGGTTGGGGGGCCTTCCCCAGCCCATGGCCCACCAGACTGAAAAGCAAGATAGTTCAGGCGGTCTACCACTGTCTTTGGGCCACCGGACTACAGAGCCTGGTGGAATAACAGCCACAGGAACACAGAGCTCGACAAACTCCACCAAAGGAACTCTATTTTCTGTGACCATAACTGTAGCCTGTTGACCCCCGGCACAGACGGTGGAGATACACTGACCTCTGAAACAAATGGCGGGGGCCCACCAACCTCTGGGGTGACAGGTGGCAGTCCCTGCTCAACCTCTGGAACAACGATGAGTGGAGTGGACTGCTCGACCTCTAGAACCACAACATGTAGAGTGTACTGCTCACCCTCAGGAACTGCAATGGGTGGAGCGGACTGCTCAACCTCTGGAACAGCGACAGGTGGCTGAGGTGGAGCGTGGTCCTCCTGCGGCTCCCTCTTCAACATGACCGCCTCGAACAAGGGAGGAGAACAGGTGGTCAATGAGGTGACATCACAGTCATTAGCAGTAGAGACTTGTGGGGAAGACACAAGAGCTGGTGGATTCTGCACTTGGGTCCCCCCACCAGGAGTAAGGTAAGTTTTTTTCTAAAATAGTTGTAGAAATTAATGGAAAAAGTGCTTCCCTTTGCTCCTGGTCGCCTGCTGCCCCAGTGATGACCTCAGGATCAGCTGCATGGCCAGCTGCCTCTGGGAGAGATTCAGGAGCAGCGGTCTCAGCCGCTGAAGCAGATGATGGTTGGGGTGTGATGACTTCAAACACTGATGGTTGGGGCACCCTGGCCTCAGGCGCTTATGGTTGGAGCACACTGACCTCGGGGGCTGATGACTGAGGTGCACCGAACACAGGAATAGGTGACAGGGGTGCACTGACCTCAGAAACAGGCAATAGTGGGGGGGGGGGATGGGTTAGCTTAGCCAACTGCAGCAGATGAGCCTTCAGTTCAGTGATTAGTAGTTAGAGACACCCCGACTCCGGGTCCAGTGACGATGTGCAAGTGCTGACCTCGGTTACCGCTAACAGGAGCTTGACAGCCTCAGGAATGGACGATGGAGGCACGCCAGCCTCGACCGCAGACAACTGAGGATGTCGGTCTCAGGAGCAGGGTGTTGAAGCACGCAGACCTCAGGTACTGATGGCTGGGGCGCGCTGACCACAGAAGCTGAAGATGTACAGTGCATCTGTAAAGTATTCACAGCGCTTCACTTTTTCCACATTTTGTTATGTTACAGCTTTATTCCAGAATGGATTAAATTCATTTTATTGCTCAAAATTCTACACACAATACCCCATAATGACAATGTGAAAAAAGTTTTGAGATTTTTGCAAATTTATTAAAAATAAAAAGCTAAGAAATCACATGTACATAAGTATTCACAGCCTTTGCTCAATACTTTGTTGATGTACCTTTGGCAGCAATTACAGCCTCAAGTCCTTTTGAATATGACGCTACAAGCTTGGTACACCTGTCTTTGGGCAGTTTGGCCCATATTTCTTTGCAGCACCTCTCAAACTCCATCATGCTGGATGGGAAGCGTCGGTGCACAGCCATTTTCAGATCTGTCCAGAGATGTTCAATTGGATTCAAGTCTAGACTCTTGCTGGGCCACTCAAGGACATTCACAGAGCTGTCCTGAAGCCACTCCTTTGATGTCTTGGCTGTGTGTTTAGGGTCGTTGTCCTGCTGAAAGATGAATGCTCTGGAGCAGGTTTTTGTCATAAACTTCTCTGTGCGCTTTTCCACAGCGCATGGAGGAAGAGAAGGATGGATGGATTTACGCGCAGGGTTTCACCAAACACACATTTATTGACAAACAGTTCAAAAATAAAGACTTACAGGAAGGTAGTTATGTACACAAAATGGCTGACGCCGATGCGAACAGCGGGCAGACCACTGTGTACCGTGGCCACAGGAAAATAACACTATACAACTGCGCTCGGGAGAGCGAGGAAGACTCAAGGAGATTTAACTGACTCAGGGCAAAGCAAACTGGGCAACAGCCTAAGTGTAGCAGTAGATCTGCGAGAGAAACGCTACCTGCTCAACGTAGCAAAAATACTGCACAGGGAAATGCTAAACAATTTACTCATGAGTAGGAACCGTCCAAGTAGTCCAAATCTCCCATCGAGCACAAATCACAAATCCTTTGGGACTGACGGTCACACGGCAGAGAACAAGAGTGTGACTCGTATAATGGTCCAGCGGTGTTTGTCTAGCAAAGAGCTGCTTAAATACAAACACCGCTGGTCACACAAATTGGGCACACCTAGGCGAGGCATGGGGGGACAATTACTGGGGCTGGGAGCAGCTGGTGGAAACAAGGAGAGCGAGGGGGCGTGGTTGGACTGGCAGACTGTCAGCAGCGTGGGAGAAAATAGATCACAGAGGCTGTCTAACAGCTGCTGGTCAGGCAGTGGCTAAGGCTAAGGGGATAAGTACAAAAATACACATAAATAGTAGAATCAAACCAACAAAGAGATCAGGGCCGAGCCGGGGGAAAGCCAAGCCAGCTCGGTTCCTGACAGTTTTCATCCAGGATGTCTCTGTACATTGCTGCATTCATCTTTCCCTCTATCATGACTAGTCTCCCAGTTCCTGCTGCTGACAAACATCCCCAGAGCATGATGCTGCCACCATCATTGGCATGGTTATGAGTGGTGCCTGGTTTCCTCAAAACATGACACCTGGCATTCACGCCAAAGAGTTCAATCTTTGTCTCATCAGACCAGAGAATTTTGCTTCTCATGGTCTGAGAGTCCTTCAGATGCCTTTTGGCAATCTCCGGGTGGGCTACCATGCACCTTTTACTACGGAGTGGCTTCTGTCTGGCCACTCTACCATACAGGGCTGATTGGTGGATTGCTGCAGTGATGGTTGTCCTTCTGGAAGGTTCTCCTCTCCCCACTGAGGGAGCTCTGACAGAATGACCATCAGGTTCTTGGTCAACTCTCTGACTAAGGTCCTTCTCCTCCGATCGCTCAGTTTAGACGGCCGGCCAGCTCTAGGAAGAGTCCTGGGTGTTCTGAACTTCTTCCATTTATGGATGATGGAGGCTACTGTGTTCATTGGGACCTTCAAAGCAGCAGAAATTTTTCTGTACCCTTCCCCAGATTTGTGCCTTGAGACAATCCTGTCTTGGAGGTCTACAGACAATTCCTTTGACTTTATGCTTGGTTTGTGCTCTGACATGCACTGTCAACTGTGGGACCTTATATAGACAGGTGTGTGCCTTTCCAAACCATGTTCAGTCAACTGAATTTACCACAGGTGGACTCCAATGAAGCTGTAGAAACATCTCAAGGATGATCAGTGGAAACAGGACACACCTGAGCTCAATTTTGAGCTTCATGGCAAAGACTGTCAATACTTATGTGCATGTGATTTCTTCGTTTTTTATTTTTAATAAATTTTACAAAAATCTAAAAAAAAAAAAAACTTTTTCGCATTGTCATTATAGGGTATTGTGTGTAGAATTTTGAGGAAAAAATGAATTTAATCCCTTTTGGAATAAGGCTGTAACATAACAAAACGTGGAAAAAGTGAAGTGCTGTGAATATTTTCCGGATGCACTGTAGGCCAATCAGCGGTGAACCCACATAATTCAGGCTGATCGGCAGCGGATCAAGCAGGTCGACCAGCTGCGAGCCTAGGCAATGCAGGTTGGAATCTCTCAAGCCCAAACATCTGGGAATCCATCTCCAGCCCAGCCTTTTCAGATGGCAAGCTCGGGAGGATATTTGTGTCATCCGCAAACAAAATAAATTTCAGAATTTTTGATACTTGGCATATGTCATTTATATACAAGATAAAGGGTTTGGGTCCCAAAACTGACCCCTGGGGCACACCACAAGTGATGTCCATGAAGGGTGATTTGTGCTCACCAATTTGTACAAATTGTTGTCTGTTACTTAAATAACTTTCCACCCAACTCAGTCCGACCCCTCTTATCCCATTCCTTTCCAATTTCCTCAGTAGAATTCTGTGGTCAATGGTGTCAAAAGCTTCTTTAAATCTATAAATACTCCTACAGCTAACTTTTTTTTATCTATACAACTAGTAATTTCTTCTATAAGTTCGATCATTGCCAAAGATATAGATTTATCTGCTCTAAAACCATATTGGCTGTCTGTAAGGAGGTTGTGTTTTTCAATGAAATCATCCAGTCTCTTAGTGAAGATTTTTTCAAGTATTTTGGAGAATTGTGAGAGTAAAGAGACTGGCCTGTAATCTGTGAAATAATAACTGTCTCCTGTTTTATATAGTGGTATTACTTTTGCTATTTTCATTTTGTTTGGAAATTTACCAGTTTGAAATGACAGGTTACAGATGTGGGTGAGTGGTTTAACAATTCCATCAATTACTTTTTTCACTATTGTCATGTCAATTTCATTCCAGTCAGCTGATTTTTTGTTCTTAAATTTACTCACAGTCTCGATAATTTCCTTTTCAGTAACTGCACCCAAAAAGATTGTGTTTGGATTTCTATCTTCTATTTCATTTACAGAACCACTGTTGTTTGTTTCTGGTGTCACTATTGATTTTGGTAATTCAGGACCAACGTTTACAAACAATTTATTGAAACCACTGACCACATCCTCCATATTATTTATCAAATTGCCATTTTCAATAAAATATTCTGGATAATTAGCATTCTTAGGTCAGTTACTAATAATCCCATTGAGTACTTGCCATATTCCTCTTGCTCTTTTTTATTATCCTCTAATAATCTGTTGTAGTATTCTTTCTTACAAGTCCTCATTATATTAGTAAGCTTGTTTTTATATCTTTTATATTTGATCTCAGCCTCTTCCGTTCTGCACTTAATGAATTGTTTATAAGATAAGATAAGATAAGATAAGATAAGCCTTTATTAGTCCCACAACGGGGAAATTCCAGGATTGCAACAGCACAGGGATAGCAACACTCAGAGCAACAATCAGAAGGCAAGAAAAAAAAACAAGCAAGCAAGAGCAGCTAATATACATATGTACATATTACTATAAAATATATATACACACACACACACACACACAGTGCAGAGCATTGTAGCTAGATGGAATAAATATGTAAATATATAAACACCCACAGTACGGAGCATTGCAGCTAGGTGGAATAAATATGCAAGTATATAAACACACACAGTGCGGAGCAATGTAGCTAGATGGAATAATATGTAGATATATAAAAACACAGTGCGGAGCATTGTAGCTAGATGGAATAAATATATAGATATATAAATATAAACACACCCAGTGCTGAGCATTGTAGCTAGATGGAATAAATATGTAAATATATAAACACACACAGTGCAGAGCATTGTTGCTAGATGGGATGAAACAGCATAACCGTCTACTTAGTTATCCTACATGGTATGATTATGTGCCCATACATATTCTCACCCTCCATAGCGACCAGTATGTTCCTAGTTGTATGCCGGAGAGGACCATTGTGTAAGTCTATTGCATCTTTTGCATTCAAAAAATTATTAGTTTGTTACGTCTTTTTGCTATCTCTGCGAGCAGCCCTGCTTAGGTTGTACAGTCTGACAGCCGTTGGTAGGAAGGACCTACGAAACCTCTCGGTTGTGCACCTGGGATGATGTAGTCTGCTGCTAAATGAGCTCCTCAGTGCATCCAGTATGTCCTGCATAGGGTGGAACTCGGACTCCAGCAGAGATGACAGTTTAGCCACCGTCCTTCTCTCTCCTATCTCCTCCATCGGATCAAGGCGCTGCCCCAGGACAGAGCTAGCTTTCTTAATCAGTTTGTTCAGTCTCTTCCTATCGGCTGCAGTAATGCCACTGCCCCAGCAGACCACTCCAAAAGTGATGGCTGATGCCACCACCGTGTCATAGAATGATTTCAGCAGCGCCCCTTGTACACCAAAAGACCTGAGTCTCCTCAGCAGGAACAGCCTGCGCTGTCCCTTCTTGTAGAGTGCGTCAGTATTGTGTGACCAGTCTAGTTTATTGTTCAGATGAACACCCAGGTACTTATAGGATGTCACCATCTCGATGTCTGTTCCCTGTATATTTACTGGTGCTGTGAGGGGCTGCCCATGCCTGCGGCAGTCCCCCACCTGCTCCTTAGTTTTCCTCGCGTTGATCTGGAGGCAGTTCCGATGGCACCAGTCCACGAAGTCCTGGATAAGCCCTCTGTACTCAACTTCATCTCCGTTGGAGATGAGACCAACGATCGCAGAGTCATCAGAGAACTTCTGTAGATGGCAATGTGTTGTGTTGTGTGAGAAGTCCGCAGTATAAAGAGTGAACAGGAAGGGAGCCAGCACCGTTCCCTGGGGGGCCCCCGTGCTACTGATGATCGTGTCGGAAACACAGTCCCGGGTTCTCACAAACTGAGGCCGGTTCGTGAGGTAGTCCAGGATCCATGATGACAGGTGCTGGTCCACCCCTGCGCGCAGCAGCTTGTCCTTCAGGATCATCGGTTGGATGGTGTTGAAAGCACTGGAGAAGTCAAAGAACATGATCCTCACCATATTCCCGGGCTTCTCCAGGTGGGACAGAGAACGGTGAAGGAGGAAGATCACCGCATCCTCCACCCCAATGCCATGCTGGTAGGCGAACTGGAGTGGATCCATCGCTGGTTCCACCAGGGGGCGGAGATGAGCAAGGAGCAGTCTCTCCAGGGTCTTCATCAAGTGGGATGTCAAGGCCACCGGTCTGTAGCTGTTCAGGTCTTTGTGGTGGGAAGTTTTTGGTACAGGTACCACACAAGATGTTTTCCACAGCTGTGGTACCCTCCCCAGTTTCAGGCTCATGTTGAAGATACAGTATACTGTATATATAATGTATATATAATGTATATATACAGTATATAATGTATTATATAATGTATTCTTCTTTTTACATACAATTTAGTAACCCCTTGGTGACCCAAGGAATATTTTTCTTTTGTCTGTCACTGTATTGTTTTATAGGACAGTTTTTATTGTACAATGATTGAAATATTTGTAAAAATTTATCATATGCTTCATTTATATCATTTTCATCACAAACTATCTTCCAGTCTTGGTCTTGTATTAATAATTCCTTTGCCGGTAAATACATAGATTCTTCAGTTCTTATTCTTTTATATTTAATATTTTTGGTATACTTTTTCTTCCTATAATCACATTGATAGACAACAAAAATTGGCAGGTGGTCACTGATATCATTAAATAAAAGCCCACTCATGATATTATTTTCCATAATGTTTGCGAATATGTTATCTATTAGTGTGGCACTGTGTGATGTGATTCTGCTAGGTCTGGTAATTGTTGGATGTAAGCCCATACTGTACATTGTGTTGATAAATTCTTCTGTCAAACTATGTTGTTTTGAATTCATAAGATCTATATTGAAATCCCCACAGAAGAACATAACTTTATGAGTTAGTTTTGCATACATTTTTTCCATCCAGTCCTTAAATAAGTCAATATTTGATCCAGGTGTTCTATATCCACAGTTCACGACCATATTTTTTTTTCCCCGGTTCCGGTTCCGCCGGACCGGCGGCACCACACAAGTTGGCTGCCTGTTGCAGCTGCCCTTTTCTTATCTTCCTTCTTCTTTCTACACCTTTCAGTCTATATATATATATATATATACACAGTATACTGTATATATATATCACGGACACACGGATCGCCCCAAGGGTCTCCCGAGTCGGCGGACGGAGCCACTGTTTGCAGCAGGGGACTACAGCAGGGAAGAGTTAGCTAGCTGGCTAGCTAGCTCCAACCGCCACCCGGTGCTAACGGAGAAGCTCGACATGCCGAGGAACTGTGGCGAAAACAACGCGGGTGCCAGGCTGGAGTTTAGGCGGTGTGCAAGAAATATAAGACAGAATAATAAAGAGCGATGGCAAGAACCAAGCAGACCGCCCGTAAATCTACTGGAGGAAAAAGCCCCCCAGGAAGCAGCTAGCCACCAAGGCTGCTCGAAAAAAGCGCTCTGGCCACCGGCGGAGTGAAGAAGCCTCACCGTTACAGGCCCGGTACCGTGGCTCTGAGAGAGATCCGTCGCTACCAGAAATCCACGGAGCTGCTCATCCGTAGGCTGCCCTTCCAGCGCCTGGTGAGGGAGATCGCTCAGGACTTCAAGACCGACCTGCGCTCCAGAGCTCCGCCTTCACGGCTCTGCAGGGGGCCAGCGAGGCCTATCTGGTGGGTCTTCTCGTGGACACCAACCTGTGCGCCATCCACGCCAAGAGGGTCACCACCATCATGCCCAAAGACATCCAGCTGGCCCACCGCACCCACGGAGGGAGAGAGAGCTTAGACTTTCTGCTGCACATTCACCAACCACAATGCTCCGCACTGTGTCTATATATATTTATAGTAATATGTACATATGTACACTAGCTGCTCTTGTTTTTTTCTTGCCTTCTGACTGTTGCTCTGAGTGTTGCTATCCCTGTGCTGTTGCAATCCTGGAATTTCCCCATTGTGGGACTAATAAAGGCTTATCTTATCTTATCTTATTCTTCACATTGTCCAGACAGATTTCTATTGTAATACATTCAAATAAATCATCCACAGTTACTGACAAATTTTCAACAACCTTGAAAAGCTCTTGTTGTATTGTAAAAGCAAGCTCTTGTCAACATAAATTGCAATTCCTCCTCCTTTTTTCACTTTTCTATCTATATAATTTAATTCATAGCCATCCATGGTAAAATCCACTCCTTTCTCTTCACTGAGCCACGTCTCTGATATTGAATGGCTCTTTAAACTGATGTAAATAATCTTTAATGCTATTAAAGTTGGCATAGAGACTAATGCTGTTGAAGTGGATCATAGAAATATTGAAATCAGATGTGACCATTGTGTTAAACTGTTCATCCGTGTAGTAACTACAGTTATTATCGATGGAGCTAAATAAATTATTATCAGGGTCTATGTTATATTCTACGTCCTGTGGGTTGTGATCCGTATAGTCAAAAATTTTCAGTTCCTGTTGTTCCTGTTTGTTGATCTTTTGTTTCATGTAATTAAATGTCCTGATGCAGATGAGTATAATCCTTCAGTGTCCTACAGTTGTCTCTTGTTCATCCAGTAGTTATTGTGTAATCCTGCTGCACAAATACAAACAAGGTCCTTGGTGGAGGTATGCACTCTCAAATCATCACCAAAATTTAATGGGTTCATCCTTGGCCCAAGGGCTACCTCTGGTGAAAATCTCATCAAAATCCATACAGTAGTTTTTGCATAATCTTGCTAACAAACCGAAAAACAAACAAACCACCCCAATCACATGACCTCCTTGGTGGAGGTTATTAAAAACCTGCACAGGTGACTGGAAAGCTACAAATAGCATGCCTTACCTTATTTTAAAGTGCTTTCTTCTGGCCTTCTTTAATGAAAAATCCTTCATTATGTCCTTTAAGTCCAGCTCACGAATAACATACTCTATGGACATCAAAGTGAGGTTACACTTTCTGTTTAAGCAGCATGTTTGAAGGTCTGATGACACGATTTTGACATTTTTTAGCATGTTGTGTAAACCCAAAAGTCATTGTCAAAGTTAATAATGGAAGTGTATTAGGTCACATTGAAGCTGAAACCTTTGTCAATACTGAACAGCAACCATAAGACATTTTAGGAGATATTGACCCAGATAACTATTTTAATCATATTAGCAATACGTGTCCTTATTATGATGAACAACAATTAAATGGAATTATGAACTCGGATCAGACATTGACAATAATACATATTAATAGGAGGAGTATCTATGCCAACTTTGATAGCATTAAGAAGCTTTTAAATCAATTTAACACCCCATTTTGGATTATTGCAATAAGTGAAACATGGATTAATGAAGAAAAAGATGTAAATTTTGAACTATATGGATATGAGATGTACACACAAAATAGGAAATGTAAAAGTGGTGGTGGGGTAACACTGTATGTTGATAGAAAATTAACCCCTACAGTTAAATTGCACTCTGGTCAATTTCCCTAAAAACGCCGAAAAATAACGTACCCAAAGTAAATCAAAAGCTGTTCTTCAACCCTTTGCAGTATCTTCATGGAGTTGGTCTCATTTAAAAGAAAACACTTTGAATTTTTTGGCAAAATAGTCTATATCTCTCTAAGTGCTCCTGCCACTGAGTAACAGTCATCTAAACATACTGAACTTGAAGAAAATAAATTTCGCCTGGGTGTTTTTTTGGGATACAAATGCTTGCAAATAACACACAGCTTCAGATACTGGCTGGAAAATGCAACAGAAATGTAGAACCAAGTGTTATCCAGCTGAGGTCAAAATTTTGTAACAATACCGCAAAAAATGAATATATTACACAGCTTTTTTCTTAGGTTGTTCCCAGGTGTTTTTGAACTGTGCCAAATTGTGCCAAATGGCACAGTTTGGAAAAACGTCTGTAACTTTTGAATGATTCAATATAGAAGCTTCATCTTGGGCTCTAATGAAAGGTGAAGGGCTGTGTGTGTGTGTGTGGGGGGGGGGGGGGTTGTTTATTCATTCATGAATGAATGAATGAACAAACAAGCCCCCACACACAGCGACTTCCTGCGCCTTCCTGAAGCGATTGCTAAGCTAACACTAGTTAGCTTAATGCTACCTGAAGCGATTGCTAAGCTAACACTAGTTAGCTTAATGCTGGCGCCAGTCTCTAAATAACTAACCTACAGTGATCGGATATACCTCCGGTGGATTACCCCTTTGATCGCTTTTATCCGGCCACTGTGAGTAAACTGACCAGCGATTCTAGCGCTTCCTTGTGATTCACTGATGTGCCCTACCTGAAGCGATTGCTAAGCTAACGCTAGTTAGCTTAATGCTGGCGCCAGCCATTCCACCTAACACCAGCCTGAATCAAAGCCCAGCTGCGAGGCCCAGCGGAGATACTACCAGGCAGGCGGCTATTTGTTGACGGGGCTCAGCAGAGATTTCACCCAGGCAGACGGCGGTAGGCGGCGGTGCCCAGCGGAGGACTTACCGTGACTGCAGCGGCGGTGTGCGACGAGACTACCCGAAGCGATTGCTAAGCTAACGCTAGTTAGCTTAATGCTGGCGCCAGTCATTCCACCTTACACCAGCCTGAATCGAAGCCCAGCTGCGAGGCCCAGCGGAGATACTACCAGGCAAGCGGCTATTTGTTGACGGGGCTCAGCAGAGATTTCACCCAGGCAGACGACGGTAGGTGGCGGTGCCTAGCGGAGGACTTACCGTGACCTCAGCGGAGCTCGGTGGCAGCGGCGGTGTGTGACGAGACTCGGTTGGAGGAGCGGGACGGGAGACCAGTTACGGCGACTATGAGCAACGAGACCAGCAACGGAAGGGGCTAGTTGGCTAGCTGAGGCCCAGCTGGATTCGAGGACGATCGGATCAGATTCTGGCGATATAAGCAGAATTTATTTTACTATCCACAGATTTTCTTTTTCCTTCTTTCCAAGAAAGACTGAAGATGGCTGCCACCGGATTAAAAAGTGGGCTGATGGGCACCACTAATAAGCCTTCTCTACTTCTCTACTTCCTCTTCGTTTTGTCTTTGTGTGTCTGGACCTGCAACAAGAAGGATTTTCCGACAAACTCAACCAAAGGTGAAGTTAAAAAGTTTTATCTGTATGGATTTGGGCTTGGACATCTCACCCTACACTCTATGTGGTCTTTAAAAGCCCAGAGCAAAAACTTCCAAATTAAGGCAAACATGGCTGTTAAGCAAAAATCACAATATGGCAGAGGATATACAGTTAAAGTTCTGTTAGTTCTGCTACTTCTGGCAGGAGATATTCACCTTAACCCTGGACCTGCCACTATTAAACAGCAGACCATTGGGTTAGCACAAAACCGAGCTGTACAAAAGCAAAAACAACATTTATTTTTCCAAACTGTTAATCATGCACGAGTTCTTTGGGACACCAAGGCTAAACCAAAGGGGATCCTCGGCGGTCATTTAAACATACGGAGCATAATCCCCAAAAGAGATGAGATTTCGGTGTTGCTGTTGGACTCAAATCTGGACTACCTTTGTCTCTCAGAAAGCTGGCTACACAGGAACATAGACAC
Source organism: Pholidichthys leucotaenia (assembly GCA_020510985.1). Classification (NCBI taxonomy): domain Eukaryota; kingdom Metazoa; phylum Chordata; class Actinopteri; order Cichliformes; family Pholidichthyidae; genus Pholidichthys; species Pholidichthys leucotaenia. Next base: position 32,613,772 of record CM035848.1, read on the forward strand.
TAATATGATCGATATTGTGGGCTACCAGTGTTTTAGAAAAGACAGGCAGGTAGGGAGGGGAGGAGGTGTTTTAATTTACATCAAAGAGAAATATAAATGTCAACTGGTTGATTTGAATACTTCACTTGAATGTTTAGCTGTTAATGTATGTCTCTCTCCGGTAATGAATTTCAACATTGCAGTAGTGTACAACCCACCGTCACACAACTCTTCCTTTTATAATGAATTAAGTGATCTGGTTAAACAACTTGAGAAGAACAGAGAAACAATAATTCATGGTGACTTTAATATCAACTGGTCTGATAAAAAAGACAAACAAAAACTGAAAAGCCTCATGACTAAATTTAATTACCAGCAAATCATCAAAGGACCCACCAGGATAACCAAACAATCCAGAACACTTATTGACATGGTATTTACTAATAAACCAGAACGAATAACCAGAACCTATAATCTTGTAACTGGTCTCTCAGATCATAACATGGTTCTTGCTGTCAGGAAACTTACTAAAAAGCGACTACAGTATTTTGGGGGAGTCGATATTGACAAATCAAATTTTATTATCCCCAAATCAAAAAATGAGGAGTTTGAACATTACTTAGAGAATCAAAATTGGGAGCAGCTCATGTCAACATGTGAAGTAGATGATTGTTGTAATTTTATAACTGCAACAATCACAAAGTCTATAGAAAAATTTTCAAAGCAAATTAAAAGTAGACAACAGAAGATTAGCCTACCATGGTTAAATAATGAAATAAGAAAACTTATGAAGAGGCGAGACTATGCACTGAAAACATCACTAACCTCCAAACTACAAAATGATCACCTTGTGTACAAAAGTTTAAGAAATAAAGTGGTACATGAGCTGCGAAAATCAAAAATATCTTATTACAATAAACTGATAGATCATGCAAAGGGTAACAACAGTTCCCTATGGAGGCATTTAAATAACTTAACTAATAAAAAAAACGATCAGAAGGGGGTAAAGGAACTTAGAATCAATGACAAGACCGTCAGTGACAAGGCTACTTTGGCAAATGAATTTAATTCACACTTTGTGGGCTCTGTGGAAGACTTAACAAAAATTTTTGTGCTGCCAAATGTGCTCAACAACACAAATTCCATACTTCCAACAGATACTTTTCACATCGATGAGGTAAATGAGAAGTTAATTGCTGGTATTGTTAAAACACTGTCAAACTCAAAAACTAATGATATCTACAATATGAGCACCTCCTTTCTCAAAATGCACAGCAAAATATTAATCAAACCACTGACTCATCTCATTAATCTCTCCATTAGGTCTAGTACATTTCCATCTGGCTGGAAAAAAGCTGTCGTCATACCAGTTCATAAATCAGGCAGTAAAGACGATATATGCAATTACCGCCCAATCTCTATTTTACCAGTCCTATCTAAGGTTCTTGAAAAAGTTGTAGCTACACAGCTGATAGACTACTTACAAGACAGTCAACTTCTTCATCCACATCAATTTGGTTTTAGACCAGGATACTCAACAGAAACAGCAAATTGTTGCCTTATTGAAAACGTCAAACAGTCCTTGGACAGGGGTAATGTGGTAGGAGCTGTTTTTCTAGATCTCAAAAAGGCTTTCGATACTGTAAACCACAGTTTGCTTTTATCCAAAATGGTATCTTTTAACTTCTCCCCAAATACATTAGAATGGTTTGCATCTTATCTCCAGAATAGAGAACAGTGTGTAAAAGTTCACCAGGATAAATCCTCATTTTTAAACAACCGCATGGGTATCCCACAAGGGTCCATTCTTGGTCCTTTACTTTTCAGCATTTTTATTAATGACTTGCCGTTACACTGCTCAGCTGCAACATGCCAACTTTATGCAGATGATGCAGTTATTTACACAGCTGCCAAGACTCCAGCACAGGCTGCAGATGTACTGTCTACAAGTATGGTTGATGTCCAAGAGTGGCTCCTCAAGAACCATCTATTGCTGAACCTTCAGAAAACAGTCTCAATGTGCTTTTCAATCAAAAAATGTAACCTGCAACATTTTAAAGTTAATATACATGATCATGACATCAGTTTAGCTACAGAATTCAAATACCTTGGCATTGTACTAGATCCTCAACTCAAATTTAATCTTCATATAAAGAAAATTTCAAAAACAGTAAAAAAAAAATCTGAACTGCTTTAAATTAATTAGATATTACATACCTTACGAAGCAGCTGCACTGTATATGCATTCTATGGTTTTTTCTCATATATCATACTGTTTGACAGTCTGGGCTCAAGCAGCCCCTTCCACAATAAGACATATAGGTTCATTATATAATCAAACCCTAAAAATCTTGGACAAAAAGCCCATTAGGTGGCATCACTGTAATGTTTTAAAAAAATACAACCTATTGAGTTTTGAGAGCTTCATTGACCTCTGTCTTCTGAAATTAACGTTCAAATGTTTCCATAAATCAGCACCCGAGCCACTTGCTGGTTTCGTCCAAAGACAGGACAGCAGCAGAGCCACCAGGAGTTCTGTTAACAATAACTGTAAAATATTCCACCGCAGAACCACATTTGGACAAACAGCTTTCTCTATAAAGGGCAGTCACATCTGGAACACAATGCCAAATGAAATTAAAATAATAACGGACTTTAAAACATTCACTAAAAATGTTAAAAACTGGCTGAAAAATAAACAAGAATGTACTCATGTATGAATTATTTGTCTGCAAAGTGAGAGTGAATGAAGGGAAGGAATAAATGTGTTTGTTTATAGTGAGTGACGGAGGGAGGAAGGCCTGAAATAGGCAAATGTGAGTTATGTTATATGTGTTAAATGTGAGTCAGGCTGTTATATTTGTGTATTTATAATATTTATAATATTTATGTTAAATGTGAGTCAGGCTGTTATATTTGTGTATTTATAATATTTATAATATTTATAATTGTGTATTTATAATTTTTCTGCATTGATGTATGTGGTTATTGTGTATATTTTTTATCTTGATTCTTTTTTCTAAAGCCCATCCAGGGACAAGAGTTGCAAATTAGCTAATAGCTATACACTCTATGTGCAATACATCAGATTGATTGTCTTTGATTAATTGTCTATGTTTATTGCACTGTCCCTGTCAAATAAACTAATCTACTACTACAAAGAAGCATGCCACGTAAAAAATGTTTGGCTTTTTTTACAAGAAAAAATAACCTACAGTGCACTAAAAATCATACTAGAATATCTGTAATGTAGAAGATAACAACTCCCCCCCCCCCCCCCCGCTACAGAGGACGGACATCGCCCATCGCTACATGACGGAAAGCGGTGACGGTGCGCCGCGGTCTACTACGCACAGTTGCACTAAAATATCTGCAATATATCTGCAATCCGCTACAGAAGAGTAGCGGCGTGGGGGGCGTTCGCAACATGACGGGAGCGGTCCGGGTCCGTCATGTTGCGATAACGCACAGTTGTAATTTACCGATCGGTCAAAAGTCATTTGGATTACAATTTTCAGGGATAAAGAATAATTTAGCTTATAACACTTACCTGTCCACAACAGCAATGTCGCTGGCGAACTTCTCTTCCTCATTGTCAGACGAACATGACACTGGTCCGCTTGTTACGGACTCGTGGTTCTGGTCACGCGACCCGGTCAAACCATAAATCCATTATTGCAGTTTTGCGCTTCCATGATTGTGGTTTTGGCAAACGATTTTTCCAAACAAATAAGAACAGTATTTTTTTATTTTTTTCGATCCAAGATGGCGCCCACAGTGGCCGCCATGGTGTTTCGCTGCGCCCTTTGTATGTTTTTGTTTGTCAATTGTGTGTCTGCCTGCTCTTAACCCGTGAAGAGCTTCTAAATATCAGGACTTTCACTCCCAGGGACCTACTCCCAGTTTTTTTTAGCTCCTGCCGCCGATCTGGTTCACTGTTTAGCTCAAAAAGTGAGACGGCGAAAGAGAGGAAAGCGAGCGGGCGCTCTCGTACGACTTCGCAGGAGAGGCACGCGCACGGCTTTGCCTGGCATATTTCTCTCCAATGCCAATTCTCTCTCTAACAAGGTAGATGAACTGAGACTGCTGATGCGTTTTAAGGACCTCTCTTCCTCGTCTGCCCTCTGTTTTACTGAGACCTGGCTCAGGGAAAATACACCGGAAAGCGCGCTGCTCCTCTAGGGATTTCAGCTGTTTCGTGCTGATCGTGACACAGAGCTCTCCGGTAAGTCCTCAGGAGGAGGAGTCTGCTTTTACATTAACAGTAGCTGGTGCTCTGATGTAACGGTAATTTCCTAACACTGTTCTCCCGCCCTGGAATATCTTTTTATTAACTGCAAGCCATTTTATTCCCCGCGGGAGTTTGCTTCATTCATCCTGGCTGCTGTTTACGTCCCGCCTGACGCGGACGCGCGCGAGGCTCAGCGCGCGCTCGCAGATCACATTCAACATACGGAGCGGACTTTTCCAGACTCTCTGGTTATTGTGGTTGGTGACTTTAACCAGAGCAATCTGAGCCACGATCTCCCCCGATACAGTTTATTAAATGCCCCACCAGAGGAAAGAACATGCAGGATCACTGTTACACTACAGTGAAGGACGCGTATCGCGCTGTTCCCCGTGCTGCGCTCGGACTATCTGATCACGTGATGGTCCACCTCATTCCCACATACAGACAGAGACTGAAGCTCACTAAACCTGTTGTGAGCACTACGAAGAAATGGACCAGTGAAGCTGAGGAGAAGCTGGAAACGTGCATGGAAATAACTGACTGGGGCATGTTTAAAGGAGCCACGCATGATCTGGATGAGTACACGGACACTGTGAACTCATATATCCACTTTTGTGAGGAGAGCATTCTTCCATCGCACACCAGGGTGAGTTACTCCAACGACAAGCCCTGGTTCACAGCTAAGCTCAGACAGATCAGGAAGGAGAAGGAAGCAGCGTTGAAAAGTGGAGACAGGGACTGCTACAGGGAGGTTAAATATTGGTTTAACAGAGAGCTGAGGAGAGCTAAATCTGTGTATTCTGAGAGATTCCAGCAGCAGTTCACAGCTAACGACTCTGCTTCTGTGTGGAGAGGACTGAGGCAAATCACCAACTATCGGCCTCAGGCTTCTAAGGGTCAGGATGACAAAGCCCTTTGTCAAAGACTGTCCCAACACTATGCCCGTTTTGACACCTCGTCAGCTGTGTCCAACTCCCCCCTCCCCCCAGCTCCACTGCCTCCACGGTCCCTACTTCATCAAAGGCGCACCCCCTCCTCCCCCCCTGCCCTTGTCATCAGTGAGCAGGACGTGCACAGACAGTTCTCCAGACTGAACCCACGCAAGGCCCCCGGTCTGGACGGCGTGTCTCCCTCCACCCTGAGACACTGTGCGAAAGAGCTGACTCCTGTCTTCACAGACATTTTTAACACCTCCCTTAAGCTATGCCACGTGCCGACCTGCCTCAAATCCTCCACCATCATCCCTGTCCCCAAGAAGCCATGGATCACTGGACTTAACGACTACAGACCTGTAGCGCTCACCTCTGTAGTCATGAAGTCCTTTGAGCGCCTGGTCCTGCCCCACCTCAAGTCCATCACCACTCCCCTCCTGGACCCGCTGCAGTTTGCCTACCGAGCCAACAGGTCTGTGGATGATGCAGTCAACCTGGCCCTCCACTCCATCCTGCAGCACCTGGACTCCTCGGGAACCTATGCCAGGATCCTGTTTGTGGACTTCAGCTCTGCATTCAACACCATCCGCCCCGCTCTGCTCCGGGACAAGCTGTCCCTGCTCAACGTGCCTGACTCCCTCTGCAGGTGGATCACCAACTTCCTGACGGACCGGAGGCAGCATGTGCGGCTGGGAAAGACTGTCTCAGACTCTGTTAGCATCAGCACCGGATCACCCCAGGGCTGTGTACTTTCCCCCCTACTCTTCTCCCTTTATACCAACTCCTGCACCTCCAGCCACCAGTCTGTCAAGCTGATCAAGTTTGCGGACGACACCACCCTCATCGGGCTCATCTCCAACGGCGACGAGTCCGTCTACAGGAGAGAGGTGGCCCAGCTGGCGTCCTGGTGCAGCCACAACAACCTGCAGCTGAACGCTCTGAAGACAGTGGAGATGATTGTGGACTTCAGGAAAGTCACAACTCCTCTGCCCCCCCTCACCCTCACAGGCTCTCCCATCACCACTGCAGATTCCTTCCGCTTCCTAGGCACCACCATCACCAGGGACCTCAAGTGGGAGCCGACCATCAGCTCCCTCATCAAAAAGGCCCAGAAGAGGATGTTCTTCCTGCGGCAGCTGAGGAAGCTCAAGCTACCCACCAAGATGTTAGTGCAGTTCTACACAGCCATCATCGAGTCCATCCTCACCACCTCCATAACCGTGTGGTACGCAGGAGCCACTGCTAGGGACAGACTAAGGCTGCAGTGCGTCGTGTGCGCTGCTGAGAAGGTGATCGGCTGCAAGCTCCCATCTCTCCAGGACCTGTACATCTCCAGGACCCGGAGGCGTGCTGGCCGGATCATAGCCGATCCTTCACACCCTGGTCACGTACTGTTTGCCCCCCTCCCCTCAGGTAGAAGACTTCGGTCCATTCAGACTAAAACCTCCCGTCACATGAACAGCTTCTTCCCCTCTGCCATCAGACTGCTGAACACTGAGTGATTTATTGACTCTCGTGCACTATGTACAGCAGCTCAACCAGACTCATGTCAATCATCACTGTTTTCTTTTTGCATTACCGACTGCACTATGTGGTACTCCACAATATCTGCTGCTCGCTAATATATTTAAAAACTGCTCTGACTAGTATTACTCATTCTTATTCTACACTTTATTGCATGTATAGTTTTTTATTTCTTTTATTTTATCATGTTTAATGTTGCAGCTTTGCACCAAGACAAATTCCTAGTTTGTGTACTACATGAACAATGGCAATAAATCTGATTCTGATTCTGAACAATAGTTAGAAAAAAAGACTGGCGAATGCCTGTGTGTCACCCAGCCTTACACAAAACAGCTTTCGAACTTCTGTGCTTCAATTGGCTGGCTGTATTCGCAGCTGTTGGTAGGCGGGTCCTTCTTGCTAGGTTTTCAGTCATTGGTTCTTCAAGGTTTCAGAAACCCAATTCAAGGCTCTTATTAGTCAAATGAGAGGTCAATCACATCTAAACCAATCAAAGCACTCCTTTGGCTTTCTGTTCGCGGCTGTGTCTGTAGTGGAAGAACGGAAATGCAGCTTTTTTTTTCAGTGCGCTCTAGGACACAGCGCCCTCGTGCGCCCTAGGACGCAGAGACGTGTCCGCCCGCGGTACACCGAAGTGCAACAGGTTAAAAAGTAAAAAAGTGGACAGCATGACATCAACAGTGAATGAAAGTATGGAATGTTTAACAATTGAAATTACGATGGAAAATAGAAAAAAAACATAATAGTAAGTTGTATATATAGAGCACCGGGATCTGATATGGAAAAATTTAGAAATGGTATGGAAAAGATGTATACAAAAATAAGACAAAAAGGTATCTTTATTTATGGTGACTTTAATATAGATTTAATGAAAACAAAACAACATAAACCAACTGAAGATTTCTTAGATACAATGTATAGCCTAACCTTATTTCCAAAGATTACAAAACCTATGAGAATAACGACACACTGTGCTACCTTGATAGACAACATTTTTACCAATGTTATTGAATATAATATGGTGAGTGATATACTAATAAATGACATTAGTGACCACCTGCCTGTATTTGTTTCTTTAGATATTAATTATGGGGTTAATGAGAGTAATAATAATAATAAACCATGTAAAAAGATTATTTATAAAAGAATACAAACAGAAGATAGAATCAATGCTTTAAAAGATGACTTAATGTTACAGAATTGGGATGTTGTCTATAGAGAGAAAGAAGTGGACTTGGCATATGATAAATTTATTGATATATTTAAATCATTATATGATAAAAACTGGGCAGCGCAGTGGTTAGCACTGCGGCAGCATAGCAGCTCACCCTTGGCCGGGGGATCCTGGGTTCAATCCCAGCCCCCGACCAACAGTGATCTGTGTGGAGTTTGCATGTTCTCCCCGTGTCTGTGTGGGTTTACTCCGGGATTTCTCCGGTTTCCTCCCACATGCCAAAAACATGCATGTTAGGCTAAGTGGCATCAAAACTGGGGATTCTAAATTGTCCTTAGGTATCACTGTGAGAGTGAATGGTTGTCTGTCTCTCTGTGTTGGCCCTGTGATGGATTGGTGATCTGTCCAGGGTGTACCCTGCCTCTCGCCCAAAGATGCTGGGATAGGCTTCAGCCCCCCTGCGACCCGAAAAGGATTTAGCGGAAGAACATGGATGGATGGATGATAAAAACTGTCCAATTAAAGAAATTAATAAAAAAACACAAATACAAAAATTGCCTGTGGTTAACCAGGGGGCTACGAAATGCTTGTAAAAAGAAAAATGATCTCTATAAAAATTTCATTAAATTAAGAACCAAAGAATCTGAAAAAAGATATAAAACATATAAAAATAAATTAACTCAAATAACATGAACTAGTAAAAAATTATACTTTAGGAAAATGTTAAATGAAAATAAAAATAATATAAAAGGAGTCTGCGATATATTAAATAAATTAAGGAAAAATGGAACTAAGAAAACAATATATCCAGAGTATTTTACTGATAATTGTGGTGATAATTATGATAAAAACATGGTAGTAAATAGAATGAATAATTTTTTGTAAATGTTGGACCAGAGTTGGCAGCAAAAATTTCAAACCAAGAAAGAGACACCGTGAATGAGACAATGATTGGAAAAAACCCTCGGTCAATCTTTCTCTCAGCGGTGGATGAACTAGAGGTAAAATCTGTTGTTGAAAAGTGTAAAAATAAATTATCTGCTGATTGTGATGGTATTGATATGGCACTACTAAAAAGAGCTGCTGATGGCAAATTAAAACCATTTACATACAGTATATTTGTAATCTATCATTTCAAACTGGCTCATTCCCGCAGAAAATGAAAATAGCAAAAGTTATTATTTTGCCATTTCTTGCCATTTTTTCTTGCTATTTCCTTGCCATTATTCAAGCAAGGAAATAAACACCAATACATAAACTACAGACCAGTATCGCTCCTCCCACAATTTTCAAAGATTCTGGAAAAACTTTTCAACAACAGATTAGAAAACATTTTAAATAAACACAATGTGCTTCATCAGAATCAATATGGATTTAGAGCAAAGAGTACAACATCGTTGGCAATAATGGAAGCAACAGAGGAAATAATAAATGCACTAGATCAAGGAAAATATGCAATAGGTGTATTTATAGATTTTAGAAAAGCATTTGATACAATAAATCATTTAATACAGTACTTCTTGATAAACTGCAAAAGTACGGTATTAGGGGAATGGCTCTGAATTGGGTTACAAGTTATTTATCTGAGAGACAACAGTTTGTGAAGATGGGAGAATATCTGTCTGGGTGTATGGGAATTGCCTGTGGGGTCCCCCAGGGATCAGTATTGGGGCCCAAATTATTTAACATATATATAAATGATATATTGTGGAGTGTGTAAAAGATGAGGCAAGTTTGTCTCAGGCAGTTTATTACACGTCTCACACATAAGCATCGTAGAAAGAGAAAATCACAGACAGCTCTCTTCCCTTAAATACCAGGTCTTCCTACAGCTGCTTCTACACATCAAAGTTCACATTTGCATTCACAACAAAGGTCACATTGCATTCACTTCCTTAATCCCTTAACATCCCCCTCGCAGTCTCCGACACACAAAGGATCCTCCAAGTAGTCTCTGACACACAAAAGATCACAATCTCACAACTTCCTGTAATCACCCAGGAAACTCTGCTCTTTGTTCTTATCTAAGATGCGAGTCATTATGTTTCCCATATGGTGGCTACCCCCCCCCCCCCCGAGCATATTGGATCGAACAAAAGAATAACAGTCTGTATGCTGTGACAGAATCATTACACATCAATCCACATGCTGCTTGGGCTTCAGTCTTCTCCCGTATCTGCTGTAACCAGGATTCACCACCTCCGCGGCGCTGTCATGCTGGGGAGCTGCTGTCTGGGGGTGAAAACCTTTTGTCAGCCCCTGCGGGTGTTCTGGAGAATCTCCCCGTAGGGGTCTACCACGCCGAGGGGCCCTCGCCAACAGCACTTGCTCGTCCGCCACCACAAAAGCGGGTTTGAGTCTGTTTATGCCAACCTTTTCCCTCCTACCCCCCAAATCTAGCAAAAAATGCTTGTCCCCTGTTTCCAGCACTCTGAACGGTCCATCATAAGGTGGTCGCAGTGGAGGGCGATGTGCATCATGTCTGACAAAAACAATCTCCGCGTTTTTCAAAGTTTTAGGCACAAAAACGCGCGGAAAACTGTGGTGGACAGGGCCCGGCAGCGTGCCTGTGTCCATGCTACGCTGCAACAGCTGAGACGGGGAGCTGTCTGGCGCAGGATTATCTGGGAGAAACTCCCCGGGCAGTCGAAGTGCTGCGCAAAAACGAGCTCAACCGGGGAGGCTTCCAAGTCCTCTTTAGGCGCAGAACGTAACCCCAATAAAACCCACGGTAGCTTGTCTACCCAATTTGCATCCGTCAGTGATGCCCTGAGAGCCGCTTTCAATGACCTATGAAAACGTTCGCATAACCCGTTAGCCTGTGGATTGTACGCAGTTGTGCGGTGAATTGTGACTCCCAGGCTGTGGGCCATTGTTGACCAAAGTTCGGAAACAAATTGAGGGCCTCTGTCGGACGTAATGTCCAATGGGACTCCAAAACGCGCCACCCATGCTGTTAAAAACACGCGCGCCACCTCCTCGGCTGTGGTTGACGCCAGTGGAACCACTTCCGGCCAGCGTGTGGTGCGGTCCACCATTGTTAGAAGGTGTGTGCACCCCTGTGATGGCGGGAGGGGGCCCACGAGGTCCAAGTGAACATGGTCGAACCTCTTAGCCGGAATGTGAAACGGCTCCAAGGGAGCTCTCGTGTGTCTGTGTACCTTGGCTCGTTGGCACGCCATGCAGGCTACTGCCCACTCTTTAACTTGTTTGCGGAGGCTCAGCCACACAAATTTCTCTCCTACCATTTTGACCGACGCGCGCACTCCCGGGTGCGCCAAAGAATGAATCGAGTCAAAAACGCAGCGGCGCCACGCGGCCGGTACCACGGGACGCGGTCGCCCAGTGGAGACATCGCAGCTTGGGGGGGGGCATACCGTCTTGCGGCACCCTGTTCTCCAGCCTTAACCCTGTTGGTCCAGACTGGAGCGCGTGCACATCCGCGTCACTAACCCGCTCCGCGGCCATGGCTGTGTAATCTATCCCCACGCGGACAGGGGCCGCCACGGCACGCGAGAGGCAGTCTGCCACTACATTCAGTTTACCCGCCACATGCTGAATATCGGTAGTAAACTCTGCGATCGCGGCCAGCTGCCTCTGCTGCCGGCCTGACCACGGTTCTGAAACCTTGGCCATCGCGAATGTTAGTAGCTTGTGGTCAATGAACGCGGTGAAACAGCGTCCTTCCAGCCAGAACTGGAAGTGGCGAATGGCCAAGTGGAGAGCCAGCAACTCCCTGTCGAACACGCTGTATTTACGTTCACTATCGCGCAAAGTCCTGCTGAAAAAGGCGAGCGGCTGCCAAGCCCCGGCTACATGCTGCTCCACGACCGCCCCTATGGCCACAACTGACGCGTCAGTAGTGAGCGCTATGCGGACTTTTGGGTCTGGATGTGCCAACAACACAGCATTTGCCAGGGCTGCCTTGACTTCCGAGAACGCCCGCTCTCGCTCCGGGGACCATTCGATCTTATTCGCGGGTTTCTGTTTTTTGAGCGCGGCGTATAGTGGTTGCATGAGCTGCGCTGCGCGGGGGAGGAAACGGTTATAAAAATTCACCATTCCCAGAAACTCCTGTAACGCCCTGACCGTTTGCGGCCGGGGAAAATCTGCTACTGCGCGCACTTTGTCAGGCAGCGGAACCACTCCTTCGGGAGAGACGCGATGCCCCAAAAAATCAATTTGCGTCACCCCGAACTGACACTTCGCTGGGTTGATTATCAAACCGTGCTCTCCCAACCTCCGGAAAACTGCCGTGAGGTGGTTTTCGTGTTCGTCTTCAGACGCGCTGGCTACCAAGATATCGTCCAGGTAGACGAAAACGAAAGGAAGATCGCGCAGCACTGCGTCCATCATGCGTTGGAACGTCTATGCAGCCCCTTTAAGCCTGAATGGTATGCGCAAAAACTCGAAAAGACCAAACGGAGTTATCACCGCTGTTTTAGGTATGTCCTCAGCGCGCACTGAGACTTGGTGGTAACCGTGGACCAAGTCTATTTTAGAAAAAACGCGCGCTCCTGCCAAGTGAACGGAAAAATCCTGGATGCGAGGAATTGGATAGCGGTCATGAGCTCTGGCGTTGTTCAACCTGCGGAAATCCCCGCAAGGTTGCCACGAACCGTCAGCTTTAGGGACCATGTGTAGCGGGGAAGCCCATGGAATGTTTGAACACCTGACGATGCCCAACCTCTCTAGGTTGGCGAACTCCTCGCGCGCTATGGCCAGTTTAGCTGCGTCCAAGCGCCGAGGTTTTGCAAAAACGGGCGGCCCGGTGGTGGTAATAAAATGTTCCACCTCGTGTTTAGCCATGGCTGCCGAAAATGTCGGGACCGTGAGTGCTGGGAACTGAGTGAGCAGTGTGTGGAACTTACCGCTTGCAGCTGTGACGTTGGCTTGTGCTGTTGGCCGGGACGCTCGCTACAGGGGATAGAATCTACAGGGGATAGAATCAAAGGACAGTGCATTAACCAGGCGCCTGTTAGCAACATCAACCAACAAACCATGTGAGCACAAAAAATCAGCCCCCAATATATTGAAATTCAATGCTGCTACAACAAAAGTCCACTCAAATGCACGGCCGTGTAGCGACAGGAGTAGAGTCCTCTCACCAAAGGTCTTAATCTCCGAGCCGTTTGCTGCTGCCATCTCGGGGCCGCTGGCTCCTGCCAGCCGGTTGGCGTACGACGGCATGATGAAACTCAAGTGGGCACCAGTGTCCACGAGGAAATGCCTCCCCGAGCGTGCGTCCGTCAAGTAGAGCAGCTTGTTCTCCTCCCCGAGGGCCGCAGCTGCTACCGACCCCCGGTCTTGGCGTTTCCCGAGTGCTTGAACTGGCACGGTGGTATACATTTGCATGCCTTCTCTGCAAAGCGGCGGTGGTAGAAACAGAAAGCGTCTCCTCCGCATTCCTTGGCCCCCGCAGCCGCCGTCGTCGGTGGTTTCGCTACCACCGTCAATGGCTCCTCGCCATCTCCAGCCGTCGCGCCGAGCTCCGTTGCTGCTGCCGTGGTTGCGAACTCTCTGTTGGCCATGATGATCCGGTGTGCCTCCCGGGCCAGCGCACGGTGGTCCCGCTGGGCCAGCAACGGCGAACTGGCCAGGGCCGCTCTCGTCGCCGACGGAAGGTTTCTGAGGAAGAGGTGGGTAAAAATGAAGTGGTCGTCACCCGAGCCTTTCAATCTCAGCATCCTCTCCATCAGGTCAATAGCCGTGCCATCTCCTAACCCGGTCCGCACCAGAAGTCTCTCTGCTCTCTCCTCAACCGAGAGTGTGTAGTGCTGGATGAGTGCGGCCTTCAACGCGCCGTATTTGTCGCTGGCTGGTGGCTGATCCAGCAGGCTCTCCACATGCTGAGCCGTGTGGGTGTCGAGCTTTGCGACCACATGGTAGAATTTCGTGTCGTCCACTGATATCCCCCGAGGACGAACTGTGCCTCCACCAGGTGGAACCAGGAGCGTGGGTTGTGCTGCCAAAAATCCGGTAGCTGGATTGTAACGGCATACGCTTGGCTGGGGGCTCCCAACGAGGCTGGCTCCGGGGAATTCTCTTCGTGTTGCATACTTCGTCTAGGGTCACCAGTGTGGAGTGTGTAAAAGATGAGGCAAGTTTGTCTCAGGCAGTTTATTACACGTCTCACACATAAGCATCGTAGAAAGAGAAAATCACAGACAGCTCTCTTCCCTTAAATACCAGTTCTTCCTACAGCTGCTTCTACACATCAAAGTTCACATTTGCATTCCCAACAAAGGTCACATTGCATTCACTTCCTTAATCCCTTAACATCCCCCTCGCAGTCTCCGACACACAAAGGATCCTCCAAGTAGCCTCTGACACACAAAAAATCACAATCTCACAACTTCCTGTAATCACCCAGGAAACTCTGCTCTTTGTTCTTATCTAACTAACTAACTAACTAACCTGCACTTATATAGCGCTTTTCTAGTCACAAAGACCACTCAAGCGCTTTCATTAATACTAACCCTCTATTCTAAGGGCCTATAGGAAACAAATATCTAGGGACAATTTAGAACAGCCAATTAACCTAACATGCATGTTTTTGGCATGTGGGAGGAAACCGGAGAAATCCCGGAGTAAACCCACACAACACGGGGAGAACATGCAAACTCCACACAGATCACTGTTGGTCGGGGGCTGGGATCTAAGATGCGAGTCATTATGTTTCCCATATGGCGGCTACAATATTCCAAATTTCTAAATTATTAAAAATAATATTATTTGCTGATGGTACTAATATATTTTATTCTGGAAATAATTATAATCAACTAATCCATACTCTAAATAATTAATTAAATAAGCTTAAAAATGGATGGATTGTAATAAATTATCACTAAATATAGAAAAAACTAAGGTAATGATATTTGGTAATTGTAAAAATAAAGAAGATATACAGTACATATTCATATAGATAATGTAATTACTGAAAATGTTAAGGAGATCAAGTTTTTGGGTGTAATACTAGATGATAAAATTAGTTGGAAACCACACGTCAGATACATACAAAAAAAAATACAAAAAATATTGCAATTATAAATAAAATTAAGCAAGTCCTAGATTACAAATGGCTTCATATTTTGTATTGCTCATTAGTACTTCCATACTTGACCTATTGTATAGAGGTCTGGGGTAACAAATATAAAAGTACACTTAATTCATTGCTAATATTACAAAAAAGGGCAATCCGTTTTTACATTCAACGCTATTGAAATTACGGGATCTGGTTGACTATTATTGGGCTGCACGGTGGCGCAGTGGTTAGCACTGCGGCAGCACAGTTGACCCTTGTCCCGGGGATCGTGGGATCGATCCCAGCCCCCGACCAACAGTGATCTGTGTGGAGTTTGCATGTTCTCCCCGTGTTTGCGTGGGTTTACTCCAGGATTTCTCCGGTTTCCTCCCACATGCCAAAAACATGCAGGTTAGGTTAATTGGAGACTCTAAAGTGGCCCTAGGTGTGAATGTGTGTGTGAATGGTTAAGGGATAGCGCCGTAGCATGGCTGCTCATCCATCCAGGTGGTGGATACCCTCAATTTCCCCTCTGGGGATCAATAAAGTATACTAAATCTAAAAAAAATCTAAATTATTATACAGCACAATTAATGTTTAAAGTTAGTAAAAAACCTTTTGCCACACAATATACAAAATCTTTTCAGTGAGAGAGAAGGGAAATATAATTTATGGGGGAACACAAAATTTAAAATGCTCCTAGTAAGATATACTAGGAAAGGTTTTTGTATGTCTGTGTGTGGGGTAAAATTGTGGAATGGGTTGAGGGAAAAACACAGGCAATGTTCAAACATCCATATATTTAAATCAACATATAAAGAAATGATTTTTGAGCAATATAAAAATAAAGGACAGTAACATTACAATGTGTCTTCAATGAAAAGTACCGTTATTATTGATATCATTATTACTAGAATTATAGTGTTAGGATTGTTGTTGGGATGGAGTTGTTTGGAGTATTGTATAGGCCAGGTGGTATTATTATTATTATTGTTGTTGTAACTACCATATGGCTACCTATTATTATGGTTGTTGTTATTATTATATGGTTAGTTATTGCGCCTAGGTATTGTAAGCCATGTGGGGGTATATGGTGGTATATATGGTGATTGTGATGATGATGGTGTTGTCTATGATTGTACTGAACATACCAGAAGTATTTATTTATTATTGTTACAGTTATTGTTGGATGTTGGGATTGTTGTCAATATGGACTGTCATTGTTGTATCATTTCTTTTGCATAATTTGATTATGGGGTGTATTATGGTGTTGTATGGTGAATGTGGTTGTGGGATGAATGATGACTAGAGTGATGTTGTAATTTGTTGGGTATAGAAAAGGGGTGGGACTATAAGATAAGCCTTTATTAGTCCCACAACGGGGAAATTCCAGGATTGCAACAGCACAGGGATAGCAACACTCAGAGCAACAATCAGAAGGCAAGAAAAAAAACAAGCAAGCAAGAGCAGCTAATAAACATATGTACGTATTACTATAAAATATATATATATACACACACACACAGACACACAGTGCAGAGCATATACTGTATAAGCATTGGCTTCTTCCCACTCCTTCTGAACATTTTATTTTTTTGGTTTTGATTTTTGTTTTAAATTCTTTTTTTTTTTCGTTTTGTCTGAATGTTCAAATAAAATCAATCAATCAATTGTCGATGAGCAATATAATATTTACAACCGCCCCTGCATAAACTAGTTATCAAAAAAACGCAGCCGCTGACTGGACTGTGGTGCCGCCCACCGAATGAAGGAGGAGTCAGCAATGACGTAAATGACAGAACGGATGTTGGTGTTGTCGACTGCTTTGTAGCTCACAGTTTCTCTGGTTTCTTGTTTTAATTTTATGGCTATGCCTTTGCGTTGTGTTGCAGGCTCAGATAAACAGCAGGCCGTGAAAGACCACATCACATGCTTCAGCTCCAACTGTCATAAGCCTCCTCGTGTGCTCCTCGTGCGCTTTTATGCAGGAGGAGTGTCAGGAGCCGAGCCGGCTTGGTTTTCCCCGGCTCGGTCCAGACCTCTCTGTGGGTTTAGGTGCCACTGTTTATGTATGTATAGTATTTCAGTGTGCTTTCCTCTCCTTAGCCACTGTCTGGCCGGCAGGTGTTAGATGGCCGCTTTGACCTACTTTCTGTGAGCGCATGCTGACACTCGCCCGTCCGGCCACGTCCCCTCTCTCATTATCACTAGATGATTCCCACTCCTGCTGATCATCTTTCCTGGTCCTCGCCCAGGTGCTCCTTATCACACCATCACCAGCAGTGCGTGTACTTCATGGCCGTTTGCCAGTCACGCACTGCTGGTCCATAGTATTGTCATCTGTGCTGTTAGTCTGCCAGTATTTTCAGCACTCTCACAACATGTTAGTCACTATGTTCACCGTGATTCTCGTGTGTCCTTGAAGCGATGTTGGCTCTGGGGTGCACCTGTGGCTAACACGTCTCCTCTCATTCGTTCGCTGGGTGATGCCGGCCCCCGAACGCCATCAGTAAGTGTGTTTGTGTTTTTTGTACGTCTTTACCTTTTTGGGAATTGTCTGTCTTTCTGTATTAAATGTGCTGTGGTGAACCCTGCACGTAAATCCTCATTATTTCATCCTCCCTGCGTGCGTAAGAGCGCACGGAGGGTCATGACAGGGAGCGCACGAGGAGGGGAAGGATGAATGGATTTACGCACAGGATTCACCACAGCACATACTGTATATTGAACATAAGACTGATGACAACAGTTCCCAAAAAGGTGAAGACTTACAAAAATTAAACAGAAACACTTACAGTTGGCGTTCGGGGCTGACATTGCCCAGCGAACGCATAGAGAGGAGACGTGTTATATACATATACATAATAATGTTATATACATATATACATAATAAACCCGATGCCTGAGCCACAGAGAATACATTGCTATGATTTTATTGAAACATCGGGTTTAAATAAATTATATTTATGAACAAATAATTTGTTGCAATATCTGTAACAAAGCATACCACTCGGTGTTCTCCTGCCGTGTGTTTGCCGCTGCTGCTGCAGCGGGCATGTGTGCCTCTCCACCGTCACTCTCTGAGTCTGACTCGATAGGCATGATGCCCGCTTGGCACGGCTCAAACCTATAAGGTCTTATGCCCCCAGATTCTTCATTGTCATCCCATTCTTCTGAACTATAATTGTTTGAAGATTGAACAACACAAACCAATTCCAGACTACATGTACTGGAACCATCGTCGATGTTTTCTACCGCTCTTATCCTGCATGTACAATGGGCAACCAAGCCTTGTGTTCTGTCGCTGACGTCACAACATGGCCGGGGGGTTTTCCAGCCACTGACGCAATTTGTGACGTGGCGCTCATGAAAACGTCAGATATTTGTGTGAAAAAAGCCTGTTTGACTTAGAACTGCACAGCCCAACCTATTTCATCATATTGAAATTATGTGTTGCAAAATTAGAAGTCAAAATCGTGCCATCAGACCTTTGATCTAGTCTACTTTTTACCAAGATTTGAGTCTACTGTCTAGTGATGTTGCACTCGACACTGCCCACTTGACACTGATTCGAGCAATATAAAGTGGAAGTGAGCATTGCATCAAGCGCTGTTTCAGCACGCCCACAGTCATGTGACCGTAGTAAGCGAGGCCTCATTATGTCAGTCACATCACGTGACTTGAGGGCTTGCGGGAAATTTGAGAGGGTTCTGTTGGAATTATTTTTTTTATTTTTTTGCTTTGTATTGTTTGTTTCTGCCATCCAATTTTGAATAGACCTCAGATGGACAAATGCTCAAAAAAGGTCTTCCACTCAGATGCATTTCTGACTCTCAGTCAGCAGATGACACTCTCTATTAAATGTTTCATAACAATGTGTCGATCATGAAGCAATTTTCTCAAAGTTGTTCATTGTTTCATAAGGCCTCAGCTTCAACTTCACTACTACTGTCCTACGCACAGCTGTCTGATGTAAGTGTAACAGTATATGAATTAATAATTATGATCAGGTATAAAAATTATTTAATTTATATTAGTATATTGGAACCCGAGATGAATTCTTGGTTCATATACAGCAGAAAAGTTAATAACACTCATGGGGTACCAGCTTCTATCTCTAAGAAGCAATTTAATCTTTAATTTCACTTTATACCTGTTTAATCACTCAATAAATTAATTAATAATTAGTCTCAAAATTTCAGTGAATTCGATACTGGGGACTTAAACCAGACTCAGAATGAAATAAATTCTCAACAACTTCTCTCATTTTCACATATTTATTAAATGAAATGATGATTAAAAGACATTGCAGTGATTTCATTAACCATGAAATTAAACTTGTAAATGATTGATTAACAATGTCAACATTTGCAGAACCAGGGTTAACTGTGAAATGAATTTAAATCAGTTTGAAGTTAACAGATTATGGAAACAATGCAAATTTATGGGGAAAGTTTTACTAATAATATGAAAATTCTGGATTACCCTTTAAGAAAATGAAAATGGGATTTTAATGAAAAGAAAGGTTATATTACTTGCTCTTTAATTTTGCATCTGATTAGATATCGAATTATCATCAAACCTCAGACGTTTAATTCAGCAGATGAATAACATTTCAGCTCACATGACGGGCGTTTGATGTTGAAGATCCTTCTGTGTTGTCCTGTAGTTCTTAGATGGCTCCAAAAGTTGGAATATTTGACCAGCAAATATTCTGTGACGAGGGATGAGATTGGTATGTTTGATCCCAATGGTTGAAATCCAGCCGAGGCGTCTAATCTTCGTGGCATGCGGATTCCTTCAGCATGCATGATCGTGGGGAGCTGCGTCTTCTCTCCTCTTCATTGGCAAGTGGCTTTCCCAGGGAATTCGATAATAATTGAAAATATCTAATCTGATCTCAAATTAAAAGAGTTTCGGACTTAAGATAAAAGAGCTTCTGGTGAGGGATTGGTCAATAAAAATATTATAAAGTCAAGATTAAAGCTTACATTAAAATTAAAAATGGTGGTTTTACAGAAAGTTTAACAGGAAAAAGTGATAGAAATAAATGTCTAGGATTGGAGTTTAACTCCTAATTAGAATTTGAGCTCAAAGAAAATCAATTCCCAGACGTTCACGAGAAAAGAAACACATTAAAATATATAGTTACAGAACACATAGTTACGAGTTATCTGCTCTGTGATCATCGAAAAGAAACACGTGGGATAAGTTCTTTGTTCTCCAGTGGTTCTCTGCTGTGTAGAGACAAAGACAGTAGAAGTGGAAAAACTGAAAGAGAGATCTGGCGAGAAAGAGACACAGTTCCCTTTAATCTGTGGAGAATTTTAGCGGGCCTCCATGATTGACAGGAGCCCCCAGCCAGTAGGCTTCCTTCGTGGGCGGGTTTTATGAACTTTAGTCCAATGAGCAAACAGTCTTTTGTCTGGAACAAACAACACCGAGAGCTGTTGTCAAGCAGAGATTGGCTGCTGGCAGTCACATGATTTGAGAGACGCATTGCAAATCTAATACACATTTTGATACTGGAATATTCCTCTATACACTTATGTATATTCTCTAACCTAGTCTTAGTGATCATGCAACTTATACCCAGTGCTTATAAATTAACATGCAGGAATAAACATTCATCTAAACATTTTAACATGCACATATCTAAAATCAAGGATTAATACATTTCAAACCTATTAATTGATTGTCCAGAATAAACATCAAGAGTCCATTTGCTTTTCCTGGGGTCCTGGAAAAAGAAGAGAGATGTTGAAAAGTGAGTACTAAAGATGTGGTTAAAAGGTTTGCTGGTTAAATTTGGCATGTCCCAGAGTTTAAGGCAATGTTGAGCTGTGGATCTTTTTGGGCCATGAGGGGCTCCAGGGGCCTGTTCCATGTTTCCATGTTTATGGGGCCATAAAAGTCAAAACACGAAATGCAATAGGGTGAATTCCTTAGACTGGTTTTAACAAAGGAATGTGAGTTCAGTTGTAGCCTGGGGTAAAAGAGCAGTTTCCTTGCTGTCTTTTTCCTGGGTGAAACAATGTCTTTAAGCAGAAGAATAATCCTATTGATGAGCCAAAGTAAGATGATGCTACATAAGCAATGATGGCCTTACATCAGACCTGGCTTTTCTTGTGCTGGTCTCCATCTCTCAGTTTGCCTTCTCCACTGGCCTGCTCTCTTTCGGCAGGATCTAGTGGTCTTCTCCTCCAGGTGAAAGCTTTAATGGCCCACCTGTCTCCTCGGTGTAGTAATTAGTAGCCCCACCTCCACTTGTTGCTCCAGCTTAGAAAAATCCTTTACTCTTTGGGATTTTTTTTGAGCAATTTGTTTTCCCTAAGCTCTTTTCCTCTTAATAATTTTATAAGTGCCACTCATAAACTTTTTTCTGAGCATTTTGACCAAGCTAATTACTTCTTACTGCCATGTCCGCTGCGTAATCTCTCAGCGAACATATGAATAGAAGCGAGCCCAAGGCACAGGTGAAGTTACAAATGAAAAATAACATACAGTGTCCATGAAACTGTCCAAGAATGAATAATACGGGAAGATGACCAGCTACAAACTCTAATGGCAAGCCCCCACGCGCTCCCAGAGCGAAACTGGCAGAGGAGAAAACAGGGCTGAAAATAATAGAAAGGAAGACTTACATAAATGTTGGAGCGGCACAGCTCTGGAAGAAACAACACTTTAGCAGTCCAAGGAAACCATAGGGGAGCGAGCCTGATCATCCGAGAAAGACTGATGCCGATGCACTGATCATTTCCCCCGCCGCCCAGAAATACCCACGGAGACTAACGAGCGGCAAGTGGAAACAGGTGCGCGGCATCAGAGTGAGTGAATGAGTGTGTGTGTGTGTGTGTGTGTGTGTGTGTGTGTGTGTGTGTGTGTGTGTGTGTGTGTGGAAACTCAGGTGTTGGCAATACGCTGATAGGTGCCTGGCAGAGAGAGGTGAGAGGAGGGCTGTGGCTGAAAACTGACAGATAAACCAAATAATCTGCCAACTGAAAAAGATAATCAAAGGCTGAAGTGCTTCTGCCCAGCCTAGCCCATTCATCAAGACGACCTTGCAGGTCTCGCTGCCATCTTGAAAATCTTCTCTTCCACTCTAGTATCTATAGTGTTCTAAAACAATGTTCAATATATACCAGCTACAGTATATTATATTCTAGCTCCAACACAATTTCCACAATTTAAATGGTTTTTAGTAAGAGTGATTAGAATTGTTACATATCACAGCAAATGTGTCTTTAATTGATAACAGAGTAAGGGTAAATAAAGATAAAACTACAATATAGGAGACTTCCGGTTGAGCATGCAAGCACACTAGACGTCCTCCTCGCAGCTCCTCCACAATTTGATATTTTAAAAGTACTTTTGCAAACTCCTTTAACAATTATTTCTGTTCCTCCACGACTAAAGACTCCAGGGACGGCTACCATGCCAAAGACAGCTCAAAAAACGAAGGATATGTCATCTTTTTTGACGGCTAACTCCGCGGCTAAGTCAGCTTTTCAGAAAGAATGTGGGGCAGCTATTTCAGCTCTGCAGTAAGTTGTTGATGAACACGGGACAAAAATTCGAGACATGGAGGAATCCCTCACCAACACCTGTGACAGACTCACGGGGCTAGACGAGATGGTGACTTGGCTTACAAAGGAAAATGAGGCAATTAAGAAACAACTGGACTACTTGAGCAACTACACACGAAGAGAGAATATCCGCATTATTGGCTTACCCGAGTCTGTGTAGATGCCCGATCCAGCTAACTTTATCAATGGCCTCCTTCGTGAAGTTTTTGGTCCAGCTGTTTCTGAGATGCCAGTTATCATTGACCACACCCACACCTTCAGCGGCGGGGGACAGGCCAAGGCCACTTGGTCCAGCTGCACAGCTACAGGGTCCGAGAGCTAATACTGTGTCTCACCAGCCGCCACAATGGACCGATTTTGTACCAAGGTAAGCGGATCCACTTCTTCCCAGACATCAGCCCGGAAGTGACCCAGCTCCGATCCTCCTTTAACACAGTGAAGCACAGGCTCCATCAAGCGAACATCTCTTTTCGGGTTTATCACTCCGCTCGTCTGGTTTTCGTGTGGAACAACGATCGGGTCAGCTTTACAAGCCCTTCAGAAGTGCTTGTGTTCATTAACGAACATATACCAACTTTGACGACCACGGGGAACTCCACCGATACTGCAGATGACTGACTCTCAGGTACTGTAGATACTTTATACACCAGAAGTTCAAAGTGTTTTGAACCTAGAGTCATTGTTAAACATTAAATATGTTAAGCTTCAGTGCACTGATTGTTCATGTGATTTTATTGCACATTTTATCGTAATGGTGTCCCTTGACAATTATACTAACTGGAATATTGTTAATGTGTTACCACTTATCCTGAATTATTTGGGTTTGGATTATTTAGAGATTTTTCACCCCCTCTCTTTCTCTAGTTCATAATAGCCTTACTATTACAGGACTGTCTTTGAGGGTGTCCTGGATTCATTTTTAGTTTTCCACTCATTTTCTTTCCTGGGTGTTTTCTTTTTTAATTTCTTTATAATTGTCTGTATTTTCTGTTACTGTTCATCGATTTGCAGGAGTTTTCATCCTTTTATAAAAAAAAAAATATATATTATTCAGCAGGATGCTGTTAAGCATACGGCCTACTATGCACAAGCACACAACTATTGTGTTTTACAGGGTGGGTCACCTTCACCTCGCTGAAGGAGGTGAATGGCTTAGAGGTTTTATTTTTGTTGTTTGTTTTTGTGTGTGTGCACGTGCATGTATGTGTGTCCCCCCCACCCCCCCAAAAAATCCCCAATCCCCAGTTGTTATTTCTGCTTTTCCCTGGTGAGAGGCAAAAATGTCAATTAGCAACCCTGTAAGTAACTTGCATACAAATTTTATCAGCTAGAATGTTAATGGTCTAAATAATCCTGTGAAAAGAAAGCGAGTTCTTGACCATCTTCATCATCTGAATGAGGGCATTGCCTTTTTGCAGGAGATGCACCTTCACACTCTTGACCACTTTAGGATCAGGAAAGAATGGGTGGGGCAGCTCTTCCATTTAAACTTCCACTCCAAAAGCAGAGGTACCGCTATCCTCATCCATAAAGTGTCACGCCGCGCCATTCATCAGCGGCGCCACCTGCTCCCGCACCTGCTCGTCATCAACGGCGAGGGATAAAAGCCGTCTCGCCCTGAGCTTCGGCCTGAAGCCGTCAGACTTCATCCCTCACCGTTGTGAGTCACTTCCAAAATCTTCAGCACAAACATTTGGGTAAGAAGCCCTTACCTTCTTTTTCTCCAGTCTGCTCCCCTGTGCACAGGTGGATTTCCCGGCGGCGGACGACATCCTTCCAACGCCCATTCCTCGCTGCTGCACCGAGCTCTCCAGGTAGCTGTCTCCCGGGTCTCGCCCCTTGCTGTGCCAGCTATCCTGCCCATCCAAGTAAGTCCTTCTCTCGCCATAATCTCCTCTGTGTTGGTGTATGCCCGTCACCCTCTCCCTGTGCTTTTTCCCATAGGGTTGCTCGGCTGTACGGTCACCTGCCTCTGTGCCTGAAGCAGACGCCACCACCAACACATTGACATCCCACAGACACGCACTCATTCACGCCTGTTGTTAATAAACTATTTGAACTACTCTGAGCCTGTGTGTGCGTCTCCTGAGCCGTGCGTTATGTCAGAAAGATGTTCCCTTTCTTGTCTCCAACTCTATTTTAGACCCTAATGGTCATTACGTTATGGTCTTTGGTACTCTTTATAATGCTGCCCTGGCACTTGTTAACATTTATGCTCCAAACTGGGATGATGTCAATTTTTTAACCATCTTTTTAGCTCCATCCCAAATTTAGGCAGACACCACCTAATTCTTGGTGGTGACTTTAACTAGTTTTAGATCCTAGTCTCGACCGTTCTTCTAACAAACCCTGTCCCATCTCAAAATCATCCGAAGCAATTAAATTATTTAGGAATGATCATGAATATATTGACCCTTGGCGTTTTAAATTCTCATTCTCAAAATCCTATTCTTTCTTTTCACCTGTACATAATTCTTTTTCCTGAATAGCTAATTTTTTTATTGACGCCTTTTAACTTGGCTCAATGAAAGCCTGTGACTATGAAGGGACTGTTATTTCAGACCACGCACCCCTTAAACTTCAGCTTGCCATACAGGAAAATATGTCACCTAGACCCTGGCACTTCAGTCCTCTCTTTCTTTCAGATCCTAATTTTGTATATTATTAAACAGACAAAATTAATTTATTTGTTGAAACTAATTCTATTTTGGAACTGGAAGCGTTAAAGGCTTATTTGCGTGGACAGATAATCTCCTTTACTTCTCACATTAACAAGCATTGCAAACGTAAAATTTCTGAGCTCACCTCCTCCATTCTCCACCTGGACCATCAGTATGCAGTAAGCCCCACACCGGGGCTCCTTAAAGAAAGGACAATCTTAAAGACTGAATTTGACCTCTTAACAACTCAACGTGCAGAGGAATCTCTTCTTAAATCTTGGCAAAAAATATTTGAAGATGGGGATAAACCTACCAGGCTCTTTGCTCAACAACTTCGCAAAAAAACTGCTTCAAGAATAATTTTGGCAATTAAAACTTCCTGTGGCCCTACTACCTCAGACCATAGGCTTATCTGTCATGGGCACGCCCCCTCCTTCCCGTTCATCTCTCCTCAGGTCATCAGCTCACCTGAGTGAGAGGACACACCTGCACCTGCTCATCAGCCAGTGTTCATAGGGAGGCATCCTTCTGTGATTCAACGCTGGCTCATCTGGGTATACTGCCATAAAAGACAGCAAGTCGTATTCACACTGGTGAAGAAAATTATTAACCTGTGTGCTTTCTCTCCTTGTTCAGGTTGCTGCCATTGTGCAGGTGAGTCGCTGACACTGCGTGCACTCTCCTGCCACATATTCCCGGGTACTCCCCCCGACTTGGAACAGGTCGGGGGGAGTACCCGGGGGACGTCACGAAAATTAAATTTTTCACTCTCCTGCTACGGTAACGAGCCCTTAGTTGGGCTCGTGCCAGGGCGGACAGCCCGGAAGGGCGTAACTATACGTTTGAGCAATTTGTGGTCGTTTTTTCTAGCGTGTTCGACCACACCGAGAGTCAAGGGAACATTATGAGCCACCTAATGACTCTCCACCAGGATGCTCGGTCCGTGGCCAAGTATTTGGTGGAGTTTTGGGTCGAAGCGGCAGACTTGGGGTGGAACAAGGTTGCATTACGCAGTGCATTCCTCCATGGGTTAAATGCCCACCTCTGCGACAGCCTGGCAGTTTATGCGGTTCCCGACACTCTCAATGGTCTTATTGATCAGGCCGTGGGGTTGGACAACCGCTACTGTGAGCACGCGAATGAATGACAGGCCTCCTCTCACTTGGCTGCCGAGCGGGTGCCCGCTGCGGGGACTGACACTGGGAGGGCTGGTCCTCCTCCCAAGCTGATGGACCTCAGTCAGTTTCAACTAATCGACGATGAGCGCCGGCGAAGGAGGAGGACTGGCGCATGCTTGTACTGTCGAGACAAGTGCCCCCAGTGGCCAAAAGACGTGGCCCGTCAGTAACCGTGGGGGTCTGGTGGGCGGGACCAAATTAACTCCGCCCCCCCCCCCCCCGGCAATTTCTCTAATCAGTCCTCATGCAATTGCTGGGGGTTGAGAAGAGGGTGATGGTGTTAGTGGATTCAGGGGCTGAGGGCAATTTCATGTCAGCCCGGTTCGTTCGGGACATGGGTATTCCTACACTTAAACTGCCCCAACACCAACCTATTACCACCATATCTGGCCGTGAGGTTGCGGTAGTCACCGAACACACGGTGCTGGTCACCATCCTTATTTCTGGGAATCATCGGGAGGAACTTGTGTCCTAATTCTCCCAAATTCATCATCCCCGATGACTCTAGGGTATCCTTGGCTCCAGAAGCATAGCCGTATTATAAACTGGGGTCAAAATTCCATCTCCTCCTGGAGTCCATTTTGTTTGGCAAATTGTCTCCATTCAGCTGAATGTTCTCCTTCTCTCCCTGTCTCCCTCACTCCAGTCGACCCGCCGGACCTCAGCCTTGTCCCCCGGGCATACCACGATTTGGGTGAGGTCTTCAGTAAGTCAAGAGCACTGTCACTGCTGCCTCACCGCTCTTATGACGTTGCTGTGGACCTCATCCCTGGGGTGAAGCTGCTGTCCAGCAGGCTCTACAGCATTTCTGGTCCAGAGGGGGAGGCAATGGAGAAGTATGTTAAGGAGTCGCTGAACACCGGCCTTATTTGGCCATCTTCGGCCCCTCTCAGGGCCGGGTTCTTCTTTGTTGGAAAGAAGGATGGTTCGCTGCGCCCGTGTATCGACTACCGGGAGCTCAACGCTATAACAGTGAAGGACAAATATCCCTTGCCCTTGATGAACTCCGCGTTTGAACTCCTTCAGCGCTCACGGGTATTCACCAAATTAGACTTACGCAATGTGTACCATCTCATTCACATTTGTGAGGGGGATGAGTGGAAGATGGCATTTAAGACCCATCAGGGGCAGTTTGAGTATTTGGTGATGCCGTTTGGACTCACCAACGCCCCCACTGTTTTCCAGCGGTTAATTAACGACATCCTCCGTGATATGCTCTACCAATTTGTGTTTGTCTATTTGGATGACATTTTGATTTTCTCCCGCTCACCAGAAGAACATGAAGTCCATGTAAGAGCAGTCCTACAATGGCTCTTGGAGAACCAGCTCTACATTAAGGCCGAGAAGTGTGAGTTCTCCAATACATCTACCACCTTCTTGGGCTTCATAGTGGCTGAAGGGAGACTGATTGCCGACCCGTCCAAGGTGAGGGCAGTGCTCGATTGGCCAACTCCCCACTCCCATAGGGAGCTTCAACGCTTCCTCAGGTTTGCGAACTTTTATCTCTGGTTCATTCAGAACTATAGTGGGGTTGCACTACCATTGACACAGCTGACCTCCATTAAGGTCCCTTTTCGGTGGACCAAGGCAGCTGAGCAGGCCTTTTTCAAACTGAAGGGCCTGTTCACTAATACATCCATTTTAGCTCAGGTCGACACGCAGCTCCAATTCGTCCTCGAGATGGACGCATCTGATTCGGGGGTGGGCGCTGTCCTCTCGCAGCGTGCATCCTCTGACCAGAAGCTCCACCTGTGCGCGTATTTCTCTCATCGGCTTACGCCGGCTGAGAGGAATTACGATGTAGGGGACAGAGAGCTACTCGCCATTAAGTTGACACTGGAGGAATGGAAGCATTGGTTAGAGGGGGCTATTCACCCCATTGTCGTGTGGACCGATCACAAAAACCTTGTGTATTTCCAGTTGGCCTGCCGACTCAATGCCAGGCAGGCTCGCTGAGCCCTGTTTTTTCAGCGATTCAATTTCACTATCACTTACCAGCCTGGCTCTTGGAACACCAAACCAGACGCACTATCGCGCCAGTTTGATTCTGAGGAGATAGTGCCCCCTTCCCACCCCCAATCCATTCTTTCTCCCTCATGTATCCTCGGTGCCCTTAAGTGGGATATTGAGCGGAGGGTCCATCAGGCCCAGTCTCGGGAGCCTGTGCCAGCAGGGTGCCCCCGGAACCGCCTGTACGTCCCCGCTACCCTCCGCAGTGATGTCATCCAGTGGGGTCACACCAGCCACTTCGCCTGTCATCCTGGGATCACCTGTACCATGGACCTTATCCAGCAGGTGTTCTGGTGGCCCACACTGCGGCGGGACATACAGGAGTATGTGCGGGCCTGTCAGACCTGCATCCGGGGGAAGTCGGACCCCTCCTCCGGCTGGACTTCTCCATCCCTGGTCCCACATCGCGCTGGATTTTGTGACTGGACTTCCCCCCTCCCATGGAAAGACGGTAATTCTCACCATCATGGACTGTTTCTCCAAGGCTGTGCATCTGGTGGCTCTCCTCAAACTCCCCTCAGCCTTAGAGATGGCCACCCTCCTCACGGTGAGCCTCTCCTCTGGGAATCACCCCCAGAGCAACAGGCAAGCAGAGCATGCCAATCAGTCTGGAGGCCACCCTGTGGTGCGTAGCAGCCGAACATCCATCGTCCTGGAGCATACACCTGACCTGGGTGGAGTATACCGTGAACTCGGCTATCTCCACAGCAACCGGTCTCACTCCATTTGAGGCATCGCTGGGAGACATTCCCCCGCTCCTGCCGATGGCCGAGAGGGAGGTCAAGGTTCCCTCCATGGGGGCTTATGCTCGCCACTACCGGCGGCTCTGGAGGTCAACGCGCGCTGCCCTCGCCCGCTCTGTCGAGCGCAACCGGACCACAGTGGACAGACGATGGGTGCCTGCCCCAAAGTACACCATGGGGCAGCAGGTCTGGCTGGCAGCCAGTCAGGTCCCTTTGAAGGCTACTTCTAAGAAACTGTCTCCTCGCTTCCTAGGGCTCTTTCCGATCTCCAGAGTTATCAACGACGCCTCGGTTCAGCTCAAATTCCCACCTACCCTATGGTTGAACCCGACCTTCCATGGTTCCCACATCAAGCCCGTCTCAGTCAGTCCTCTCTGCCCCTCCGCCCAAGTCGTCTCCTCCTCCCCGGATAATCGACGGCCACCCTGCCCACTTGTTTCGACGAATCCTGAATGGTCGCCGTCGAGGCCGGGGCCTCCAATATTTGGTGGCTTGAGAGGGCTACGGCCCAGAGGAACGTTCCTAGGTTCCCACGTCTCGGATCCTAGACAAAGAGATGCTCCGGTCCTACCATTGTGCCCATCCCAACAAACTCAATGGACCACCAGGAGGTGCTCCTAGAAGGGGAGGCCCTGTCATGAGCAGCGAGAGCGCACCTCCTCCTTCCCGTTCATCTCTCCTCAGGTCATCAGTGCACCTGAGTGAGAGGACACACCTGCACCCGCTCATCAGCCAGCATTTATAAGGAGGCATCCTTCTGTGATTCAACGCTGGCTCATCTGGGTATACTGCCATAAAAGACAGCAAGTCGTGTTCACACTGGTGAAGAAAATTATTAACCTGTGTTCCTCTTCTTGTTCAGGTTGCTGCCATTGTGCAGGTGTGTCACTGGGACTGCGCATGCTCTCCTGCCACAACTCCACTCACCTACAGCAAACCTCCACCCGGTCAGGCACTACTAGTTATATTCCCCACACCCTGCTGGTTCGTCTATTCCCCGCTGGAGGCCTGCCGGTGCTCCCTCGGAGCCCACACAAGTGGTAATTTGGCTTGCCCATTACTCCATTCCTCATCTCACGGCTCTCGTCGTCTCTCCACAGGCTCCTTCCTCTGGCGAGTGACTGTTTCTGTAGATGTGTGAGGATTTTTTGCTATTTAATAAAGAACCTCAAATGTGTATTATTGTTTGATTGTCTCTTTGTTGCTGCATCTTGCACATGGGCTGAATTACTATATCAGTCATGACATTATCAATAATGAGTTTACAAGTTTTTACTCTAAGTTATATACATTTGAGTCTCAGCGTGACCCAAATCTATTTACTAACTTTTTAATAATTTGAACATCCCTCAACTTAATCCAGATGACGCTGCATCACTTGAAGAAACAGCCACTCCTGAAACAATAAAAACTTCAATCTTATCTTTGCAGAGTGGGAAGACTGCGGGGCCTGATGGCTTCCCAGCCAAATTCTACAAGAAATTTTGTAACAAGCTCGTACCTCTCCTACATGCAATGTATATGGAGACATTTCAGGTAAAAGCACTCCCTCCAACTTTATATCAAGCCACCATTTCTCTTTTATTGAAAAAGGATAAAGACCCCCTGTACGTTGTGGTCTGCGCGCCGATATCGCCCACGCTCGGGTCATGCAGTATTTTCCTCCCATCTGGTGTGTGTTCCCTATGGCTCTCCGAGCCTTTATTCTGGCAGCATCACGGCGGGGCTGTCACAGCTGTTCAGCATCTCTCCTAATCACTCTCTCCACTGATTGGGTTATCTCGGGGATTTAAGGAAGCAGCTGAGAGTTAATTGTTGCTGCAATCTCGTCAGACGTTCACTCGTAAACAACCCTTCATCTTTCATCCGTCATTGTAAGTGTTATTCTGAGACTCTGTGTTTCTTTGTCTGTGCCATTACCTTAGTTGTGTTTTAGCCCCCCGTGGCTCATTATTTTGTCATTCGTCTTCTGTAATAAATTATGCAAACTCATCAGCGGCCTATAGCGTCTCATTTTGCGGTCCGCGAGGGCTGCACCGTGACAGTAGATTGCAGCCAGAACAAGACGCCGGTCACCATGAGTTTTGCCTAATTTGGACTTGTTGTTTTCCCTGTCTGGGTACCTGTGTGCTGGGAGATTATATCGCTGCTCAGGGGCCATGCTCAGAGCCTGGGCTACGAGCTGGTGGAGGCCCTCGACTATATTGATGGAACCCTTTTCACCACTTGTCTCTACGACACTCCCAGCGATGTACGCCGGCACCTGGACCTCGCTGAGGCAATCATTAACCGCCATCTTCGCTACTCCAACCACCCTGAAGTCACGGCGAGGATGGCGGACATCTCTGCACTCCGGGAGAGACTCTGTGGGCTGGAGGGAAACTCTTGCAGGAAGCCAAAGAGAAGGCACCCTCGCTCCTCGCTTCGGGATCCCATTCCTGTTCCCGATCCAGTCCAGGAGTTCGCACCACCCAGGGGTCATCCCCAAAGGAGTGAGACGTCAGTCGGGATTCCCCCGGAGAAGTTACAGCTGACAGCTATTTCCATCCGGGACCGAATGGCTGCAGCTCGCTCCGCCGTCCACCCCACACAGATCATGAAGCATGTGACGGCAGCGGTCAGGCTGGTGGAGAGGAATCCTGAACTGTGTGATTATCTTGAATAAGCTGACCTGCTCGCCTCTGTTTCCGCACAGGAGCGGCGTTTTCCTAACGTCACCTTCGCCTCGCCCTCTGCCAGTAAACGTCGTCTCCATGCAGATTGCACTCCTCAGCGAGAACCCCATCCGGATCCAGTTCCAGGTAGCCACACAAACTCTGTCTCCCAGCCAGCTGCAGCCTTCGTGTCTCGCTGAAGAGGTAAAACAGCCGCCTCCGCCCCTGGGTCATCTCTCCCCGCTGTTCCGTCAGCTCCTCGTTCCCGGTTCGCCTCGGCTGTTTCTCCCTCCTCCTCGACGTTCACCCCAGCTGCTGTGAGCTCCACGAGTCCGTCTCCGGATGCTCCCGTTCCTGATCCGGAGCGAGAGGCTCCTCCATTTCCATCCAGCGGAGGAAGGGAAGATTCAAGTTCACTGCGGCGGGTCCCATCAGCCCTCCGGGAATCAGGCAAGTGTCTATTCATTCTTTTCCTGTATTGGGTGCATTGCCTTCTTTGATTCCTGGGGGTGGAGTTTGGGGTTCACAGCCCCCCGAGCTTCCTTCACCAGCTGCAGAAATTAATTATGAACCTGCCGCCTTTGTGTCTCCTTCTCCTGAGCGTTCCTCGGTGCCAGGACTACACCGGCGGACGAGAAGGGAGCCTGCGGGCCTGGAGAGCCTGGTTCCAGCCCCGTAGCCACGTCACGGGCAGAGGAGGAGGACGGACCGCAAGTTGGAGCCTGCGCCGGCGACGAAGCATCCCCGGGTCTCCATGGAGGAGCGGTTCAACCTAGCAGGTCGAGGATCTCCTGCCACCACGCCGTGCGGGTCGTCGGCGTGGTCGTCAGCGTTGGAGGGTCCTCAGGCTGTGGAGACCATCATGCCGGCTGCGGAGCCCACCGTAGCCCAGTGGGAACCAGAAGATGTCCTTCTGCCTTCTGAACCCGGATTGTCAAAGTCCTGGATGGTGACAGAACTGGAGTTCAGGCAAGTGCTCTATTTTGTCTTCCTCCTATCAATTCTAGAGCATTTTTGCCTGTCTCGCGGGGAGACGAGCCGGGTGCAGCCGTCCGCTGCATCCAAGCTCGTCTCGCTGGGCTCTGTCGCTGCCGGTGATCCTGATCCTGGTTCTCTTTCTTCTCCTGAGCCTTCTCCCAGGGTCACCGGTGTGGAGTCAATTCCAGTTGCCATTCTGGAAGTTCCGGATTCGGGTTGGGAGGTCGTCTCTGGTGCTGCCCTGGTCCAGTCAGGGTCTGCCGGGGGTGCTGCCGTGACCCAATCGGGGTCCATCGTGGGTGCAGCTGTGACCCAATCGGGGTCCATCGTGGGTGTAGCGCGGTCTCGTTTGGGATCCGACTGGAGGGCAGTGCCGGTTCTAGTGGAGTTCGGAGGAGGTGCTGCAGAACTTTCGCTGATCAACGCTGGACTGGTCCCTCATCCTTTCCCCATTCATTTTTCCCTGCCATCGGGGGCCGCTGGGACTCCCCGTTATCTGCTCGGCTCTCCCTCGCTATCCCCCTCTACAGGGAAGCCGTCTTCAATTTCTCCCCTGCGGTCCTGGTGGCTGAGTGATGCGGGTCGGCCGCCTGGAAGACTGCCTCGCCCGTTTGGCATTCTGGGTCGGCCACCCGACCAACTAGACTCTCGGTTCGGCGATCTGGTCTTGCCTCCAGAGGGACTGTTTTTCCTGGCCTGGGACTGGGGTAGGCCACCCAAACTTTTCCTTTTTTCCCTGCCAGTGAGCTGGACGCTGGACGCAGGAAGACCCCCTGAACTATTTGTGTGGTACTATTGTGAACTGTATTTATCGCCGCTCTTTAGCACGTTTTTTTTTCTCTCTCCCCTCCTCAGACAGAGGAGGGGAGAGTTTTTTTTTTTTTTTTTTTTCTGGTTCTCGCCCTCCTGGCCCTTTCCCTCATCCCCCCCCCCGGGGGGGGGGGGGGGGGGTTGGGTGTCACGCAGCGCCCAGAGTGCGCCATTCGGGGGGGGGGGGGACTGTCGTGGTCTGAGCGCCGATATTGTCCGTGCTCGGGTCATGCAGTATTTTCCTCCCATCTGGTGTGTGTTCCCTATGGCTCTCCAAGCCTTCATTCTGACAGCGTCATGGTGGGGCTTCCGGCTGTCAAAGCCGGGTCACGTTGTCACAGCTGTTCAGCATCTCTCCTAATCATTCTCTCCACTGATTGGGTTTTCTCGGGGATTTAAGGAAGCAGCTGAGAGTTAATCGTTGCTGCAATCTCGTCAGACGTTCACGCGTGAACAACCTTTCATCTTTCATCCGTCATTGTAAGTGTTATTCTGAGACTCTGTGTTTCTTTGTCTGTGCCATTACCTTAGTTGTGTTTTAGCCTCCCTCGTGGCTCATTATTTTGTCGTTTGTCTTCAGTAATAAATTATGCAAACTCATCGGCGGCCTATAGCGTCTCATTTTGCGGTCCACGAGGGCCGCACCGTGACAACCTTATCATCCTAACAGAGCACGACACTTCCAAAATGCAGGATTACTTGTAATACCTAGAACCTCCAAAAGTACAATGGGAGGCAGAGCCTTCAGTTATCAAGCTCCTCTCCTTTGGAACCAGCTACCAATCTGAATTTGGGAGTTAGACTCAATCTCTGTTTTTAAGAACAGGGTTAAAACCCTCCTTTTCATATAGCCTATGTGGTGATCTGAGCGCTGATTCCGTCCGTGCTCGGGTTGCTCAGTGACTTTCCCTTTTCTTCCATCTTATTTCGGGCTTTGTCATTAGGGCCTTTTCCAGGGCTTTTATTGTGACAGCGTCATGGCTGAACTTTCGGCTGTCAAAGCCGAGCCGGCATCGTGACAGCCGTTTGTCATTTCGTTGATTTCATTTCCCTTTTGTTTGGTTCATGCCCTGTATTTAAGGGAGCAGCTGAGGCTCACTCCTCGCTGCGACCTACACATTCACAAACGCCTCCGTGTTGTTGGGCTGGAGTTCCTACCCCCGACTCCAGTCTTCCTCCTGTGTTTGGATTCATCGCTGTTCGTCTTTTGTAAGTGTTTTTGCACAGCGTAGGTTCCGTCTTCGCTGCACCTCCTCGTTCATCATCAGTGTTTATTATTTTGTGCTTTAGTGTATGTACGTGTTTTGCCCCACGTGGCTGTTTATTTTATCCTTTTGTAAATAAACTTGCAAACTTACTTCTGGCTCCTGGCGTCTCACTAATGCCCTGCAAGGGGCATTCATGACAGCCTATAGTTTGGGTGGGATCAGATGCCCCTGAACCCTCCCTTAGTTATGCTGCTAATAGGTTTAGATAGCCGGGGGACCTCCCACAATGCACTGAGCTTCACTCCTTTCTTCACTCTCAATGAAATATTTTTACTGGTCATTAACATCTGTTTGTTCTCTCCCATAGATTGAGCCCCCATCGTGCTGTTTGCTCTTTGCATGTCTGTTCTTTTCTTCTTCTGGTCTATCCCCTCACCCCCCAGCCAGTCACAGCAGATGACTGCCCCTCCCTGAGCCTGGTTCTGCTGGAGGTTCCTTCCTGCTAAAAGGGAGATTTTCCTCTCCACTATCGCCAAGTGCTTGCTCACAGGGGATCGCCTGATTGCTGGGGTCTTTCTGCAATTGTGGGGGTTTCCCCTACAGTTGAAAGTGCTATGAGATGACTGTTGTTGTGAAATGGTGCTATATAAATAAAGTTGAATTGAATTGAAAATAAATAGTTGATTTTAGGAAGGACCATCGTTTTGACGGTTGCGACTCTTCCCATTAGTGATATAGGTAATGTCCTCCTATGCGCAAGGTTGTCTTGTATTGTTTTTAGAAGGGGAATGTGATTTAGTCGCAGTAACCCTGAGAGTCTGGGAGGAATATCTATTCCTAAATATTTAATATTACCTGATTGTATTGGAATAGTGGATATATTTGAAAAATTGCAATTTATAGGTAAGACTGTTGATTTACCCCAGTTAATAGAGCAGTCTGATAGTGATAAAAAATTTATCAATGAGCACCACTGTCTGAAGAAGAAATCTTTGAGTTTTCAAGGAAAATTAATACATCATCAGCATAAAGACTTATCTTGTGTTCTTTTTCTCCGGTTTGGATACATCTAATATCAGCATTTTGTCGTATAGCTGCTGGTAATGATTCAATAAAGATGGTAAAAAGTTAGGGAGAGAGTGGACAACTATGACTGGTGCCTCTCTGGAGATTAAAGCTTCAAGAAGTTTGATCATTTGTTTGGACAGATACAGATGGACAGCTATATAGTGTTTTAATCCAGTTTATAAAAGTTCCATAAAAAGTTCCATAAAAAGGAATTTCCAATTAACACGGTCGAAGGCTTTCTCTGCATCCAGAGATAATATTGTGGTTTCTAAGTTATTAATCTTACAGTAGTCTATTAAATTAAATAGCCTGTGTGTATTATTAGCCGAGTGTCTACCCTTATTAAAACCTGTTTGATCTGGGTATATCATGCATGGAGTTATCCTTTCCAGTCCTTTAGCAAGAGCTTTGCAAATTATTTTAAGATCGACATTCATAAGTGAGATGGGATGGTAGCTGGATGGAAGCGTAGGTTCTTTTTTGGGTTTAAGGAGCAGGATAATGATAGCCAAGTTCATATTTGGAGGGATTACATTATCTTCTTTAATTTGGTTCACCATTTTAAAGAAGGTAGGTGCCATCACAGGCCAGAATTCTTTATAGAATTCTACTGGAAAACGGTCTGGTCCAGGAGCTTTGTTGTTTGGGATGTGCTTACGTGGCTCCTGGAGTTCAAACATTAGAAGAGGTGCATCCAGAACTATAATTTGTTTATTATTTAATCGGTGCATGTACTTAAAGTTATTTCCTATAAACCAAATGTGCAAGAGAGAACAAATATAAAGGTTAGTATCTTGGTGAGAAGATACAGATAACATACACCAACAACCTAACAAAATTAGCTACAACAGACAAACAAACAACAACAACAACAAAAAAGACAAATGTTAACAAATTAAACAGGGATCAAATAAGAGACCTGTGCACAATCGTATTCTTTTTTCACATGTAGCTAAGGAAACAAACCAGAATCTAGAATAACCAGGGGGTTATGTTTTCATCCATAAACAGCTTGCAATCTATAAACAATCTATCCACAGAGATAATAGCTCATTTACCTTCTTGGATTTTTTGTTTCCTAATGGGAAAACGTTTCCTCCTTCTTTCTATAATTTCCTGTGTAAATTGATCATTTAGACCATAATTTTGTGCCTTTAACCTGCCTGCCCTGCCTCTGTACCAGAATTTTTTGCTTGAAATGTTCAAATTTAGCAATAATGGGTCTGGGACGTTTATTCTGAGGATTTTTCTGTCCAATGCGGTGGACTCAGTGAAAGGTAATTGATTTCACAACGTCGGAGGGCACTTTCAGCTGCATAGACATGAATTCACAGATCAGCTGTTCTGGATTTTCATTGTTTTTTCCAGCAATTCCTCAGAAAACTAGGTTATTTCTCATGCTGCATGATTTCAAGTTGAGAATTGTTTCCTTCATTTTCCAGTTTTCTTTTACAACGATGTCAAGTTGCATGGTTAGCGTGTTTACTGACTTTTTCAAGCAATTATTTTCTTCTAATACAGAAACGAGCTGCACCTGGCTGAATTCCAAACGCTCTCACATGCTCTGGAATTCTTTATGGAGCAACTCAACCAACGCAAGTCTACCATCCATGCTGGAAAGTTTATTTTCATTAGAAGAAAGAATGTCACTAACCTCTGGGCCATCCTGTGACTTCTTGGGTGTTATTTTCGGTGAATCCATGGGTCTGGGTTGTTTTGACAAGGCAGAAGGAACGTGAGGTTTAACGGGAGATACGTTCACCTCCTCCATGTCACCGTAGCAGTAATAAAATTCGTCAATAGTTCTCAAGTTTCTCCAGCTCCATCGAGAAGATGGCGAAATGCTATATGAAAAAAGAATGATAGGAACAGTCAGTTAGTGGATTAATTACAAAAAAAAAAATGCTACCTGTGAAAAAGTTTGTTTATGCTTAGTCGACGCAAGTTGCCATTTTGGATTATTGTGCAACAGTCTCCAAGTTTTTAATTCTATCGCCTATCCTCCCATCTGTCCTCTTATTGGCATTTGCCACTTGATTGATGTACAGGGTAGCCAATCAGGAGATCTCCTGTCCTCTTTTAGTCATTGGTCACCCTACATGCGTGGTCAAACACGCTAGCTAGCTTCTGCTAAACTCCAGTGATCTGTGATCATGATAGTGCTCCCAATTTCTACTAAAGAAGGGATATTACAAATGAGTGGGGGAGCTGAACCCAGTAAGAAGAGAAAAACTTACCACTTCCTTGTGAAATAGGAGGAGGATTTTTTTTTCACGTCATTTTCAAAGTGCATTTGTCTGATCAGTCAATCTATCGTTGTATTTCCAAAGAAGGGAAATGCTGAGAGGCACTTTTGAACTGTTCATAAAAACTACGACACTGACTTCCCTCTGAAAAGTGAGCTGAGAAAAAGAAAGTTGAGGGAACTGAAATCTCAGTTAATCGGACAGTAGTCATTTTTCACACAGCTGAATTCAAAAGCAAAGGCAGCCACTGAAGCATCGTTCTGGGTGAGTCATTGCATTATTAAGCATAAGAAGTCCTTCCAAGATGGAGAGACGATAAAAGAAGCCTTTATTGGGGCAGCGGACTTGTTGTTTCGGGATTTTAAAAACAAAACAGAAATATTATCTTCAACCAAAGCTCTTCAGCTATCAAGAAGTACAGTCGCAGGATGCTGTGAAGTAATGGCCAACAATTTGATAACAGCAGCTTTGGAAGGACATCACAGAATGTGAATATTTTTCAATGCAATTAGACGAGTCCACAGACATAAGTGACACAGCTCAGTTGTGCATTTTTTTTCGGATGGTGTTTTCCGATATGACTGCAAAAGAGGAGCTGTTAACAATACTGCCCATGAAAGAACATACAATGGGAAAGGACATTCTTCACTCTTTCAAAAACTTTATTGAGAAAACCAAGCTCCTAGTGTGTAAATTGGTGTCAATCTCCACGGATGGTGCACCCGCAATGGTGGGCCGCTCAAATGAATTTATTGCAAAGTGCAAGGAAGATGATGATTTCCCCGACTTCCTTAATTACCACTGCATAATCCACCAACAAGCATTATGTGCTAAAATGCTAAATATGAAAGAAATTATGGATGTAGCTACGGAAATCACTTGCTCTATTCGAGCAAGATCTCTTCAAATACGACTGTTCCAAGCACATCTAGAGGATGCTGATTGCAGCTACTCTGAGCGCTTACTACACACTGATGTGAGATGGCTTAGTAGGGGGAAATTCCTGCAGCGATTTAGACAGTTCTATCCAGATATAAAGGAGTTTCTCCTTGTCGGTAAACATGCAGAATACAAGCAACTTGATGACAATCAGTGGCTGCTAGGCTTGACATTTTTAACCGAATTGACCAACATGTCGAATGAGCTTAATTTAGAGCTGCAAGGAAAGAATAAAACTGTGGTAAACATGATGAGCTCAGTTAATGCTTTCCAATGAAAAGTGCAACATATGTCCTTAAAGCTGCAGCGCCATGATTTGGGGAACTTGCAGAACCTGGCATCAGAGCTGTAACAAGCAAGTAACAAAAGCTATGTGCGCATCTTGACAGTGCACACTACATCGAGCAGATGGAAAATTTGTCAGAGTTTGACAAACAGTTTCAAGACTTTGCTTTACTTGAGCCAATTGCTACATTTTTGTGCTATCCATTCAGGGAAGATGCTGAGGTTGATTCACTTGCATCAAAAATTGCAACACTGTTTCGTCTGAACTCATCTGCAGTGGAGGATGAGATTTTGACACTACAGGCTGACATTGAGCTTAAGTCCAGAGCTCATGAACAGTTTTCGAACTTACTCACAGAGAAAAAGCATCCAAACATGAGGAAATGTGCTACCTCCTTGACTACATTATTTGGCTCTACTTATTTGTGTGAATCAACTTTTTCCC
This sequence comes from Pholidichthys leucotaenia, assembly GCA_020510985.1. Classification (NCBI taxonomy): domain Eukaryota; kingdom Metazoa; phylum Chordata; class Actinopteri; order Cichliformes; family Pholidichthyidae; genus Pholidichthys; species Pholidichthys leucotaenia. The sequence continues at coordinate 32,653,446 of CM035848.1, forward strand.
ATATGATGATTATTAAGTCCAAATACCATTCCACCGTGACTGATGATCATTTGAAAGTCTGCTTGAGACTAGCTACCAGCAGCTACTGTCTGGACCATGCAACCCTGGCTGATTCTATCCAGTGCAAGTCATCAAAGTAAGGTAATGATCGTAAATAAATTGAACTGTATTGTGCCATAAAGGTTCACGCAGTTATATAATGTACGCCAACATATAAGATAAGATAAGCCTTTATTCGTCCCACATTGGGAAAATTCCAGGATTGCAGAAGCACAGGGATAGCAGCACTCAGAGCAATAATTAATAAGATAAAAAGAACAAATGAATATACATATGTACACAGATATATACACAGTGCGGGAGCATTACAGCTAGATGGTATAGACAGCATTACGGTCTGTTAAGTTACCCTGCAGAATATTTACAGTGCAGTATTTACAGATTTGTATTTGAATCAGCCGTGTTGTCACCCTCAGTAATGATTGCTATAGTCCTCTCCATCACACACCTAGGATGGTACAGCCTACCGCTAAATGAGCCCCTCATTGCGTTCAGCGTGTCCTGCATGGGGTGGGATTCGAACTCCAGCAGAGATGACAGCTTAGCCACCATCCTTCTCTCTCCTATTCCCTCTACTGGGTCGAGACACCGCCCCAGAACAGAGCTAGCTTTTTTGATCAGTCTGTTCAGTCTCTTCCTGTCGGCTGCCGTGATGTCGCTGCCCCAGCAGACCACTCCAAATGTGATGGCTGATGCCACCACCGAATCGTAGAAGGTCTTCGGGAGTTCCCCTTGCGCTCCAAACGACCTGCGACTCCTCAGGAGGAACAACCTGCGCCGTCCCTTCTTGTAAAGCGCATTGGTGTTGTGTGACCAGTCCAGTTTATTGTTCAGGTGAACACCCAGGTACTTGTAGGATGTCACCATCTCAATGTCTGTTCCCTGGATGTTTACTGGTGCTGTGGGGGGTTGTCCTCGCCTGCAGCAGCCCACCACCAGTTCCTTAGTTTTCCTCGCATTGATCTGGAGGCAGTTCCATTGGCACCAATCCATGAAGTCCTGGATAAGTCCTCTGTACTCCGCATCGTCTCCATCAGAGATGAGGCCGACGATCGCAGGGTTGTCAGAGAACTTCTGTAGGTGGCAGTGTGGTGTGTTGTGTGAAAAGTCTGCAGTATAAAGGGTGAACAGGAAGGGAGCCAGAACTGTTCCGGGAAGGGGGGGGGGGCGGTAATGCAGATGATGGTGTCAGACACACAGTCCCGGGTTCTCACAAACTGAGGCCGGTTCGTGAGGTAGTCCAGGATCCACGATGACAGGTGCTGGTCCACCCCTGCGCTCAGCAGCTTGTCCTTCAGGATCACCGGTTGAATGGTGTTGAAAGCACTGGAGAAATAAAAGAACATGATCCTCACAGTGCTCCCAGGCTTCTTCAGGTGGGACAGAGAACAGTGTAGGAGGAAGATCACTGCATCCTCCACCCCGATGCTGTGCTGGTAGGCGAACTGGAGTGGATCCATCGCTGGTCCCACCAGGGGGTGGAGGTGGGCAAGAAGCAGCCTCTCCAGGGTCTTCATCAGGTGTGATGTGACGGCCACTGGTCTGTAGCTGTTCAGGTCCTTGGGGGGAGGAGTCTTTGGTACGGGCACCACACAGGATGTTTTCCATAGCTGTGGTACCCTCCCCAGCTTCAGGCTCAGGTTAAAGATGTGCTCCAGAATCACACACAGCTGGTCTGCACAAGACTTGAGGAGCTTCGAGCTGATGCATTCCGGACCCGATTCCTTCCTCGCCTTGATCTTCCTCAGCTCCGCTCTCACCTCGGTCTTAGTGAGGGTCAGGTTGGGCAGGGGGGCTGTGTGCTGGGAGTGGGGGGTGTTGGGGAGAGGCTGTGGACAGCGGGACTAGATGAAGGCTGAGGCAGTAGTGGTTGGTGGGCAGGCAGAGAAAAGGGCAGTTTGTCAAATCTGTTAAAAAACAGGTTAGCATTAGCATTTTTTAAATTTAGGTAGATCATTTTGATCTGGTAATCTTAAAAGTAGCTCACAAGCCAAAAATGTGTGGGCACCCCTGCTCCAGACCTTCGCAACCTTATTGTTGCAAAACATAATAATGGCATTGGTCACAGGCACATTTCTAAACTGCTGAATGTTCTATTGAGCACTGTTGGAGTCATCATTCAGAAGTGGAAAGAACATCATTTTACCATACCCCTGCCATGACTAGTAGCTCCTTGCAAGATTTCTGACAGAAGAGTTAAAAGAATTATCGGAACAGTTATCCAAGAGCCAAAGACCACTCATGGGGAGCTCCAGAAAGACCTGGAGTTAGCAGGTGTTGCTGTTTCAAAGAAAACAATATGTTATGCACTCAACAAACATGGACTCCATGCCTTCTCACCTCGCAAGACTTTATTGCTGAAGAAAAAACATGTTGAAGCTCATTTAAAGTTTGCTGCACAACATTTGGGCAAGCCAGTAAAATACTGGGAGAATATAGTCTGGTCAGATGAGACCAAAATTGAACTTTTTGGATGCTACAACACACGGCATGTTAGAGGAGAAATGGCACTGCACATCCCATCATGGTGTATGGGTGTTTTTCAGCATATGGTACAGGCAGACTTCATATAATTGAAGGAAAGATGGATGGACACATGTACAGAGACATCCTTGATAAGAATCTGTTGCCATCTGCCAAGATGCTGAAGATGAAATGAAGGTGGACATTTCAGTAAGACAATGATCCCAAACACACAGCCAATGAAACTTATCTGGCTCCAGAGAAGGAAAATAAAGCTGCTAGAATGGCCCAGTCAGACACTCGACCTGAATTTAATTGAAAATCTATGGAATGAACTGAAACTCAGTGTTCAAAGAAGACACCCACAAAACCTTCAAGAATTGAAGAGAGTTTGTGGGGAAGAACGGGCTAAAATCACTCCTGAACAATGCCTGCTCCTAGTTTCTCCATACAGGAGGCATCTGGAAGCTGTTACCAACAAAGGCTTTTCTACTAAATATTAAATGAATTTCACCAAGTGTGTCCAATACCTATCCCCTTTGTCATTCCACTTTATTAAAAATAACTTGTTTTGTGAACACAGTTGCCTTGATTTCTTTGTATGTATGGATTACTTGGGTTGTTCCTGATATCAGGTGAAAACTTCAGGTCAATGGCTCCATCAGAAATATGTTTAATGAAAAAAATGTTGATGTGTTCAATACTTTTTCCCCCATTGTATACAGAGTACTATATTCAGTATATACAGTATCCCTCCGTGGATCACCACCTTATCGTGGTGGAGGAGTTTGAGCGCCCGAATGATCCCAGGAGGTACGTTGTCGGGGGCAAGTTGCCCCTGGTAGGGTCTCCCAAGGCAAAATGGTCCTGGGTGAAGGGCCAGAGTAAGAGCGGTCCAGTGGATCACCATGAAAAATGTTATATTGTGGAGAAGTGTGGAAGGACGAGGCTGAGTTTATTTCTCAGGATCAGTTTTATTCACATCACATTCTCCAACATTCAAAAACAGTAAGAGAAAGGTATCCCCTCACATCTGTCCCTTTAATACCCCGGGACATCAAAGCCACAGTCACATTGTCTCTTAATCCCAAATCACAATGCATCCCCCTCAGGTCTTCTCCTCAAGTCCTGGTGGTCAGGAAATCCTTCAAGGCCATCTCTCTGCATACAAAAGGCCAGACTTCACATCCTCCTGTTACCCCTAGGAGGTTCAGACCTTTTGTTCCCCTGAGACGTGAAGCACACAATAAGCATACAGTAATACACATGTGAAGCATATGGAACCCACATGTGCACCACATGACCCCCCCCCCCCCCCGAACGTCTAAGATGGAACAATGTAATAACAGTTTGCATGTCATAATAAAATCACTGCACATCAGTCCACATGCTGCTTGGGCCTCAATCGTCTGCCGTATCTACTGTAAGCAGGCTTTACCACCTCCGTGGTGCCCTCCTGCTGTGGAGCTGCTATCTGGGGATGAGAACTGTTAGTCAATCCCTGCGGGAGCTCTGGGGAAAGCTCCCTAGGGGGTCTGCCACGCCGAGGAGGCCTAGCCAACTGCACAGGTTTGTCAGCCATCACAAAAGCGGGTTTGAGCCTGTTAATGCCAATCATTTCTTTTCTGCCCCCCAAATCTAGCAAAAAATGCTTATCCCCCGTTTCCAGCACTCTATATGGTCCGTCATAAGGTGGGTGTAAAGGCGGGCGATGGGCATCATGTCTGACAAAAACAAACTCTGCATTTTTTAAAGCCTTAGGCACAAAAACACGCGGAAAACTGTGGTGAACGGGGCCAGGTAGCATGCTCGGGCCCGTGCTATTCTGTAACCGCTGAGCCGGGGAGCGCTCTGGCGCTGGATTATCTGGGAGAAATTCCCCGGGCAGCCGAAGTGACTGTGTGAAAACTAGCTCAGCTGGGGAGGCTTCTAAATCCTCTTTAGGTGTAGAACGCAACCCCAATAAAACCCATGGTAGCCTGTCCGCCCAATTTGCATCCGTAAGCGACGCTCTGAGGGCCGCTTTCAATGACCTGTGAAAACGTTCGCATAACCCGTTAGCCTGCGGGTTGTACGCGGTCGTGCGGTGGATCGTTGCCCCCAGGCTGCGGGCCATCGCTGACCAAAGTTCGGAAACAAATTGAGGACCTCTATCGGATGTAATGTCCGACGGGACTCCAAAACGCGCTACCCATGCTGCTAAAAACGCGCACGCCACCTCCTCGGCTGTGGTTGATGACAGTGGGACCACTTCCGGCCAGCGCGTGGTGCGGTCCACCATTGTCAAAAGATGAGTGTACCCCTGCGAGGGCGGGAGGGGGCCTACGAGGTCCAGGTGAACATGATCAAACCTCTTAGCCAGGATGTGAAACGGCTCCAAGGGAGCTCTCGTGTGTCTATGTACCTTGGCACGTTGACAAGCCCTGCAGGCTGCAGCCCACTCTTTAACTTGTTTGCGCAGGCTCGGCCATACAAATTTCTCCCCCACCATTTTGACCGATGCGCGCACTCCCGGGTGCGCCAGAGCATGAATCGAGCCAAAAACGCGGCAGCGCCACACAGCCGGTACCACAGGACGCGGTCGCCCAGTGGAGACGTCGCAGATTAGGGGGGGCATACCATCTTGCAGCACCCTGTTCTCCAGCCTTAACCCTATTGGTCCAGACTGGAGCGCGTGCACGTCCGCGTCGCTAGCCTGATCTGCGGCCATGGCTGCATAATCTATCCCTACGCGGACTGGTGCCACCACGGCACGCGAGAGGCAGTCTGCCACCACATTAAGTTTACCCGCAACATGCTGGATATCGGTCGTAAATTCTGAAATCGCGGCCAGCTGTCTCTGCTGCCAGCCCGACCACGGTTCTGAAATCTTGGCCATCGCGAAAGTCAGCGGCTTGTGGTCAACGAACGCGGTGAAACGGCGTCCCTCCAGCCAGAACTGGAAGTGGCGAATGGCCAAGTGGAGAGCTAATAATTCCCTGTCGAATGCGCTGTATTTTCGCTCACTATCGCGTAAGGTCCTGCTGAAAAAGGCGAGCAGTTGCCAAGCTCCGGCTACATACTGCTCCACGACCGCCCCTATGGCCACATCTGACGCGTCAGTAGTGAGCGCTATGCGAGCCGTTGGGACCGGATGTGCTAACAACGCAGCGTTTGCCAGGGCTGTTTTGACTTCACAGAATGCGCGCTCTCGCTCCGGCGACCATTCGATTTTATTTGTGGGTTTTTGTTTTTTTAGCACAGCATACAATGGTTGCATGAGCTGCGCTGTGCGGGGGAGGAAACGGTTATAAAAATTCACCATTCCCAAAAACTCCTGTAACGCTTTGACCGTTTGTGGCTGGGGAAAATTTGCCACTGCGCGCACTTTGTCAGGCAGAGGAACTGCTCCTTCTGGAGAGACGCGATGCCCCAAAAAATCAATCTGCATCACCCCGAACTGACACTTCGCTGGGTTAATTATTAACCCGTGCTCTGCCAACCTCCGGAAAACTGCTGTGAGGTGGTTTTCGTGTTCGTCTTCGGTCGCGCTGGCTACCAATATGTCGTCCAGGTAGACAAACATGAAAGGGAGATCGCGCAAAACCACATCCATCATGCGTTGAAACGTCTGCGCCGCCCCTTTAAGCCCAAACGGCATGCGCAAAAACTCGAAAAGCCCGAAAGGAGTTATTACCACTGTTTTGGGTATGTCCTCAGTGCGCACTGGGACCTGGTGGTAACCGTGTACCAAGTCTATTTTAGAAAAAATGCGCGCCCCCGCCAAATGAACTGAAAAATCCTGGATGTGTGGGATTGGGTAGCGGTCGTGCGCTGTAGCGTTGTTCAGCCTGCGGAAATCACCACAAGGCCGCCACGAGCCATCAGCTTTCGCGACCATGTGCAGCGGTGAAGCCCATGGGCTCTTCGAACGTCTGATGATGCCCAACCTTTCCAGGTTGGCGAACTCCTTGCGCGCTGTGGTCAGTTTAGCTGAATCCAAGCGCCGAGCTTTAGCGAAAACGGGTGGACCGGTGGTAGTAATAAAATGTTCCACCCCGTGTTTAGCCACGGTCGCCGAAAATGTTGGAACCGTGAGTGCTGGGAACTGAGTGAGGAGTGTGTGGAACTTACCACCTGCAGCTGTGACGTTGGCTTGTGCTGTTGGCGGGGCTACTCGAGCTGTACAGGGAATAGAATAAAAAGAGAGTGCATTAACCAGTCGTCTGTTAGCAAGATCGACCAACAAACCATGTGAGCGCAAAAAATCAGCCCCTAACATGTTGAAATTGACTGCCGCTATGACGAAAGTCCACTCGTATGTGCGGCCGTGTAAAGACAGAAGCAGAGTCCTCTCACCGAAGGTCTTAATCGCCGAGCCGTTCGCTGCTGACACCCGGGGACCACTGGCAGGCACCAGCCGGTCAGCGTAGGAAGGTGTGATGAAACTCAGCTGGGAGCCCGTGTCCACGAGGAAATGCCTCCCTGAGCGCACATCCCTCAAGTAGAGCAGCTTGTTCTCCTCTCCGAGGGCCGCAGCTGCTACCGACCCCCGGTCTTGGCGTTTCCCAAGCGCCTAAAATGGTACGGTGGAATGCACTTGCATGCCCTCTCTGCAAAGCGGCGATGGTAGAAGCAAAGGACGTCGTCTGCCCCGTGTTTCCTGGCCCCTGCCGCCGCCGTCGTCGGTGAGTCTGGTGCTGCAGCCTCTGGCCCCCTGGCCTCTCCGGGCGATGCGCCTGGCTCCGCTGCCGCAGCCATAGCCGCGTGCCGTTTATTGGCGTCGACGAGTCGTTGCGCCTCCTGGCCCAGCTCGTGGTAGTTTCGTCGGGCCAACAGTGGTGAACTGGCCAGGGTCACTCTCACCGCTGATGGTAGGGTCCTGAGGAAAAGGTGGGTGAAGATGAAGCTATCATCTTCGGAGTCTCTCAAACTCAGCATCTTCCCCATCAGGTCTGCAGGTCTGTCGTGCTCAAATTCAGTCAGTGTCAGGAGCCTCTCTGCTCGCTCCCCCACCGAGGGGGTGAAGTAACGGATGAGTGCAGCCTTCAGCGTGCTGTACTTGTCGCTGTCCGGCGGGTGGTTGATCAGGCTCTCCACTCGCTGGGATGTGTGGTTGTCCAGCTTTGCAACCACATGGTAGAACTTCGTGTTGTCTACTGAAATCCTCTGGAGGTGGAACTATGCCTTGACTGCGCTGAACCAGGAGCGCGGATTGTTCGGCCAGAAGTCTGGTAGCTGGACTGTGGCTGCATTCGTTTGGCTGGCTCCTGATGAGGCTGGCTCGAGAGATTCGTCTCCGCTCATGATACGTCTTAAGGTCACGAGTGTGGAGAAGTGTGGAAGGACGAGGCTGAGTTTATTTCTCAGGATCAGTTTTATTCACATCACATTCTCCAACATTCAAAAACAGTAAGAGAAAGGTATCCCCCCACATCTGTCCCTTTAATACCCCGGGACATCAAAGCCACAGTCACATTGTCTCTTAATCCCAAATCACAATGCATCCCCCTCAGGTCTTCTCCTCAAGTCCTGGTGGTCAGGAAATCCTTCAAGGCCATCTCTCTGCATACAAAAGGCCAGACTTCACATCCTCCTGTTACCCCTAGGAGGTTCAGACCTTTTGTTCCCCTGAGACGTGAAGCACACAATAAGCATACGGTAATACACATGTGATGCATATGGAACCCACATATGTGCACCACAATATCAAGGATCCAGTGTACCCAAAGGAGGCACATGGGTCTACCTTCCAGTGGGCTCACCACCTGCAGGGGGGATCACGGTGCTATGTGAACTGGGCAGAAGTCTGGGCTACTCTCCCTGGACTGATGGCCCCATGACCCGGATCCCTGGATAAGCGGTAGAGGATGGATGGCTGGATATACAATATATCCTATATACTGGGCAGCACTGTAGCAGCACAGTAAGAAGGTCATGAGATCAGTTCCACCCCTGACCATCGTGGGTTCGATCCCACCCCGACCATCAGTGACCCTTCTGTGTGGAGTTTGTATGTTCTCCCCATGTCTGCGTGGGTTTACCCCAGGTACACTGGTTTCCTCCCACAGGCCAAAAACATGCAAGTTAGGTTAATTATAGACTCTTAAGTAGCCCTAGGTGTGAATGTGTGTGAATGGTCAAGGGATTGGTGCCATACCGTGGCTGCCTCATCCATCTAGGTGGATGCCCTGTAATTTCCCTCTGCGATTAAAAAAGTAAACAAAAAAATACAAATAAAAATACTAGAATTCTGTTTTCTCAGCTGGATCATCTACCAACATTTGACAATACATTTCATTCTTAAATGTTATTTTAGCTTAGTTTAGTTTAGTTTATTACACTCTGGCCATGATTTGGTTATCAGTGATAGTGAGCTGCTAAAGGCCACTTAAGTTAATGGTTATTTCTGTGGTTGTTACATCCCAGGGACTGGTCATATACTATCCACAACTCAAATCACACACTTCTTTGTCTGGTAATTTCTTTCAGCTTTTACATTCTCATATTCAAGCAATTTAACGTTCGTTAGATCAGGCTGCATTTGCTTCCAAAGCTAGCTGCTAGCCTCAATATGGCACTGGCCACTAACAATGGAACTCCAAATGACAAAAGAGGGGCAGTGCAGTGAGCATTTAGTGCAAAATGTCATAAAAAAAAGACCATTCTGATGAAGGCTCCTTCAGCTATGTGTAAAATGGTCCTGCAATAATTAAACCCTGAGGTGTTGTGACTAATTCAAGTTACAGACAATTCGTTAACACCTCTGTGAATAAACTGAATTATAGGAGCACTTTAATTATCTATAGTTTTATATAGCATTCTAAAACTCTGTTCAATATTCACGAGCTGTACTCTAGTTCAAGCACCATTTCAAAAATTTAAAGTGTTTTTAGTAATAATGATTATAATTGTTACACACTGTGACGTTGCAAGGGTTCTGTTAGAATAATTTTGAGCATAAATTATTCAAAGTCAAAAAATCAGGCGGAATATTGGATTTAGACACATTTATTATAAAAAGAAATAAAAGAAATGAAAAGAAAAGTTACAGTTCAAATTAAACCTCAACTGGCCATTTTTGAGGGAGAGATTACAAAGCATGGCCTTCAGCACACACACACCGAATCTCTGAACATACACTCTTTAGGTTTGGTATTTATGGGTAGACAGAAAGGAGGGGGAGGAGGAGAAAGGGGGCGAGAAAGACACCTCAGAGACTGTTCAAATGCCTATCACAGTCCTGGTATCCTAGCAGGTCAGTATGACATGAGAGCTTATCCTGGGTGATGAGCAAATGAAGAAACGTCACAGACATCCTGGAGACAGGGTGTCTATAAATCTAATCTACACGAGCAAGGAGTTTCTGTACATTCCTGGGACACAAAGTAAAGCCGGGCATGTCAAAGAGATTATCAATGTAGACGCTCATAATGACCCTGAGTCTCAGTGCTTGCATACATCCTCTGAAGGCCAATAATTGCTCACAGAAACATGCCAAGATTACATCAGAGCATAAATTATGAAATATAATATGAAAGAATAATATAAAAGAATATATGAACTTATCCTACATGGAATGCACATATAAACATTAAACATGGCATATGAAAGGCATGATACTTCTTAAGAATAATAATACATTATTAATAACAATAATAATGTGGATAATATGGAATTTTTCTATCAGGTTCACACAATAAGGAGACATGACTGACGAAACAGGCTTAATTTATACAGACACAACACAGAACAGAGAAGAGGTCATTTACACAGACCCTCATTAAGCTCATAGTGACAGACGTGATTTGGCACATGGAGGGACACAGCCTCCCAGGTGGGCCGCTGGCCCGCGTCCAGCCACTGCCAAACCCGGCAGATGACTGGATCTCTATCCTGCTTGCTCTGCAGCTGCTGCACGCCGAGGGCCTGACTCATTATCCGAGGAGGAGCTGTGCGCCGCTGTGTTATTCCTGCTCACAGTGGTCCGGAGAGCAGCAGCCTGTGGGACGGCTTAGTCTCGGTCCTCTGCCCGCTGCCAGTGTTGCCAGTCCTCCGCAACACAGGGACGCTGAGACAGCGCGTCAGTGTTGGCATGGAGGCGGCCTGCCCGATGCACAATCTGAAAATCATAATCCTGCAGTGCCTCCAGCCATCTCGCCAACTGTCCATCCAGCTCTTTAAAGTTCAGCAGCCAGGTCAGGGAAGCATGATCCGTCCTCAGCTGGAACCTCCCCCCGTACCACATACGGGCAAAAATGGCAAAGCCCCTGGATGACAGCCAACTTCTCTCTGCGAGTAACGCAATAATTCCTTTCAGCTCTGCTGAGAGTGCGACTGAAAGAAGCAACTGCCTGCTCTCCGTGTTCTCCATCCTGGGATAACACCGCCCCGATGCCCTGGTTGCTGGCATCCATGTCTACGATGAAAGGGCGGTTTGGGTCAGGATACTGCAGGATGGGGGCTCCGATGAGCGCTAAGCAAAGCTGGGAAAAAGCAGCAGCACAGTCCTCACTCCACTCAAATGCATGGCCCTTCTGCATCAGCTGATACAGCGGGCTGGCGATGGTGGTGAAATCCTTCACAAACCTCCTATAATAGGAGGCCAGTCCGAGAAAACTCCATAGCTCTCCCACATCCCACAGCACTGGCCATTTTTCACCGCTGCCACTTTCTCTAGATCTGTGGCAACTCCCGCTGCGCTGACAACGTGGCCCAGGAAGGTGGTCTCTCACCAAAATAAGTGGCATTTCCGCGAGTGCAGCCACAGTCATGCCTGTCGGGTGGCGTCTAATACTTCCCAGAGGTTGGACAGGGTGCCATCAAAGTCAGCTGTGTGAACCAGCAGGTCATCCAGGTAAACAATGCAGCGGCTCCGGGGCACATGAGCCAACACTCGCTCCATCAGATGTTCAAAGGTGGCCGGGCCATTGCAAAGTCCAAATGGCATCACCTTTTTCATCCCATCTAGCAACAATGCTCTGCACTGTGTGTGTTTATATATTTACATATTTATTCCATCTAGCTACAGTGCTCAGCACTGGGTGTGTTCATATTTATATATCTATATATTTATTCCATCTAGCTACAATGCTCCGCACTGTGTGTGTTTATATACTTACATATTTATTCCACCTAGCTGCAATGCTCCGTACTGTGGGTGTTTATATATTTACATATTTATTCCATCTAGCTACAATGCTCTGCACTGTGTGTCTGTGTGTGTGTATATATATATTTTATAGTAATATGTACATATGTATATTAGCTGCTCTTGCTTGCTTGTTTTTTTCTTGCCTTCTGATTGTTGCTCTGAGTGTTGCTATCCCTGTGCTGTTGCAATCCTGGAATTTCCCCGTTGTGGGACTAATAAAGGCTTATCTTATCTTATCTTATCTTATCTTATCTTATCTTATCTTACCTTGAACTGCCACAGTCCCTGCCCGGTGGAGAAGGCTGTTTTCTGAAGGGCCTCCAGTGACAGCTCTACCTGCCAATAGCCGCTGCGGAAGTCCAGCGAGCTGAACCAGCTGGAGTCGGTGATGTAATCCAGCGCATCATCGATGCGGGGCAGAGGGTAGGAATCTTTGCGGGTAATGTCATTCAGGTGCCGGTAATCCACACAGAACCGCCACGAACCGTCCTTCTTCCTAACCAGCACCACTGGCGCTGCCCAGGGGCTGCTGGAGGGCTCAAAAATATCCGCCTCCAGTATTTCCCATATTTTTTGTTCTGCCACCACCTGCCTTGAAAAAGGCACACGGCGGGGGTGGAGCCGGATTGGCCTGGTCTCCCTGGTGTTGATCTGGTGCTGCACCATCTGCACGATCTGGTGCTGTGTTTCTGCCGACACACTGACCCACTCTGCTGTCGCCCCCTCCCCCCCCCTTGCTGTCTCTGTCGGCGATTGCACTCCCTCTGCTCGTCGTCAGGTCGTTCTGGCAGCGACCCACCCAGTTCGGACCGTTCTGGCGGTGCTTCGATCACCCAAGCCCCCGGGTTCCTCCTCTGAGGCCCACTGCAGAGCGTGATGGTTCGAGTCCCCAGCCGGAGAGACAATCTGGCGGTGTCAGTCGTTGCACCCCATGCTGCGAGAAGATCGAGTCCAATAATGCAGGGATCTTGGATGTCAGCCAGCCAGAACGGGTGGTTTGTATTCTGGCCGGCCACCCCCACCACAAGAACTCTCCACCCCCCCAGTCTGGCATGCTCACTGTTGACTGTGGTGATGCAGCGCCCGGTGGGTTCCCACCCCACGGTCCTGCCTTGTCCATACCGGGCAGCACTCTGGGTCAGACCAGGGAGATGGTAGAACCGGTGTTGCTCAAGGCCCGGATTGGTGTGCTGTCCAAGCTGCACTGCAGGTACATCCCTAACGAGTGCCCAATTCGGCCCAAACGTGGTGACAGTTCATTGGGGAACATGTCTGTGGGAGGCGGCAGGTCCCCCTCCATACCACCTCGCTCTAGTTTAAAGCCAGCGAGAGGGCGGTTTGTCGTGGGATGGGTGCCAGGTGTGATGTGTCCTGGTTCCCCGCAGTGGAAGCACCTTTACTGTGTCGCCGTTGTCGTCTTCTCACTGGCCGCGCTGCTGTAGTTTGGAACAGTTCAGATGATCTCCATCATCTCCCGGGAGGGATCGCCTGACTCCTCGGCGGCAGCAGAGTGGGAACAATGGCAAGTATCTTCTCATTTTTTACCATCAATAAATGAAAAGTCTTACCTTGTTCCCAGGAAGAGGGCTCGGCAACAGCCACCTACCATCGCTGCTGAGCTCTCTCTACCAATCTCTGCTGTTACATTGGTTGCCGCTTACGTCCAACCATCCTCATCTGTGTCTCCCCCTTCCCTTCTCCCAAGCATCATGCCTGGGGTCCTGTCAGCAGGTCTGCAGCCGCACCCTCCACATATGGGTTCCAAGCAGCTGTAGACTCCCAGCCTGATCCTTCACCTTTCGTCTTGCCTGCAGCTTCACCTGCTGCCATGTTGTCAGCCTTGCCTGTTGTCACCCCTGGTTTCATCTGCCACTACGCCTACTGCTTGGACTTCAGCAGCAGAGTCACCGGGGTCCTCGGCAGTGGCGCAAGAGCTCAGGCAAGTCCTCTTCTTTGTATTTTACATCTATTTTGATGATGATGAAATGATGAAATACTTTCTCAAACAAAAAACAAATGATGTGTAATAAAAAGTGACCGTGTACAGTGTTCGAAAAGGAGAAGTCAATACTTATTTACTCCAACTCCTTTTTTCCCTAAATACAACTGTTACATGCCCACACTACTCGTAGTAATTGACCATGAACACAATAGCCAAGCAGTCAAGTGTAAAGATGAAGGAGATTTGTTGGTGCAGAGGTGATAAATTAACAGAATGTATAACTGGTGGGGGAGGGTGGGACCGGTGGTTGGGCCAAATCAAGGAAAAAACAAAAAACAAAACAGGGCCTGTGCTACCTTCTCTTCTAAACCAAACCAACCAACCAAAATCCTCACTATTTAAATAAAAGAAGATATTGAATAAAACCTACAAAGGAGGCACCACCCACATAACCTAGTGTTTTTAACAGGAAAAAACCTATGTGCAGCAGTGTACAGGGTATCCTAAACTTACCTGTCCCCAACCACAACCTCCCACCAAATACTATCATCTATAACCAAAGTGGTCCTATCAACAGCTTGAAGGGCTGGAAGTCATCACAGGCTGAGAGAGACAGAGTGTGAGCAGCTCATGTGGACTCCATAAATAGGCCAGTTGATGAGGTCCTCCCAGGTGTAGAAAAATTAGGCCATCCACCTGTGGAAAAAAATAGAAGGGGGGAGGGAGGGAGAGAGGGAAAGAAAAAGCAGCCAAATAGTGCCTCGGCTGGGCACGTAACACGCCCACCCTTGGGAGTCCAACCAAAGTTTGGAATCTAATGAGTGGAACTCACTGAACCTAGCATGCCCTCCACTTCAGGAGTTCATGACGAGTGTGCCACACCAGCTAAACCAGCTGAAAGCCAAGTTAAGAGTGAGGCTGTTCCAGCAGCTTTACCACGTTTTGACCCTCTTTCTCCAGGTTAACTTGGGTCTGGTGCAGATGCCAGGCTTTAGGCCCATCTAGCCTGTCTTCATCTGGAGGCTGAGGAAAAGGATAAGGTCCGTAAGGCTGAGTATGAACTGACACTACAAGATTGCAAGCTGGAAACACAGGTTGAAAAAGAAAGTTAAAACAGCTTGAACTGGAAGCTTTAAGAATAACTTCTGGTCATACACTACCTCAAATATTTCAGAGTTTTGCACAACCATCTACAACCGCTAAACAGTAGGATGTTTTGAGATCATGGTGTCATGGGTTCAAATTCTGGCCTGGGATATAGGTGTATGTCTACCTTGCCTGTATGCAAAAGAGACTTATAGGTGTATGTCCATCTTGCCTAAGGGTGAAAGTGACTAGGTCAGTCCACCTTGGCATAAGGGCTGAAACGGACTTGGAGATCCCAGGCTGAATAGGAAATTCTGGCCTTGGCCCAGAAAGTGGGTCGTAACAATAACCCATGAGAAATATATACATATTTCTATTTAGAACCCCAAGTAGACATTTTAACAATATTTTTATACATATCAACATTTACACACATCCATCCTTAAGGATGGATGTGATATATACCCAGCCCCAAAACAACATAAGTATACACAGAGAGGTCTTGCCTAGCTCTTAGTGGGGGGATCCAGTTGCAGCTACCATCTGCTTCTGGGCTCTCCCCGCTGAGCTCCACTGCCACCTGTTGCAGTGACCCGGGTGTTGCGTTTTCCTCCCCGTCTGTAGTGGCTGTTTCAGGGATGGCTCCCCAGATGTCGGGGCTTGAAGACTTCCAGCCCTTAACGTCTGGCTTCGCCGATGGTCAGCTTGCCTCGCCTGCTCCAGAGGCCCGTATCCCTCCTCCATGTGTCCCAGAGGCTGGAGAATCTCCATCATCTGTCCCTGAGGCTAGCGTACACCTAGTGGAAAAAGGAGCTTCTGCGCTTCTTCCTCAGTCATTTGAAGCTGTAGCAGGTGCCTCTCAGCTCAAGGACATCAAGCTCATTAAGAAAAGAGAGTCTGGAGCACACTGTCCAATTTACAGCCTTTAATGCTGCACAGACTGATGTTTTGACACCATCTGTGTCTTCTTCAGAGTCACATGAGCGTGCACCTGTTGTTTGCTATTGTGGTTAGCGCACCTCAGTCATCAGTTTTAGAGCAAAAGGCTCTCATGTTACTTTTACCAAAGCCTAAAGCTCCTATGTTATCTCCTGAGGTTAAGACTTCTATGACATCTCCTGAATTTAAAGTTTCCATGTCATCATCTCCTGAGTTTAAGGGTTCCATGTCATCAGCTCCTGAGTTTAAGGGTTAAATGTTGTCTGTCCTGAGTTTAAAATTTCCATGTTGTCACCTTTCTATCTATCGGCCTCCATCGGTCTATGATGACCATGGAAGAGAATCCTAGATGTCTACTCTGCTGGAACAGCACCGCCTGTAGCCGAAGAGGCCGATGCGCGAATGGCAGTCCCTGTCACACAGATCGCACTTGTGGATGGTCTCCGTGCTGCTGGGTCTGTGGTGGTTCTTCCTGTGGGTCCTTTTTTCATCTGCTGCAGCAGTCAGTTTCTCTTCACCCGCCTTGAGCTGTCTGGTCAGGATGCCTCTCCATTTGAAGCGGTCTGTTGCAAGGTCCTCCCAGCGCTCTGTGTTGATCTCCAGGGCCTTCATATCTCTCTTGCAGACGTCTCTGAAGCGCAGCTGTGGGCGGCCAGCGTCTCTCCTGCCAGTCGCCAGTTCTCCGTAGAGGACGTCTTTGGGGATTCTGCCATCCTCCATACGGTGAACATGGCCTAGCCAGCGAAGCCTGCGCTGCCTGAGTAGAGTGAACATGGAGGGAAGGCCGGTGCGGGACAGGACTTCTGTGTTGGGCACTTTGTCCTGCCAGGGTATGTCCAGGATGCGGCAAATGCAGCGCAAGTGGAAGGAATTCAGTCTCTTTTCCTGCCGGGCGTATGTTGTCCACGTCTCACTCCCATAGAGCAGTGTGCTGATGACGCAGGCGTTGTACACTGCCATCTTCGTCTTGACAGAGAGTTTGGGATTCTCCCACACTCGTGTGGTGAGGCGAGCAAGTGTGGAGGTTGATTTTCCAATCCTCTTGTCGATCTCTGTATCAAGGGAGAGGTTGCTGCTAATCGTGGACCCCAGGTACGTGAACTGATTCATGACCTCCAGCTCGTAGTCGTCGATGGTGATGGTTGGTGGTGCTTCCGTGCCTTGCGCCAAAATGTTAGTCTTCTTCAGGCTGATGGTAAGCCCGAAGTCCATGCATGCCTGGGAGAAGCGGTCCATCAGGGTCTGAAGCTCCTGCTGTGTGTGGGTTGCAACTGCAGCGTCGTCTGCGAACAGCAAATCTCTGATTAGAGCCTCACGTACTTTGGTTCTGGCTTTCAGGCGGGCGAGGTTGAAAAGCCTGCCATCAGATCTTGTATGCAGATAGATTTCCTCTGTTGCTGCGCTGAAGGCATGCCTCAGGAGCATAGCAAAGAAAATCTCAAAGAGGGTTGGCGCAAGTACACAGCCCTGTTTCACTCCGCTGTGTATATTGAATGGCTCTGAGACGTTGCCGTTGTACTGCACCATCCCCTGCATGTTGGTGTGAAACGATTCGATGAGGCTTTGCAACTTTGGTGGGCATCCTATCTTTGGCAGGATCTTGAAAAGGCCCTCTTTGCTGACCAGATCGAACGCTTTGGTGAGGTCGATGAAGGCGATGTACAGGGGCATGTTCTGTTCTCTGCACTTCTCCTGGAGTTGGTGGATGGAGAATATCATGTCCACCGTCGATCACCCAGCACGGAAGCCACACTGAGACTCGGGGTAGACATGTTCGGCAAGCTTCTGTAGACAAATGAGGACAACTCGTGCATAGACTTTGCCAACAATGCTGAGGAGGAAGATGCCCCTGTAGTTGTTGCAGTCGCTTCTCTCCCCTTTGTTTTTGTAGAGGGTGATGATCTTGGCATCCCTCATGTCCTGTGGTACGGCACCTTCCTTCCAACACTGGCAGAGGACGTCGTGCAATGGCAGCAGTAGGGCGGTCTTGCAGTGCTTGATCAGGTCAGGGGGTATGCCGTCTTTGCCGGGTGCCTTGCCAGCGGCCAAGCTATCAATGGCCTTGCTGAGTTCGTCGATGGTTGGCTCGGCGTCAAGTTCATCCATGGATGGCAGGCAATCGATGGCATCAAGGGCTGACAGTGTCACGGTGTTCTGTCTGGAGTAGAGGTCAGAGTAGTGCTCCGCCCATCTCTCCATCTGCTTGTTCTTTACTGTGATCATCTCCCCAGTGGAGGATTTGAGGGGGGCAGTCTTGCTCTGAGCTGGACCAAGTGCTTTCTTGATGCCGTCGTACATATCACGGATGTTCCCTGCTATGGCAGCGGTTTAAATGTCTTGGCTGAGCTGAGTCCAGTACTCGTTGGCGCAGCGCCAAGCAGTCTGCTGAACTTTGCTTCTTGCAGCCCTGAGAATCTGGAGATTCTTCTCGTTTGGGTACTTCTTGTACTCAGCACTTGGCTTCAATGACGGGGGTCATCACGGTCAACTTGGCATCAAACCAGTCCTGTGACTTCGAGGTCTTCCTCCCAAAGGTAGCCAAGGCTGTGCGGTGGATGGTGTTTTGCAGCTCTTCCCACTTCTGCTTTGCAGACTCTCCTTCTTGTGGTTCATCAAGTTCCTTCACAAAGGTAGAGGCAAACTGCTCAACAAGTTCTGGTTGGGCCATCTTGCTGGTGTCAATCCGTGCCTTTCCAGGCTGTCTGACGCGGTGGAATTTCTTCAGCTGCAGCTTGACCTTGCAACACACCAGTGAATGGTCTGTGTTGTAATCTGCACTCTGGAACGAGCGGGTGATTAGCATGTTCTTCAGTGAGGTGCACTTGGTCAGGATCAAGTCCAGCTGGTGCCAGTGCTTTGAGCGCGGATGTCGCCAGAAAACCTTGTGTTGGGGCTTGGTCTTGAAGAACGAGTTTGTGATGCACAGATCATGATGTGTGCAGAACTCGAGCAGCCGCTGTCCGTTGTCGTTCATTCTGCCCACGCCAAATGGTCCAAGACAGGAGGGCCAGGAGTCGTGGTCAGCACCCACTCTGGCATTGAAGTCTCCAAGGAGAATGAGTTGTTCAGAGTTGGGGATGATCCTGACAGTTGTTGCGAGATTCTTGTAGAACTCGTCTTTCTCCTCTGGTGTGGCTGTCAGTGTTGGGGCATACACACTGACGAGGGTGACTGGGCCTTGAGTGGTGTTAAGGCGGAGGGTGAGGAGTCGTGCAGAGCCATTGTTGCCCGGTTCCACCATCTTCAGCAAGGTGTTCTTCACTGCGAAGCCCACTCCGTGTTCGTCACTGCCCTTTCCCTGCCAGTAGAACGTGTAGTCCTTCTCTCTCAGTGTGCCTGCGTCAGCCAACCGTGTTTCCTGGAGAGTGACGATATCCACTTCCAGTCTCTTCAGCTCATTATTGATGACGGCAGTCTTCCTGGTGTCGCTGATGTCCTTGAGGTTAGCAGCGAGTCCTGTCATCATAGTGCGGACGTTCCAAGTTCCCAGTTTTAGAGTTGGTCTAAAACTCTAGAGTTTAAAATTTCCATGTTGTCACCTTTACCTGAGTTTAAAGTGCCCCTACAGTTATCTCTGGACCTGTACTGCACTCCAGTCTGGTGGTCCAGGGACTCTGGGAGACCACCTGACTGGCTATGTTTTGAGGTCTGGAGGACCATGAACTGGATTACGCCCCCCTACCTGCCTTGCTGTCTGGTCCAGTGGTCTAGCGGCTCTGGTAGACCACCCGATCCACTCTGTGCTCTGGTCTGAGGTCCCATGGACTTGGATAGGTCCACTGACCTCTGCCTTGCTCTTCAGTCTGGTGGCCCTGGGACTCTGGAAGACCACCCAACCCGCCTTGCTCTCTGATCCGGTGGACCTGGGACTTTGGTGGGCCACCCGACCTGCCTTGTTTTTGGTTTGGGGCTGTGGACTTCGATTATGGCCCACAAACAATGTTATGGTTTTGGACCCTGTGGGTGGGAAGGATTTGTTTTGGCCCACCTGGCCTTATACCCCAACCACACACCCTGGGAGGGTTTTTTGTTTTGGTGTTACCTTTGGATCATCTCGAAGCCACCCTTGAGAAGGGGGTACTTTTAGGACATGGATTGGGCCCCATGTCTTCATTCTGAGTGATTACTTTGTTCCTTGTTTTCACGGCATGGTTCCCAGTCCTCGTCCTCACTTTGAGTTGTATTTTGGGTTTTTCTATATTTATTATTATCCATCATTTTGCCTGCAACTGTGCTCCATATGGATTTGTTTCCTGCTCGTTTCTTAGTTTGGTCATTATCATTATTATCCTGGTTTTCTTGGTTTTGTCTCCCCTGATCCTCTGTTCATGTTTCTGTGCATCCTGTTATTGTGTGCAACCCCGCCCATCCTGTGAAACCTCCCTGCTGTCTCCGTTTGTCATGATTGCTATCCCCACCTGTGCCACGTTGTATTGATTACTCGCCCTGTCTATATATGTGCGTCCCAGTCTGTGTTCTGTCTGGTTTCCTTATTTGTCAACTGGCATTTAACACATGCTTCTGCCTGTCCGTTTTTGGACCTGTTGGATGGTTATTTCATGTTCAGTTAGCCTGCCTTGTGGAATTATTGTTTTAGCCCTCAAGCTGGCCAGGGCTTGGTCAGCTCTTAAATAAATCCATTTGAAACTGTGAAATCACGCGTTTGGGTCCAGCTATCGACACACCCAGTGATAATTTTAAATTTATTTGATTACACAAGGTTACAAAAATAATTTTTTTGTAAGTTGTCTGTTTTTTCAACTGATTTAAGACAATTTTGCACCACTGAATCCAAAAATAACATCCGTTTCTCTCAATCAGGTGCTAAGTAAAAACCTGTACTTACCTAGTACTTACTTAGTACTGTGCATGTACTTCCCTTTATACAAAGGTAAGTACATGTAAATTGAATGTTATGTCATCATTACTCAAAATTCAGAGAAGACATAAAATATTTTGCATCATATAAAGCGAAAATACCCGTACACGTAAACAAAAACGTATAAAACGACATGTGGCCATAATTCAAAAAGTTGACCTGATTGAGCAAAATCAATGTGATTTTTTGATTCAGCACATCAAAATTGTCCTAAATCAGCTAAAAAAAACTTAAGACAATAAATCTGGTGTTGACCAGTGTTATTTGAAAAGTCAAAAGTAAGAAGCTTTACAGGGATGTGCATATTTGCAGGGCTTAGAGTGAGGCCAAGGTTTACAATGAATGAAAATTCATTACTGAAATTTGCCAGATTGCAGAAACCATGCATGCGCAACAGCCAAAACACAATTAGACCCTCTAACTTTTACACTTTTTTTTTTTTTTTTTTTTTTTTTTAGAGAAAAGACAATTGCAAAGTGGATTTCTAAATTTTCTATAATATAAACGTAAGAGGAGACCCCGGAGCAGACCCAGGACACACTAGAGAGACTTTGTTTCACAGCTGGTCTGGGAATGCCTTGGTATCCTCTCTGAAGAGCTGGAGCAGGTGGCTGGGGAGAGGGAAGTCTGGGCTTCTCTGCTTGAACTGCTGCCTCTGTGACCTGGACCTCCGGGAAAGTGGTAGAAGATGGATGGATAAAAGTAAGACAAGAAACATCAATAAATACATTTACACGTACCAGTTCACAGTGTTGTTAGGGTCAATCCATGTCTCGTCTTCAGTTCTCCTCGGTTCATCACCATCACCATCCAGCTGTCTTGGACCCGGTTCATGCAGGTAAGCTGCAGTTGCACCAGCTGCAGCGTTAGCACTAGCTTGATTTTCTTTGTTGGCTTCAGGGTCAAAATCTCCCACATCTCCGTTACCAATATCGCTGTCTGTTGAATCACTCTCTTCATCTTCCTCTTCGAAACTCACATCGAGAATGCTGTCTTCCATTTTCCTCAATATGAACGTAATCTCATCGTTTTCAGATTGTAATGACACAATGCCGTTTGTGTATACAATAGACTAGTAATAAATTGTTCAATTCATGATGTCACCACTTCAGACATTCCCAGTGATTTTCGGTCATCTGAAACAGCCACTTTCGTAGACTTTTTTCTCTCTCCGGATCACAATTTATTCCAAAAAATGGTGATATTCAAGGAAATTATATCATTTCCTGTGTAAACATACCAAATTTGGCCTAATTAAAAATCAGTTTTCCCCTTTAAACATATTTTGTAATGGCAGCAGTAGCTGTTTTTGTTGCTTTAAAAATAACTGCAGCTGCTCTTAATTTTACTAAATCCCAAAATTTTAATATCCCAGATCTCAGAAATAATGGGTTTGTATGCTCGCTAAATTGTGCATGATTTATAATTTGAATAGTTTTTTTTTTCAATATGCATATCTGTTTTAGTTTGATTTTATACGCATTTCCCCAGATTTCAACACAATAAGTAAGATATGGTAGAATTAGAGCTTGATATAATGTGCATAAGGTTTTTTGGCACAAGATGTACAGTACCTGGTTTTATTTATTATTCCTATACTTCTTGAAATCTTTGAACTCAAATACCATATGTGAGGACTCCAACTGAGCCTGTGGTCAATAAAAAAACCCAAAACTTATACATTCTTCCAATTAATATCATTAATTACCAACTAAATTTCATTTATTTGATTTTTTGATTTTGTATACTTTATTGATCCCCAGAGGGGAAATTGAGAGCATCCACCTGGATGGATGAAGCAGCCACGGTGCGGCGCTATCCCTTAACCATTCACACACACATTCACACCTAGGGCCACTTTAGAGTCTCCAATTAGCCTAACCTGCATGTTTTTGGCCTGTGGGAGGAAACCGGAGAACTCCCAGAGTAAACCCACGCAGATACGGGGAGAACATGCAAACTCCACACAGATCACTGTTGGTCAGGGGCTGGGATCGAACCAGGGATCCCATGGCCAAGGGTGAATTGCTGTGCTGGTGCAGTGCTAACCACTGCGCCACCGCACTGCTATGATAACCAAATAGCATAATCTTAGTTTTACTTAAATTTAATGATAATTTGTTTTCGTCAAACCAATCTTTAAGCTTATATAATTCTTGTGTGACCACTTTTAAAAGTTGTGGCAGGTTGGTCTCTGTACATATAAAATTTGTGTCATCAGCAAAATTAACAACTTTAAAGAAATCACACACTTCATAGACATTAATATACAGTAATTTATGTATCACTCACTATAGCAATCTTCTGTTAGACCATATTAGCTTGAAAGCAATGTCTGCCTCCTCTAAAAATTAACTGGTCAAATTCAATTCTCTCTGGTCCCCGCTGGTTGATTCAATATCAGGGGTCACCAACTAAAAGTGCAAGAGCTCCGATAAGTCGGTCCTCCTCCCCAGCTGATGTCCAAATTAGGTGTGGTTATCTTTAGGCATCTCACGATTTGATTATGATTCAGAGGCTCCAATTTGATTCTAAAATGATTCTCAGTGCATCTTCATGCATTTTTTTTTTCCTATTCAGGAGTTTTCCCTCCCACTGTGTGACAATTCGGTACTTTTAAAGCAAAGTATTTACAATGACCTATGAATTTACTTCCAATATCTTTTAATTAAACAAATGGAAGAGAAATGTGTCATGTCACATGGACAAATTTATCTCAAAATGTGGTTTTAAGAAGTCATCCTTTCACAAGACCACAGCTGTCTGCAGGCAGGCCCATATCATTTAACTTGCTTTCACGCATTATTTTATTAAGCTCATGTTTCAGATCCTTTTAGTTCTGTATTAATTTTTTAACAAAATAAATGAGTTCTTTGCTCAATTTTAAAAAAAACATGTAATATAAAATTTAATAACACAGAACACTAAATCTGTTGACTCCAAATAAATGGTTGTAAAATTCTAAAATCTACAAAAAATATCAAAATGTAAAGTTTTAAGGGAGACACAAACTACACAGCACGGCATTTTAAAGACTAATATATAACTAGAAGGCACTCAGAGTGAGCATACCTCCTCCAAGGCTCCATCCCTCCCTCCGTCCATCCATCCATATTGTCATCCATCTGCACATCGGATACGTCTCCCCTCTACCATGATTATAGGTAGAAGGGAGGTGGAACTTTTCATGTTCAGTAACACACAGAGTTTTTACAGGATATCAGAGGCTACAAAAAGGACCTCCATAACCAGCACAGGACCAACAGGATCGCAGTTGTGGGGGAAGTGACTTCACCCCTGCGTCCCAGCACGGAATACTCTGGGCAGAATCACCACGGTAGATACATTAAATTTCACAATAGTACTTCATTCCTGGATACAAACTGGGAATGAAGCATCTTTGTCTGGGTGGATATCTTGGCCTGTGTGTGTGACACCCGCAGTGAACTGTGATTTTGCTGTGGGTCCGACAGTCTGTCTCTGCAAGGACTGAGTTTCGGTGGGACAGCGGAGAGCACCCTAGGGCTCACGCCATAAACTGTTAGGGCGGCCGCCAATACAGCATTTCATTTCCGCTTTTATCTTTTGCCAAAACAGTCTCCCTTTCCCCCAAATTGTATCAAAAGGGTTTGCGGTCTGGATGGAGAACTCTAGGGGTCTGGATCTGGAGCAGATTCCACCAGTTGGTGACCCCGTTCTATACCTTAAGGTGCAGCTGGCCATGGCTCGCTCTCCTTGGTGCCTCTGGCGGCTGGCTGTGCCCTGACCGTGGGGTCTCCTGTGGTCCGCTGGACCCTGTCGCTTGGGCTACTGTCCTGGGGTGGCTGTGCATCTGGCCTGGTGGTGGTGGTGGAGGGGCTGGGGGGGAGGTGCCGTGGCCCTGGGCTGGCTGGCCCCGCCTCCCAAGCAGGGCTGGATCCAGCCTTGGGCCCCGGTGCTGTGGGGCCACTCCCCTCTTGGCCGGGGTCTGGTGTGCGCCGTGGTATGGGCCAGGGTCCTTTTGGCGCTCCTTGGGCTGGTACCTGCATTCATCCAGGGCCCACATGTGTATGTGTGTGTGGGTGGGTATGTGTGTCAGTGTGCATGTACAGTACATATTAATTTCACTTATGAAAAGCTGAATAATAAAGTGAAAACTTATGTCAGAGAAAATTTTTCACAACAATATGTAACTGAGCAAACTCTTTTTTCCCTTTGCTTAACAGAACTCACATTATAAATCAAGTTTATCCACACGGATAGAAATGTTTCAGTTTACCACACATAGTTGATACTTGGCGGCCTATACTGCATTCCAAATTACGCAAATGATATTTGTCAACTTAGGAAAGGCAAGGTAAGGTAAGTTTACAGCCGTGGACAAAATTGTTGGTACCCCTCTGTTAATGAAAGGAAAACCCACAATGGTCACAGAAATAACTTCAATCTGACAAAAGTGGTAATAAATAAAAATTCTATGAAAATTAACCACTGAAAATCAGACAATGCTTTTGAATTGTGGTTCAACAGAATTATTGTATGACAAAAATTCCGTCGGCCTCCGTCGGTCTGTGATGACCATGGAAGAGAATCCTAAACGTCTACTCTGCTGGAACAGCACCGCCTGTGGCTGAACAGGCCAATGCGCACCGGTGTTCTACCCTCCAGCGTTGGGCGTTGGTAGGATTCAAGCCTGGGCAGGAAGATATGGAGGACAAGATGTTACCCAAGCAGCATGTCCCCCCTCTCCACGTCACTGATGAATCCAAAGGAACAGCAGGGCTGCTATAGTTTGGCACCAGCGCCGTCGCAGGAGCTGCCAGAACGATGTTGAGCACAACAGAGAACTGCCTTAGGGGCTCCGACTCCGGATTTTTCCTCAGGGTTGACTCCCGAAGCCTTTCCCGTGACCGGGTGTGCCTCAAGGCAGCGGAGGTTTGAAATCAGGGTTTTCCTTCCCCTAGATGGGCTACCTTCCCAGGTTGACGAGCCACCATCTACCCGAAGCATCTGGTTTTAAGGCGCCAGAGATCCGCCCTCGCCCCTTCTCCTATTAGTAAAAGCAGTTCCGCCAGGCTTAGAGACTAAACCACACGGGCAGGCTAGGAGTTGGACTTGGTTGTCAGAGGCTTTTCGAGACGCACGCCGTAGGAGCATTTTATGAGCACTGGGGGTTAAACCCCAGTGCCGCTCCTGGCTATGACAAAAATATGGCATTATTATTATATTATTTAATTATTATTAATTAATAATTATTATATGACAAAAATGATGGTAACCTTAACTTAATATTTTGTTGCACAACCTTTTGAGGCAATCACTGCAATCAAACGATCTCCGTAACTGTCAATGAGACTTCTGCACCTCTCAGCAGGTATTGTGGCCCACTCCTCATGAGCAAACTGCTCCAGTTGTCTCAGGTTTGAAGGGTGCTTCTCCAGACGGCATGTTTCAGCTCCTTCCACAGATGTTCAATAGGATTTAGATCAGGGCTCATAGAAGGCCATTTTAGAATAGTCCAATGTTTCGCTCTTAGCCATTCTTGGGTGTTTTTAGCTGTGTGTTTTGGGTCATTATCCTGTTGCAAGACCCATGACCTGTGACTGAGACCAAGCTGTCTGACACTGGGCAGCACATTTCTGTCTATCAATGCATCAGATTTATATAGCGCTTTATCATAGACACTCAAAGACGCTTTACAGAAATTAAGGGTCATCCACCACCTAGATGGATGAAGCAGCCACAATACGGCGCCATCCCTTTTAACTATTCACACACACACACACACACACTCACACAAAGGGCCACTTTAGAGTCTCCAATTAACCTAACCTGCATGTTTTTGGGATGTGGAAGGAAACCGGAGAAATCCCGGGGTAAACCCACGCATACACGGGGAGAACATGCAAACTCCACACAGATCACTGTTGGTCGGGGGCTGGGATCGATCCCACGATCCACCGGCCAAGGGTAAACTGTGCTGCCGCAGTGCTAACCACTGCACCACCGTGCAGCCCCAATGACTATCAAGAATACCTTGATAGTCTGGAGATTTCATTGAACCCCGCACAGATTCAAGACACCCTGTGCCAGATGCAGCAAAGCAGCCCAAGAACATAACAGAATCTCCTCCATGCTTTACAGTAGGGACAGTGTTCTTTTCTTGGTATGCTTCATTTTTGCATCTGTGAACATAGAGCTGATGTGCCTTGCCAAAAAGTTCCAGTTTTGTCTCGTCTGTCCATAGGACATTCTCCCAGAAACTTTGTGGCTTGTCAATATGCAGTTTGGCAAATTCCAGTCTGGCTTTTTTTATGATTTGTTTTCAACAGTGGTGTCCTCCTTGGTTGTCTCCCATGAAGTCCACTTTGGCTCAAACAACGACGGATGGTGTGATCTGACACTGATGTACCTCGACCTTGGAGTTCACCATGAATGTGTTTAGAGGTTGTTCTGGGCTCTTTTGTTACCATTCGTATTATCTGTCTCTTCCATTTTTCATCAAGTTTCCTCCTGCGGCCACGTCCAGGGAGGTTGGCTACAGTCCCGTGGATCTTAAATTTCTGAATAATATGTGAAACTGTAGTCACAGGAACATCAAGCTGCTTGGAGATGGTCTTATAGCCTTTACCTTTAACATGCTTAACTGTGCGAAAGAGCTGGCTCCTGTCTTCACAGACATTTTTAACACCTCCCTTAAGCCATGCCACGTGCCGTCCTGCCTCAAATCCTCCACCATCATCCCTGTCCCCAAGAAGCCACGGATCACTGGACTTAACGACTACAGACCTGTAGCGCTCACCTCTGTAGTCATGAAGTCCTTTGAGCGCCTGGTCCTGCCCCACCTCAAGTCCATCACCACCCCCCTCCTGGACCCGCTGCAGTTTGCCTACCGAGCCAACAGGTCTGTAGATGACGCAGTCAACCTGGCCCTCCACTCCATCCTGCAGCACCTGGACTCCCCGGGAACCTACGCCAGGATCCCGTTTGTGGACTTCAGCTCTGCATTCAACACCATGCGCCCCGCTCTGCTCCGGGACAAGCTGTCCCTGCTCAACGTGCCTTGACTCCCTCTGCAGGTGGATCACCGACTTCCTGATGGACCGGAGGCAGCATGTGCGGCTGGGAAAGACTGTCTCAGACTCTGCTAGCATCAACACCGGATCACCCCAGGGCTGTGTACTTTCTCCCCCTACTCTTCTCCCTTTATACCAACTCCTGCACCTCCAGCCACCAGTCTGTCAAGTTGATCAAGTTTGCGGACGACACCACCCTCATCGGGCTCATCTTCAACGGCGACGAGTCCGCCTACAGGAGACAGGTGGCCAAGCTGGCGTCCTGGTGCAACAACAACAACCTGCAGCTGAACGCTCTGAAGACAGGGGAGATGATTGTGGACTTCAGGAAAGTCACAACCCCTCTGCCCCCCCCCACCCTCACAGGCTCTCCCATCACCACTGCTGATTCCTTCCGCTTCCTAGGCACCACCATCACCAGGGACCTCAAGTGGGAGCCGACCATCAGCTCCCTCATCAAAAAGGCCCAGCAGAGGATGTTCTTCCTGCGGCAGCTGAGGAAGCTCAAGCTACCCACCAAGATGTTAGTGCAGTTCTACACAGCCATCATCGAGTCCATCCTCACCACCTCCATAACCGTGTGGTACGCAGGAGCCACTGCCAGGGACAGACTAAGGCTGCAGCGCGTCGTGCGCACTGCTGAGAAGGTGATCGGCTGCAAGCTCCCATCTCTCCAGGATCTGTACATCTCCAGGACCCGGAGGCGTGCTGGCCGGATCATAGCCAATCCCTCACACCCTGGTCACGTACTGTTTGCCCCCCTCCCCTCAGGTAGAAGACTTCGGTCCATCCAGACTAAAACCTCCCGTCACATGAACAGCTTCTTCCCCTCTGCCATCAGACTGCTGAACACTAAGTGACTTATTGACTCTCGTGCACTATGTACAGCAGCTCAACCAGACTCATGTCAATCATCACTGTTTTCTTCCTGCATTCCGACTGCACTATATGGTTCTCCACATTATCTGCTGCTTGCTAATATATTTAAACTGCTGACTAGTATTACTCACTCTTATTCTACACTTTATTGCATGTATAGTTTATTTCTTTTATTTTATCATGTTTAATGTTGCAGCATTGCACTGAGACAAATTCCTAGTTTGTGTACTACATGAACAATGGCAATAAATCTGATTCTGATGCTCCTCTATAATTTTCTTTCTAATCTCCTGAGACAACTCTCTCCTTTGCTTCCTCTGATCCATGTTTAGTGTGGTACACACCATGTCACCAAACAGCACAGTGACTACTTGTCACCCTTTAAATAGGCTGACTGACTGATTACAAGTTTGTAGACACCTGTGATGTTAATTAGAGGACACATCTTGGTTAACATGTCCCTATGGTCACATTATTTTCAATCTTTTCTAGGGGTACCATCATTTTTGTCCAGGCCTGTTTCATGAGTTTGCTTTTTAAAGTAATTCTGTTGAACCACAATTCAAAAGCATTGTCTGATTTTCATTGGTTAATTTTCATAGAATTTTTATTTATTACCACTTTTGTCAGATTCAAGTTATTTCTGTGACCATTGTGGGTTTTTCTTTCATTAACAGAGGGGTACCAACAATTTTGTCCACGTCTGTACTTGTATAGTACATTTCATGTACAAGACAATTCAGAGTGCTTTACATAAAAACATTAAGCATCACAGCAAGGTGCCGAAGGAATCTACACATTAGAAGGCCTCAAACCTCCTTTCTTTTACTTTTTTTATACGTGGGGGGAAAAAAAAAAAAACACGGACAAAGTTCTGATTAATCCAAATAGCCTTAGGTTAGGTTCGGTCAATCCCTTTAAAAGACTTAATGTACTGTAATAAAAAGGAAAGTTCAGTGGCGGAGCGAATCTTTCATCTGCTCAGCACGCCTCCATTACGAGAAGTCCCACAGACCTCCATTCTATTTGGCTTCCCCCCCCCCCCACAAACAGATTAACTCATGCCATGCCACTGTTGATGCCATGATGGTGCAGTGACTACACGCTTTGAGGGGGTGGGGTCACACGTGAAAACTGCCTGACCACAGTCACTCAGAAGCAGACTGAGTCACAGGCCAAGCAGTTGTCATTTTAGGATCCCCAATTTATTTTATTTCTCCATATAATAAGTAATCCACAGCTAACTATTCAGTCACACATTTGTTGAGAAAGAAATATGCTTACAATTTCAAACATTTTCAAGAACTTTTTGTAAAATTCAGTCACCTCTGAAAGCTTGATAACACAATATTAAAATTCAAGTATTTTTAAGGATTTCCAGCACCCATGGGAACCCTGGCTGTAATTTGGCACTATACAAATGAAGCTCCTTTGAATTTAAATTAACTGAATTAAACTGATTGAGCAACAAACAGAGAGAAGAAAACGTCAGACATACAATCAAAACAAGGACCATATCTGCTTTCTAAATGAAATGTTGGTCCAGATATTTAAGGGATCAGGTTCAGGTTCAGGTTACTTTATTTGTACCCGTAGGTAGATTTGTTTTGCAGTTGGTGACATCCATATTTACAAGCCACTAATTACATTCAACACAGACACAAACACAGGCACACATCTTACAAAATAGGTAAATATAAAATATGTACAATATAATTTTTATAGCTTGTTCAACTCTTTGACAGCAGCAGGGACAAAGCTGTTTTTGTAGCGCTGGGTTCTACTTTTTGGGACAGCAAACCTCCGTCTGGAGGGAAGAAGCTGAAAGTTGCAGTGCAAAGGGTGGGAGTCATCATTTAAAATCGAGTCGGCCATCCTCTGTACTTGTCTGGTGTACAGGGATGTCAGGCTCAGCTGTGACTCACCAAGCAAACGACTGGACCATCTGACTACCTGATCCAAGGATTTCCTCTGTTTCAGTTTTATCTGACCAAACCATGACATTAAAGAAAAGGATAAAACAGATTCAATAAAAGCCCGATAAAACATAGTCATTATGGTTCGGTCAATTTGGAAGCGTGCAAGTTTCCTCAAACAATGCAAATTTTGCTGACCCTTTTTGCACACCCTTTCACAGTTCACCTCAAAGTTCAATCCACTATCAATAATCGTCCCAAGATATTTGTACGATTGTACACATCTGAATCCTGTGAAGCCTGAACTCAAGGTTTCTAAACTTGAACCTGTAATAAGAGGAGCTTCCTGTCTCACAAGAGATCAAAGTCTGTGTGAAAGGTGTCTCACTTATACCTCTAGTGTGGATCACACTTCGTGTGATTTTAAGAGATTCACTCCAGTAAAAGCCCTCCCACATTTCACACATGGGTTTATTTAACTTTGCTGTGGGTGAGTTGATGTTTTCCTAAGTTACCTTTTAGAGTAAAGGCCTTCCCACACTGATCACACACAAATTGTTTAACTCCTGTGTGGATGAGTTGATGTGTTTTTAAGGAACTCACATGAATAAAGGCCTTTCCACACTGACCACACACAAACTGTTTAACTCCTGTGTGGATGAGTTTATGTTTTATTAAGGAACTCACACGAGGAAAAGCCTTTCCACACTGACCACACACAAACTGTTTAAAACCAGTGTGGATGAGTTCATGTATTCTTAAGGAATTTGCATGAGTAAAGGTCTTTCCACACTGCCCACAATCAAAATGTTTAACTCCAGTGTGGATGAGTTCATGTGTCCTTAAGGAATCTGTACGAGTAAAGGCCTTTCCACACTGACCACACACAAACTGTTTAACTCCAGTGTGGATAAGTTCATGTGTTCTTAAGTTACTCATCCAAGTAAAGGCCTTTCCACACTGTTCACATTCAAACCGTTTAATTCCACTGTGAATGAGTTCATGAGTTCTTAAGTGACTCATCTGTGTAAAAGCCTTTCCACACTGACCACACACAAACTGTTTAACTCCAGTGTGGATGACTTCATGCCTTCTTAAGTGACCCATCTGACTAAAGATCTTTCCACACTGTTCACATTTAAACTGTTTAACTCCCAAGTGGATGAGATTATGTGTTTTTAAGTTACTCAGTTGTGTAAAACCTCTCCCACATTCTTCACAAAAGTATTGTTTAACCCCAGGGTGATGCTTTCTCTTTCTTCTTTTTCTACTCTTGGCACTGTGTGATTCAGCTTTGTCTGCTGTAGTTGGGGGATCTTCATGCTCCTGAAGCTGCTGAGGTTTCATTCCATTTTTCTTTGCATTTTCCTGTAGCAACAAAGACAGAAACAGAGGCTGTGAATATACAGTGCTGCGTAAAAGTATTTGCACCTTTCTGATGTCTTACATTTTTGCATATTTGTCATCATCAAACAAGTTTGGAAAGTTTAATTCTCTCAATATATGAAATCATCATTTAAGTGCATTTTGTATTTACTCGGGTTATCTTTGTCTAATATTAAAATCTGTTTGATGATCCTATCAGGAATGTGATGTCAGTGTTGCAGTAATGCAAAATCAAATTCATAGTTACTGCATATACAGTGGTGTGAAAAGTGTTTGCCCCCTTCCTGATTTCTCATTTTTGTTTGTTACACTTAAATGTTTCAGATCAAATAAATTTAAATATTAGACCATGAAAACACAAGTAAACACAAAATGTAATTTTTAAATTAAGGTGTTCATTATTAAGTGTAAAAAAAAATAAAAAAAAATCCAAACCCTACATGGCCATGTGTGAAAAAATGACACCCCCCCCCCCCCCGTTAAAACCTAAATTAACTGTGGTTTATCACGTCTTTTGGAAAGCTGAGTTCAATTTTTCTAGCAACACGTGTTCTCAATCAAGAAATCACTTAAATAGGACCTGCCTGATAAAGTGAAGTAGACCAAAAGAACCTCAAAAGCTAGACATTGTGCTGCAATACAAAGAAATTCAGGAACAAATGAGAAACTGAGTAATTGAGATCCATCAGTTTTGAAAAGGTTCTAAAGCCATTTCTAAAGCAGTTGGACTCCAGCGAACCACAGTGAGAGCCATTAACCACAAATGGTGAAAAAATGGAACACTGGTGAACCTTCCAAGGAGTGGCCGGCCCACCAAAATTACCCCAAGAGTGCAGCGGCGACTCATCCAACAGGTCACAAAAGACCCCACAATAACACCAAAAAGAACTGCAGGCCTCACTTGCCTCAGTTAAGGTCAGTGTTTATGACTCCACCATAAGAAAGAGACTGGGCAAAAATGGCTTGCATGGCACAGTTCCAAGACGAAAACCACTGCTGAGCAAAAAGAACAAAGGCTCGTCTCAGTTTTGCCAGAAAACATCTTGATGACCCCCAAGACTTTTGGGAAAATACTCTGTGGACTGACGAGACAAAAACTGAACTTTTTGGAAAGTGTGTGTCCCATTACATCCAGCATAAAAATAACAGCATTTCAGAAAAGGAACATCATACCAGCAGTAAAATATAGTGGTGGCAATGCGATGGTCTGGGGCTGTTTTGCTGCTTTAGGACCTGGAAGACTTGCTGTGGTAAATGGAACTATGAATTCTGCTGTCTACCAAAAAATCCTGAAGGAGAATGTCTGGCCATCTGTTTGTGACCTCAAGCTGAAGCGCACTTGGGCTCTGCAGCAGGACAATGATCCAAAACACACAAGCAAGTCCACCTCTGAATGGCTGAAGAAAAACAAAATGAAGACTTTGGAGTGGCCTAGTCAAAGTCCTGACCTGAATTCGATTGAGATGCTGTGGCCTGACCTTACAAAGGCGGTTCATGCTTGAAAACCCTCCAATGTGGCTGAATTACAACAATTCTGCAAAGATGAGTGGGCCAAAATTCTCCCACGGCACTGTAAAAGACTCAATGCCAATTATCACAAATGCTCAATTGCAGTTGTTGCTGCTAAGAGTGACCCAACCAGTTATTAGGTTTAGGAGGCAATCACTGTTTCACACAGGGCCATGTAGGTTTGAATTTTTTTCCCCTTAACAATAAACACCATTTAAAAACTGCATTTTGCATTTATTTGTGTTATATCTGTCTAATATTTAAATTTGTTTGATGATCTGAGACATTTGTGTCACAAACATACAAAAAAAGAGAAATCAGCAATGGGGCAAACACTTTCTCACACCACTGTAACAGAAGGAGCATGGTATATGAGACCAGAAGGGGAGGTTGTTCAGCAGCCTGACTACTTGAGGGTAGAAATTGTGGGCCAGTCTGGTAGTTTTGGTGCAGATGACTCTGCAACCCCAATTGTGATGGAGTTGGGACGTTGTGAATACATAAATTTAAAAAAAATATAGATTCAATTCATGCTATCATCCCCTCATCCCCCTCATGTAACTCAAGGAGTTACATGAGGGGGATGAGGGATGATAGTCTTCGACTGGGGATGATATCCCCAGTCGAAGTTGGGCATTGGGGCGGCAGTAGCTCAGGAGGTAGAGCGGTAGAGTGGGTTGTCCAATAACCGGATGGTTGGCGGTTCGAATCCCGTTCTCCCCAGATATCCTGCCGTTGTGTCCCTGGGTAAGACACTTCACCCACCTTGCCTCCAGTGTCCATAACACTGGGTATGAATGTGTATAAATGTTCGGTGGTGGCCGGAGAGGCCGTTGGCACATGTTTCCGTCAGCCTGCCCCGGGGCAGCTGTAGCTACAGAAGAAGCTTGCCACTACCATTGTCTGTCTGGAGTGAATGAATAATGTATCCATTTGTAAAGCGTCTTTGAGTGTCTACAATAAAGCGCAATATAATCTGATGCATTATTATTATTATCATTGGGCGGTGGAAGGAATACTTCGAGGATCTCCTCAATCCCACCGACACACCTTCCACAGAGGAAGCAGGGCTTGTGGACGAGGGGGACGACTCGCCTATCACAGGGGCTGAGGTTGCCAAGATGGTTAAAAAGCTCTTTGGTGGCCAGGCCCTGGGGGCGGACGAGATTCGCCCTGAGTACCTCAAGACCCTGGAAGTTGTAGGGCTGTCATGGCTGACACACCTCTGCAACACTGCATGGAGGTCGGGGGCAGTGCCTTTGGCATGACAAACCAGGGTGGTGGTTCCTCTCTTCAAAAAAGGGGACCGGAGGGTGTGCTCCAACTTTAGAGGGATCACACTCCTCAGCCTGCCTGGGAAGGTCTATGCCAAGGTACTGGAGAGAAGAGTCCGGCCGTTGGTTAAACTTTGGATTCAGGAGGAACAATGTGGTTTTCTTCCTGGCCATGGCACATCGGACCAGCTCTTTACACTCTCGAGAATCCTTGAGGGTTCATGCACATTTGTCCAACCAGTTTACATGTGTTTTGTGGACTTGGGGAAGGCATTTGACCGCGTCTCTCATGGTTTTTTGTGGGGGGTGCTTCGGGAGTATGGGGTATCAGGCTTGTTGTTACAAGCTATTCAGTCTCTGAACAACCGTTGTGAGAGTTTGGTTCGTATTGCCAACACTTCGTCGGACTCATTCCCAGTGAGAGTTGGACTCCGCTAGGGCTGCTCTTTGTCACCGATCCTGTTCATAATTTTTATGGACAGGATTTCTAGGCGCAGCCAGGTAATGGAGGGTGTCATGCTTGGTGACCACAGGATCTCATCTCTGTTGTTTGCAGATGATGTTGTCCTGCTGGCTTCATCCAGCAATGACCTACAGGTCTTACTGGGATGGTTTGCCGCTGAGTGTGAAGTGGCTGGGATGAGAATCAGTACCTCCAAGTCAGAGTCCATGGTCTTCAGCCTCCTCCAAGTCCGAGTCCATGGTCTTTAGCCAGAAAAAGGCAGGAACTTGTCCCCAACCCAAGTGGAGGAGTTTAAGTATCTTGGGGTCTTATTCACGAGTGAGGGGAGAATGGAGCGAGGGACTGCCAGACGGATCAGAGCAGTATCTGCAGTGATGCGGATGTTGCACCAGTCTGTTGTGGTGAAGAGGAAGTGTCCCAAAATAACTCAGAACACAGCCATTAATGTCTAAACTGCTGGCAACAAAAGTGAGTACACCCCTACGTAAAAATGTCCACTTCTGACTGAAAGTTATGTAATTCAATATGGCTGCTGTGGCATTATGCAAATTAGATGCATAAATTTACTCCTATCTCAAACTTTGGATCATATTCTGCATCTTTCTAATTGACAGTAAGCCATTATCTCTTACCACTTTCAAGTTATAGCCTTGGAAATCTCTGACATCTGAACTGAATATTTTCTTGAAAAAAATCTTGACCACTAGGGGCTTATGGAGCATGTTGACGCCTGTGCCGGTTAATATTGCGCTGTTAATTTGGGAGTTTTTACGTGGACAAAACTTTATTTAACACTTCTGTGCTTTTTCGTGCTGTCTACAAGAGCAGAAAAAGATGGCTAGCTTTTCTCCAACAAGCATCTGCACTTGGTCTCAGCACCGAACTTCCGCCATGTTGAAAGAGTTCACGGATACAGAATGGAGGGAGAATTTTAGGATGTTGCGGAGAGCGTTTGTAAAATTGTGTGAAATTTTGAAAGATGTTAAGAGCCCCACTCCCGATGAGATGACTGTGCATCCCGTTGTACCCCTGCAAATGCAAGCAGCATTCACACTGTACAAACTCGGTAGCTGCGGAGAATACAGGTTAGTTGCTAATCAGTTTGGTGTCCACAAGTCAAGTTTGTGCACCTGTTTTGCAAAGCCATCGTGACTAAATTAATACACCTGTTCATCAAAGTCCCCACACTGGAAGAAGTCTGTGCCACAGCCCAACATTTTGAGGCCAAGTTTCACATCCCTCAAGTCACTGGATGTGTTGATCCCTGTCCTAGCGCCCAGTGATGGCTACAGGGATTCTGTTAACAGAAAATGTTGGACGTCTTATGTTCTGCAAGGCATGGTTGATGACAACATTTGGTAAGTTTAGTGTATATATTATTAGATATGTTCAATAATATGAATTCCTAATTAATTTTTATTATTGGCCACTGTTAACTGATTTTTTTTTAACCAAAAAGGTTTGATATACGGTAAATCTCACTACTTTTACCAAGGGCCTCAAAACAAAACCTAATAAGTGTATACACACAGCAATAGTGTGTATAGGTAATGTGTATGTGTCTGCTTCCAGCTTTTGGAGTGTAAGCTGTAAGTTGCCTGGAAGTGCCTCCGATGCCTCCGTTCTGAAGCAGTCTAACCTGTTCATCAAGGCTCACCATCTTCCCAAGGTATGTGTGGGCCAGCAATGAAAGGGTTAAAATATGCACCGTTACTTCATAATCATATTCATGTTCATTGGCAACATTCACTTGCAAGTCCTGTGAGGAAAGATGACTTGTTCATAGTGGTGTACAGAAATCTGGCCAACCCTTGACAAATGGCATATTTAATTGAAAAGATATAAACAGTCTCTGAAGGATATGTAAAGACTGCAGTATTACCAGCAATGATTAAT
This sequence comes from Pholidichthys leucotaenia, assembly GCA_020510985.1. Lineage (NCBI taxonomy): Eukaryota > Metazoa > Chordata > Actinopteri > Cichliformes > Pholidichthyidae > Pholidichthys > Pholidichthys leucotaenia. The sequence continues at coordinate 32,690,326 of CM035848.1, forward strand.
GCAAATTTACTTTTCATTTCATAAACTGGTGGTGGTGGTGGGGGGGTGCATACGTTTGTGCTATGTGCAAAAGTTTGGGCACCATACACACAACTGTTAAAAGAATTCAGATATTTTATTTTTTAAATTTTGGTTATTAAAAATTTTCATTCCATTCCATATGCTTATACCTACCTCAGAAATTAGTGCACAACACTCAGTTCCTCAATCAAGGGTCAGAGTGCACGGCCATGAAGTAGTCTAAACGTGTATGTCAACACTTACTGATAAGCAGATCATTTTATTTAAAGGGAAACTGACCGTTTTAGCTCTAGGCCATTATCATTATTTTAATTATGCTAATGATGGGCTAGAGACAGAACTTGTCCAAGTTTCCCTTAAAAAAAACTTATCATTAAGTGGCAGCCCTTTGAACAGGAAAAAAGTTAACTACCATGGTCATACCTACAGGAAGCTCACTACATTTTTCTTATACTTTACAGCATGTTCGAGACATAAATGGAACATCTGTCAGCCTTTTTGTGCTTGGTGCCCCAGCCGACCCACTGCTGGACTGGCTCATGAAAGGCTATTCCCACACATCTGCTCTCACCCCTCAGGAAGAGTCTTTTAACATCCATCTGAGTGCTGCTAGGACAGCAGTGGAAACTGCTTTTGGAAGACCGACCAAGACCGTATTACTTATTCATATTCTACCTTTTATTGCATGCATAGTTTTTTATTTTTATCTTTAGTGCTACTCCATGTTTAATGTTGCAGCATTGCACCGAGACAAATTCCTAGTTTGTGTACTACATGAACAATGGCAATAAATCTCATTCTGATTCTGATTCTTTTGTTGTTGTCACTTGTTGTGCTCTGCACAATTTCTGAGAGAGAAGGGGAATTACTCAAGTCCACCTGGGTGGAAGAGGCAGCTTCTTTTGACAGAACCATGCCCCAGCCAGCAGCGCGGCCACACCTTCAATCACACCACCCAGACGATGCCACTCATGCTGTTAAGAGAGCCGTCACAGAATATATGGCCAGAAATTTCCCCCTTCGTCACCATGAAATATAAACAGCAACTACAGACTCAGAGACTGGCCTGCAACTTACCACATTAATTTTGTGCTCTTATTACTTTGTACTGAACCTTAACTAAATGTTTCGTCACCATGAGACCATTTACAAAGGAGAAATACTTTATATTTTACATATTCATTTTTGTACATGTGATTTGATGGTTTCAAATATAACTTGAATGATCAAGTGTTACCAGTTTCAGACCATTTTTATTTTCTTCTAGTAAATAATAACATTTTCAATAAATATATAAATGAGGCTTTTTGTAGTGTAAACAGTTTAAACCAACTACTTTAAAGTATATAAATATTTTACTTGTACATACAATATTAATAGCTTCTCTGTGCAATACAAAACTTATTGTAAACAGTAACATACTGCTTAATATTAAGTTGGAAGAACCTTAGACAGTGTAAACTTGTATAATTTTATGAACATGCTAGGAAACACAGGAAAAGCTTGTTAACTATAGGTTCTGGTAGTGTCTGGCCCAATCTAATGGCCCTTTTCCACTAGTGTCAGTTTGGCCCAGTACAGTTCGGCCCACTTGTGTTTCCACTACAACAGGGTACTGCTTGATGTAGGTGGGATTTTTTACAGGAAGGCGGCGCAACCCTCCCGTGACGTAAAACACGCCACACACAATGAACACAGTATCAGAACACAAGATGGCAGGATACAAGGTGACTGCGGTCTCTAGCTTTTTTTGCCAGAGTAAAGGCAGAAAAAGAGCAGAAGGCCATAGGGGGCGAGACGACACACTCTGGAAAAGTACTGGAGCGTTTAGTAAACTATATAGAGCAGTATAAAGTGGAAGACATGAGGATACGAACTACATCACAAATGAAGGTAAGCTAATGATTGCTAATGCTACTTTGCTTTAAGTCCACCGTACTACATTGTAATGTAGGCAAGTTATCGCTATTAAGTACTAAAATATGTACGATCTGTGTGTGTGTGTGTTTCAGATGGCTCTCTTGTGGCAAAAATATTGCTTCAAACCGTGGGTCTGGATATTCAACACAGGCTCCCAGTGATGTCACCCCAGCTTCATGAACGCGCAGTGGTTAAAGAACTTTAGAATGTCTGTAGAAACGTTTAGCTTCTTGTGCAACAAATTTGCTCTGATCTGTGTGAAAATCATGGAGAGACTGTTGAGATGTCATGGGATTTACCTGCTCCTGTCGGTGGTGTCGTGACAAAAAGTGATCAGCTGCCAAAACTTGATTGCCAGTTGCCATATTATCGCTATGGGGTTATATTAGCCATAAAATATATATTTCAACTGGTAAACAGTACTGAGTTAGGTATAATAAGATATATTTAACAATTATGATGCATTTTAAGCCAAAACAAACTGGATCTAGGATTAAAAGCAATTAAAACAACGCAGTCACAAGATTACATGGCAAAATACATGGATTTACTGGATATATATCATATTGAGTATTGCTGACTACATGCAGACTATCCCCAAAGCACCCCAAGACAAAGACACCAAAAGAGCAGTTACAACTGAGCTAAAAAAACACCAAAAAATGCCTGTAGAGGAAACGAACCCTTCGAGGCTGCTGAACTGGAGAAAGTCCTACAGAGCCTGAAATGTGGAAAGGCAGCAGGATACGATAACATCTTCCCAGAATTCATGAAAAATCTTGGCCCCCGAGCCCTAACCTGGTTGACACAATTCTACACAAGGATCACACAAACAAACTCGATCCCAAAGAAATGGCGGACAGCAAAGGTCATTGCCATCCCAAAACCTGGCAAAGACCACAAATTACCAGCAAGCTACCGCCCAATCTCCCTACTCAGCGTTCCTTACAAAATCATGGAGCGCCTAATTCTGCAACGCATTTCTCCAGAGGTAGAGGATATTCTAAGTGTGGATCAAGCAGGTTTCCGCAAGGACCGCAGTACAGGAGAACAAGTACTGGCCCTAATCACCTTCATCGAAAATGGCTTCGAGAGCAGACTGAAGACAGGGGCTGTGTTTCTCGATCTTACAGCCGCCTATGATACGGTCTGGCACAAAGGCCTCCTCCTGAAACTTATAAAGGCGATCCCTGCTTGGGCAACAGCAATTATAAAAACCCTGCTGACCAACCGAAGGTTCAGAGTCCACCTCAGTCAGAAGACAAGTGCATGGAGAATGCAGAAAAACGGACTCCCACAAGGCTCAGTTCTAGCTCCAACTCTGTTCAACCTCTACATAAACGACCTGCCTACTACAAAATCCCGCAAATTCACCTATGCAGACGACATCTGTTTGGCATTCCAAGCACCAGACTTTGAACCACTGGAACGGGTGCTCACGGAAGATCTTGCCAAACTGGACCAGTTCTGCAAAATCTGGCGCCTAAAACCAAGCCCAGCAAAAACCGTCTCCAGTGTATTCCATCTCCACAATGCAAAAGCTGCCAGAGAACTAAACATCTACCTGAACGGACTCAAGCTTAAGCATGCCCCAAATCCAACTTATCTTGGAGTGACCCTTGATAGGACCTTATCCTTCAAGGAACATCTAAAGGGGACGGCTGCTAAGGTGAAGGTACGAAACAACCTGCTCTGCAAGCTCGCTGGTGCAAAATGGGGGGCGGCAGTCTCCACCCTGCGCACCTCAGCACTGGCCCTTTCATACTCTGTAGCAGAATATTGTGCCCCTGTCTGGTCCAGGTCATCTTACACACACCATGTAGACACCCAGCTCAACACAACCATGAGAACTATAACTGGAACAATCCGCTCAACACCACTCCCCTGGCTCTCTGTACTGTCAAACATAGCCCCTCCACACATCCGGCGAGCAGCATTAACTCAAAGGATGCTCCAAAAAGTTAAAGATTCTCCTCACTTACCAATCCATGCAGATATCTACACTCCACCCACTGCCCGACTTTCATCCAGACGGCCGATTTGGAAAAACCCTCCCCCAGCTGACTTTACCATCCAGACAGCTTGGCAAGAGGAATGGGAGACCAAGGAGGTCCCAAACAAACAGCTGGTGATAAACCCCAACCAACAGGTCCCGGGCACCAACCTCCCAAGGAGACAGTGGTCTACACTCAATCGCTTCAGGACTGGACATGGCCCCTGCTTGGCCAGCCTTTACAGATGGGGCAGTAGCCCTAGCCCACTGTGCGCATGTGGAGAGGAGCAAACAATGGAACACATCATAGAGGCTTGCCCGCTCCAAAGACTGGAAGGAGGATTACACACCCTCCATACAGCAAACCAGGAGGCAACTGCTTGGCTTAAGGACTTTGCATTCGCTAAATAAATAAACTACATGCAGACACTGTATAAATATATATTCTCCAAACTACACATGTATTCATTTAGTATGGCACTAAGAGTTTTGACAATAAACCTTTGTACTTTTTGCAGCTGTGTCTCTTTTGTTTTATGTGTGAAGGTTACCACCAAGTGACATAAATTAAATACTAAAAGATTGGAAAAGCTGTCTAAGAACAATCCAGCAGTTTGAGAAATCACTTTTGGTTTGGTGTAAGTCTCCCAACAGAATTATGAGCCATAAAGCAGTTTGTGTTAAAATGTTAAATCCCATTAAATCCTAGCCCAGGGGTGTCCAATCATGTGCCATGGACGGCCAAGACCCTCCAGGTTCTCTCTTCTACCCAGTCTCTTCAGCAGGTGTTTTCACTGATCAGCAGTCAGTGGAAGAAATTCAGTGGAATCTGCTGTTGAAGACACTCGTTGCAGGTAAAGCCTGCAGGGTCTTGGCCCCCCATGGCACATGATTGGACACCCCTGCCCTAACCTATTATTAGGAAATCCAGATGCTAATATGGCCCAGAATTCCTCCATATCCTGGTACTATCACTTAAGTGTGCAGGGTCTTCTGCAGTGGCACATCCAACAATACAGTCTTCAGTAAATAAAATAATTGTTTTTGGTTACTTTTTCTTAACGTCACTGATAAATGGTTTGTACTGTTGACTCTTTTCCCACCAGTGTCTTAACAGACAAAATAGAAAATCATGATGCAAACACATAAGTCACTAAATTGTTTATTACAATCAGCAGCAAATTACAGATTATTTAGAATGTGCAAAATTCTAACTGTAAAAGAAAACTTAGAATGAGTCACACACGTCAGCCACGCTGCCTCACTGAGAAGCAACTGGATGTGCCGCTCAAGCTGGTCCCAGTTCAGCCGATCTTCAGCCTGCATCTTTGTAAATAGTGACGCAAGGTCCAGTTTGGGGTGGATCATTTTCCTCTTGCCTTGATGAAAGACAGAAATAGATGGTGCTTAATTAATGCAAGTTTAAAACACATTTGGGAAGTACACTTGCTGCTAAAAGGTGGTGGAATGTGACCAAAAAGTACTTTGTTGTTGTATTTAACCACAATTTTCATGTGGCTGCCCTTCAGTAAAGTAGATTTTACAAGGGCTGGGTTACGTTTAAAATCATTTGTTCTTACTGTGGCCTCAGCAATCAGAACAAGTTAATACCTTCAGTTGAATGGAATCTAGTACTTTAACTGAGGGTGTGCATCCCTGAGTATGGAGTCGCTCAGTCAAAATATGTAATTTTTATCAGTAAAAGTTTAGCCACCGCTAGGAAGCACTACAATGGGTCTCAAATATTTGTAATGTGTCCTGTTACTGCATGAGTTTATTGACGATAGACTATAAACTACACATATAAACAAAATTATAATGGTAGCTGAACAACTCCCATTCCCCAATGTGCAAGATACACTATTATGAATATAACTCACAAAGGATCACACAAGTGATCTGATAAAAAAAATAAATAAATAAATAAACAAGAGGTTTATTTTACAGTGGCTAATATTGGATGTGCCATTCATGTTCAATTATTCTGTAATTAATATTCACACAATCAAATAAATCTCAGTTCAGTCCCTTTTATATTAAGTGGAAATTGTGCTACTTTAATTTTTGGCACTTTACCTACACTTTACCTTAAAAAGCAAAGGATTTCAGTATAAATAACGGGATGTGAAACTTACAAGTCATAACACATTGCTGTGTCGTGCCGAACGTTGTCAGTGTCACGGCAGATGCTGGTCGGACTCTAGAATGAAAATACACACAACTTAAGTACATGCACAGCACAAAAGTGCAACATGCAAAAAAACACCTTTTTTAACCAGGATTAAAGCTAGCTTATTTTATCAGATATTGTCAACACAAGCGCAACATACAAGGAGAGCACGGAGTTAGCACTGACAGGTAACTAGCTAGCTCATTGTTTTCACACAAGAAACAACGTTGTTGTCTGTTCAAAGTGAACTTTCCACTGCTGGGATAAATAACGTAAAAGATGCATAATATCACATCATATCACATCACTCAAGATCCTCTATATCCTAATATCACAGCTTTTAACTGCTGAAGATGGGTGCTCCAGTGGCCATACATTCATTTTGGGTGGCTCCGTCTACTTCCTTCTGGATTCTCTCATCAGCCGAAACGCACAGAAAACTCTGCTGGACCATGGTGTTGATTTCTGTGGGTCTGATTTCTGTGAACCCATTCTATCATTGTTGTTTATATCACTTGCTGGCTGGCTCACGGACGAATCTTTGCAAATGGTGGCTCGCGATTCTGTAAACTCAGCCTCAAATGCCCCTCTCATGACGTTACGCCCAGACCAATCAGTGGCCTGCAGTGTTTTTACGTCACATTTTCATGTCGGTACAGTATGCTTCGAACCCCTCTTCTGCGGGTCTGAAAAATCGGGACCGTAACCATTATAGTCCCTAAAGGAAAAGCCGACAAACCGTACCGTACCAAACTGGGCCAAACTGACACTAGTAGAAAAGAGCCGTAAGTGTTCATCATTTGGTGCCCTTGAGGTAGATGGGTAATTTGGAGCATGATAGAACCCTGTGTAAGAATGAGGGCCGTACATTTGTGGGGCCGTTGGGGGCATCAGTCTTTGGAGCTTAAGGGACACAGCACGTTCTGTGGCCTTTGCATTGGACTCAATCAGGGATGAGATGAGTCGCTCCTCCTGCTCTTGTTGGTCTGCCATCTGGGTTGCCATCCATTCTTGGTGCTGGCGCTGTAGCCTTTCGGGGGTCTCATAGTGTTGTTGGGCACTCCTTTTGAGCCTTTTTGCTCATCAAGTTGTCAGGTCTGGCACAAAAACAGACCGTTAATCTGGTAGACTAGTACATTAGGGAAGAAGGTAATACATAAATTTCTGGTGAGGTCAGATCACTGACCCCTATTAACCTTGAATAAAATCATGAAAATTTAAAACAAAAAGGCTTGAAATAGCTCACGTTGTGTGATGAATGAGTTTAAGTTTTGAATTTAATTATTTCAGTTTTTCACAATATTCATTTTTGAGATGCACTAGCACAGTGGTTCCTAACCTGGGGTGCCTGAAACATTCAGGCATTCACTTGAGTTACATTCACTTGAGTTAGAATGATTTTTAATTGGTCCAAAAAACTGCAATTAATTTAGCGTTTTTGCCCACAGAACACATGCACAACAACAGCAAATTATTTGCAGTTTTCTGGACTAATTAAGAAGTGAAATTACAAAATTTCCCACAGAAATCTTATCGTTTCAGGCACCCCTGGTTGGGAACTACTGTACTAGTAGATGCACTTCTTTAATGTCTTGTGCTTCTAGTGATCAGCACCTCATCAGAACACTTGATGTCCATTATTTTTTTTAGGCAGTGGATATGGTTATGGAACAGTGCCTATACAATGCTTGCTACAGATATGGCTCAAAGCTGATTGGCTAGTACCTTCTATTAATGCTGTATCTTAAAAGGCAGCAGGCTACAGGTACGGCCATCTGAGGCTTTTCTTTCTTTCAATTTTTTACTTAATATCTACAGTGGGGTAAAAAAAAGTATTTAGTCAGCCACCAATTGTGCAAGTTCTCCCACTTAACAGATGAGAGAGGTCTCCAATTTTCATCATAGGTATACCTCAACTATGAGAGACAAAATGAGAAAAAAAAATCCAGAAAATCACATTGAAGGATTTTTAATGAATTAATTGGTAAATTCCTCGGTAAAATAAGTATTTGGTCAATAACAAAAGTTCATCTCAATACTTTGTTATACACCCTTTGTTGGCAATGACAGAGGTCAAACGTTTTCTGTAAGTCTTCACAAGGTTTTCACACACTGTTGCTGGTATTTTGGCCCATTCCTCCATGCAGATCTCCTCTAGAGCAGTGATGTTTTGGGGCTGTCGCTGGGCAACACAGACTTTCAACTCCCTCCAAAGATTTTCTATGGGGTTGAGATCTGGAGACTGGCTAGGCCACTCCAGGACCTTGAAATGCTTCTTACGAAGCCACTCCTTCGTTGCCCGGGCGGTGTGTTTGGGATCATTGTCATGCTGAAAGACCCAGCCACGTTTCATCTTCAATGCCCTTGATGGTGGAAGGAGATTTTCACTCAAAATCTCACGATACATGGCCCCATTCATGCTTTCCTTTACACGGATCAGTCATCCTGGTCCCTTTGCAGAAAAACAGCCCCAAAGTATGATGTTTCCACTCCCATGCTTCACAGTAGGTATGGTGTTCTTTCTCCTCCAAACACGACAAGTTGAGTTTTTACCAAAAAGTTCTATTTTGGTTTCATCTGACCATATGACATTCTCCCAATCCTCTTCTGGATCATCCAAATGCTCTCTAGCAAACTTCAGACGGGCCTGGACATGTACTGGCTTAAGCAGGGGAACACGTCTGGCACTGTAGGATTTGAGTCCCTGGCGGCGTAGTGTGTTTCTGATGTAGCCTTTGTTACTTTGGTCCCAGCTCTCTGCAGGTCATTCACTAGGTCCCCCCGTGTGGTTCTGGGATTTTTGCTCACCGTTCTCGTGATCATTTTGACCCCACAGGGTGAGATCTTGTGTGGAGCCCCAGATCGAGGGAGATTATCAGTGGTCTTGTATGTCTTCCATTTTCTAATAATTGCTCCCACAGTAGATTTCTTCACAACAAGCTGCTTACCTATTGCAGATTCAGTCTTCCCAGCCTGGTGCAGGTCTACAATTTTGTTTCTGGTGTCCTCTGACAGCTCTTTGGTCTTGGTCATAGTGGAGTTTGGAGTCTGACTGTTTGAGGTTGTGGACAGGTGTCTTTTATACTGATAACGAGTTAAAACAGGTGCCATTAATACAGGTAACAAGTGGAGGACAGAGGAGCCTCTTAAAGAAGAAGTTACAGGTCTGTGAGAGCCAGAAAGCTTGCTTGTTTGTAGGTGACCAAATACTTATTTTACCGAGGAATTTACCAATTAATTCATTAAAAATCCTTCAATGTGATTTTCTGGATTTTTTTTTTCTTATTTTGTCTCTCATAGTTGAGGTATACCTATGATGAAAATTGGAGACCTCTCTCACCTTTTAAGTGGGAGAACTTGCACAATTGGTGGCTGACTAAATACTTTTTTGCCCCACTGTATTTGCCACCTTTTTAACTGTACCCTCTCCCAAATCCTAAGGCTAACCTCTTAACCTCTTGCGCTCCGTTGTACCGCGGATGGGCAAGTCTCTGCGTCCTAGTGCGCATAAGGGCGCACAAGAGCGCCCTCGTGTGCTCTCGGACGCATGATCCTGATGGTGGTGATGTAGGTGGTGTGGCGTCCAAGCGCGCACTGAAAATAAAAGCTGCAGACACAGCCGCGAACAGATTAGTTCATCTGATTGACCGCTCATTCGACTAATAAGAGCCTTGAATTGGGTTTCTGAAGCCTTGAAGAACCAATGAATGAAAACCTAGGAAGGAGGACCCGCCTACTGTGAATGCAGGAGCCAATCGAAGCACAGAAGTTCGGGCTGGGTGAAGAGAGACTTACTGCTGCCACAGATGAAAAAAAAGGATGCAGGAAGAACCTGCTGCAGACCCAGCAGCACGGAGGCCACCCACAAGTGCGACCTGCACTCATTCTAGCAGAATAGACGTTTAGGATTCTCTTCCGTCATCATAGACCGACGGAGGCCGACGACAAAGGTCGTAAATCATTCGCCAAAACCGCAATAATGGAATTATGTTTTGACCGGGATCCACGAGCGGACCAGCGTCGCGTTCGTCTGACAATGAGGAAGAGAAGTTCGCCAGGACAATGTGGCTGTGAAGAGGTAAGGTGTTATAAGCTAAATTGTTATTTATCCCTGAAAATTGTAATCAAAAAATGACTTTTGACCGATCGGTAAATTACAACTGTACGGCGCACGCACTTCGTACTTCGTGCGCCACGTTACACGGTTCTTTGCCGCCTCCGAACCGTGAACGCCCCCCCCCCCGCCACTACGATTCTGTAGCGGGGGGGTGGGGGAAGCCGCGGTGACAGCGTTGCTGTGGAAACATGCCACATCCGAGTGTAATCCGTCATGTAGCGAGGGCCGATCTCCGTCCTCTGTAGCGGGGGGGTGGGGGGACAACCCCCCCCCCCACACACACACACACACAGCCCTGAATGTGACCTTTCATTTGAGCCCAAGATGAAGCTTCTATGTTGAATCATTCAAAAGTTACAGACGTTTTTCCAAACTGTGCCATTTGGCACAATTTGGCACAGTTCCAAAACGCCTGGGAACAGCCTGAGAACAAAGCTGTGTAAAATATTCATTTTTTGTGGTATTGTTACAAAATTTGGACCTCAGCTGGATAACACTTGGTTCTACATTTCTGTTGCATTTTCCAGCCCAGATCTGAAGCTGTGTGTTATTTGCAAGTATTTGTATCCAAAAAAACACCCAGGCCAAATTTATTTTCTTCAAGTTCACTATGTTTAGATGACTGTAACTCAGTGGCCGGAGCACTTAAAGAGATCATGTTTTTTTTGCCAAAAAATTCAAAGTGTTTTCTTTTAAATGAGACCAACCCCATGAAGATGCTGCAAAGGGTTGAATAACAGCTTTCGATTTACTTTGGGCACATTATTTTTTGGCGTTTTTAGGAAAATTGACCGGAGTGCAAGGGGTTAATTGTCATGTTCACTGCGTAAACTGCAGCGTACATATGAAATAGCAGCGAGCCCAAAGTGCAGTATGTAACATGTTTTATTGACAAAAGGTTAATATGCAACAGAGTCCAAACAACAGTCACTATGACATGAATGAGACAACCGGCTCCAGCTTCGTTGCTAAATGACAAACATGCTCCAGACAGGGTAGGAGTGGAGAGGAAAGGCATAAACAAGGGGGAGAGGAAAGGCTCTGAGGAACAACACTATTCAGTCCAGAGAAAGAGTCAATTGTCGCGAGCCAGGAAGTCCAATGTTGACATCTGAAGCTGCCGCAACAACTGATCGCACTCAACTCTATTAATACCCGAGCCTAAATGGGAGCAAGTGGACACAGCTGTGAAGTGGCAGGAGCATGACTGATTGAACTATGTGTGTGTGTGTAAGTGTGTGCATGAGTGTGAGTGTGTGTGTGTGTGGTGTGCATGAGTGTGTGAATGTGTATGTGGTGAACCAGAAAACTGGTGGATGCCTGGTAAGAGGAGGATGCGTGGCTGTGGGACTGACGGAGAGCAAGGCTCAATCTGTCAGCTGGAATTAATAAGCAATAATTAAACCCAACGGCCACAAGCCATGGGCGAGGTGCCCACCCTGGACATTGCATTAATTTTAATTCTAAATTCCATCTCATGTCAAGTAAAATGGTGTGGGCATGGCAGCGAGAGCAGGATGCAGTCCACCAACCCTACAATTAGAGGTTGACCTCACTTTTGAGGGGATGCATTGGAACAGAATTCTTTGCAGTTATAGGACAGTTACCGTAGCAACACAGCACTGTGGCAATCACATGTGACAGCTTTATTTTGTATGCAGCAAAACATAAAAACCACACAAACTATTTAGTCACAGCAGTGCACAGAGTACTTTTTTAACTTTAGATGTTAATACCACACCATTTACTTGACTGGAGTGATGTATGAGTAGAGACCAAGGAGCACATGGTAAGTGAAAAACCAATTCAGAGCCTTTATTTATTTATTTATTGCCAATTAATACAAGATGGAATAACAAGATTAGCTCTTCACAATGCAAGCAGGTACTTTGTGCACTGCTGTGACTGAGAAATGGGTGTATTTTTTGTGTTTTAATGCATACCCCTAATGCTGCCACTCTGTTTATTAACTGTCACGAGTTCTTTTTGTTGACATCATATGCATACCTTCTATTCACCTACACCACAGCAGGCTGGAGTGGATTTGAAAAGGTTTTTTTCTGATTGTCAACTCTTCTGTACCAATAGACATTCCCTATTTTTTTATAGGCTACAGCACACCATAACTCGGTAAGTTACACAACTTTGGTCAGGTCACTGTATACCTGGTTGCTGAGGTGCAGAGTGTAGAAGGTCAGGTTCTTGGGTGTGAGGCCCCTCCATTTCATCCCAAGAGTCCCCAGGGGCTAAAGTATCACTCATTGCTGAATGGAAGAAACAGACTCCCTTACAATGGTTGAGTTTAAACAGGGACGTTAATAACTTCTTATATGTCTTTTAATTATTTTTTTTTTATCTAGTTTGGGTAAAGCTAGTTGACAACTTAATTGCAACCAGCAAGACATTAAATGCCATAATTAGCACAGCTACAATAAACGTGAACATGTAGTGGGCCTATCCAATATTGTGAATTAAAGTTAATAGCTAGATGACAACAGGTAAATCTTGTGGCCATCACTTAGTATTACATTATTAAACTATTTTTCAGACTCGTACGTCCATATCAGCATGAAGAAAAATACATTAAAATCATGATAAAGCATGTGCATCAACATAGTGCAATTAAAACAAAACCCTTGAGGTCACAACATCACCTAGTCTTAAATACAAAGAAATCAACATTATAACATTAACCTGAATCGATGTGTGAATTTGTGTTCTCCAAGGGAAACAAAAGTAACATAATATTACTCAGACCTACCTGGTGATGATATGCACCAAGATGAATCGTCCTCATTCACTTAACCAGGAAGATCCTCTTCAAAGCCTCCATCTACCCCACTGTCCTCGATAGCAGACAAAGGTCTGTGTCCCACAAGTTCTTCCAAGGCATCAAAATATGGGAATGTTGCTGGAACCGTGCCACTTGTGTTATTTTGGCATTTAGCTTTGTAGTAAGGTAATCGTAGTGCTTTCCAGTGACAGCAAATTTGCTCCACACTTCTATCAAATCCTACCTCTGCCATTTTCGTTGATAATCTCTTAAAAACATCTGCATTTCTGTATTTCCTTCCGTCCAGAAGACAAAGAACGTTCATGTCTTTCATTTCATTAAACATTAATTTAGTTTCTTCCTCGCTCCAATGTTTACCGGTGGCATTCTGCATCTTCGCGCTTCCATTTAACTTACAGTACTTCCGTGTTTACGTCTTTGTGCATGCGCAGATGTAAAAGAACAAAGGAAAACTGCTTACGGTGTGTACATGCACTGGATAAATGGTTTACTGGGCAAATAAACTAGGTGTGTTAATCCGTTTTCTCATAAACCGATAATGGCCTTTAACTGATAAAGGTAAATGGATTACTCTGTTTACATGACAGTTTGAATAATCAGGTAACTACAGACAGCTGATTGTAATCGGTTTATTTGTGACCATGTAAACAGGGTCATTGCATCAAAATGTCATATCTTCATTGTTGTCCCATGAAAAGATATAATCCTATATTTACAAAAATGTGAGGGGTGTACTTACTTTTGTGAGATACTGTACCTTTAATAAGAGAACAACCTACATATAGCCCCTTTCAAAACACATCTCAAATATTGGCTTAAATCAAATCAACATTGTGATCATTGAAATCAATGACATTCTGTCTCACAGAGCATGATACGCATACGTATGTGTCATGCTTTTTGAGTTTGTAAGGTTTAAATGTGGTACATGCCTGCATATATGTATGTGGACATGCACCACATCTTTAATTTGATCTTATTTACTCTATTCTATAATATTGTTGTGTTTGGTCTTCATATTCTGGCATGAGTGCACCTCTTGGGCTTTTCCCCCTAAAGGCTTGGTCTTCCCAGGCGGCAGGAGTAGACCAACCCCATTTGAAAAGAATTATTTATCTTTCCAAATACACATACTTGTTGTTAAACATACCAGATACTGTCATATTCTGTCCCAATTATGCACTTAAGCAAATATGCACTTTGTAAATTGTGTGTTTTATAGTCCCGCTTGTTGTTATGGTTGAATGTGTGTTGTCTGCGTTGTTTGTCAGAATATGTGTTTTTTGTGTTGCGTTGTTGTTTAAATCACTCTACTTATATGTAACATATTTTTGTTCTTTCACCTGCCAAATGTGCACTGTCCCTTTTAAATAAATAAATAAATAAATGAGAGGGTGAGTCCAGCAATCCTACGAAGAAAGCTCATTTCAGCCGTTTGTATCCGCGAGCTCATTCTTTCGGTCATTACCCAAAGCTCGTGAGGGTAGGAACATAGATTGAGTGGTAAATCGACAGCTTTGCCTTAGAGCTTAGCTCCCTCTTCACCACAACGGACTGGAACAATGTCCGCATCACTGCAGAGGCTGCTCCAATCCGATCCGTCTGTCAATCTCTCGCTCCATTCTCACCTCACTCGTGAATGAGACCCTGAGATACTTAAACTCATGCAGGAGCTTGTCTCCAACTGTAGGTCATTGGTTGATGAAGCCAACAGGACAACATCATCTGCATACAGCAGAGACAGGGTTTCCTGTGGTAACATTTCCCGGTGGCGGCCCGACACGCTTGAAATTTTTCCACCACTCAATGAGGAAATATAAATTTAAGAAAAAAATATGAAGGAATGACGGTCCGTAAGCACGCACACGAACAACATGCGTGACCATCATCCGTGCGGAGTTCAGAAGTGCTGCGCCCACATGACCGCTCCAGTTGCCAGGCAGTGTCTTGCTACTAGAGTCACTGCCCAAGAGAAGCATAAGCTTATTAAAGTACTTTAAATGTGGAAAAAAGCAGAAGAGGTATGTAAGCAGTGAAGGCATTTACCATGGTTTTAAGTCGATGGTAACGGCAGCAATAATAGAAGAGCTGCTTAGCTAACAGATGTGGTTAAGAGCTCGAGTAGGTTCATTTTGTCTTCTTTTTAATCATTAGTTTTTTTTGTTTTTTTTATTTCAGACAAGAATAAAAAGCAGCTGTTTTTACCTTTACCTTAGTTAATATTAATCAACTAATTTATGTTCATTATTATGTACCTGGCAAATTAAGATGACTGAAATTCACAAAGTCAATAACTTTAATCTGACAGCAGCCTTCAGACAAACTAAACGTGCCAACATTTGGATTTCAAAATAAGGGAGGTTTCTCTTGCTGTCTGGGCGATGAGGAGATTTCTAAAAAAAAAAAAAAAACTATAAATACATAGAAATATTATAACAGAAATAATTGCATCTTTGGTCATTTAAGTTAATTTATTTCATTAAATACAATTTTATTAATAGTTTTTCTTTGAAATCTGAGTTAAATTGCTGTTCTGTTCTGGCTCTGCAAAATTATGGTCAAAAATGTAAATTGTTATACGGAAACGTAAAAAAAAATTACCATAGACTGTTTCAAATTTATAAAAAAAAAGTAACTTTATTTTAAAAAATAGACAAAAATTAGCCATAAAATGGCCATTAGCCATTAATTAGCCATAAAATGTTGCTCTGAGTGTTGCTATCCCTGTGCTGTTGCAATCCTGGAATTTCCCCGTTGTGGGACTAATAAAGGCTTATCTTATCTTATCTTATCTTAAAATAATCCACAAACTTATAATAAAGTCTCAAATGTACCAGAAAAGTCAATTTTACAAGAGGAAATTACAAATTTGAAGAAAATGGTTTCAAATTTCAGGCAGCGTGGTTAGCACTGCAGCAGCACAGCAACTCACCCTTGGCCAGGGGATCCTGGGTTCCGATCCCAGCCCCCGACCAACAGTGATCTGTGTGGAGTTTGCATGTTCTCCCCGTGTCTGCCTGGGTTTACTCTGGGATTTCTCAGGTTTCCTCCCACAGGCCAAAAACATGCAAGTTAGGTTAACTGACATCAAACTGGGGATTCTAAATTGTCCTTAGGTATGACTGTGAGAGTGAATGGTTGTCTGTCTCTCTTTGTGTTGGCCCTGCGATGGACTGGCGATCTGTCCAGGGTGGACCCTGCCTCTCGCCCAAAGATGTTGGGATAGGCTCCAGGCCCCCCGCAACCCGAAAAAGATTAAGCGGAAGAAGACAGATGGATAGATGGTTTCAAATTTCGATAAATTTACAGAGAAAAGTAGAAAACTATAAGAAAATTGTTATAAATTTTGGGGAAAAAAAACTTAAAACTTCAAGACTAAAGTCTTTATTCAAGTTTTTAAGTGGGTGCTCTTTGTACTCTAAGCTCAACTAGAAATTTTTGGTTGTCTTCTTTTAATTATTAATTTCAAAGCACTGCTTTTACATGGGTAGAATTTCTGGCTACTATACCCACCTCTGATCATATAATTTAAGTATGCATGAGTAACTTTACTATTACTACTATAATTACTACTATGAATGTTTTTTCCTTCCCTACTCTCTCAATGGAAAAAAAAGAAACATTAGAATAAAAATACAAAAAATACACATATTTTTGTAATTTATGTAAACAATGACAAAAACATCCTGCAGGACAAAACATGACACTTGATATTTTCTAACCTCTTTGTATACCACCATAGACAGAGAGAACCTGAATTACAGAGCTCAGAGAGGGCAAGATGAGACATAAGAGAGGAGCCAAGGAGAGGAAAGTGTTCAGGCAGAGGGTCCAGGAGAGGTGAGAGTAGAGGAAGAAGAGAAGGATGACACCACTAAAAAGTCCAAACACAGGATGTCTGGGTGGGACCCCAACTGGCTCAATATTCCAACATTCAAGCCTCAGTTGTACAATACTTCAAATGGTAAGTTCCATATGCAAAGTTACTGTGCAAAATAAAAAAAAAAAAAAGAAATAGCATAAAATTAATATAGTGTGGTTACAATACTGTCATGTGATTTCTGCCCCCCCCCCGAGAAAAATATGTTGCCACCATGCCAAGGACTTTAAGCAACACTGAGATGAGATCCTGTGGTCACTGAGCATGACACCCTCCATTCCTTGGCTGCGCCTAGATATCCTGTCTATAAAAATTATGAACAGGATTGGTGACAAAGGGCAGCCCTGGCGGAGTCCAACTCTCACTGGAAATGAGTTTGACTGAGTGTTGGCAATATGAGGGACCGGATAGAGGGACCAGATAGCTCATAACATAATGAGCCCGATACCCCATACTCCCACAGCACCCCCCACAAGAGACCACGAGGGACACAGTCGAATGCTTTCTCCAAGTCCACAAAACACACGTGGACTGGCTGGGCAAACTCCCACGAACCCTCAAGGATTCTCAAGAGGGCAAAGAGTTGGTCCAATGTGCCACGGCCGGGACGAAAACCACATTGCTCCTTCTGGATCCGAGGTCCTCTCCAGTACCCTGGCATAGACCTTCCCATGGAGGCTGAGAAGTGTGATCCCCCTAAAGTTGGAACACACTCTCCAGTCCCCCTTTTAAAAAAGAGAAACCACCACCCCAGTTTGCCATCCCAAAGGCACTGTCCCTAACCTCCACACAACACTGCAGAGGTGTGTCAACCATGACAGCCCTACAACATCTAGGGCCTTGAGCTACTCGAGGTTTTTAATATTAAATCCAAAAATCCGGCGCAGTTTTTGGTCACAGAGGAAAAAAGTACAATGTGCTTCCTGCCCCGGACTGACTGTACGGGCAGCTGCTTTCTCTGACAACATCAACAAATGATCAACAAATTTTGGCAAATGGATTATCACTGCCGGTGAGTCATTGGAGGAAAAGAGAGAGAAGAGGGGGAATACAGTGCAGAATAAGGAAGTATGGCCTGCATGACAGATGCCAATTCCCCCCGCTCCCCACCGTCCTACTGTCAAAAGTCCAGTCTATCCACAACAAGCTGGATGAGCTGGAGACCAATGCTCGGTGTAACCGGGATTTTAAGGAGCCATCTATCCTGGTGTTTACGGAAACATGGCCTAAGGACACGGATCGTGATGAAAACCTCTGTCTAAGTGGCTTTGGATGTCCAGTGCGCTCAGACCGGTCGCCTTTCATCACAAATAAGTCGTTTGTATATCAATCAGAGGTACTGTAACACTGTGGTAGTTCGGGAAAAAACATGCACCATCGATCTGGAGCTCCTGTCTGTCTCATTTTGGCCCTTTTACTTACCGATGGAGTTTCCACAGATTTTCTTTACACTGGTCTATATTTATCCACGGGCTAACATCACATCAGCCATCCAGGTGATAGAGGAGGTGACTAACAGGCTGGACTCTGTCTGTCCAGGTGCACCAAAGTTCATTTTAGGGGATTTTAATCACTGCCAGCTACATAAGACTCTAAAAACGTATGATCAGTATGTGACATGTGGCACAACGATGAGGAATTCCACTCTTGACTTGTGTTATGGCACAGTGCTTGGTGCTTATAGAGCCTTGCCTCTGCCCCCTTTTGGAGCATCCCATCATAAGAGTGTTCACCTCATTCCTATTTACAAGCCCAGGTGCAAGCAACAAAAGCAAACTGCGAGAACAGTGAAGTGCTGGTCAGAAAACAGCATCACCAGCTTACAGGCTTGTTTGGATTGTACTGACTGGAATGTTTTTTTATAGCTCATGCACAGACTTGGATGAACTGGCAGAGACTGTCTCATCTTATATCTCTTTCTGTGTGGACACAAACATTCCATGTAAAACCATTACAGTCTTCCCCAATAACAAGCCACGGGTGACGAAAGAGCTAAAAACTGTCATAAATACGAAGAAACATGTTTTTTTCCCCCACTGGTAACACTGAGGAAAGGAAAGAAATTAACAGAGAGGTTAGGAATGAGATAAGGAAAGCAAAAAGACTGTATAAGGAAAAGGTGGAATTGAAATACAGCAGTGGTGATCTGAGAGCAGCCTGTAGAGGAATGAAGTCCATGTCCTGTATAAATCAGAAAGTAAATGAAGGCCTGGAACGTCATGGCTCCATCCCCGACGGGTGTCAGCTGTGTGTCCCTCCTTAGGAAGGTTTCTGAGTTGGAAGTGAGACTCTCCAACCTCTATAAGATTTGGGAGGCTGAAGACCACCTTGACACTATAATTGACACCTTGACACTATAAAACCCCTCAACTTAGCCTGTCTTCCCCCTCAGAGAACCTTTGTCTACTCCCCCCAAAGTTAATAAAAATATAATGTATAAACATCCCAAAGTTATTAAACAAAAAGTTGGTAAAACTCAAATTAAACATCAAGTCTCTAAATTTAATAATTTGGCCTCTCTTCCTCCTTATAATCTAAAAATTAAATGTGGTTTGTTAAATATTAGGTCTCTAACTCCCAAGTCTCTACTAGTTCATGATCTATTAATTGATTATCAGTTTGATTTAATATCCCTTATAGAGACTTCGCCAGGGCAAGATGATTATGTTGGTTTAAATGAATCAGCTCCCTCTGGTTATCTAAACTATCATAATCCCAGAAGTTCTGGTAGTGGAGGTGGAGTAGCGGCAATTTTCCATTCTAATTTACTAGTTAATGTAAAGCAAAAATCATGTTTTAATTCCTTTGAGGGCCTGGTCTTCAGTATGGGGCATGTTAGCAATCCTAGCTTAAACCCAGTTTTTTTTTGCCATAGTTTACCGTCCTCCCTCAGCATACTCAGAGTTTTTATCCGAATTTGCCCAATTTTTAGCTGATTTAGTGCTGAAATCAGATACAATAATTATAGCTGGGGATTGTAATATACATATTGATGTAGATATTGACTGTCTTAATAAGGCATTTAATTCAATATTAGACTCAATGGGGTTTTCCCAGAAAGTAGAAAATTCTACCCATTATCTCCACCGCACATTGGACCTTGTTCTGACTTGTGGTATAGAAATAGAAAATCTGGTAGTGTCTCCTAATAATCCTGTACTGTCAGACCATTGTCTGTTAACCTTTGATTTCACTATTTCTGATTATTTGACTCCTAAAGAAAAATATTACTACAGCAGATGTCTTTCAGATGATGTCGTTACCAAATTTTTGCAGATTGTCTCCTCTATAATTGGGGTGAAGTGTCTTGCCCAGGGACACAACGGCAGGATATCTGGGGAGAGCGGGATTCGAACCGCCAACCATGTGGTTATTGGTGATCTGCATTGTTGTTTATGCAAATCCGACGGCGAACGCTGGGACAGCGCGTGACGTCATCCATTCAGTAACCAGCAGGCTGCAGACAGAACACCCAGATGCTCTTCTCCTCATCTCAGGCGATTTCAACCACGTTTCACTGTCTCCCATTCTGCCCACTTTCACCCAGTATGTCACATGCCACACTAGAGACAATAAAACACTGGATTTGTTCTACGCAAACACTAAGGAGGTGTACACCTCATCACAACTCCCCCCACTTGGGAGATCGGATCACAACTTGGTTCATCTCCGACCGGTGTACAAACCCCTAGTGCACAGACAACCTCCGGCCATGCACACTGTGGAGTTATGGTCTGAGGAGACAATGGACACTCTAAAGGACTGTTTTGAAGCCACTGCCTGGAAGCAGCTCTGCGATCCACATGGTGAGGACATCGATGGCCTCATTCACACCTTCACGGGCTACCTCAGCTTCTGTGTGGACAAATCTGTTCCCACCAAGACCATACGGCGTCACTCAAACAACAAACCCTGGATCAACCCTGAGATAAAAACACTTCTGAGAGAGAAGAAGAGGATCTTCAGGTCGGGGAACAGGGAGATGCTGAAGTCCGTACAGAGGGAGCTGAGGAGAAAGATCAGAGAAGGCAAGGACAGCTTCAGGAAGAAGATGGAGGACAAGCTGCAACAGAGCGACATCAGCGGGGTCTGGAGAAACCTCAAAACCATCTCGGGGCTCCAGAATACCTCCCCCCAGGCCACGGGGGGCAGGGAGTGGGCGAACAACCTGAATCTGTTTTTCAATAGATTTGACCAACCGCCCTCCCCCCTGTCTGTACAACAACCACTGCTGCCTCTAAGAAATCAAGTCCTGCTACCCACTCCCCACTCCACCGACACCCCCCCCACTCCCAACACACAGCCCCCCATCCTGACCCTGACCAAGACCCAGGTGAGGACGGAGCTGAGGAAGATCAAGGCGAGGAAGGCGTCGGGACCGGACGGCATCAGCGCAAAGCTCCTCAAGTCCTGTGCAGACCAGCTGTGTGGGATTGTGACGTATATCTTCAACATGAGCCTGAAACTGGGGAGGGTACCACAGCTGTGGAAAACATCTTGTGTGGTACCTGTACCAAAAACTTCCCACCCCAAAGACCTGAACAGCTTCAGACCGGTGGCCTTGACGTCCCACTTGATGAAGACCCTGGAGAGACTGCTCCTTGCTCATCTCCGCCCCCTGGTGGAACCAGCGATGGATCCACTCCAGTTCGCCTACCAGCATGGCATTGGGGTGGAGGATGCGGTGATCTTCCTCCTTCACCGTTCTCTGTCCCACCTGGAGAAGCCCGGGAATATGGTGAGGATCATGTTCTTTGACTTCTCCAGTGCTTTCAACACCATCCAACCGATGATCCTGAAGGACAAGCTGCTGCGCGCAGGGGTGGACCAGCACCTGTCATCATGGATCCTGGACTACCTCACGAACCGGCCTCAGTTTGTGAGAACCCGGGACTGTGTTTCCGACACGATCATCAGTAGCACGGGGGCCCCCCAGGGAACGGTGCTGGCTCCCTTCTTGTTCACTCTTTATACTGCGGACTTCTCACACAACACAACACATTGCCATCTACAGAAGTTCTCTGATGACTCTGCGATCATTGGTCTCATCTCCAGCGGAGATGAAGCTGAGTACAGAGGGCTTATCCAGGACTTTGTGGACTGGTGCCATCGGAACTGCCTCCAGATCAACGCGAGGAAAACTAAGGAGCTGGTGGTGGACTGCCGCAGGCATGGGCAGCCCCTCACAGCACCAGTAAATATACAGGGAACAGACATCGAGATGGTGACATCCTACAAGTACCTGGGTATTCATCTGAACAATAAACTAGACTGGTCACACAATACTGACGCACTCTACAAGAAGGGACAGCGCAGGCTGTTCCTGCTGAGGAGACTCAGGTCTTTTGGTGTACAAGGGGCGCTGCTGAAGTCATTCTATGACACGGTGGTGGCATCAGCCATCACTTTTGGAGTGGTCTGCTGGGGCAGTGGCATTACTGCAGCCGATAGGAAGAGACTGAACAAACTGATTAAGAAAGCTAGCTCTGTCCTGGGGCAACGCCTTGATCCGATGGAGGAGATAGGAGAGAGAAGGACGGTGGCTAAACTGTCATCTCTGCTGGAGTCCGAGTTCCACCCTATGCAGGACATACTGGATGCACTGAGGAGCTCATTTAGCAGCAGACTACATCATCCCAGGTGCACAACCGAGAGGTTTCGTTGGTCCTTCCTACCAACGGCTGTCAGACTGTACAACCTAAGCAGGGCTGCTCGCAGAGATAGCAAAAAGACGTAACAAACTAATAGTTTTGTTTTTTTTTTTTGTTTTTTTTTTTTTTTTTTGAATGCAAAAGATGCAATAGACTTACACAATGGTCCTCTCCGGCATACAACTAGGAACATACCGGTCGCTATGGAGGGTGAGAATATGTATGGGCACATAATCATACCATGTAGGATAACTAAATAGACGGTTATGCTGTTTCATCCCACCTAGCAACAATGCTCTGCACTGTGTGTGTTTATATATTTACATATTTATTCCATCTAGCTACAATGCTCTGCACTGGGTGTGTTTATATTTATATATCTATATATTTATTCCATCTAGCTACAATGCTCCGCACTGTGTTTTTATATATCTACATATTATTCCATCTAGCTACATTGCTCCGCACTGTGTGTGTTTATATACTTGCATATTTATTCCACCTAGCTGCAATGCTCCATACTGTGGGTGTTTATATATTTACATATTTATTCCATCTAGCTACAATGCTCTGCACTGTGTGTTCATATATTCATATATTTATTCCATCCAGCTACAATGCTCTGCACTGTGTGTCTGTGTGTCTGTGTGTGTGTGTGTATATATATATATTTTATAGTAATATGTACATATGTATATTAGCTGCTCTTGCTTGCTTGTTTTTTCTTGCCTTCTGATTGTTGCTCTGAGTGTTGCTATCCCTGTGCTGTTGCAATCCTGGAATTTCCCCATTGTGGGACTAATAAAGGCTTATCTTATCATATCTTATACCATGGGTCAACACAACAGAAATAAAAGATGGAGAGCCTGCTCCTTCCGTAACTGATAGCATGGTAGATAGTGTTACAGCCTCTCTGCATCATACTCTAGACTTGGTGGCCCCTTAAAAAAAGAAAAAGTCTAATCAGAGATTTCTAACCCCTTGGTTTAACAGAAACTTGTAGCTTAAAACAGAAGACTTGTCAATTAGAAAGAAAATGGCATTCCACTAATTTAGATGAATTCTATTTAGCGTGGAGAAATCATCTCCTAATTTATAAAAAATCTCTTAGAAAAGCTAGAACGAGTTATTATTCTGCATTAATAGAAGACAACAAGAATAATCCTAAGTTTCTTTTCAGCACTGTAGTCAGGCTGACCAAGAGTCAGGACTCTGTCAATCCTAGCATTCCCTTAGAGCTTACTAGTCAGGACTTTATGAACTTTTTCAATAATAAAATTTCATCTATCAGAGATAAAATCAGTCAGATTCTTCCCACCGTTAACTTAAATACAGTAACTATTACAACTCCTTCAATTGATATCTGTTTGGATGAGTTTACTCCAATTGACCTTTTAGAATTAGACAAAATAATTTCCTCATCCAAGCCTTCAACTTGTCTTTTAGACCCTATTCATACCAGGTTATTTAAAGAAGTCTTCCCAATTCTTCATTAACTTTAGGCCATGTACCACAGGCTTTTAAAACGGCTGTAATTAAACCCTTACTCAAAAAGCCAACGCTGGATCCAGGAGTTTTAGCTAACTATAGACCAATCTCTAATCTCCCTTTCATTTCAAAAATCTTAGAAAGAGTTGTTGCTACGCAATTATTTGACCACCTGCAGGGAAATGGTTTACTTGAAGAGTTTCAGTCTGGGTTTAGAATCCATCATAGTACTGAAACAGCCTTAGTGAAGGTCACTAATGACCTCCTTATCGTATCTGATAATGGACTTGTTTCTGTTCTTGTCCTTTTAGACCTTAGTGCAGCTTTTGATACTATCGATCATAATATTCTACTTGATTAGAACACTATGTTGGACTTAATGGAACTTCATTGCAGTGGTTTAGATCTTATTTATCTGATAGGTTCCAGTTTGTTTATGCCAATAATGAGTTTTCTTTCAACTCAAAGCTCAGTCATGGAGTTCCACAGGGATCTGTGCTAGACCCTACTCGTTTTAGTTTATATATGCTTCCCTTAGGCAACATTATTAGAAAGCACTGTATACATTTTCATTGTTATGCAGATGACACACAGTTATACCTGCCAGTGAAGCCAGATGATAGTAATCAATTTGCCAAGTTGGAAGCCTGTCTTAAGGAAATCAAAGCTTAGATGACTTGTAATTTCCTGCTATTAAATTCAGATATGACTGAAGTCATTCCTGTTGGTCCAGAAAACCTTAGAAACAACTTTCCAATCAAACTTTTAGTTCGGATGTGGTTACTCTTTCTCTTAATAGCTCTGTGAGGAACCTTGGAGTTATTTTTGATCAAGATCTGTCTTTCAATTCACATATTAAATTTGTTTCTAAGACTGCCTTCTATCATTTGCGTAATATTGCCAAGATTAGGACCATCTTGTCTCAGAGTGATGCTGAGAAACTGATCCACGCTTTTGTTAGCTCTAGATTAGATTATTGTAACTCTTTATTATCAGGCTGTCCTAAAACATCTTTAAAAAGTCTTCAGTTGATCCAAAATGCTGCAGCAAGAGTTTTAACAGGTACTACAAAGAGAGATCATCTCTCTCCGGTTCTGGCCTCCCTTCATTGGCTTCCCATAGAGTTTAGAATTAAGTTTAAAATCCTTCTTCTTACTGACAAAGTTCTAAACAATCAGGCCCCTTTTTATTTAAAAGATCTGATACTACCGTATTAACCTAACAGAGCACTATGCTCCCAAAATGCTGGATTACTTGTAATACCTAGAATCTCCAAAAGTACAATGGGAGGCAGAGCCTTCAGGTATCAAGCTCCTCTCCTGTGGAACCAGCTGTCAATCTGGATTCGAGAGCCAGACTCGATCTCTGTTTTTAAGAATAGGGTTAAAACCTTCCTTTTTGATATAGCCTACAATTAGGGAAGGATCATGTGTCTCTGAACCCTCCCTTAGTTATGCTGCTAATAGGTTTAGACAGCTGGGGGACCTCCAACAATGCACTGGGCTTCACTCCTTTCTTCACTCTCAATGAAATATTTTTTTTTTGCTGGTCATTAACATCTGTTTGTTCTCTCCCATAGATTGAGTCTCCATCGTGCTGTTTGCTCTCTACATGTCTGTTCTTTTCATCTTCTCTATCCCCTCACCCCCCAGCCAGTCGCAGCAGATGACTGCCCCTCCCTGAGCCTGGTTCTGCTGGAGGTTTCTTTCTGTTAAAAGCTAGTTTTTCCTCTCCACCGTCGCCAAGCGCTTGCTCACAGGGGATCGCCTGATTGCTGGGGTTTTTCTGCAACTGTGGGGGTTTCCCCTACAGTTGAAAGTGCTATGAGATGACTGTTGTTGTGAAATGGCGCTATATAAATAAAGTTGAATTGAATTGGAATTGAATAGAAGAGCCTTTATGTCTTTTTGCTCAGCAATGGTTTTCATCTTGGATCTCTGCCATGTAAGCCATTTTTGCCCAGTCTCTTTCTTATGGTGGAGTCATGAACACTGGCCTTAACTGAGGCAAGTGAGGCCTGCAGTTCTTTGGATGTTGTTGTGGGGTCTTTTGTGACCTCTTGGATGAGTCGTCGCTGTGCTCTTGGGGTAATTTTGGTTAGCCAGCCACTCCTGGGAAGGTTCGCCACTGTTCCATGTTTTCGTTATTTGTGGATAATGGCTCTCACTGTGGTTCGCTGGAGTCCCAAAGTTTTAGAAATGGCTTTAAAACCTTTTCAAAACTGATAGAGCTCAATTACCCTGTTTCTCATTTGTTCCTGAATTTCTTTGGATCACAGCATGATGTCACAGCTTTTGAGGATCTTTTGGTCTGCTTCACTTTGTCAGGCAGGTCCTATTTAAGTGATTTCTTGATTGAGAACAGGTGTGGCAGTAGTTAGGCCCGAGTGTGGCTCGAGAAATTGAAAGCTTTCCAAAGATGTGATAAACCACAGTTAATTTATGTTTTAATGGGTGGCAATCACTTTTTCGCACAGGGCCATGTGTGAAATGGGTTTTTTTTTACCCTTAATAATAAACACCTTCATTTAAAAAACTGCATTTTGTGTTTACTTGTGTTATCTTTGTCTAATATTTAAATCTGTTTGATGATCTAAAACATTTAAGTGTGACGTATACAAAAAAATGAGAAATCAGGAAGGGGACAAACACTTTTTCACACCACTGTATCCAAAATAATGCAAGATCTCGAGAAGGACCCGAGAGTGACCGACATGAACCAATGGCGATCACATGATAACAGCAAGAAAGTGTGATGTAGCGGCTCCCCAGTTGGGTTTTTGGGCTCTAAATAAAATTCAAGTAGCCCATTAATTTTAATTCTATGAAGCGTTTGTATGTTAAGTCAAGTTTTTACCTTCTCTGACACAGTGGTGGAGGAGTAGAGTAGTCAGATTCGTTATGCAGTGGTCAGAACTAGGTGAGGATTAGAAAATTGACGAGAACGGGAACTTTTTGTTGTGGAGGCCGTAACGCAGCCGTAACGTACTGCATCCGGAGTCAGTGTAAATTCAGGGTAAAGGCTACTCATAGAAGCTGGTCAGCTTATGGCTAACTGAAGTACGAGGGAGGGCGGACTTGATTGGGTAAAGGATGTTTCTTAACGAAAGCTAGGGAAAAAACAAATTTGCTTAAACAATTTTAAAAAAAAAAAATAAAGAAAATGTGAACAAAATATGTCACCAACATTTCATTAAGACATGTGTGAGCTGTTAAAATGTGGAAAAAATGCAGTCAATGACACCTTTAAGGAATCGTGGTATTGTGATAGCATTGCATCTTGACTCAAGTATTGTGATAGTATTGTGATAGTTGTAGGGTCCTCTTGGCCTGTCCAAGTTGACGCTATCGGCCATGTATTGGTATTCTGAAGTGTGAAAACATGAGAAAATTTCAAGTGTCTAACTGTACCATTTATTAAAATAAAACTCTCCAAATATTAACCAAAATATGAACCAATAATGGGCTCATCCATCTTTTGCTCTCACAGTCAATAAATGTTTGTCTCCTAATTAGCAGCACCTGTTGATGCTGCAGCAGTCCCTTAAGCTGGATTAATGCTGCACCTCCGCTGTCCACCACATACGTGCAACCAGAAACCTCGTGTGATGAAATTTACGTCATTGTCTCCACTCCGCTAGTGTACGCAGGCCTCTACTGCGGACAACCGCGTGCAGCCTAAATTTTGTGACCTCGTAGCCTGCCAATGATCTGAATGTGTTGACAGAGCATGCACAAGACTGAACATCCCATTCACAAGATGGCGCTATCAACACAGCATATAAAGACAAAGTAGACGAGGAAGACAAAGAGGAGGTGGAAGACGAGAATAAACACACATGAAACCTTTTGCAGCAGCAGCAGCTTGAGCGGAGAAGAGCACTGGAAAACGGTAATTCCTCCTTTCCTTGAAAGGACGCCATTGTTGTTACTACAAAAAAAAACGTGCATCACTCTCGTGTTTTATAGCCGGTGAACAAACTGGTGTGTTAGCGCATTTGTGCTACCCACACGGCTGGGGCGAAACTACAAATAGCAGTTGTGCGCATGCATCAACTGCTTGGCATGGTAGATGAAAAAAGTATGCCTGTACAACGCCACATGCGCGCCGAGCTTCACTAAAGCACACGCAGACCAAAGCGGACTAGAGGGGAAATGCAGCATGAATAAGGCTTTAAGGTTAGTGAATGAGGCCCACTGTTGTTCTACTGTGTCTCATCTGTTGGTCTGTACTTTCCATTAGATTTTTCTGTTATCCTACTAACAAAAAATGTTATCAAAAACAGAAGTTGCTGCACCACAACAATGTAAAAGTGCAGATGATGACAGACCATAGGCGTACCCATACCTGTCCTTCCTTGATGGACATCTGCTTCCTCCTGGGTGGCATGGTAGTGGAAGAAGTTCAGATGAGTGCGTTGTGTGGTCTCTGTGTCACTGCTGCTCCAACACCAAAGGAATGATGGGTTCTAAACCAGAAGAACGAGGCACAGTGTTACCTGTATGAGGAAAAAAAGAATGAAAAGAATGAAGACATTTTCCCACGCTATTTTTTCTGTTATTTGTAGCATTAGATTTTGGCTTTGGAAGTTGATAACTTGAAAGAAAAAGGTTGTACATTTATTGGTAAAAGGAAAACAAGTTGAACGCAAACTGTCAAGATAAAGTTGAAACTTCAGAAAAAAATCTCACATGTACAAGAATTAAGTTAAGATAATGTTTAGATGAAATGAAGATTCTTAGTTAAAAGTTGGGTCACAGGTCCGTTCTGTTTATTCAGAATGAGTTCTGGCTCAGAGTTTCAACAAATCCATTTTATACTGAGAGAAATAGGTCACAACACTATGGCAACCCTGGTAACAGTCTTGTGACGCGTCTACTGTAGTATGACAACATATCTTAACCTAAGGTCATGTACATAACATACATGCTGCTTTCTAGACTTGGGGTCCAAGATGTGCAACTGATTATCACAGAGGCAAGTGTGGTGTGAAAGTACAGTATGAATTTATTCATATGTAATCATTTTCTGCAAGATAAGGGGCCTCATGTAAAAAGGACTGTATGGCTTTTATACTGAAAGATGGTATACTCACAAAATCTGAAAAGTTCGTGCACACAGAAATTTTCAGATGTATAACTGTTCACATGAAACATTCTCTGCTCCTTTGCTTTATACATCCCAATAAACGTAAGACTGTGCATGTGGCAGTTCGGTGGAGCAGTGGTTAGCACTGTGGCAGCACAGCAAGAAGGTCATGGGTTTGATCCTACCCCTGACCATCGGTGACCCTTCTGTGTGGAGTTTGGATGTACCCCCCGTGTCTATGCGGTTTTCTACAGGTACTCCGCTTTCCTCCCACAGGCCAAAGACATGCAGTTTAGGTTAACTGGCATCAACTGGGGATTCTAGATTGTCCTTAAGTATGAATGTGAGAGTGAGTGGTTGTCTGTCTCTCTGTGATGGACTGGCGATCTGTCCAGGGTGTACACTGCCTCTCGCCCAAGGACACTGGGATGGGCTCCAGCCCCCCGCAACCCAAAACAGGATTAAGCGGTTGAAGATGAATGGATGAGTGCACGTGCACATGCCCTTTACTCCGCCTCTGTTCCTCCTACTAATGATTATGTAAATGCCAATAAATACACCCCTTGTGTCACACAAAACAATGGAGAATCCTGCCAAAAAATAAAGAAAAAGAAAAACTTCACTGATTGTGAAGTGGAGGTGCTGATAACTGAGGTTGAGGCCAGAAAACTCATTTTATTTGGTGTTCTGTTTTCTGGTGTCAGCAATAAACATACATTGACTGAGTGGACCACAGTAATGATGGCAGTCAAGGCAGCCAGGAGACTCGCACTGTGGCTGAAATAAGAAAAAGTGGTGTGACATAAAAGTAGATGTGAAAAGATGGACCACTGCACATCGGCAGAGTGTTGCCACCACTGATGATGCGATGGGTCTGCCAGCACTGACTCCCCAAGAC
Organism: Pholidichthys leucotaenia; assembly: GCA_020510985.1. Lineage (NCBI taxonomy): Eukaryota > Metazoa > Chordata > Actinopteri > Cichliformes > Pholidichthyidae > Pholidichthys > Pholidichthys leucotaenia. The sequence goes on from CM035848.1 coordinate 32,720,346, forward strand.
GAAAAGGTAGCAACAAATTTTTGGGGAGACCCTTATCTCTGGCATCCTGCCTGCATCTGAGGGCAACTTGAATATGTGTGAGGTTACCCGAGGTATGCATCTGAACCACTGTTACACACCACTCCAACAACTAGTTAAAAATCAGATCTGTCAGTAACTGGTAAATGGCGCTCACTTATATAGAGCTTTTCTTCTCATCTAGGATGACCAAAGCGCTTTATAGATCCTGCAATCCACCCATTCACACACACATTCACGGCGGCAGAGCTGCCATACACACAGGAGCCAACCAGGCCACCAGGAGCAACTGGGGGTTCAATGTCTTGCTCAAGGACACTTAGACAAGCAGACAGCAGACAGAGCGGGGATCGAACTCATGACCCTCCGATCAGTAGTCGGTCACACTACACCTGCGCCACCGCTGCCGCCCCCTCAGTGTCACATGTCAAAATACAAAATATGCACAATAATCGGACAGAACACATGGAGTTACACAATATATACATTTTATTTACAGATCCCAGTATTGAGCAGGGAGCTGTCACCACAAGCCCCAGAGGGAGGGAATCTGTGTGTGTTGCTCTAAAACAAGGCGGACAAATTAGCGGCTCTGACCTGGCATGATAGAGTCTTCTGGGAGGTTAGCATCATGCTGTTTATGGAAACTTGGCTATCTGCACTAACCATAAATGCTGTTGTTGAACTGACTGGTTTTAAGCCTCTACGTGTGGACAGAACAGCAGAGAACAGTAAGAGGAAAGGAGGTGGGTTGGCAGTGTTTGTGAATGATAGATGGTGTAATCCTGGACACATCACGATGAAAGAACAGCACTGTAGCAAGGACTTTTGGCCCTTTTCCACTAGTATCTGTTTGGTCCAGTACAGTACAGTACAGTTCAGTTCAGTTTGGTCCACCTGTGTTTCCATTACATCAGAGTACCGCTTGATGTGGGTGGGATTTGTTACAGGGAGGTGGCACAACCCTCCCGTTACGTAAAACAAGTGACCCAGGCAAAACACAAGATGGCAGGATATGAGGTGACTGCGATCTCTGGTGCTTTTTTTGCCAGAATAAAGGCAAAAAAAGAGAGCAGAAGGCTATAGGCAGCGAGACAACACACTCTGGAAAAGTACTGGAGCATTTAGGAAACCATATAGAGCAGTATAAAGTGGAAGACATGAGGATACGAACTACATCACAAATGAAGGTAAGCTAATGATTGCAAATACTACTTTTCTTTAAGTCCGCCGTGCTACACTGTAATGTCGGCAAGTTATCGCTATTAGATACTAAAATATGTATGCTCTGTGTGTGTTTCAGATGGCTCTCTTGTGGCAAAACTATCGCTTCAAACTGTGGGTCTGGCCTTTCAACACAGGCGCCCAGTGATGAGATGTCACCCCGGCTTCACGACGAACGTGCAGTGGCTACAGAACTTTAGAATGTCTGTAGAAGCGTTTAGCTTCCTGTGCAACAAATTGCTCTGATCTGTGTGAAAATCATGGAGAGACTGTTGAGACATCATGGTATGTACCTGCTCCAGCTGCTGGTGTCGTGACAAAATATGATCAGCTGCCAAAACTTGATCGCCAGGTGCCATATTGTAGTTATGGGGTTATATTAGCCGTAAAATATATATTTCAACAGATAAACAGTCTGAGTTAGATACAATAAGATATATTTAACAATTATGATGCATTTTAAGCCAAAACAAACTGGATCTAGGATTAAAAGCAATTAAAATAATGCAGTCACAAGGTTATATGGAGAAATACATAGATTTACTGGATATACTGTATATCATATCAACTATTGCTGACTACATGTAGATACTGTATAGATATACACTCACCGGCCACTTTATTAGGTACACCTGTCCAACTGCTCGTTAACACTTAATTTCTAATCAGCCAATCACATGGCGGCAACTCAGTGCATTTAGGCATGTAGACATGGTCAAGACAATCTCCTGCAGTTCAAACCGAGCATCAGTATGGGGAAGAAAGGTGATTTGAGTGACTTTGAACGTGGCATGGTTGTTGGTGCCAGAAGGGCTGGTCTGAGTATTTCAGAAACTGCTGATCTACTGGGATTTTCACGCACAACCATCTCTAGGGTTTACAGAGAATGGTCCGAAAAAGAAAAAATATCCAGTGAGCGGCAGTTCTGTGGGCGGAAATGCCTTGTTGATGCCAGAGGTCAGAGGAGAATGGCCAGACTGGTTCGAGCTGATAGAAAGGCAACAGTGACTCAAATAACCACCCGTTACAACCAAGGTAGGCAGAAGAGCATCTCTGAACGCACAGTACATCGAACTTTGAGGCAGATGGGCTACAGCAGCAGAAGACCACGCCGGGTGCCACTCCTTTCAGCTAAGAACAGGAAACTGAGGCTACAATTTGCACAAGCTCATCGAAATTGGACAATAGAAGATTGGAAAAACGTTGCCTGGTCTGATGAGTCTCGATTTCTGCTGCGACATTCGGATGGTAGGGTCAGAATTTGGCGTCAACAACATGAAAGCATGGATCCATCCTGCCTTGTATCAATGGTTCAGGCTGGTGGTGGTGGTGTAATGGTGTGGGGAATATTTTCTTGGCACTCTTTGGGCCCCTTGGTACCAATTGAGCATCGTTGCAACGCTACAGCCTACCTGAGTATTGTTGCTGACCATGTCCATCCCTTTATGACCACAATGTACCCAACTTCTGATGGCTACTTTCAGCAGGATAATGCGTCATGTCATAAAGCTGGAATCATCTCAGACTGGTTTCTTGAACATGACAATGAGTTCACTGTACTCAAATGGCCTCCACAGTCACCAGATCTCAATCCAATAGAGCATCTTTGGGATGTGGTGGAACGGGAGATTCGCATCATGGATGTGCAGCCGACAAATCTGTGCCAACTGTGTGATGCCATCATGTCAATATGGACCAAACTCTCTCTGAGGAATGCTTCCAGCACCTTGTTGAATCTATGCCACGAAGAATTGAGGCAGTTCTGAAGGCAAAAGGGGGTCCAACCTGTTACTAGCATGGTGTACCTAATAAAGTGGCCGGTGAGTAGTGAACTACACATGTAGTCATTTAGTATGGCAATAGGAGTTTTGACAATAAACCTTTGTACTTTTTGCAGATGTGTCTCTTTTGATTTATGTGTGAAGGTTACCACCAAGTGACATAAATGAAATACTAAAAGATTGGAAAAGCTGTCTAAGAACAATCCAGCAGTTTGAGAAATCACTTCTGGTTTGGTGTAAGTCTCCCAACAGAATTATGAGCCACAAAGCAGTTTGTGTTAAAATGTTAAATCCCATTAAACCCTAACCCAGGGGTGTCCAATCATATGCCATGGGGGGCCAAGATCCTGCAGGTTCTCTCTTCTACCCAGTCTCTTCAGCAGGTGTTTTCACTGATCAGCAGTCAGTGGAAGAAATTCAGTGGAATCTGCTGCTGAAGACACTCGTTGCAGGTAAAGCCTGCAGGGTCTTGGCCCTCCATGGCACATGATTGGATACCCCTGCCCTAACCCATTATTAGGAAATCCAGATGCTAATATGGCCCAGAATTCCTCCATATCCTGGTACTATCACTAAAGTGTGCAGTGTCTTCTGCAGTGGCACATCCAACAATACAGTCTTCAGTAAATAAAATAATTGTTTTTGGTTACTTTTGAGCCATTATTTTCAACATCACTGATAAATGGTTTGTATTGTTGACTCTTTTCCCACAGGTGTCTTAACAGACAAAATAGAAAATCATGATGCAAACACATAAGTCACTAAATTGTTTATTACAATCAGCAGCAAATTACAGATTTAGAATGTGCAAAATTCAAACTGTTAAAAAAAAAAAAATTAAAATGGGTCACACACGTCAGCCACGCTACCTCACTGAGAAGCAACTGGATGTGCCGCTCAAGCTGGTCCCAGTTCAGCAGATGTTCAGCCTGCATCTTTGTAAACAGTGACGCAAGGTCCGGTTTGGGGTGGATCATTTTCCTCTTGCCTTGACGAAAAAAGAGAGAAATGGGTGGTGGTTAATTAATGCAAGTTTAAAACATATTTGGGAAATACACTTGTTGCTAAAAGACAGTGGTGGAATGTGACAAAAAAGTACTTTGTTGTTGCATTTAACCACAATTTTCATGCAGCTGCACTTCAGTAAAGTAGATTTTACAAGGGCTGGGTTACATTTAAAATCACTTGTTCTTACTGTGGCCTCAGCAATCAGAACAAGTTAATACCTTCAGTTGAATGGAATCTAGTACTTTACCTGAGGGTGTGCATCCCCGAGTATGGAGTCGCTTAGTCAAAATATGTAATTTTTATCAATAAAAGTTTAGCCACCGCTCTGTCACCACTGTGTCACCCTGGCTTCAAGTGTGGGTGGTGTTTTGTACTTGTATTGCTAAAATATAAAAGGAAGCACTACAATGGGTCTCAAATACTTGTAATGTGTCCTGTTATTATAGTACTGCATGAGTTTATTGAGTTTATATGTATATAAACTACACATATAAACTAAATTATAATGGTGACTCAACAACTCCCATTCCCCAAATTGCAAGATACACTATCATGAACATAACTCATACAGCCGTGGAGAAAATTGTTGGTACCCCTCTGTTAATGAAAGAAAAACACACAATGGTCACAGAAATAACTTGAATCTGACAAAAGTGGTAATAAATTAAAATTCTATGAAAATTGACCAATGAAAATCAGACAATGCTTTTGAATTGTGGTTCAACAGAATTACTTTAAAAAACAAACTCATGAAACAGGCCTGGACAAAAATGATGGTACCCCTAGAAAAAATTAAAAATAATGTGACCATAGGGACATGTTCAACCAAGATGTGTCCTCTAATTAACATCACAGGTGTCTACAAACTTGTAATAATCAGTCAGTCGGCCTATTTAAAGGGTGACAAGTAGTCACTGTGCTGTTTGTTGACATGGTGTGTACCACGCTAAACATGGACCAGAGGAAGCAAAGGAGAGAGTTGTCTCAGGAGATTAGAAAGAAAATTATAGTCAAGCATGTTAAAGGTAAAGGCTATAAGACCATCTCCAAGCAGCTTGATGTTCCTGTGACTACAGTTGCACATATTATTCAGAAATTTAAGATCCACGGGACTGTAGCCAACCTCCCTGGACGTGGCCGCAGGAGGAGGCGGATAATACGAATGGTAAAAAAAGAGCCCACAACAACCTCTAAACACATTCATGGTGAACTCCACGGTCAAGGTACATCAGTGTCAGATCGCACCATCCATTGTCGTTTGAGCCAAAGTGGACTTCATGGGAGATGACAAAGGAGGACACCACTGTTGAAAACAAATCATAAAAAAGCCAGACTGGAATTTGCCAAACTGCATGTTGACAAGCCACAAGGCTTCTGGGAGAATGTCCTATGGACAGACGAGACAAAACTGGAACTTTTTGGCAAGGCACATCAGTTCTATGTTCACAGATGCAAAAATGAAGCATACCAAGAAAAGAACACTGTCCCTACTGTGAAACATGGAGGAGGTTCTGTTATGTTCTGGGGCTGCTTTGCTGCATCTGGCACAGGGTGTCTTGAATCTCTGCAGGGTACAATGAAATCTCAAGACTATCAAGGTATTCTAGAGAGAAATGTACTGCCCAGTGTGGCCTTCTATGAGCCCTGATCTAAATCCTATAGAACATCTGTGGAAGGAGCTGAAACATGCCCTCTGGAGAAGGCACCCTTCAAACCTGAGACAACTGGAGCAGTTTGCTCATGAGTAGGCCAAATACCTGCTGAGAGGTGCAGAAGTCTCATTGACAGTTACAGAAATCGTTTGATTGCAGTGATTGCCTCAAAAGGTTGTGCAACAAAATATTAAGTTAAGGGTACCATCATTTTTGTCCAGGTCTGTTTCATGAGTTTGTTTTTTAAAATAATTCTGTTGAACCACAATTCAAAAGCATTGTCTGATTTTCATTGGTTAATTTTCATAGAATTTGTATTTATTACCACTTTTGTCAGATTCAAGTTATTTCTGTGACCATTGTGGGTTTTTCTTTCATTAACAGAGGGGTACCAACAATTTTGTCCATGTGTGTAAAGGATCACACAAGTAAGCTGACAAAAAATAAATAAGAGGTTTATTTTACAGTGGCTACTATTGGATGTGCCATTCATTTTCAATTATTCTGTAATTAATATTCACACAATCAAATAAATCTCAGTTCAGTCCCTTTCATATTAAGTGGAAATTGTGCTACTTTAATTCTGGCACTTTGTCTATACTTTAACTTAAAAAGCAAAGGATTTGAGTACTTTGTGCACCACTACTAAAAAAATATCAGGATTTGCAACTTACCAGTCACAACACATTGCTGTGTCGTGCCAAACGTTGTCAGTGTCACAGCAGATGCTGGTCAGACTCTAGAATGAAAATACACACAACTTAAGTACATGCACAGCACGAAAGTGCAACATGTAAAAAAAAAAAAAAAAACACCTTTTTAACCAGGATTACAGCTAGCTTATTTCATCAGATATTGTCAACACAAGCATAAAATACAAGGACAGCACAGAGTTAGCATTGACAGCTAACCAGCTAGCTCATTATTTGCACAAAAGAGACCATGTCGTTGTCTGTTCAAAGTGAACTTTCCACTGCTGGGATAAATAACGTAAAAGATGCATAACATCACATCATATCACATCACTCACCATCCTCTATATCCTAATATCACGGCTTTCAACTGCTGAAGTTGGGTGCTCCCATGGCCATAAATTCATTTAGGGTGGCTCCGTCTAGTTCCCTCTGGATTCTCTCATCAGCCAAACGGCACAGAAAACTCTGCTGGACCGTGGTGTTGATTTCTGTGGGTCTGATTTCTGTGAAGCCATTCTATCGTTGTTGTTTATATCGCTTGCTGACTGGCTCACGGACGAATATTTGCAAATGGCGGCTCGAGATTCTGTAACTCAGCCTCAAACGTCGCTCTCATGATGTTACGCTCGGACCAATCAGTGGCCTGCAGTGTTTTTACGTCACATTTTCAGGTCGGTACAGCATGGTTAGAACCACTCTCCAGCAGGTCCCAAAAATCGGGACGTAACCGTTACAGTCCCTAATGGAAAAGCCTACAAAGCATACGAACCCAACTGGGCCAAACTGATATTAGTGGAAAAGGGCCATTTGAGTTGTTAGCCATTAGCATGAGGCCATACTATCTACTGAGGGAGTTTTCACATATTCTTCTTCTTTTAGATTTGATTGGCGGTTGGCAACCAGCTTACGGGTGCATTTCCACCACTGACTTGATTATCATCACTCTATATCTTTGTATAAGGAGCTCCTACAAGGAGTTCTGAACCACTCCTTATGTGTGAAAAAAATTATCCATCCTTGGACTGTGCCCTTGGGTTTACTAGCCTCCCTCTGCTAACACTAGCCATGGTTACACGGGCAAAATTTCTTCAATCTGATTACAATTCAGATCAGAACTTTACTGTTTGCATGGATCCTGAAAGAGCTGATCCGATTAGGACGTGCGTTTCCATGTGTCACATGTTTGAACGGACTAACTCATTTTGACATGCGCACGTCGACATTTTGACATTCCGAAAATAGAAGAAGAAGCAACTTTCGGAGTAAACAAATCCCGCTTTGTGTCTTTCTCTTTTTGAAATGGACCTGTATTGTGTTATTCAGACTCTACTTTCACTTCTGCTGGTCTCCGTAACGAACCTACAAGTACATACTTCTGCATATGACGAACAGAGGGAGACAGCTGGACGATATAGACCAGTGTTGTTTTACTCCCGCCATGTCTTCCGCTAGTTGCTGTAAATGCAGAAATACGTCACGTCGACGTGTGGCTTACGTACAGATATGCGCAGTAAACATATTTTCTGCCCAACCTTCGGAATAAGTGTTTTCATGCGCACCATTCGGATTAACAATCGGCATAACTCACCCGTCTCAATCAGAATAAAATTTTGATCCAAATAAGTGTGATCGGGTCAGAATATTCAGATCGGCGTGTTTTACATGAAACATTTTTATTCCATCTATCCATCCATCCATCTTCTCCCGCTTAATCCTTTTCGGGTCGCGGGGGGGCTGGAGCCTATTCCAGCATCTTTGGGCGAGAGGCAGGGTACACCCTGGACAGATCGCCAGTCCATCACAGGGCCAACACAGATCAGGCTTTTAATCCGGTTACTTGTGTCCATGTAAACATGGCTACTAATGCAGCCAGGGCCAGCCCTAGTCATTTTGGCACCCTAGGCACAGGGGTTAAAGCAAAAAAAAAAAAAAAAAAAAAATCCTAAGCCTGAACTTTTCTCGGGGAGCAGGGTCACAGGGTCACAGGGGTGGAGACACACACGTGCACACACACATGTCCATTACACAAACACAAACACACACACACACTACTCACAAAAATTTAGGGATATTTGGTTTTCGGGTGAAATTTATGGAAAATGTAAAAAGTTCATGCTACTGTAATATAATATCATGAAAGTAGGGCATTTAAGTAGACACATGCAGTGGTGATTTCCTCTTCTCAAACAATTTATTGAAACAAAAGCCAACAACAGTGGTGGGTATACCACTACAAAAAATGTCAGTGTCCCAATAACTTGTCATGTGCCCTTGAGCATCAATTACAGCTTGACAATAATGTCTCATGCTGTTCACAAGTCGACTTATTGTCTGCTGAGGCATGGCATTCCACTCTTCTTGAAGGGCGGCCCTCATGTCATTGAGGTTGTGGGGTGCAGTATTATGAGCCTCTACACAGCGACTCAGCTGATCCCATAGGTTTTCTATGCGATTCAGGTCTGGAGAACGTGCAGGCCACTCCATCTGAGGTACCTGAGCCTCCAGCAGCCATTCCCTAATGGTGCGACCTCGATGAGCTGGAGCATTGTCATCCATGAAGATGAAATTAGGCCTGTGTTGTTCATGCAAGAGCACAATGACTGGATTAATGATGTTATTCAGGTAGTATCGGCTTGGGGTGTCTGGGGAGGGATAGTACCTCTGTGGGGGGGGGGGGGGGGGGGCTTGCCATGTCCTTTTTAGGACAGCTCATTCTACATTGGTTCCCACCTGGCACCCAACTCTCACCTGTGGTTCGTCAAAGCTGTAGCATGCGTAGCGGCCACACCCCGGTAAACCGCTTTGGCAGGCGGGCTGAACCAGGTGAGGGTAGCTGGTCAGGCCTCAAACCCTCTGGTGAGTTAAACAGGGTATGCCTACCCAAGCATGTGAAGACTAGTCGGCAGATTGAGCGGATGAGGTCATCTTTTGTCCCAACAGTCATGAAGGCGGTGACAGCAGGCGTTGTGGAACGCAAGGGCACGGCAAGGCACTATAGACGTCGTGGTCATCCACTGCAGCTGAGGAAGTCCCTGGTCGTGACGGCTCTTTTCGTACCACCAGATCCTGGCTTTTGAGGCCGAGAGAGCAGGATTGCCCCTGTGCATTGACTTTCCCAGTTTTAAAAAAATCTTTCCCACACAGGTTTTCCTCGTGTGTGTTAGTCCTCACAACCCTACAACAGTCCTGCGGCGATGGGGAACGAGTGAAGCAACAGGTGAAGGTGACCACTGGCAGTTGTAGCTTGAACCCTGCACGCAGGCGGCTTGGCGGCAATAGTCACTCTCCTTCTGACCCCGGGACAACAGTGGAGTTCGGCGTTCCCCCAGGCAACTGAGCAGCCTCTTTAGGACAGCACTACTCACCCTCACATGAAGGAGGGGACTAGAAAATGTGTCCCAAACAAATGCTTGTCCCTTCCAAATGGCCAGCATACCACGGCTGGCAGTTCTACCCCCGAAGTGGTTGAAACCAAAGAAGAAAGAAACTAATTCTTGCTGTGTGGAATGTACGCACGCTCATGGACAGAGAGGCCTCCTCGAGGCCTGAGAGAAGAACAGCCCTCATTGCAAGAGAACTGGCCCGCTACCGCATTGACATGGCGGCCCTCAGTGAGACCAGACTAGCCAAAGAAGGATCTGTGGCCGAACTAAAAGGTGGCTACACCTTCTTCTGGAAAGGCGAGGCCAAAGACGAAGAGAGGATCCATGGAGTAGGATTGGCCATCAAGACATCGGTTCTCAAGCAACTTCCTGACCTACCAACATCAGTTAATGAACGGCTGATGAAACGCCGTTTCCCCCTCAACCGTAACCGGCATGTTACCCTCATCAGCGCGTACGCCCCAACTCTCACCAGCAGTGATGAAATGAAGGAAGCCTTTTATGAGGAGCTCAGTACCCTCGTGAAGGACACTCCTCCCAATGACAAACTCATTCTGATAGGCGATTTCAACGCCAGAGTCGGAACAGACTGCTGTAACTGGAAAGGCGTGCTGGGGCCACACGCCACTGGGAAATTGAACTCCAACGGCTTGATGCACTTGAGCCTTTGTGCTGAAAACCACCTCGCAATCACAAACACACTGTTCTGGCAAGCAGACAAATATAAGACAACATGGATGCACCCAAGATCCAAGCAGTGGCATTTCACAGACTTTGCCATTTGCCGACAGCGAGACATCCGTGACATCAGGATCACCAGGGCCATGCACGGAGCAGAGTGCTGGACGGACCACCGTCTAGTCAGAACCATCCTATCCCTGCATATTTCCCCAACACACCACAAGACGCTGAAAGTCATCAGGCCAGCGTTCAACATCGCCAAACTTCAACAACCTCAGCAACGTAGTGAATTTGCAGAAGATCTGGACGGCCGACTGATTGCCCATGGAACCCTGACTGGCTGTCCAACAAAAAGGTGGGAACAGTTTAGAGCACTGCTGACGGAGTCGACAAAAACCACCATCGGTCCCAGGAAACGAGTGCACCAGGACTGGTTCAACGAGAACAATGAGAACATCAAGACACTCCTGGATGACAAGCAGAAGGCCTTTGTTGAGTGGCAGAATGACCCCACTTCCATTTCCAAGCGTGATCGCTTCAAGCACCTCCAGAGACAGGCACAAGCAGCGCTGCGAAAGAAGCAGAATGAATGGTGGGAGAAGAGGGCAGATGAGGTGCAGTGATATGCCGACATGCAGAATTCCAAGATGTTCTTCAGCATCATCAAGGAAGTATATGGTCCTGCCAAGCCATGTACTACCCCACTCCTGTCCACAGACGGTTCAACTCTGCTGAAGGAGAAGAGCAGCATCAATGCACGATGGAGAGAGCACTTCAGCTACCTAGTCAACAGGCCCTCCACTGTAGACCCCCACGCCCTCAATCTGATCCCACAAAAAACCACCATTCATTGCCTCAACCTCCCCCCTACAATGGACGAAGTCTTGAACACAATTAGGCAGACCAATTCAGGCAAAGCACCTGGAATGGGTGGAATCCCTGCGGAAATATTCAAATAGCCGGTCCTGTGGCCCTTGAAATCTTCCATTCCTTCCTCACCAGCATCTGGGATGAAGAACAACTGCCCAAAGACTTCAGGGATGCCACTGTTGTCTCCCTGTTCAAGAATAAGGGTAGCAAGTCTGACTGTGGCAATTACCGAGGTATCTCCCTTCTATCTATTGCCGGAACAATACTGGCCCGGGTCCTCCTCAACCGACTGATTAACAACATCTCTGATGGGAACCTGCCAGAAACACAGTGATAGGATATTTTCAGGTTTCATTGATTATTCTATATGATTTTAATGATGTATTATTCTATTTTATATTACAACTGTATCTGGTACATATAATGAGCCAGTGTCTGATACTCTCTGTTTTTCCATTGTCTCAGAGCTTGAAAAGAATGTCTGTTTCTCAGTGTAAGATTAGGCTGAGCAAGATTGTAAATAATGATGAGCGTTTTTGTTTTATCATACCAAGCTGTTCTGATTAGAGTGCCCAAAAGTTAGGATGACTTAGGATGACCAGGTCATGTAAAGATCATAGCAGAATGTTCAGTGCTGACCATAGATTAGAAGCAGTCTCTTGGAGAGATGGCTCCAGCCGTCTTTAGGTTTAGATAAGGTCAGGGACCCTGCCCAGGGTATGACAAGCAACATCCTTGAACACATGTTAGGGAGTTGGTGTGAGCAAGCTCTGAGGCACGTTATGCTGTGACCGATTACCTCCTTTTTCTGATCATTAAGAGAACAAATGGCTCAGAACTTGGAAAACCGCCTATTGATTATTGATTCAGTCTCAATCAATTCATTTTTGATCTAACATTTTTGGCGCAACGAACAGGGACCCACATAAAGAGGTCCACAGCGTTTTCCGGCAGATCCAGACTGGACTGTGCACGGTCGAAGAAGAGGAGAGGCCCACACTTATGGGAAACGCTGAAAAGACACGGAATTTCCCTCTTCAAAAGCCCTGGTGACATCGGGGAGCGACGTGGAGCTCTGACGGGTCTACCGGAACTCATAGAGGCGGACACCAAGTGTGAGTAATTTATTTCAGTTTTGTTATTGTTGTTATGGTCAGTGAGTGATTCCTAGACCGAATGTACACTGCAAAAAAAGTTGAAAGAATGAAATTAGCGGCCAAATTGACAAGTTATTTTTTACCCACGGTGAGAATATCGTAATAATCCCTTGGGAGGAACGAGGTTTTCTTTTGCAAACCGTGACCGATATTTCAAGACCCGGGGTAATTCTTAGAAATTCGCTGCTCTCTACGCTCAAGTAAACAAGTGGAGGTCTAGAAGAGCATATGCTTAAAAAAAAAAAAAAAAAACAGAGAAAAGGGAAAGATTCGTGGTCTCGTTCCTGTGTCGAAGAGTCACGTGATCCCACAGAAGTGAATTTTTCGGGGACAGATTCGTGCTTCTTGTGACCACTTCTGCTTATGGTCCAGTGTTTGGACCTTGAGCATTTGTGGAGAGGTTACATGAACCCCGAAGGGAGAAAAAAAAAAAAAAAAAAAAGAAGATTTTATTTTGTGAGTTTGTTGAAGTGCTAGATTTTTTAAAAAAAGTTACTGCAGTCTGAATTTGTTTTTGTCTTAATGTTACATGAAATCCGCTCAGGTGTAAAACACAGAGAGGCTGAGTTCCCACGGAGGCGAAGTGAATAGGTTGTGATTTTTTTCCTGATATTTGTGGAGCATAAAAGGGCTGGTTAGTTAATTGTTATCCTTTTGGGAAGTGTTTAAATTTATAGGTATTTGAAAATAGTAGCCTTGAGCAGAAACAGTGGACTGGTGTTGTGCTTTCATGGCAGTGGCGGTGTGGGGGTTGCCAGGTGTGAGATTTCTCCGCTAAAAGGTTGCCAGATCCGGAGATTAATTGAAGTAATTCTCATGCTGTTTTGGGTTTTCGCATGAACCTAAAAGTCTTTATTGTATGACCTTGTGGAGATAACGCAAAAGAAAATATTTCTGTGGGCCCTGTATGTCTGTTTCTGTCGGGGTGTGTGTATATCTGTGTCCTTGAGAGAGGGGAAAAAAGAAAAAGAGAGCGCTTGGGAAAAATATATAGAAAAAACTGTAGCTATTAATTTGTCTGTGGAAACTTGGTAAAAAGGGAAAAAAAAAAACTTTCAAACATGGGTTGCTGTTACAGCAAGCAGGACATAAGACAGCCACAAAGTGTTCAGACAGGAAGAAATAATGCCTCATTTTGCTGTAAGGGTTGCAGAACACAGCAAGATGAGAATGAAATTTATGTTTTGTGAAGAGATGGTAAATTTATGAACAAAAAAGACAGAAATAGCAAAAGGTTTCTGGCAAAATGGAGAAAGAAATTCAATTTCAGTGGGGAACTCAGGGTTAAAGAGTGTGAGAGTTTGATTTTTGCCATTAAAGGCGACGGACAGACGAAAAATCAATATCGCTAAATCATATCTCAAATTGTTGTCTGAGATGAGTTAATTTGAACCACACATGTTTTGTTGTCAACGAATGTCGCATAAGGTGACAATTCGCTCTTAAAGAACGCTGTTGTGGAGATCTGGCTGACCCAGCCAAATTATCACCGCCTAAAATGGCCACTGACTGTGTGACGTCATTTCGGTGAGACACACGCACACGGTCGCGGCCATTAGTGTGAATGTTTACGTTTAAAATCGGCGATTACGGATATTTATCAGAATACTAGTGGATTACAAATAGATTATTTAGTAACATTAGGATTTCAGGAATCGAATTAATTATGGTTTGTCGTTGTGTTGTCTACGGGTGCGACGGTATACCAGCAAAGCATGCTGTGAGTGTTTTTGAATTTCCCGTCCCTGGGAAAATTAGAACTGCATGGGTGAAATTCGTTAAGAAAACGCAAAAAAATTGGACTGATATTGGTAAAACACCCTACATATGCAGTAGACATTTCGTTGACAGCGATTTTAAGAATAAGATGCAAGTTGAAATGAAATTTGCAAAAAGATTGCTGATTAAAAAAACGGCTGTTCCAACTATATATCCATCCATTTCCAAGTCTGACTCTGAGAAAGGGGTCAGTGACAGTGGCGTGAAAAGCAAGGGTGATCTACCGATGCGATCAGCTTTCAGAAAACGAGAAGTAAACCGGGTAAGTTTTTTATTTTTAATATTCACTGCAAATGTTTACTAAACTTTTTAAAGGCCTCGGACAGTGACATTTTTTTATTGAACCAATCAACTGATTGTATGAAAATATTCCATTCTGCCCATTCCCCTGATTTAATATGTGTCACCAGCCTCCATAAATGAATGCCTCACCAATGTAGCATCATCTCACTTTGGCTCAGCAACAATTATTCTTCTGCTTAAAGACATTTTTGTTTCATCCAGGAATAACGCAAATAAATGCCACAGCTGAAATCCCCTTTGTTTTGTTAAAACCAGCCTAAGGAATTTCCCCCAATGTCCGGCTTCACTTTTATTGCCCCCATAAAACATGCAACAGATCCACACTCAGCTAATTTCCTTAAACTGTGAAAACGCTGGATTTAAACAACTTTAAAGTACATTATTACAAACTCAATTCTAAACCTTCATTCTTTTCAGGACTATGAAAATGCAGATGGACTCTGATGTTTTTGTGGAAAATATGTGTGAAATGCATTAATCTGTGATTTTTACCTCCGCCAGGCCGAAAAGGCCAGGAGGAGGTTATGTTTTTGCCGGGGTCTGTCTGTCTGTCTGTCTGTCTGTCTGTTGGTTAGCAAGATAACTCAAAAAGTCTTGGACGGATTTCCATGAAACTTTCAGGCGTTGTTGGAAATGGTACAAGGAAGAACTGATTAAATTTTGGGGATGATCCAGATCACCGTCTGGATACAGGAATTTTTTAAAGCATTCTTTAACACTGTGACATACGGCTATTTTCAACATGTGTGCAGGCGCAATGGAGGGCGCTGGTCATCGTGTCTGACCAACATAAACTCCGCCTTCTTCAACGTTTTAGGCACAAAAGCACGCGGAAAACTGTGTTTGCGCGACGCTGCAAAAGCTGAGATGGGCAGCTGTCCGCCGCCGGATTATTTGGCAGAAATTCCCCGGTCAGCCATAGGCGCTGCGCAAAAACGAGCTGCTCAGCAGCGTGCTGTGTGCCTGTGTTTGCACAACGCTGCAAAAGCTCAGACGGCCAGCTGTCCGCCGCTGGATTATTTGGCAGAAATTCCCCGGTCAGCCATAGTAGCTCCGCAAAAAGAAGCTCTCGGCCGGGGAAGTTTCCAAATCATCTTTGGCCGCGGAGCGCAACCCCAATAAAGATAAAGATTAGATGTACCACGAAGGTCGAGTGCAAGCAAGATGTTTGTGTCTGTGAACATTCCGTCTTTTGGCGAGTTGATACGTAACGATGTTTACAGTTTGATGAGAAGGTTGCTGCCATGTAACAATCATCTTATATCAGCAATTGTCAACTCGTCACTCACACTTCACTCCAGCATTTGGAAGTGGTGGCGTTCCATTTTATACTGAGTCCAATATTGTACGTTATTGTTGTTACAAGACCGCCGACTGTCTGCTGATCTGTATATACTTTTATTTATTTATTTTCTACTCCTTTTAGTTCTGCATTTAATATGAACCCTGAGTTTGAAATAAACGTTTGAATTTTGAATAAAACCCACGCCAACCCGTCTACCTAACTGGCATCCGTCAGTGAAGCCCTCAGTGCTGCTTTCAGTGATCTAAAACGCTCACATAACCCATTGGCCTGTGGGTTGTACGCAGTTGTGTCATGACTTCTTTTGTTTTTTCTTTTGAATTCTTGGATGGAACATGGGTGGGCAATATAAGCTGCGGATTCAGCCATCACATATTTCGGATAACTTATGTTGAACTGTATAATCAGAGGACCTATTGTCTAATTTGACCTTGTTGGATTTTATTACCCCCTTTGTTATATTATTCACTTTCTCTTAACCTGTACTCTTAATCTATTCGAAATAAAGACTAATTCATTCATTCATTCAATTGCAACGCCCCCAGCCTGGGAGTTTGCAGATGCAGGACATGGACACAACACCAACACTTCAGTTTATTACCTCCGCCAAGGAGGTAATGCTTTTACTACTGAACCACTAATCCTGTCATTGTGAATCCAATTGCTACTCAGATGTTTTCATGGTCAAGGAATCTGACAACGTACACACAAACACTGTATGGGGGGAACTGTGGCGCTTGGCGGAGGTCTGCGCTCTCCGAGTGCTTTTCTAGTTTTTTATATATGCATGCTAATGTTTATATGAATGTTTATTCCTGCATGTTGATTTAGAAGCACTGCTTATAAGATACACTAAGGTTAGTTTAGTTATACATAAGTGTGTAACAGTACATTCCAATGTATTTAAAACTGTGTATTCCTGTGGACTGATATCACGTGTCACCAGTCTTCATAGAACCCCAGCTTCTTCATCCTATTGGTCTCTCACAGACAAGGCCTGTTATTGGACTAAAAGTTCATCGAGCCCGCCCACGAAGGACGCTCATTGGCTGAGATTCCGGTCAGGCCGGGAGCCCGCGAAACTCAACAGAGCTTATAAAAGCAGAGAGACCCCTGCCCCCAGTCTCTTTTTCATCCTTTTTTTTCGTCAGACTCTGCTTCAGCTCTTTTCGCCTCCTCTTTCTCGTCAGCCTTCTTCTGCTCCGGACACTCTTGGCAGATCCTCTGTCCGGCTCGGCTCCCTTTTCTCCTGATCTTCTCCTTTGTCTACACACAGCAAGGAAGAACAAAAGGACTTCGACCACATGTCGCTTTTCTGAACACAGAGCAGATAACTCGTAATTTGTTTGTCACTTTGTATTTTCTTTTCCTCTTAAATACCTAAGAATTCCTATTTCTTTGAGCTCAATTCTTAATCGGAGTCAAACTCCAATTTTTATTCATCACTTTTTCTTTGTTAAACTTTCTGTAAAACCACCGTTTGTTTGATTTTAATGTAAACTTAATCTTGACTTTATATTATAATATTTTTCTTGACCAAGCACCCACCAGAAGCTACTATTTTTATCTAAAGTCCGAAAGTTTTCTTTTCTAATTTGAAATCGGATTAGATATCTTTTAATTATTATCGAAGACCTCTGCAGCCGTTTGTCTACCAGGAAGAAAAGACGCAGCTGAGGAATCAACGCGCAGCTGTTCATCACACGCTGAAGAAGCATCGTCACCATCTGGCTAGAACTCAGTTACAACTCCGGGTCATACAGTCCAGAATCCAGCCTCCCTCGACCGCTTGAATCTAAAGGTCGAACTGTGGACCCTGAAATATCTGCGGGCAGATATTTCCTCTAACATCCACGAAATCTTGGGCTGAAGACTGACGACAGAACTATCATCACCGAGGAACACGTGAGCTGCAAAAACTTTAATTCCACTGCTGAATTAACTTCTGAGGTTCGGTAATAATTTGTATATCTAATCAGATGCAAATTAAGAAGCCCTTAACATAACTCTTCTTTTCATTAAAATTCCGTTTTTATTTTCTTAAGATTAATTTAGGACTTTTTCATAATTAATAAATTTTCTCCATAAATTTGCGTTGTTTTTAATAATCTGTTAACTCAAACTGATAGAAATTCGTTTCTCAGTTTAGCCCTGGTTCCGAAAATATTGACATTGTTAATCTATCATTTACAAGATTGATTTTATGATTAATGAAATTATTTCAATGTCTATTAATCATTTCGTTTAATAAATATTTAAAAATGAGAAGTTGTTGGGAATTTATTTCATTCTGAGTCTGTTTCAAGCCCAGGTATCGAATTCACGGAAAATTTTTGAGACTGATTATTGATTAATTTATTGAGTGATCAAACAGGTATAAAGTGAGATTAAAGATCAAATTGCTTCTTAAAGATAGAAGCTGGTGCCCCTTACGAGTGTTATTAACTTTTCTGATGTATATGAAATGAGATTTGAGCTCAGATTCCAATACATCAATATAAATTAAATAATTCATACCTGATCATATTTATTACTTATTAATATTCCATATTTACGTTACACCAACTTATCAAATATTAGCATATTATGGTATTCCTAATAATCAAATATGAAATATTCAGTGCTGTATAGGGAGGTGGTTGTTCCTGTTTGATCAATTTATATTTCTATGTATGTAATAAAATTTCAGACCTCTGGGATAAAATTATGATGATCTACTTTTTTTTCAGATTTTATCAACTGTCACTCAACCGTCAAATAGTGTTGATGTTTCTGACCAAGCAGAGGAAGCTGATGAACAGGACTTAGATGTAAATCCAATGTCCGATCCACTAGACCAACATGTCCAACCTACACTAATTCCAGCCCAGCCAATACCAGATCCTCTTCTGCAAACCCCCAATCCACATCTCAAAGCCGAACCATCACAGCAGCCCAAGTACAAAGATGTGAGCACAACATACGATCCCCCAACTCCTGAGAGACTGCAACCTACCACAAAAAACAGTTCGACACAAACCAGGAAGTTTATTGTCCGAACAGAAAAAAAAATGGTAAAACGTGAGTATCATTGATTTTAAATTAACAATTTTTGGACAATTATTATTCCTGGTAACTATCAAAATACCTTGTTAACCCTAATACATGGTTTCACTTATTGATCTCCAGGCTCACACTCTCAGACCGATCCGAAGATCACAGAATGGGACCTAAGTCAACCGAGCATATGTGATACGTGCCGTAGATCACTGCCAACCACAGGGCCTCGCACATCGACACCAAGGAAGGCAAAGAGGAAGTTTGAGGAGGTTGACACGGATGATATTGAATCTCTTTCGTCTTACGCCTCTAAAAATGACCCACATGATGTTACATACCATCCAAGTTTTATGGATGTATCAGACCAAAGGTATGATTCAAAGTAATGAAACATTTCATGTAATAAAATGAAATTGGAATTTTCTAATGTTTTATAATACTAAAATTGAAGTGAATCATGTAATCATGGTATGGAATTCTATTCAAGTTAAAATCTATATACACTGATTTTTTCAAACTTTGCAGTTTCAACAAAACGGAGTCCCATAACCACCACGAGGAGGAAAAATACATAGTTTACAAAAGTTGCCTCTGGAAATTATTCAACAATTGTCCTCATTGCAGTCATCCATGTGAGGTAACCAGTCACAGTAAAGGCTCTCTGTTGGTGATCAAACAACATTGTCCACATTGTGTTGAGGATCGATCCTGGCACAGCCAGCCGATGATCAGGGACATGCCAGCTGGTAACATACAGCTTTCATCCGCCATTCTCTTCACTGGGGCATCATATGTCAAGGTCCTCAGAGTGCTAAATGCAGCCGGTATCGTTGGAATTTCTCCAAGCACTTACAAGGTGCACAAACAGCTGTATCTGGAGCCAACAATCTGGGGTGTATGGTCAGACCGCAGGATGGACCTCTTTAGACAGCTGCTGTCCATGCCAGGTGGCCTTGTTTTGGGAGGAGACGGACGTGCAGATAGTCCTGGGCATAGCGCCAAATATGGTTCCTATACAACTATGGAATTACATCTAAACAAAGTGACTGATATCCAACTGGTTCAGGTAGTTGCTTACTCATTTGTGGTTACTCAAGTATTTGTTTGAAATATTTTGTGATAGTTCAGATAATTTTCTAACTGCAAAAATATTACAAATTAAAATATTCTCCAATCCCAAAATTAATGACCAATTCAACTTCATAATATTTTATATGGAGTGAATATTAAACTGATCTGCCACATATTACAGTTTTCTTATGTCATTATACAGAACAACGAGGTAGGAAGCAGTAATGCTATGGAGAAAGAGGGCTTCATCCGCAGCATGGTCCTATTAGCGGAGCATGGTTTGGCAGTTGATTCTATCATCACTGATCGGCATCCGCAGATACAGAAGTATATGAGAGAAAACATGCCGGATGTCACACACTACTATGATGTGTGGCATGTTGCAAAGGGTCTGTATAATTATATTGTGCATTTCAATCTGATTAATTATCTAGTGCATTTCAATCACTGCACAAATATTATATTAACCTAAAAATATATCGAATGATTAATAATTATGGCTTCTAAACGATTAATTTTATTAATCTTTGCCTCTTACATAGGCTTCATCAGAAGTATTGAAAAAGTGTCAAAGGAATGTCCTGAAGTCAAGCCATGGTTGAAATCTATCTCCAACCACATGTATTGGTGTGCGGCCTCAAGCCATGGTCAATCTCCAGATGTGATTGTTGCCAAGTGGCAATCACTTGGAAACCACATCCAGAACAAGCACAGCAATCATGGCCCTCTATTCCCTGCTTGCCTCCATGACGACCCTGGAACGCAAACAAAACCCAAGAAGTGGCTCAAACCCAGTGAGTGTGGTTATGTATTATTTCAAATAACTATGTATCGATCTGTAGTGCATGTATTATATATATATACAAATTATCCCATTGATTTTCATCCTTTTTGGTGACATATCTCACACCTAAAATTTATTTATTCCAGGCACAAAGGGCTGTGAAAAAGTTGTTGATATGATCAACAAAACACGGGTCCTCAGGGATGTGCGAAAGCTGAGTCCAGGGCAGCAAACTTCGAATGTGGAGGCTTTCCACAGTCTGATTATTCGGTTTGCACCAAAGAGTGTACACTTCTCATTCCTTGGAATGTTGACAAGGTGAGGCGATGCAATATGTCACCAAAAACATGAAATGCAATTATAATAACAATGCCATTTACATAGAGTTTCTGCTGATAGACAGATCACTTATATGTCCAAAAATAAATCATTGTGACAATATTCTAATTACAGACTTTGTTTAGCTGCAATGCACTATAATAAAAATGCAGGCCGCAAGCAGGCAAAGAATCGTGACGGTGAGCTGGTATTCATCATCAGGTACCCAAAATTCAAGAACGGCGGATATACACTGCAAGCAAAGAAAGTTCATCCAACTTTCGGTGAGTATACGAAATATTAGAATTATTTTCTAGACTTGTATATATTTACAGTGGGTGGAGGGTTGGTCTTCACTTTCACATTTCATATCTTTTATCAAACTTTGTTAATTTGGGGCAAATTTTTATTTCATACTCTAGTCAAATGGATGTCTAATTTTTATTGAATTTTTTTTTTTTTTCAGAATATGTGGATGATCTGATGAATACTCTGTTCCAAAAAACCTTGGTTGATCCAACCCACTTATGGGAGGAGTGGAAAGATGTACAAGCCAGAGTTCCCGCCACATTGAGTGCCAAATTTCAGCATCCCATCAAAGCTGATGCTGTTGAGCAACATGTATCTAGATTTTTAAAATCAAACATGTAAAAGTAGAAGACATTTCCAATTACAAATGAAATTTCAGCTTTCAATTTTTAGGGAAGCAACATATTTTCTAAGAAAAACAAATATAATCCTAACATTGTAAGATAAATGTGCTTTAAAAAAGTGGAACCCTAATTTTATACCATATAATGGTAGAAAAATTACTCAAATGTACATGACATGCGAATTAGATGAATGCTGAAATATGGGAATTATAACATTGACATGAATATTAATAAACTCAATACATGATTTTAGAAAACTTTATTTTAATAAAATTGTTCACAAATCTAATCTTGGTAGGCAAAATCCCTTGTAGTGATCCGATGGGAATGTTTCTCTGATGAGGGTCACAGCACAGGCAGGCAACATCACCCTCACTTCTTTCCCAAGAAATCCCCAACACCACCGGACCAGTTGTCTGTAGGCTATGAATCTGTATCGCCTGAAAAATATGGGGTCGGCATATGGGGTCGGCATTGATTATTCCGTTTGATTACTGAATGTATTGAATGATTTTTTCATAATTCATCTGGAAAATGAAATCACATGAATAAATATTGTTTATAAACTCACTCGTGTTGACTTGCGTCATGATCTCCATATTGCTGTCTGTAGGCCAGATAAGCTGTCTGTAAAACCCAGATGTCAAGACAGACAGAACCAAAACCGGGGTGAGCAGTGATACACTTTGGTAGATTGTCATCGGTGTATCCACAGCCCTTCAGTTCTTCTATTTTCTCCTTGACCTTCAATATCTCCTGGCAGCACCGACATTCACTTGAGGTTGGCATAGCCTGACATTTCTCACAAGTGCACCTGTACAAAATAAAGGTATAATTAGATCCATAGAATAAACTAATGACTCGTTGGAGTGCTACATAAATTGGTCTATGAAGTTTGATTAGAAAACATTAAAAACATGTAAAAAATTTTCACCGGAAAGAAAATTTATAGTAAAACATTAATGAATCACTATAATTCTTAAACATGACCCATCAATCTCTTAGAGTATTAAGTTGCTTTTGAGACAAGTATTAACATGATGATGATTAACAACATGTCATGACAAAATCGGAAAGTAAACTTATTATCGATCACATAGATTATCCATTTATTTCGGATGAAAATGATTCTAAATGTTTGTAATGTTTCTAAGTCGCCAAATCGGGCAGCGAGTGACTAATTGGTAATTTTAGTTTGAAAATTAAGTGTGTGACCATGCATGTCGCCAAAAAAAAATATTTTTAAGCGTAGTTTACCAAGAGAAATCTTCAAGCCGATCCTGGTCAACGTGGTCTGTTCCCATCGCCGTTTCTTCTTCCTCCTCTCCCTCTGGCTCGAAC
Source organism: Pholidichthys leucotaenia (assembly GCA_020510985.1). Classification (NCBI taxonomy): domain Eukaryota; kingdom Metazoa; phylum Chordata; class Actinopteri; order Cichliformes; family Pholidichthyidae; genus Pholidichthys; species Pholidichthys leucotaenia. Next base: position 32,743,406 of record CM035848.1, read on the forward strand.
AAATAAGGCTGAATACCCCTCTCAGCACCACCCAAAACTACTTCATCATCAGATTCTTCGTTGTCAATGTCATCATTTATATTGTGGTCGTCAAAGTCGAGAAAGTAATCGCTGTCGGAATCACTTTGCTCTCGTTCAGACATTTTCTCGGCCAAACCGAAATGACGTGACGACTGCCCGCACCTATCGGGAGATGGCGGTACTGCAGCATCACTGAGTGAAAGATGGGCTATGACCAAATATTGTCATTTATGGAGGATGGTGACACATATTAAATCAGGGGAATGGGCAGAATGGAATATTTTCATACAATCATTTGATTGGTTCAATAAAAAAATGTCACTGTCCGTCACCTTTAAATTAGCAGCAGATGGCAGTAGGCAAAAAGAGTTAAAATATGGACTCTTTGAAGCTGAACAATGGCTTCAAATTGCCAGGCAAAACCAAGCTGACTTAGATACCTCAAAAGACTTGGATGTTTGTAATAAAAAGGGTTTGACTAATGCACGTTCTTTCTCAAAATTCCGAGGTGACGAAGGAGATAACAGCCGGAGCAGGTGGCGTGGAGACAACCTGACCCCTCCCTCTCTGCATCTGGACCTTGAGACGGTGACCGCCCCCATGGTACTGACTGCAGACCTGACTCACCCCTCCTCCACGGCTGGGCCCCTGCCTCCTCCTTCCTTTCAACGCATGCCGGACATCAAGCCTAGAGCCCAGCTTTCTCATCTGACAAAAAAGTTAAGTGATTATGCACCTTCACATTATGCCATTTCAACAGCACACATATCCTCACCCTTAGATAAACACATTAATGAAGAGGAACATGCAAAAGAATTAGGACAATTTCTTATGGTTGAATTATACAACCTGGCTTATGGTGGTCCAGTGGCTGAAGGCAGTGAAGCTACTATTCAAAATATTCCCACTGTGCTAGTTAGCCATCAACTGATGCAGTATTAGCTCAGCAGGTGAAAGAATTAAATGAACATATTAGGAACAAGTGGAGATTAAAACATGATTTGACAGCCATTCAGAATGCCACTTAACATAAAACTGAAAGTGTTGAAACCTATAAGTGTAGACTACAGGATGTTTCTTTTTTTTCCCCATCATCATTCAGGTTTGGAAAATCCTACCGCAGATACAGGTTCAGAACCTTATTGACAACATTTGAAAAGTGTATTCCTACAGAACATGCATCCAAATTTAGCACAGCATGTACGCGAACACCTTGTAACATATCGTACATGTTCATTTGCTGATGTGTTGATATATGCAAAACATGCAGAACAACTGTGCTGACCCCCAGGGGGAGGCCTTTGCTTCCCCCACTTCTGTATTTTTCCAGGGTCCCCGGCGTGGGGGGGGGGGCTGTGGTGCTGGGTCTGCAAACCACGTTCAGGAGGCTGGAGGGAGGGGAGGGGACTACGCCCTGCTCAGCGGCCACAACAACAACAACTGGACTCATCACATCCCAACATGTGACTGACCGAATCAAAGCTAAGTATAGCTGCTGAAACTGACAATAACATTTGACACTGACATATTTCATTTACCTGACTTTCACCTAATCATGACACTAGAGTGTTTACCAGAGGTTACTCTAGAAGTTCAGGGAAATCCTTTGAAATTTCTTTGTGATACTAGGGCTTGCAGATCTGTCATTTCAGGCCTAGATGCTGGGGGGCTCACAAAATCAGAATACACAGTGATCATTAAATCAGCAAATGGGAAGCTAAAAAAAAGGAATGTCTTTCTGAAATTGTAACAGTAAAAGATCCTGTTACAGGGGACAGTGCAGAAGGTTCATTCATTTTGTCACAAGTGTGTCCAGTTAACTTATTGGGAAGGGATCTGCTCACAACTCTCAATATCACCGTAATTCCAACAGAAGGTGGTATGAGGGCATCACATTTCCCACATGCATCAGAAATTCACATTTTGCAAGATTCTGCAGTACCAAGAAACTCATATTCGCTTTGTTTGGTACCAGCTGGACCAACTGGAGTGATTGGGAGCTTAGAAGCCAAAATAATGCAACATTTCAAAGCACAGGTTCCTACAACTGTGCAGGCCACAAATCAATATCATTGCAACATGTATAACAGATATCTGAGTGGCCCAGATGACAAATTTGAGAAAACATTTTTTTTTGCAAACTCATCCTCCAGAATAGTCATTGCAAATTTGTACTGGTCACCAAAGGGCTATGCAGGAGCATCTGTGAGGTTATCAGATGAAGATAAGAGCCACTTCGAACACTGGGAGTCACCACACATTACACTGATTAAGCCTAAACACATGCAGTGGAAGGATGTAGGCAGATTTGTGAACACAGCAGAGGAGTGTGATCAGTCTTGCAAAAGCACACCTGAACCAAAAGTTCAGTACTGCCCAAAGCTTGACACCTACTGTCTGCCTTTGAACTGGGTGGCACAAGTTCAAAAAGATGTCAGCATTGATGTCCCTGAATCACAAGCATGACTATTTCCTTTGACAGAGGGAAAGGAAAATGAACTCTCAGAAATTCCAAATTCCTTGTGGTCAACAGGCTTAATGAAAAATGCAGAATTGGTAACAATAAATGCAAAATCTCATTTTAGGCCTTATCAGAGACAATATCCTATATAAATAAAGTTGAATTGAATTGAATTCAAGAAGGCATTAAACCTGTTATACAGGGATTGATAGATGCAGGGGTTATAGTATCATGTCCAAAAACACTGCAGTACACTTTGTTAAATGATCTACAATCACAAATGAAATTTTTCACAGTGATTGACATCAGTAATGCTTTTTTTTCCAGTATTCCCATTCACCCAGATCATCAGTTTTTGTTTGCATTCACATTTGAAGGCAAGAGGTACACATTTACGAGGCTGCCATAGGGCTATTATGAATCACCAACCATTTTTTCACAGGCAATGTCAGCAAATTTGGCCCAGTTTGTTCCACCTCATGGGAGTTAATTACTCCTGTATATTGATGACATTTTGCTGGCATCCCCTGATGAAATCACATGCAGAAAAGACACTCTCGTCTAACCTCATTTACAAAATAAAAAACTTACAGTTTACACTGATAGCCAGTATGCATTTTCCACTATTCACCACTTTGCACAAAAAGTGAAAATACCTCATCTTGGAGCTGCATGAAAGTGTCAAACTGCCATCGCAACTGGCCATATGCAAATGTGCTGCTCATACAAATGGCAATGATCCAGTTTCTAAAGGTAATCACTTTGCGGATCAAACTGCAAAGGCGGTTGCACAAGGCTTGCAACCTGGACAAAGCACATTTGATTCTATTCTGACACTGACTGAAGAACTATCACATGATATTCTTGTCGAGGCTCAAAAAGCAGCACCACATGCTGAAATTTACAAATGGATAAAGAAGGGAGCTATTTTTGTTGACACTTCAAAGCTCTACAAATGTAAGGCCAACAAGCCTATTCTACCACGCAAACTGTTTCACCAAGTCTCTACCTTGCTCCATAGCGTTTTGCATGTAGCAAGAGGGGGGATGGTATCTACATTGAATAAAACCTTTACTACCTATGGTTTTAGCCAGTTTGCCACACAGTTTTGTAAAAAATGTCTGATCTGTGCAAAAAACAATGCACAGGGAAATGTCAAACCTGAAAGAGGCACTTTTCCAGCCTCTACTTATCCATTTCAGAACATTTGCATGGATTTTATTGAACTGAATAAATGTGAGGGCAAGAAATATTGTTTGGTCATTTGTGATATGTTTTCTAAATGGACAGAAGCTTTTCCTTGCACACATCCAAATGCAATCACAGTGGCAAAGAAATTGCTTGCTGAAATTGTACCTAGGTTTGGAATACCTGAGAAAATTTACTCAGATAATGGTACACATTTTGTAAATCAAGTTATATCACATTTAGGCACAGCACTGAACATCAGTTTGAAGAATCATTCAGCTTATCGCCCACAATCTGCAGGATTGGTGGAACGCACAAACAGAACTATTAAAGAAAGACTCAAGAAAACAATGGCAGAAACAGGGCAAAACTGGATTTATTGCCTCCCATTAGTTTTGTTTTACATGAGGATAATCCCAACCAGAGGGGGGTTGTCTCCATTTGAAATCATGTATGGCAAACCATACTTGCTGCCACCTTTGAGGCCATTCAATCCTGGTGATGAAGAAGTGTGTTTAGCAGAGTACATGAGAAGGATGTTAACTAACAGAGATGTTATCACTGCTACCCTCCCCAAGGGGGTTCATGAGGAAACTGCACCGATCTTGGCCAAGCCAGGAGACCTCGTCCTCATCAAAGCCATCAAAAAGAAGAATTGGACTGATTCTCCCTGGCAAGGACCACATAAGTTGTTTTGTCAACGGCAACAGCGGTGAAAGGTGAAGGACGGGACTCGGGTGCATTTAACACACTGTAAACTTTACCCTACTCTGAACTCACAGCTAGGGACTACTGAATAAATATTTTCAACTTCATTCCATTAAAGACTTTCAGCAAGAAACTTTTTTAATTGTTTCCCTATACAAGTGTCGACTGACAATGCCCTGTGAGGTATCCGGTATCGGCTTGGGATAGGGAAGCAAGTGGTTGATCATCATGGAGAGACGAGAAGCGCAAGAAAGACGTTCGATCATTAAAGGGTGTAGTTGTTGTTTCCTTTTCATCATCATCCTAGGGGTGATGTTATTACTTTGGCTTCTTTTAGCTGCACCACAAACCATACATCGTAGTACTAGGGACCTTGCACATATTCAGCATAACTGGCTAGAGCTACATAAGCATCACGATCATGAATATGTTGCCAATACGTGGTGGAGGCATGCTAATTATACGGCCAGGGCAGCTAATCATTCCAACTGTTATGTTTGTTCCTTAGTGCCAACGTCAGCTGGACAGACTGTTGTTGTAGCTAAAATGATGGAACCAGCAAAAGCTCTGTTTTTTACAGAAGGCTATGAAAAGGGACTATACAAAAAAGATTATTTTGAATCACTCTTGTGAAATCTTTCGTCACCCTACCAATCAGAGAACTTATGGTACCCCTTACTCTGTAAGGGCAAGGTTAGTTTCGTCAGGGACTTTTTCTTTTTGTCCGAAGGGAAGTGGTAACAACCCTCTGGGCGACCTACCCCTTTCTTGGTGAGGCAGTGTACAGTATACACCGCACCTGTGATGCTAATACCCTGACCAATCGGATGGCCAGGTGGTGTCCACAGGCTAACCGTTGTTATTACAGACCTATCACCATGCTGGAGCTCTGCAATGCTGCTATCTGCAACTTCCATATGTATGGCGCACATATGGTGACGGGTGGTTGGTGGCTGTGTGGTCGTAAGGCGTATTCCCATCTGCCTATGAATTGGGCAGGAACCTGTGCCCCCATCTTTGTGACTGATAACACCCTAATTATGTCAGCGAGTCAGGCGAGCAGAGAGAAGAGAGACCTATCACAGGATGCCATTTTCACACCACGATTCCATCTGGGGTACGGACGTGCCGGAGCAGTTCAAGATACTTACTACAGGTCAAAAGGTAGTTCAGGGTCTATTCCATTGGGTGGGAGTGGCAAAAAACACATTGTGGATTGAGACTCTAAATTATAGACTACAGTCTTTTGTGAACTTTTCCTTAGCTGCCTGAAAAGGTGAAAGGGAGGAAATGACTGCTATAAGACTTGTAGCAACACAGAATAGAATGGTACTTGATCAGTTGACTGCCACCCGTGGGGGTGTGTGCGCAATTGTAGGTCAGTACTGCTGCACCTTTATACCTGCACATGATGCAGATGGAGATGTCATTGCTTCAGCCATACGTAATCTGACTGCTTTGCAGACTGCTGGAGCTAAGGATAATGTTAATGACTCATCACACTGGATAAACTGGTTGTTTTCCTCATGGAGGAGTTTTGTCATAAACTTGGTAGTGATTATTGTAGTGATACTTTTGATCTTTTCATGTTTCATTCCTTGCATCCGTGATATGATGCTGAAACTTGTCTATGTGAATTTAGTGTTATATCATGAGGCCACCACTGGAGATGATGGGGAAACAACACCAGCTTAATGTTTTATGAGTAAAAGTATGACTGACATGCAGAAAACCAAAAGGAGATGTATGTTCATGATGTGAATTTGAAATGTACTGAGTTGCAAGAGTAATCAAATATGTCTTGAAGTTCAGAGAAGTTGTGTTATCCTTATTTGAGATTTTTCACTTTATAGATAGATAGATAGATAGATAGATTAGTTTATTTGACAGGGACAGTGCAATAAACATAGACAATTAATGACAATCAATCTGATGTGTTGCACATAGAGTGTATAGCTATTAGCTAATTTGAAACTCTTGTCCCTTATCCTGTTTATGTTCTGTTTTAATATATATTGGATTTGAAACTATTACGTTACTAATCACTATTTAGCCAGTATACAGTTTTACTGCATTGACTGTTGTTTGATTGTTGATACCTTGTTGCAGTTTCACATTAAGGTACTAATACATATAGGTTAGGATACTAGCACACACAGATCTCTAACACAAACATACACATACGTCTTTTACACATAATAGGTTTTTAGTCATTTTTTATTGTTCTTTATTGAAGTTACATTTACATACAAGTAATCAACGCGAGGAAAACTAAGGAGCTGGTGGTGGACTGCCGCAGGCATGGGCAGCCCCTCACAGCACCAGTAAATATACAGGGAACAGACATCGAGATGGTGACATCCTACAAGTACCTGGGTATTCATCTGAACAATAAACTAGACTGGTCACACAATACTGACGCACTCTACAAGAAGGGACAGCGCAGGCTGTTCCTGCTGAGGAGACTCAGGTCTTTTGGTGTACAAGGGGCGCTGCTGAAGTCATTCTATGACACGGTGGTGGCATCAGCCATCACTTTTGGAGTGGTCTGCTGGGGCAGTGGCATTACTGCAGCCGATAGGAAGAGACTGAACAAACTGATTAAGAAAGCTAGCTCTGTCCTGGGGCAACGCCTTGATCCGATGGAGGAGATAGGAGAGAGAAGGACGGTGGCTAAACTGTCATCTCTGCTGGAGTCCGAGTTCCACCCTATGCAGGACATACTGGATGCACTGAGGAGCTCATTTAGCAGCAGACTACATCATCCCAGGTGCACAACCGAGAGGTTTCGTAGGTCCTTCCTACCAACGGCTGTCAGACTGTACAACCTAAGCAGGGCTGCTCGCAGAGATAGCAAAAAGACGTAACAAACTAATAGTTTTTTTGAATGCAAAAGATGCAATAGACTTACACAATGGTCCTCTCCGGCATACAACTAGGAACATACCGGTCGCTATGGAGGGTGAGAATATGTATGGGCACATAATCATACCATGTAGGATAACTAAATAGACGGTTATGCTGTTTCATCCCACCTAGCAACAATGCTCTGCACTGTGTGTGTTTATATATTTATATATTTATTCCATCTAGCTACAATGCTCTGCACTGGGTGTGTTTATATTTATATATCTATATATTTATTCCATCTAGCTACAATGCTCAGCACTGGGTGTGTTTATATTTATATATCTATATATTTATTCCATCTAGCTACAATGCTCCGCACTGTGTTTTTATATATCTACATATTATTCCATCTAGCTACATTGCTCCGCACTGTGTGTTTATATACTTGCATATTTATTCCACCTAGCTGCAATGCTCCGTACTGTGGGTGTTTATATATTTACATATTTATTCCATCTAGCTACAATGCTCTGCACTGTGTGTTCATATATTCATATATTTATTCCATCCAGCTACAATGCTCTGCACTGTGTGTCTGTGTGTGTGTGTGTGTATATATATATTTTATAGTAATATGTACATATGTATATTAGCTGCTCTTGCTTGCTTGTTTTTTTCTTGCCTTCTGATTGTTGCTCTGAGTGTTGCTATCCCTGTGCTGTTGCAATCCTGGAATTTCCCCGTTGTGGGACTAATAAAGGCTTATCTTATCTTATCTTAAGTATTAACTTTTTATTAAATCACTGCTAATCTACTGACACATAGAATGACAAACACCTACACTATTTCATCTCAATTTATGGTTAATCACCATCACTGGTTCAATTTTTCTCTTTTATGACTTAATTAGATGATTGATTTCTTTTTTGAAATAAAAGGTATTATCCTCACATGCTCCCCAGGAAATGAAACATTCCAGCAGCACTCGGGAGTGGCAGCGGGGCTGATGGCGAACTTTCCTCATTAAAAAGCGAGTTAGGATCTTTTGCAATAAAATGCTTTAGCATAAAATGCACCGGAACTTAGCGAGCTGCCCAGTGAGGTTTTAGAAACCATAGTGTTTCATCTCTGATGCTTTTTAAGCATCAAAGGGGGGAATGATAGGATATTTTCAGGTTTCATTGATTATTCTATATGATTTTAATGCTGTATTATTCTATTTTATACTATAACTGTATCTGGTGCATATAATGAGCCAATGTCTGATACTCTCTGTTTTTCCATTGTCTCAGAGTTTGAAAAGAATGTCTGTTTCTCAGTGTAAGATTAGGCTGAGCAAGATTGTAAATAATGACGAGGGTTTTTGTTTTATCATACCAAGCTGTTCTGATTAGAATGCCAGAAGTTAGGATGACTTAGGATGACCAGGTCATGTAAAGATCATAGCAGAATGTTCAGTGCTGACCATAGATTAGAAGCAGTCTCTTGGAGAGATGGCTCCAGCCGTCTTTAGGTTTAGATAAGGTCAGGGACCCTGCCCAGGGTATAACAAGCAACATCCTTGAACACAAGTTAGGGAGTTGGTGTTAGCAAGCTCTGAGGCATGTTATGCTGTGACCGATTACCTCCTTTTTCTGATCAGAAAGAGAATAAATGGCTCAGAACTTGGAAAACCACCTATTGATTATTGATTCAGTCTCAATCAATTCATTTTTATCTAACACACAGTGTGGCTTCCGCCCAAACCGCAGCACCGTGGACATGATCTCCGTCTGCCAAGTGCAGGAGAAATGTCTGGAACAAAACATGGACTTATATGCGGTCTTTATCGGCCTGACTAAGGCCTTCGACACAGTGAACAGGGAGGCCCTCTGGATCATCCTATCCAAACTTGGGTGCCCAGACAAATCTGTAAACCTCATACGCCAGTTTCACGACAACATGACTGGGCAGGTTCTCTGAGGTGGAGAGGTATCGGACCCATTCAATATCAGCAACGACATCAAGCAGGGGTGCGTTCTGGCCCTGGTCCTCTTCAACCCCTTTTTCTCTTGCATCCTCAACCATGCCATCAGGGACTTGGACCTTGGGGTATACCTGCGATACAGACTTGATAGCTCACTGTTCGACCTCCGCCAACTGAAGGCTAAGACCAAGGTCGCAGAAAAGATTGTCCTGGAAGCGCTTTTCGCTGACGACTGTGCCCTCATGGCCCACACGGTGTTTGATCTCCAGATCATCATGAATAAGTTTGCAGAAGCCTCCCACCTTTTTGGTCTTACCATCAGCCTCAGCAAGACAGAGGTACTGTTCCAACCAGCACCCGCCTCCACTGTCCCTCCCCCCTCTATCTCCATCGAGGGTACCCAACTGAAGACGGTAGACAACTTTAAGTACCTCAGCAGCACCATCAGCAACGATGGCAGCCTGGATAAGGAGATCAACGCCAGAATCTGCAAGGCCAGCCAAGCTCTCAGTCGTCTCCGAGCTTGCGTCCTGAACCAGCACAACATCCATGGAGCTCTATCCACGAAGCTCAAAATGTACAGGGCCGTTGTCCTCACCAGCCTTCTCTATGGATGTAAGACGTGGACCGTGTACAAAAAACACCTGAAGCAGATGGAGAAGTTCCACATGAGAAGCCTACGGATGATCATAAACATTCACTGGCAAGACCGGGTCACAAACCTTGAGGTCCTGGACAGAGCTGAGATGACCAGCATCGAGGCCATGATTCTGAAAGCCCAGATCCGATGGGCTGGTCATGTGATCCGGATGGATGGCCACAGGCTGCCCAAGCAGCTCATGTACGGTGAACTCTGCTCTGGGAAGAGGAACCAAGGCAGACCACGCAAAAGATTCAAAGACTGCGTGAAGCTCAACATCAGACACACTGGCATCCTTCCCAAACAATTAGAGCTGCGGGCTATGGACAGGCCAGGCTGGCGCGCCCTCACTACCCAGGCATGAGACTACTTTGAAGAGAAGAGGCGAGCTCATGTAGCTGAAGCATGGGCACGAAGAAAGGCGTTATTACCTGGGCAGTTTCCTTGCCCCTACTGCAGCCATGTCTGCCGATCGAGGATAGGCCTAAACAGCCATCTCCATGCGCATGCAAGAAGAGGACTTAACACATAAGGGACGGTCATCATTGGATTGATGGACAACCAAGATCGACTTGTCACTGTACCATTCACAAGGTGTAGGGCAGTTCTGTATTGACTAGACACACCTGCCCAGACTGTAACACCACCACCACCAAAGGCTCGTCTGGTGACAACAGTGGCTGATGCATAGCGCTCTCCTTGACATCTCCAACATCACTGACGGCCATCATTTCTGCTCAACGTGAATCAACTTTCATCAGAGAACAGCATTGAGGCCCAGCCCACTGGTCCCTTGTCCAGCGTAAATGCTCACTGGTCCATGCAAACGATGACACCTGTGCCTGGTGGTGTGGTCAAGTACCCTTGTAGGTCATCCAGCACGCAGGCCATGCTGATGTAAACTGTTTCAAATGGTCTGACGTGACACTTGGGTGCCTCTCACCCCCCTTAAATGTGCCTGGAGTTGAGTGGCATACATTATACAGTTCCACAGGGCACTGTTCACAATGAAGCGGTCACTAGTGTGGGATCTGGCCACAGGATATCCACTTCTATGCCTTTCTGTGACTCTTCCAGTCTCTCTGTATCTGTTGCAACCTGCTGATGACACTAACTTTAGTGGTCACTTCCCTCTGAGAACATCCTGTTTAAAGCCTTGCACTGGCGAGGTACTGTTGATCAATTGTGAGGTGTCATTTTGGTCTCATGATGTCAAAATGTGAACAGCATGATGAAGAGTACTGTTTAAATACCAATTCTAATTGAACCAGGAAATTTATTGGTCAATTCAAGGATCAAACACCTATTGTGAATTTTGCTGTTAAGCACCTTGTTAGAGAACGGCAAGTTTTGCAAAAAGTACTGCAAAATTGAACAGATGGACATGTGCATTCAAAAAGTTAGAGAAGGTCACGTTAAGTTCACTTGTTAAGGTTCTAGTGCATTTTAGGTGCATCCTGAAATTTCACCTGAAAGTCAACTATCGCTAACTTTTTGTGAGTAGTACTATATACAGTATATAGCAAAATGATTTTCCTTGAAACTAGCTAGTAACATATCTGCCATACCCATTGATAAATTCAGACTAGATTATGGTGGACTGTTTGAAACAACAATACCAAGGAACGTCAGTAGGTGGCTATAGTACTCCATGTCACTCTGATATGGTGCAAACATCTAATATTTAGGATGCTGTTGCTATCAAGTTATATAAATTATGTACAGAATGACCTACAATCTATAACATGAAATTTATGAATGAGGGTATGTGAAACTCAGTCAAGTGAACTGATTCACTGGTGGAGTAAGATATGATTAGCAACCATTCAGTAAAGGGTATATGGAAAAGGTCATTGACTATTTTGCAAAGAACTGTGCAACATTTGAACCATGTATTTTAATAACAAATTGTAAACAGCAACAGTGAACTGTATACAATACTCTAAATTGCACTATTTCGAGCACAACGTGCAGAGAAAAGCTCCTGGTTCTGTATTTTTTTTTTTTTTTTACACCAGCTACCAAAAGGCTTGCCATCTCTGCCCATTTCTTCGATTCACACCCAGCACCATTTGTTTTTAAGTCTTTTGTCAATTAGGACATCTTCCACAGGCTTCAAAAACTTACTCTCCATCCTACAGAATGTATGAAAGGTTTTCTGTATGCTGAAGGATGAAACACTCGCGTTTCCAGTTACTCACTCTCAGATGTCACTACAATTAGGAGTGCGCCACTGATGTCTATAGAAAAACTGGATGACTCATTGGCCACCAGAAGTGAACCCACCTGGCCGCCATATTAGTACTACCAAAACACTCAGCGAGTCAATGGAGAATGAATGGGTTTAGTAGTAAACTGTGCCACTTTTACCTCAATAACTTCCCAAAAAATTAACAGATTTTGAACTTCTTGGCATGGAGACAACTTATAATCTTATGCAACTAGTGAACTATAGAAATCAACGGCCGCTAAACATAATGTCAACTCGATTCCCTCCCTAATATGGCGGCCAGGTGGCTTCACTCAGCTCTGTACTTGCTAATGGGAGGTGAGCTATCCAGGTTTTCTATAGAGATCAGTGGAGCTTAATAAATTCCGCCATCCCAAATACTATATTCACTGCTCTAAATATCTTAAAAGAATGCCACACTATGCAGAACTGACTGTTTATTTTAAGCATTATTTATCCACCACTGCAGACAGGTTGGACAAAAAGTGTTTCTGTGAACAGAAATAGGAAGTAAATTTCCCCGCAGCCAAAAAAAAAAAAAAAGGTTCGGTGGCCCTAGCTTTATGCGTTGTACAGTAATAAGGTATAAGAAATGTTAACCTTGACCTTTGACCTTTTAACCCCAAACCCATAGTCAGAGTTCAGGATCCCAAGGTGAACCTGTATACCAGGTTTGGTGGCCCTGGCTTTACTCATTTTAAAGTAACAGTAAATGTAGCATTTACCATAGTGCAAATGCAATGTTAACTTTGAACCGTTGACCCCTTAACCCCAAACCCATAGTTAGGTGAGGGTGTAAGTCATCCAAGATGTGTATTAGATACAACTACTGTATTGATTTGAAAAGCCTACATCAATTCTTTCTGTAGTTATCCATCTATAAATGCAGCATCTCGCCGTCTTGTGTGTGTCTGTTCCATGCATATCTCTTGAACCATTCGTCAGACTGACCTAAAATTTAAAACATGTTTTGTTGAGGTTACGGGGGTGTGCATCCCCAAGTATGGAGTCATTCAGTCAAAATAGGTAATTTTTATCAATAAAAGTTTAGCCACTGCTCTGTCACTGCTCTGTCTCTCTTCATGCCCTGGCTTCAGGTGTGGGTGGGGTTTCGGATTGATTCTGTGCTGACTGGATAATACATGGCATCATGACCTGTCAGTCCCCACAGTCTTCCCTGGACAAAAAAAAAAGGAAGTGAAAAACTACAAATTTGACTCGAAAAACATAATACTGAAGATTTGATGCTTAAAAAAATTATACCATAAAGTTGCCATGATTGTGTAGGTCTAAAGGATAATTCGGCATATGTGGAGAACATGAGGAGCGCAAGAAGACTGGGCGGAGCGTCAGCAGGGACAGGGTCCAACATGCCAGGATAAGCAGCGGACAGACATGAACTGCCTCATAGGCACACTAACTGATGTCGATAAAATAAAGCTATTTTCAATAAAGTGAGAAAAAAGATAATGTATGGAGTGTGTTTTTGCCCTGAGGCTGATTTATCATGTAAAACAGCTGAGCTCTGTGGTTCCAGCAATCAGGTGATTGGACCCAACTCCTCTGGTGTGCTGACATTTTGGCATATCTATCAGAAAAGCAGTGGATAGCTGATGGTACAGTCTGCAAAGGTCTTATAAAAAAAAAAAAAAAAAAAAAAAAAAAAAATGGGGGAAGGCCCTACAACCTTTGCTCCACAAATGCGGGACGTATCAAACATACGCTGGATATGTTGGAAAATTTTCAGCATGGGGTACATATTTTTTCCAGTTTATAACATTTTTCACCAGGTCTGAGGTGTGTGCAAAAAAAAAAAAAAAAAAGTGTTTTGGTTAACGTTTAGAGCAGGGGTGTCCAATCATGTGCTATGGAGGGCCAAGACCCTGCAGGCTTTACCTCCAACCAGTGTCAGCTGATTTCAATGAATTTCTTCCCACTGATTACTGACAAGTGAAAACACCTGGTGAAAAGACTGGGTAGAAGACAAAACCTGCAGGGCCCTCTTGGCCCTCCATGGCACATGACTGTACACCCCTGGTTTAGAGGGTCAAAAATGCAATCATTTAGGTGGAATAATGATGATAATAATAATAATAATAATAATAATAATAATAATAATGATCTTCTCGCATCAATAAAAAACAAACCATTTGCAATAGAGCCACGGCGCTCTCATTGTTAGTCTTTGCCAGTCACGCCCTCAAGGTTCAGATCATTATTAGGCCACAGTATCGCCCCAGCGTGACAATATAAACACTGCCTCAATCTTAGCATTAAAGTTTTAAAAAACCTTTTAATAACAAAATATTGTGAAAATATAAACTGATGCACTACAATGGGTCTTAAATATTTGTAAATGTGTCCTGTTCTAGTACTGCATGAGTTTATTGACGATACACAGAAGAAATTCAATATTACACTGAAGTCCATCACTTAACAGTGACATAAACTAAAATAATTATGATCAGTCCCTTCAGTATTTTGCAATGTTGCAATTGTTTCAATTAGCACGAAATCAGCCAATCAGCGCAGCTATTGCGTGACCTTGCAACTTTGTCCAATCACCGCAACTTTCCCGCAATTTTGGCCAATCCTCGTCAACTTCCACCAGTTTCATCAATCAAATTTGTCTCTCACTGGCACTGAAACTCTCAGTCTAACAATCAAATGCATCGCTGCACCTGTTCACTTCTGTGTTTACAGTACTAACAGAACACATCAGCAAAAACAGAGTGTGTGACTTAAAAAAACTCACCAGCGAGGTTTCCAACACCATCCCTTCCTCCATCTCCCCCAGCCTGCCGGTGGACACCTCGCCACATCTCCGTCCTGACCACGTGTATGAAGCGCTGAGTTTGTGTTGAAAAACGTCTGCCTACCCCAAAAGCACCCCGTTGCGGGAGCACGTGAGGACAGATGCCATAAAACCACAAACAAAACCAGCAAATCCAACACGACTGCCAGTGTTTGAACATTTTATACATCTTTAGAGGTAAAATCATTACTGTAAATGAAAGATGTGTGTCTGAAAAGACAAGTGTGTATGTCAAGACATGCAGCAGACAGACAGGTAGGAGTTAGGCATGGAAACAGAGAATATTGTCTGTAATTTTTTTCCAGAAAAACAAACTCCAATAGACAACACAGAGCAACAGAATAAATAATTTATTTTTTCCTCTCCGCTTGGTACCGAGTGGTTGGGGACCGTAGGGAGTTTTCAAATGAAGGTGCTGCCAATTATTTCCAAATCTCCACGCTTTAACATGCATTCAGTGAAATTTAGCTGTTGTAATGGATATTGTGTTCAAGTCTGTATTTGCTGTTGCTCAAAAGAGCTTTTCTGTATAGCAGAACTTTCTGTTTAATTTACAAATCACTGTTTAATCAGAATTTTTTTTTTACAATCCTGTGCTTTTCTTGTATTGTTATATAGAATATCACTACAATAAACTGGAAAAAAACATCCGCTTTAAAATTTGTAATTCTTCCCACAACTTTTAGTGCAAAAAAAAAAAATAAATAAAAAAAAAAATCTCAAAACATCGCAACTTTAATCGCAACTCTTAAAAAAAAAAAAAAAAAAGCTCCTGCAAATTCAGGCTTTTTGGGCCACAACAATAACATCCTGCGAAATCCTGGAGGGACTGTATAATGCTGACTGAACAACTCCCATTCCCCAAAGTGAAGCTACACTATTATCTTGAATATAAGTGATAAAAGATCAGACAAATAAGTGATGTGACACACAAATAAACAAGGATCTGAAACAGTCGCTAATATTGGATGTCCCATTCGTTTTCAATATTTAGGTAGTCTGTAATTAAAATTCACACAATCAAATAAATCTTAGTGCCATTTACTCCCTTTAATATTTGTCAAAGTCTAACATGTGATTGCCTACATTGAGGCTACACCTCTTTGTATTCCACTTTCAAACCCAGCCTACATTTGGGCCTGGAAAGCCTGACTGGGATACCTGTTTCAGACAGGAACACCTGTGTTCTACGGGCAACGCACTAGTCTATCTATAAATGCACGAAATCTGTGCGTCTGTCTGTCTGTCTGTTCCACACATATCTCTTGAACCAATCGTCAAACTGACCTCAGACTTCTTAAGTGCTTTGCTGAGGTTACGAGGGTGTGCATCCCCAAGTATGGAGTCGCTCAGTCAAAATATGCAATTTTTATCATAAAAGTTCTGCCATCGCTCTGTCTCTTCATGTCCTTCAGTGTGTGTGGGTTTTCAGATCGACTCTGTGCCAATTGGATAATATGCAGTGTCACGACCAGTCAGTCACCACAGCGCTTAGTTTAGTTTATTGGTTTATTTGTCAGGGACCACGTACAGAAAAAAATACATTAAACACAGGGTAAAGATGCTCTGTTCCACATTATAGCGTTCTCACTAATTTCCATCTGTAGCCCCTGAGGCAGGCAGGAAGATGTTAAAAGAAAAACAGTATACAGAAAGCAATTCAGACTGGGTTTCAGAAACTGTTGACCCTGAAACAAGGAGGGAGTAAGTTTGAAAGGTAAAAAGATAAGAGAGATGGCACACATAAAAACAATTAAAGAGTACAATTTCAAATCCCATTTAAGAGAGAGAGTCAAAGCTTCACAAACAAAAAAGAAAGTGAAAAGCAACAAATTTGACAAGAAAGAGAGATTAGTGAAGATGTAATGCTTAATGATAATTTGGGGAATGCCAGCGGGGACCAGGGTCTGCCTAAAGAACACTGGTGTTGGAGAAGCGGGTGGAATGCAGTCCTTCACAGGGAAGCAAGCCCAGCCTGCCCAGTCAGCAGTAGACGGGAGTCCCTTTGCAGGACCGTCGCTGATGGTGCTCCTCTCGGTGTGCTTGCATAGCTATCTAAAAATTAAAAGTTAATAATAATATCACCATGATTATGTAGCGGAATGCCCAGATCAACTGCATATCATATGCAGCCCCACAAGCACAGTTTGACTAAACAACAACCATCACCAAACTGGACACAAAAATGCTCAAGTAACAAAATAAATAATTTTTATTTAAAAATTTACTGACAAATGGGCAACACTGATGCAACAGTTGCAACCATACAGGTCATTCTGCTGTGTATAATATCAGTGTTTTGTACTTATAATATTCCGAAAATATAAAAGGATGCACTAGAATGGGTCTCAAATATTTGTGAACGTGTCCTATTATAGTACTGTATGAGTTTATTGACGATAGACTATAAACTACACATATAAACTAAAACAATTATAATGACGACTGAACAACTGCCATTCCCCAAAGTGCAAGATACAACACCTACGAATATAAGTCATAAAAGATCAGACAAATAAGTGATCTGACAAACAAATAAACAAGGGTTCCAAAACACTCGCTAATATTTGTGGAGCAAAGGTTGTAGGGTCTTCCTCCATGCTTTTTTTTTTTTAACCTTTGGTAAAAAAGGTGGATCCAATCAGCTGACCACTGGAACCACAGAGCTCAGCTGTTTTCCATAATAAATCAGCCTCAGGGCAAAAGCACACACCATGCATTATTTTTTTTCACTTTATTGAAAATAACCTTTTTTTTATCGCCATCAGTCAGCATGCCTTTGAGCCAGGTCTGGCCGCCGCTTCTCCCGGCATGTTCTGTGTTGATTTGTCAGACCTGGTCCCTGCTGACGCTCCGCCCACTCTGCTCGTGCACCTCATTCTCCACATATGCCGAATTATCCTTTAGACCTACGCAATCACGGCAACTTATGGTATAATTTTTTAAGCATGAAATCTTCAGTATTATCTTTTTCTATTTAACTTTCATTTCCTTGTTTTGTCCAGGGAACACTGTGGTGACTGACAGGTCGTGATGCTGTGTGTTATCCAATCAACATGGTCGTGATGCCGCGTATTGTCCAATCAGTACAGAGTCAATCTAAAACCCCGCCCACACTTCTTAAAGCCAGAACACAGAGAGTGGTCACAAAGCGGTGGTTAAAACTTTTGATAAAAATTACATATTTTGACTGAGCGACTCCATATTCGGTGAGGCACACCCTTGTAAACTCAGGAAACCATGTTTAAAATCTGAGGCCAGTCTGACAAACGGTTCGAGAGATATGCGTAGAATAGACACACACAGACAGATTTGTTGCATTTATAGATGGAAGGGAAGGAAAGGAAAGGAGGGTCAAGGCCTTCTAAAGCTGGATTCATGCTGCACCTCTGCCGTCTGTGTACGTGTAACCAGAAACCTCCTGTGATGAAATTTATGTCATCGTCTCCACTCCGCTAGTGTCCGCAGTGCTGCACTGCAGATGACTGCGTGCAGCCCAAATTTTGTGGCCGTGCCGCCTGCCCATGACCTGAACGCGTTGAAAAGTGCATGCGCAAGACTGAACGTCCCATTCATGAGGTGGCGATATCGGCACAGCATACCAAGACAAAGAACATGAAAAAGACAACGAGGAAGCAGAAGACAAGAATAAACATACATTAATCATACGTAAATACTCCAGCAGCAGCAGCAGCATCTTCGTGGAAAAGGAGTGAAAACCGGGAAGTCAAGCAGCAGTAAGCAAGCAGCGTTTCTTTGTTGGTAAAAATCCTGGCGCGTCAGCGCACTGGCACTACCTATCGGGCAGGAGTGAAACTACAAATGATGGTTGTGTGCATGCGTGAACCGCTTGGCCTGGGTAAATGAAAAAAGTGCACATGAACAGCGTCGCGTGCGTGCCGGGCTCGTCCAAAGCGCACGCGGACCAAAGCGGACTAGAGAGGAAATGCAGCATGAATAAGGTTTAATGTGTAGATTCCACCTTGCTGTAATGCTTTAATGTTTTCATGTAAAGCACTTTGAATTGTCTTGTATACAAAATGTGCTATACAAATAAACTTGCCTTGCCTTAGAAGATTTCGGGAAAAATCTGACCTGACCTTTGACCTCAAGGTCATCCGATGAGAGTGAAATTGCAAGATTCCCATCATCAGAGTATATCAAATTATGGTACCAAGTTTCAAAATAATCAGAACAAAACTGTAGAAGAAGTTGATTTCACAAGACAGTTATGTCTATGAAGTGAGATGAAACAGGAGGTCATGGGTCAGGGGCTACGATTAACGCAAAAATCATCCGATCAGAACCAAATTGCAATATGCACATCCTCAGTATATATATCAAACCATGGTACCAAGTTTCAAAACAATCGGGCCCAAATTGTAGGAGGAGTTCATTTCACAAAAGTGGGAATCATCATTATCATAGCAGTCTGTCGGGGACGACGATAACTGTTTCATTTAGGTCTGATCAGATTCCTCCACGCAGCTCTGTCCTTCACCTTTACTTCCACTACCAGGAACTCCTGACATTGTTAACCCAGGCGATGTCCGAGCTGGTATGAGTTTCTTTCTGACTGAACGTTTCATGAAACTGCTTGCAAAGTGTCTGAGTACCGCTAGCTTTTGCTGGACTAGCAGCACATTCTTGGCAGATAGAGGTATTAGCGAGAGCGCGCATTCTCTGAAGTCAAAACAGCCCTGGCAAACGCTGCGTTGTTGGCATATCCGGTCCCAGAGGCCCGCATGGCGCTCACTACTGACGCGTCAGATGTGGCCATGGGGCAGTTGTGGAACAGTTTTTAGCCGGAGCCTGGCAACCGCTCTCCTTTTTCAGTAAAACTCTGCGCGACAGCGAACGAAAATACAGCGCATTCGACAGGGAGTTGTTAGCTCTCCACTTGGCCATTCGCCACTTCCAGTTCTGGCTGGAAGGACGCCGTTTCACCGTGTTCGTTGACCACAAGCCGCTGACTTTCGCGATGGCCAAGATTTCAGAACCTTGGTCGGGCCGGCAGCAGAGACAGCTGGCCGCAATATCGGAGTTTACTACCAATATCCAGCATGTGGCGGGTAAACTTAATGTAGTGGCGGACTGCCTCTCGCGCGCCATGGAGGCTCCAGCCCGCGTGGAGGTAGATTCTGCAGCCATGGCCGCGGAGTGGGTTAGCGACGCGGAAGTGCGCGCGGCCCCGGTCCGCGTGGGGATAGATTATGCAGCCATGGCCGCAGAGCAGGTTAGCGACGCGGATGTGCGCGCGCTCCAGTCTGGACCAACAGGGTTAAGGCTGGAGAACAGGGTGCTGCAAGACGGCATGCCCCCCCTAATCTGCAATGTCTCCACTGGGCGGCCGCGTCCGGTGGTTTCAGCCGCGTGGCGCCGCTGCGTTTTTGACTCGATTCATTCTCTGGCGCACCCGGGAGTGCAGGCGTCGGTCAAAATGGTAGAAGAGAAATTTGTATGGCCGAGCCTGCGCAAACAAGTTAGAGAGTGGGCGGCGGCATGCATGGCTTGTCAGCGGGCCAAGGTTCATAGACACACGAGAGCTCCCTTGGAGCCGTTTCACATCCCAGCTAAAAGGTTTGATCACGTCCACGTGGACCCCGTAGGCCCCCTCCCGCCCTCACAAGGGTGCACACATCTTCTGACAATGGTTGACCGCACCACGTGCTGGCCGGAGGTGGTTCCACTGTCGTCAACCACAGCCAAGGAGGTTGCGCGTGCGTTTTTAACGGCTTGGGTAGCGCGTTTTGGAGTCCCGTCGGATATTATGTCCGACAGAGGCCCTCAATTTGTTTCCGAACTTTGGTCAGCGACAGCCCGCAGCCTGGGGGCAACGATCCACCGCACGACCGAGTACAACCCGCAGGCTAACGGGTTATGCGAACGTTTTCACAGGTCACTGAAGGCGGCTCTCAGAGCGTCGCTTACGGATGGATGCAAATTGGGTTGACAAACTACCATGGGTTTTATTGGGGTTGCGTTCTGCACCTAAAGAAGATTTAGAAGCCTCCCCAGCCGAACTAGTTTTCGCACAGCCACTCCAGCTGCCCGGGGAATTTCTCCCAGATAATCCAGCACCAGAGTGCTCCCCGGCTCAGCGGTTACAGAATAGCATGAGCCCGAGCATGCTACCTGACCCCGTTCACCACAGTTTTCTGCGTGTTTTTGTGCCTTAGGCTTTAAAAAATGCGGAGTTTGTTTTTGTCAGACATGATGCCCATCGCCCGCCTTTACGCCCACCTTATGACGGACCATATAGAGTGCTGGAAACAGGGGATAAGCATTTTTTGCTAGATTTGGGGGGCAGAAAAGAAATGATTGGCATTAATAGGCTCAAACCCGCTTTTGTAGTAGCTGATGAAATTGTGCAGTTGGCTAAGGCTCCTCGACGCGGCAGGCCCCCTAGAGAGCATTCCCCAGAACATCCACAGAGGTTGACTAACAGTTCTGATCCCCAGGCAGCAGCTCCACAGCAGGAAGACGCCGCGGAAGTGGTACAGCCTGCTTACAGCAAATACGGGAGAAGACTGCGGCCAAAGCGGCATGTGGACTGATATATAGTGATTTTATTATGACATGCAATCTGTGGTTATGTTGTTCCATCTTAGACGTTTGGGGGGGGGGGTTATATGTGGTGCACATATGTGGGTTCCATATGCTTCACATGTGAATTACTGTATGCTTGTTGTAGGCTTCACGTCTCAGAGGAACAAAAGGGACTGAACCTCCTAGGGGTAACAGAAGGATGCGAAGTCTGGCCTTTTGTATACGAAGAGATGGCCGTGAGGGATTTCCTGACCACCAGGACTTTAGATGGAGACGAGGAGACCTGGTGGCGGATGCATTGTGTTTGGGATTAAAAGACAATGTGAATGTATGGTGAATGTATGCTTTGATGTCCTGGGGTATTTAAGGAACAGAATGTGGGGGATTTCTTTCTCTGTCTGCTTTTGAATGTTGGAGAATGTGATTGCGAATAAAACTGGACTTGAGAAATAAACTCAGCCTCTTCTTTCACAAAATCTCCACAATTTCATCATTTGGCCTACCTGTCTGCCGTTTCCCCACACAAGACACTTCTGCAGGTAAATGAGCGCTGCATCAGACCTCCCGTCTCTCTTTCTCTCAGTTTACCTGCGTTAGAAATCTCCGTTGCACAGACAACTCCTGGGGCTGTTAACAGATTGTTTTTCTTTCGGTTGGTTGAATAAATCAATCTGGAGCAGCCACAAGGGAACGAAAATAAACCTCTGGGCACTTCGGAGTCTGGACGTCAATGACACTGCTTCAGGATGAAGTAAAACTTTTCACTGAAGCCATGTTATTAACGTGCGGAAAAAATATGGGCAGATTATCCACATCGCTGCACCATTTTTTTTAAGATGGCAGCAGTCTGAAACAACCTTAAAACTAAATTACTTCCTCACAATTAGACGCAGACATTTCAAGCACAGAGCGCCGCTTCCCGTGCCATGTTTGTCTCGTCATTTCTATGGTAACGCGTAACTTCCATTGGCAGCGTAATGGACCTCAAATATCGCGATATTCATTTTTACACCAGTATCAAAAATTATACCGGTATTATTGTGAATGATACGATATGGCACACCCCTAGCTGTGGGGCGAGTTGGTTACGGGGAGACTTGACGGTAAACTGAGCAGTGCATCCTTTCAGGGGATCAGTTTGCCTTGTGTTAGATTTAGATAAGTGTTTTAATGAGTTACTCTAAGGATTCAAGAGGCAGCTTTTAGTAGTTATAAATATTCTATAAGCATTTATATGACTGCAGACAAAATAATGGATTTAAGCAGAAAATCTCAAATCTAATTGATTGGATGTAAAAATTTGAACTTTTCGCTTCTGAAATTTTAATTTTTTTTTTTTTTTTTTTTCCATACAGTTGTGATTGGGCTCAGAGCTTATAAAGAATGCAGTCTTCATCGTTTTCTTTTCTACGCACCAGAGTGCAGAGTCACCAGATCAAGTGTCAGCACTGTGGTAAATTAATCCTAAAAAGATAAATTGTGGTAATTTTGCCTACTCTTAAGTCTTTGACCAAGTCTGGCGTTACTAATTAATAACCGGTATCCGTCATGGATTTTGTGGTACTCCACTGGTAAACTAAAGGCCCTTTTCCACTAGCCCCACTTAGCCCAACACGGCACAGCTCAGCACACTTTGTAGCTCTTTCCACTAGCCCCAACACGGTTTAACAGGCGCTATTTTCGTGCCTGCTCGAGGGCAGGGTACAACCGTGCTGATTCGTGCCGAGATGTGACGTCAACAGCCTGGTCGCCGCTGATTGGTCAGGTCGTAACGTCACGAAAGCGACCGTCTTCTGATGAATCTACACGACCGCCATTTGCAATATTTTACGGACTAACTCGGGACAGAGTAAATACAATATTAATACAGACAGCGTTGTAGGTTTTGCGGAACTCTACACCGTGGTCCAACGAAGAGGTGAGGAGTTTTCTCTGCTTGGTGGCAGATCCACAGTGAGAGGAGCGACCCGGACCGATACAGATGCAGCCCAGCATAGAACTGGACTATGGACAAGCTGAAGACGAACGTGAGAGAACCATCGATGGTGAGTGATTTGTAATAATGTGCATCTGTTCGCTTATTTATCCTGTTGGTGGTAAGCTCACTTTTTTTGAGCCATACAGCGCCGTTTTGTGCTGGCTAATGAGTTTTAGCTAGTACCAACTGCTGATTCGCGCTTGTTTTCTCCTAAGTATTCACTTGTGAGAGCAAAACGATGAAATATGTTAATCCTGGTTAAAGTCCTGGTTTATGTACGTATTGCACTTTGGTGCTGCGCATTAAATTGTGTGCAATTTAATGCTAGAATGTGTTTCCACATGCCAGGGGTTAGCTGCCCTCAGTGTTTATATTGTGGATACTGGTGAAATGGACCACAGGAGCCGAAATCTCGACATATTAAAATTGCTTTTTCAAACCAGTGATTTATAAAGTCATTCATATAATTTTCTAAAGCGTCAGAATAGACCCACACACCTATTCTGTGGATCCTGCAGTGCTTGTCAGGGAAACAAAGCATTTTTGGCACATCCCACCACTGACTTTCACAGGTGTATTTCCCTAACACAGGTACATCTCCAAAAATTAGAATGTCATGAAAAACTTCAATTTTTTTGTCACTCATTTCAGAAAGAGAAATCCGTATATCATATAGATTCATTACACAGACAGTGATATATTTCAAGCGTTTATTTATTTTAATTTTGATGATTATGGCTTACAGCCCCTGAAAACCCAAATTCAATTTGGCAAAAAATTAGAATATTACATAAAATTAACTTTAAAAAATAGTTTTTAAATAGAAATGTTGGCCGCTGAGGTGTTGGTTAATATGGGCTGTAGCCGTAATCATCAATATTAAAATAAACACTTTCAATATATCACTGTCCCTGTAATGAATCTATATATGGGTTTCACTTTCTGAAATGAGTGACAAAAATATTGAATTTTTTCATAGTATTCTAATTTTTGAGATGTGCCTGTATATGTGTTGAACCTGCTTGAACCTAACCACCATCCATTTCTGTCGTTCCTCTAGGCAAGAGGAAAGCAGCCGCCCCACAACGGACCTCGCCACTGTGGAAAGTACTGAAATCCTTTGCTTTTATAGGTAAAGTGTCAAAACCAAAGTAACACAATTTCCACTTAATATAAAAGGGACTGAACTGAGATTTATTTGATTGTGTGAATATGGCACATCAACTGTAAAATAAACCGCTTGTTAATGTATTTATTTTTTTGTCACATCACTTGTGTGATCCTTTATGAGTTATGTTCATAACTGTATGTTTTGGCGAATGTGAGATGTTCAGTCGTCAATATAATTTACTTTATATGTGTAGTTTATAGTCCATTATCAATAAACTCATGCAGTAACAGGACACATTACAAATATTTGAGACCCATTGTAGTGCTTCCTTTTATATTTTAGCAATGCTAGTACAAAACACCACCCACACATGAAACCAGGGCAAGAAGAGACACTTTTACAGACAAGACAAACTTTAATTGATAAAAACTTCATATTTTGACTGAGCGACTCCATACTCGGTGATGCACACCTTCAGTTAAAGTACTAGATTACATTCAAGTGAATGTATTAATTCATTCTGATTGCTGAGGCCACAGTAAAAACAGATGATTTTAAATGTAACCCAGCCCTTGTAAAATCTACTGAAGCGCAGCTACATGAAAATTGTGGTTAAATACAACAACGAGGTACTTTATTGTCACATTCAAATTGTAATCCCTCCTGTTTTGTTTTTCTTTTGAATTCTTGGATGAAATATGGTGGGCAAAATAAGCTGCAGCTTCAGCCATCACCCATTTCAGATAACCTATGTGGAACTGTATAATCAGAGGAGTTATTGTTTAATTTGACCTTGTTAGATTTTTTCCCCTTTGTTATATTATTCTATTTTCTTTTAATCTTTACTTTTAATCAATCCGAAATAAAGATTCATTCATTAATTCACATTCCACCACTGTCTTTTAGCAACAAGTGTATTTCCCAAATATGCTTTACACTTGCTTTATTTAACCACCACCCATTTGTCTTTTGTCTAGGTAAGAGGGAAACTGTCCACCCCAACTGGACCTTGCCTCACTATTTACAGAGATGCAGGCTGAAGATCTGCTGAACCAGGACCAGTACAAGGGGCCGATCCAGTTGCTTCTCAGTGAGGCAGCGTGGCTGGCGTGTGTGACCCATTCCAGTTTTTTGTTTTTTTTTACAGTTCGAATTTTGCACATTCTGAATAATCTGGAATTTGCTGCTGATTGTAATAAACAATTTAGTGACTTATGTGTTTGCATCATGATTTTCTATTTTGTCTGTTAAGACACCGGTGGGAAAAGAGTCAACAGAACAAAGAATTTATCGGTGACCTTGAAAATAAAGGCTCATTTTTAAGAAAAAAGTAACCAAAACAATTATTTTATTAACTGAAGACTGTATTGTTGGATGTGCCACTGCAGAAGACCCTGCATACTTTAGTGACAGTACCAGTATATGGAGGAATTCTGGGTCATATTAGCATCTGCTCTTCATCATAATGGGTTTGGGCGGGGGTGTCTAATCATGTGCCATGGGGGGCCAAGACCCTGCAGGCTTTACCTCCAACCAGTGTCTTCAACAGCAGATTCCACTGAACTTCTTCCACTGACTGCTGATCAGTGAGAACACCTGCTGAAGAGACTAGGTAGAAGAGAGAACCTGCAGGGTCTTGGCCCCCCATGACACATGATTGGAAGCCCCCGGATTAGGTTTAATGGGATTTAACATTTTAACACAAACTGCTTTATGGTTCATAATTCTGTTGACAGACTTACACCAAACCAAAAGTGATTTCTCAAACTGCTGGATTATTCTTAGACAGCTTTTCCAATCTTTCAGTGCTTAATTTAAGATAAGATAAGATAAGATAAGCCTTTATTAGTCCCACAACGGGGAAATTCCAGGATTGCAACAGCACAGGGATAGCAACACTCAGAGCAACAATCAGAAGGCAAGAAAAAAAAAAAAAAAAAAAAAATTTGTTTAATTTGTGCCACATGGTGGTAACCTTCACATATAAAAAAAGAGACATCTGCAAAAACTTCAGAGGTTTATTGTCAGTGCAAATCCCAGTGCAATATTACATGAATGCATGTATAGTACATTGTTGATGCAGAGAATATATATTTCTACAGTACATGTATCTAGTAAATCAAGTATTTTCCATGTAACCTTGTGACTGCATTATTTTAATTGCTTTTAATCCTAGATCAAGTTTGTTTTGGCCTAAAATGCATCATAACTGTCAAATATATCTTATTATACGTAACTCAGTACTGTTTACTTTTTGAATATATATTTTGTGGCTAATATAGTTATTAACATGGCAATCAAGTTGTGTCAGCTGATCATTTTTTTCTGTGACACCACCTCAGACTCAGTGCTGCAGAAGCAGGTACGTCCGTGATGTCTCAACAGTCTCTCCATGATTTTCACGCAGATCAGAGCAATTTGTTGCACAGGAAATAAACGTTTCTACAGACATTCTTAAGCTTTACAACCACTGATCGTTTGTGAAGCTGTGTTGACATCAGTGACAGGCTGTGCTGAACGCCCAGACCGACCGTTTGAAGCGGTAATTTCCCCACAACAGAGCCATCGGAAACACACACAGCATACATATTTTAGTACCTAACAGCGATAACTTGCAGACATTACAGTGTAGTACGACGTACTTATAGCAAACTAGCATTAGCAACATTAGCTTACCGTCATATATGACCTAGTTTGTATCCTCACGTCTTTGGCTCTCCCAGAAGCTGCAGAACTATTCCAGAGTGTTTCATCTCACTGCCTGTACCCGTGCCTGGCGGTCCTTTTTGGCATTTACGGTGAAAAAAGCCACAGACCGAGGAGTCGCCTTGTACAGCCGCCATGATGCATGTGTTATGTTTTGCTTGGGTCGCGTGTTTTACGTCACGGGAGTGTGGCGCCGCCTCGCTGTTATAGAAATCCCACCCACCCCAGCTTAACACGGTTGTAATGGAGACACAACTGAGCCGAACCGTGTCAAAGTGAATCGAGACGTGGCGAGGTGTGCTGGGCTAGTGGAAAAGTGCCATAAGGTGTGAGGCTCAGCGACACAGAGCTCACAGCACAGCTGCAGTGGCTGCACAGCCGAACCATATCAGGTTAAACAAATAAACACATTTACCTCTATGAATGCTCTATGATTGAGCAAGTCTGAAATTATTTTCACTCCTGCTCTGAATAATATCACACTGGAGAACTATGCAGAAACAGCTGTGGACACAGCTGAGGGAAGGGAGGGGGGAGACGTTCCTTCAGCTCTTCTAAAATCTAAGTATAAATTCTTATGTTTGACATGTATGCTTTGGCCAGGCAACAAATATTGAATCAAACACTTTATTCACTTATCTCATGATGCCTGTAATAGTGGCGATGAGCTCATTTATATCCTGGCTGTATAAATTTAAATGATTTCATCAGCCTGAGTTCACCCCAATGTTGCTCATCATGGATTTCTTTCCTGCCATCTGACTCCTGCCTTTAATGACAGTTTTACTGTCAGCACACACAACACTACTTTATTATTTTTATTAATCCACAGATGGTGATGCAGCGCCCGTCTTCTCCAAAACAAGGTTCTTTTGAGGCAGCCACACAACACAATTTTTTCTTATTTCTCTGCAACCCAACAATCGGAGTGTTCCTGTCTGATGGAAAGGCCTAAATATTCACAAATAATATCTGAAAATTAAATACCCACTATAAACATGCACAAGCCAACTTCGGATGCCCCCAAACGATCCCACACTGGTTTGCGCTCGTCAAAGATGGCGGTATTTACAAAACGGTCCACTGGGCAGCAGATGCTTCCAGAAGTCTGGGAGTAGAAGCTGAATGCTGCACCAGCTGACGCCACGACAGAAGAACGAAGCGACACACAGAGAACTGATGAGAAACGTTTACCTGCTCTGGTTAAATCCACTCGTGGAGGAGGTTCGCAGCAGTTCTTCTTCCTAACGTCACTACACTACTCCTCTTTGACAAACATGGCTGACACACCGGCTGCTGCTGCTGCTGCTGCTGCTGCTTCTATTGTTGTTTTTGGCGGTTGGCAAACAGCTTATACGTACATTACCGCCACCTTCTGGAATGGAGTGTGATTCAGAATGGCATTACCCTCCTATAGCCTTGAAATTAGACCTGTTGTCCTTAGGAACCTAAATACTGCCTTATAGACCACATCTCCTGAACTTCTCTGTAAAATCTCTTTAATGTTGAGCTGGGTTTTGTTCCTGTATAGATTGTCCACTAATGCTGACTGGGCTAAATGATATTTTGGACAGTGCATAAATATATGTTCAACCGTTTTGTTGTTTCCACAATAATCACAGTTTCCATTTGGGTGTTTTTTCATTATAACTAATGTACTATTCAGCCCTGTGTGACCAAATGGGGGCTCAGTTGGTAGAGCATCTGCCCCACACCCGGGAGGCAGGAGTTCAAATCCCGGCTGGGTCATGCCGAAGACCATATAAAAGTGGAACTTCCTGCCGTCCAGCTTGGTGCTCAGCAATAATGGAATGGAGGAGGGAAATTTGTGGCGGCGCCTTGCATGGCAGTGGCCCTCTGATTCTACACTTGGGGTGTGTGTGATTGACACAGTAGATAGGTAAAGCACAATCTCGTTCTACTGTACATGATTGGTTGTACAGTTGAATGACAATAAGGGTGATTTAATTTTAATTTAAAATCTTAATCTAGATATGATGTCCTCCTCCTTTCTACTCCTGTGAACTTCTCTAGCCTCCCCTACTTTCTTTTGAATGTCATACAAACTCCGTCCTTTACTTCCTCTATCCCACTCTTCCTGCCACTTCTTTTAAATTTGTGTTTTAATAATGCTCTTGACCTCTGCCTTGCTATATTTCACATTCCTACTAACTTGACTCTTCCTAGTTGCACTTTCTGCGTATTTATCTGCTCATTCCCCTCCACTCCAATGTGTGCCGGGATCCAAATGAATCTAATATCCACACCTGCCTTTGAAATTCTCATTACTGAATGTACAATTTCCATCACCGAATCCTGTCTTGATTCTGGATGCATTTGCCTAATACTCTCCATTGCGCTGCTAGAATCAGACCCTATCAAAACCTTTCTGGGTTTTACTTCTTCCACCCAACTCAGTGTCAAAATGATTGCCAAAAGCTCACCAGTATACACAGCTAAGTCATCATTAACCCTTTCCTTCTTCATGACTTCTAATTCTGGAATGATGAATGCTATTCCCACAATATTTTTTGTTGATTTAGATCAGGGGTGTCAAACTCATTCCATGGAGGGCCAAGACCCTGCAGGTTTTACTTCCACCCAGTCTCTTCAGCAGGTGTTTTCACTGATCAGCAATCAGTAGGAAGAAATTCAGAGAAATCACCTGTTGAAGACACTGGGTGGAAGTAAAACCTGCAGGGTCTTGGCCCTCCATGGAATGAGTTTGACACCTGTGATTTAGATGAATCTGTATAAATCTTTATAAAGCCAGGATAATTACTGTCTAATTATTTATTGCTTTTGGCTTTAGGACTGTGACTAGGATTCTTCTTTGACTTGGCACAGAGGCGTCGTCTCTTCGAATTTAGTCTGCTGGTAGGATCATTAGCTTCCCCAGGCGAGCCTGGGTACTGGCGGAGGGCGCGACGAGAACGCTGATCCATTGCCCCCACGCTAATCCATGCAGATATCTACACCCCACCCACTGCCCGACTTTCATCCAGACGGCCGATTTGGAAAAACCCTCCCCCAGCTGACTTTACCATCCAGACAGCTTGGCAAGAGGAATGGGAGACCAAGGAGGTCCCAAACAAACAGCTGGTGATAAACCCCAACCAACAGGTCCCGGGCACCAACCTCCCAAGGAGACAGTGGTCTACACTCAATCGCTTCAGGACTGGACATGGCCCCTGCTTGGCCAGCCTTCACAGATGGGGCAGTAGCCCTAGCCCACTGTGCGCATGTGGAGAGGAGCAAACAATGGAACACATCATAGAGGCTTGCCCGCTCCAAAGACTGGAAGGAGGATTACACACCCTCCATACAGCAAACCAGGAGGCAACTGCTTGGCTTAAGGACTTTGCATTCGCTAAATAAAATAATTATTTATTGACCGCATTCTTGTTTATCCTCCCTCTTTTGTCTTTTGTTAATAATCTAAAATCCACTTTTACTTCTTCCAGTCACCATTGTGGCTCTGCAGAAAGAGGGACTGTTGGACATACTTCTTTATCAGCAACTGTTAGCTCCCTGATATTATTCTCTATTATCCATCCCAAACTTCTCATTTGCCTCTTTTCCTTCTCTTGGCAAGGCTTCAGCACACTGTGTACTGGGTGACTGTAACTAAATCCTCTTGTACTGATCCAGTATGTAGCTGCTATCTGAGTTCTTCTCAACTCCAGAGGCATCTCACCCATCTCCACCTGGAGCGCTGCTACTGCAGTAGTTTTTATGGCCCCACAGCACAATCTCAGAGCTTGGTATTGAATTCTATTCTACTTTTTCAATAGTGTTTCTGAAGCTGATCCATACATAATACACCCATAATCAAACACTGACCTTGTAGAGGATGACTTTCACAAACGAGACTGAGTTTATTTCTCAGGAAAGGTTTATTGTGAGGCTACATCCTCTAACAAGCAAAGTATCTCAGAAAAGAGGCAGAACAATCATTCTTCACAGCTCTCATACTCTCCAGAGACGCAAAACCCCCAACATCAAATATCACATCCCCAACCCACAGTCCTTCAGTAAACATATAGCCTCTGCTGGGACATTCTCTCTGACTTCCTGTCTCTCAAGAAACCACTTCACACCTCCCGAGGTCTCTGCCAGGTCAGGTCCTCTTGGACGTTTAGACGTGAAGCTTCCAGAGTATGCACCGTCATGCCTACTAAATATATGTGAGGGAAAATGCATATCATACATGCATACCATATATGCGCCCTAAATGCGCACCATATAACCCCCCCCTAAACGTCTAAATAAGGACAACTTACACCCCAGATGCATAGAATCATGACATATCCACACAGAACGAGAAAAAAAATTGGCACAACATATCACACATCCAACTGCTTGGGCTTCAACTTCCTGCCATATCTGCTGTGAGCTGGTCTCGCTCTGCCTGTGGCTGTCTCTTGCATCTGTGGATCAGAGTCATTAGCACATCGTTGTGAAAGCTTAGCAGAATGTCTCCCTGGCGGCCTGCCGTGGCGGGGGGCCCTGGCCAGCTGAACTTGTTCATCAGCTAACACAAAAGCGGGTTTGAGTCTGTTAATGCAGACTAATTCCCTCCTGTCTCCCAAATCGAGCAAAAAATGCTTTTCCCCGGTTTCTAACACTCTGAACGGTCCATCATAAGGTGGTCTTAAACCTAACCTCTGTGCGTCGTGTCTAACAAAGACGAATTCTGCATTCTTTAAGGCTTTAGGCACAAAAACGCGTGGGAAACTGTGATGAACTGGGCCGGGGAGGGTGTTTGATCCCACGTCGCTCTGCAGCAGCTGAGCGGGGGGGGCGATCTGGTGCGGGGTTCTCAGGAAGGAATTCTCCCGGTAACCGGAGAGGTTGGGCGAAGACTAGCTCAGCCGGAGAGGCTTGCAAATCTTCCTGAGGTGCTGAACGCAACCCTAATAAAACCCATGGAAGCTTAAGCCCCGGCCAAACAAACTTCTCTCCCACCATTTTGATCGACGCGCGAACGCCCGGATGTGCCAGCGAATGTATTAAGTCAAAAACGCGGCGACGCCATGCAGCTGGGACCACGGGGCGGGGGCGCCCCGTGGAGATATCACAGATTAGGGGGGGGCATACCTCTTTGATGCACCCTGTGCTCCAGCCTTAGCCCTGTTGGCCCAGACTGGAGCGCGCGCACGTCCGCATCGTTAACCTGCTCGGAGGCCATGGCTGCATAATCTAACCCAACGCAGACCGGGGCTATGAGCGCTTCTGCGCCACAAGCCTGGCCCGAGTCTACAGCCGTCGAGTCTGCCCCCCTGGGGGCCTGGCAGTGCAACTGCGCGCGAGAGACAATCTGCCACTACATTGTGTTTGCCCGCCACGTGTTGAATGTCGGTGGTAAACTCCGAAATCGCGGCCAGCTGTCTCTGTTGTCGGCCCGACCAAGGTTCTGAAATTTTAGCCATTGCAAATGTTAATGGTTTGTGGTCTACAAACGCGGTGAAACGGCGCCCTTCCAACCAGAACTGGAAATGGTGGATGGCCAAATGCAGGGCTAAAAGCTCCCTATCAAACGCGTTGTATTTACGCTCGTTATCGCGCAATGTTTTGCTGAAAAACGCAAGTGGTTGCCAGCTCCCTGCTACCAGTTGCTCGACAACCGCCCCCACTGCCACGTCGGAAGCGTCCGTGGTTAGTGCCATGCGAGCTGCTGGCACCGGGTGTGCCAATAACGCAGCGTTCCCGAGGGCCGATTTGACTTGTGAGAAAGCGCGCTCCCGGTCCGGGGACCACTCGACCTTAGTTGCAGGTTTTTGCTTCTTTAGTGCCGCGTACAATGGGTGCATGAGCCGTGCCGCGTTGGGGAGGAAGCGGTTATAAAAATTGACCATCCCCAAAAATTCTTGTAGCGCCTTAACTGGCTGCGGTTGGGGGAAATCCGTTATCGCAAGCACTTTATCAGGCAGCGGGATCGCGCCTTCTGGAGACACGCGGTGCCCCAAAAAATCGATTTGCGCTACCCCGAATTGGCATTTCGCTGGGTTAATTATCAGCCCGTGTTCTGTCAGCCTCTGAAAAACGGCTGTGAGGTGGCGTTCGTGTTCGACTTCGGATGCACTGGCTACCAAAATGTCATCCAAATAAGCAAACACGAAAGGGAGGCCGCGCAGCACTGCATCCATCATGCGTTGGAACGTCTGCGCGGCGCCTTTGAGGCCGAAAGGCATGCGCAAAAACTCGAAAAGCCCGAAAGGGGTTATAACTGCCGTTTTGGGAATGTCTTGCGCGCGGACTGGGACTTGGTGATAACTGCGCACCAAATCTATTTTGGAAAAGATGCGCGACCCCGCCAAATGTGCCGAAAAATCCTGGATGTGCGGAATCGGGTAGCGGTCGTGTGCTGAAGCATTATTTAATCTGCGGAAATCACCGCAAGGGCGCCACGAGCCGTCAGCCTTGGGTACCATGTGCAGGGGTGACGACCAAGAGCTGTTCGAGCATCTAACAATGCCCAGTTTTTCCAAGTTGGCGAATTCCTCGCGCGCGATGGCCAGTTTAGCTGGGTCCAAGCGCCGAGCTTTTGCAAAAACAGGGGGGCCAGAGGTAGTTATGAAATGCTCAACCCCTTGTTTGGCAACTGACGCTGTAAATGTTGGGACCGTGAGTGCTGGAAACTGATTGAGTAGGGCATGAAACTTACCACCCGCAGCTGTGACATTGGGATGTGCAGAAGGCAGGGCCACCCGAGCTGTGCAGGAGATAGAGTAGAAAGACAGCGCATTTACAATACATCTATTAGCAAGATCAACTAACAAACTGTTTGAGCATAAAAAGTCAGCACCTAGCATGTTGTTGCTAACTGCGGCTACGACGAAGGTCCACTCGAAGGTGCGGCCGTGGAGGGATAGGAGGAGCGTCTTCTCCCCATAGGTTTGGATCGTGGAGCCGTTCGCCACTAACACCAGGGGTCCACTGGCAGGCGTCAGCATGTCTGCGTAGGCAGGCTTGACAAAACTTATCTGGGAGCCTGTGTCCACCAGGAATTCTTTCCCTGAATTTGCGTCTGTCATGAAAAGCAGCTTGTTCTTCGTGCCGAGAGTCGCAGCTGCTTCCGGCTCTCGGTCTTGGTGTTTCCTTGGCGCTGGTATTGGCACGGTGGGGCGCATCTGCGCGCTCTCTCGGCGAAGCGTCGATGGTAGAAACAGAGGGTGTTGTCAGCTCCGCTTCTCCTGGCCTCTGCCGCTGCCGACGTCAGTGGATCTGGTGCTGCAGCCTCTGGTCTCCCCTCGTCTCGCGGGGGTGCGTTCAGCTCTGCCGCTGCCGTCGTGGCTGCGTGCCGTCTATGGGCGTCGATGAGCCGCTGCGCCTCCTGGCCCAGCTTGTAGTAGTCACGGTTGTTGAGTAGCTGTGAGCTGGCCAGGGTGACTCTCACTGCTGGCGGTAGCGTTCTGAGGAAGAGGTGGGCGAAGATAAAGCTGCCGTCATCCTCGCCTCTTAGGCTCATCATCTTCGCCATCAGATCTGCCGGCCTGTCTGCTTCCCCTTCTGTCAGCGCCAGGAGCTTCTCTGCTCGCTCTCCCAGCGAGGGAGTGAAGGCTCGAATGAGGGCGGCTTTCAGTGCGCCATACTTGTCGTCTTGGGGCGGGTGGTTGGTCAGGCTCTCCACCCGCTGCACTGTGAGGCTGTCCAGCTTCGCGACGACATGGTAGAACCTCGTTGCGTCCGCTGAGATTCCCCGAAGGTGGAACTGTGCCTCCACAGTGGTAAACCAGGAGCGCGGGTTATGTTGCCAGAAATCGGGCGGCTGTAGTGTGGTAGCTGCGTTAACCCGGTTGGCCCCTGAAGAGTCCGGCGCGGAAAGCTCGCAGCCACCGGCCATGGTTTGTTGTAGGTCACCAGTGTAGAGGATGACTTTCACAAACGAGACTGAGTTTATTTCTCAGGAAAGGTTTATTGTGAGTCTACATCCTCTAACAAAGTATCTCAGAAAAGAGGCAGAACAATCATTCTTCACAGCTCTTATACTCTCCAGAGACACGAAACCCCCAACATCAAATATCACATCCCCAACCCACAGTCCTTCAGTAAACATATAGCTTCCGAGGCTCCTTGGCGTCTCCATTGTTTCTCAACTCCTCAGCCTCGGGGGCTCCTGCTGGGACATTCTCTCTGACTTCCCGTCTCTCAAGAAACCACTTCACACCTCCCGAGGTCTCTGCCGGGTCAGGTCCTCTTGGACGTTTAGACGTGAAGCCTCCAGAGTATGCACCGTCATGCCTACTAAATATATGTGAGGGAAAATGCATACCATACATGCATACCATATATGCGCCCTAAATGCGCGCCATAACCTAATTAAAGCAACATATAATATTTTTAAAGCACCTCTATTTGCTCCTCATTCTCTTCCCCTCAAACATCTAATAATATTTAAAACCTTCTTACATTTTGTCACAATTTTCTCAACATGAATATTCCAAGAACAACTCTTATCGAACCACACACCCAAATACTTGAAGCACTTAACTGTTTCTGTTTTGATCATACATTTTAAAATTGACCTGATTGTTTATGCTCTTCCTAGTGAATAGCACAGCCTTTGTCTTCCCCACAGAAAACCTAAACCCCCATTCCACTGTCCAAGCCTCAACTTTATCAATCACCTGCTGCAATTTTTTTAACAATAAATGATAGATTTCTTCCTCTTGTCCACATAGCACCATCATCTGCAAACAAAAATACACTGACAGAACTCTTAACTCTACAAAAAAATATCACTGATCATGACTGAAAACAAAGTAGGACTAATAATACTGCCTTGTGGGGTTCCATTTTCTATTACTTAACTTGAGCTGTACTGCTTCCCTATTCTTACTGAAATTTTCCTGTCACTCAAAAATTTTTTTAATCCATCTTTTCATTCTCCCTCTAACGCCAAACTTGTGAAGTTTGATAATCAATCCATCTTTCCACACCATGTCATACGCCTTCTTGACATCTAAAAATGCAGCAACTACACTTTCACTATTAACTTGGGCCTTCCTAATTTCATGTTCCAAACAAACAGCAGGATCAGTAGTACTTCTCCCTTTTCTAAAGCCACTTTGGTAACCTTTTAATGCCTCTCTAGACTCCAGATAATATATTAATGTCTCATTAGGCTCATCTTCTGCATCAGCTGAAGCACCATCCTCACACAGACCTCCTGATGCTTCCCCTGCCCCACACTGTTCACTTGTTCCTTCACCATTCAGACACAATTCATAGCGTCTGAGATGCTGGCCAGCTCCACAGAGCCTGGACGACAAAAAACCCAAACCCAAAAACTAAAACAGACAAAAAAACACTAATTTAACAAACCCAAAACTAATATAAACCACCAGTTGTGACAAAAGAACAGAAAAGATAGAAATACAGCACAAACTCTCAGCACTTCTACTCACACTCCTTTCAGAAGAAGAAAAAGAAGAAGCAGCAGTCTTTAGCGGTCTTACAATCAAGACTGCTAAAGCTCTATGATCTTATAGAATTCAAAACTGCAATAATGATGTCCAATGTGTGGAATAATTCATTGTCCAATATAATCCAGAATATTTTTTTTTTTTTACAGAGATGTGAGCTATGACTTTAGGGGTACATTGAATTTTTGGCAACAAAGTGTCAAGACAACCAAAAGAAGATTCTCTATTTCAGTATGTGGTGTGAAATTACGGAACAGCTTAAAAGAAGATGTCATGCAGTGTCCAAACATTACAGAATTTAAAAAGAAATGCAAGAATTTGATTTTCAAAAAGAATGAAGAAATAAAACAGAGGACATTATGTTCTTTAGTAGCTAAACTCAGTGTAAATGGTGTAGAGATTGAAAGGGTATCTGAAATTAAATTTCTTGGAGTAATAATTCATAATAAACTGTGTTAGAAGTCACATATTAATTATATTAAAGGTAAAATATCTAAATCAATTGCAATACTACACAGAGTGAAATATTTGCTGAATCAACCCACACTATATACTTTGTATCATTCATTGATACTCCAATGCATGACATATTGTACTGAAGTATAGGGATGTGGAGAATGTGCACAAGGATGAGACTGAGTTATTCCTCAGGTTCAGCTTTATTCACAGATCACATACTCCAACAATCTCAAAGCAGGAAAAGAGGAAGAAAAATCTCACAACTCCTTCTTTATACCCTGGACATCGAAACTCAAGTCACATGGTGTTTAAGCAAACATACAGTCACATTGTAACCCCTTTGATCTTCCACATCATTGTCCTTTAGTCTCTGGTGGTCCGGACATCTCCCCAGGTCATCTCCCTGAAACAAAGGCCAAATCTCGCACTCTCTTGTTGTCTCTTGGAGACTCAGACCTTTTGTTCCCTGAGACGTGCAGCACACAATAAACACACAGCAATACATTTGTGGAGCATATATAACCAACATATGTGCCCATATGTGCCCACATGACCCCCCCCCCCAAACGTCTAAAATGGAACAAACATAACCAGAGATGCATGACATAATAACATTACTAACTAACAATCCACCAGTCGTCTAGGTCTAAGTCTTCTGCCGTATTTGCTGTAAGCCGGCTTGACTGTTTCCGCAGTGTCTTCCTGCTGTGGAACTGTTGCCTGTGGATTAAAACTGTTAGTCCATCCCTGTGGGTGTTCTTGAGAATGCCCTCTAGGGGGTCTGCCACGATGGGGGGCCCTCGCCAACTGCACTGCTTCATCCGCCAAAACAAAAGCGGGTTTGAGTCTGTTTATACCAATTAACTCCTTTCTGTCTCCCAAATCCAGCAAAAAATGCTTCTCTCCTGTTTCCAACACCCTAAACGGTCCATCATAAGGCGGCCGCAAGTTTGGGCGATGAGCATCATGTCTGACAAAAACAAACTCTGCATTTTTTAAAGCTTTCGGCACAAATGACGCGTGGAAAACTGTGATGAACCAGGCCCGGAAGCGTGTTTGATCCCGTGTCGCTCTGCAACAGCTGAGTGAGGGGGCAATTTGGCGCTGGATTATCGGGGAGAAATTCCCCGGGCAGACGGAGAGGCTGTGCAAACACTAACTCAGCTGGAGAGGCTTGCAAATCCTCCTTAGGTGCAGAACTCAGCCCCAATAAAACCCATGAAAGCCTGTCTACCCAATTTGTGTCCGTAAGCGACACTCTGAGGGCTGCTTTCAATGACCTATGGAAACGTTCACATAAACCGTTAGCCTGTGGGTTGTACACGGTAGTGAGGTGGATCGTTATCCCTAGGCTGCGGGCCATTGATGACCAGAGCTTGGAAACAAATTGAGGGCCTCTGTCGGACGTTATGTCCGACGGAACTCCAAAGCGCGCTACCCAAGCCGTTAAAAACGCGCGCGCCACCTCCTCGGCTGTGGTTGATGCCAGTGGGACCGCTTCAGGCCAACGCGTGGTGCGGTCCACCATAGTCAAAAGATGTGTGTACCCCTGTGACGCTTTAACCGTTTGAAGGTGGGGAAAATTTGTTATTGCGCGCACTTTATCGGGCAGAGGGACTGCTCCTTCTGGTGAAACGCGATGCCCCAAAAAATCAATCTGTGCCACCCCAAACTGACACTTCGCTGGGTTAATTATTAACCCGTGCTCTGCTAACCTCCGGAAAACTGCTGTGAGATGGCTTTCGTGTTCGTCTTCAGAGGAGGTCACGTAGGACTGCGTCCATCATGCGCTGGAACGTCTGCGCCACACCCTTGAGTCCAAAAGGCATGCGCAAAAACTCAAAAAGCCCGAAAGGAGTTATTACCGCTGTTTTGGGTATGTCCTGAGCACGCACTGGAACCTGATGGTAACCGTGCACCAAATCTATTTTAGAAAAAATGCACGCCCCAGCCAAATGAACAGAAAAGTCTTGGATGTGCGGAATCGGGTAGCGGTCGTGTGCAGTGGCGTTATTCAACCTGCGGAAATCACCGCAAGGTCGCCACGAGCCATCAGCCTTTGGGACCATGTGCAATGGTGAAGCCCAGGGGCTGTTCGAACGCCTGATGATGCCCTGTTTTTCCAGGTTGGCAAACTCCTCGCGCGCTATGGTCAGTTTAGCTGAGTCCAGGCGCTGAGCTTTTGCAAAAACAGGCGGGCCGGTGGTAGTGATATAATGCTCCACCCCATGTTTAGCCACTGTCGCCGAAAACGTTGGGACTATGAGTGCTGGGAACTGAGTGAGGAGTGCGTGGAACTTACCACCCGCAGCTGGGACGTTGGCTTGTGCAGTTGGTGGCGCCACTCGAGCTGTGCAGGGAATAGAGTGAAAAGATAGTGCATTAACCAGACGTCTGTTAGCAAGATCAACCAATAACCCATGTGAGCACAAAAAATCCGCCCCTAACATGTTGAATTTAACTGCAGCTACAATAAAAGTCCACTCAAATGCACGACCCTGCAAAGACAGAAGCAGAGTCCTCTCACCGAAGGTCTTAATCGCTGAGCCGTTCGCTGCAGACACCAGGGGGCCCTTAGACGGTGTCAGCCGGTCCGCGTAGGAAGGCGTGATGAAGCTCAGCTGGGAGCCTGTGTCCACAAGGAACTGCCTCCTCGAGCGTGCATCCGTCAGGTAGAGCAGCTTGTTCTCCTCCCCGAGGGCCGCAGCCGCTACCAACCCCCGGTCTTGGCGTTTCCCGGACGCTTGAAGTGGCATGGTGGGAGGCACTTGCGTGCCCTCTCTGCAAAGCGGCGATGATAGAAGCACAGGACGTCATCCGCTCCGTGTCGCTTGGTGCTGACTGCTGCCATCGCCGGTGAGTCTGGTGCTGCAACCACTGGCCCCATGCCGTCTCTGGACGTTGCTCCTAGCTCTGCTGCTGCGGCCGAAACCGCGGTCTGTTTGTGGGCGTCGATGAGTCGCTGCGCCTCCTTGCTCAGCCCATGGTAGTCTCGCCAGGCCAACCGAGGTGAGTCTGCCAGGGTAACTCTCACCGCTGGTGGCAGGGTCCGGAGGAAAAGGTGGGTGAAGATAAATTCGCAATCCTCGGAGTCTTTCAGCCTCAGCATTTTCACCATCAGGTCTACGGGTTTGTCATTCTCCGACTCCGTCAACGTTAGGAGCCCTTCTGCTCGCTGTTGCACCGAGTGGTGATCGGCTGCAAGCTCCCATCTCTCCAGGATCTGTACATCTCCAGGACCCGGAGGCGTGCTGGCCGGATCATAGCTGATCCCTCACACCCTGGTCACGTACTGTTTGCCCCCCTCCCCTCAGGTAGAAGACTTCAGTCCATCCAGACTAAAACCTCCCGTCACATGAACAGCTTCTTCCCCTCTGCCATCAGACTGCTGAACACTAAGTGACTTATTGACTCTCGTGCACTATGTACAGCAGCTCAACCAGACTCATGTCAATCATCACGGTTTTCTTCCTGCATTACCGACTGCACTATATAGTTCTCCACAGTATCTGCTGCTCGCTAATATATTTTAACTGCTGACCAGTATCACTTACTCTTATTCTACACTTTATTGCATGTATAGTTTATTTCTTTTATTTTATCATGTTTAATGTTGCAGCATTGCACCGAGACAAATTCCTAGTTTGTGTACTACATGAACAATGGCAATAAACCTGATTCTGATTCTGATTCTGATTCTGATTCTGATTCTGAGGGGGTGAAGTGGCTTATAAGCGCAGCCTTCAATGCGTTGTATTTGTCGCTGTCCGGTGGGTG
Source organism: Pholidichthys leucotaenia (assembly GCA_020510985.1). Classification (NCBI taxonomy): domain Eukaryota; kingdom Metazoa; phylum Chordata; class Actinopteri; order Cichliformes; family Pholidichthyidae; genus Pholidichthys; species Pholidichthys leucotaenia. Next base: position 32,784,293 of record CM035848.1, read on the forward strand.
ATTGACCAGATCTTCCACCCTCTGGACTGTGTGACTGTCCAGCTTCGCCACCACATGATAGAATTTCGTGTCATCCTTCGAGATTCTCCGGAGGTTGAACTGCGCCTCGACCGCGCTAAACCAGGAGCGCGGACTATGCTGCCAGAAGTCGGGCAGCCGGAGTGTGGTGGCAGCCGACAGGCTGGCTTCTGCCGAGCCCCGCTCGGGAGAATTATCTCTGCTCATTCTTCGTCGTAAGGTGACCAGTGTGGAGAATGTGCACAAGGATGAGACTGAGTTATTCCTCAGGTTCAGCTTTATTCACATTCACAACTTTATTCATCTATCTGAAATAAAGATTCATTCATTCATTCATTCATTCATTCACATAAATATATGTTTTGGTGTGTGACTGTGTGACATTGAGGAAATGTTGACTGTTTTTGTTATTTGAAAATTTGGCCTTTGTGGGTAGGACTAGATAAGTCTTGGCTTCTTCCTACTCCTTTTCTAGCATGTTTTGATTTGTTTATAAAATTCAAAGATTTTTTTTCTCTTTTATTTAATGAATCATTTATTACTTCAATTGTCCTTACATGTTTGAAGTAAAGACATGAAATGAAATTAAACTAAATGTAAGGAAATAAGAAAGATCATTTTTGAGATTTAATTCTAGCACCAAACTTTTATTCTGGAACTCTCAGAATAGTTTTGTTTGTATTACAATTCAAAATAATTGATATATTTCTTAGGTTGGTCATTGGTGCAGCCTTTCAGCTTATTCTCTGTCTGTTCTTTCCTTCAAGCCAGTCTTCTTCTAATTGATTCATTTCATTTTCTGTTAATTTTGCTAAGTTATGGAACACCACAGGGTTCTGTGTTGGGTCCCTTTCTTTTCACCTTATTCAAACTTATTAGTTAACATTTTATATCTTTAAATAGCCTTGTAGATCATACTCAGCTGTATGTAACAAAATAGGACATGTAATACTGTATACACAGACTTCATTTGGCTTTAAAACAATCAGAATGAAGACATGAGGATGAGTAATCAGTCAGCATTAAAACAAGGACGAAATAAGTCATTTGACTGAACTCTGGTTTAATTCCATTCTGATTCTAATGATGAAACTTCCTCTTTGATGTTAACATATTTTCTGTTCCTCTATGTAGCAATGGCTGTTCATGAATTTATAGTGTGATGCTGTGTCATCAGGTTCTATCTGCTGGCCCCGAGTGACCTGAAAAAAAAACAAGAGAAATGTTTAAGTCATGCATGGAAATAATATAGTGGATAATATAGTAGATGGCGCATGAACACACAGCAGCCTCCCTTCTCTCTTTGTGTTTTTATGCCATTTAATGTTGTTTTAATTAACCTAAATGTATATTCATGTGTTTAATGTCCGTATATGATGCTGCACACAAGCTACAGTCACCACAGCCTTCTGGAGATAAGGAATATGATCAAACATTACGTCTTAGACCAGAGCGTTAGAGAGGAACTCCGTGGCCTAGGTCTTCTCCACCAGACCTCCACACCCCCGGACTTGACTGCTGTGTCTCACCCCAAATGGAGATGCCGTAGATGGTGTGAGCAGCGACGAAAGAGAGGTAAACGTGGAGGTATCCAAACGAAGCTGGCCGCTAGCCCACACAGACTCCCAATTCCTTCCCTCATTCTAGCCAACATACACTCACTAGACAACAAAATAGACCATATACAGCTGAAAACTACGCAACATGATGCACAGAACTGCTGTGTTTTTATCTTTACAGAAACTGTGGAGGAACAAATAAGTTCAGGCGAGATACGGCGAGCTGAAGGTTTCAGAGTTTTATTCCTCCGTCATCATGAGACACACTGTAGCGCTGTGCTGTGTGTGCTGTGCGTGTGTGCGTCCTGTGTGTCGTGTGTGTGTGCGTGTGTGTGAGGTCTGAGGCATGTAAAGTCAGCTCTTTTATACAGACAAGAAAGAATGCATGGCACATTTGTACATTGATATACATATCAGTCAATACATATCAATTGTGTGATTAACTGGTGCCAGACTTCCTCTCCTTAATCCGGGGATGTATAACAATAGTCATTGTTCTGGTTGTCCCCCTAGGGGCTCTCTGTCCGTATGCAAATTGTTCCGCTCCCTGCCCTAGCTGAGTGTGAAGATTGAATGTCCATGTAGATTGTGGTGGATCACCACAAAACGTGGTTAAATGATAGTATCCCGGACTCTGCCATCCAGTTAGCAGGGCTAACATGCGATTGTGCTGACAGGGTGTTCACGGAAGGAGGAAAGACCCGAGGGGGAGGCATGTGTGTTTACATCAGTGACGCTTGGTGCCGAGATGCCACTGTTGTATATAAACACTGTTCTCCATTGGTAGAGTTTATGATTATCAAGTGCCGACCCTTTTACATTCCGAGAGAATTTTCATCTGTCCTGCTAGTTGCCGTGTATGTCCCGCCCATCGGGGAGAGGAGTAAAGCACTAAAGGAACTCTATCAGGCCATCAGTGAGACACAAACAGCGCATCCAGACGGATTGCTCATCACAGCAGGACACTTCAACCATGTAGATTTAAAGGCCCTCCTACCCAAACTACACCAACATGTGGAGTTTCCAACAAGAGGAGACAATTTACTAGACCTGGGGGACACAACTCACAAGACAGCATACAGAGCCTCCCCTCTCCCCCACCTGGGTCTCTCTGATCACATCACCATCTTGCTTAGGCCTGCATACAGACCCAGAGTGAAAGCCATTAGACCAACAAAAAAGCAGGTACGTGTGTGGCCAGAAGGGGGCCTCGGATGCTCTGAAAGACTGCTTCAGCACTACAGACTGGGACACTTTCAAGCATGCAGCCACTCACAATGGACACAAAAACATAAAAGAGTACACCGAGATTGTAGTGGCGTACATAGCTAAATGCATTGATGATGTCACTCACTGCAAAACCGTCACTGTTTGTGCTAACCAAAAGCTGTGGATGACAGTAGCGTCCCATAGGCTCTTGAGGGCTCGGGACACAGCCTTCAGGGCCGGCAACACAACAGGACTAACAACGGCTAGGGCCAACCTGTCCCGTGGTATCAAGGAGGCAAAACGATAGTAAAGCAAGAAAATATCCAGACACTTCAGCAACACCAGAGATACACGTTCTCTCTGGCGTGGCATACAGACCCTCACCAACTACAAACCTCCACCTCAGACCTGTACAAGTGACATCACACTGCTTAACAACTTAAATGACTTCTTTGGCTGCTTTGAAACACAAAACAGCACATCTGCACAGAAGACCACTCCTCCCCCAGATGAGCAGGCTATAACTCTGGATCTGGCTAGTGAGAAGAGGACCCTCTCCAGAATCAACCCATGCAAGGCAGCTGGACCAGAAAACATACCAGGTCGCATTCTGAAGGACTGTGTGGAGGAGCTCAAGAATACCCTGGCTGACATCTTCAACAAGATGAGTCAAGCTGTTGTCCCCGCATGTTTCAAAACTGCTACCATAATACCAGTCCCAAAGAACCCTGTCCCATCCAGCTATAATGATTATCGGCCCGTAGCACTGACCTCCATCATAATGAAGTGCTTCGAGCGGCTGATCATGCAGAACATCAAGTCCACCCTCCCTCCCATGACCCACCTCAGTTTGCATACAGGTCAAACAAAGCCACAGAAGATGCCATTGGTGCTGCTCTCCATCCAGCCATCATCCACCTGGACTCAAAGAATTCCTACGTGCGAATGCTGTTCTTGGACTTCAGTTCAGCTTTCAACACAATTATCCCACAGCAACAAATACAAAAACTTAGACACTTTAGACTCAAAACCTCTCTGTAACTGGGTGCTGGACTTTCTCACAGGGAGGCCACAGAATGTGCGGGTTGGCAGCAACACCTCTAAGATCATCACACTGAACGCAGGGGCCCCACAAGGATGCATGCTCAGCCCGATGCTCTTCACCTTGCCATCCCATGACTGCGTACCAGCCTACAGCACCAACTACATCATCAAATTTGTGGACGACACAATGGTGGTGGGCCTCATCACCAACAGTGAGGTGGCCAACTACAGAAATGAGGTGAGCCAAGTGGTCCAGTGGTTCAATGGTCTAAAGACAATAATCTCTTCCTGAACATGGGAAAAACCAAGGAATATGTGATCAACTTCAAGAGAGGACACACACAGTATCCCCCTCTGATCATCGATGGAGCAGCTGTGGAGAGGGTGAGCAGCACCAAGTTCCTGGGGGTGCACATTTTTGAGGACCTCTCCCAGTCCAACAACACCACATCACTGGCCAAGAAGGCTCAAACTTGTTTCTATTTCCTCCGCAAACTGAGGAGAGCAGGGAGTCCCACCCCCCATCATGTGCTTATTCAACCGGGGCACCATTGAGAGCATCCTCACCAGCTACATCACGGTGTGGTATGGAAGCTGCACTGCCTCCTGCCGGAAGACACTACGACACACAGTGAAAGCAGCCAGCAAGATCATCGGTGCCTCTCTGCCCCCCCCCCCCCCGGACAACTATCTCACCCACCTCACCCACAGAGCCATCAACATTGCAGGCAACACTTCCCACCCCTCACACTTCCTCTTGAACCCCCTGCCTTCAGGGAAAAGGTATCTTTGCCTCCAGGCCTACTCCACAAGACTGCTAAGCAGCTTTGTTCACCAGGCCATCAGGACCCTGAACTCTACCCACTCCCCCCACCTCCCCCGCCCACCCCTGGACCGTAACACACTCACCTGCACAATAACTACCTCAGCTGTTGGCACAGAAAGACTGTCACACCAACAGTAATACATCTGCTGCTGTATGTCTCTGCACCTTACTGCAACCATTTGCACAAATGTCATATCTGTTGCCGTCTGTTATCGCAATATTGATCATGTGCAGTCCAAACTGTCACTGTCTGCATCTATACTACCGCATCAAACTTGCAACTATGAGTATTACTTTTACAAGTATTACCTTTTTCTGTATATAGGATTGCTGGGTTTTATTGCTTATCTTAATTTGCACTATGGGATGTCTGGGTTTTATCTTTTACCGTTATTTGCACTATGGGTAGCATTAATATAGACTGCTCTTGTTGTTTTTCCAGCCTTATTCCTCCTTTTTTTTATATTGTGCACACCACTGAAGAGAGAGAGAAACAGCATTTCAATTCTCCTGTATGTCCTGTACATATAGAAGTACTAACAAATAAAATCTCTGAATCTTGAATCTTTGAAAAGTTTGATTTTGTTTTGTGTTGGTTAGACTACTTCCTAGAGCCAGAGCCAATCACATTTGGATCCCATGCATCCCAATTGTTGTGAATGAACTATAGTACCAATTTTGAAATGCTGCGTCGGGATTACACAGTGTTTCTTTAACGCTGGAACACATCAAATGAAAGCCTAACATCTCACCTGTGCAGGTCACTTCAACTACCAAGGAAGACTCCCATGGCCTCACGGCTGCACAGTCCAGCAGAACAGAATCAGACTCATCACAGTCAGAATAAAGAAGAAACACAGGTTCCGCCTTTGGGAGTTTGACTGTTTGGGTTGAAACAGCAGAACCGCAGCCCAGCTGTCTGCACACCAGCAATGCATGCTTCAGGTCCCACACTTTGGATTCTGCACTCAGCGGCCTTTCCCCCAAATGATTAATCAGCAGTTTTCCAGAACAGGCCGTGTAGCTGTCATCATCTCTGGCCACACCATCATCCAGACGCACATCTGGAAATGCTAACAAGAAAAGCAGACACGAGTTAAAACATGTACTGAGACATTCCCAGCCAGTATGTCCATGTGGGCCCCATCAAAGGTTAAAACTGGGCTGTCTTATGGATCCCCACTGGGTTTGTCCATAGGTTCCATGTTGGCCCCATCTGTGTTTGGCCACATGGACTTTACCTGTGGTGCAGGTGAGCAGGTGATCTGTTTACCCACTTTACACCCAGGTGGGCCCCACATGGGTTTAATATGTAAAAATTGTGGCAAATTTATGAGGAAAGTCACAAATTTACCAAAAAATGTTACAAATTTACTAGAAAAAAGTCACAAATTTATGAGAAAAAAGTCACAAATTTACAAAAAAAGTCAAAAATTTACTAGAAAAGTCAAACTTATGAGAAAAAAACTTAAAGTTATAAGAAAAAAGTGACAAAAAAGTTGCAAACTTATGAGAAAAAAGTTGTAAAAATTACTTGAGAAGACTTAAAAATTTACAAGAAAAATTTAGCAAATTTACAAGAAAAAAGTCACAAATTTATGAGGAAAAAAATAGAAAAAATTGCAAATTAACAAAAAAGTAGCAAATGTAAATAAATTTGAAATTTATGAGAAAAAGTTCAACATTTTTGAGGAAAAGCTGTACATTTACAGTAAACAAAAAGTTGAAAATTTTTGAGAAAGCTCCAACTTTAAAAGAAAAAGGTCACAAATCTATGGGGAAAACTCGCAAATTTACAAGAAAATAGCAAAGTTACTAGGAAAAAAGTAACAAATTTATAAGGAAAAGTTGCAAGATTACAGTAAAATAGTGGCAAATTTATGAGAGTTTCAAAATTACAAGAAAAAGTTATCAAATTAGGGGAAAAAGTCACAAACTTATAAGAAAATAGCAAATTTATGAGAAAATAAATTGAAAATAGGTAAACAGGTAAAGTCCCTGTGGGCAAACACAGATGGGGCCCACAAGACAGCCCAGATCTAACATTTAGTGGGGCCCACATGGACATGCTGGCTGGGTTATAGCAGTTCATTTACTGTTGTATCAGGTGATGTCTGGGATGAAAATCGTGGTTTCTTGACCCTACTGTCGACAGTCACAGAGAGATTTCCACTTTCAGTAGTGAAGTTGTGATTGAAAACTCTGTGGTGGTAAAGGCAGCGGTAGTTTCCCTCGTGCATCTCATTCGCAGCCTTGAACGTGAAGATGGCAGAGTGACTAAAAGCTGGCTGGGTCCAGCTGTGGTTTCCCATCAAACCAGTTAAGACAAGGGTGAAGTTGCCGCCGCCGTACCGCGGCTCTATGTAGCAACTGAGGGTGAAGCTGTAGCCTTTTCTGGTCCTGTTTACTGGTACTTCTTTTTCATTGATCCCACTGTAGAAGGTGATAACAGGCTTGGGCAGGATGTCTGAGAACAAAGAAGAAGACGGAAACAAATCAGGTTAATAAAGGTCGGGAAGTTTCCATCTATCATCACAACACTTTCTAAAAGTAGTGCATCATCCAGCTTTTGTCTTGGTGTGTCATGATCAGTGCTCTTAACCTGCAAAAAAGGGAGAACTGTCCCCCAATATCATCAAAAACCTTTCTACAGTGGTGTGAAAAAGTGTTTGCCCCTTCCTGATTTCTCATTTTGTCACACTTAAATGTTTCCAATCATCAAACAAATTTAAATCTTAAACAAAGATAACACAAGTAAACACAAAGTGCAGTTTTTAAATGAAGGTGTTTATTATTAAGGGGGAAAAAAAATCTACACGGCCCTGTGTGAAAAAATGATTGCCTCCTAAACCTAATAACTGGTTGGGCCGCCCTTAGCAGCAACAACTGCAATCAAGCATTTGTGATAACTGGCAATGAGTCTTTTACAGCACTGTGGAGGAATTTTGGCCCACTCATCTTTGCAGAATTCTTGCAATTCAGCCACATTGAAGGGTTTTCAAGCACAAACCGGCTTTTAAAGGGCATGCCACATCATCTCAATCGGATTCAGGTCAGGACTTTGACTAAGCCACTACAAAGTCTTCATTTTGTTTTTCTTAAGCCATTCAGAGGTGGACTTGCTGGTGTTTTGTGGATCATTGTCCTGCTGCAGAATTCAAGTGCGCTTCAGCTTGAGGTAACAAACAGATGGCTGGACATTCTCCTTCAGGATTTTTTTTGTAGACAGCAGAATTCATGGCTCCATTTACCACAGCAAGTCTTCCAGGTCCTGAAGCAGCAAAACAGCCCCAGGCCATCACACTACCACCACCATATTTTACTGCTGGTATGATGCTCCTTTTCTGAAATGCTGTGATACTTTTACACTGGATGTAATGGGACACACACCTTCCAAAAAGATCAACTTCTGTCTCGTCAGTCCACAGAGTATTTTCCCAAAAGTCTTGGGGATCATCAAGATGTTTCTGGCAAAACTGAGATGAGCCGTTATGTTCCTTTTGCTCAGCAGTGGTTTTTGTCTTGGAACTCTGCCATGCAGGCCGTTTTTGCCCAGTCTCTTTCTTATGGTGGAGTCATGAACGCTGACCTTAACTGAGGTAAGTGAGGCCTGCAGTTCTTTAGATGTTGTTGTGGGGTCTTTTGTGACCTCTTGGATGAGTCGTCACTGTGCTCTTGGGGTAATTTTGGTCGGCCGGCCACTCCAGGGAAGGTTCGCCACTGTCCCATGTTTTCATCATTTGTGGTTAATGGCTCTTACTGTGGTTCGCTGGAGTCCCAAAGCTTTAGAAATGGCTTTATAACCTTTTCCAGACTGATAGATCTCAATTATTTTGTTTCTCATTTGTTCCTGAATTTCTTTGGGTCACAGCATGATGTCTAGCTTTTGAGGATCTTTTGGTCTCCTTGACTTTGTCAGGCAGGTCCTATTTAAGTGATTTCTTGATTGAGAACAGGTGTGGCAGTAATCAGGCCTGGGTGTGGCTAGAAAAACTGAACTCAGCTTTCCAAAGATGTGATAAACCACAGTTAATTTATGTTTTAACGGGGGTGCGGGGTTTGCATTTTATGTTTACTTGTGTTATCTTTGTCTAATATTTAAATTTGCTTGATGATCTGAAATAATTAAGTGTGACAAAAAAATGAGAAATCAGGAAGAGGGCACTTGGTCGCACCACTGTATATCGTGTTACGTAAGTGAATAACATGACTTTGGACCAGTTCTAAACACGTCACAATCAGGGCACGGCCAGGGAACCATGCCCACGCTTTATGTTCATTTTAGTCTTGGCTGTTCACAGTACTATTATTCTGATTATGATTATTATTAAGTGCCCCTGTGTTCTCTGATCATGGTATGTCATGTCATTCCTTGTTGTCTGTCTTATGGTTGTCTTTTGTATTTGGTTATAGTCTTTGATCCTTGTTTATTTTTACTGTTTAGTAATATTGCTCTTGTTGTCTTTGATTATGTTGTGCATCCCCTGTCTGAGTGCCAGTAGAGCCCCGCCCATCCTGTTTTCCTCACTTGCTGCCCTTGATTGTCTACCCAGCTGTCTGATGTTAAGTTGATTATCTGTTCCCCTATTTATGTAAGTTTGTACTTGTGCTCTGTCTGGCGTCCTCATTGTTGTACCCTGTATCACTCCCTGTGAATTATGCAATGTGAGTTGCCTTGTTTGTTTTAAGTTCAGCCCCCATGCTGCTTTAATTTGTTCCTGAGTTTTTGTTAATAAATCATTGTTTGCACCATCCCTTTGCCTGTGCCATGAGTCCTGCCTTCAAACTCTAATCTGCCTGGAGGGAGGATCATAACAGTAGGACACCAGCAAACAAGGACCCAGCAGGCAGGTGGCGGTCAGTGGGTCTGACGTGAAAGAGCAGTGGGCAGTTTGGACATTCCTGTCCCTTGTCTCAAATGCTCGCACCTCTTTTTCATCGGAGGAGGCTGTTACTCGCCTGGAGGTTGCCATGAAGGTTGTGGAGAGGTTCCCCAGCCTGCAGTTCTGCCCTGAGGTGAAGGAGTTGCTCGCCTCTGCCTACAGCCATAGTCCGTCAGACATTTTTGGAGCTGGCCCTGCACCCTCCAGTCCTGGAACTCTCACCAGCCCTGCAGCCACTTCACGAGCTGGAGGAGAGTTTACTGTCTATGCCGGTTCCTGTGACAGCTGAAACGTCAGCTCCCATGACGGCTGGAACACCAGCTTCCATGACAGTTGTAACGCCGGCTCCCATGGCAGCTGCAATACTGGTTTCCACAGCACCGGTTCCCATGGCAGCTGTAGTGCCAGCTTCACGTCATCCTCCATCTGCAGTGCCGGCTCTATCCTTTGCAGTGGGGGTGCCCACGCCCGCTGCCCCGTCAGCAGTCACCGCCTCCACTCTGGACTCATCTTCATCAGCGACAGCAAAGCAGTGGAACAGGCAAGTACAGTCTCATTTTCCTTTACCACATGATGAGATGTCTTGTCTTGTTTTGGGTGAGGGGTCTCAGCAGCAGCCCCCTTCTGCTTCTGCTTCTGCTTCTGCTTCTGCTGTCACCCCTGTGTTGATAATGCCACCCACCCTGGTCTCCTTGTTTTTCCCTGAGGTGCACACCGCAGCTCCGGCAGTCTGTGAGGTGCATGATCCTGCTCCAGCTGTCCCTGAGATGCACATCTCTGCTTCAAGTTCCTCTGAGGTGCCTGCAGCAGCTCCAGCAGTCTTCAAGGTGCACGAGCCTGCTCCAGCTGTGCCCGAGGTGCACACCTCTGTTTCAGTTTCCCCCTGAGGTGCATGCAGCAGCTCCGGCAGACTTTGTGGTGCATGAACCTGATCCAGCTGTCCCCAAGGTGTACCCCTTAGCTCCAGTACTCTCCATGGTCGACACTCCCCAGCAGCAGTCGTCTCCCAGTGAGGTCAGTGCTCCCAGTCGTCTCCCAGTGTGGTCAGCGCTCCCCAGTCATCTCCTATTGTGGTCAGTGCTCCCCAGTCATCTCCCAGTGGGGTCGCCGCTCCTCAGTCTCTGTTAGCCCCTGCACCGAAGTTCTCTCAGGTACTGTCTCTAGAGCAAAAGAATCTTTTGTTACTACCTCCAGAGACTTCTATGTTATTTTCTCTTCTAAGAGCTCCACTGTTACCATCTGCTAAGCTCTCAGAGTCTATGTTGTTGTCTCCTGACCAAACAATTCCTTTGTGGTCTCTAAGGCAAAGGCTCCAAAGGCAAAGGATTCCTTTATGGTCTCTAGGTCTGAGGGTTCTTTTGGGGACTCCTGAACAAAGAGCCCCAGTGTCATCTCCTGAGTTTAAAACCCCCATTTTTTCTGTCGAACAAGAGGCTTCCATGTTATCTTTGGGGTTTAAAACCTCTATGTTGTTTTTCAGGAGTCTGACACCTGAGTTGCCATTTTTTCCTGAGGTTAGAGTCTCTGTATTACCATTATCTCATGAGTATGTTTCTGTGTTGTCCTTGGTTCAAGAGACCCCTATGCTATCTTCTGTGCTAGAGGCTCCTGAGCTCGGCATTCCCTCAGGGCTGTGCCCACCCGTCTGGTGGCCCTTGGACTTTGGTAGACCACTGACGCACCTTGTTCACCAGTCTGATGGCCTTTGGACTTTGGTAGACCACCTGACATGCTGTGTTTCTCTGTCTGGTGGGCCTTGGACTCTGGTAGACCACCAGATGCATCATGTTCCTTCTTCTGGTAGTCATGGGACTTGGGCCGACCACCTGATGGACAATGTTGCTTTTGTTTATGTTTTGTTTTTCCCACCATGCCTTGCCCCCCTCCTCCCGCCTGTCTTGGTGTTATTATGGGGTTTTTGTTTGTTTGTTTAGGGGTGTCTGGAAGGTGGATCCGTGAACTTTAAAGGGACTCCTGATGGACATTTTTGGGTTTTTTTTCCACTCTGTTAGATTCCTGTGTTCTGTTTCTTTTCACCGTGCCTTGTCCTCCTGCCCGTCTTGATGTTTCTCTGTTTGTGGTTTTTAATGTAGGGGTGTCTGGAATCCACCCCTTAAAGATGGGATTATGTCACAATCTGGATACAGCCAGGGGCCACGACCATGCCTTATGTTCATTTCAGTCTTGGCTTTTCACAGTATTATTATTCTGATTATGATTAAGTGCCCCTGTGTTCTCTGATCATGGTATGTCATGTCATTCCTTGTTGTCTGTGTCTTATGGTTGTCTTTTGTATTTGGTTATAGTCTTTGATCCTTGTTTATTTGTATTGTTTAGTAATATTGTCTTTGCTATCTTTGATTATGTTGTGCATCCCCTGTCTGAGTGTCAGTACAGCCCTGCCCATCCTGTTTTCCTCACCTGCTGCCCTTGTAGGGCTGTCTGCCTAACTATCTGATGTTAAGTTGATTATCTGTTCCCCTATTTATGTGAGTTTGTACTTGTGCTCTGTCTGGTGTCCTCATCGTTGTACCCTGAAGTTCTCCCTGTTTTGGATTATCACTCCCTGTAAATTATGCTATGTGAGTTGCCTCGTTTGTTTTAAGTTCAGCCCCCGTGCTGCATTAATTTGTCCCTGAGGTTTTGTTAATAAATCATTGTTTGCACCATACCTCTGCCTGTGCCATGAGTCCTGCCTTCAAACCCTCATCTGCCTGAAGGGTGGATCATTACAAAACAGAAATGCTAAATTAACTATTTTTTTTTTAAATAATCATATAAATCTGCAACTTTTTCGCAAAAATCTGCTTTTTGGGGAAATTTGCAACTTTTTTCCTGTAAAATGTGAACTTTTTCCTCATAAATTTGTAACTTTTTCTAATACATTTGTGATTTTTTTTAGTGTAAATTTTCAACTTTTTTTTCCCTCATAAATACTATGTCACACTGGGAGAGGAAGGAGAGGGAGGATAGGGGAAAAAGGGGAGAAGGGGTGGGCAAAAACACAAATGAGGAACAGACTCCATCCCACTCTCTTTTTAAGCTCCTCTGTGCCCCTGTGCCTCTTCTCCAATTTTCATGTAAACACGCTGGAAATGACTTCTGGAGTTGTCCACTCTCCTAAAAGAGATGTCACCTAGCTGGTCAAATTAAATCAAATCTCTTAGAGGAGGGGACCAAAGTGGGGTGCATCAAAGGATCTTTTTTTTTTTCAGAACAGAGGACTGGGCTCAGTGTGGAGTGGAAACTGTGCCATTTAAACAGGCAACAGAGTGAACTGCTTCCTTGTGAAGCCGCTTCAGAGGTACCGTGGGATGAGGAACAGTACGGTGTCAGAACTTTTTTTGTTGTTGTTGTTCTTGTTGTGGGAATAACAAAGTCGTAAAGTCTTAAATCATTTCAAACTAGTGCATACCCGTGCATGCCCGTAGAAACCCGTGCATGCCTGTAGAGGGGATGCATTGGAACAGAATTCTTGCCAGTTACAGGACAGTTGGTATAGCAACACAGCACGAAGTGGCAGTCACATGTGATGACTTTTGTATGCAGCAAAACATAAAAATCACACAAAATATGCCCTGCCATCTGGGGCTGTTTGCCCCTGCTTGTTACTTCCTCTCCTGCCTGTCACTGTTCTGTGTTATGTTGCTTACCTGTGTCTATATGTCTTGTAGGGAGTCATGTGTTCTGTCTATGTGCCGTCATATAGACATCATCTGGTGGGTCTTCCTTCTTCTTCAATCAGACCACTGAAAGGTCTCCTGTCTCAGACGGCTGTGTTGTTCACAGTCATGCCTGCGGCGTACTGGTAGAACCTGAGGTGTTTCATGTTCACAGCATCCTTTCTGATGTGCAGCAGTTCTCCTCATTCTATTGCTCTCCATCTGGTGGGTCTTCTTCTTCTTCCTTCAGACCACTGGTTGAGGGATAGGTGCATCGTAATTCTAGTTCATGGGCATGATCCTAAAAAAGTGGCTTTCGACCCTGTTCAGGAAGGCCTGTGCATGCTCATAGAAACCAAGAAACCGGAGCACCTGGAGAAAATCAGCGCTTTGCTTGACATTTTACACATTTGTAGTGTAGACTGGCATTCATCAAGGTTACATATTTGCCATCATGTAGGCATGGCAAGTCGTCCTATGATGCCTGAGTTCATAGGACATGCTATGATAATGAGGCAGAGATCATAGGCCAACACTATGATGTCCTAGAAACGTGCTTTAAAGTCTGTCGTACCCTATGCTGGTGAAGGGTGTCCACCTGTCTCAGATGGGTGCGATGTACTGCTGGAACCTCAGGTGTTTCATCTTCATGGCATCTTTTCTGATGTGCAGCAGTTGTCGTCACTCTATTGCTCTCCATCTGGTGGTTCTTCTTCTTCTTCTTCTTCTTCTTCTTCTTCTTCCTCTTCTTCGTTGAGACCACTGGTTGAGGGATAGGTGTGTCATAATTCCAATTCATGGACAGGATCATGAAAATAGATCTGAGCAAAAAGAGGCTTTTCAGCATGGACTCACTGTGGTGGGTTGTCCATTGGATCCGATGATGACGTATTGCATTCTGCAGCTCATCGATGCACACGAAGGTGGCTCTGCAGTCCTAGCCTGGTTGTGCAGAGTCTTGAACAGTGGGGGCATTGGAAGTCTGTTGTTGTGATCACTGCTGATGCAGCTCTGTGTCGCTTTTCTCTGGCATCAGTGAGTTTCTGGCGTTGTGCTTCTTCGTAATTGGCAGCAGCTTTGTGGATTAAGGCTCTCCATTCTGGTCTGTCCATAGCACGCTCCTCCAGTTCCTTCGGCTTGACGTGACACCACTGGATGTTTGCTTTCACAGTATCTTTGTATCGCAGCTTTGGGCGGCCTCGGTTTCTCTTGCCGAGCTGGAGCTCACCATACATCAGGCGTCTTGGCATCCTAAACTCCTCCATTTGGATGACATGCCCCACCCATCGAAGTTGGGCCTTAATGAGCATGGCCTCAATGCTGGTGGAGTTGGCATGCTCCAGGACCTCCAGGTTGGTGATGTGGTCTTGCCAGCTGATTCCGAGTATGGAACGGAGAGCTCGCATGTGGAAGTATTCCAGCTTTTTGACGTGTCTGCGATACAGCGTCCATGTTTCACAACCGTAGAGGAGGGAGGGGAGCACCACAGCATTGTAAACTTTCAGTTTCGTTGCTAGCCGGATACTGTGTTGGTTGAGCACTCGGGTGTGGAGTCTGCCCAGTGCCTGGCTAGCCTTGCCAATTCTTGAGGCGATTTCTTTGTCCAGGGAGCCATCACAGGAAATGGTGCTTCCTAGGTACTTGAAATGTTCGACATTGGCAAGTGGTGTGTCGTCGATGACAATGTTGGGTGCAGGTGGATGAGTGTTTGGTGCAGGTTGGTGAAACACCTCCGTCTTGCCGAGGCTGACGGTCAGGCCGAAGAGCTTTGAAGCCTCAGAGAAGCAGTCTAACATCATCTGCAGGTCGGATTCTGCGTGGGCCACAAGGGCGCAGTCATCAGCAAAGAGGACTTCTTGGAGGAGGGTTTGCAGGCTCTTTGTCTTGGCAGTGAGACGACACAGGTCGAAGAGGGAGCCATCCAAACGGTAGCAAATGTAGACCCCCTTCACCAGGTCTCGGACGGCATGGGACAGCATGCAGGTGAAGAACACGTTAAATAGGACTGGAGCTAGGACACAGCCCTGCTTCACACCGTTGCTGATTGCAAAGGCTTCCCACACATTCCCGCTGGAGATGACCTGGCCAGTCATACCGTTGTGGAAAAGCCTGATCATCATTCTTCTTCTTCTTCTTCTTCTTCTTCTTCTTCTTCTTCTTCTTCTTCTTCTTCTTCTTCTTCTTCTTCTTCTTCTTCTTCTTCTTCTTCTTCTTCTTCTTCTTCTTCTTCTTCTTCTTCTTCTTCTTCTTCGAGACCACTGGTTGAGGGATAGGTGTGTCATAATTCCAATTCATGGACAGGATCATGAAAATAGATCTGAGCAAAAAGAGGCTTTCCAGCATGGACTCACTGTATATGACATCATAAAGACACATTTGTCTATGTGTGCTATGATGCCTAAGTTCATAGGCCCTCCTATGATGCCGATTAACGTGACAGACACACGCACAGAGATTTCTTGCTTTTATAGAGTGATGTCACTTTTTTGCTGTAAATTTTCATCTTTTGTCTAATAAATTTGCAACTTCTTTTTTTGTAAATTTGCAACTTTTTTCTCAAAAAAATTGCTATTCTTTTCCTATAAATTAAAAAAGTTCTCACAATTTTGCAGTTATATTTCTTGTACATTTGCATTTTTTTTGTTGAAAACTTGCAACTTTTTTCTTATAAATTTGAGACTTTTCTCAAAAATTTGTAATTATTTTCCTGTAAATTTTCAACTTTTTTCTCATAAATTTACAATTATTTCTCTTGTACATTTGTAACTTTTGTGTCATAAATTTTCATTTTTTTCCTGTAAATCTTCTGCATTTTTTCTCACAAATTTTGAAAAAAAAATTATCATAAATCTGCGACTTTTTTTTGATTAAATTTGCAACTTTGTTCCCCTCATACAATTTAAACTTTCTCTCATAATTTGCAGCTTTTTTATGGTAAATTTGAAGCCTTTTTCTTTTAAATCTGCAACTTTTTTATAAGAAATTTGCAACTTTTTTTCTAGTAAATATGCAACTTTTTTCTCATGCTTTTTTCACAAATCTGCTTCTTTTTTCTTGTAAATTTATGAGTTTTTTTTCTTCGAAATGTGCATCATTCATATGGATGCTTTTCACCAGAAGTAGCCCTTGGGCCAATGATGAACCCATTAAATTTTGGTGCTGATCTGAGACTGCATACCTCCACCAAGGACCTTGTTTGTATTTGTGCAGCAGGATTACACAAAAACTACTGGATGGGTTTGGATGAAATTTTCACCAGAGGTGGTTCTTGGGCAACAGAGGAACCTGTTACATTTTGGTGATGATCTGAGAATGCATACCTCCACCAAGGCTCTTATCTTTTCACAGTGTGTTGGCAAGAATACTCCTGAACTACAGGATAGACTTTGATGTAATTTTCACTAGAACTGGCTCGTGGCCTACACATGAACCCATTACATTTTGGAGGTGATCCATGAGGGACGGAAGGAGCCTTGGCAGAGGTATGCACTCTCTGGGTGCTTTTCTAGTTATTCTGTGCAATTGGTTAAATTTTCTTTGTTCATCTAGATACTGGCTCCAGTTTTTATAATATTTTTGTTTTTAAGGGTTCAGACTTTGCTACAAATAAACTAATCTACTACTACTACTACAAATATAGAAGCCCCTAAACACAATTTTGCATCAGACCCTCACTACAATAACACCTATAGTGCCCCCCTCAGTCTTTACTCTGAGGGGTATATCATAAAAGTAAGATTAAGAAAGCCAGGAAGAGTGGAAAAACTGTGGCTTGACATAGTTGGACCTGCATATCCTGGCTTATTCAGCTTGTTAAGCCAGGATGAGAGAGTGCAGCTCTGTCAAGCCACGTGTAGATAGCTGGGATAAGTGCACGTTCATGGCAAACTTAAACAGACCACATGATTGATCACAGAATCACTGATACTACTGCAGATAAGACAGTAGACAAACACGCGCAGAATATTTTTCACCAGCAGAACAGAGACTTCTCATGGAAACCTATGAGGATGTAAAGCATATAATATCTAAAAAAAAAAAAGTAAAAATGCCTGCTGTAAATAAAAGATAAATATTGTACAGTCTGGAGGAATGCAGCTGCAAAGGCTGATGGGAAATGTTTAATGTCTAAATGTTCTCTTTAAGCAAATTATATGAAAACAAGTTAAATGGTCAGTTACTGTGCTAAAGTTTCTTGGTTGAGATTTTTTTCTTGCAGTTATGTCAGCACCATCAGTGTGAGCACTGTTGTGGGGAGCCCCCCCCCCCCCCCCCGTCATACTACTGTAAAGAGAGTATGAAGTTAGATCAAGATGGATGCTGTTTTAATCATCCATCATTAATAACCAATGTGCAAATTTATCATCCAGTGTGTGAATTCCTATTTGCAGAGCAGTATCCGGAATTGTGTTATTTGTTCACGAGTCTGATGACAGTGGGAAAGAAGGAGTTTTTTTTAGTCTGGATGTCCTGCATTTCACACTCCTGTACCTCCAGCCTGAGGGTAGAAGTATGAACATTCTGTGCTGGGGGTTCTCCTCTCCAGCTTCAAAATGACAATTTCACTATCCAGGACACTATTTCATAGAGCCAGTTCCAGTGAAACTAATCTGTGATCTGCTAGGATAACAATGTGCTGTGACAGTAATGTCATATAAATACACAGGGCCCATTCATGACGTCAGTGACTGCAGTAATATAGGCTGTGTATCGTCACACCTCAGACAGTAATATAAATGTATATTGTGGTCTACAGTATATTAATCATATATTCCATAACCTACATATGTTTAAGCATGTGAGAGTGTTTAGTGATTACATATGTAAAGCGACTTCACACCTCAGAACAGGACAAAGGGTCTCAACCGCCAGTGAAGATCAAAGAGTATCCGAGGCACTGCGGTGGAGAACGGATGGGTTGCCCTGACCCCCCAGGGCAAGGTGGAGGAGTACGAAGACAAAAGAGGGGATTAAGATAGTGAGGGATGTCAGCTTTTGATATGCATGTCTTTTGTTATGTGCGAGTATAAGTTCGTAGAGCCGAAGGTGTTCGCTCTCTTATTTCTTCTGCTGCTGCACCTAGATGAGACTTGTTAGAGGAGCTGATAATAAACTTTGGTTTATGAATCACATTGCCTCGTTATTTCAAGCTCCTCTACACTGGTGACCCTGACGCAAGAATGGACCAGAGGCGTTCCCCCGCGATCGACTCATCTGTGGCGACCCAGGCAGACGCCGGCGCCCATGCAGACAGGGGAACAGATGGACGACGTTCCCCCACGGCAGAAGTGATAGAGAGGGCTCAACCGAGCACCAGCGCCTCTGAGAGAGCCGAAGCAAGGCACTCTCACCCTGCGGACACATTAGTGACGGTCCACACTAACGCCGTCACCATCAAGCTGCCGGACTTCTGGCAGGAAGACCCCGCCTCGTGGTTTCAGCAAGCTGAAGCCCAGTTTGCACTTGCGGGCATCACGGCTGACGATACAAAGTTCTATCACATCGTCGCCAAACTCGACGTCGCCACTTCGAGATGTGTGCGGAGCATAATCCAGCGGCCGCCGGCCCAGGACAAATATAAAGAACTGAAAGCGACCATCGTGACAAATTACATCCCCTCAGCCGAGGAGAGAGCCGAGAGGATCCTGGCGGTCTACGGCCACAGAGGAGGCAGACCCAAGGCCCTCATGGAGGACTTGCTGCAACTTAAAGAAGAGGACAATGACAACTTCCTCTTCCATTTCATATTCCTCAGTACGCTGCCGCCACACATGAGAGGGACGCTTGCCAACATGCCATGCAGCACCCAGCAAGACTTCCGCACGCTGGCTCACGAAGCTCAACGGCTCGTCAACGCCTGCAAGGAACAGACACCCACAGCAGCATCCGCAGACCTCAACGCTGATGTCCGGAGCCACGAGGAGCCACAAACCACCGAGCAGAATCAGCCCGCGGTGACAGCGACACAGCCAAGACGTACACTACCGTTCAAAAGTTTGGGGTCACCCAGACAATTATTTTGTGTTTTCCATGAAAAGTCACACTTATTTACCACCATGAGTTGTAAAATGAATAGAAAATATAATCAAGACATTGACAAGATTAGGAATAATGATTTGTATTTGAAATAATTTTTTCCTTCAAACTTTGCTTTCGTCAAAGAATCCTCCATTTGCAGCAATTACAGCATTGCAGACCTAACATGATTGCACAAGGGTTTTCTAATCATCCATTAGCCTTCTGATGCAATGAGCAAACACACTGTACCATTAGAACACTGGAGTGATAGTTGCTGGAAATGGGCCTCTATACACCTATGTAGATATTGCACCAAAAACCAGACATTTGCAGCTAAAATAGTCATTTACCACATTAGCAATGTATAGAGTGTATTTCTGATTAGTTTAAAGTTATCTTCATTAAAAAAAGTGCTTTTCTTTCAAAAATAAGGAAATTTCTAAGTGACCCTAAACTTTTGAACGGTAATGTAACAAACGGAGCGACGTTTGTTATTACCACCACCGCTTCGCCGAGAAGGCTTACAAATGCGTTCCCCCCTGCAAATTCACGATTTCGGGAAAACGCCGAAGCCGAGAGCCGTTAACAGCGGCGGTTCTCGGCGAAAAAAGCAAGCTTTTATATGTGACAGATGGACACACCGGCAAGCAGTTCCTTATCGACACGGGAGCTCAACTAAGTTTTGTCATGCCCTCCCAAGCAGACCGGGCCATGGGCCCCCGGGGCAATGGAGCGGTGGCAGCCAACGGCTCCAACATCGACACTTTTGGCGAAAAGAGCCTGCCCCTCTGCATCCACAGCCGCAACTACAGATGAACATTTGTTGTAGCGGCGGTGAGTTTTAACTTGTTGGGCGCAGATTTTTTGTGTGCACATGGGTTATTAGTTGATCTAGCGAACAGACACTTGGTTAATGCACTGTCCTTTGCTTCTATTCCCTGCTCAGCGCGAGTTTCTCCACCACCCGTGCAGGCCAGCGTCACCACAGCAGGAGGTAAGTTTGATCAACTCCTCACCCAATTTCCAGCACTCACAATTCCAAAATTCTCAGCCACAGTGGCTAAACACGGGGTCGAACACTTTATTCCCACAACGGGCCCACCCGTATTCGCCAAAGCTCGGCGCTTAGACACGACCAAGCTCGCCATAGCTCGGGACGAGTTTACTACCCTTGAAAAATTAGGCATTATCAGACGTTTGAAAAGCTCCTGGGCGTCACCACTTCACATGGTCCCGAAATCCGACGGTTCTTGGAGACCATGCGGCGATTAGCGCAGATTAAACAATGCAACAGTGCATGACCGCTACCCAATTCCTCACATTCAAGATTTTTCACTACATCTGGCGGGTGCGCGCATTTTTTCAAAAATAGACCTGGTCCGCGGTTATCATCAAGTCCCAGTTCGAGCAGAGGACATTCCTAAAACAGCTGTAATAACCCCCTTCGGTCTTTTTGAATTTTTGCGGATGCCTTTCGGCCTCAAAGGCGCTGCTCAAACCTTTCAGCGGATGATGGACGCAGTATTACGCGACCTCCCTTTCGTTTTCGTCTACCTCGACGATATGCTGGTAGCCAGCCCGTCTGAGGAAGAACACGAGCGGCATCTCACTATGGTTTTTCAGAGGCTAGAAGAGCACGGGTTAATAATCAATCCAGCCAAATGCAAATTCGGCATGTCACAAATTGATTTTTTAGGACACAGAGTTTCTCCGAAGGGGGCAGTCCCACTGCCAGACAAAGTTCACGCGATAAAAAGTTTCCCACGGCCACAAACGGTCAAATCGCTGCAAGAATTTTTAGGAATGGTTAATTTTTACAACCGTTTCCTCCCCCACGCAGCTCAGCTCATGTAGCCCCTATATGATGCGCTCAGAAAACAAAAACCTTCCAACGCGGTCGAATGGACCCCGGAGCGCGAACGCGCCTTCGCAGAAGTAAAAAGTGCCCTAGCTAATGCCACATTGTTGGTTCACCCCGATCCCTCGGCCCGCATTGCGCTAACCACAGATGCTTCGGACCTGGCCATAGGGGCAGTTGTAGAACAACACGTCAGCGGAATCTGGCAACCTTTGGCATTCTTCAGCAAATCGCTAAACCAAACTGAGCGTAAATACAGCACTTTTGACAGGGAGCTGCTAGCGCTTCATTTATCCATCCGCCACTTCCAGTTCTGGTTAGAAGGGCGGCGTTTCACGGCTTTTGTAGACCACAAACCGCTCACCTTTGCTATGGCTAAAATTTCCGAACCGTGGTCAGGCAGGCAACAAAGACACCTAGCTGCGATTTCAGAATTCACCACAGACATTCGACATGTGGCAGACAAACTTAACGTGGTAGCAGACTGCCTCTCTCGTGCTGTGACATCGCCAGAGCACGAAGAGACAGATTATACTACCGCAGCCGCAGAGCTTTTCACCAACACGGACACATACGCAGCACCAATCCACGCAGGGATAGATTATGCAGCCATGGCGGAGGAGCAAAGTAGTGACGCGGACGTGCGCGCACTCCGGTCTGGACCAACAGGGTTAAGGCTGGAGGAAAGGGGTTTACGCAACGGTGTGCCCCCCCCTAATATGCGATATCTCAACCGGCCGACCTCGCCCGTTAGTCCCAGCTACATGGCGCCGCCGTATTTTCGACTCGATTCACTCCCTCGCGCACCCGGCGTTAACACTGGGCCTGACAGTAATAATCACTACTACATGGATGATTATGAAAATGGTTGGTACAATTGCAGGAACAGTAGGCATACTTCAGTGACAATGTATCTGTACTATTTTAATGCACAATACATTTTTCTTCATCCCTTTGACTTTCTTTCAATGCAGGATCATTAAAATGCAGCAACATATTTACAGGACACCATTTAAGGACAGTGAAAAGCACTGATTTCACAAAACATTGACGCCTGCACTGACAGGTTAGTCACTAGGATGAATCTTAGCCTGCTGTGGACCAGGCTAGATCCAGAGAATAAATCTCCATAGCAACTTCCATCCATCCATCCATCTTCTTCCGCTTAATCATACTTTTATGCAACCAAGTCAAGTATAGAGTAAGACAGAATTACTTGAAAATCCTGGCTTAATCCCTTATCATGGATTTATGCAATACCCCTCTGGAGAAAATGTTCTGTGCTGCCACCAGTGGTGTGAAACATCCTCCCATGCACCTGCCTTTGTATTTTTTGTGTATATTTTACGCTTTAACGGTGCCTTCATGGTCCTCATCAAAAGCTGGAAAGAAGAGTAAAGAAACCCTGAATCATCAGTAGCTACTTTCTGCACTGGACCTCATCGTCGGCTCGTTCTCACCTGAGCAGACCACCTCAGTGGCAGACGCGGAGGACCACTTCTCCACTGTTCCACAGCCCAGCAGCACTCGCTCGGAGCCGTCACAGTTTGAGTAGAAGTGCCACGAGGGCTGACGCGTCCCGGGGTGGTCCACTCTTTTGGTCGAAACGACGGCACCACAGCCCAGCTGTCTGCACACCACAGCCGCTTCCTTCAGGCTCCACGAGTGGCGCAAACTCAGCGGCATCCACTCTTGATTCTTCTGCACCTCCACTCGACCGGCACATCGGTTATCCATCCCGGCTAACCTCACTTCTTCATCGGTCTCTGCAAAAAAACATGCCTCGTTTTAGGAGACTTTATATCCGTTTAAACAAATGTGGTTGAACGTCACAGTGGAATTTGTTGCCTTGGGGGATGTTGGCCCAAAATGAGCCCAAATCGTCCCCGTGAACCTGCCGCCTGCCCACCGCATTCATCGGTGTAAAGCAAGAGCAGGACGGGGGACACTGCCGCCCCCAACCCAGACAAAAAAGACAGAATTGTCCCCCCAGCATCATCATCTTCATCTTCCTATGTCATGTTTTATAAGTGAAGAACATGACTGCACCAATTCTAAGCAGAAATGCTAAATTAACTAGTTAAAAAAAAATCTTTTAAATCATCAGCTATTTTCTTAAAAATCTGCAGGGTTTTTTTTTGTAAATTTGCAACTGTTTTCCTGTAAAATTTAAACTTTTTTTCCTGATAAATGTAACTTTTTTTCTTACACATTTGTGATTTTTCTTGCAAATTTTCAGTTTTTAATCCTAAATTTGCAGTCTTTTTCATGGAAATTTTCTTCTCATTTCTAATACATTTGCAGCTTTTTAATTTTGCTATTTTTTACTGTAAATTTTCAAAAAATTCAAATTCAAATTCAAATTCAAATGTTTATTTCAAACTCAGGGTTCACTTTTTTCAAAAAAAAAGTCACAAATTTGCAATTGTTTTTCTTGTAAATTTACAACTTTTTTCTCATAAATAGGAGGATATTAGATAATAATAGAAACAATATTAAAAATATATGGCGTATACTGAATAGTGTTATCAAAAATGGGTTAAAGCAAAATGATTATCCAGACTATTTCATTGATAATAATAAAGAGGAATGCAATATGGATGTTGCAGCTAGCAGTTTTAATCATTTCTTTGTAAATATTGGACCAGATTTAGCAGGGAAAATACCTGATTCTGGGATAAGGGAGGGAAATGTGGAGAGTTTAACTGATAGAAATCCTTACTCCATGTTCCTCAAAGCTGTGAATGAAAATGAACTTTTGGATATAGTTAAAAAATGTAGTAATAAAATATATTTTCATTATAATGGAACTGATATGACAGTGGTAAAAAAAAAAAGGTAACTGATGGGATTTCAAAACCATAGACATACATCTGTAATCTCTCATTTCAAACTGGTACATTTCCAAACAAAATGAAAATAGCAAAAGTTATACCTTTGTATCAACTGGCAACAAGCATCACTTCACAAACTACAGGCCTATTTCCTTACTACTGCAACTTTCAAAAATTCTTGAAAAACCTTTTTACTAATAGACTGGAAACATTTATTGATAAGCATGAACTCCTCAAAGATGGTCAGTATGAGTTCAGATCAGGGAAATCAACGTCTCTGACAATACTGGACTCCATTGAACATCACAAACTCCATAGATAAAAAACAAATTACAGCTGGGTTATTCATAGATCTTTAAAAAGCATTTGATACAATAAATCATGAGATATTAATTAAAAAAAACTGGAACATTATGGCATCGGGGGTTAGTCTTAAATTGGGTGGCAAGCTACTCAAGCAACTGCCAGCAGTTTTTGAAGTGAAATGATTGTTGCTCATTGTGTCTGGACATTGCTTGTGGTGTCCTCCAGGGGTCAGTGCTGGGTCCGAAATGATTTAATTTATACATTAACGATATATGTAGAGCAGGGGTCTCAAACTCATTCCATGGAGGGCCAAAACCCTGCAGGTTTTACCTCCACCCAGTGTCTTCAGCAGGTGTTTTCATTAATCAGCAATCAGTGGGAAGAAATTCAGTGAAATCACCTGTTGAAGACACTGGGTGGAGGTAAAACCTGCAGGCTCTTGGCCCTCCATGGAATGAGTGTGAGACCCCTGATGTAGAGTCTCAAAAGTATTGAAGCTGGTTTTGTTTGCTGATGACACTAACATTTTTTATTCAGGTGATGATTTACAGCAGGTAGTGGAAACAATAATTACAGAGATGAATAAATTAACCATTTGGTTAAATAATAATAAACTATCATTATACTTGAATGAAACTAAAATAATGTACTTTGGAAACCGCAAAATAAATGCAAGTGTAAAGATTCAAATAAATGGGATTGATCTTGAAGGAGTAGCTGTCATGGGCAGCGAGAGCGCGCCCCTCCCATCCTGCCTCACATTCACCAACTCATCACTGCACCTGAGGCAGAAGACACACCTGCACCCGCTCATCAGCCAGCGTACTTAAAGTCCTCGGACGGTGACATTTTTTTATTGAACCAATAAACTGATTGTATGAAAATATTCCATTCTGGCCATTCCCATGATTTAAAATGCGTCACCAGCCTCCATAAATGACTTTATTTGTTAATAGCCAATATTTCACTTAGTGATGCTGCAGTACCGCCATCTCTCGATAGGGGAGTGCAGCAGTGACGTCAGGTCAGGGAGAAACAGGAAATGGCTGCAGGAAATGGATGATCACCGGCCTGCAGAAATGGCTGAACGACAGCAGAGTGATTCGGACAGCGATTATTTTATCGAGTATGATGACCGCAATATAAGTGATGATATTGAAACTGACAAATCTGATGAGGAAGTAGTTTTGGGTGGTGCTGATGGGGTTATTCAGCCGTATTTGTTCGAGCCCGAGGGTGCGGCGTAAGACGCGGACGAAACAGCGACCGGAGCAGAACGAGAGGCAAGAACGAGAGGCTCGCCGATTTATATTGGTAAAATATGCTTTGAATTTTTTTTTTTAGGTGATATGCATGGTCACACACTTAATTATCAAAATAAAACTGCCAATTTTTCCCTCGCTGCCTTACTTGGCGACTTATAAACATTCTCTTTCTGCTCAAAATTTTTTACATGTTTTAAATATTTTCTAATCAAACTTCATAGACCAATTTATATAGCACTCCCACGAGCCATTAGTTTATTATAAGCATCTGATTATACCATTTTTTTTAACAGGTGCACTTGTGAGAAATGCAACATTATGCCAACATCAACTGAATCTCGGTGCTGCCAGGAGGTATTGAAGGTGAAGAAGTGAGGGTGATACCTGCCTGTGCTGTGAGCCTCATCAGAGAAACATTCCCATCTGATCACTACAAGGGATTTTGCCTACCAAGATTAGATTTGTGATCAATGTTATTTAAATAAAGTTTTTTAAAATCATATATTGAGTTTATTAATGTGTATGTCAATTTTATAATTCTAATATTTCAGCATTCATCAAAGTCGGATCTCATATACATTAGAGTAATTTTTCTACCATTTTATGGTGTAAAATTCGTGTGCAATTTTTAAAAGCACATTTCTCTAAAAATCTTAGGCTTATATTTTTTTGTCTTAGCAAAATATGTTGCTTCCCTAACAATTGAAAGCTGAACTTTCATTGCTAATTGGAAATTTATTCTACTTTTACATGTTTGATTTTGAAAATCTAGGTACATGTTGCTCAACAGCATCAGCTTTGATGGGACGCTGAAATTTGGCACTCAATGTTGCTGGAACTCTGGCTTGTACAGAGTGCCACTGCTCCAATAAGTGGGTTGGATCAACCAAGGTTTTGTCGAAAAGAGTATTCATCAGATCATCCACATATTCTGAAATAAAATTAATTTAATAAAAATTAGAAATCGAAAGCTCCTTGTAAGTGGTCGTGGAAATTCCAACGATACCGGCTGCATTTAGAACTCTGAGGACCTTGACATATGACGCACCAGTGAAGAGAATGGCGGATGAAAGCTGTATGTTACCAGCTGGGATGTCCCTGATCATCGGCTGGCTGTGCCAGGATAGATCCTCAACACAATGTGGACAATGTTTGATCACCAACAGAGAGCCTTTAGTGTGACTTGTTACCTCACATGGATGACTGCAATGAGGACAATTGCTGAATAATCAAATTCAAAAAAAAAATCCACAGTATTTGAAGGTTGAGTGACAGTGGATAACATCTGCAAAAACAGTAGATCAACATAATTTCATTCCAGAGGTGTCAAATTGGATTACATATATAGAAATATAACTTGAGCAAACAGGCACAACCACCTCCCTATACAGCACTGAATATTTCATATTTGATTAGTATGAATACCCTAAAATTCTAATATTTGATAAGTTGTTAACAAATAAAGTCATTTATGGAGGCTGGTGACACATTTTAAATCACGGGAATGGCCAGAATGGAATATTTTCATACAATCAGTTTATTGGTTCAATAAAAAAATGTCACCGTCCGAGGACTTTAAGGCAATGAAATTCATTGCTTGTAAATAATTTTAGTAAATATTGGCAGTGAATATTTAAAAAAGAAAAATTACCCTGTTTACTTATCTTTCTGACAGCAGATCGCATCGGTAGATCACCCTTGCTTTTCACGCCACTGTCACTGACACTTGTCTGAGAGTGGGACTTTGAAATGAACGGATATATAGTTAGAACAGCCGATTTTTTTTATCAGCAATCTTTTTGCTAATTTCATTTCAAATTGCATCTTATTCTCAAAATCGCTGTCAACAGAATGTCTAATGCACATGTTGGGTGATTTTGCGACATAATTCCAATTTTTTCGCATTTTCTGAACGAAATTCACCCATGCGGTTCTGATTTTCCCAGGCAGGGGAAGTTCATAAACACTCACCGCGTGCTCCTCAGCGTGCTCCTCCTCCTACTCAGGTTGCTCCCTGACCTGACGTCACACAGTCAGTGGCCATTTTAGCCGCTGATCGCTTGGCAGACAGACAGCTCTTAAGGAAATCATACTTCAATAGCGCATTGTCACCTTATGCGACATTTGTTGACACCAAAACATGTGCGGTTCAAATTAGCTCGTCTCACACACAAATTTAAGATATGATTTAGCGATATTGTAATTTCGTCCGGCCGACGCCTTTAAGGAGGCTCTCTCCACGCAGTCAATGCTGGTTCGTCTGGGTATACTGCCCATGATTAGGCAAGCTAAAATTAAGTTATAAGTGTTGACACATCGTTAACCTTATTTCTCCTCTTTTCTCAGGTTGCTGCCACCGTGTAGGTGTGTCTCTAGGACTGCGCGCTCTCCTGCCACATCTCACCGTACCTCAGCTTCCACTCCACCCGGACAGGCACCATCAGCTCATCTTCCCCCCACCCTTCTGGTTCGTCTATTCCTCGCTGGGTCCCTGCCGGTTCTCCCTGGATTTCCAAAGTAAGTGGCAATTTGGCTCACCCATTTCCCCTTACTCCATTCCTCTGCTCACGGCTCTCGTCTTCTGTCCACAGGGCCATTCCTCTGGCAAATGACTGTTTCTGCAGCTGTGCACTTTGGTTTTTGCTATTTAATAAAACTTTCAAACGTGCCCCTCTGTGTGGTTCCTTCTTGTGCTTTCGCATCGTGCACGTGAGCTGTCAATCTTAATTAGTCATGACAGAACGAGACAGCCAGGACAGTAGCTCAGCCGGTGCCTCACCACAGGAGTTGTCAGCTATGGATCGCCTAGCGGCGACCAAGCACCAGCTCACTGTGCTGACGCAACAGGTGTCGAATATGTTAAAGCTTTGGTCTTCAGCGCCTCCTCCGGCCTCTCCCCCTCAGCCTCCTCCACGCACTACGGTGCACCATACTACCCCCATTCCCACACCTTCCCCGTACACGAGTGAGGTGGGGAAATGTAAGGGGTTTCTTATTCAAGTTCAAATGCACCTGGAGCAGGTCAGGGAGGAGTATCCGGGGGACATAGCCAAGATCCAGTTCTTTACTCTGTTGTTCAGGGATTGAGCCCTTGAGTGGGCACGGTACACTTTAGACAACCCCGAGGGGCAGCGGTACACATTTGATCAATTTGTGGCTGCATTCTCTAGTGCATTTGGCCGGACCAAGAGTCAGGGCAACGTTATGAGCCGCCTGATGATGCTCCGCCATGGCACTCTATCAGTGGCCTAGTACTCGGTGGAATTCCGGGTTGTAGCGTCTGATTCGGAGTGGAATGATATTGCGTTACGCAATGCGTTCCTCCACAGATTGAATGATCAACTCCGTGATGATCTGGTGG
This sequence comes from Pholidichthys leucotaenia, assembly GCA_020510985.1. NCBI lineage: Eukaryota > Metazoa > Chordata > Actinopteri > Cichliformes > Pholidichthyidae > Pholidichthys > Pholidichthys leucotaenia. Next base: position 32,813,136 of record CM035848.1, read on the forward strand.
TTCACCCTGTCCCGGAGACTCTCAACAGTCTCATAGATCAGGCAGTTGGTTTGGACAACCGGTACCATGAGCACATGAAGGAGCATGAGTCCTTCTCTTGCCCGCATGCCAAGCGTGTCTCCGCCATGGTTACTGGCACTGGCGATGCCAGCTCTTCGTTTGAACCGATGGAGCTCTCTCGGCACTTGACCAACGATGAGCGCCAGCGAAGGTGAAGAGTTGGCACGTGCGTGTACTGTGGTTTAATGAACCACAGTCTGGACAAATGCCACCAGCAGCTAAAAGACGCAGCCCGTCAGTAACCATGGGGGGTCTGGCGGGCAGGACTAAATCTACCCCCCCCCCCCAGTAATTTTTCAATTTCAGCCCTCGTGCAATTGCCGGGGGTTGAGAGGAGAACTATGGCACTGGTTGATTCAGAGTCAGAGGGTAATTTCGTGTCTGCTGAGTTTGTTAAGCAGGTGGGGATTCCCACATATAAATTTATGTTTATTGCACTGTCCCTGTCAAATAAACAAATAATCAATCAATCAATCAATCAATTGGCCCGTGGTCAGAGGATCACAACCATATCTGGCTGAGAGGTTGCGGTGGTCGCTCATAACACGGTGCCCATTTCCATCCTCCTTTCCGGGAACCACCGGGAGGAACTCTGGTTCCTGGTTCTCCCTGCTTCATTTTCCCTGGTGGTTCTTGGTTACCCGTGGCTCCGGAGGCATAACCCAATGATTAATTGTGACAAAAACACCATCTCCCCCTGGAGCCTGTTTTGTTTGGCCCATTGTATGCATTCAGAGGAGTGTTCCCCATCTCTGTCCGTTTCTCTCTCCCCAGTCGAGCCGCCGGACCTCAGCCTCATTCCCCGAGCTTATCACGATTTGGAAGAGGTCTTTAGCAAATCAAGAGCATTGTCGCTGCCCCCTCACCGCTCTTATGATTGGGTTATAGACCTCATCCCGGGGGTGAGGCTGCAGTCCAGTCGGTTGTATAGCATTTCTGGCCTGGAGAGGGAGGCAATGGAGCAATATATTAAGGAATCGCTGAACGACGGCCTTATTCGGCCATCTTCGGCTCCGCTCAGAGCCGGATTCTTCTTCATTGGGAAGAAGGATGGCTTATTGTGCCCGTGTATCGACTACTAGGAGCTCAACGCAATTACCATCAAAGATAAGTACCCTTTTCCTTTGATTAATTCAGCGTTCGAGCTCCTTCAGCACTCACAGGTTTTCACCAAGCTAGACCTTAGGAACGCGTACCATCTGGTCCACATTCGCGAGGGCGATGAGTGGAAGATGGCTTTTAAAACACACCAAAGGCAATTCGAATATTTAGTGATGCCGTTCAAGCTCATTAACGGCCCCGCCATCTTCCAGCGGTTAATAAACGATGTCCTCCGTGATATGCTTTACCAACATGTGTTTGTCTACCATGATGATGTTCTTATTTTCTCCCGCTCGCCAGAGGAACATGTAGCCCATGTCAGGGCCATTTTACAATGGCTCTTGGAGAACCAGCTCTATGTCAAGGCCAAGAAGTGTGAGTTCTCCACAACATCTACCACCTTCTCGGGCTTCATAGTGGCTGAAGGGAGACTGATTGCCGACCTGGCTAAGGTGAGGGCAGTGTTAGATTGGCCAACTCCCCACCCCCATAAGGAGCTTCAACGCTTCGTCGGGTTCGCAAATTTTTACCGCAGGTTCATCAGGAACTATAGTGGGGTGGCACTGCCCTTGACGCAGCTGACCTCCATTAAGGTCCCCTTTTGATGAACTGAGGCAGCTGAACAGGCGTTTGTCAAATTAAAGCGCCTGTTCACAGAAACACCTACCTTGGCCCAGGTCAACACGCAGCTCCAGTTAGTCCTTGAGGTGGATGCATCTGATTCGGGGGTTGGTGCAGTGCTTTCGCAGCACATGCCCCCAGATCAGAAGTTTCGCCCATGCGCATATTTCTTTCGTCAGCTTACGCCAGCCGAGAGGAATTATGACGTAGGGGACAGAGAGCTGCTTGCCATTTAGTTGGCATTAGAGGAGTGGAGGCACTGGTTAGAGGGGGCCATTCACCCCATTGTCGTGTGGACCAACCACAAGAACCTCGAGTACTTGTGGTCGGCCCGCCGACTGAATGCCAGGCAGGCTTGCTGGGCGCTATTTTTCCAGCAATTTAATTTTATCATCACTTACCGGCCTGGCACCCGGAACACCAAACTGGACACGTGGGACGTACAAGAATATGTGAAGGCCTGTCAGAACTGTGTCCGGGGGAAATCGGACTCCTCCCCCCTATCGGGTCTCCTCCACCCCTCTCCTCTCCCCATCCCTGGTCGTCCGTGATCTCACATCGCCGTGGACTTCGTCACTGGACTCCTCCCCTCCCGTGGCAAGACGGTGATTCTGACCATCGTGGATCGCTTCTCCAAGGCGATGCATCTGGTGGCCCTCCCGAAGTTCCCCTCAGCCTTGGAGACGGCAGTCCTCCTCACCAATCACGTGATCCGGGTCCACGGCATCCCTGTGTGTGACTGGGATCCACAATTCACATCCCAGGTCTGGAGGGCCTTTTGCCGGACCCTGGGAACTACTGTGAGTCTCTCCTCAGGAAACCATCCTCAGAGCAATGGGCAGGCGGAGCACGCCAATCAGTCCTTGGAGGCCGCCTTGCAGTGCATAGCAGCCGACAACCCATCATCTTGGAGCACACATCTGACCTGGGTGGAGTACTCCATGAACTCTGCGGTATCCTCAGCAACTGGACTCACTCCGTTTGAGGTGTTGGTGGGGTACACGCCGCCTCTCCTACCCATGGCCGAGAGGGAGGTCTCGGTTCCATCCGTAGGGGCCCATGTTCGTCGCTGCCGACACGTCTGGAGGTCTACTTGGGCCGCCCTGGCCCGCACCACAGAACGCACCTGGGCCGCTGCTGATAGGAGGCGGGTTCTGGCTCCAAAGTACATCATTGGACAGCAGGTCTGGCTGGCGGTGAGTCAGATCCCTCTTAAAGAGAAATCAAAGAAGCTGTGCCATCACTTCCTTGGGCCATACACCATCTCCCGGGTGATAAATAATGCGTCGGTCCAGCTGAAGCTGCCCCCGGCCCTACAGGTGAACCCTACATACCACATCGCCCACATCAAGCCCCTCTCGGCGAGTCCTCTCTGCCCCCCCCCTCCACCGAAGCTGCCTCCTCCTCCTCGGATCATCGACGGTCACCTCACCTACACTATATTGGATGTTCGCCGTCGGGACCGAGGCCTGCAGTATTCGGTGGACTGGGAGGGTTACGGTCCGGAGGAACGGTGCTGGGTCCCCACGTCGCAAGTGCTGGACAAGGGGATGCTCCGGGCCTATCACCGTGCTCACCCGGAGAAGCCCTTCGGACTGCCAGGAGGCGCTCCTAGAAGGGGGGGCCCTGTCATGGGCAGCGAGAGCGCGCCCCTCCCATCCTGCCTCACATTCACCAACTCATCACTGCACCTGAGGCAGAAGACACACCTGCACATCTGCGTACTTAAGGAGCCCCTCTGTGTGGTTCCTTCCTGTGCTTTGGCATCGTGCACGTGAGCTGTCAATCTTAATTAGTCATGACAGTAACTGAAATCAGATTTCTTGGGGTAACAATAGATGAGAAAATAAGATGGAAATCACATATTAGTATATTTATTCCAAAATATCAAGAAATATTGCAGTATTGGGTAAGCAAGTCAGGTATTAGATCATCCATCACTTCACATTCTATACTGTTCACTGGTTTCACCTTATTTAACTTACTGTGCAGAGATCTGGGGCAACAACTATTAAAGCGTTTTGCATTCACTTTTTATTTTACAGAAGAAAGCAGTTCGAATTATTTTCAGTGCATGTTATAGGGATCATACTCATTCATTTTTCCTACAGCTTAAAATTTTGAAGTTGACAGATCTGGTTGAATTTCAAACAGTACATATTTTGTGTAGAGCAAAATACAATCAGCTACCAGGAAACATCCAAAGATTATTCATAGAAAGAGAAGGAAGCTATAGCTTAAGAGGATTATAAAAATTCAAAATTATTAATGCGCACACTACCAGAAAGAGATTTTGTGTTTCTGTATGTGGAGTAAAATTACGGAACAAGCTAAATATTGATTCGAAGCAATGTCCAGATACAAAGTTGTTTAAAAAGAGGTACAAAGATATGGTGTTCCAGAAATACAACAAAGTGGATGAAAACTGATAATTAACAAAAGTCTGTTATTTTTTTTTTTCTTTACATCACAATTACAGAGCTTAAATTGGAAGTCTGTGTTTAAGCAGTGTGAATGTTTAAGTATAAATTGTGAAGAAGTAGAATATTTAGTTTGTTACATACTGTGGAGCTGATGTGAGTGGAGCAGTTGTATATTTTTTGCATTTTTTAACATTTTTTTTGTTATTATATGTATAAAGAAGTCGAGTCCTTTCCTAAGTAATGGATGACTAATGGAAAAGGGGTGGGATTATGTAAGTGTAAACTTCAACCCACTCCTTTTCAGATATGTGGACTATTAATATGAAGTAGTATAAGATTCTTTATTGTATTTTACCTTATTTTGTAACATATACAGTATAATGCTTTTTGTACATACTGTATCTTGTGTACTGTCCACATGTTTGAAATAAATGAAAATGAAATGAAAAAACTTGACTTTTTTCCTGTAAATTTTCTTATCTTTTCAATTAAATTTGCAACTTTTTCTCATAAATTTGCAACACTCATCTGGATGCTGGTTAAAAAGACTTCTGTGTAATTAAATTTTAATTTGTGACTTTTGTCATTTTTAAATAAGCAGCTTTTATCATACCTTTGCACCTTTATTCTTGCATTTGTACCTTTGTAGCTCATGCTGAGGGGAATCTCCCCCACACCCCTTGTTATTCATCTGTGAGCAGACATATTGAAGGAACATTTACCTTCCACATACAGTTCTCCAGTAGCCACTGAAGAGAAACTCTCTGGGCTGATCTCAATGTTGTAGTCGCATTTATAAATAACCCAGCCAGGCTGCTCTGCAGCAGGAAGGACCAGGGTGGCTGTCGGGTTTACGGCTGATGGGGTCATCACAGTCACGTTTGCCTTGCCAACCTGGAGACGGATGGAGCGGACCTTGTATGGTGACGATGGCGAACAGACGACAGCAAACAAGTGGCCCTTAGGAATGGTAGACCTGTCTGGCTCATTTGGGGTTTTCACAGAGATGGCAGGAGAAGCCAGAGTTTCTGTACAGAGGGCAAATTTTACAAATTAGTGCTTGAAAGGTGCTACCACCAAAGTGAAACTAGTTTTGCATAAATACTGAATCCTTACTTTCCTTAATGGATAAGTGCTTTTTTTGTAAATGTTTTATTATATCTTTTCATGGGACAATACTGAAGATATGACACCTTAATACAATGTAGTCAGTGTACAGCTTGTATAACAATGTAAATTTGCTGTCCCCTCAAAATAACTCAACACACAGCCATTAATGTCTAAACCACTGGCAACAAAAGTGAGTACACCCCTAAGTGAAAATGTCCAAATTGTGCCCATAGTGTCAATATTTTGTGTGGCCACCATTATTTTCCAGCACTGCCTTAACTCTCTTGGGCATGGAGTTCACTAGAGCTTCACAGGTTGCCACTGGAATCCTCTTCCTCCATGACCACATCACGGAGCTGGTGGATGTTAGAGACCTTGCACTCCTCCACCTTCCATTTGAGGATGTCCCACAGATGCTCAATAGGGTTTAGGTCTGCAGACATGCTTGGCCAGTCCATCACCTTTACCCTCAGTTTCTTTAGCAAGGCAGTGGTCGTCTTGGAGATGTGCTTGGGGACATTATCATGTTGGAATACTGCCCTATGGCCCAGTTTCCGAAAGGAGGAGATCATGTCATGAACCCTCCCGTGCGCTTCTCCATTGCGCACAGCGAGGGGTGAAAAGATGAGAATTTACGCGCTGGAGTTACACCACACACATTTATTAAGCACGCAGACAAACAGTCCAAAGAAGGTGCAGACGCACAAAAAGACAAAACACTTACATTTGGCATTCCTGGGCCGGCATCGCCCAGTGAACGCATGAGGAGAAGTATTTAACCACCAAAGCATCCCGGAGCCAACATCGCTCAAAGGGCGATGAGAACCATGGCAGCAGTGGAGGTGGCTAATACTTTGCAGCACACAGTATACACACGACTATGTACCTCTGTAGACAATCCAATGACCCAGCAGTGCGTGACTGGCTAAAGGCACTTAAGTACATGCACTGCTGGTGATGATGTAATTAGGAACACCTGGGCGAGGAGCAGGAAGATGGCAAATGGGCATGGAAACAACTGATGGTAATTAGAGAGGAGGCGTGGTCAGATCGGCAGACAGTCAGACAGTGCGTGAGCCAAAGGGGCTGCCTCACCGCTGCCAGCCAGAAAGCAGTGGCTATGGGTAAGGAAGCAGCACAGAATACATAATATGCACATATACAGTGGCACCTACACCCACAGAGAGATCAGGACAGAGCCAGGGGAAACCAAGCCGGCTCGGCTCCTGACAGATCATGCTCTGCTTCAGTATGTCACAGTACATGTTGGCATTCGTGGTTCCCTCAATGAACTGTAGCTCCCCAGTGCCAACAGCACTCATGCAGCCCCAAATCATGACACTCCCACCACCATGCTTGACTGTAGGCAAGACACACTTATCTTTGTACTCCTCACCTGGTTGCCACCACACACGCTTGACACCATTTGAACCAAGTAAGTTTATGTTGGTCTCATCAGACCACAGGACATGGTTCCAGTGATCCATGTCCTTAGTCTGCTTGTCTTCAGCAAACTGTTTGCGGGATTTCTTGTGCATCATCTTTAAACGGGGCTTCCTTCTGAGACGACTGCCATGAAGACTAATTTGATGCAGTTTGCGGTGTATGGTCTGAGCATTGACAGGCTGACCCCTCACCCCTTCAATCTCTGCAGCAATGCTGGCAGCACTCATACATCTGTTTTCAAAAGACAACCTCTGGCTGTGATGCTGAGCATGTGCACTCAACTTCTTTGGTTGACCGTGGCAAGGCCTATTCTAAGTGGAGCTTGTCCTGTTAAACCGCTGTATGGTCTGCAGCTCAGTTTCAGGGTGTTGGCAATCTTCTTATAACCTAGGCCATCTTTATGTAGAGCAACAATTCTTTTTTCAGATCCTCAGAGAGTTCTTTGCCATGAACCCTGGTTCATTCCTAAACTGAAGCAGCTACGTCAGACCAAGGAGGAGGCCTACAGGACTGGTGACTGGACTCTGTACAAGCGGGCCAGAAACATGCTGACGAAGGAGATCAGGCTTGCTAAGAGGAGCTACAGTGAGAAGTTACAAAAAAACTTCTCAGCCAACAGCTCTGCTTCTGTCTGGAGAGGCCTGCAGAATATCACCAACTACAGGAGACCATCCCCCCACCCTGTGGAAAACCTCCAGCTGGCTAAAGACCTAAACAGCTTTTACTGCAGGTTTGAAAAGAACCTACAGTTCTCACCTCCCACCCACACAAAAGGATTATCTGCAGCCCCAGGAACTCCATCCCTCCTCCACTCTGACCTCCCACCAGCACTAACAATCTGTGAAGAGGAGGTGCGCCGGGTCTTTCAGAGACAAAAGATCAAGAAGGCTGCAGGACCTGATGGTGTGTCTCCGTCCTGCCTGAGAGTCTGCTCCAACGAGTTGGCCCCCATCTTCACCCGGATCTTTAACAGATCACTGGAGCTGCGTGAAGTGCCTTCCTGCTTCAAACGCTCCATCATCATTCCAGTTCCCAAGAAACCCTCTGTTACAGGATTAAACGACTACAGACCTGTTGCCCTGACCTCTGTGGTCATGAAATCCTTGGAGAGATTGGTGCTGAACCACCTGAAGGTCATCACAGGCCCCCTGATGGACCCACTGCAGTTTGCCTACCGGTCAAACAGGTCAGTGGATGATGCAGTGAATATGGGACTACATTACATCCTGCAACACCTTGACTCCCCAGGGACGTACGCCAGGATCCTGTTTGTCGACTTCAGCTCAGCGCTCAACACCATCATCCCAGGCATTCTTCATCAGAAACTCCTCCAGCTCAAGGTGCCCCCCTCCACCTGCCAGTGGATCTCCAGCTTTCTGACTGACAGGTGGCAACAGGTGAAGCTAGGGAGATTTACATCCAGCTCCCGAAAAATTAGTACTGGCGCCCCCCAAGGATGTGTCCTTTCCCCACTGCTCTTCTCCCTCTACTCCAACGACTGCACCTCAGAGGGCCCTTCGGTGAAGCTCCTGAAGTTTGCGGACGACACCACAGTCATCGGTTTGATCCGGGATGATGATGAGTCTGCATACAGGCGGGAGGTGGAGCAGCTGATCCTCTGGTGCAGCCAGAACCATCATGAACTCAACCCAGCCAAAACGGTGGAGATGACTGTGGATTTCAGGCGACACCCCCCTTCATTCCCCCCACTCACCATCCTCAACAGCACAGTGTCCACTGTGGACTCCTTCAAGTTTCTGGGTACCACAATCTCCCGGAACCTGAAGTGGTCCTCCCATATAGACGCTGTCCGGAAAAAGGCCCAGCAGAGGTTGTTTTTTCTGCGTCAGCTCAAGAAGTTTGATTTGCCTCAGGAGCTGCTGGTTGTCTTCTACACCGCCATCATCCAATCTGTCCTCTGCTTTTCCATCACTGTCTGGTTTGGATCTGCCACTAAACAGGACAAGACCAGACTGCAGCGGATCATTAAGTCTGTGGAGAGGATCATTGGTACCGACCTACCCTCCATTGAGAACTTATATCGGTCCACAACCAGGAAACGGGTGGGAAACATCTGTGCTGACCCATCACACCCCGGCCACAGACTGTTTGAACTTCTATCTTCTGGTCGTCGTTACAGATCACTGAAGGTCAAAACCACCCGTCACAGGAACAGTTTCTTTCCTCAAGCCATCACTCTGAACTCCTAACATTCACCTAGTCCTACCTGTTGCTGTACTCATGACTTTTCATCCATTCTTACATTGCACATAACTCTCACACTGCTTTTTACTTCATTCACATTATATCACTGAATCTGAGTTCACATTGATATACTGTGTGACTGTATATTTTTTCATATATTTCTGCAAAGTGTGGTTAGTCTGAGTAAATAACTGCATATATTCTTGTATATATCTGCATCCTTTTATAGAAACGTGGACAGACTGTAATTTACTGTACATACTCTGTTGTCATTGAATCCTTATTTAAATCCTCCACCTGAACAATGAGAGCAAGTTTTTAGCCAAAGTCAAATTCCTTGTATGTGTTGTGCATACTTGGCCAATAAAGCTGATTCTGATTCTGATTCTGATGAGGTGCCATGTTGAACTTCCAGTGACTAGTATGAGAGAGTGTGAGAGCGATAACACCAAATTTAACGAACCTGCTCCCCATTCACACCTGAGACCTTGTAACACTAATGAGTCACATGACACCAGGGAGGGAAAATGGCCAATTGCACACAATTTGGACATTTTTTCTTAGGGGTGTACTCACTTTTGTTGCCAGCGGTTTAGACATTATTGGCTGTGTGTTGAGTTATTTTGAGGGGACAGCAAATTTACGTTGTTATACAAGCTGTACACTGACTACATTGTATCAAAGTGTCGTATCTTCAGTGTTGTCCCATGAAAAGCTATAATAAAATATTTACAAAAATGTGAGGGGTGTACTCACTTTTGTGAGACACTGTAAGTGAGTTCTAAAAGTTCTCTGCAGAGTTGTTTTCATCCATTCATTCATTCATCTTCGCAAAGGAAAATTTATCAGCTGAATTAAAACATGCCAAAAGTCAGGTTCATGTGGATTTTATTTATTTACTTACTTATTTTGCATGTATACATTTTTTCTCATGAATAGGGTTAGGGTTAAAATGTAGACTTCCCATATGCGTCTACTATTGAAGAATGATGACAATCAAATTGGTTCAGTACCTTCACATCTCATGTAAGTCTCTCTGCATGAACTTTCCTTTGTGGTGTTGAGTGGATTGGACGGACAATCCAGAAGGTCCTTCTCACTCCCGTTACAGTTGAACACTGGACCCCAGATGGTGGGCTGTTGCTTCCATCCACCCCCTTTTCGTCTGTGCCAAAAACCATAGTTTCTGGGATACCCACAGTTCAGATGTGTGCAAACCACTAATTCTGTCTCGGGGGTTAAGGACGACTTGCAAACCAAAGCCCATGAATCACCGGACCTCACCTCCAGCCTGCCGGCACACCTGCTTTGTGTGCCTGCAAGTCTCACCGTCTCTGAAGCAGAGACAGCAGAGGTCAGTGATCTTGTTTTAGACAATGGTGAACAACACAGATAATGAACGTTAGGAAGTGGATCTTCATCTGTGTTTTATTCAACAACGACTTACACTGAAGTTGATACAATGGTATCCTACAAGGTAGTCAAGACCAGACCCCAACAGCACACATACAGTATATCAGTCCAACATAGAAAGGTTACATCAGCAATACATCTTATAGAAGTTGTTTGCATATTGGCTAGATGGGTCCCATCTGTGTATGCCCACATGGACTTCACCTGTGGTGCCAGTATTACTGAAACCTGCTCACCCATGTTAAACCCCAAGTCACGTTTGTGAAAATTGCAAATTCATGTGAAAAAAATGAAAATTTACAGGAAAACATTGTTCATTTTTGAGAAAAAAGTTGTAAATTTATTTAAAGAAAAATACTTGTAAATATATGATAAAAAAAAGTTACAAATTTACAAGAAAAATAACTGGAAATTTATGAGAAAAGAAGTTGAAAGTTTACAGGAAAATAATTGCAACTTTCTGAGAAAAAAAAGTTGCAAATTTATAAGAAAATACAAATCTACAAGAAAAAATAACTGCAAATTTATGAGAAAAAAGTCAAAGCTATAGAGGAAAAAAAATGTTAATTTTTGAGAAAAAACTTGCAGATTTATAAGAAAATTACAAATTTATGAGAAAAAAAGCTGAAAATTTAAAGGAAAATAATTGCAAAGCTTTGAGAAAATAGTTGTAAATGTATGAAAAAGTTTCAAATTTGAAAGAAAAAAAATGTAAAAAAAAAAAAGTCCAAAAAAGTCAATGATTTACAGCCAATGACAAAAAAGTTGCAAATTTATAAGAGAAAGTTGCAAATTTACAAGAAAAAAATGTTAATTTATGAGGAAAAAAAAGTCATTGATTTACAGGAAAAGATTGCAGTTTTTGAGAAAAAAGCTGTATTTTTTTAAAAAAAAAAACTTGTAAATCTAGAATTAAAAATTTGCAGATTTACAAGAAAATAATTGAAAATTTATGAGAAAATTGAAAATTTACAGAAAAATAATTGCAGCTTTTTGAGAAAAAAAGTTGCAAATTTACAAGACAAAAACTGCAAATTTATGTGAAAAATAACTGCAAATTTTTGAGAAAAAAGTTGAAGATTTAGAGGAAAAAAACTACTAATTTCTGAGAAAACATTTAATTTATAAGAAAATTTATAAGAAAAATAATTGCAAATTTATGAGGAAAAAAGATGAAAAATTAAAGGAAAATAATTGCAAAGCTTTGAGATAATTGCAGATTTACAAGACAAAAATTGCAAATTGCAAAGGTGTTGTACAGTTCAGCAGGAAAAAAATGTGGGAAAAAAATCAATTACACAAAGTCTTTTCCAGGTGAGTTTTGACACTGTTGCTTCTCTTGTCATGGTTGGCGTCACGAGCCGTCAATGAGACGCTGCAGGCCAGCCGATGAGTTTGCATAATTTATTAACAAAGGACAAAGACACAAAATAATAAGGCATGGGGGGCAAAACGCACAATAACTAAGACCACGACACACTGACGAAACACACAGACTAAGGTTTACACTTACTGGGAAAAGGCACGGCTAGAGGATCTAGGATGGAGGTTGGACGAGGGAATAATTGACGATGCAAGACGAGGTCGCAGCCCGGAGTCACCAAGGCTGCTCCCTTAAATAGGGCCAGGGATGAAACAGCTGATGAGGCAGTCTTCAACTCCACTGATTCCAGCTGTCACAGCCAGCTCTGCTCTGACAGCTGGAAGCCCCGCAGAGACGCTGTCAGAATAAGAGCCCTGCGGGACCATAATACTATCGAATGGGAGGAAAATACTGCATGACCCGAGCGCGGACGAAATCGGCGCTCAGGCCATGACAGTACTCCCCCCCGAACGATGCACTCTGGGCGTTATAGCAACATCCAAGCCTCCCCGCCACCTAGAAGGATACGAAATCTCACCCAGGGCGGGTGGAGGGAGGAAAAAGGCTTGGCGGGCAAGAATCAAAGAAAAAAAAAAAAAAACAACGACCAGGGCCCCAAAACAGAACAACTACAGGCATAGTGCACAACAGAGCAAGGAAAGAAAAAAAAGATATACTCCAACATGAATAGGCAAAGGACAAACGGGACAACAAATGCAAATAACAGAAATACCAGGCCAACAGGCCACAAATAGAAATACAACATCCACAGACCAAGATAAACAGGCCCAGAAAAAATAAAATGGAGGCCACACATCATCCCTCAAACAGGGGAAGGAAGAGGAGAAAAAAAAAAAACACGCTAAATAGCGGAGAATACATACAGCACAATGAGAAAACAATAATTGGCAGAGGCAACACCAGCGCATATCTCAGACTATCAAGGACTATCACGGGCTGCACGGTGGCGCAGTGGTTAGCACCGCGGCAGCACAGTTTTACCCTCGGCCGGGGGATCGCGGGGATCATGAGATCATGGGTTCGATCCCTGCCCCCGGCCAACAGTGATCTGTGTGCAGTTTGCATGTTCTCCCCGTGTTTGCGTGGGTTTACTCCGGGGTTTCTCCGGTTTCCTCCCACATGCCAAAACATGCAGGTTAGGGAGTTAAGGGGTGCTTGCGCACGCAGCGACCGGCAGCTGGTGGCTCGTCACCGGACTGCAGAACAAATCTACCTACGGGTACAAAATAAGTCCAAAAAAAAAAAAGGAGGAGAAAAAAACCCCCACACACACAGAAGAGCAGCGATGAGCAGTTCAATGTAGTCCAAGACTTTAAACGAAAACATCCCTACTCACACGGCGGGGGGGGGGGGGCAGGAATGACGACAGGCAGAGCATAACGAAGTAAAAAAAACACAAGTTCAGGCGGTCTGCCTGCGTCCAGCGTCCAGATCGCCAATAGGGGCAAAAGGATTCTTTCGGGCAGTCTACCCCAGTCCCATGCCCAGAGAGACGGGACCTCCGGCGGCCAAACCAGGTCACCCAGTAGAACCCCAAACCAGTGAAAAAGTCTCCCAGGCGGCTGACCCGCATCGTCAGGCCAACAGGACCCCAGGGGAGAGTTCGGAGACGGCCTCCTAATGGCGAGGAGCGACGAGGGAGAGCCGAGCCAATTACAGGAACCCCCTGCAGCACCCGATGGAGGGAAAGAGGGAATGGGAAAAGGATGCAGGGCCAGTCCGCGTCGCTCAGTGGAGGATCTGCAGCTCCACCTCCGAACATCACCAGAACAGGCGCTGTCCTCATGTTGGACCCCAGGTGAGCCCGTACTGCACCCATGATGGACCCCGATCGGATCGCAGCTGCACCCACAATGGACCCCGACTGGGTCGGAACAGCACCATGGACGACCTCCAACCCCGAACCCAGAACCTTGAGAGCTGAGACCAGGACCGACTCATCACCGGCGACCCTGGGAGAAGGCTCAGGAGAGGGAACAGAACCGGAATCAGGATCACCGGTAGCGACAGAATCCGGCGAGACAAGTTCGGATGCAGCGGACGGCTGCACCCGGCTCGTCTCCCCGAGAGACAGGCAAAAATGCTCCAGAGAAGAATGAAGGAAGACAAAGTAGAGCACTTGCCTGATCTCAAGTTCTGTCGCCGTTCAGGACTTCAGCAATCCAGGCTCAGGACAAAGAAGTACGTCCTCTGGCTCCCACTCGGCTACGGCGGGCTCCGCAGCCGGCATGATGTTCTCCACAGTCTGAGGACCCTCCAACGCTGACGTCCACGCCGATGACCCACACGGCGTAGTGGCAGGGGATCCTCGACCTGCTGGATTGAACCGCTCCTCCATGGAGACCCGGGGACGCATCGTCGTCGGCGCAGGCTCCAAACTGCAGTCCGTTCTCCTCCTCTGCCCATGACGTGGTTGCGGGGCTGGAACCAGGCTCTCCAGGGCCGCAGGCTCCCTCCTCGTCCAGCAGCGTAGGCCTGGTGCCGCGGAATGCTCAGGGGAAGGAGACACAAAGGTAGCAGGTCCATAACTAGTTACTGCAGCAGGTGGAGGAAGCTCAGGGGACTGTGCAGCCCGAACTCCACCCCCAGGAATCAAGCAAGGCAATTCACCCAATGAGGGAACAGAAAGAAAAGTCACTTGCCTGATCCGTAGAGGCCCGATAGAACCCGCTGCAGTGGACTTGATTCCTCCCTTTCCCCGCTGGATGGTGATGGAGGGCCCCCCAGGAGGACACAGAGGAGCCGCTCACGATGGATCGATGACGGGCTTCGCTGAAGCAGGACTCGTGGGACTCACAGCAGCCGGGGAAGACGTCGAGGAGGAGGGGATGACAGCCGAGGCGATCCGGGCACAAGGAGCTGATGGGACAGCAGGGACAGATGACCCAGAGGAAGAGGCTGCGGGAATTCCCTCCCGACAAGACGCAGAAGAAGCAGCTGACTGGGAGGCAGAGTTCCTCCGACGACCCAGAACTGTATCCGGACGGGGTTCTCGCTGAGGCTTACCGGTGGTTGTGTGATGACGTTTACCAGCAGAGGGCGAGACGAAGGAGAGGTTAGTGAATCGCCGCTCCTGCACGGAAACAGAGGCGTGCAGGTCGGTGTACTCAGGATACTCATACAGCTCAGGATTCCTCTCCACCCGCCTGACTGCTGCCGTCACATGCTTAATGATCTGCGTGGGGTGGGCGGCGGAGCGAGCTGCAGCCACTCGGTCCCGGATGGAAGCAGCTGACAGCTGTAACTTCTCCAGGGGAATCCCGACTGACGTCTCACTCCTTAGGGGATCACCCCTGGGCGGTGCGAACTCCTGGACTGGAACAAGGACAGGAACAGGATCCCGAAGCGAGGAGCGAGGGTGCCTTCTCTTCGGCTTCCTGCTGGAGTTTCCCTCCAGCCCACAGAGTCTCTCCCGGTGCGCAGAAATGTCTGCCTTCCTCGCCATGACTTCAGGGTGGTTGGAGTAGTGAGGAAAGCAGTTAATGATTGCCTCAGCGAGGTCCAGGTGCCGGCGTACATCGCTGGGAGTGTCATAGAGGCCAGCGGTGAAGAGGGTTCCATCAATGTAGTCGAGGGCCTCCACCAGCTCGTAGCCCAGGCTCCAAGCGCGGCCCCTGAGTGACGACATACTCTCCCAGCTCACAGGTACCCAGACAAGGAAAACTGCAAGTCCAATTTAGGCAAAACTCACGGTGACCAGCGTCTTGTTCTGGCTGCGACCCACTGTCATGGTTGGCTCTCATGAGCCGTCAATGAGACGCTGCAGGCCAGCCGATGAGTTTGCATAATTTATTAACAAAGGACAAAGACACAAAATAATAAGCCACGGGGGGCAAAACACACAATAACTAAGACTACGACACACTGACGAAACACACAGACTAAGGTTTACACTTACTGGGAAAAGGCATGGATAGAGGATCTAGGATGGAGGTTGGATGAGGGAATAGATAGATAGATAGATACTTAATTTCAAACAAAAAAGTATAACAAAAACAAAACAAATGACAAATGCAATAAAGAAACAGTATACAGTGTTCGAAAGGGGGAAGGAAGAAGTGAACACTTATTAATTCCATCTCCTCTTTTCCATAAGTACACCCATGTGAATTATATACAAATTACCACATTTAAGACCCCAAGTAAACAATTAACTAATACTTGACGATGTCAGACAAGGAATGTCAGACAAGGTCGCAGTCCGGAGTAACCAAAGCTGCTCCCTTAATTAGGGTCAGGGATGAAACAGCTGATGAGGCAGTCATCAACTCAATTGATTCCAGCTGTCACAGCCAGCGCCGCTCTGACAGCCGGAAGCCCCGCAGAGACGCTGTCTGAATAAGAGCCCTGCGGGACCATAAGAAACACTATCGAATGGGAGGAAAATACGGCATGACCCAAGTGCGGACGAAATCGGCGATCAGGCCATGACATCTCTGCGCTGTTTTGATATGTTGATATTGTCTTGAGCTGTGGGTTTTCGTTTGAAAACTGTAGGTATGGCAGTCGGTTTTAGAGCCTGTTTGTAACAAACTTTCAAGCCTAAACATTCCTGTATAGCAGACGCCTCCTCAAAACTGTCTGCAGTGAAATGATCGCTACAGAGTACAGAAGATAGTGTTGGTTGCCATTTGTTCCTTGTCCTCTGTGCTTGCTTCGCCCATTTTTTAAGAAGATCCGGATCTTTTGGGAATGAGAACAGGCTTGTACGTTCACTGGAGCAATTGGAACACCCAGCCGCCATGCAACGTTTCGGCATTTCTTCACTGATATAGAAGCTAAACAGCTTGTTTACATTGATAGTGTGGTGGAAATTTACTGTCTATGCATTAATCAATGTTTTATAAGTTCATGCATTAATCTGTTGAGTAACCAGGGATCTATGTTTTATAAGTGTGTCCCAATATATGAATTGTGTGTGTGTGTGTGTGTGTGTGTGTGTGTGTGTGTGTGTGTGTGTGTGTGTGTGTGTGTGTGTGTGTTTAGATAAAAATCGGTTGCAATAGCACACGGATCAGCCGAGATGAACTTCACCTCATGACGTCATATCCGGAAACGAGGCGAGTCTCAGGAGATCGCGTGAGTGCAACACCACGCTAAATTCGAATTCACTTGGAAATATTTTTTCCACTTATTTAGCATTCAAAGTCAAAAGAACCAACTATATGGACGATTGAATGAAGACGATTGAAGAAGTTCAGTAGGAGCTGAACAACTCCTTATATGGTCACGTGCACTAGTAAAGCTAGAAGAAAAAAGTTGCAAATTTACAAAACAACAACTGCAAATTTATGAGGAAAAAAAGTTGAAGATTTAAAAGGAAAAATGTGTTAATTTTTGAGAAAAAAGTTTTAGAAAATACTTGTAAATCTACAAACAAAAGCTGTAAATTTACACGAAAAATAACTGCAAATTTATGAGAAATTCACAGGAAAATAATTGGTTTAAAGCAGTGAGAGTGTCTGCTCACCTGTACCACAGGTAAAGTCCATGTGGGCAAGCACAGATGGAGCCAATATGGAACCCATGGACCAACCCATATGGGACCCACAAGAAGGCCCAGGTTGAAGCCATGGTGGGGCCCACACCTGCATGCTGGCTTGGTGCTCAGCCTGTGCAGATGTTGTTGGTGACCCCTGATTACCACAGATGTGAAACACAGAAGATAATAAATGGAAATATGAAACCTAGCACAAAGTACAGAAAATCAAAACTACTCACCTCTGGAGTGACCAAAGATTTCTGTGATCAGCAGCAGCAAGAACCAAGCTCCAGCTAATGACCAGGTTAAACCAGGCTTTGAGAACATTTTAGCTTGATTTCACCGTTCTGCTCCGACGCTCAGGTTCAGTCTGAATCTGCAGCCAGACTGGACTTTTGTCTGCTCTGGTCTGTTTGCGCTGGTCTGTTTTTTTTCCTGCAGCTTGATGAAACCTTCACCCTCTGATTCAAAAATACAGTACATCAGTATTAATGAGCTAGGAGCACACAAACAAGCTATAGCAGACTGATTTTTTTCAGATTCTGAATACAAGAAGTTTGGTTTGTTCTTTCCTACTGAATCAAGCTGCATTCTCATCTTTTTACATGAAGGTTATAAAAGAAAACAAAGCTGACTCATTCCCCACCACTGACAAGTTGTTCCATCATTTATAATCCAGCAAAGAAGTTCCATCAGAAACCAGACGTAGCGGCTGAACATAAAAAAGAACAAAATGGTGCCTGTGAAAAAACAAGGATATGGTTACAGAAGCCTTGGAGAAATTAATGGACTCTGTTATGTATGAGTGTGGAGCCAAGAACGAGGCCAGGTGTCAAACTGAACACACGTTTATTAAAGAGGTTGGGACAGGTTCAAGGGTGGCGCGGTGGCGGAGTGGCTAGCACTGCGGCTGCACAGCAACTCACCCTTGGCTGGGGGATCCTAGGTTCGATCCCAGCCCCCGACCAACAGTGATCTGTGTGGAGTTTGCATGTTCTCCCCGTGTCTGCGTGGGTTTACTCCGGGATTTCTCCGGTTTCCTCCCACATGCCAAAAACATGCAAGTTAGGTAAATTGACATCAAACTGTCCTTAGGTCTGACTGTGAGAGTGAATGGTTGTCTGTCTCTCTGTGTTGGCCCTGCGACGGACTGGCGATCTGTCCAGGGTGTACCCTGCCTCTCGCCCAAAGATGCTGGGATAGGCTCCAGCACCCCCCACGACCCAAAAAGGATTAAGTGGAAGAAGATGGATGGATGGATGGATGGCACAGGCTCACCACACGCAGCCACCAGGCAGAAGGGATGGCAGAGAGACCGCCCCTCCTGCCTACCGCCCTTTTATAGGCACGTGTGGTGGCGGGGCCAGAAGCCAGAGCCACCACACTGTGCCTCACAAATAAAAGTACATGACATTAATAACATAAATAACTACACAACACCCCCCCACACACACAAAAGTCCAAAACACACGTACATAATTCAGACCCACCCCAATTTAGGACCTGAATCACACACTAAAATGACAAAGCACTATAGCATAAATGGCCTCACTCATTCACACCAAAACAACTAAAGCTAGGGGGAACAGGTTGACCGCTGTCCCACCCCACACGGCAAAGGGGATTATTCTGCCACTTGTTCTAAGAGGAAGTCCATTTACAAACAAAATACTGCCGTGTCTCCTAAACTAAAATAAGACAAACAAAATACACAAAATAATCGCCAGAAATATATACAGGTGCATCTCAAAAAATTAGAATATCATGAAAAAGTTCAATATTTTTGGTCATTCATTTCAGAAAGTGAAACCCATATATTATATTGACTCATTACACAGAGAGTGATATATTTCAAGTGTTTATTTATTTCAATTTTGATGATTATGGCTCACAGCCCATGAAAACCCCAAATTCAGTTTCTCAAAAAATTACAATATTGCATAAAATTAATTTTAAAAAATAGTTTGTTAATAGAAATGTGGGCCGACAGAAAAGTATGTCCATGTACACACTCAATACTTGGTCGGGGCTCCTTTTGGATTAATTACTGTGTAGAGCAGGGGTGGGCAATTAATTTTCGCAAGGGGCCACATTATTCATTTATAATTTTTCTGCATTGATGTATGTGGTTATTGTGTATATTTTTTTATCTTGATTCTTTTTTCTAAAGCCCATCCAGGGACAAGAGTTGCAAATTAGCTAATAGCTATACACTCTATGTGCAACACATCAGATTGATTGTCTTTGATTAATTGTCTATGTTTATTGCACTGTCCCTGTCAAATAAACTAATCTACTACTATTACAGACTGGGACTGTTGTGGAGGTCTCCGCTCAATAAGCTGAACTCACTTCTGCTTATTAATATTAATTTTATCACTCTGTAAAAAACTTTAAATTCTATAGTTTCAATAAACATTAAAGGTAAATGTAGATTTACAATTTTGCAATTAAAATATGAAATAGGTGTAAAAAAAAGGCCAACATTAAATCATCATTTAATTAACAATGGCAGCAATTTTCATTAAAACATGCATTTTTGCAATATTTCAAAGACCAACATTAAATCAGTTTTATACAATTTACTGCTGCCATTCTGTTCACAGTTTAATCACCACATTGCTCATTTTTAGTTCTTTTTTCATGATGGAAAAATCTAGTCTTTTGATCTTGAACAAGTGCACTAAAGTCAGGCAGAATGTCAGAGGAGGACATGCGGAGGACAGCTGACATCATCAGTGAGAGAGGATCTGTACCTCGACTTGTTGAATTTCATCACAGAACACCTGTCCACATGTGTAGGTCGATTCAAAGAGAACTAACATCTTCTGAGCATGCCTCCCCATGAGTGAAAAGTTCTCCTCTTTAAGAGAATAATATTTTTTTTTAAAAATCCAGCTGTAAGGCTGATGTGAAACACTCTGCAATGAGTGTGTCAGACTGCAAGTCAAACAGTTCAAGCTGAGCATCACTGGGTGCATTATCCACACTGCAAGTGAAGGGTTAGTTACAGCATCGACATCCATCCATCTTCTTCCGCTTAATCCTTTTCGGGTCGCGGGGGGCTGGAGCCTATCCCAGCATCTTTACAATGTGGTTAATTTTTAGAACAGACTTACACAATACCTCTTGGGTGTATAATACAGTGTAAAAATACCAGTTTCTGTTCTGGATTAATTTCAGTCACTTTATTTTGCATTCACTTCAAAGGTCCGACATTTGTCCCTGTCAGATTTGGACATCCATCAGTTGTTGTAACACCTACCAGTTTGTGCCATTTCAGTCCTAGCTTGTCCAAACATGCACTGACCTCCATGGACAAATCACTCCCTGTTGTGTCCCTTTCATTGCTTCAGATTTCCCGCGATGTCCTCAACCCTTGTTGTTACCGTTTGTCTGGAGAGGGGTATATTCTCAAATGCTTCTTCTTTCTCATGACGTACAGTATTAGCGAAGCAGAGTCCACCAAACACTCCTAGATAACCTCCCCATCAGAAAATGGCTGTTTTTTGGGTTTGTTTTTTTTTTTTTTTTTGCTATTTTGTGGGCTACCACAAAATTAGTCCTTACTGCTGCATCCCTGGATGTGTAAATTTTAGCAAAAATTCCCTGCTGCTTTCTTGTCAACTACCCCTCAATCAAGTTCTTTTATTTCTCTACCTTTAGTCTCATAATGGTGATTCAAGTTCTAATCCTTAAACACTGCAATCTGCTCTCCACACACTAAGCGCAGGGCTCTACCTTTTACTTAAGTAAATAAACACTTCATGTCCTTTTTTTAACAGGAGGTGACATTTCTGAGGGCTAATAAAACGTCTGTTCACTAGCAGTGTGGTACTCCCACGTATGAGCCCAATGGTGCCTAAACTGAAAAAAAAGCTGTCGCCTTCAAAATAAAAGCAACGCAGTTGTGAGAGAGCATTATTTACCTTTAATTCCTAATTTCCCATTGACTTGGCGCGAGCCAGTCAGGACCAGGTAACTGGACGGATGTGGCCCGCGGGCCGTAAAATGCCCAGGTCTGGTGTAGAGAGAGGAATGAGTAGGCGAGGCAGCGAGCTGGAGCAGAGCAGACTTTATTACTCTATCATCAGTCAACAAGAATACTAACCCAGGTCGCTGGCATCTCTCTTTAATACCATACAAAACTCGCCTTGCGACCTGGGGCTTTCACATCACAATACATCGATTCACAATAACAATTCTCTTTGTCACCCAGCCTGTCGGCGCATTATTATGCAGCCCGGATGCATAATATAAGATAATAAGATAATGCATATCATCATGCAGTCTTATGGAGAAAACCACAGTCTGTCCTACATATCCATTTCACAGCTTTTAAGCAACTCCTCCTGTGCTATTCAGTCTGAGTAGAGAACGTACTGTCCGGGTCCCCCCCCCGCTTCCCAGAAAACTCAGACTGGGCCTTAACCCTCATGTCCTGTGGGCTTCAGCCGATGTCCATAGTGGCTGTAAGGGGGGGTCGCTGGCTCCGAGGCACTGCTGTGTCGGTGGGGCACTCCTGGAGGTGTGTCCGTCTGTGGGGGGACATTTGGGGTGAGGGGAACACATCTTCACCATGCCATTGTGACTGAGCTGACGAGTCATTTACCTGGGGAGTTCTCAGTGGGGGTCGTCCGCGCTGAGAAGTTCGGGCCAACACCACCTGCTCATCTGCTAAAACAAAGGCGGGCTTAAGCCTGTCTATACAGATTGTTTCTCTGTGTCCCCCCAAGTCTAACACAAAATGTTTATCCCCAGGTTCCAACACTCTGAATGGGCCATCATAGGGCGGGTACAACGGGGTCCGGTGGGCATCGTGCCTGACAAACACGACCGATGCATCCTTCAAGATCCTTGGCACGAAAGCACCGGGAAAACTGTGGTGGACCAGGCCGGGTAGTGTCTCTGCCTCTGCACTATGTAGTGAAGGCGGGGATGGATCGGCGTTCTCCGGGGAGCTGCAGCAGCTGGGAAAAAAACAGCTCTGCTGGGGAGGCAGCCAAATCCTCCTTTGGTGCTGAACGCAACCCTAATAGAACCCACGGCAACCGGTCCACCCAATTTGCATCTGTAAGCAAAGCCCTGAGTGCTGCTTTAAGCGACCTATGGAAACGCTCGCATAACCCATTGTCCTGGGGGTTGTACGCGGTTGTGCGATGAATTGTGACGCCCAGGCTCCGGGCCATCATGGACCAGAGGTCAGAAACGAACTGCGGGCCCCGGTCGGACATGATATCCGAAGGAGCGCCGAAGCGTGCCACCCATGTCGTCAAAAAAGCGCATGCAACTTCTGCAGACACGGTGGAAGCTAGCAGTACCACCTCGGGCCAGCACGTGGTGCGGTCCGCCACTGTCAGGAGGTGCGTGAATCCCTGCGATGGCGGGAGGGGGCCCATGAGGTCCACGTGAACGTGGTCGAACCTCTTAGCTGGGACATGAAACGGCTCCAAAGGAGGCCTTTGTGTGCCTGTGCACCTTGGCTCATTGGCACACTACACAGGCTGCAGCCCACGCTTTCACCTGTTTGCGCAAGCTCAGCCAGGCGAACTTTGCTCCCACCAATTTGACTGACGCGGGCACTCCTTGGTGCACCAGGGAGTGAACCGACTCTAAAACGCGGTGGTGCCAAGCGCGTGGGACCACCAGGCACAGGCGGCCTGTAGAGGTGTCACAGATTGTGGGGGAGGCGTCTTGCAGTACTCTGCTCTCCACCATTAACCCTGTTGGTCCAGACTGGAGCATACAAATGTCCGCATTGCCGATCTGCTCAGCGGCCACGGCTGTGTAATCTATCCCTACATAAACTGGGGCCACTAATGCACGCGAGAGGCAGTCTGCCACCATGTTGAGTTTGCCAGCCACATGCTGAATGTCAGTCGTAAACTCCGAGATCATGGCCAGCTGTCTCTGCTGCTGGCCCGACCATGGTTCCGAAATCTTGGCCATAGCATAGGTTAGTGGCTTGTGGTCCACAAGCGCAGTGAAGCTGCACCCTTCCAGCCAGAACTGGAAGTGGCATATGGCCAAGTGGAGAGCCAGTAACTCCCTGTTGAGTACGCTGTATTTACGCTCATTGTCATGCAAAGACCTGCTAAAAAAGGTGAGTGGCTGCCAAGAACCAGCGACGCGCTGCTCCACGATGGCCCCTATGGCCTCAAATGACGTGTTGGTAGTGAGCGCTATCCGAGCCGCCGGGTCCGGGTGCGCCAGTAGTATGGCGTTCGCTAGAGCTGTTTTGGCCTCGAAAAACGCCTGCTCTCGCTCAGGAGTCCAGTCGACTCTGTCCGCCGGTTTCTCATTTCTTAAGCACAGCGTACAATGGCTGCATGTGCTGGGCTGCGCGGGGGAGGAAACGGTTGTAAAAGTTAACCATCCCCAAAATCTCCTGCAGCACCCTGACCATCTGAGGCTTGGGAAAATCTGCCACTGCGCACACTTTGTCCGGTAAGGGTATCGCGCCCTCCAGTGATATGCGGTGGACCAAAAAATCGATTACCGTAACCCCGAAATGGCACTTCGCCGGGTTGATTATTAACCCGTGCTCCTCCAACCTCTGGAAAACCATCCTGAGGTGGGCTATGTGTTGGTCCTCAGACACGCTGGCCACCAGGGTGTCATCCAGGTAGACGAACACAAACGGCAGATCGCACAGCACCGCATCCATCATGTGTTGGAATGTCTGTGCTGTTCCTTTTAACCTGAAAGGCATGCGTAAGAACTCAAAAAGACCAAACGGGGTTATTACTGCCGTTTTGGATACGTCTTCCACACGCACCGGGACCTGGTGGTAACCGGGGACCAGGTCCACCTTGGAAAAAATGCATGCCCCGGTGAGGTGGGCGGAAAAATCCTGAATATGGGGGACTGGGTAGTGATCGTGTGCTGTGGCGTTGTTTAATCTGTGGAACTCTCTGCATGGTCGCCACGATCCCTCGGCTTTAGGCACCATATGTAGCGGGGATGCCCATGGGCTGTTTGAGTGCCTGATGATGCCCAACCTTTCCAACTTGGCGAACTCCTAACGCGCACTGGCCAGCTTAGCTTCGTCCAGCCCCGTGTTTAGTGACGGCCACCGAAAACGTCGGAACCGTGAGTACTGGGAACTGGGTGAGTAGTGTGTGGAACTTACCCCCTGGAGCTGTGATGTTGGCTAGTGTTGTGGACCTGGCTCCTCTAGTTTTACAGGGCAGAGAATCAAAAGGCACTGCGTTAATCAGGAGTCTGTTAGCAACATTGACTAATAGTCCGTGTGCACACAAAAAATCTGCACCCAAAATGGGGGAGCTACATGCCGCTATGATGAATGTCCATTGGTATGTACAGCTGCGCAAGGATATAGTCAGTGTCCTCTCACCAAAAGTCTTAATGTCTGAGCCGTTTGCAGCCGCCAGCTCGGGGCCGCTACTTCCCGCCAGCCAGTCTGTGTAGAATGGCAGGATGAGGCTCTTTGGGGAGCCGGAGTCCACAAGGAACCGTCTCCCTGAGCGTGAGTCTGTCACATAGAGCAGCTTGTTTGTGTCATCGGCAGTCGCAGCTGCTACCGACTGCTGGCCCTGGCATTTCCCAAGCGCTTGAACTGGCACGGTGTCGTGCATCGGCGTGCGTCTTCTCCATAACGGCGGTGGTAGAAGCAGAGTGTGTCCCTCCGGTGCTTCTTGGCCTCCACTGCAGCCACCATTGCTGGCTCCTCACCCCCATTGGCCATCTTGGTGGGTTCCAATGCTGCTACGTTCACAGCGAAGATTCTGGTCACCAAGAAAATCCGATCTGCCTCTTGTGCTAGCGCCCGGTAGTTGCACGTGGCCAGCAGCGGCGAATTGGCAAGGACCACTTTGGCCACTGTCGGGAGGTTCCGGAGGAAAAAGTGGGCAAAGAGGAAATGCCCATCATCTGTGCCCATCAACGCCAACATCTTCTCCATTAATTCGACCGCCGACCCGTCTCCCAACTCGGAGCGTGTCAGGAGCCTTTCTGCTTTCTCGCAGTCTGAGAGCGTGTAGCATCGGGTCAGCGTGGTCTTGAGAGCGTCATATTTGCCGTGGGCTGGTGGCTGTTGGAGCAGGCTCGCCACCTGCTGAGTTGTGCGTGCGTCCAGCGCTGCAACCACGTAGTAGTATTTGGTGTCATCTGCTGTCACTCCACGGAGCGCGAACTGGACCTCAGTGTGGAGGAACCAAGACTTCGGGCCATGTAGCCAAAAGTCTGGGAGTTTGACCGAACCGGCGCACGCGGTGCTGGCGCCTCCAGTCTGGGTCGTCTCCGGGGTGTTTGCGTCAAGTTCCATAATGCATCAAGGGTCACCAGTATAGAGAGAGGAATGAGTAGGTGAGGCAGCGAGCTGGAGCAGAGCAGACTTTATTACTCTCTCTATCATCAGTCAACAAGAATACTAACCCAGGTCGCTGGCATCTCTTTTATACCATATAAACTCGCCTCGCGACCTGGGTTTCTCGCCTCGCGACCTGGGATTCTTGTTGACTGATGATAGAGAGAGTAATAAAGTCTCTCTCTGTGATGTATTGTGATGTGATGTATCACATCACAATACATCCATTCACAACAACAATTTCCTTTGTCACCCAGCCTGTCGGCGCATTATTATGCAGCCCAGAGGAGAATGTATATTATCATGCAGTCTTATGGAGAAAACCACAGTCTGTCCTGCATATCCATTTCACAGCTTTTAAGCGTCTCCTCCTGTACTATTCAGTCTGAGTAGAGAACGTACTGTCCGGGTCCCCCACAACTGTATCAACGTGGCGTGACATGGAGGTGATCAGCCTGTGGTACTGCTGAGGTGTTATGAAGGTCCAGGTTGGTTTGACAGTGACCTTCAGCACATCTGCATTGTTGGGTCTGGTGTCTCTCTTCTTCCTCTTGACAATACTCCATAGATTCTCTATTCGGTTTAGGTCAGGAGAGTTTGCTGGCCAATCAAACACAGTGATGCCATGGTCATTAAACCAGGTTTTGATACTTTTAGCAGTGTGTGTGTGTGGGGGGGGGGGGGATACCAAGTCCTGCTGGAAAGTGAAATCAGCTTCTCCATAAAGCTTGTCAACACAGGGAAGCATGAAGTGCTCTAAAATTTCCTGGTAGAAGACTCCACTGACTTTGGTCTTGACAAAAGATAGTGGACAAACACCAACAGATGACCTCTGTTCAGATAAAAGTAAATTTTGTATTTCATTTGGAAATCAAAGTCCCAGAGTCTGGAGAAATAGTGGAGAGGCACAGGATCTATGTTGCTTGAGGTTTAGTGTGAAGTTTCCACAGTCAGTGATGATTTGAGGAACCATGTCATCTCCTGGTTATCAGCCCTTTTGAAAACAGATGTCACACAATTTCTTATCTGTAGGTACCTCCAAAATTGACCCTTGCCCTCCAAGCCATATTGGTGAGTTAAATTTTCATAAAATAAGAATATTCCATCACTATATAAGTGTCCTATAGTACGTATGCTACTGGAACGCCACTGCACCCAGTATATAGTCATCTTCCCAATGCAGATTGCAGGATTATTCTACAATGATGAATACGTCTGAACATACACTGACAAGCTTTTACATTCAATGACATTTATCCCAGACATCTCTTGCATGACTGAGGATGGGATCAACCCATTCTGTCCACAGACTTCCAGTGTTTTGCCATTTTAGCCAATTCAAATGATAAGCAGTACAATCTAGGACTGGGCAGGCCTAGCCCTCCTTTCTCCTTAGGGGCATACAGTTTACTTAAACTAATTCTTGGTCTTTTCCCCTCCCACAAAAAAGGTTTAACTGTGTTTTCATACTTTTTAAAAGTTATGTCTGGTATTTTAATTGGTAGCATTGTAACAATATAGTTAAACTGAGGGGCTATCCCCATTTTTGTAATGCTTATTTTACCCCATAGGCTAAGTTTAATCTTTACCCATTTATTTAAGTTTGTTTTCATTTTTTGCAGCAAAGGATTAAAATCTAACTGAGATATTCCCTCCAAATCCTGACTCAGCTTCATCCCTAGATACTTCATTCCTTCTGGAATCCATTTGAAGTTAAATTTCTTTATATGGGAGTGACATTTTTTTTTAAATTGGCATAGCCTCTGATTTATTCCAATTAATTGTATAACCTGATAATTTTGAAGAAGATTGTATAGTGTCCATTAAATGCGGTAGAGAGGTCATTGGGTTTGTTATTGTAGCCAAAATATTATCTGCATAAAGCAGTTGTTTATATTCTATACCACCTCCCACAACCCCTTGAATATGTGGATTAGTCCTAATGGCTACGGCTAACATTTCCCAAAAAAATTATAAACAGCAGAGGGCTTAAAAAACAGCCTTGTCGTATCCCTCTAGAAAGCGAAAGATGTTACTCCATTTGTCATTACTGCAGCTTTTGGCTCTTTATACAATGCTCTCACCCAATTAATAAAACCAGATCCTATTCCAAAGTGTGACAAGACAGAGAAAAGAAATTCCCATTCCACCTTATCCAAAGCCTTCTCAGGAAACAGCAGCTATAGAAACATCTTTTGACTGACTCTGCCATATCAGATGTAGTAGTGATCTTATGTTATCAGAAGATGATCTATTTTTCACAAAACCCACTTGGTTAGGACGAAAAACACTTGGTTGTACCTTTTGTAATCTTAAAGCTAAAATTTTTGTCAGTATTTTACAACCAAATTTAGCAAACTTATAAGTCTATAATTTGAGGGATCAGTTACATTCCGATCCATTCTGGGAATTAACGTTATCAAAGCTTCATTAAATGTTGGAGGTGTGGGAAACCCACTCAGTAGTTTTCCCTCAGCCTGAAGAGATGGCAGATCAAAGGTGTTGGGGGACAAGGGGAATTGTCATGGGGGGTTGATATGTAAATACAGCACCTCAGGTAGCGGAGGAGGGTTAATATAAAAGTGAGTGCCTGCAACCTGTGTTTCTACTGTTTTGGATTCTGGTGGATGTGAGAGGAAGTGAATAAAGCTTCATCTGCTCTGAATACTCGGCCTGATTATTTATCTCTCCACACTGGTGACCCTTGACGCACAATGGAACGCGAGGCGAACACCCCGGAGACGACCTGGACGGGAAGTGCCAGCGACGCATGTGCCGTTTCGGTCAAACTCCCAGACTTTTGTCTACACGACCCGAAGTCTTGGTTCCTTCACACCGAGGCCCAGTTCGCGCTCTGGGGAATAACGGCAGATGACACCAGATACTACTACATGGTTGCAGCACTGGACGCACGCACAACCCAGCAGGTGGCAAGCCTGCTCCAACAGCCCCCAGGCCAGGACAAATACGGTGCTCTCAAAACCGCACTGACCCAGCGCTACACGCTCAGACTGTGAGAGAGTGGAGAGGCCCCTGACGCGCTCCGACTTGGGAGATGGGTCAGCGATCAAATTGATGGAGAAGATGTTGGCGTTGATGGGCACAGATGACGGGCATTTTCTCTTTGCCCACCTTTTCCTCCGGAACTTCCTGACAGCAGCCAGGGTGGTCCTTGCCAATTCGCCGCTGCTGGCCGTGCACAACTACCGGGCTCTAGCCCAAGAGGCAGATCGGATCATCCTCACCACCAAAGCCCTCACAGTGAACGCAGCGGTGTCGGAACCCAACGATACGGCCAGCGGAAGTGAGGAGCCAGCGATGGTGGCTGCAGCAGAGGCCAAGAAGCACCGGAGAGACACGCTCTGTTCCTACCACCGCCGTTTTAGAGAGGACGCACACCGATGCGTGCCACCATGCCAATTCAAGCGCTCGGGAAACACCAGGGCCGGCAGTCGGTAGCAGCTGTGACCGCCGGTGAAGCAAGCAAGCTGCTCTATGTGACAGACTCCCGATCAGGGAGACGGATCCTCGTGGACTCCGGCTCCCAAAAGAGCCTCAACCTGCCGTCCTACGCTGACCGGCTGGCGGGAACTAGCGGCCCTGAACTGACGGCCTCAAACAGCTCAGACATTAAGACTTTTGGGGAGAGGACACTGACTATATCCTTGCATGGCCGTACGTACCAATGGACATTAGTCATAGCGGCATGCAGCTTCCCCATCTTAGGCGCTGATTTTTTGTGTGCACACGGATGTTGATGTTGCTAACAGATGTCTGATTAACGCAATGTCTTTTGATTCTCTCCCCTGTACAGCTAGAGGAGCCGGGCCCACAACACTAGCCAACGTCACAGCTCCGGGGGTAAGTTCCACACACTACTCACCCAGTTCCCAGCACTCACGGTTCTGACGTTTTTGGCGACCGTCACGAGATAGAGTGGAGCACTTCATTACCACCACAGGACTGCCCATTTTCGCATGACCTCGGCGCCTGGACGCAGCTAAACTGGCCATAGCATGCGAGGAGTTTGCCAACTTGGAAAAGTTGGGTATCATCAGGCGCTCAAACAGCCCATAGGCATCCCTGCTACATATGGTTCCAAAGGCCGAGGAATCCTGGCGACCTTGCGGTGATTTCCGCAGATTAAATAACGCTACAGCGCATGACCGCTACCCCATCCCGCATATTCAGGATTTTTCCATTCACCTCACCGGGGCGCGCATTTTTTCCAAGATAGGCCTGGTCCGCGGTTACCACCAGGTCCCGGTGCGCACTGAGGACCATACCTAAAACAGCAGTAATAATCCCGTTTGGTCTGTTTGAGTTTTTACACATGCCTTTCGGGTTAAAGGGCGCGGCGCAGACATTCCAACGCATGATGGATGCGGTGTTGCGTGATCTGCCGTTTCTGTTCGTCTACCTGGACGACATCCTGGTGGCCATCGTGTCCGAGGACAAACACGTAGCCCACCTCAGGACAGTTTTCCAGAGGTTGGAGGAGCACGGGTTAATAATCAACTCGGCAAAGTGCCAGTTCGGGGTGACGGGAATCAATTTTTTGGGCCACCGCATCTCACCGGAGGGAGCGATACCTTTTCCGGACAAGATGTGCGCAGTGGTGAATTTTCCCCAGCCTCAGACGGTCAGGGCATTGCAGGAGTTTTGGGGGATGGTTAACTTTTATAACCGTTTCCTCCCCCGCGCAGCCCAGCTTATGCAGCCGTTGTATGCCGCATTTAACAGACGGAAACTGGCAGACAGAGTCGACTGGACTCCTGACAGAGAGCAGGCGTTTTCCGAGGTTAAAACAGCCCTGGCGAACGCCGCACTGCTGGCACACCCGGACCCGGTGGCTCGGATAGCGCTCACTACCAATGCCTCAGACCTGGCCATAGGGGCCGTCATGGAGCAGTACGTCGCCGGTTCTTGGCAGCCGCTCGTCTTTTTGAGCAGGTCTTTGTGCGACAGTGAGCGTAAATACAGCGCGTTCGACAGAGAGTTACTGGCTCTCCACCTGGCCATAAGCCACTTCCAGTTCTGGCTGGAGGGGCACACCTTCAGTGCGTTTGTTGACCACAAGCCACTAACGTATGCGATGGCCAAGGTTTCAGAACCATGGTCGGGCTGACAGCAGAGACAGCTGGTCGCAATCTCAGAGTTTACAACCGACATTCAGCATGTGGCCGGTAAAGTCAACATGGTGGCGGACTGCCTCTCACGCGCATTAGTGGCCCCAGTCTACGTAGGGATAGATTACACAGCCATGGCCGCAGAGCAGATCGGCGATGCGGACATTTGCACACTCCAATCTGGACCAACAGGGTTAAGCCTGGAGAGCAGAGTACAGCAAGACGGGGGGCTCCCCCTAATCTGTGATGTCTCCACGGGCCGCCCACGACCGGTGGTCCCACGCACTTGGTGCCGCCGCGTTTTCGAGTTGTTCACTCCCTGGCGCACCCAGGAGTGTGCGCATCAGTCAAAATGGTGGGAGCGAAGTTCGTCTGGCCGAGCCTGCGCAAACAGGTGAAAGAGTGGGCTACAGCCTGCATTGCGTGCCAATGAGCCAAAGTGCACAGGCACACAAAGGCCCCCTTGAAACTATTCCATTTCCCGGCTAAGCGGTTTGACCACGTTCATGTGGACCTCAGGGGCCCCCCTCCCACCATCGCAGGGGTTCACGCACCTCCTGACAGTGGTGGACCGCACCATGCGCTGGCCTGAAGCAGTCCCGCTAGCTTTCACCGCGTCTGCAGAAGTTGTGCATGCTTTTTTGACGACATGGGTGGCACGTTTCGGTGCCCCTTCGGACATCACGTCCGATCAGGGCCCGCAGTTTGTTTCCGACCTCTGGTCCACCATGGCCTGGAGCCTGGGTGTCACAATTCATCGCACAACCGCGTACAGGCCAATGGGTTATGCGAGCGTTTCCATAGATCGCTTACAGCAGTGCTCAGGACTTCGCTTATGGATGCAAATTGGGTGGACCGGTTGCTGTGGGTTCTATTAGGGTTGCATTCAGCACCTGAAGGAGGATTTGGTGGGCTCCCCAGCAGAGCTGTTTTTTTCCCAGCCGCTGTGGCTCACCGGGGAATTTTTGCCGGATAACCCCGCGCCAAACACCAATCTGTCCCCGCGTTCACGGCATAGCACAGAGGCAGGGACGCTACCCGGCCTGGCCCACCACTGTTTTCCCCGCGCTTGTGTGCCAAAGACCTTGAAGGACGCGTCATTCGTATTTGTCAGGCATGATGCCCCCCAGACCCCATTCGCCCGCCCTACGATGGCCCGTTCAGAGTGCTGGAACCCGGGGACAAACATTTTATATTAGACTTGGGGGGTTGCGGGAGACAATCTGTATAGACAGGCTTAATCCCGCCTTTGTTTTAGCAGACGAACAGGTGGTGTTGGCCCAAGCTCCTGGGCACGGAAGACCCCCACTGAGAACTCCCCAGGTAAATGACTCATCAGATCAGTCACATGAGCATGCTGAAGGTGCCCCCCCCCCCATTGTCCCCCCACAGACGGATGCACCCCCAGGAACCCCCCACCGGCACAACAGCGCCTCGGAGCCGAAGATCCCCCGTTACAACAGCTATGGAGGGAGGCTGAAGCCCAAAGGACACGAAGGTTAAGGCTCAGTCTGAGAGTCGGGGGGGGGGGGGGACCCACTCAGTAGTTTTCCCTCAGACTGAAGAGATGGCAGATCAAAGGTGTTGGGGGACAAGGGGAATTGTCATGGGGGGTTGATATGTAAACACAGCACCTCAGGTAGCGGAGGAGGGTTAATTTAAAAGTGAGTGCCTGCAACCTGTGTTTCTACTGTTTTGGATTCTGGTGGATGTGAGAGGAAGTGAATAAAGCTTCATCTGCTCTGAACGCTTGGCCTGATTATTCATCTCTCCACAGTCAACTTTCTCTTGAAAAATATTTCTTCGTACACTTTCTTCAATATTGGGGAGAGGATATTTATGAATTCCTTATAATATTCTACAGGAAGGCCATCATTTTCCAGTGATATTTTCATGGTTTAGTGAGTGCACTCTTCCCCCCGTCCGTCTGGGTCAACCTTCACCTACTCCACTGGTAATCATCTCCACCTGCGTGATGAGACGCACCTGCTCCTCTGACTCGCCAGCACTTCAACAGACCTCTCTTCAACATCTCGGTGCTGGCTCGTTGGGTAGACTACATTCAACAGCAGTATATTGCATTTTGCCTAATGTTGAAAAACCCTTTAAACCTTTGCTTTGTTTTCACAGGTTGCCACCTCCTTTGTGGTGCATCTCCAGGGTTGCTGTGCGCTCACCTGCCCCGCCATCATCACCAAATCAGCGACCTCACCCAGCGCTCCTAGCCATCCTGTTTCCTCGGGAGGTTCGCTATAAGTGCTGGGTTCCTCTGCCGGGTTCTCTGTTACTCCCACACGAGTGCTGTCCAATTTTTCTGTGTCTTGTCTCCCTCCTAACTCGCCTGCTCTCGTCTCTCATTTCAGGCTGTGTGCTTTCCCTGGCGAGTGGCATTTTTCTCTTGTGGAGGCGTGTTTTTGCAGTCAATAAAATTCATCTCAAACTTGTTACTCTGTGTCATAGTGTGTTTCTTTTGGTGTCACTCCCTGCACGTGAGCTGTCAAATTATTACCAATCATGACAGAACAAGACAGCCATGTTGCTAGCTCAGTGGGAGCGGCATCACCGGAACACTCTGCGTTAGAGCGGTTAGATGCCACAGAGAGGCAGGTGGCCATGTTAACTCAACAGCTGCAAACTATTACTCAGCAGCTGGGCACGGTCGCCAAGCATTTGGGCCATCTGTCTCATCCAGTGTCTGCTCCTCCGCCTGTTGTCCCAGTTTCCTCTATCGTGCACCGAACCACCTCCGTTCCCTCGCCTGCCCCGTACGCTGGGGAGATGGGGAAATGCAAGGGATTTCTATGTCAGGTTCAGATGTACCTGGGCCAGGTGTGTGTGTGTGTGGGGGGGGGTACCCGGATGATACTTCCAAAATTCATTTTTTGACCATCCTGCTCCGGGACAGGACCCTTAGCTGGGCCTAAGCCATCCTCGATGGTCCGGAGGGTCCCACTTATTCATTTGAAAGATTTGTGGGCGAATTCACTCGCACGTTCGACTGTTCAGAAAGCGAGGGTAATATCATGAGCCACTTAATGTCTCTCCATCAGGGTAGCCGGTCTGCTGCTGACTACTCTGTGAAGTTTCGGGTCATCGTGGCAGACTTGGGGTGGAACGACATTTTGCTAAGAAATGTCTTCCTCCAGGGTTTAAATGAACATCTCCGGGATGACCTAGTGGTTCATGCAGTTCCCTCCTCCTTGGACGGTTTAATTGATCAGGCTGTCAGTATTGATGACTGATACCACGAGCGCGAGAAGGAGCACAAAGCCCACTCCCACCCGCCCAGTGCGCATGCATTCCCCTCGGCCCCTAACACAGCTGGAGCCGATTCTCTTTCTGAGCCTATGGAGTTCGCCCAGGTCTGTCTGATTCCGGAAGAGCACCAGAGGCGAAGGAGAACCAGCGCCTGCATATATTGTGGTTCTCTTAAGCACACACTGCAGGGATGTCAGTTGAAGCTGAAAGATGTGGCCCGTCAGTAGCCGTAGGGGAGGTGACGGGTGGGAAATTCAGTCATCCCCCCAGTAACTTATCTATTTTGGCCCTCATTTTGTTTCCGGGGGTCGAGAGGAGGGCTAGAGCATTGATTGACTCAGGGGCAGAGCAGAACTTCATTTCTGCAGTTTTGTACGGGATGTAGCCATCCCTACGACTAAATTGCCCGGGCCCTTAAGTGTTAGCACCTTATCAGGTGAGAGAGTTGCTATCATCACCGAGAAAACTGAGCCGGTGACCGTCCTTCTTTCCGGCAACCACCAGGAGATTATTTCATTTTACATTCTCCCTAAATCTGTTCACCTGGTGGTCCTCGTTTATCCGTGACTCCAGAAGCCCAACCCCATTATCAACTGGGCCAATAATTCCATCTCCTCCTGGAGCCCATATTGTTTGGCATCCTGCCTCAGTTCGGCTGAGTGTTCACCCATGCTTTCCATCTCTTCCCTTTAGTAGAGCCACCAGACCTTAGCCTTGTGCCCGAGGTCTATCACGATCTTGGAGAGGTCTTTAACAAATCAAGAGCGCTCTCTTTACCTCCCCACCACTCTTACAGTTGTGCTATAGGCCTTCTCCCGGGCGCTTGGCTACCGTCTAGCCGGCTCTACAGCATTTCTGTGCCGGAGAGGGAGGCAATGGAGAGCAGTATTAAAGACTCGTTGAACGCCAGTCTCATTCGGCCTTCTTCGGCTCCTCTTGGGGCGTTTTTTTTTTTTTGTCGGCAAGAAGGACGGCTCCCTATGCCCATGCACTGACTATCGTGAGCTCAATGCCATTACGATTAAGGACAAGTATCCTCTGCCTCCGATAAACTCCGCGTTTGAGCTACTTCAGCACGTGCGAGTGTTCACCAAATTAGACCTGCGGAATGCTTACCATCTGGTCCGCATTCGCGAAGGGGACGAGTGGAAGACGGCCTTTAACCCTTGGATGCATAAGCGGGGTAACAATTACCCCAGCGGTTGGTTTTTTTTTTGCAATATCATTGTAATTTTAATTTTTTATCATTTAATCTTCCATGTATTCCTCAAATAGGCTGTGTTTGACATGAGGCCATTTGGATTTGTATCTAATTGTTATATTTTTTAAGTAATTGCTTTTTTTGTATCAGTACCACACTTTTCCATATGTGGGGTCAAAAATGACCAGAAGCTTTTCCCCAGCTGTCCCCTTTTGAATCTCACCATGGTTATCAGTAACACTGTAGATGCTGCAATTAGCATCTCAGACTGGATCCCGAGGGTGAAGAGAGAGGATAAACAGATGAGGACAATACAGTGTATACAGTGAGGACAATGTAGGTATTGTTAGATGCAGGGGTCAAAAATGCCTGAACGGTTGATTTTTTTGCAATATCTTTGTAATTTTAATTTATTATCATTTAATCTTCCATGTATTCCTCAAATAGGTTGTCTTTGACATGAGGCCATTTGGATTTGTATCTAATTGTTATATTTTTTAATTGCATTTTTTGTATCAGTACCACACTTTTCCATATGTGGGGTCAAAAATGACCCCAAGCTGTCCCCTTCTTTTGTTGACCAAAATATAATTTAAAATAATAATAATAATAATCAGGCAATAATAATAATTTCCCCTCTGGGGATCAATAAAGTATACAAAAATAATAATAATCACCCAAAATATAATAAAAATAATCATCTTTAACCAAAATGAAAGAAATTTTTTAAGTTTACAGCATAAAACACATACATTTTAGTTGGGGTCATTTTGACCACACTCATGGAAGAGTGTTGGAATTGGTTGGTCATGCATCTAAGGGTTAAAACACACCTGTGGCAGTTTGAATACCTGGTGATGCCATTTGGGCTCACTAATGCCCCCGCTGTCTTCCAGGTAATGATTAACGATGTCCTCCGCGATATGGTTAATCAATTTGTTTTCGTTTATCTCGATGACATTTTGATTTTTTCACGCTCACCAGAGGAACATACAGTCCATGTCCGGACCATGTTCCAACAGCTCCTGGAGAATCAGCTGTAAGTTAAAGCCAAGAAGTGTGAATTTTCCATAGGCTCCACTTCTTTTTGGGCTTTATCATGGCTGAAGGAGAGCTGAGGGCTGACCCAGCCAAGATGGAAGCTGTGCTGAACTCGCCAGCCAAGGTGGAAGCTGTGCTGAACTGGCCTACATCCTGCTCCTGCAAGGAGCTGCAACACTTCTTGGGGTTTGTGAATTTTTATCGCTGTTTCATCAGAAACTATAGCAGGGCAGCATAGTCTCTGACCCAGCTGACCTCGACAAAGGTGTCCTTTAAATGGTCCGAGGCAGCCGAACAGGCCTTTCTCAAATTAAAGAACCTGATCTCCAACGTACCTATCTTGGCCCAGGTCAACCCTCAACTCCAGTTCATCCTAGAGGTGGATGCTTCTGACTCAGGGGTGGGCACTGTTCTATGTCAGCACTCGGCCTCAGATCAGAAGCTCCACCTGTGTGCGTATTTTTCTCGGTGGCTCACACTTGCTGAGAGGAATTACAACGTAGGAGAGTGAGAGCTGCTGGCCATTAAATTGGCCATGGAGGAGTGGAGACACTGGTTGGAGGGAGCGCCCCAGCCTATAATTGTGTGGACCGACCATAAAAATTTAAAATACCTTTGGTCGGCCCGCAGGCTGAGTGCCAGACAGGCCCGCTGGACCTTATTTTTTGCTAGATTCAATCTTAACATTACCTATAGGCTTGGCTCCTGCAATATTAAGCCGGACGCTCTCTCCCGCCAGTTCTGTCCTGACCACCCTACCCCTCCCTCCCCTCCCCAATCCATTGTCCCATCCTCTTGCTTCCTTGGCGCAGTCTCGTGGGACATTGGACGGAGGGTCCAGCTGGCGCTATCCACAGAACCCATACCAGAAGGGGGCCCTGATGGCCGGCTGTTTGTCCTGGACTCGCTTCGCAGTAATGTCATCAAGTGGGGCCACACGAGCTTCTTCGTCTGACATCCTGGCATCACCCGGATCATTAATCTCATTCATCGGGTGTTTTGGTGGCCCACCCTGCGAGCTGACGTCCAGGAGTACGTCAACGCCTGCCGGACTTGCTGCCGCAATAAAACTGACTCCACGCCCCCTTCTGGCCTGTTACATCCACTCCCCATCCCTCATCGTCCCTGGTCCCACATTGCCCTAGACTTTGTCACCAGACTTCCCCCATCTCAGGGCAATACTGTCATCCTCACCTGTGTGGATGACTTCTCTACGGCGATTCACCTGGTGACCCTCCCCAAGTTGCCTTCTGCCCTGGAAACGGCGAACCTCCTCACCGACCACGTCATCCGGATACATGGCATTCCTATGGACATTGTGTCTGACCGGGGGCCACAGTTCACCTCGCAGATTTGGAAGGCCTTCTGCCACTCCCTTGGTGCAACTGCCAGCCTCACCTCAGGATACCATCTGCAGAGCAACGGGCAGGCTGAGCATGCCAACCAGTCCTTGGAGGCCACCCTGAGATGTGTGGCAGCCTCTAATCTGACTGCTTGGAGTACCCGCCTTACTTGGGTGGAGTACTCCTACAACACTGCTGTTTCAACGGCGACCAGTTTGACCCCATTTGAAGCTTCCATGGGGTACATCCCCCCCCTTTACTACCCATGGTGGAGAGGGAAGTAGCTGTTCCATCTGTGGGGGCTCATGCTCGTCGCTTTCGCCAGCTGTGGAAGACCACCAGGGCTGCCCTCGCTTGGTCAGCTGAACAGAACCACCAATATGCCAATCATAAGCAGGTTTCGGCTCCGAAATACTCCATCAGGCAGCAGGTGTGGCTATCAGCGGATCAGGTACCATTAAAAACAGAGTCTAGGAAACTATCTCCTCATTTCCTGGGCCCATTCCCCATCACAGAGATCATCAACAACATCACAGTCCACTTGAAGCTCCTGCCAGCGATGTGGATTCACCCCACATTTCACGTCTCCAAAATCAAACTCCTCTCCACCAGTTCTCTCTGTCCTCCCCCGAAGCCGCCTCCTCCACTCGGATTATCAATGGCCAGGTCACTCACGTGGTCCAGAGAATTCTGGATGTTCATCATCGGGACCGGGGGCTCCAGTATCTTGTCCACTGGAAGGGCTATGGACCAGAAGAGAGGTCGTGGATCTCCGGTTCCAACTTCCACAACAAGGTATGGGCCTTTCACAAGGCTCATCCCACCAAGCCCAGTGGACCGCCAGGAGGCGTTCCTTGGGGGGGGGGGGGGGCACTGTCATGGTTCCGTGAGTGCCCATCCAGCTCAACCTTCACCTACTCCATGGGTAATCATCTCCACCTGTGTGATGAGATGGACCTGCTCCTCTGACTCTCCAGCACTTAAATAGACCTCTCTTCAACATCTCAGTGCTGGCTCGTTGGGTAGACCACCTTCAACAGCAGTATATTCCATTTTGCCTAATCTTGAAAAACCCTTTAAACCTTTGCTTTGTTTTCACAGGTTGCTACCTCCTTTGTGGTGCGTCTCCAGGGTTGTTGTGCGCTCACCTGCCCCGCCATCATCACCACATTGGTGACTGTCATCACTCGGTCAGACACCTCACCCAGCGCTCCTAGCCATCCTGTTTCCTCAGGAGGTTCGCTATAATTGCTGGGTTCCTCTGCCGGGTTCTCTGTTACTCCCATGCGAGTGCTCTCCAATTTTCCTGTGTCTTGTCTCCCTCCTAATTCGCCTGCTCTCATCTCTCATTTCAGGCTGTGTGCTTTCCCTGGCGAGTGGCATTTTTCTCTTGCAGAGGTGTGTTTTTGCAGTCAATAAAATTCATCTCAAACTTGTTACTCTGTGTCAGTGTGTTTCCTTTGGTGTCACTCTCTGCACGTGAACTGTCAAATTATTACCAATCATGACAGATTTCCCACTTTTCATATGTAAAATTGCTATTTTTATCTCCTGTTTCTCTTCAACGATATGGCCATTCTCTTTTAATTTTGCAACTGACAATAAAAATATATGTGTCACAGCCCGCTCTCGCCTGTCTCCCGCTCGAGCTGTGAGCACACCTGCGCCTCATCAAGCCCGGGCTATTTAGCCCGCTCCGCCTCGAGCCTCGGTCTGGAGCCGTCTGCTCACCAACGACCGTGCTACCCGCACCCGCCTTTTCTTCGACGCCTCAAGTCTTCCAACCATCCCTTCCCACGTAAGCAATCATCCTTCATCTCACCTTTTCTCCAGTCTTTCTCCCCTGTGCACAGGTGGATTCCCTGGCGGCGGATTCTCCCCCTGTCGTCATCCAACTTTCACCTGCAGCACCGAGCGCGCATTGGAGCGCTGTCTTCCAGGCAGGAGACCTACGGCTTGCCGACGTCTGCCACCAAGAACATCTGCAAGTAAGCCACAGTCCAAATATTAATCCACTGGGTCAGACTCAGCAACTAACCTCTCCTCTGCTCTGCCCTAGGGTTGCCTGGCTGCACGGCGCGCTGCTCCACCCTCGGCGCATCCTGTCTTCCAGCAACACATCCACTCTCACACTCACGCATCCATACACGCTTAATATTCAATAAATCATTGTTGCAATTGACTCGAGCCTGTGTGCGTGTTCCCTGGGCCAGAACTCATGTCAATATGATGTATAAGAGTAAAAAGTGTAGGGATATTTAATAAAATATTGTGTGATAAGGTACAGGAATTATTTATTTTATTTAATAGTGGGTGTGCAAAGGGATAGTGTTAAACCGTCACTCCTGCACTTGCTAAATAAAATAAATAAGCACTCGTAAAAAGGGGCACCAGTCCTAAAGGACACTTATATTAAACTTGGTTTTAATTAATTTTGTACCTTCAATTACTTAATGGATCAGTCTCAAAATTTAAGGGAGTTCTTTTCCTGTCATGATCTAAGAAACATATATATGCAAAGGAAAATGCTTCAACTTCTCTCATTCACCCTTTTATTAAACTCATTCAGGTTACATGATATGGCATTCAAATGATGGATAGACAAATTCAAATGACAGGTGTCCAATATCACATCAACTGTTAGTGGACTCCTGAACATAAAATCTAGCGTTAAACCTTTGTAGAACCAAGGAGAAACCAGACTTATGTTTCAAAGGTAAATGAAGGCTGAAATGTCTACCAAAATGTCTACCAAAAACAGAACGCAATTTTATGGGAAAAATTCATAAGCTGATTATCTAAAAATGAACTTCTGAATTAATCTACAAAAATGAAGGAAGGTTACTTAAAAATGAATAAGAGTCTTCCTTCAGTTTATAGCTTTATCCTATGGCTGAGAGACTAATTGTACCATGAAATACTGGTTATGTTCAATTGTAATTTGAATGTTAGGACATCACGTTTAACCCAGCAGATAGGAAAATGGGAGTCTCACTTACGAACAGCTGTAGGTCCACGTGTTCAGCGGGTCAGTGCCGGTTGGGGTTTTGAGGTCGGAACACCGGGAGAAAGCGACTGCTGCTATGCTTCCTCAACAGCCGTAAGAAATGCAGGCTCAGCCAGAGGCTCGTAAAGGACAGCGGCAGCAGTAGTAATGGCTGTCCCAGAGTGGCGTAAAAAGTCCTTGGGCAACAAGTCCGAATTTGTGAGGTCTCTGGCCGTGGGATAGACCAAAAAAACTGAAGGAAAATCTTTTCAGTCAGGCAGGTATGAGGCCGGAAAGAAAGTCCAAAAGCACAATCTCTGTTCACTTTAAATTATGAAAATTAAAGGTCCACTTTAATGGCGTGAAAAGTCAGAAAATCTAAGAAAAACATTTACTAGTATAAGAATGGCTTCTGAGGTGAAGGAAAAAAAAAATATTTTGAGAGTCTGACTCTCTCTTTAAGACGAGCTCGTAAGAAAAAGATAGTTTCTCCTCAGTAACCAGAAAAATGAGAAAACTAACGCAGGATTTGACAAACTTTACACAGGGCAATTTAGATAAAAGAAAACTGCAAGGAACTTTGAAGAAGTGAAACAAAACCTTTTCTCTGAGATCTAGATTGCTATTCTGCTTCTTTAATCTTAATCTTAAACTTCTTCTCTATCATAAATTCTTCATCATCTCTCTCTCTCTCTCTTCTCTACTTTACTTGTTTTTTTTTTCTAACATAATGTTCTGATCTATTCCTTCTTCTTTCTCCTTCTTCTTCTAACATGCAGGGCGGCTCCTCACTTTTTAACTGAGCGCGCGTTGGGTCATAAAACAGGGGCTGTTTGCGAAACAGACCAATCAGGTTTCATAAAGAGGAGTTTTGAATGGCTTGGTCCAATGAGGAAACATCTCTTTGTTTGGGAGCAGCCAATCAAATGAAAAGGGCATTATCCCGTGAAAGAGAGAGAAAGCCGGGGATCAGGAATGATAGCGGACAAGAATTAATACCCATTCAGTTCTTATAAAATTAAGTGCTCAATATAAGATCTAACTAAATTAAATGACTCAGCTAATATTCAGTGATCATGCATTTATACCATTACTACTAATAATTACTACTACTACTTAATACAGATGAACACTGATTAAGAAAATTATGAGTCAATGATAATCCATATTCATACACACGATAAGAATAGTTCTTTTGATACACCATGCCAAAGTACTTTAAAAAAAAATAAGCAAAATAAACAAAAACTTATGACCGACTCGAGTAGACATCAATTATCCCCAGCTGGAGGAAGTCATCTGACACAGAGTGAGGAAACTCAAACTCTGAAAATATGCCACTATGCTGAACATAAACCACAAGAGATGGAGAATGATATTGACCCTGATAACCACTTTTTCAATAATATTCATAACCACTGTGAATATTACACTGAAAAGCAATTCAAAAGTCAACTGCAATTAGATGGTAAACTGTCAATAATACACTTCAACAGCAGAAGTCTTAACAAAAACTTTCCACAGATTCAGGACTATTTAAAACAGCTAGACAGAAAATTCACAGCTATTGCAGTCTCTGAAACCTGGCTTAATGAAGAACAGGCTCCCCTGATGGCAATAGAGGGATATCAGATGTTTTATATTAACAGAACTCAAAAAAAGGGTGGTGGTGTTGCACTGTATATTGATGACCTGTATAGGTGTAAGCTTGTAAATGAAATGTCCTTTGCACTACCAGGGATCTTGGAATGTTTCACTGTTGAGATTGACCTAGACAAAACAAAAAAATCTAATCATAAGTTCTATATATAGAATGCCGGGAACTTGCATTGAGACATTCAGAGATAAATTAGTCGAGCTGTACAATAATATTAATATTACTAGTAAGAAAATGGTAGCAATTTGTGGAGATTTCAATATTGATTTACTAAATCCACATCAACAAAATGTAGTTACAGAGTTCATGAACTCTATGTACAGCATGAGTCTATATCCCACAATAACACATCCCAGCAGAATCACAGTTCACACTGCTACACTTATTGACAACCTGTTTGTCAATGTTATCGATAAGAAAATAGAAAGTGGATTATTGATAAATGATATAAGTGACCACTTGCCAACCTTTGCACTTATCCATGGCCACACGGGGCCCAACGCAGAAAAAATTTCAAAATCATTCAGATACAAATCACCAAATGCAATCAATTCTTTTAAAGAGGACTTGCTGAAGCAAGACTGGACAGAAGTCTATGTATCAGATGTAAATGAAGCCTATGACACATTTATAAACATTGTAACCACTCTTTATGAAAAAAACTGCCCATTAGTAAAAAAAAAAGCTTAAACACAAATTTGCTGATAACCCATGGTTAACCAAAGGACTACAAAAGGCGTGTAAAAAGAAAAATTTATTATATAAAGCTTTCCTAAAGAAAAGGACAAAAGAAGCAGAGCAGCGGTATAAAACATACAAAAATAAGTTAACATATATAATAAGATGTAGTAAAAGAGACTATTACAGTAAAGAACTGGAGAAAAACAAAGACAATATTAAAAATACATGGACAATACTCAACAGTATCCTTGGAAATAAAAGCAGAAATACAAGCAACCCAACTAATATTCCAAAAAATAATAAAATGACTCAGAGTGTGAATATAGCTTCACCTGCAGATGAATTTAATAATTTTTTTTGTTAACACTGGACCTAATCTGGCCCGAGAAATACCCACTATGGTGCCTACAGGCGATACAATATGCAATAACACTGCTGTAAAAGACTCCATCTTCATAAAGAACACAGACGAAAGAGAGGTCATTGAAATTGTTAAATCGTTCAAAAGTAAAACATCTACGGACTGTGATGGTATTGACATGCTATTAGTCAAAACTGTTATCGAATGCATAGTAAAACCACTGACGTATATCTGTAACCTGTCTCTCCAAACAGGTATATTTCCCAATGCAATGAAAACTCACAGTTACTGAAGGTCACCTGTGGAGTCCCACAGGGTTCAGTTTTGGGACCATTATTATTCAATATGTATATAAACGATATATGTAAAGTTTCAGAAAAAATGGACTTAATATTGTTTGCCGATGACACTAATCTATTATGCAGTGGAAACAATTTGGAACAACTTCTGGATACACTCGGAAAGGAATTAGGAAAGCTTAAACTGTGGTTTGAGTCAAACAAATTAACGCTCAATTTAAGTAAGACAAAATTTATAGTCTTTAACAACCATCACAACAACCCAGTACCTAAACTCAGTGTAAATGGTGTAGAGATTGAAAGGGTATCTGAAACTAAATTTCTTGGAGTAATAATTGATAACAAACTGTGTTGGAAGTCACATATTAATTATATTAAAGGTAAAGTATCCAAATCAATTGCAATATTACACAGAGTGAAATATTTGCTGAATCAACCCACACTATACACCTTGTATCATTCATTAATACTCCCATACATGACATATTGTAATGAAGTATGGGGAAATACATATAAAACAAACATATATCCACTCTTTATGCTTCAAAAGAGAGCTATTAGAATAATAAACAAAGCAGCTTACAGGGAACCAACAAACCCACTTTTTCTTAAACAAAAAACTCTCAAGTTGAAAGATCTGGTTGACTTTAAAACTGCAATAATAATGTTCAAAGTGAAGAATTTATCACTGCCCGCAAATATCCAAAAGTTGTTCCAAACAAGGGAAAAACGATATCACTTCAGAGGAACATGTATATTTCAAAAGCCTACAGTGAGAACAACCACCAAGCAACACTGTATTTCAGTGCAAGGAGTCAGATTATGGAACGATTTTGGACCTGAATTAAAATCATGTACAACACTTGGACAATTTAAACAAAAACTAAAGGAAGAAATACTCCAAACATATCTACAAGACATGTAAACTCACATAAGGATTGACATATCCAGCCTGCGTTGTGTTGTAGCTTAGTTTTTTTTTCTTTTTTTTCCTCTGTCACATTTTGTCTTAGATTTGTTTTTGAATAGTAACCGCTTAACTTAGCCTAGCTTAGTTTTCTTTTTCTTTTTTTTTCTCTCAGTTACATTTTGTCTTAGCTTTGTTTTGAATTGTAATCGCTCTTGACTGTTTTCTCTTTTTTCTATTTTGAATTCCTGGATGGAATATGGGTGGGCAATATAAGCTGTGGCTTCAGCCATCACCCATTTCAGATAACTTACGTGGAATTGTATAATCAGTGGAGTCTTTGTCTAATTTGACCTTGTTGTTATATTATTCAGTTTCTTTTAACCTGTACTGTACTGTACTATCCGAAATAAATTCATTCATTCATTCATTCAATATTAACATTTGTTTGACTAACACTTGTGAACATAACATTTCTTATACATGTTTATAATACATGCACTCAT
Organism: Pholidichthys leucotaenia; assembly: GCA_020510985.1. Lineage (NCBI taxonomy): Eukaryota > Metazoa > Chordata > Actinopteri > Cichliformes > Pholidichthyidae > Pholidichthys > Pholidichthys leucotaenia. The sequence continues at coordinate 32,858,079 of CM035848.1, forward strand.
ATTTAGATCAAGGATTAATGAATTACTGCAAACCCTGGTCGGTAATCAAAAGGGTGATTTTCAGTGTCCTTAGGATCCGGGAGAGATGATAAGCTGAAAGAAACTTAATGTTTAGTAAGAATTGACAGTCAGATTATACATAATGAAACACATTCCGTAGATATCCACTAGGAGGTACTGTTGAGCTGTAGATAATTTCTTTAGGTCTGTGATATCTGGAAAGGGGTCTTTAAGTCTCTGGTATCTGTCAAAAGGAAAGGAAGCCATATACCTGTCTGGCTAAGAAGTTTATGACCTTTTAAGAACATTAGTTTCCTGTAGGGCGGATGCTATCCACATGAACTGTCCACGTTGGGGATCTGGACTCCAAGTTTTTATGGTCTATTTAAGCCTTTAAAAGCAAATTCTGATCCTTACCATCTCTGCAAGAGGCAACTGTTTACATTGGGGTCCTGGGAAAAGCACAGCATTCTTGGTCAGGCCTTGGGTGAGGGTTGCTTTAATATGAAGAAAAGTGAGATTCCTGTAGAATGAAGAAAAGGGAAATTCCTGTAGAATGGAGGAAAGTGATCTTCTGGACTGGTTTGAGGAGACACTGATGCTACAAAAGAATGGAGACAAATAGTCCAAACAAGGTAAGAGCATAAAGAAAACCAAACATGAATGTTTGTGTCTCTGTGTGAAGCCATTCTTGGTGTCGTGGGGCAGGTTCTTGTCCTCTGTTTTCACCCTGGAAAGAAACAAAATATTTTAGTCTGATATGGAAATGTTCATGGGGATGACAGGTTGTTGTTGCAGAAGAAGCAGAGGAAATTTAAACAGCGTACAAAAAACTCTTGGGCCTATGCAACAATTTTAATTTATTGTGTATTATCCTGAAGATTATATTGCACTGAGCCCACATTTTTTGGACTAAACTGTCAACTTTTGTTCATGTGATTCTCTTTGGTGCCTCTGTGAACTTTAATTATTAAGGCCCTGTCACACCTTGACGAGTTAGGCAGTGTTTGCCGATGTATCAAAATTCCTCTAAAATGCTGGCATACGCCCCAAATTTTCAATTATGGCCATATGCATCATGTATCGATAATGAGTTGGATGTATACATAACATATTAATTTATATAGAATGTTTCAATAACTTATAACTTACACCAATGAATGCTTAGCGTGTTGCCGGCGTTCACAACTTATGCCCAACAATAGTCTAACTTAATCATAACTTATCCTAGCTTATGCATAGTGTGGTCATGCCAAACTGCCGTCGCCTCCCTATCCATGAATCCTAGGTGTGCGAGAGCATGAGGCTCCATCATCCCTGTTCAACCGAGATGATTCTCTCCTCCAAAGATCATCATATGGCAGGGGGCATGACCAACCAGGTATGAAACATCTCTTTACTTTGAACAGAAAGACAAGACCAGTTTGACATGGACATCTGCTCATCATGGAGTACTGACGGGTTCCTCCTGTGAACCCACGCTGCCAATATGCCATTATACGGTAGCTGTTAGAAACCCATTCAGTAAGTTACACATAGGTTCAAAGCGCATTACTCATGCATTAGAAATAAGTTTTGGGTACACTAGACATTATCTCAATGTATTTCGACTAGAGAAGAGAAGAGAAGAGAAGAGACGTTTGACGTTTAAAAAGTCCCTTTATTGTACAATTCAAAAATATAAAATCACCATCATACCATCATTCCACCCAAGTGTTCCACATTTCAAAAATTCAAACATAACTCATCCCCCTCCCCCACAGAACACAAAACACTCCCAACAGTCCATTTATTGGTGAACCGCTCCAAATTGTCCACCATTTTATAATAAGAATACTCCACCCGGAGTCTGACTTTTAACAGGGCCTTAAAAACAGACACGGGGTCCACATTGCCAGTGTTAATAGTCCGGTTTTTCCTTGTCAGCCAAATGGCAAGTTTAGCGGTACCAGACAGGAAGTTTATCAAAATATGCACAGACTTCTTTGCCACTTTGTACTTCGGACCATAAATAAACAAACCAAAAGAAAAACCTTCACCAAAATCATGAAACCACACTTTCAAAAGATCAAAAAGCCCAGATAAACGAAAACATTTAACAAACAAGTGCTCCAGGGTCTCGACTTGAGAACAAAACAAACAACCCTCCCTCAACACTAGGATCCAGGTGTGCTCTGTATTTATTTGTAGCTATTGCCCCATGCACAATCCTCCACTGGAGATATGCTGTCCGTTTCTCTATAGGGGGCTTGCACATGGAGCGCCAGCTGCCTTTTGGGGAGAATACCGGCCCCAAAAACCCCGCCCACTTCAACTCTTTTACCCCCGTCAGAGAGCGCAGATTTAGAACTTTCACACAGATGTGATACGCCGCCTTCTTCCCTACAGCCTGGAACTTGCCCAGACGAGGAGTTCTGAAAGACAGCAGGTGGTCTTCTTCCTCCTGCCACTCTCCCACTGCTGGACTTATGGAAAGGGCAGGAAAGCTGAACACAGTGTCCTCATCCCATTGATCAGAAAGAGTGCGGTTTTCCACAAAGGCTCTCAGTGGTCGTGGCAGGGCAGCACACACTTCCTTCACCACCCTATGCACCAGTCTGACAGATGTAATATTGGCTTTCCGCCTCAGCGTTTCTATGGACGTGGTTGACATCTTCTTCAGATGACCAAGCTTGGTGCAGCCCGCCTCTCTTAAACAGGTTCGCAGACTGACAGACTGCAGCATTTGAGTGTCCATGAATCCATTGAAAAACAACGGTTCCTCAAACAGCCACATACCTGGTGTCTCCTCAGGAATACGGGCTACAGTGAAGACTTGCCATGCATGCAAGACAGAAGCATAAAAGGCAGAAAGTCCAGTAAAGTCCACCTCCCCGGATTTCACGAGGAAAAGCTGCTTATCGTAGCCCAAGCGGCCAACTCTCCTCAGGAGCAGTTTTACAGTGTCCATCCAGCAGGGGCCACATCCATAGAGGAACCGTTGCGCAGTCTAAAGCCTAAAAGAGGTGATCTTGGACTGTATGTCAACCAGGCCCTGTCCTCCCTTGGCAACAGGCAGGTAGAGAGCAGCCGCACGCACCCAGTGTCGACCAGACCAAAAGAAGTCCACAATCATCTTCTGGACCTCCTCCACCAGGCTCCTGGGCGGTGTCAAAGCGATAAGTCTATGCCAAAGAGCCGAAGCGACCAGATTATTGGTGACCAGAACTCTTCTCCTATATGACAGCTGTGGTAACAACCAATTCCATTTAGAAAAACGGGCACACACCTTCTCCTTAAATCCCTCCCAGTTCTTGCTTTCAAAGTCCTCAGAACCCAAAAACACCCCCAACACTTTAAGACCGGCTTTCCCCCACAGAAGACCTCCAGGTAGATGAGGAATGTCTTGATGTGTCCACTGCCCCACCAATAAACCCTCACTTTTGCCCCAGTTTACCCGTGCAGAAGATGCTTTTTCATAAGTAGATAGTGTCCACCAAACACTGTACATCCCTGTGGGATGTGATGAAAATGTTAACGTCGTCTGCATAAGCAGACAAGACGAGTGGACAACAACTACTGGAGGGCCCCGGCAGGGTCAAACCACCTAGCTGAGTGCGCAACCTGCACAGCAAAGGCTCAATAGCCAAGCTATACAGTTGACCCGAGATCGGACAACCCTGCCTTATTCCCCGATGTACAGGGATTGGCCGACTCAGCCCTGCCCCCAACTTTACCAAACACTCAGCTCCAGTATATAACATACTAACCCATGTCAAAAAAATATTGCCAAAACCAAACCCCTTAAGTGTGGAAAACAAATAGGAGTGGTCAACCCTATCAAAAGCTTTTTCCTGGTCTAAAGACACAATACCAAACTTTAAATGATAACATTTACTAAGATTAAGAACATCACGTATGAGAAAAATATTGTCCATAATGGTTCGATCAGGAATACAATATGTTTGATCTCTATCTATGATTACATCCAAAACATTTTTTAGTCTATTTGATAGGGCTTTAGAAAGCACCTTGTAGTCTGTGCAAAGAAGAGCAACAGGCCTCCAGTTTTCAAGCAAGGCCAAGTCCCCTTTCTTAGGCAGCAGGGATAGTACTGCACGCCGACAGGAGACAGGCAAAGATCCAGTTCTGTAACAGTCAATTAGAACGTCATAAAAATCTGATCCTATAATGTCCCCAAAGTGCTTAAAAAAGTCAGAAGAGAGACCATCAAGTCCAGGTGCACGTCCCAGAGCCATTTGATTAACTGCTACAGTTAACTCATCCAAGGTCAGTTTGCAGTCCAGAGCAGCCCTTTCCCTGGGCTGAGCTTGGGAAGACCCTCAAAGAGTTGATTTCGAGATTCTATGCAGCATGGTTCTGCACCAAACAGGGCCCCATAAAAATCCACTGCATGGCTCCTCATCTCAGATGGATTTGTAGTTATTTGACCATTTGGGAGTTTTAAACAAGTCATCAATTTCTTTTTTGCGGCAGACTTCTCCAGATTGAAAAAAAAAGACGTTGGGGCGTCCATGTCCTTCAGCTGAGTAAACCGGGATCTAACAAGTGCTCCCTTCACTCTTTCCCGCAGCAAAGAGCTCAGGGCTGATCTCTTCTCCTGCAACAAAGGACCTGAGGTAGAATCCTGATCCCTAATCAAACTCTCCTCCAGCCTCTTAACAGTGTCCTCAAGTTCACAAACTTTGGTTCTGATGATAGCAGTCGAGTTTGCAGTATACTGTTGACAAAAAATGCAAATTTGCACCTTGCCAACCTCCCACCTCTGTCCTAAGGAACTAAAACGAGGCTTTGTAGCCCTCCAGTGTTCCCAGAAACACACAAAATAATGACAAAAAGCGCTGTCTTGAAGGAGCTTATTGTTGAAATGCCAATAGGATTTAGTTCTTTCCCTTGGTGAAATAATTAACATCACAGAGGCTAGATGATGATCTGTAAAACCGACAGGACTTATGTTACTATGAAGAATTCCTGGGCCAAAACTTTGAGAAACATATGTCCTGTCTAATCTAGCAGCACTGACCATATTATCTACGACTCTGACCCAGGTATACTGTCTAGTGTTTGCATGTTTAATTCTCCATGTATCCAATAGGTCATACTGTACAGTGATATTTTTTAAAACTTGTGATGACTGAAGATGAGGTTCTGCATTAGTTCGATCCACAGTAAAATCTAAGGTACAGTTAAAATCACCAGCAACAATAAGTTGATCTTGGTGATAGTTCTGCAATTCATTTTTAAGTTTATTGAAAAAGGCAGTTCTTTCAGAACTCTGATTTGGAGCATAGACAGTGATCAAACAGAACACGGAATTCTCTATTTCTGCCCTAACAAAGAGCAGCCTGCCCTTCACTACCTCCACTACAGATAAAACTGTTGCATTCACAGATTCCCCAAACAAAATGGTTACTCCTGCACTAAAATTTGTACCATGACTGAGTGAAAAAGGGCCCTTCCACCACAAGCCCCAGTCCACTTCATCTGCTGAAGTGGTATGAGTTTCTTGCAAAAACAAAATGTTAAGATTTTTTTGTCTAAACAATTCACTAACTAATTCCCTCTTTTTTTTTTTTTTTTCTTTTTTTTTTTTCTCCTCTCGGCGCCACACCAGTCGGCTGCCTTTTGCAACAGCGGCTCGATTCCGAGTTTTTTTTCCCTTCCTCTCTCTTTTGATCACTTTTTTTTTTCACCCCACTTATATCACGGACACACAGATCATCCCAAATGTCTCCTGAGCCGGTGGACGGAGCCACTGTTTATAGCAGGATACAATATAACAGGGAAGAGCTGCTAGCATTTAACCGCCACCCGGTCCCACTGGAAAAACTCGACATACCGAGAGAACTGAGGCGAAAACGCCGCGGCTGCCGGGCTGGAGTAAGGCGGAGGACAAAAAATATAAGGTACAGACCCTCCCTTCCATCTGTTGTCATGGGAAATGTACGGTCGATACTGGGAAAGTTAGATGAGCTAGCGGCTATCTCCCGTTATGATAGCACTTACCGGGAGTGCTCTCTCCTTTTGTTTACTGAGACGTGGCTAACTGAACTAGCAGCAGATGCTAACATTGAGCTGGAGGGTTTTCACACGATACGAGCTGACCGAACACCAGAGAGTGGCAAAACTAGGGGCGGTGGAGTGATCATGTATGTTAACAACAACTGGTGCAGACCGGGACATATCACTGTTAAACAACGACACTGCAGCAAAGACATTGAGTTGCTAGCTGTTAGCATGAGGCCTACATATCTCCCGAGAGAACACTCACACGTGATCTGCATTGTTGTTTATGCAAATCCGACGGCGAACGCTGGGACAGCGCGTGACGTCATCCATTCAGTAACCAGCAGGCTGCAGACAGAACACCCAGATGCTCTTCTCCTCATCTCAGGCGATTTCAACCACGTTTCACTGTCTCCCATTCTGCCCACTTTCACCCAGTATGTCACATGCCACACTAGAGACAATAAAACACTGGATTTGTTCTACGCAAACACTAAGGAGGCGTACACCTCATCACAACTCCCCCCACTTGGGAGATCGGATCACAACTTGGTTCATCTCCGACCGGTGTACAAACCCCTAGTGCACAGACAACCTCCGGCCATGCACACTGTGGAGTTATGGTCTGAGGAGACAATGGACACTCTAAAGGACTGTTTTGAAGCCACTGCCTGGAAGCAGCTCTGCGATCCACATGGTGAGGACATCGATGGCCTCATTCACACCTTCACGGGCTACCTCAGCTTCTGTGTGGACAAATCCGTTCCCACCAAGACCATACGGCGTCACTCAAACAACAAACCCTGGATCAACCCTGAGATAAAAACACTTCTGAGAGAGAAGAAGAGGATCTTCAGGTCGGGGAACAGGGAGATGCTGAAGTCCGTACAGAGGGAGCTGAGGAGAAAGATCAGAGAAGGCAAGGACAGCTTCAGGAAGAAGATGGAGGACAAGCTGCAACAGAGCGACATCAGCGGGGTCTGGAGAAACCTCAAAACCATCTCGGGGCTCCAGAATACCTCCCCCCAGGCCACGGGGGGCAGGGAGTGGGCGAACAACCTGAATCTGTTTTTCAATAGATTTGACCAACCGCCCTCCCCCCTGTCTGCACAACAACCACTGCTGCCTCTAAGAAATCAAGTCCTGCTACCCACTCCCCACTCCACCGACACCCCCCCACTCCCAACACACAGCCCCCCATCCTGACCCTGACCAAGACCCAGGTGAGGACGGAGCTGAGGAAGATCAAGGCGAGGAAGGCGTCGGGACCGGACGGCATCAGCGCAAAGCTCCTCAAGTCCTGTGCAGACCAGCTGTGTGGGATTGTGACGTATATCTTCAACATGAGCCTGAAACTGGGGAGGGTACCACAGCTGTGGAAAACATCTTGTGTGGTACCTGTACCAAAAACTTCCCACCCCAAAGACCTGAACAGCTTCAGACCGGTGGCCTTGACGTCCCACTTGATGAAGACCCTGGAGAGACTGCTCCTTGCTCATCTCCGCCCCCTGGTGGAACCAGCGATGGATCCACTCCAGTTCGCCTACCAGCATGGCATTGGGGTGGAGGATGCGGTGATCTTCCTCCTTCACCGTTCTCTGTCCCACCTGGAGAAGCCCGGGAATATGGTGAGGATCATGTTCTTTGACTTCTCCAGTGCTTTCAACACCATCCAACCGATGATCCTGAAGGACAAGCTGCTGCGCGCAGGGGTGGACCAGCACCTGTCATCATGGATCCTGGACTACCTCACGAACCGGCCTCAGTTTGTGAGAACCCGGGACTGTGTTTCCGACACGATCATCAGTAGCACGGGGGCCCCCCAGGGAACGGTGCTGGCTCCCTTCTTGTTCACTCTTTATACTGCGGACTTCTCACACAACACAACACATTGCCATCTACAGAAGTTCTCTGATGACTCTGCGATCGTTGGTCTCATCTCCAGCGGAGATGAAGCTGAGTACAGAGGGCTTATCCAGGACTTTGTGGACTGGTGCCATCGGAACTGCCTCCAGATCAACGCGAGGAAAACTAAGGAGCTGGTGGTGGACTGCCGCAGGCATGGGCAGCCCCTCACAGCACCAGTAAATATACAGGGAACAGACATCGAGATGGTGACATCCTACAAGTACCTGGGTATTCATCTGAACAATAAACTAGACTGGTCACACAATACTGACGCACTCTACAAGAAGGGACAGCGCAGGCTGTTCCTGCTGAGGAGACTCAGGTCTTTTGGTGTACAAGGGGCGCTGCTGAAGTCATTCTATGACACGGTGGTGGCATCAGCCATCACTTTTGGAGTGGTCTGCTGGGGCAGTGGCATTACTGCAGCCGATAGGAAGAGACTGAACAAACTGATTAAGAAAGCTAGCTCTGTCCTGGGGCAACGCCTTGATCCGATGGAGGAGATAGGAGAGAGAAGGACGGTGGCTAAACTGTCATCTCTGCTGGAGTCCGAGTTCCACCCTATGCAGGACATACTGGATGCACTGAGGAGCTCATTTAGCAGCAGACTACATCATCCCAGGTGCACAACCGAGAGGTTTCGTAGGTCCTTCCTACCAACGGCTGTCAGACTGTACAACCTAAGCAGGGCTGCTCGCAGAGATAGCAAAAAGACGTAACAAACTAATAGTTTTTTTTTTTTTTTTTTTTTTTTTTGAATGCAAAAGATGCAATAGACTTACACAATGGTCCTCTCCGGCATACAACTAGGAACATACCGGTCGCTATGGAGGGTGAGAATATGTATGGGCACATAATCATACCATGTAGGATAACTAAATAGACGGTTATGCTGTTTCATCCCACCTAGCAACAATGCTCTGCACTGTGTGTGTTTATATATTTACATATTTATTCCATCTAGCTACAATGCTCTGCACTGGGTGTGTTTATATTTATATATCTATATATTTATTCCATCTAGCTACAATGCTCCGCACTGTGTTTTTATATATCTACATATTATTCCATCTAGCTACATTGCTCCGCACTCTGTGTGTTTATATACTTGCATATTTATTCCACCTAGCTGCAATGCTCCATACTGTGGGTGTTTATATATTTACATATGTATTCCATCTAGCTACAATGCTCTGCACTGTGTGTTCATATATTCATATATTTATTCCATCCAGCTACAATGCTCTGCACTGTGTGTCTGTGTGTGTGTGTGTGTATATATATATTTTATAGTAATATGTACATATGTATATTAGCTGCTCTTGCTTGCTTGTTTTTTTTTTTCTTGCCTTCTGATTGTTGCTCTGAGTGTTGCTATCCCTGTGCTGTTGCAATCCTGGAATTTCCCCGTTGTGGGACTATTAAAGGCTTATCTTATCTTATCTTATCTTATGATTGCCCCTCCCACCATTGATGTTTAGGGTTCCTAATTTTATGTTTTGCATAGAGAGATAGAGAAGATAGAAGGCAGGGAGAGACAGCAAAGAGCAGTAAATATATAGGAACACCGTGCTGTGCATACCCACGTAAGTTATTTCATCTGTCGGGTGCGTGTGACCTTTTTTCCTCCTGCTGATTTACGCAGGGCCGTTAGGTGTTTTTCAAGGCGAAAACGTTTTCTCTCATCCAGGAGGTCAAGGCCAACCTGCCTTTCCAGCACTTTAACAGCTCTAATAAATTTATTGGCGTCACTGAAGTAATCAGTGACTTTAACTGCTCTTTTGTAGGTTTCGTCCAGGAAAACATTTATTTCATCCAGTGAATACAAGCTTTTGCTTTTACTGCAAGTTTCTCCAATAGACACAGTATCAGAATCAGAATCCATTTCCTCATCACAACTTAACTGACTGTTTGATACAGCCATCTCAGCTGATTGATCGTGATCTGCAGTTTCCTGAACGTCACTTACAGCAGCTGACTGGTGTTGTTCCGTCAGCTGTTCAGAGACGTTAGCAGCCACCGGAACCACAGCTGCTGATTTTACAAGCTCTTTCTCACAGCTAGATTCTGATGCACCATCAGTGACTGTTTGGGCGTCATCACCAGCCACGCTCCCAACCGTAAGCTGGGCTGCGGGCGCCACAGACGGGCTGTCCACACACACAGCAGCGGGTTCCGGAGCAGGAGCGGCGGAAGGCCCCGCAACGTCATCTGTAGTAGCGGCATGAGCGGAGGCTGCACCGCTGGTTTCAGCTGCGGCTTCATCAGAGCCTCCCACCCGTTGCTTATGCGGACAAGCGAACCGTTTATGGCCCACGTCTCCACATTCAAAACACTTCATTTGCCCTGAGCTCGCATACACCATGTAAAAGCCGTCCCCATGTTTAACCCGGAAGGACACTTCTAGCGTTTGAGTGGGCGAGTCCAAAAACATGAACACCTGGCGCCTGAGTGATTTGACATGTTTTAATTTGCTATCCTTACATCCCAAACTCACAGTTCTAAACGGGCCCGCAAATTTCCCAAATCTGCAAAGCTCCGTCTCCAACTGCTCATTAGTGATGAAGGGAGGAACACCTGAAACGGTGATGCGCGTTGATGGAACAGATAACGGGGACACCTGTACATACGTGTCCCCGATTACAACACCGCTCCCAATCAGACTGTGGACATGTTCCTCACCAGTCAAAAACACAACGACAGCTTTATTCATTCGTGAAGCAAAGCAGATCATATCATGTCCCACCTTCTCACCCACAGCAAGAAGAACCTCCTCCACAGCAACGCTGCTATCCGGCGGGACTATCCTCACTCCCTGCCGGATAGACGGAGGTGGCGTCTCAAAGGACGCCATCCTCCAGCAAACGCAAAAAAACAAACAAAAACACAAATGCACTCAAAAGACTGAAATAAACTTACCTGAATATGCAGCCAATAACAAAGGATAAAGGAAAAGTCCAAACGTTGTGAAAAAGTATAATCCAAAACTCCTCACTCACGCTCTCACTCGCACCCACCGGAAGCGGAAACAAGAGGAGAGAAGAGAAGAGAGGTTTGAGGTTTAAAAAGTCCCTTTATTGTACAATTCAAAAATATAAAAACACCATGATACCATCATTCCACCAAGTGTTTCACATTTCAAAAGTTCAAACATAACTCATCCTCCTCTCCCACAGAACACAGAATATTCCCTACAGTCCATCTATTGGTGAATACCTCCAAATTGTCCACCATTTTATAATAAGAATACTCTACCCAGAGTCTGACTTTTAACAAGGCCTTAAAAACAAACACAGGATCCACATTGCCAGTGTTAATAGTCCGATTTTTCCTTGTCAGCCAAATGGCAAGTTTAGCAGTACCAGATAGGAAGTTTATCAAAGTGTCCACAGACTTCTTTGCTACTTTATACTTTGGACCATAAATAAACAAACCAAAAGAAAAACATTCACCAAAATTATGAAACCACACTTTCAAAAGATCAAAAAACCCAGATAAACAAAAACATTTATCAAACAAATGCTCCAGGGTCTCAACTTGGGAACAAAACAAGCATTCCTCCCCCACATTAGGATCCAGGTGTGCACTGTATTTATTTGTAGCTATTGCCCCATGTACAATCCTCCACTGGAGATATGCTGTCCGTTTCTCAATAGGGAGCTTGTACATGGACCACCAGCTGCTTTTCGGGGAGAATACCGGCCCCAAAAACCCCGCCCACTTCGACTATTTCACCCCCGTCAGAGTGCAGATTTAGAACCTTCACACAGATGTGATACACCATCTTCTTCCCTACAAACTGGAACTTGCCCAGACGAGGAGTTCTGAAAGACAGCAGGTGATCTTCTCCCTCCTACCACTCTCCCACTGCTGGACTTATGGAAAGGGCAGGAAAGTTGGACACAGTGTCCTCATCCCATTGATCAGAAAGAGTACAGTTTTCCGCAAAGGCTCTCAGTGGTCGTGGCAGGGCAGTAAACACTTCCTTCACCACCCTATGCACCAGTCTGACAGATGTAATGTTGGCACTCCGCCTCAGTGTTTCTATGGACGTGGTTGACATCTTCATCAGATGACCAAGCTTGGTACAGTCTGCCTCTCTTAAACAAGTTCGCAAACTAACAGACTGCAGCATTTGAGTGTCCATGAATTGATTGAAAAACAGTGGTTCCTCAAACAGCCACATGCCTGGTGTCTCCTCAGGAATACGGGCTACAGTGAAGACTTGCCATGCATGCAAGACAGATGTATAAAAAGCAGAAAGTCCAGTAAAGTCCACCTCCCGGATTTCACAAGGAAAAGCTGCTTATCATAGCCCAAGCGGCCAACCCTCCTCAGGAGCAGTTTTGCAGTGTCCATCCAGCAGGGGCCACATCCATAAAGTAGCCGTTGCGCAGTCTGAAACCTAAAACAGGTGATCTTGGACTGTATGTCAACCAGGCCCTGTCCTCCCTCGGCAACAGGCAGGTAGAGAACAGCCACACGCACCCAATGTCGACCAGACCAAAAGAAATCCATGATGATCTTCTGAACCTCCTCCACCAGGCTCCTGGACGGTGTCAAAGCAATAAGCCTATGCCAAAGAGCCAAAGCAACCAGATTATTGGCGACCAGAACTCTTCCCCTATATGACAGCTGTGGTAGCAACCAATTCCATTTAGAAAAACAAGCACACACCTTCTCCTTAATTCCCTCCCAGTTCTTGCTTTCAAAGTCCTCAGAACCCCAAAACACCCCCAACACTTTAAGACCAGCTTTCCCCCACAGTAGACCTCCAGGTAGATGAGGAATGTCTTGATGTGTCCACTGTCCCGCCAATAAACCCTCACTTTTGCCCCAGTTTACCTGTGCAGAAGATGCTTTTTCATAAATAGATAAAGTGTCCACCAAACGCTGTACATCCCTATGGGATGTAATGAAAATGTTGACATCGTCTGCATAAGCAGACAAGACGAGTGGACGACAACTACTGGAGGGCCCCGGCAGGGTCAAACCACCTAGCTGAGTGCGCAACCTACACAACAAAGGCTCAATAGCCAAGCTATACAGTTGGCCCGAGATCGGACAACCCTGCCTTATTCCCCGATGTACAGGGATTGGCCAACTCAGCCCTGCCCCCATCTTTACCAAACACTCAGCTCCAGTATATAACAGATTGACCCATGTCAAAAACATATTGCCAAAACCAAACCCCTTCATTGTGGAAAACAAATAAGAATGGTCAACCCTATCAAAAGCTTTTTCTTGGTCCAAAGACATAATACCAAACTTTAAATGATAACATTTACTAAGATGAAGAACATCACGTATGAGAAAAATATTGTCCATAATGGTTCGATCAGGAATACAATATGTTTGATCTCTATCTATGATTATATCCAAAACATTTTTCAGTCTATTTGATAGGGCTTTAGAAAGCACCTTGTAGTCTGTGCAAAGAAGAGCAACAGGCCTCCAGTTTTTAAGCAAGGCCAAGTCCCCTTTCTTAGGCAGCAGAGACAGTACTGCACGCCGACAAGAGACAGGTAAAGATCCAGTTCTGTAACAGTCAATTAGAGCATCATAAAAGTCTGATCCAATAATATCCCAAAAATGCTTAAAAAAGTCAGAAGAAAGACCGTCAAGTCCAGGTGCACGTCCAGAGCCATTTGATTAACTGCTACAGTTAACTCATCCAAAGTCAGTTCACAGTCCAGAGCAGCCCTTTCCTCTGGGCTGAGCTTAGGAAGACTCTCAAAGAGTTGATTTTGAGATTCTGTGCAACATGGTTCTGCACCAAACAGGGCCCCATAAAAATCCACTGCATGGTTCCACATCTCAGATGGATTTGTAGTTATTTGACCATGTGGGAGTTTTAAACAAGTCATCAACTTCTTTTTTGCAGCAGACTTCTCCAGATTGAAAAAAAAAAAAAGACATTGGGGCATCCATGTCCTTCAGCTGAGTAAACCGGATCTAACAAGTGCCCCCTTCACTCTTCCCTACAGGAAAGAGCTCAGGGCTGATCTATTCTCCTGCAACAAAGGACCTGAGGTAGAATCCTGATCCCTAATCAAACTCTCCTCCAGCCTCTTGACAGTGTCCTCAAGTTCACAAACTTTGGTTTTGATGATAGCAGTCGAGTTTGCAGTATACTGTTGACAAAAAATGCGAATTTGCACCTTGCCAACCTCCCACCACTGTTCTAAGGAACTAAAACGAGGCTTTGTAGTCCTCCAGTGTTCCCAGAAACACACAAAATATTGACAAAAAGTGTTGTCTTGAGGGAGCTTATTGTTGAAATGCCAATAAGATTTAGTTCTTTCCCTTGGTGAAATAATTAACATCACAGAGCCTAGATGATGATCTGTAAAACCGAAGGGACTTATGTTACTGTGAAGAATTCCTGGGCCAAAACTTTGAGAAACATATATCCTATCTAATCTAGCAGCACTGATCATATTATCTGTGACTCTGACCCAGGTATACTGTCTAGTGTTTGCATGTTTAACTCTCCATGTATCTAGTAGGTCAAACTGTACAGTGATATTTTTTAAAACTTGTGATGACTGAAGATGAGGTTCTGCATTAGTTTGATCCACTGTAAAATCCAAGGTAGAGTTGAAATTACCAGCAACAATAAGTTGATCTTGGTGATAGCTCTGCAATTCATTTTTCAGTTTATTGAAAAAGGCAGTTCTTTCAGAACTCTGATTTGGAGCATAAACGTTTATCAAATAAAACAAGGAATTCTCTATTTCTGCCCTAACAAAGAGCAGCCTGCCTTTCACTACCTCCACTACAGATAAAACTGTTGCATTCATAGATTCCCCAAACAAAATGGCTACTCCTGCACTAAAATTTGTACCATGACTGAGTGAAAAAGGACCCTTCCACCACAAGCCCCAGCCCACTTCATCTGCTGAAGTGGCATGAGTTTCTTGCCAAAATAAGATGTTAAGATTTTTTTGTCTAAACAATTCACTAATTAATCCCCTCTTATGAATGCCCCTCCCACCACTGATGTTTAAGGATCCTAATTTTAGGTTTTGCATAGGGAGATAGAAAAGGAGATAGAGGGCAGAGAGAGACAGCAAAGAGCAGTAAATATTTTGGAACACCGTATTGTGCATACCCATGTAAGTTATTTCATCTGTCGGGTGCGCATGACCTTTTTTACCTCCTGCTGATTTACGCAGGGCTGTTAGGTGTTTTTTAAGCTGAAAACGTTTTCTTTCATCCAGGAGGTCAAGACCAACCTGTCTTTTTAGCACATTAACAGATCTAATAAATTTATCAGCGTCACTGAAATAATCAGTGACTTTAACGGCTCTTTTATAGGTTTCATCCAGAAAAACATTTATTTCTTCCAGTGAATACAAACTTGGGCTTTTACTGCAAGTTTCTTCAATAGAGACAGTATCAGAATCTGAATCCATTCCCTCATCCTCGCACCTTAACTGACTGTTCGATACAGCTGGCCCAGCTGATTCATCATGAGCTGCAATTTCCTGAACGCCACTTACAGCAGCTGACTGGCGTTGTTCCGTTAGCCGTTCAGAAACATTAACAGCTACCGGAACCACAGCTGCTGATTTCACACACTCTTTCTCACAGTTAGGTTCTGACGCACCATCAGTGACTGTTTGAGCCTCATCATCAGCCACGCTCCCAACCATAAGCTGGGCTGCAGGCGCCACAGCCGGGCTGTCCACACACACAGCAGCAGTTTCCGGAGCAGGACCGGCGGGAGGCCCCGCAACGTCGTCTGTAGTAGCGGCATGAGCGGAGGCTGCACCGCTGGTTTCAGCTGCGGCTTCATCAGAGTCTCCCGCCCGTTGCTTGTGCGGACAAGCGAACTGTTTATGGCCCACGTCTCCACATTCAAAACACCTCATCTGTCCTGAGCTCACATACACCATGTAGGAGCCGTCTCCAAGTTTGACCCGAAAGGACACTTCTAGCGTTTGAGTGGGCGAGTCCAAAAACATGAACACCTGTCGCCTGAGTGATTTGGCATGTTTTAACTTGGTGTCCTTACATCCCAAACTCACAGTTCTAAATGGGCTCGCAAATTTCCCAAATCTGCAAAGCTCCGTCTCCAACTGCTCGTTAGTGATGAAAGGAGGAACACCTGAAACGGTGATGCACGTTGATGGAACAGATAAGGGGGACACCTGTACATACATATCCCCGATAACAACACCGCTCCCAATCAGACTGTGGACATACTCCTCACCAGTCAAAAACACAACTACAGCTTTATTCATCGGGACGCAAAGCAGATCATATCGTGTTCCACCTTCTCACCCACAGCAAGAAGGACCTCCTCCACAGTAACGCTGCTATGTGGCGGCACTATCCTCACTCCCTGCCGGATAGATGGAGGTGGCGTCTCAAAGGACGCCATCCTCCAGCAAACGCCAAAAAAACAAAAACACAAACGCACTCAAAAGATTGAAATAAACTTACCTGAATATGCAGCCAATAATAAAAGATAGAGAAAAAGTCCAAACGTTGTGAAAAAGTGTAATCCAAAACTCGTGCCACTCACACAACCAGCACCTCCTCACTCACGCTCTCACTCGCACCACTGGAAGCGGAAATGAGAGAAGAGAAGAGAAGACTTTATTTGTCCCACAATGGGGAAATTCCAGGATTACAGCAGCAAAGGGATAGCAGCACTCATAGCAATAGTTAATAAGATTATAAGATAAGAACTGGCTAGCCAAAGCAGTAAATAATATACATATGTACACAGTTATATACACAGTGCAGGAGAATTGAAGCTAGATGGTATCAGCAGCATTACAGTTTGTTAAATTACGTGGCAGAATATAAATATATACCCACACAGTATATTTTGCATTTGAATCAACAGTGTTGTTGCCACCCTCAATAATAATTGTAATTGTCTTAGTTGTGTATTGGAGGGGACAATCTCTGTTGTGCAAAGTTGTTACGTTTAGTACATTTAATACAACCTTTACAAGCAGCACCAGTTAGGTTATAAAGTATGACAGCCGTAGGTAGGAAGGACCTGCGGAACCTCTCCCTCGAGCACTTAGGATGGCACAGCCTACCGCTAAATGAGCTCCTCAGTGCCTTCAGCATGCCCCACATGGGGTGGGGCATGCTGAAGAAATGACAGCTTGACTCAAGTCAGCTTGACAGCATGACTTCAGCAGAGATGACAGCTTAACCACCATCTTTCTCTCTCCTATCTCCTCCACTGGGTTGAGGTGGTGCCCCAGAACAGAGCTAGCTTTTTTTGATCAGCCTGTTCAGTCTCTTCCTGTCGACTGCGGTGATGCCACTGCCCCAGCGGACCACTCAATTCAATTCAATTCAATTCAACTTTATTTACATAGCACCATTTCACAACAACAGTCATGTCATAGCACTATCAACTGTAGGGGGAACCCCCACAGTTGCAGAAAGACCCCAGCAATCAGGCCATCCCCTGTGAGCAAGCACTTGGCGACGGTGGAGTGGAAAAACTCCCTTTTAACAGGAAGAAACCTCCAGCAGAACCAGGCTCAGGGAGGGGCAGTCATCTGCTGCGACTGGCTAGGGGGTGAGGGGATAGAGAAGATGAAAAGAACAGACATGTAGAGAGCAAACAGCACAATGGGGACTCAATCTATGGAGAGAACAAACAGATGTTAATGACCAGCAAAAAAAAAAAAAAAAATATTTCATTGAGAGTGAAGAAAGGAGTAAGGCCCAGTGCATTATTGGAGGTCCCCCAGCTGACTAAACCTATTAGCAGCATAACTAAGGGAGGGTTCAGAAACACATGATCCCTCCCTAATTGTAGGCTATATCAAAAAGGTAGGTTTTAGGCCTATTCTTAAAAACAGAGATCGAGTCTGACTCCCGAATCCAGATTGGCAGCTGGTTCCACAGGAGAGGAGCTTGATAACTGAAGGCTCTGCCTCCCATTGTACTTTTGGAGATTCTAGGTATTACAAGTAATCCTGCATTTTGGGAGCGTAGTGCTCTGTTAGGATAATACGGTAGTATCAGATCTTTTAAATAAAAAGGAGCCTGATTGTTTAGAGCTTTGTAAGTAAGAAGAATGATTTTAAACTTAGTTCTAAACTCTATGGGAAGCCAATGAAGGGAAGCCAGAACCGGAGAGATATGATCTCTCTTTCTAGTACCTGTTAAAACTCTTGCTGCAGCATTTTGGATCAGCTGAAGACTTTTTAAAGATGTTTTAGGACAGCCTGATAATAAAGAATTACAATAATCTAATCTCGAGCTAACAAAAGCGTGGATCAGTTTCTCAGCATCACTCTGAGACAAGATGCTCCTAATCTTGGCAATATTACGCAAATGATAGAAGGCAGTCTTAGAAACAAATTTAATATGTGAATTGAAGGACAGATCTTGATCAAAACTAATTCCAAGGTTCCTCACAGAGCTATTAAGAGAAAGAGTAACCGCATCCAAACTGAAAGTTTGATTTGGAAAGGTATTTCTAAGGTTTTTTGGACCAACAAGAATGACTTCAGTCTTATCTAAATTTAATAGCAGGAAATTACAAGTCATCCAAGCTTTGATTTCCTTAAGACAGGCTTCTAGCTTGGCTAATTGATTACTATCATCTGGTTTCATTGACAGGTATAATTGTGTGTCATCTGCATAACAATGAAAATGTATACAGTGCTTTCTAATAATATTGCCTAACGGAAGCATATATAAACTAAAAAGAGTAGGACCTAGCACAGATCCCTGTGGAACTCCATGACTAAGCTTTGAGTTGAAAGAAAACTCATTATTTACATGAACAAACTGGAACCTATCAGATAAATAAGATCTAAACCACTGCAACGAAGTTCCATTAAGTCCAACATAGTGTTCTAATCTATCAAGTAGAATATTATGATTGATAGTATCAAAAGCTGCACTAAGGTCTAAAAGGACAAGTACAGAAACCAGTCCATTATCAGATGCGATGAGAAGGTCGTTAGTGACCTTCGCTAAGGCCGTTTCAGTACTCCATATGTAAAGGCTACCACCGAATTGTAGAAGGTCTTCAGGAGTGCCCCTTACACTCCAAGAGACCTGAGTCTCCTCAGGAGGAACAGCCTGCCCCTTCTTGTAGAGCGCGTTGGTGTTGTGTGACCAGTCCATTTTATTGTTCAGGTGAACACCCAGGTACTTGTAAGATGTCACTGTCTCAAATGTCTGTTTCCTGGATCTTTACCGGTGCTGGTGGGGGGGGGGGGGGTCCTCACCTGCGGCAGTCCACCACCAGTTCCTTAGTTTTCCTTGCATTGATCTGGAGGCAGTTCTGCAGGCACTGTCACAGTTTGAGGATGGAAATTACAGTGCGCACGTAATTTAAAATATAAGACTCCCGGGCCACAGCAACATAAACACTCACAGAGGCAGAAGATCAGTTAAATGTTTTACTGTACAAACCTTGAAATAACTTACAACACACACAAGCTGAATAAAAACACAAATAGGTTTAAAATTTGTAACAGCCTAAAAAATAGTAATATCACCTTGAGTTATAAAAATGCACGTGAATTTGTCCAGGGAAAAAATATTAGTCCAGCTAGTATAAAATGAGAGTGAAGGCCAAATTACACTTCCGTATTGACACTATGCAGCTCTGACGTCATCAACGCAGCATCTATGCCGCAACAACGTGCAGTCCTATTGTGTAGAGAAGCGGAGGTGCACGTCGGCAATGAAGGGTGCAAGAGCCGTTATTGGTCTGCTTTGTCTCCTCCTTTACATTTCTTGGTTCTCACTGCTGCTTTGCTCTGCCTGTTCACAGCAGTGAAACTTCCGAGGCGAGTTGGTAAAACAGCAGTTCAAATTCAAAAGAATATGGAGCTAGTAAGTACATACAGAACATTTTGTGGGTGAAGAAGAAGGCGATTCGAAGAAGAGGAGAACTCCTGAGGGAAGGCGTCGAAGAGAAGAAGAAGATTTGGACCGCATTTATGTCTGTGTTCAGCTGGCAGTAGGATTGATTTGTTTGTGGCGGATAGCAAAAACTGTGTGTAGTCTGTAACATTATGGCATCTGGCTCTGACGGGTACGACCAAGAAGAGGTGGGGTGGACACTATCCAGGCCTGGGGGCCAGAAAAGAGCAGCTAGGGGGGCACCAAGACTTAGAAGCGGCTCAGATGACAGTGATGCAGGAGGAAGTAACAATGCAAAGAAAACACAAACTGGCCAAAACGGATGGCAGTTTGAGGATGTAGGGAATGACTGCAAGATTGTCATTGAGTTCAATCAGGGTGCGGGGCACTATCACCCGGTTAAGTTAACAAAAGCAACTGAGAAAGAAATTGGGAGAGTTAAGTTTGCAAAGTTCTTGAAGAATAACCGGCTGTTAATTCATGCCACAAGTAAACAACAGCAACAGAAAATACTGACAATGACATGTCTAAACGGAGTACAGATGAAGGCGCATGTTCCTGGAGCGACAGCTAACTTGAGGGAAGTTATATCAGGTGTCCCTTTGTACATGTCTATGGAAGAAGTGAAAAACGAGATCCAAGGAGGAAAGGTTAAGGATGTGAAAAGGCTACAGAGTAAAAAAGAAGGCTTGCTGAAGGACACACAGTCTATCATGATTCAGTTTGAGGAAATACTCCCTAAATCAGTCCTAATAGGATACATGTATTTCAGTGTCAGAGAATACGTCCCAAAGCCACTCAGGTGCTACAAATGTCAAAGGATGGGTCACACTGCTCAGCAATGTAGGGGAAAGCTAAGATGTGCTAGATGTGGAGGGGAGCATGAATATGGTAAATGTGACAAGGACGCTAAAGTAAAGTGTTGCAACTGTGGGGGTGATCACAGTGCTGCATATGGAGGACGTGTTGTGCAGAGGGAAGCTAGACAAGCCCAGGAAATCAAAATAACTAAGAAAATCTCATATGCGGAAGCTCTAAAGACAGAGAGACAGGAATAGTCACAAACACAGCAGGCCTTCCTCAGAGAAGTGCAGTTCAAATGGAAGCCCAGCAATCAACAGGTCTTACGCAAGCACAGGATCGTGCTGCTGCAAGGAATGTTTGTGTTCACAAATGCAAAATGGATGATGACACATTGATAGTTAAGAGGACAAACTTTATAGCTTTTATCTGCCACACCATGAATGTTGCTGCACAGCTACAGAAGAAAAGTGACAGAATCAAAACCATTGTGGAAGCAGCAGAAAGCTTCCTAGATGTTAAAGATATCACAGCTGACCAGATTCATGCTTTATGGAAAGCTGAAACTGGGAAGACTGCACATGCTGAAACAAGACATTAATTATGGTACTACACATACTACAGTGGAATGCGAGGAGTCTTATAGCAAACGGACAAGAACTCAAGAAGTATCTTTACAAACTAGAAGTTGTTCCACAGGTAGTGTGTGTACAGGAGACATGGCTTCAACCTCACTTAGATTTTGTTATTCCAGGATACAGTTCAATCAGACAGGATAGAATTAACACTGTAAATGGAGGAGGATGTGCCACTTTCATTAAAGATGGCCTGGCGTATAGGGTGATTCCCTCCCCTGAGGATATAGAATATAATATTATTGAAATATGTAGGCCAAATGGACAAGGAAATATTAAGCTGATTAATTATTACAACCCATGTAGGAAGTTAACAGCAGATATTTTCAGTACTATGACAGGGGAAGGGCATATGAACAAGGTATGGTGTGGAGACTTTAATGCCCACAATAGCTTGTGGGGAAGCACACATACAGATAACAATGGAAATGTTGTGGAACAGATGTTAGATGAAAGATCATTAATTCGTCTAAACAGTTGTCATGAACGATAGCCAAGCGTCAAGGCACCAGAGAAAGAGCGGAGGCTTCAAAAGTTTGCAACCAGCAATTTCTGTTTATTCCAATAATCTTCACAGGCAATAACTCCAATGCACATCCAACACCCCACACAAACCAAATGAAAACACCTATTAATATACTCAGTGAGATAATTAACTTAATTGGCAGATACCGTAATCCCAGGTAAGACAATGAACCTGGACAATGGACCTGGACAATGAATGGACATCTTCCCACATATACCCAATAATATCTAAAAAGGACATAAATACATAAATAATTTCCCCACAATATTTACAGAATAAATAACACCATAAGTACATCATAAATAATACAATAAATAATTCAAACCCCTACTTACATATTAAATACCTCCTTTACTCCACCATCCTATACTACCTCCTGCTGGTATCCTTTAAAGGCCCTTAAACCCCTGAGGAGTCTTTTGCCCGGATACCACCAGGAAGCATACTGGCAAAGGTACATGGTTCCAAGATTAATCAATTGCCTCACCCAATTAACATAATTAATATTAACAATTATCTCACAAAAGAATTCCCTTCAGTCAAAACACATTCTACAATTATATGTGCATTTTTATAATCCAATACATGTTAACATTTGCAAATATAAATCCTTTTACACATATATAATATTCAATTACCAGACCATACAGTGGCGACACTCTGTCGTCACAATAGTGGTGAAGGTACCAGGGTGAATGTGCATAGGGACACATTCGCATGTATTGACCTGACTCTGGTATCTGATTCTTTAGTGAGCACCTGTGAATGGACGGTTATGAACAGGACAACTATGGGAAGTGATCACTTCCCAATACTTACATCATTAAAACAGAAGTATGTATACAAGAGGGAAGATGTTTTACAAGATGGTGTTTTAACAAGGCAGATTGGGAAAAATTCAGGCAATACTGTGTTCAATCGTGTCATTTGGTAACATTAGAAGGTGGCATAGAAGAGCGTTCAAGTCAGGTAACCAATCATATTCTGAATGCCGCAATAGCAAGTATACCTAAGAAAACAACACAGGGTAGAAAGAAAGTTGTACCCTGGTGGAATGACGAATGTAGTATTGCAATAAAAGAGCGAAACAAGGCATTCAGACAGCTGAGGAAGAATATGACTAGTGAAAACTTAATAGAGTATAAAAAGAAAAGGGCAGTAGCTCGAAGGATTATTAAAAACAGGAAAAGGTCAACATGGAGAGAATTTTGTTCCACCCTTCGTAGGAAAACAGAACTAGGTGATGTCTGGGGTATGTTTAAAAAAATGAGTGGGAAAAGGGTATCAGTTAAAATTCCATCTTCAGTAGATGTAGACAAGATGGCTGTATCAGACAAAGAAAAGGCAGAAGTCCTAGGTAGAGCATTTGCAGCAGTGCATAGAGGAGACCATCTTGGTGAGAGCCATAGACAGCAAAGGTAGCATAAACTCAGAGAAAATGCAAACTTAAAAAATGAAGTGAGACTTCTGGTCTGGACATCATGGTGATAGCAGCTTAACGTCGAAGCTCCCAGACCCAAGCCAGGAAAATATCTTGAAAATCAGATTTAATGGATTTTTGGAAGAGTGAAAATCAAAAGACAAAGTCATTATGCCTAAAGGAAAACAGAAGAAATCGACATTTACCAGGCCAGGACAAGCATCGGCCGAAGAATCTGATCCAGAGGATTTCCATTCAGAAGACGAGGAGCTGAATGAAGCTAACAAAAAGGTTAGCTTGAAAATGGTACTTAAAGAACTAAGACGATTTCGCCGAGAGTGTTGGGCCGAATTTCGTGAAATCAAAGAAGAATTAAAAAGGACAAACAGCAGAGTGGACCAGGCCGAGGACCGAATCTTGGAAGCAGAGGAAAGAATAAAAGGGCTTGAAGATACCGTGCTGGATCTACACAAAAGGCAGTCAAGACTGGAGGCTAAGCTAACCGACCAAGAAGGAAGACTGAGAAGAGACAACATAAGAGTTCATGGTCTGAAAGAAGGAGTCGAGGATGGTTTCACCACAATGGCGGCATGCGTGGAATCCTTACTGAGAGAGAAGTTGGATATTCCCCAAACCACCGACTTGAAGATAGAAAGAGCGCACCGTACATTAGCCCCTAGGCCGGCGGCGGAAGCGCCTCCACGATCGGTGATTGTGAAGTTTTCCAACTCCAAAATAAAAGAAGAGGTTGTAAGACTGGCTTGGCAGAAAAAAGGATTTATGCACCAAGAGATAAAAGTTTTCGTGGAACACGATTACGCCCCGGAGGTCCTTAAAAAGCGTCGGGAATACAACAACGCTAAAAAGGTACTACGAGAGAAAAAACTGTGCTTCCAGACACTGTTTCCGGCGAAGCTGAGGGTTTTCTACGGGGAAGAGGCATGTCTCTATAACTCGGCGGAAGAAGCAACCGCGGATATGGCGAGAAGAGGGCTCCTGGTAATGGTGTTTAAACCCGCAGCAGACCCGATCGAAAGAATCAAGGCTCAAACGTGGTCCACACAGAGACCCTCAAAATCCACTGGCCAACAGCGGGAAACCCAGCGTCAGAGCTACAAGGAAAAACTGGCCGTTTACAGGAGGGAATAACAATTTTTTTAGTCAGTCTGCACATCCAACCCCCCTCCTACAAGGTAACAAACATTAAAGGAGATGCAGAATCAGCATGTGGTAAAACATTTCATGGAACAGTCATAATATTAGAAACAAATAAGTCCTTAAAAAAAAAAAACTTGTTAAAATAGAAATGTGACAATGATCCACATGTTCTCCCCACACTAACAAATACTGTATTAACGTGACTGTTTGCTGTGATGGTGGTGGGAGGGTGCACACAATTTCATAGGGTATAGGCATAAAAAAAAAAATCATTACAAGTTCGGATTGGGATCTGAAATTCACGTTAAAAACATGGGACAACTTACAGGGGTAAGAGAGGGCCCTCAACACGTAACAGAGTTTGAGGAATTTCCCTCAGAGCCTACACTCCATCAAGGCTCTTCCAGGGTCTCTAAAAAGACCTCAGCTCAGGAAGATCTTTTGTCAGTTTTTTGTTTTAAAATTTTATACACTATGTTCTTAATGTTTTTTATGTTCTTAATGTTCTTTCAGTTTCTGAGTAGCATAAAAGAGGGCCACCACACTGTTATACTAAATAAGACAACACAATGGAGAAAACAGGGTGTAACCAAAATAATCTATATAATGTAAAAGGGATCCTGAATCCAGTTAAAAGATCCAAGATTCTAGGCAAAATGAAAAAAGACAAAGCAGGAATAATATTTTTACAAGAAACCCACCTAACAGACGTGGAGCACACTAAACTCAATAGACAAGGGTTTAAAATGATCTCTTCATCTTCATATAAGTCAGGGAGGAGGAGGGGAGTAGCGACATTGATCTCAACCAAAATTACATTTGAAAAAAAATCAGAACACAAAGATAAAGAAGGGAGATACAGTTTGGTACTTGGGCGGCTAGAGGGAGAAGATATCACCCTGCTGAATGTATATGCACCTCCAGGGGCTAACTGGAAATTTTATAAAAATGTATTTGACCTAATGATAACTAAAGCCCAAGGTTTAATGATATGTGGTGGAGACTTCAATCTAAGACTGAATCCATACAGGGATGCATCAGGTAATTCTCCATATCAAAATAATGCTCAAAGTAGGAAAACTTGGATGCTACTAAAAGAAATGGGAATCTGTGATGTGTGGAGGGAATTCATCCCCAGTGTAAAAGATTATACATTTTACTCAGCACCACATTCATCATACTCAAGGACTGACTATTTTTTTATGTTTAATAGAGACATTGGAAGAGTAAAAACAAGTAAAATAGGACTGATGGATCTCTCTGACCACAGTCCGATCTATATGGACTTAAGTATCCAAAAATACACAAATAATACATTTTCTTGGAGGTTAAATTCAAATGTCCTGAAAGGACCACTGAAAGATGAATTAGAATCAGATATTCTCAGATATTTGGAAGAAAATGATAATGGAGAAGTATCTCCTTTAATACTGTGGGACGCATGCAAAGCAGTAATAAGGGGAAAGATTATTGCAAAACTGGCAATCCAAAAGAAAATGAGACAAGAAAAACTAACCACATTAGAGTCAGAACTTAAGAACCTAGAAAAAGAGCACAAAGACAACACTCATTCTAATGACTCGCTCAAAATTAAGGAAATTAAAAAACAAATAAATGAGATCTACACAATAGAAATCCAGAAGAAACTTACATTTCTGAAACAAAAATACTATGAAGCAGGCAGCAAATCGGCAAAATTACTAGCCTATAAATTGAGGAAACAACAAACGGAGACAGCAATCTACAAAATCAGAGACCCAGTATCAAAGGAAATAAAATTTAGAATTCAGGATATTCTTAAAAGCTTCAAGAACTACTATAAGAACTTGTACTCCCTCAAAAATCATAAAAGCGCATCCGAAGCATTCCTAAACACATTAAACCTTCCCCAACTTACTGAGTCTCAAAATAAAACACTTCTGTCAGAAATACAACCTAAAGAATTAGAAAAAGCAATTATGAAACTTAAAGCTAACAAATCCCCAGGAACAGATGGCTATACAGCAGAGTGGTACAAAACCTTTAAACAGCAACTATCTCCTCTCCTCCTGAAAACATTTAACTATGTCCTCCACGCAGGGGAAATCCCCCCCTCCTGGAGAGAAGGGGTCATTGCAGTCATACCAAAACCTAAAAAGGATAAACTAGAATGCTCCAACTACAGACCAATCAGTGTATTAAATCAGGACTATAAGCTTTTTACCACTATCCTTGCCAAAAGGTTAGAAAATATACTGACAGACTTAATTCATTTAGACCAAACAGGTTTTATAAGACAAAGACAGACACAAGACAACATTAGACGCACTTTACACATAATTCATCATATAAAAAAATATAACTTAAATGCAGTCATATTGGGATTAGATGCTGAAAAAGCATTCCATTCAGTCGACTGGTCTTTCCTATAAAGAATCTTATCCAGTTTCAGTTTTCATAACAACTTCATTAGAACTATCCAGGCATTATATAAAAAACCAACAGCTAAAATAAGGATTAACAGTAATTTATCATCATCTTTTGAGCTGGAAAGAGGATGTCGTCAGGGCTGCCCCTTGTCTCCACTTCTCTTTGCAATCTTCATAGAACCTCTGAGCCAATGGATAAGACAGAATCAAAAAATTCAAGGTATTACACTTGGTCAGAAGGAACATAAAATAGCACTCTTTGCTGATGACATTTTAATATACCTGGGGCAGCCGGACACCTCTTTTCCAGAACTAATCTCAGTTTTTTCAGAGTATGGAGATTTATCGGGGTACGAACTAAACATGCATAAAACCCAAGTTTTAACATTCAACTATGACCCAAATCAATATTTACTAAGCAAACTCAAAACTAACTGGGAGATGGAATCTATGAAATATCTGGGGGTCAATATCCCGAAACAACTCAACAAAATTATAACACTAAACTATGATCCACTGCTGGCAAAAATAAAATCTGATCTAGCAAGATGGAATATGATACCATTCTTGGGTACTGCACAAAGAATTGAAGCAGTCAAAATGAATATACTTCCACGTCTTCTATACCTTTTCCAAACAATACCGGTAGAACCTCCCAAAAAAACATGGCAAGAACTGGACAGAAGGATCTCAAGATTCATATGGCAGGGCAAGAGACCTAGAATCAGATATAGAACCCTACAGCTAAACAAAGACAAAGGTGGGCTCACCCTGCCAAATATCAGGGACTATTTTAAAGCCGCACAAATTAAAACTTTAGTAGAGATATGTAACCCAGTCTACACTGCACAATGGAAGGAGATGGAATGCCAAATAACAAGTGACATCCCCCTACAGACGATAATAGGGAACAATGCCTTACCTAAACTTTTGAATAACACTAACCCGTGGATAGAGACCCCGCTAAAAATTTGGTTTAAGATAGTCAGAGAGAATCAAACTAAAGAGCCCTATCGATTTCTGCAATGGATTGCCTATGATCAAGACTTTACTCCTAATAAAACAGACACTAGATTTAAAAAGTGGAAAGAGAAAGGGCTGATAAAATATTACGATTTTTTTAAAGGGCAAATTTTCAGAAGTTTTGAAGATTTGAAAAAACAAGGTCTAATAAATCAAGACCTTTACAGGTTCTTTCAGCTTAGACACCACATAAACAATATACTTAAAAAGGAGGATTTGGAAAGGGCCCAGTCAGGTGTTCTGAAGGTCTTCTTAATGGCATATAAAGGGATCCCAGGGATCAGACACATCTCTAAAATATACCAAGGTCTTCAAGACTTAAAAGGAAACAACACATCATATATAAAAGAGAGATGGGAAAAAGAGGGGAATTTCACTTTACAACTGGAAATATGGGAAAAGCTAAATAAACAGCAATGGAGAAGTACCTCATCCCTGCAGTGGAGAGAATTTCGATGGAAAAATTTGGTAAGATTTTTCAGAACACCTGCACAAAACAAATTTACTCATAAGGAGTTGAATTGTTGACGCTTGTGTGGTGAAGAGACTGCAAATCATTTTCATGTGTTTTGGTCATGCCCAGTTATCCACCAATATTGGACTAATGTACAGACAATATTGGGGAAAATATTCAAAATAACAGTTCCCTTTTCTTTTGTAACTTTGTATTTGGGTTTACTACTGGAATCACTGGAAAGACGAGGAGAAAAATACTTATTCACTGTTTTAATATTGGCAAGTAAAAAAGCCCTAACTAAAAAATGGATGTTGAAGGACTGTCATACACCTGAAGATTGGATTAATGTGATCCAAGACATTTACTCGATGGAGAAGTTGACATTCGCACTGAGACAGGACATGGATGGGTTCTTGAACTTTTGGCAACCCTGGAATGCATATGTGTCTTCCATTAGATCTAATCTTTGACAAATACCATTTCAATAATGGCACCACTCTTTGTTCCAATGCTACTCAGGTGCTCTTTTATTTTTATTTATTTATTTATTTATTTATTTATTTATTTATTTATATTTTATTTTGTTTTTTTGTTTTTTGTTTTTTGCTCTTTTTTTTGTTTGTTTTTTTTGTTCTTTCTTTAATTTCACTTTTTCTTTCACTTAAAAAAGGGGTGTTGTAATAATTATTCTTCCAATGTTGTCAAATAACAAAAAAAAAAGGGAACATGTGATGAAAATGTAAACAGTGCAATGCTGTAATGACGTGTATACACTTTACAAAAACTTAAATTTGAAAAAAAAATGAAGTGAAAGAGGACATGACTGTGTTAGACCTCGAGCTCACAATGTCAGAGCTTAAGAGAGCTTTGCAAGATAGTGGATACACAACTCCAGGATATGATCAGTTAAGCTATGCTATGTTCCGGCAGTTGCCTAGGCAATCAATGCAACTGGTGCTGAAACTGTTTAACAGGATATGGAAGGAGGGGGTTATCCCAAGTGGGTGGAAAAAGGCTGAAATTTTACCATTTAATAAGCCAGGGAAAGATCCAGCTCAACCAGGCAACTACAGGCCAATAGCATTAACGTCATATTTAGGGAAATGGATGGAGGTGTTAGTTTACAGACTCTCATATGTATTAGAGCAAAAACGATTAATAAACGACTATCAGAATTGTTTTAGAAGAGGAAGATCCACAGTGGATACTCTAGTTAGGGTAAGTAATGATATTGAAAAGACTCTCAAAATGAAAGAAGCAATGGTTATATGTCGTTTATCTGGATATTGAAAAGGCTTATGACTCACTGTGGAGGGACAGTCTTAATAAAATGGACATTGGTAGTAGGATGTATAATGGGATAATGGATTTTTTAACACACAAGACAATTAGGGTTAAAGTAGGATCAGAAGTTTCTAATAACTTTGAAATAGAAAATGGTGTTCCTCAGGGGAGTGTGATAAGCCCTGTTTTATTCAATATAATGATTAATGACATGTTTGAGGATCAAGAGGGATCCATCAAAACAGCACTATATGCAGATGATGGAGCCATATGGACGAGGGGAAGAAATGAGAAATTTGTGTTCAAAAACAGCAGGAAAGCAATGGAGAAAGTTGAAAAGTGGTCATATGACTGGGGATTTAAATTTTCGAACAGTAAAACCTGCTATATGACTTTCACATAAAATGCAGAACTGGTACAGAACCATTAACATTATATTGTAACGTTGGGGCCATGTTAAGTGGGGCAGGAATTTCCCAGCATGCTCTGCCAGTTGAAAACGTTATGTGTGTGTAACCGTGATGTAAACAGAGGTCTAGGAGAATGACCTCACCTCCTGCCTGTGCTCAGAGTGTGTGAAAATAAATCCGGTTGATCACAGCCATCTGCTCCATTTTCTTTGTGTAGTAGTAGTAGTAGATTAGTTTATTTGACAGGGACAGTGCAATAAACATAGACAATTAATCAAAGACAATCAATCTGATGTGTTGCACATAGAGTGTATAGCTATTAGCTAATTTGCAACTCTTGTCCCTGGATGGGCTTTAGAAAAAAGAATCAAGATAAAAAATATACACAACAGTGTGAACCCTGCATACGTCACAATATAATCAACCAATAGAGAAAGTCAGTGAGTTCAAATATCTAGGACTGTGGTTTGACAGTGCATACACATGGAGAGTTCATGTTGAAAATCTGGAGACAAAATGCAAAAAAGTAATTAATCTCATAAAAGCTGTAGCTGGATATGAATGGGGTACAGATACACAGGCATTAATTGACATTTACAGAGCACTAATGCGATCGACAATAGACTACAGATGCATGATTTATGGAGCAGCGGCAAAGACGACTCTGGAAAAAATAGACAAAATGCAGCATAGAGCGCTTCGCCTGTGCATTGGAGCCATCAGAACAACACCAAACAATGCAGTTTTAATAGAAGCAGGAGAAATGCCAATGGATTTGAGAAGAGATAAACTTGCATTATCATACTGGGTCAAGCTGAAAGGAAGTGATGAAACAAATATTTCAAAAGCAACACTACAAGACTGCTGGGAATAGTCTAATTTCCAGGGACATGGGTTTGGGTGGACAATTGAAAGAAGGATCAGAATGTATGGGCTGCACACTGTTGATATAGCTAACACCAGTCCAGTGAGTAATGTTCCCCATTGGCTGTTTCCGGGAATAGAAGTAGACACTAGTCTGCTAATGAGGACAAAGGATTGGCATATGAGTGAAGTTGGTGTTCAAACAAGCATTTACCTCAGGAACAACTACTATAACTTCTTACAGCTCTATACTGACGGTTCAAAGAACAAAGAGGGCCCTGTTGGAGTTGGAGTATACATCCCAGAATTTAAAGTGACCATCGCAAAAAGACTCTCCAACAATACATCCGTGTTTACAGCAGAGATGGTGCAGTGGGTGGAGGAAGTCAGACCGGACCGGGTGGTGGTGTGCATGGACTCACTTGCAGCGTTAAAAAAACCATACAGACACTAAAATCTACAAGGGAAGACCTGGTGATTGAGCTATATCACAGTTTTATTTAGGGTACACAGGGGTGGTGGAGAAGTTCAGTTTTGCTGGGTTCCTGCACATGAAGGGTTGAAAGGGAATGACTGTGCAGACAAATTAGTAAAAAGTGCTCTTGGAAAAGAAATAACTATACCATTGTCTCTTGGAAAAGGTGAAGGGAAAGCAGTAATCAAGAAAAAAGGAACTGAGCTATGGCAAAAAAGATGGGATGAAGATCGTAAAGGTAGATTGTATTACAAAATACAAAAATCTATTGCAATAAAGAATTTCATAACAACCAAAAGGAGGCAAGACATCATTATGGCAAGACTCAGATTGGATCATACAGGTTTAAACAGTACTTTATTCACCATGGGGAAAAGCGAAAGTGACAAATGTAGAGAATGTGGAGTAAAAGA
The DNA here is from genome assembly GCA_020510985.1 of Pholidichthys leucotaenia. Classification (NCBI taxonomy): domain Eukaryota; kingdom Metazoa; phylum Chordata; class Actinopteri; order Cichliformes; family Pholidichthyidae; genus Pholidichthys; species Pholidichthys leucotaenia. The sequence continues at coordinate 32,889,735 of CM035848.1, forward strand.
AAATGTCGAGCACATCTTATTACACTGTCACAAATACGGAAATGAAAGACAGATAATGGAAAATGAAGTTCGAGAAGCCGGTAGAGAATGGGATTTAACTGGGATTCTGGGAACAGATGGAGATGGAGAGGCAATAAGAATCAAGAGGAGGGAGGGCTCTTTTCTCTTTTTTAAATAACACAGGATTAAGTCATAGAATTTAGGGGTCGGGCTCAGATGACATAATGTTACACACTCTTGTACAGTAGGTGATGGTATGCACCTTTCAGTTGTTTGCTATCTGCCAGTAACCGAGAGAAGAAGAAGAAGAACATTTTGTGGCTCGTCATAACCCCAGTGATTACACAAATTGTCAAAACAGCAGCGGTGGTGGTCACAAACACTGTTTTCTCCAACTTCTCTTTTTCCCTGTGCAACGATCGTATTAAAAGTTGCTTTTCTTAACATGTTTTAGCTCCGACTTCATGACAATCTGCTCTTGTCCGTCGCTATTTCATAAACAAAAACACATGATGAAGTTGTATGTTCGTGCAAGGAAACATTTTCTCAAAATGCAGTGAATTGTAGACCAACGCTGACAAACCGGCGCCCAAGTAAATTTTGCTGAGGACTGTGTAGGCAATGGCCGCTGGCAATGGCGTCAACTTGATGCGGCTGCATAAACCAGGCTTTGCTCTTTACACTGTATGAGCAGAAAAAAAACCAAAACCTTCAGCATGCCTTACAACAGAGCGGGGGGGGGGGGGTGTCCATTGTTTGTCGGACTAGGATCAAACAATGCTGTCCTCACTTGCCCCAGAAAGACACACTGTCTGTCAGGGCTCATCCGAAAACCTTTGTACGTGTCCCTTGTGAGAAATCCTGGCACCAGGAAGGGGAAGCAGGCAGGAGGAGAGGAGAGGCAGGCTCCTGCGAATCTGTCATCCGAGATTACCTGCAGCACACAATGCAGTACAACTCAGAACCCCATAGACACACCAGGCAGCCAGTAATCATTTGCACACACACAGGCAATAAGCACGCCCCTTCCACTTATCTGTGTACGAGCCTTTTCTCCACACAACTGCATCTCCTTCAGTTGGACCCTCTGGAGTCCTCGTGGCGTCTTTGGTCCCAAGCTGCTGCTGCTGATCCCGTCACCTAATGCATTCATAAAATCCCACTCACTTGACCCTCCCCTCAAGTGTGGTCCTCTTCTTACTCCGTGCCAGCACCAACAATCAATCTCAAGCCATCTCGATCTCAAAAACTGTGACCACAGTCATGTACTATCCTTTAACAGGTCCCACCGGGGAAGAGTTTACAGCTAGAGCTCACTGATTGGCTCTTGGTGATTGGAAACAGTTAGCTCAGGTGTGGGCAATAATCATTTACAACCAAACTCAAACACAAGGAAAACAACAAACCCAATCAAGTTTCAAAGCATGGAAAAAACACTACAAAATCGAACATGCAATACATTAAAGAAAATAATAAAATGCACACTAAACAACCCTGACACTGCTTTCCTGACAGGCACCAGTCCACAAAGTCCTAGATAAGTCCTCTGTACTCCACATCATCCGCATCACAGATGACACTGATGGTCGCAGAGTCATCAGAGAACTTCTGTAGATGGCAGTGTGGTGTGTTATGTGTAAAGTCAGCAGTGTAGAGGGTGAACAGGAAGAGAGTCAGAACTGTTCCCTGGGTGGCACTCGCACTGCAGAATCAGAATCAGAAAAGCTTTATTGCCAAGCATGTAAAAAACACACGAGGAATTTGACTTGACATTGGCACGCTATGTAAGCATATCACAATGACAGATGATGGTGTCAGGCACACAGTCCTGGGTTCTCACAATCTGTGGTCAGTGCGTGAGGTAGTCCAGGATCCACGATGACAGGTGCTGGTCCACCCCTGTGTACAGCAGCTTGTCCCTCAGAATCACTGGTTGGATGGTGTTGAAAACACTGGAGAAATCAAAGAATATGATCCTTACAGTGCTCCCAGGCTTCTCCAGATGGGATAGGGAACGATGTAGAAGGAAGATCACTGCATCCTCCACCCCGATGCCATGCTGGCAGGCAGTCTCAAGTGGATCCATTGCTGGTCCCACCAGGGGGCGGAGATGGGCGAGGAGCAGCCTCTCCAGAGTCTTCATTAGGTGTGATGTGAGGGCCACTGGTCTGTAGCTGTTCAGGTCCTTGGGGTGCAGAGTCTTTGGAACGGGTACCACACAGGATGTTTTCCACAGCTGTGGTACCCTCCCCAGCTTCAGGCTCACACTGAAGATGTGCTCCACAATCCCACACAGCTGGTCTGCACAGGACTTGAGGAGCCTTGAGCCAATGCCGTCCGGATCTGTAGCCTTCCTCGCCTTGATCTTCTTCAGTTCAGCTCTCACCTGGGTCTTAGTAAGAGTCAGGCTGGGGCAGGGGGGCTGTGTGCTGGGGGGGATGTTGGGACTATGAGGGGAAAAACAGCAGGGGATGTATGAGGGGGGTGGAGGGAGGGCAGTGGACAGTGGGACCAAATGAAGGTGGAGGCAGCAGTGGTTGGTGGGCAGGCGGAGAAGATGGCACTTGGTCAAACCTGTTAAAGAACAGGTTCAGGTTGTTCACCCACTCCCTAGCCCTAGTGGCCTGGAAGGAGGTATTCTAGTGCCCAGAGATGGTTTGGAGGTTTCTCCAGACACCGCTGACTTCACTCTGCTGCAGCTTCTCCTCCATCTTCTTCATGTAGCTGTCCTTCCCCTCTCTGACCCCAGCAGGTACAAGACATTGATTCAAGGTTGTATTCTCATTGATCTATGTCGTGATGTGCAAAGTAAAATCAACGTTGTTTCAATGTTGATTTGTTTCATCTAAGCAATATGATGAATCAACGTTGATTCATGGTCGGATGCTCAACAAGCAGTCATACCTGTAAGTTTGGTTCTATATATCCCATGATTCACTGTGTCATTTCGTCAAACAAGCACCATTTTGGAAATTTTTCTGAAGAGACCTGGGATCTGCCGGAGAAACTGTTTTTAACATGCAAACTTTGATGAACCTGGACAGCTGGAGTAAAATTAAAAAAAACTATTGGAGTTTCTGCACAGAACTGGATTGTATGGGAGAATTTGAGATACAGCTGCCAACCTAATGTATCAACTGTGGAGGGCGGAAATACGCCATTGATGCATCGAGTCTGCCTTACCCAAGAAGAACTTTTCTGAAACTTCCAAAGGAGATATTTTGTTTGCTGGAAATCCGATTAATTCTCTTTAAGGTAAGAAAATCTTGAACATCGGGTGTTATTTCTTTCGAGGAGTATAATATACCCAGACAAGACCATATTTTGTTCTTGCAAGCAATCTATTACATGTATATGTGTTTATCAGTGCTCACATGTGAACGAGCAGTGTGGGAATGTGTTGTTTTTTTATATATATATATTTGTAAAGCGTCCACTAATGTAAATATTGTATTTATAATGACAAAACAGCATACTGTACATATGGCAAAATTATACCAGTGATTGAGCATGTAGGCCTGCCTGAGCCCAGCGTTTTCATTTTGTATTGTTCAAAGTGAATTTACCAATTGATCATGCTGATTGTAATAAATGTGTGCTTTTTTTGTTCTGGTTTTGAAAAATTCACTTTAAAAGTAGTTGTCCTGTTTATATATGCTGAATGTTGCTGCAGTCTCCAGTCCACACACCCTGTAATTGAAATACTGGAGTTCGCCACTGCTTTATGAAAATGATCTGGAGGGGGGGGGGGGGGGGTTTAAACAGAATCAGTAGTTCCTGGAGCTAGAAATGGCAAACTGTTGGAAAAAGCACTTAGCAGAAGAAGAGCAAAACTCAGGGAAAAAAGGGAGTCGTATCCCAGCAAGCACAAGACGTTGGATCAACATTGAAAGAACAGTTATTGCCACCGTTGAAACTATGTTGAAAATACATTGTATTCGTAAATTGTATCAACGTAGTGTGTTCAACGTTGGAACCAGTGTTGGGCAAGTTACTAAAAAATAGTAACTAGTTACAGTTACTAGTTAATTCTTTTCAAAAGTAGCTGAGTTACTTTTGAGTTACTGCATGATTAAAATAACTAGCAACTTGGAAAAGTAACTTTCACGTTACTTTTAAATGCATACTTAAATCCTCTTGCACACAACAAGATCAAGGGCCCCTTGTTCTCATCAGAAAAAAGAAGAAAAAGAAAACTGATGAGAAAAAAAGTCTCATCTTACAGAGAAAAAATGTCTCAGGTTTACACAAACTATTGCAATCAGTAGAAAGTCGGAAATTTACTCGAAATAAATCTGTGAATTCACAGAGAAAATTTTGGACACCCTGGTGGGCTGTTTTTGGCCCACGAGCCATATGTTTGACACCCCTGGACCAGTCCATTAAAAATGCATATTTAGAGGATTTACTTCCATGAAATAGTTGCAGATCACAACAGCATGTAAATGAATGAGATAAAATAAAACAGAAAGCACAGATAAATGAAAGTTCACCGCTTAGAAGAAGCTGTTCTTTACTGCAACAAATCACGGTCACTTTTTCTCTGTGCGTAAGAAAACTTTAAATGCATTTAATGCGGACATTAAATGCGAGCTTCTTGCTCAAGCAATACTCATGTTTAACTACAGAGGTGGGAGCTGTAGGTGGCTACTCACCGCTCGGACAACAGGTGATCAGGGCTCGATATGAGAAGTCGCCACCGCCACGGCATTTCTTCACCGGGTTGTGATGTGAACTGGGGCAGGACAGGAAAGAGACCAGCGGAGGAGACTGTGTGACAGCTGCGTCAGTTATGGTAGGGTCAGTTTATATTTATTTGCTTGTCTTTGCCTTTGGCATGACAGCCTCCAGTGGCTTGAGGCCGTTGGTGGTGCTGGGGATGGCAGTCCTGCCAATAGCCACCAAAACTGTGTATTCATCCCCAGCTGGCAGCTGATGAGGAGGGTGTCTAGCAACTGCAAGTTGTATGATCATCTATTTGTGCTAAAAATATCTATCCATATTAATAAAACAAGTAACCCGAGTAATACATCTGCTCAAATTTCAGTAACTAACGCATTACTGAATTTTTAAACAGTAATTTCGTTACACAGCACGTTTTCAAAAGTAGTGGCGTTACTTTGTAGCGCGTTACTCCCAACACTGGTTGGAACAACGTTACATTTTCAATGTTGTTCCAACGATGAACACACTACGTTGATACAATTTACGACTACAATGTAATTTCAACGTAGTTTAAACACTGGCAATGACTGTTCTTTCAACGTTGTTTCAACGTCTTGTGCCTGCTGGGATCTTCCTCCTTAGCTCCCTCTGTACGGACTTCAGCCCCCCTTTGTTTCCCGACCTGAAGATCCTTTTCTTCTCCTTCAGCAGTGACTTTATCTCAGGGTTGATCCAGGGTTTGTTGTTTGAGAAACACTATATGGTCTTGATGGGTACGGTGTTCTCTACACAGAAGTTGATGTAGTCTGTGATGGTGTGCGTGAGTCCATCGATGTCCTCACCATGTGGATCACAGAGCTGCTCCTACACAGTGGATTCAAAACAGTCCCTCAGAGTGTTCTCCGCCTCCTCGGACCATATCTTCACTGTGCGGGTAACAGGAGGTTGTCTGTGTACCAGGGGTTTGGACACAGGTAGAAGGTGAACCAGGATGTGATCAGATCTTCCAAGGGGGGGAGGGGTGATGAGGTGTAAGCCTCCTTGGTGTTTGCATAAAATAAGTCCAGTGTTTTATTATCTCTGATGTGGCACGTGACATACTGGGTCAAAGTGGGCAGAATGGGGGACAGAGAAGCATGGTTAAAATCACCAGAGATGAGCTTGAGAGCATTTGGGTGCTGCATCTGCAGCCTGCTGGTGACTGAGTGGATGATGTCACACGCTGCCTCAGCACTCGCAGAGGGGAGTACATAAATAACAATTACGATGACAAGTTACTTGTAAGTTACTTATGAGTAACTTACAAGTAACTTGTGAATGATCACAAAACTTACATATAACTTATGGCCCATGTATGCGGGACGTACGAACCATGTGCTGGATACGTCGAAAAATTTTGTGCATGCTTAAAATTTTTAGATGACCTCACCGTACTACGACATTTACCAGCATGCTTCAGCATCTTATACAAAATTTACCCTTTACTTATTAGACGTACTCCAGCATGTTCACCTTTTTTTTTTTAAATGTTGGCATACGCTGCCTAATTCGTCAAGGTGTGAAAGGGTCTTTAGTCAGGTAACGTTCACCTGCTGTACATCTGATATACAAAATACAACCGGGCTCACACTTTGACCTTAGTGTTGTAATCAAGACCACACTGAGAACAGAGTGTACAAAGACTTTAGGGGCTGAGACCAAGTCAAGACCAAGCCAGGCAGAGACCAAGTTGAGACCAAGACCACTATGGATGTAGGTCTTGTTCTTCACCTGGTCTCGGCTTGCTCTTGGTCTTGACCCCTTGTGGTGTTGGTCTTGTCTGGTCTTGTCTTGGTCTTGACCCTTTGTAGTCTTGGTCTTGTTTGGTCTTAACTTGGTCTTGGTCTTGTCTGGTCTCGACTTGTTCTTGGTCTTGATCCCTTGCAGTCTTGGTCTTGTCTGGTCTCGACTTGGTCTTGGTCTTGACCCCATGTAATCTTGGTCTTGTCTGGTCTCAACTTGGTCTTGACCCTTTGTAGTCTTGGTCTTGTCTGGTTTTTACTTGGTCTTGACCCCTTGTAGTCTTGGTCTTGTCTGATCTTGACTCTGTCTTGAGTCCTTGTAGTCTTGGTCTTGTCTGATCTTGACTCTGTCTTGACCCCTTGTAGTCTTAGTCTTGTCTGGTCTTGACTTGGTCTTGGTCTTAACCCCTTGTAGTCTCGGTCTTGTCTGGTCTTCACTTGGTCTTAGGAGACTGGTATTGGTCTGGTCATTACGTAGTCTGGACCACAACACTACTCAGTGCTCTCCTGAAGTATGGAAACCCCTGATAAAGATCGGTAGAAAACATTACTTTTCACTAATCTTTTATCTTGTGGCACTTCACTGATCTGGAACCAAAATAATATGGCTTTCCAGTGTGAAGTAGAGCAGATCAGCACTAGTTGAAGGTGTAAAATAAGGCCTCACCCGTGCAGTTCACCCCAACGACAGAGGAGGAATGCCACAGCAGTACAGTTCCACAGTCAAGCAGGGCAGACTCTGATCCGTCACAGTCAGAGAAAAGACGATACACACTCACCACTTTTGGGAGATTGATTGCTTGGGTTGAAACAGCAGAACCACAGCCCAGCTGTCTGCACACTAAAAAGGCATGCTTCAGGTCCCAGACTTTGGACTCTGCACTCAGCGGCAATCGATCTTCTTGATAAATCAGCAACTTTCCAGCACAGACAGAGTGGTCATGTTGGTCTCTGGCTACACCGTCCTCCAGTTTCACATCAACAGATTCTGCTAAGAAAGTCACACACAAGTTAACACATGTAGTGCAACACTATATCAGATACTTCTAATGTTTGATGTTTCTAAGATGAAAACAAAGCAGTTGCATGACCCTACTGTAACTGGTCACAGAGAGTTCCCAGCCCTCAGCTGTGAAGTTGTGATTGAAAATTTTGTTGTGGTAAATGCAGCGGTAGTTTCCCTCGTGCGTCTGATCCGCAGCTTTGAACGTGAAGCTGGCAGAGTAATTGAAAGCTGGCTGGGTCCAACTGTTGTTTCTGGTCAAACCGGTAAAGACGAGACTGAAGGTGCCACCGTAGTACCGTGGCTCCACAGAGCAGCTGATGGTGAAGCTGTATCCAATGGGGACATTGTCTTTCACCATTTTTTTGTTAACTCCAAGAGAGAGTAATATCTGGCTGAGACAGGACGCCTGCATACAAAGAAGATGGCAGAGTTAAATCCAGGTGCAAATGTAATGGTTTTAGGGTTGCAGTCAACTTTCATTTAGTAACATGACATTCAACTTTTCTCCTTGTGTTTTTATATAAATGGTTGGTCCAGCAGATGGTTGCTCATGCAACTCTTATTTTTACCTCCGCCAAGGAGGTTATGTTTTCATCGGCGTTGGTTTATCTGTTTGTTTGTCTGTCTGTTTGTTAGCAAGATAACTCAAAAATTATGGATGGATTTTCATGAAATTTTCACAGATTGTCAGAAATGGGGTATCCTACAGATGATTAGATTTTGGTGGTGATCCGGATCACTGTCCACAAGAAAACCGCCATTACGGAAAATGCCATTTTCGTGAATAACTACTAAACCACTAATCCTATCATTGTCAATCCAATTGCTTGTCATATGTTTTCATGGTCAAGGAATCTGAAAACGTACACACAAACACTGTATGGGGGGAACTGTGGCACTAAACCGCCATTACGGAAAATGCCATTTTTGTCAATAACTACTGAACCACTAATCCTATCATTGTGAATCCAATTGCTAGTCATATGTTTTCATGCTCAAGGAATCTGAAAACGTACACACAAACACTGTATGGGGGGAACTGTGGCGCTAAACCGCCATTACGGAAAATGCCATTTTCGTCAATAACTACTGAACCAGTAATCCTATCATTGTAAATCCAATTGCTAGTCATATGTTTTCATGGTCAAGGAATCTGAAAACGTACACACAAACACTGTATGGGGGGAACTGTGGCGCTTGGCGGAGGTCTGCGCTCTCCGAGTGCTTTTCTAGTTAGTCTTAGAACCTTTAATAAAGTAGCTGAGTTCAGTTTCACTAGACACGCCCAGACATGATTACTGCCAGACCTGATAAATCAAGAAATCACTTAAATAGAACCTGTTTGACAAAGTGAAGTTGGCTAGAAGATCTCAAAAAGCAATACAACATGCATGTTCTTCAGTTTCTAAAGAAACTCAAGAACAGATGAGAACCAAAAACCCAGAAGAACATCTAAAGAACTGTAGGCCTCATTCGCCTCAGTTTGGACACTGGTTCATGAGTCAACAATAAGAAAGAGACTGGGCAGTGACATGTTTGCAGACACAGAAAGCAGACACAGACTCAGAAATCAACTCAATTATCTTTATTACAGTGGGGCAAAAAAGTATTTAGTCAGCCACCAACCGTGTAAGTTCTCCCACTTAAAAGATGAGAGAGGTCTCCAATTTTCATCATAGGTATACCTCAACTATGAGAGACAAAATGAGAAAAAAAAATCCAGAAAATCACATTGAAGGATTTTTAATGAATTAATTGGTAAATTCCTTGGTAAAATAAGTATTTGGTCACATACAAACAAGCAAGATTTCTGGCTCTCACAGACCTGTAACTTCTTCTTTAAGAGGCTCCTCTGTCCTCCACTCGTTACCTGTATTAACGGCACCTGTTTGAACTCGTTATCAGTATAAAAGACACCTGTCCACAACCTCAAATAGTCAGACTCCAAACTCCACTATAGCCAAGGCCAAAGAGCTGTCAAAGGACACCAGAAACAAAATTGTAGACCTGCACCAGGCTGGGAAGACTGAATCTGCAATAGGTAAGCAGCTTGGTGTGAAGAAATCAACTGTGGGAGCAATTATTAGAAAATGGAAGACATACAAGACCACTGATAATCTCCCTCAATCTGGGGCTCCACGCAAGATCTCACCCTGTGGGGTCAAAATGATCACAAGAACGGTGAGCAAAAATCCCAGAACCACATGGGGGGACCTAGTGAATGACCTGCAGAGAGCTGGGACCAAAGTAACAAAGGCTACATCAGAAACACACTACGCCACCAGGGACTCAAATCCTGCAGTGCCAGACGTGTCACCCTGCTTAAGCCAGTACATGTCCAGGCCCGTCTGAAGTTTGCTAGAGAGCATTTGGATGATCCAGAAGAGGATTGGGAGAATGTCATATGGTCAGATGAAACCAAAATAGAACTTTTTGGTAAAAACTCAACTTGTCATGTTTGGAGGAGAAAGAACACCATACCTACTGTGAAGCATGGGGGTGGAAACATCATACTTTGGGGCTGTTTTTCTGCAAAGGGACCAGGACGACTGATCCGTGTAAAGGAAAGAATGAATGGGGCCATGTATCGTGAGATTTTGAGTGAAAACCTCCTTCCACCAGCAAGGGCATTGAAGATGAAACGTGGCTGGGTCTTTCAGCATGACAATGATCCCAAACACACCGCCCGGGCAGCAAAGGAGTGGCTTTGTAAGAAGCATTTCAAGGTTCTGGAGTGGCCTAGCCAGTCTCCAGATCTCAACCCCATAGAAAATCTTTGGAGGGAGTTGAAAGTCTGTGTTGCCCAGCGACAGCCCCAAAACATCACTGCTCTAGAGGAGATCTGCATGGAGGAATGGGTCAAAAATACTAGCAACAGTGTGTGAAAACCTTGTGAAAACTTACAGAAAACGTTTGACCTCTGTCATTGCCAACAAAGGGTATATAACAAAGTATTAAGATGAACTTTTGTTATTGACCAAATACTTATTTTACCGAGGAATTTACCAATTAATTCATTAAAAATCCTTCAATGTGATTTTCTGGATTTTTTTTTCTTATTTTGTCTCTCATAGTTGAAGTATACCTATGATGAAAATTGGAGACCTCTCTCATCTTTTAAGTGGGAGAACTCGCACAATTGGTGGCTGACTAAATACTTTTTTACCCCACTGTATGTGTCCGGCCAACATCAGCAAGATTATATTGGGAATACATCTTATAAAGGTCATTTGCAGACTGGCAAGACGTTTAGGTAGACATTGGCATTCAAATTATCCTCAGTGTTTTAGCTTCCAAATCATCATGTCTCCTAGACCCCATCCCAACTAGGCTACTTAATTTAAGGATGCCTTATCATTACTTAGCATATCTCTTCTCAACATCATCAAAATGTCTCTGCTTACTATTAAACCTAATTAGGCAGGAGTTCAGGCTAATTACAGACCAATATTTTTTTTTTTTTTTCCCGGTTCCGGTTCCGCCGGACCGGTGGCGCCACACGAGTAGGCTGCCCGTTGCAACAGCCTTTTTTTATCTTCCTTCTTCTTTCTACACCTTTCACTCTGTATATATATATCACGGACGCACGGATCGCCCCGGGGGTCTCCCGGGTCAGCGGACGGAGCCACGGTTTGCAGCGGGAGACGTTACAGCGGGGAGGAGCTAGTGCTAGCTAGCACTTGGCCGCCGCCCGGTGCTAATGGGAAACTCGACATACCGGGAGCTGTAGCGAAAACGACGCGGGTGCCAGGCTGGAGTTTAGGCGGCGTGCAAGAAATATAAGACAGAATAATAAAGAGCGATGGCAAGAACCAAGCAGACCGCCCGTAAAATCTACTGGAGGAAGAAGCCCCCCAGGAGACAGCTAGCCACCAGGGCTGCTCGGAGAGGCGCTCCGGCCACCGGCAGAGTGAAGAGGCCTCGCCGTCACAGGCCCGTGGCTCTGAGAGAGATCCGTCGCTACCAGAAATCCACGGAGCTGCTCATCCGTAAGCTGCCTGTCCAGTGCCTGGTGAGGGAGATTGCTCAGGACTTCAAGACCGTCCTGCGTTTCCTGAGCTTCGCCGTCATGGCTCTGCAGGAGACCAGCGAGGCCCACCTGGTGGTCTCTTCTTCGCTAACAGGGTCACCATCATGCCCAAAGACTTCCAGCTGGCCCGCCGCATCCGCGGAGAGAGAGCTTAGACTTTCTGCTGCACATTCACCAACCAACCATAATGCTCTGCACTGTGTGTCTATATATATACATTTATAGTAATATGGACATATGTTTACTAGATGTTGTTTTTTCTTGCCTTCTGATTGTTGCTCTGAGTGTTGCTATTCCTGTGCTGTTGCAATCCTGGAATTTCCCCATTGTGGGACTAATAAAGGCTTATCTTATCTTATCTTATCTTATATCTAACCTTCCATAGGTCAATAGCATATGACCAGTCCCTGGAGTACAATAAGCACAGAAATATTTGCAAATGAGTGGCTAAACTACTGGCTTCAAGACAGCTAGTTGACATTAGCAGCTAGCTGGCATTAGCTACCTGATCAAAATAACATCTATTAACGATGTATATGGTTAAATGTTGGTAGATGAACAAAGATTCCAGTGAGGGAGCTGAATAGAATTAATAGAAAATAGCGATCAAAACTGACCAAATCAACAGTTAAGCTAATGCTAGGTCACCTGTCGGTCACATGAACAATGCCAACAGACCGCCTAGCAAAGTTAATGCTAAAAGATCTCAATATTAACCCCTTTGGTGCCCTTGAGCAAGGCCCTAAACCCCAACTGCTCCAGTGGAGCTGCTCAGTGGCTACAGGTCAGTCTGTGGTTGTACTGGGCAGCTTCCTGGTGTGAATGTGTAACTGTGTGAGTATGAACAGGACGTCCTTGAAAAAGAGAGGTTGCCTCTCAATGGAACTACCCTGTATAAATAAAGGTTAAATAAAAAAAAATAATGTAGCATCACAGTGAAAATATGACAAGATAAGTGGATTAGTGAACCAGGGTGGAAACAGTGATGACTATTAAGGTGACTGAAATCTGAACAAAATAATAATATAAACCATGCTTGGTAAGCTAGTGTATTAGTTGTCTGTGATTGGCAGCTAGGCTGGCCAATGTTAGAGCAGCAGGAAGGTATCAGTGATGCACTGGGCTGGGTTACTATGGAAATGATGTCCAGTGGTAAATCGGGAACAGTCAATTTTGCATTTTGGAGAGATGTGCACGTTTTTTATATACATATATATTTTTTTTTTTTGATGATCACATGACCAAACCCTACAAAAACACAATAATCCCTACATCAATTTATAAAGAGATAAGGAAAGCTTATACATTATGAGTGTTTGTGAAACGAGAATAACCATATCTTTGTGTCATGAACCGAGCCCGTGTTTACTGTGGGCTTGGTTCTGATCGATCCTGGTGGCTCAGGCAGTGGGTTTATGTGGAGTTGTGTTTTGATTTCTTGTTGTTTTCATTTCTGCGCACCGTTTCTGCTCCTGCCTGTAGCTGCCGCTGTGGCCTCTCCGGCCACGCCCCCCTCTTTCTGACAGCCAGCTGTTTGCCCCGGTAATCATCTTTCCCGCGCTCGCCCAGGTGTTCCCTATTGGCCACGCCAGCAGTGTCTGTATGAAAGGAGCTCTTCGCTAGACAGACGCCACTGGATCATTGTACGGGTTAGATGGTCTCTCTCTGCCGTCAACCGTCACGTCACTAAGGACTTTCTGTGTGCTCGTCGAGAATCACTGACTACCTGGATTGCTCCCGCACTGTGAGTTCAGCTTGTGTTCTGTTCACCGCTGTCATCCTCCCGTACGAGTGTTGGGTGTCCTTAAGGACTCAAGTGTATCCGAGCTGGGTTCGTGTTTGTATGTTTAGTTTGGTGTTAATAAATGTGTATGTGGTGTAACCCAGCGTTTAAATCCATTTGTCCTTTTTTCTCCTCCTCCGTGCACTGTTGGACAAGTGCACGGGGAGCTTATGACAGAATGATCCAGCCATAAAAGGATTTAGTGGGTTACACCCACACTAATCATTTTCTTTTCATTTTTGAGACTATCTTAGTTTCACTCACCTGCTTTTCGGGCCCAATGGCTGAGCTGCTGGAGAGGGAGCTGCGCTCGCTCTGTCTGCTGGAGGACATTCTCTTGCGGGCGCTGGAGCCCTGTTCTCCTGAGGCAGTTCAATGGGCTCGGGACGCCACAGCTAGAGTGATGAATCGGGATAGCCTGTGGGACCATCCGGAGGCGGCTGAGATCTTCTGAGAGATTGTCGTTGTGACGTCCAAGGGGTCGGGTGAGGAGCTCCCAGCGCTCGAGCCCACCGCGGCTACACCGTCTTCGCTCCCTGTTACTCCGGAGATCATCGGCCTTGATTACTTGCGGCCAGATGGTGTGCTCAGAATCCCAGATTATCTGATGCCCAAACTGACCGTGAGGAAAAGGAAGCCTCGCTGGAGGAAGCCCCTCTCGTCTTCGGTGGCCGCCATTGCTCCAGTTGCCGAGACTGTCCCGGCTACGCCCACCTCCGTATTATCGGAGCTGGCTCCTCTACAACCCTTTGAAGGAGTCAGTGACACGGAGAAGGGTGATTGCCAATAGTCTGCAGCTGTCAACATCAGAAGCTGGGGTGACAGGCAAGTGTTTTTTCATTTTATTTCATCTAATTGCAAACCTTGTCTGTCTCCCGAGGGAGAGGCCCAGTTTAAGCAGTCCGCTGGGTCCTCTCCTCCAACTGCAGATGCAAAGTCACTTTTTCTCCTCTCCGTGTCTCCTCCCATTCTCCCTGAGGGCCCGTTGGCCCAAGGTCAGGGCAGTCAGACAGTGGAGGAGCCAGTGGCCCCGGATGATCCATTCCCGGAGCCAGCATGGAGAGGCTTCTCTGCAGCCACGCCAGAGGAATCCCCAGCATTGGAGCCCCTGCAGGAAGAACATAGGACTGTTACTACCATCTCACCAGCTGTGGAGGCTGTTGCTGCGGAGTTGCCCACGATTGAGGAGGGATGGGCCACTGAATATATCTGGACCTTCATCAACGGGGCCCTCACCGCCCGAGGACTGAAGAGGAAGCTGGAGTGCTTGGGAGGAGCTATGGAGGTTCTGAAGGCTTATCCCGGGTTATGGGGCTACCCCGAGTTCGGTGACCTGCTGGTGACGGTGAGTTCACTTCAGCACTCCTTCCCTGGGCTGACGTTCCTCACGGCGCCGAGACGGAGACACAGAGATCAGCAGGCCTTCATTCCTTGGGACTCTTCACCCGACCCTCCTCCGTCTCCAGCACGGTCGGTCCCGGAGACCAGACCATGGCGTCGTCCGGTGAGGAGACACCGGGAGAAGCCTTCCCCTCCTTCGGCTGTTGACACTTTTCCAGCCTCCAAGAGGGCCATGGTTCCCCGGTCCATGCCCACTTCCACATCTCCCGAGCCGGCTCTTCCATCGTCCAGAGGGGGAGCCAGAGCCAGCGCAGATGCGAGTGAGGATGACTGCCGGCTCCCCACAGCTGTGAACATCGAGCACCGGGACAACAGGCAAGTGTGTTTTCGTGCTATTAAACATGATAATGATAAACACTGTCTGTCTCCCGGAAGAGAGGCCCAGCTTCAGCAGTCTGCTGGGTCCTCCCCTCCAGCTGCGGAGGTAAACTACTTCCTTGTCTCTTCTGTGTTCCCCCCGTCGATTCCTGAGAGTGAGCAGAGCCACCGGACGATGGAAGAGCTGGTGGTTCTGGACGATCCCTTCCCGGAGCCAGCACGGAGAGGTCCTCCTGCAGCCACGCTGGTGGAGTCCCCTGCGTTGGAGCTACTGCAGGAAGTTAATAGGACTGCTGTCACCATCACGCCTGCTGTGGGGACTGCTGCAGCAGAGTCATCCCCCGGACCAGACCCCCAGCCGATGGGACCTGGACCGTCATCGTCGACAGCGTCGGAGTCCTGGACGGCGGTGGAGAAGCGCACGGGGAGCTTATGATATGGGTAATGAATCAAAGATATGGTTATTCTCTTTGGTTATATTTGCTTATATATGGTTATTCTCCAGTGGTAATTATCATTACCACCGGAGTGGTGGCTTAGAGGTAGAGCATCCGCCCCACAACCAGAAGGTCAGGGTTGAAGTCCCAGCCAGATCATGCCAAAGACCATATGAAAATGGAACTTCCTGCCATCCAGCTTGGTGCTGAGCAAAAATGGAATGGAGGAGGGAAATGTGGGGGGCAGTGGCTCAGGAGGTAGAGCGGGTCGTCTAATAACAGGAGGGTTGACAGTTCAAATCCCGATCTCCCCAGACATCCTGCCGTTGTATCCCTGGGCAAGACACTTTACCCACCTTGCCTCCAGTGTCCATAACACTGGGTATAAATATTTGGTAGTGGTTGGAGAGGCCACTGGCGTGGATTGGTAGCCACATTTCCGTCAGTTTGCCCCAGGGCAGCTGTGGCCACAGTAGGTTCAGGTTCAGGTTCAGGTTACTTTATTTGTACCCGTAGGTAGATTTGTTTTGCAGTCTGGTGACATCCATATTTACAAACCACAATTACATTCAACATAAACACAAACACAGGCACACATGAAGCTGACTATAAACATGATAAAAGTACTCAAGGCTCCATCAATCAGGATATAAAGACAAAGAGATGAGAGAAAGTAGTAGTAGCTTACCACTACCGTTGTCTATGGAGTGAATGATTAATGTATCCATTGTAAAACGTCTATGAAAAGTGCTATATAAATCTGATGCATTGTTATTAATATTATTATTACCATGACATTCAAGGTAAGTCAGTCGACATGAACTTTCCTGTGTGGTGTTGAGGGGAGAAGACGGACAATCCAGAAGGTTCTTCTCAGTGCCTTCGCAGCTGAAGACCGGAGCCCAAGTGGTGCCTGGTTTCACATGATCATATTGACTTGAGTAGTGGCTGATGGGAAATCCACAGTTGAGAATCTACAGACAACTAGTGTAGCCAGAGGGGTGAAGGACGACTCACAAATGGAAGCCCACGACTCTTTGGTCTTCACCTCCAGGTTGCCGAGGCAACTTCTGTAACCTTGTACAAACCTTAGATCATCTACAGCAGTGATTTTCAACCTATGTGCCGCGGCACACTAGTGTGCCGTGAGAGATCGTTAGGTGTGCCATGGGAAATTATCCAATTTAACTTAATTACTCGAGTGAGTGGATATGTTTACATGGACACAAGTAACCGGATTAAAAGCCTGAGCGGAATAAAAATGCTTCATGTAAACATGGCAATCTGAATATTCTAACCCGATCACGCTCATTCGGAGCAAAATTTCATTCTGATTGAGAGGGGTGGGTTATGTTGATTGTTAATCCGAATGGTGCGCATGAAAACACTTAGTCCAAACACAGGGCAGAAAATATGTTTACTGCGCATGTCTGTACACCAGCCGCACGTCGATGTGACGTATTTCCGCCTTAGCAGCAGCTAGCGGAAAACATAGCGGGAGTAAAACAAAACTGGTCTGTATCGTCCTGCTGTCTCCCTCTTTTCGTCATATGCAGAAGTATGTACTTGTAGCTTCATTACGGAGACTAGCAGAAGCAAAAGTACAGTCTGAATAACACGATACAGGTCAATTTCGACATGAAGCGGGGCTCGCTAACACCGGAAGTTGCTTCTTCTTCTACTATTTTTTGAATGTCGAAATGTCGACCTGCGCATGCCAAAATGATTTATTCCGTTCAAACCTGTGACACATGAAAACGCACGTCCTAATCAGATCAGCTTTTTCAGGATCCATGTAAACAATAAAATTTATAAATAAACAACAACATGTGCAGCGTGGCAACCTTGAGATGTTCCCACTCACCGAGAAACAGCATGATGTTAACACTGCTGCACTGTGCCAGGTGATTGGCACACATTTGAAAACTCTTGAGGAGAAGTTGTTATTTTATTTCTCTTCAGACTTCACACAAAGCCTTGACTGGGTTAGGAACCCATACAGCTCAGCATCAGTTGTTGGAAACGACATGACTTTAGAGGAGCAAGAGGAACTCATTGAACTGAAACAAGATCATGGTTTAAAGCTAAACTTTGCTGATCTTCCTTTGGACAGTTTTTGGTTGACTGCTGCCAAGGAGTTCCCCATTCTGGCCAACAAAGCTATTTCAACATTGCTCCCATTTTCCACGACATATCTGTGTGAGCTGAGCTTTTCAAGCTTGACTGTGGTAAAAACTAAAAACAGAGAGAGACTGAGAGCTGTTGAGGAAGAGCTCCGTGTGTGTCTCTTCCATTCCTGCCAGGATATCAGCTTTGTGTTCATCTAAACAGGCCCAGGGTTCACACTGAGTGAGTATAAATACATTTAGAAACTGTATTGCTAACTATATTTTATTATTTTTTACTGTGTTAGGCTATAGAGTGTCATTTTGTGTCATTCTGGTTGGTGGTGTGCCCCAGGATTTTGTCAATGTAAAAAATGTGCCGTGGCTTAAAAAAGGTTGAAAAACACTGATCTACAGGAAGATGTTAAAGATCAACAAGCTCATCATGCAGAACACATTTCAGTCTTATCACCCACAACACAACATCATACCAACTTTATATTGGGAATTTGCCTTATAGAGGAATGTCTTGCCAATGTGCAAACAACCTCTATAAAATACAACCCCAATTCCGGTGAAGTTGGGATGTTGTGTAAAATATAAATAAGGACAGAATACAATGATTTAAAAATCCTTTTCAGCCTATATTCATTTGAATACACTATAAAGACAAGATATTTAATGTTCAAACTGATAAACTTTATTGCTTTGGTGCAAATATTCACTCATTTTGAAGTTGATGCCTGCAACACATTTCAAAAAAAGCAGGGACAGGTGCAAGAAAAGACTGGAAAAGTTGTGAAATGTTCCTTTTTGGAACACTCCTCAGGTGAGCAGGTTAATTAGAAACAGGTGAGTGTCCTGATTGGGTATAAAACAGGTGAGTTTCATTTCAGGTAAGGCTGTCATGCTTTCAGAGTCTGATTTACAAATTGGATTTTATAAATACTTTTAACAAAACAAGTGTAAGGTACTTTATTAAATTACCCCTTATTGGCATACACAGAAAAGACAGTAATAAAAGTCCATTATAACTCACCTTGAGCATAGACAATGTGCAAAGACTCTCGGTTACAAAAGTATAATGTATTAAGTTATTTTACAAACAAGTTTTTGGAGCACAAAATTCATTATACTTTGATTCTGGCCAAGGAATAATGCACATTATAGTGGTTCAGAGAGCTGCATCTCTCCGTGTGTTGCAGCTCCCCAATTTACACTCATTACAAATTATTAGTAGTATTTACAACTACTATACATGCATGGTCTTACCTTTACTTGTAAATTAAGTAAATTTGCCTATCCTTCTGGACAAAAATTGCTGTGATTTTGTTAAAACATGTCCGTATCTTCTAAGCATATGCTGCCATCCAGGCAGTGTCTTTTTCAAGGATGTCCCTGCTTATTATTATTATACTTCACTTCCGCTCTTCAAGGAGAGTAGACGCTTCTCTCTTTTCTCTCTGCTCTAGCTCCCCACTTCCCTAACTAACTGGATCCCAGCTTGCTGTTGTCTGTCTGCGTCTACTGCTGATTATCGAAAGAAATTATGGAATTGATAAGCTGGGCTTTGAACGCAATTGACACTATTTTTTCAACAAGGAATAGTGCTCCGGGGGAAGCTGTTTGCCCCCCAGGGACGGCTCCAGCGGGCTATTTACGGGTGACAAGTGTTTGGAGGATCTTGTGCCTGAGTAATCTCTCTATCGAGGATATTGAAGATTTGTATATCTTCGTAATAATGGTGACTGGGATCGTTCTGATTGGAACTGGGATTGTCCTGGTGTACCGCAAATTGCTGAAGATGGATACAACCTATCAAAATGCTGGCCACGCGAGGTGCATCCATCAAATTGGAAAAATGGAGGAGACTTTGATAGCGACAAATGGAGAACTGTCTCGGAAGGTGGATTACATCATGGTTACGCTTAAGTCTATCCACGATGGACTCAAAGCCCCGCAATGAAGGATTAAGCACTGAATCTGCAGAAGAAAATAAAGTTCTTTCTCTGTGTTCAGTCTATTTGGCTCAATTTCCCTTACAAAAATCCTCCTGATAATCCCCAGTCTTTGTTTTTCAAAACACTGAGCACACGGCCTCTGGACAGTAGCTGCTTGGGACAATTGCCAAGGACAATTGCTGCAGCCAGACAAAACATCTTCTGCCAAAGTGTCCTTGTGCTCATATTGATACAACATTGCTTCAACACTACATCCACACTGACCCAGAAACTGACAACAAGATAACATTCACTGCTCTCCTTGTGTCCTGTGAACTCTGGTCTTGAATGTGCATCGTGGGCTTTTTTTGTCTTTGTAATCATAATATTGATTACTTATGGTCAATATTCTGAATTCAATGATTTTTTTGCTCCTTCCTATTGTATGATTTCTTATCTGTACCATCCTGTTGGCAGGCGCGTTCCCGATGCAGCCGTGTCACTGGAAATGCAGGTTCATTTTCTGTGTCAAGTCAAATTCTCTCGTATGTTATCAGTGATCTGTTAATGTACTTGGCAATAAATCTTTTTCTGATTCTGATTCTGATTTCATCAAAACAATTCCAAGCTACATTCTGCATGTGGCTTTGTACTAAAAGAGTGTGGGTACTAGACTGGCCTGCCTGCAGACTAGACCTGTCTCCCATTGAAAATGTGTGGAGCATTATGAAGTGCAAAAAACGACAACAAAGACCCCGGAGTGTTGAGCCACTGAAGTCAAGTAAGAAATCAAGTAAGAATCAAGTAAGAATGGGAAAGAATTCCACCTACAAAGCTTCAACAATTAGTGTCCTCAGTTCCTAAATGCTTACTGAGTGTTGTTAAAAGGAAAGGTGATGTTGTGGAGGATGAAAGTAGACGAGACACGAGCTAACAACATAGAACTTTATTTCTCCTCCAACACAGAACAGACTGGATCTGAGTGCCAGAGCGAACTCCTTGGTACACTTTATTCCCACCTCTGGCACACAGGGTAAACACATTAACATACAAGTCACAAAGCCTGTATACACATCAACATACGTATTAACATACATGTCACAGAGCAAGGCTTAATACAATACATTCACGCTCTTGCGTCCTCAGGTGTGAGCCTGACACAGCAGGGGCGAAAGGCACATCTTTATTTAGATTGATACCCCCTAGCGCTCTAGCGGCCTTTGCTGGCTCCTCTCGCTTCTTCCCCCATTACCATCTCTAACTACCTTTCCCCCCAACACCCCAAAGTCCTGGGTGGAGTTCCATCTCCTTTGTGTCACCACACAGCCCCACCCCACCCCAAACACCCAAAAGGGGTCCTAACCCTCTGGACCTCTGCGCTTGAGCAAGCGTCCTTAGCGACTGTAGCGTGGAGCCACTGGGCCGGTCGAAGCGCCTTCCTGTCGAGGTGGGTAGGAGGAAAGGTTGGTCTCTGGAGCAGGAAAGGGTGGGGAGGGGAAAAAGTTTGTTCCATGAAAACCATTCTCTGCTGGGGGAACACAAACCTGTGGACCCACCGTAGGTGGGCGCCCGCGCTTGGGAGGTTAGGCCAACACCACCTGCTCGTCTGCCAACACATAAGCGGGCTTCAGCCTGTCTATGCAGACAGTTTCCTTACGCCCCTCCAAGTCTAACACAAAATGTTTCTCCCCTGTTTCCAACACTCTGAACGGGCCGTCGTACGGTGGGCGCAGCGGGTATCTGTGGGCATCGTGCCTGACGAAAACGAATTTGGCATTCTCTCAGCACTTTGGAACAAAAGTGTGGGGAAAACAATGGTGTGCTGGGCAAGGGATGCTGGCAGCCCCTGTAGCGGAAAAAAGGTGCGCGGGCGGATTGGGACCGGGCACAGGGCTCACTGGCAAAAATTCCCCCAGGATCCACAATGGCTGAGAAAAAACGAGTTCTGCTGGGGAAGCTGCCAAATCTTCCTTAGGTGCGGAGCGCAACCCCAATAGGACCCAAGGCAGGTGGTCGACCCAATTTGCATCTGTTAGTGAGGCTCTGAGTGCTGCTTTATGCGACCTGTGAATGCACTCGCACAAACTGTTAGCCTGTGGGTTGTACACAGTGCTGCGGTGCATTTTACCCCCCAGGCTGTCGGCCATTGCAGACCAAAGTTCGGAAACAAATTGCGGACCCCTGTCAGAAGTGATGTCCGACAGGGGTCCGAACCGTGCGACCCATGCTGACAGAAACACACAGGCTACCTTGGCAGACGTGGTGGAACTCAATGGAACCACCAATGGCCAATGCGTAGTGTGGTCCACGACTTTTTAAAGGTGTGTGAACTCCTGTGACGGCAGAAGGATACCCATTAAATCCACGTGTACGTGGTCAAACCTCCTGGCTGGAATTTGAAAAGGCTTGAGGGGTGCTTGGTGTGCTTGTGCACCTTAGTCCGCTGGCACGCAACACACGCTGTGGCCCATTCTTTCACATCCCTGCCTAAGCGCAGCCAGACAAATTTGGACCCCACCAGCTTAACCAAGGCTCGCATGCCGGGGTGTGAAAGGGAGTGGACGGACTCGAAAACGCAGCAGCACCAAGAACTCGGAACCACCGGGCGGGGCCAGCCAGTGGAGACGTTGCAGAGCAAGAGAGGGCCCCCTTCTTGTACCACCCTGCTCTCCAGTTTTAATCTGGTAGCTGTGGACTGGAGCATGCAAATGTCTGCATCCCCAGTTTGGTCAGCGGCCATTGCGGAAAAATCGATACCCACGTAGACCGGAGATACCAGCGCACATGACAGACAGTCCGCCACCACATTAAGTTTACCAGCTACATGTTGGATGTCAGTCATGAATTCCAAAATTGTGGCCAAGTGCCGTCGTTGCTGAGCCGACCAGGTTTCTGAGACTTTGGACATCGCATAAGTCAGCAGTTTGTGGTTGACAAATGCGGTAAACTGACGACCTTCAAGCCAGAATTGAAAATGACGCATAGCCAAGTGGAGAGCCAACAACTCTCTGTCGAAAGCGCTATACTTACGCTTGGTGTCACGCAAAGTATGGCTGAAAAAGGCAAGAGGCTGCCACGAACCAGAGATGTACTGCTCCACCACGGCTCCTACTGTGACCTCTAATGCGTCTGTGGTGAGTGCTATCCACGCTGACAGGACTGGGTGGACCAGCAAAGCCGCATTGGCAAGTGACATTGTGGCACCTGTGAAAGCCTGGACCCAATCGGCGGTCCAGTCAATGCTAGCCACAGGTTTTTTGTTTTTTTTTAGCACGCCGTACAGCGGTTGCAGCAGCTGGGCTGCGTGAGGGAGGAAGCAGTTGTAAAAATTGACCATCCCCCAAAATTCCTGCAGTGCCCTCACGGTCTGCGGATGCAGAAAAACTGACACTGCGCGTACCTTGTCCAGCAGCGGGATCGCACCCTTCAGCGAGATGTGATGGCCAAGAAGTCGATTACCGGCAGCCTAAACTGACACTTCACCAGGTTAACAATCAGCCCGTGCGCTTCCAGCCGTTGGAAGACTTGTTTGAGATGGGCAAGGTGCTCCTCCTCTGACACACTAGCCACCAAAATGTCGTCTAAGTAGACGAAAACGAACAGCAAGTCATGGAGCACCACATCCATCATCCTTTGGAAAGTTCGTGCTGCACCCTTTAACCCAAACACCATGCGTAAAAACTCAAAAAGACCAAAGGAAGTTATTACTGCCATTTTGGGAACGTCCTCAGCGTGAACTGGGACCTGGTGGTAACCGCAGACCAGATCCACTTTTGAGAAAATGCGTGTTCTGGCCAGGTGCACGGAAAAATCCTGGATGTGTGCGATGGGGTAACGGTTGTGTTCTGTGGGGTTGTTCAAGGGTCGGAAATCGCTGCACAGCTGCCACGACCCATCAGACTTGGGCACCATGTGCAGCGGGGATGCCCAAGAACTGTTGGAGCACCTAACGATGCCTAAGCGTTCTAAGTTAGCAAACTCCTCGCGCGCGATGGCTAGTTTAGCCACATCCAGGCAGCGAGGGCACACAAATACGGGCGGCCCGTTCATGGTGGTAAAATGCTAGATCCCGTGCTTGGTTACCATAGCAGAAAAAGTGGGCACTGTGAGTGCTGGGAATTCGGAAACCAAACGCTGGTACTTACCCTCTGGAGCTAGAACATTTGCGTGTGTTGGTGGCCCAACTCCCCGAGCTATGCAGGGCAAGGAGGAAAATGATACAGCGTCCACTAAACGCCTGTTGGCATCATAAACAAGTAGTCCATAAGCACACAGAAAATCAGCCCCTAAGATGGGGACCGAAGATGCAGCTACCACAAAGTCCCACTGGTAATTGCGTCCATGTAAACATACAGTCACCGTCCTTTCTCCAAACGTCCTGATGTGGGATCCATTGGTGGCCATTAAAGACAGGCTGACAGAAGGCTGTGGGCTGTCTGCGCTGACTGGCAAAATGAGGCTCTTCTGGGAGCTAGAGTCTACCAAAAAACATCTCCCCGAACGTGTGTCCATGATGAAAAGCAGCTTCTCCCTGTCGCCAGCAGTCGCAGCTGCTATTGACCACTGGTTGTCCTGTTTCCTGGCTTCTTGAAGTGGCACAGAAGCAGACAACGTTGCGCTTCCTTGCCAAAATGGCGGTGATAAAAACACAGCGTTCCGGTCCTGTTTTTCCGGGTGGCCGTCCCGGCCACCACTCTCGGCTCCTCAACCTTGCTGGGCTCCACCGGAGATCCCGGTCTCACTGCCTGAATGCTGAAAGCCTTATTTGCCAGGATGATGCAGTCTGCCTCCTCTGCCAGCGTGCGGTAGTCCCTGGCCACCAGCAGCAGTGAGTTAGCGAGAATCGCTCTCACAGAAGGCGGTAGGTTTCTGAGGAAGAGGTGGGCGTAAAGGAAAGATCCGTCGTCCATGCCCGTCAACACAAGTATGCTCTACATCAGGTCCACAGCCGATCTGTCTCCTAGCTCCGAGAGGGTAAGGAGCTTTTCTGCCCTCTCTGCATCTGAAAGGGTAAAATGGCACAGCAGCAGTCGCTTGAGAGCGCCGTATTTTCTTTGGGCTGGCAGGGCTCGGAGTAGACTCATTGTGCGCTGCGTGGCATGCGCATCCAGCAATGCCACCACATGATGGTACTTCGTGTCGTCTGCCACGACTTCGCGGAGGGTGAACTGGGCTTCCACATGAATAAACAAAGCGGCTGGGTCATGAAGCCAAAAGTCCAGAGACTCCAGCAGGAGTGTCTCCATGATGGTGCTCGGTCCATTTTCCATTACACGTCTCTAGGTCACCAATGAGGAGGATGAAAGCAGACAAGACACAAGCTGATGACACAGAACTTTATTTCTCCTCCATCACTCAACAGACTAACTCTTGAGTGCCAGAGCGAACTCCTTGATACACTTGATTCCTGCCTCTGGCATACAGGGTAAACACATTAACATGCAAGTCACAAAGCCTGTATACACATCAACATACACATTAACATACACATCACAGAGCAAGGCTTAATACAATACATTCACGCCCCTGCGTCCTCAGGTGTGAACCTAGCACAGTGGGGGCGAAAGGCACATCTTGCTCTGGCGCCCTTCGCTGGCTCCTCTCACCTCTTCCCCCATTACCATCTCTAATTACTGTCTTCCCCCCAAACACCCTGAAGACCAGGGTTCTATCTCTTTTGTGTCACCACAATGTAGCACAGTGGTAAACATGCCCCTGTCCCAGCTTTTTGGAACGTGTTGCAGGAATCAAATTCAAAATGAGTGAATATCTGCGACAAAACAATCAAGTTTATCAGTTTGAACATTAAATATCTTGTCTTTGTAGTGGATTCAAGTGAATATAGGTTGAAAAGGATTTTTAATTCGTTGTATTTTGTTTATATTTACATCTAACACAGCGTCCCAACTTCATTAGAACTGGGGTATCCCAGATGTAAACTTGCAGGTGTTGGGTCGATGTGTGTGTCTTTGAGGAGAAGAATAAATAAAAAAGTGAAGTGTTTCAGAATGACTCACCATTAGACTGA
This sequence comes from Pholidichthys leucotaenia, assembly GCA_020510985.1. Taxonomy (NCBI): domain Eukaryota; kingdom Metazoa; phylum Chordata; class Actinopteri; order Cichliformes; family Pholidichthyidae; genus Pholidichthys; species Pholidichthys leucotaenia. The sequence continues at coordinate 32,915,229 of CM035848.1, forward strand.
CCAGAGATTTCTGATCAGCAGCAGCACAAAATAAACTGTAGATAATAATGACCACGTTAAAATTAAACCACTCTGATTTAAGAACATCTCAGCCTGATTTTTTTTTTTACCAGTCTGCTCCTCTGAATATGCAAGTCTGCAGCCAGGCTGGACTTTTGTGTGCTCCTGTGTGTTTGTTCTGGTCTGTTTATTTCTGCAGCTCCTCAGCTTCTATTTACATTGACATGATCAGAGTCTGACAGTATGGAACGCCATCTGGGTCAAAATTAGCAACTACTAGGAATCAGGCAGAGCTGTTTCTAGTAGTAGTAGTAGTAGTAGAAGTAGTAGTATTTTTATTCAGTCACCATAACAAATGCAGTGAATACCAACGACCAAAATAATTAAGGTCATTAATCTGGATGCTGCAGTGCAGTGACTTAGGCTCAGGCAGAATCAAAATGCTCATCATTGTGTCTAACCTATGTATATCTTCTTCCATTGTAGCTGCCATTCATAACAAAAAATGAGAAAAACAAAGTAAAAAGCAGTTTTAGCTATTTCTGAGGGCTACAGCTGCAATTCTCAAAAATAGCTTTACAAACCAATCTGAAAATTTGAAGTGAGTTACACATTTTACACATTTTTAAATCCATACTTAAATTATTCAGCAACTTTACTCCAATAATAGAAATGCATCTCCTTTTAATACTTTTTTTTTTTAGCTTTTTGCATAATAACACCTACAAAACATCTCTTACCTAGCTTTGCAAATAGGAACTCACACACCGGTCGCTAAATTTGCACATTGCTCACTTGTACAGTGTACATTGTCTCACCCTGTCTGATGTCCATGTCATCTCTGTTGCTAATTATCATGTACAGTCTACTGGTATTATCACTACAGAGGAATTCTCACACTGGGTGCTAATTTGTAATTTGTATGCTGCTCATTTGTGCACTGCTCATTTGCACACTGTACATAGGCTTATGCCATCTCAGGTTCATATCATCTCTGATATCAATATACCACTGTCCACTATAGTCATCCAGTGAATTTTCAAATTTCATTCTTCTTGTTTCCTCTAGTTTGACTGCTTTAACTATTTTAGTTGCCCAAATTGCCTAATGTGTGTTATTAGTATTCATTAGTATTATTAGCATTGCTGTGTACCTGTTACCTTGGCATTCATTCAGAGAGCAGAGTAAGAATTTCATTGTTCAGGAAATGTTGCATTTCTTAACTGTGCACATGATAATAAAGCCTTTGAATCTTGAATCTTGAATCTTAAATCATATTTACTTTCAAATAAAGAATTTTCATACAGAGTGTGATGATGGGTTTTATTGTGAAGTGCAGTGTGATGGCGCCACCTTCCAGGTGCGCCATCACACCACCCTATAAATAGGGGCTTCCACCATTTCGGGCTTCCTCTTGCCCAGACGACCCCACACTGTGTAGCACCTACTAAATAGCAACCTGTTTAATAATAAAGTACCGTTCCAGTGCAACCTCTCGTCCATCTCCTCTTGTGCCAGGTTTGTGGACATAACATTTGGCGACTGAGGATTAACCAATGGAGGAGTGCGTAACTCCAGTGCAGCCTTTCCTAGAGCTTCCCAGGGAGCCACCGGTCCCATGGCCCCGCTGGGTGGAGGATTTTGAAAACTACCTCACAGCATTAGACCAAGGGAATCTGGATAAGGTGAGAACATGAGCGCTGCTTGTCCACAACCTCAGCATCGAAGGCTAGAGGATTTTACGAACGCTCAGCACAATGGACTCGTACGAGGACATCGTGGAGCTAATGGCTAATCACTTCACCACTCCGGACCGCTTGACAGTATGATGGATTTGGTTTTGGCAGAGACGCCAGAGAGTCAGTGAGCCTCTTCAACAGTTTGTTGCTGACCTAAGACAGTTAGACCAGTGTATGCCATTTTGGGCCATTAGAGGATGAGATGGTGTGGGACCAATTGGCCGAGCACATGTGTAGTGCCATAAAAAGGGCTAGGTTGCTAACAGCGCCCAATGACTTAGCACTAGCTAGGGAAGTTGAGCTAGCTCTTCAGCTAGAGGCCACGGATATGCTAGCCTCGGAGCTAAATTGGCAACAGTCTCAGAAGACACCAGAGGGGATGACGTCGGCGAATGCAGTGGACTCAGAGGACAAAGGGAGCATGGCGGATAACTACGAGACATATGCAGTGAGCCATAGGTCTGCTCCGAAGGACCCCATCTGTAGGGGTTGTGGGTCCCCGATGCATCAGAGTTATGAATGAGCATGACCAGCAAAAGGGAAGTGGTACAGCAAGTGTGGGCGCATGAATCATTTCACCAGAATGTGTCAGTCCCCAGCATCGTGGAGCCCGCCAAGTAGACCAGCCCACCCACCTGCAACGACCATCCACTTGGTGAGCGCTAAAGCCAATGGGCTTTCCTACTGCATGGTGGAATTGGACGGTGTAGCTTTTCCATTAATGCTCGACACGGCGGCGGTGCAGTCGGTGCTAAATTGGGCCATGGTAGAAAAACGTTTTTCCCGCGCCACAGGATCAGGAAGAACAAGGCGCTGCTGTATGGCTATGGCAGTGGTAGACTGTGCAATGTTAAGACTGTGGAGTTGACTGCTCGCTGTAACACCGAAGCGGTGCACGACTTCTCGTTCCAGGTAACAACACATGGTGACAATATTATGGGATATGACCTGTTCTATGGACTGGGTTTCACCATTAAGGACATTGCTGGATTTGAGTGGTCCAGATGTGGACGGTGAAGATCGCCAGACACAGTGGATGACGTCATAGTGTGGGATGAGGTACCCGCTGGTGGTGCCGGAAACAAAGCACACGTTTCTGACTCTCATGGAGAACAACTGCTCAGCGGAGGAACTGGATGACTCCAGTGCCCGTGCTAGGCCAGCTATTTTGGGAGCAACCGAGCTAGCGAGCAGAGGGTCCATTCTGACGAGTATCACCAGGAAGCATTGGACATTTTCAGTGCCAAAGTAAAGCTTCGGACGACGACGGATGAGGGGTCTGCTGCAACGGCGGTGGCTGCTGTGCCACCGTGGTGTTACGATAGTGCAAAACAGGAGAAAGACACGGTGCTGCTGAAACTACAGCAGCACATCAAACCAAGCAAGGAGCCGCTCCGGGTCATGGACTGGGTTTGGGTTTGTGCTGAGGAGAGACTGGGGCGATGACTGGCTGGATCACAGCCAGTGGGACATCGGGCACCACTGAGGATTGTGGCAAAGTTGGGAGCAGCGTATTTCCAGCAGGCAGACGGCTTGATCTGACGCGCAAACCAGCTGCAAACCAGTGTGTCCAGGTGAATGTTCCAAGTGACGGGGCTACGCAGGAGTCGGCAAAGGTGGTGGGAGACCCAAACGCTTGTGTTTTGAAGATCGGCCCTTGTCCTGGGGGCTTGCCACCTCCAGGCGCATGTCCTCAGCGGGGCTGCCACAGCACCCCCCCCCCCCCCCCCCAGCAGACCCTCCCTTACCATGGGAGACTGTGAGAAAGAGACTATGGACTCTTTAGGTAAGAGCACAGGTAAGAGCACAGATCAATAAAAGTGGCAGAATAAATCACTTGGCCGTGTGGGCTGTGTGTCAGTCCACCCACCGGCCTTAGTTCCAGTGTTCTTGATTGTGTTGTTGTTTAATGTGTTTGTTGATGTTTTTATCTGCTAAATTTGGGTGGGTTTAATTAAGTGTGTTTTTTTCTACTTTATAAAGGGGGGGATGTGATGATGGGTTTTATTGTGAAGTGTGGTGTGATGACGCCACCTTCCGGGTGTGCCATCACACCGCCCTATAAATAGGGGCGTTCACCATTTTGGGCTTCCTCTTGCCCGGACGACCCCACACTGCGTAGCACCTGCTATACAGCAACCTGTTTAATAATAAAGTACCGTTCCAGTGCAGCCTCTCGTCCGTCTCCTTTTGTGCCAGGTTTGTGGACATAACACAGAGTCTGGAAGTACAATGTCTGCATAATTTTAAAATATGTCATTAAATTTCATTATATGGGAATTTAGAAACAAAGGCTGTGTATGTGCATAATAATCAGTTTTATTTATTATACTTAAGGCTTGTTTTTAAAGAACAATTATTGGATTTAAATTTGTTTTAAACCTTGATCCCCACAGTTCTAGACAGTAAGACTCTACTGTCTCTGCTAATAAAGCAGAGTACGCAAATGCTACAGGCCCCCAAGCTACAAGTTCTCCCTCAAAATATTTTGGGGGAGAGAGTTTAAATTACCTCCAACTTTTCTTTTTTTTTTTCCGGGGGGGGGGCATAAATTTGCACCTTTTTCCCTCAGAAGTTTGTGACTTATGTAGTAAATTTTCTTTTTTTTTTTCTCTTTACATTGTATGGTATTGTAAATTTGCAACTTTTTCTAGTGAAATTTCATCTTGTAAATTGGTGACTTTTTTCTTTTTTTTTCCAAAATTATCATCATTTATATGGATACTGGTTAAACGTTTAATTCTATGATGGTTTAAAATCATTACAAATTAATGAATATTTGATATACAGTAAATATTTAGGTCAGATGTAGTGAAAAAAATAGCTCAATGAAAGTAAAATATTAATGTATTTTTTTATAGCAACTTAATGTTTTTGGTGGGAGATATATTTTTAAAGGGTTTAAACTCTTCCCCATTACAAAAACACAAACTTGCATATTGTTATGTCTGAATTACATGAGGCCCGAGCCGTGCTGAACTGAACACCGAACTGACTTTATTAAGGAACACAACACGATAAATCCACTGGCCGTAGCCCGTCATCACCCCCAACCCCCAGATCCAGGCTACGGCAAGCCCCAAATGCCAACTCCCCACCCCCCACCCCCCCTTACAAAACCTGGAAACCCCCCACAAATAACTCACACATATATATAGGATGGATCCCTTAGAACACATGCAACATAGACAGTTGGGTTTTTTGGTTTTTTTTGAACATACAGAACAGCATAACTAATCAACTAAAGGAGTAGACTGGGTAGACTACCAGGATACCCTCCCGTGTTGGGGCAGATTATTCTGTCGCCCATTCCCAACATGCATTGGCTAAAGCAATTTTCAGGACATAGTCATCCAGGTATTTGGGCCTTTGATGTGTCCTAGCCAACGCCCCACAGAAGGAGATCCTGCTCCAGGTTCCATTGGCCGCACCTGTGAGTCCCTAATGCCCACATCAGATGAGTCTCAACCCACACCAGTCCAGTTTGCTGTAGCTCCTGGACTCTGTGCAGGCAATGGCTTCCTGAGTCGGCTGGAGTGCCACCGTGACCCATCTGATAGCTTGAATGTGTCCCGGCCACGCCACCTCATGATCTATAGGGGCCCCGTCCAGAAAGGCTGCAGTTTATGCGTGTGGTTGGGATATTTAATCCAGACCCGCTCCAGCACCTCGAGTCCGTGGGCCTTCGCTCTGTGCTTCCTATCGAACCGTCGTTTCATCTTCTGCTGTTGAGCAACGACCCGGTCTCGTGGAGGATCTGTGTTCCCAGGAGAAGGGGTCGTGGGTGGCCTCAGTCAGTCCAGGGACAGGTGGAGTTCATGCCCCAGCATGAGTTCCGCTGGCCAGCACCCTGTCGTGGCATAGGCTGTTGCCCTGTAGTGTGCTCTGGAGGGCGTCAGGAAACGTGAAGCTGTCCGCCAAATGAGCTCTCAGTCCATTTTTCAGAGGCTTGTTGAAACGCTCTATGCCCCCATTGGCTTGGGGGTGACAGAATGCGGTTTTGATGTGTTCCACGCCCTAAAAACTCCTAAAATCCCCCAGAGGTGAACTGTGGGCCATTGTCTGTAGTGATCGCAGGTGGGGTGGGGGGGGGCAGTCTTTCCACTCTCCAAGCATGAGACACAGTTCTTTACCATGGTTTCAATGTCCTTATCAATAACAGGCCACCAAACTGAATCTCTGCAACACTGCTTTACCCTAACCACGCCCTGGTGACCCTCATGGAGCATTGCCACAACTCGTGAGACATTCAGAGACACCAGGATCAATATGCAGTGTCCCCTCGCCACACACACACCACTCCAACAGCTCAGTTCATCCTTAAACCAGTGAAAAGGTACCAGCTCGCCCTGTACTTTCACGAGTCAACCCTCCCTGATGACCGAGCACAGTTGTGATAATGTGGGGTCCCGTTCCGACTCTGTTCAGAGTTCCTGGAGGGATACCATGTCCCAGAGGGGTCCATGCAGCGTGTTGACCAGATCCGCCTCCGTGGGGTCGTCACCATTGCTGTCTGGTTGCATGTGTTGGCCGTGGCACAGGACAGGAGGTCTGCCATTACGTTCTGTTTTCCAGGAGTGAGCTGGGTAGTAAAGTTGTAGGGCCTCAGCTGCTCCATCCACCTGTGGATCCGTAGGGGCCTGTGTCCCGAGTCTGTTGTCTCCATTACTGTTATCAGCGCCCAGTGGACCGTTCACAGGGTGAAGTGGCACCCGTAGAGATAGATGTACCACCATTCACACGCCCAGACACAGGCGAGTGCCTCCCTCTCACCCATGGCATATTTCTGTTCAGCCGCTGAAAGAGACCTCGATGCGAACGCTACTGGGCACTCGGTACCATCTTGCACCTGAGACATAACTGCCCCCACCGCTGAACCAGACACGTCACAGGTCACAAAAGTCGGCCATTTTGGATCAAAGTGGGCCAACACTGGAGGCGAGGTGAGCTGGGACTTCAGCTTAGCGACCGCCACTGAGCAGGCCGGGGTCTACTGCCACGGTGTATCCTCTTTCAGAAGAGCCTGGAGTGGTTCGATTGTCTCTGAATAATGGGGAATAAAATGTCCGTAAAAGTTCACCATGCCCAAGAACGAGGAAATCTGTACGGGTGTTGTGGGATCTGGGAGATGCAGGACCACCTCCACATTCAACTGCAGGGGCCTCAGACCCTTGGCCACCAGCTGGAATCCCACAAACTCGATGGAGTCTGCCGCAAAAATGCACTTTTCCTGTTCAATGTGACTCCATGCTCCTGTAGCACCTCCATCACCCGTCCCAAATGACCATCATGCTCTTCCCACGATGCACCATGGACCACGATATTGTCCAGGTACATAACTACACCCTTGAGGCCAGCCAGAATCGTGGACATGATTTTCTGAAAGCAGCTAGGCACTGAACTCAGACCAAAAGGCATGCAGATGAACCTGAAAACGCCCATGTGGGTCACGAACGCTGTCAGGCTCCTGCTGGCTGGGTGAAGAGGCACCTGTAGGTAACCCTGGTGGAGATCCAGCTTTGTGAACACCCTTGAGCCGCTGAATGTTGCAGTAAGTTTTTCCATCATGGGGAGCGGATATTTGTCCAGAACAATCGCCTTATTCACCACCCTAAGGTCAATACACGGCCGGATGCCGCCCGTCTTCTTCCTGGCCACCACGATGTTCAATATTCAGGGTGAAGCGTCCACCCTCTCAATGATGCCAGCTTTAAGCAGTCTGTTCAGTTCCACCGTGACATTGTTCCGCAGAGCAAAGGGAAGCCACCATAATAGTTGGATTTTTGGTGTCATGCTTGGGTCGATGAGCGGGCGGGGGTAAAACGCCTTAATACATCCAAGGCCCACAAACAACGCAGGCCACCAGACATGCCATTCGGGGAACACCGTCAGCACCGTTGAGCCCTCTGGGTCTGTGATGGAGAATCCCAGTTCACCCAGCAGGTCGATTCCCAGCAAGTCGGCCCCCTCGCGCGAAACCTGGAAAGTGAATGCGGGAACAATGTTTAACCCACATTTCACCAAGAAGCTGACCATGCCCACCATTTCAATTTCAGCGTGACCGTACCCAAACATTTTCACTGCCCTTGCATTGATGGTTTTGCCTGTGAAAAGTCTTTTCAATGTAGCCATACTTAGTATGGACTTACCGGCTCCTGAGTCCACCATAAGCGGCGCATCAACTCCGTCTAGCTGCATGATGTACCACTTTAACAGTCCCTTCTTGGCGCCTGCTACACACACCTGTGTCATGCTTTCAGCCACCGCCGCCGATGGTTTAGTAGTGGCGGTGCAGGCCCTGGCCAAGTGATTAGAACGGCCGCAGTTATAGCACTTCTTCTCTCAGGCGGGGCAGGTGGACAAGCCCGTCCGGTGGCGAGAGAAGCCACAGCCGTCACATGGACCGCTAGCCCCTGCTCCTGCCCGTGCCACAGTCCGCCGCTTTTTGTGGGTTCGCCCTGAAGTGTTAGCTACGTTGCTAGCGGCCAGACTTGGAGGGAAAACTTGGGTGGCTCGGTTCTTTTTAGCTAGCACTGGCATGCCTAGCTGAGCAGCGGACTCAATCTGCTTAGTCAGTTCAACCACTTTCTCCAGCGCGAGGACATCCGTAGTCAGCGTTGGTTTGTCTTTTAACCACTCATTGTTCATACCGTGTGCTAGCTTGTCCCAGACTAGCTCCTCCTCAATCAGCCCGGAGGCGCACTCTCTTGCTAATCTACAGCGTTCCATAAGAAAGCATTGAGTGGACTCACCAGCTCGTTGTCGGCAGTTGAAGAATTTATACCTCCACGTCGCAATGTTGGAATGGTCCCTAAAGAAATAGTCCATTAAGTCCAAACATTCCTTCAGTGAGCCCTTGCCACCCAACGCGAAAAATATCCATTGGCCCTCCTCACCGAGGCAGTGAACGAGTAGGCTCCGCCGTCTCTCTTCGTTGGCGCCGCTCAGGCCAGCCACGGCAACATGCACCTCAAATGTCTCCTGCCAACAGTACCATGGTATAGCTGGCATACCCAGAAACTGTAAAAATGGAGGTGGCAGTTTAATGCACACTCCCATGGTTTGTTCTTATCGCCAAAATGTTATGTCTGAATAACATCAGACCCGAGCCGTGTTGAACTGAACATCGAACTGACTTTATTAAGGAACACAACACAATATATCCAATGGCCGTAGCCCACCTGACATCATCACCCTCAACCCCCCCGGTCCAGGCTATGGCAAGCCCCAAATGCCAAATCCCCACACAACACATGTGGCCCCCTAAAAATGCAGAAGTGTGGATATTGGGGAACATAGTAACTCCTGGAATCCCTATTGTCCAATCAGATTGCTCAGTTAGAACTAATTGCTGTATAACTAATGTCTCTATACCTGTGTATGAAAAGACAAAAGTAACTGGTTGAACAAATAAATCAATAAAGTATACTAAATCTAAAAAAAATCAATAAATAAAAATCAATAATTAAATAAATATCATAATTTTTTGCCATGCATTGCTATCAGTTAAACTTTACAAATGTATAAATGTAAATTAGGTGCAAATTTGCAAGAATAAAGTTTCAAAGATTTGATAAAAGATGCTGATTTAAAAATGTAATAAGTAAATTACAATTTCATTGCAATGAATGAAAATTTAACAGGCATCTAGGTGAGTGTTGCAAATTTACAAGAAAAAGTTGAAAATTTAGCCAATCCAATCCAACTTTATTTATAAAGCACGTTAAAAACAACCACAGCTGACACAAAGGGCTGTACATCAATGATTTACAGGGGGAAAAGTTGAAAATTTCCAGAAAAAAATGTTGCAAATTTACATGAAAAAAAACTGAAAATTGACAAGTAAAAAAATCATTAATTTATAGGAAGAAAAAAGTTACAAATGTCCAAGAAAAGAGTTTCAAATCTACAAAAGGATGCAAATTTACAGAGAAAAAAGTTGCAATTTTTTGAGAAAAGGTTGCAAATTTGCAAAAAAAAAAGTAACAATTTCATAGGAAAAATTGCTATTTATAAAAAACAATTTGCAAATTTTGAGAAAAAAAGCTAATTTTTAAGAAAAAAGTTGCAAATTTACAGGGAAAACGTTGCAAATTTACAAGAAAAAAAATGAAAATTTACAAGAAAAAATCACAAATTTGCAAGAAAAAAAGTTTCAAATCTAGAAGGAAAAAGTTGCACATTTACATGGGAAAAAGTTGCAAATTTTGGAGCAACAAGTTGCAAACTTGCTTGTGGAACAGCTGTATAAAGAAACATGACACTGAAGGGAGGGGGTACCATGAATGTGTCATCACTTCTGCCATTTAACTAGATTGGTCTAAATATAAGCGAAGAAAAGGAGGAAGAAGTTCACTAACTGAAAAGGTAAAAATGTTTTATCACCAGTGAGTCATAGAGTCAGAGTTGTAGTCAAGACCAGACGGAGACCAGCGTATAGAAAGACCAAGACCACTGTGTACGAGGGGGGGCTGAAAAGTTCATAGGCTGGAAAGTTCATAGTGGTCAAATTTGACCAAATATGGTTTATTTTTCAACATAGTCTCCTCTTCGGTCAACACACTTCTTCCATTGGTGTTGCAGCGCTTGAATACCTGCGGTTGAAAAATAAACCACACTATGAACTTTTCACCCCCCCCCCACACACACACATTTGTATGTAGGTACTGGTCTTGACCCCTTATAATATTGGTCTTGGCAGACTCTGGTCTTGACTACAACACTATGGAGTCCCTCAGGATTCTGTGTTGGGTCCCATATTTTCACTCTACCCAATGCTATTAGAAACAGTCTATGCATTTGTGTATGTACGCAGATGATATTCCCCTGTATTTACAGTATATGAGGAAACAGAACAGGGTTAACTGTGCACACTGACCTCACCATTTGAGTTTTTCTCCATGTTTAACACAAGGGGCCATATTAGGACAATCATCCGTGCACTTTTCCACCAGATTTTCTACCGTACACCAGTGTTTTGTTCATTTCTGTCAGCACATTGTCAGTTTTTTGCACTTTTTTACACTTTGCGTCACACCATACCAGTAGACAGTGCGTCCGCTATGCGCTGGGAGGAGGTGCCTCATTTCAAAGAGGTGTGGTGGTGTGTAATCTAATGAGCATGACTATTATAGTGCATTTCATGAAAATCCACTTTTGATTAGGAAAAAGTCAATCATCAGAAGTGTATTGTTTAATGATATTTCGGTGGCATGTTTTGAAATCTCGCAGCTCTGGAGGTCATGAGGAAACGGCATGCCCTGATCTTAATTTAATAGAGAGAGTTGTAACAGTCATTATATAATCACCCATCATTTTAATTACTGTATATGATGATCACACACTACTTTTTTGTTTTGTTTTTTTAATTCTATCCACACTCTCATTTTAAATGCAGACTTACCATTGGAGTCTATAGATTAGGCATTAATTTGTTTATTTTTAGGGGAATAAACAAATGAACAAGGAGTGTGCAGTATTTTACTTTTCACTGTAACTCCCCACAGAGACAGGAGATGCATCCACACATCTGCCTCAGCCATGCACCCTGGGTTTTCAGCTGGCGCCTGCATCGCGCCTAAGGTTGCAGTTCTCCACCACCAAGCTCCCCGACTGCCACTTGTGAGGGGCTGGCAGAAGCTACCAAAAAGGGGCTTGCTTCGTGGCTGGGGTCGCCACGGACGGGAAACCGTGCCAGATCTCCTTCTTTCCTCCATGTCCTCACGGGTTGGGAGCGACTTCCATGCCATGGTTAATGAAAGTTTATGAAAGGCTGACAGGCATCATCCTCTTTTCATGAAGTTCTACACTATAAAGTGCTCACTACATAAAACCATTCAGTTGATTTTTCAGCCCATTCTTCACCGTTTGTTCTTTGTAACATAACTAACTGGGCATCAACTGTAACTGATGTCTTCCTTATTACCAGCATTACTATGGCATGCATTTTGGCTCAGACACATGGGCTTTGGTCAGCATAAAACCCGTCTTAAACTGTTATGATCACAGTTAACTTTAGATAATCCGCCTCTTTACATTAAAGGGATGGATAGGAGTGCTTTGGATTGGATTATCCAAAACACACCTCTGAATGATTAGACCGGCCTCTTTACATGCGCCGGTGAAAAGATCATTTTTATGCTGTTGTGATAATGAAATGAACTTGGAAACGCCAATAAACGTGTTCTGCATCACTGACAACTGACTAAACAACTGCGTCTTTGCAATACAGCCCAAAAACTCACAGGTTGAAGACATATTGCAGGAAATAAAGAAAAACAAAACACACAATAAAAAGAAGAATGAACTATTTTCTGTTGTTTTTATTCCAGCTTAATTACATTTTGATTCTAATGAGCAACCCATCCATCATCTAGTGCTTATCTGGGGGTCTGAGTTACAGAGGCAGCAGCTAAGCATTCATGCATTCTCCCCTCACTCCTGAATAAGACCCTGAGATACTTGATGGGTGGGTTGGGTGGCAGTTGAAGGCAGAAATCTTGGTGCTCCAATTCTAATGAGGAAACATGCTAATTTTCTCTCGCAAGATGGCGGCGCGTGCATAACGCGAGGCTCAGCGTCTTCTCAGATTTTGTGGATTAGCAGTGTTATTTCTGCTCATTTCGGGTCTGTTCATTCAGAACAGCTTCGCTTTCACATCTTACACCCGAAATGAGCTTTTGGACACTGGATTACAAAATAACGATAACGATCTTTTTATCAGCAGCCTACGTCTCATCCCTGAGCTCCGGAGAACACCCAACGCTCGGCAAGCTTCCCGGCCGACCGGAAGTGCTCGCAGGCAGCGTAGAGACCGTAAACAAAGGCGGGGGAAGCGCGGAGGGCTAAGAGCTAAGCTAAAGCTAATACCGCACCGGCTTTCTCTACCCAGTATTTTCTTCGCTAATGTACGGTCACTGGCAAACAAAATGGACAAGCTACGGCTTCGGATCACCAACAATAAGAGACTTATGAACTGCAATATCACGATTTTCACGGAAACATGGTTACACAGTGGAATACCCAACAATGCTATCGAGCTAGCCGGCCTACACACTCTCCGGGCAAACAGAGCAGCTGATGACTCCGGTAAGACCAGAGGTGGGGGAGTGTGCATTTATGTTAACAAGGCTTGGTGCACGAACTCTGTTACTGTTGGGAGACACTGCTCATCTAACCTGGAGTTTCTCATGGTTAAATGTAGACCTTTCTATCTGCCACGCGAGTTCACTTGTACCATCATAACAGCTGCTTATATCTCTCCGGATGCTAATGCTAAGGTTGCTATGAAAGAACTACATGCAGCTATTAGCAAACAACAAACTGCACACCCAGAGGCAACATTTATTGTGGCGGGTGATTTTAACCACTCTAACCTCAAGACAGTGCTTCCTAAATTCTACCAGCATGTCTCCTGTCACACAAGAGGGGACAAAACATTGGACCACGTTTACACCAATATTGTGGGAGCCTACACAGCAACTCCCCTCCCCCACCTAGGTCAGTCTGATCACTTATCTTTGTTCCTTACCCCCAAGTATGTACCGCTCATGAACCGGGTAAAGCCATCAGTGAGGACCATCAAAGTGTGGCCAGAGGGGGTTGACTCTGTACTCCAGGAAAAGTTTAGGAACACAGACTGGAGTATGTTCACCTCTCAGGCTACCTGTGGCTCCCACGTAAACATCGACTCTTACACCCACTCAGTCCTGGACCATATCAACACCACTATTGACAGTGTCACCACGGAAAGACAGATCACCACGTACCCAAATCAGAAGCCGTGGATGAACAGAGAAGTGCGGCTTCTGCTAAAGGCACGTAACAATGCCTTTAGATCTGGTGATGCACAGGCCTACAGTTCATCCAGGGCAGATCTGAAGAGGGGCATCAAGAAGGCCAAGCACAGCTACAAGCTGAAGGTGGAGGAACATTTTGGGGACTCTGACCCCCGACGCATGTGGCAGGGCATTCAAGCTATCTCTGATTATAAGCCCAGCAACTCCATACCTATAGCCATGACTGTGTCCTTTCTCAATGAGCTAAATGACTTCTATGCTCGTTTTGACAAGGACAATAATGAAAAGAATATCAATTTCCCACTCTCTGACGACCTCCACCACCTCACACTCACCCACACCGACGTCCGTAACGCACTGAGTCATATCAACGTACGTAAGGCTGCTGGCCCTGACGGCATTCCTGGGCGTGTGCTGAGGGCATGTGCTGAGCAGCTGGCAGGGGTCTTCACGGACATCTTCAACCTGTCCCTGGCCCAGGCAGTGGTACCAGCGTGCTTCAAGACCACTTCTATAGTACCAGTGCCAAAACGTTCAACACCATCACGCCTAAATGACTATCGCCCTGTGGCACTGACGCCCATAGTCATGAAGTGCTTTGAGCGACTGGTCTTGGCACAGCTCAAAAAAATGCCTGCCCCCTACACTGGACCCTCACCAGTTTGCCTACCGGAGCAACAGGAGTACAGAGGATGCGGTTTCTACAGCGCTGCACTGTGTACTCTCACATCTGGATGACAAGAACACCTACGCAAGAATGCTGCTTGTTGACTTCAGCTCAGCATTCAACACAGTTATCCCCTCCAAGTTGATCACTAACTTGGGGACCTGGGAATCAGTACCTCCACCTGCAACTGGATCATGGATTTTCTGACCAACAGACCCCATCATGTTAGGTCAGGCCCCAACCGTTCTTCCATCATCACACTCAACACTGGTGAACCACAGGGCTGTGTGCTCAGCCCATTCCTCTACTCCCTCTTCACTCATGACTGCAGGCCTATGTATGGATCCAATTCCATCATAAAGTTTGCAGATGACACCACGGTGATCGGACTCATCAGGGACAACGATGAGTCAGATTACAGGGCAGAGGTTGAGCACTTGGCTACTTGGTGCACTGACAATAACCTGCTCCTTAACACCAGCAAAACCAAGGAGCTCATAGTGGACTACAGGAAGGAGAGGGGAGAGACACATGACCCCATCCATATCAATGGCATAGCTGTTGAACGTGTCCCCAGCTTCAAATTCCTGGGGACCCACATCTCGGAGGACCTGTCCTGGTCAGTTAACACCACCAGCCTGATCAAGAAGGCCCATCAGCGCCTCTTCTTCTTGAGGACACTGAAGAAGAACCATCTGTCAACTGACATCCTGGGCAACTTCAACCGCTGCGTGATAGAGAGCACCCTGACCAACTGTGTCACAGTCTGGTATGGGAGCTGCTCTGTCGCTGACCGTAAGGCGCTGCAGCGGGTGGTGAAAACCGCCCAACGCATCACAGGGACCCCACTTCCAGTTATAGAGGACGTCTACAGGAAAAGATGTCTGCGTCGGGCATGCAGCATTCTTAGGGACTCCAACCATCCTGCTCATGGACTGTTCCAGCTTCTCCCCTCTGGAAGGTGTTTCAGAAGCCTTCGGACTAGAACCAGCAGGTTTAGGAACAGTTTCTTTCCAACAGCTGTCACATTATTGAACTTAGTTCCCCACTGACTCTCTTACCATCATCTCTTACCATCCTCACCTGTACATAACTACCCACCTAACTTATTGTACATTATTTGCACATAATAGTACTCTTAACTTTCTGCACTGCTGCATGTATTTGCATATATTTGCTTAAATTGCACATACTGTCAATTACTGTATATACTGCACTGCTGTCCTTTGCACTTCTGATTGGATGCTAAACTGTGTTTCGTTACCTTGTATTCATACATGTGTAATGACAATAAAGTTGAATCTAATCTAATCTAATCTAATATTAGGTAGAATAACACTGTCTTTCAGTTTCTCTTTAAAGTGATAATCATTTTATTTCTTTTTTCTCAACTGACAATAACAACAAAGTTTGTGATACATAAGAATATAAAAGGAAGGGAAAAAAACATCAACAAGAGAATACAACAGCCCCCCCCCCCCAAAAAAAAAATGTCTGCATCTCTGTGTGCAGCTGTTGTTGGTTTCATAGGACAGTTTGTTGTTGTCCTGTTGTTTTCAACCTAAAAAGAAACAGGAAAAAAATATTTTAGTCAAATTTGAGAAGTTCATGTTGATAAATGTAAATTAGGTGCAAATTTGCAAGAACAAAGGTGCAAATATATGATAAAAGATGCTGATTTCAAAATTTAAAAAGTTGTAAATTACAATTTAATTGCATTGAATGAAAATTTATCTAGCATCCAGGTGAGTGTTGCAAATTTACAGCAAAAAAGTTGAAAATTTTTGAGAAAAAAGCCACAAATTTACAGGTGAAAAGTTGAACATTTTTGAGAAAAAAGTTGAAAAATGTACAGGAAAAAGTTTCAAATCAACAAGAAAAGATTTGGAAAATTTACAGGGAAAAAAGTTGCAAATTTATAGGAAAAAATATGCCAATTTATTTTTAAAAAAAGTTGCAAATATGGAGAAACAATTTGGAAAAAAAAAAGCTGCCAATTGAGATGAGAAAAAGTTGAACATTTTTGAGAAAAAAGTTGCAAATTTATTAGAAAAAAGTAGCTGATTTTTGAGAAATAACTTGCAATTTTACAAGAACCAAGTTGCAAATTTATAGTAAGAAATTTGCCAATTTATAAGAAAAATTGCAAATTGTGAGAAAAAAAGCTGCCAATTTATGAAAAAAGTTGCACATTTATGAGAAAAAGTTGCAAATTTATAGGGGAAAAGTTGCAAGTTTACAAGAAAAAATATGCAAATTTATAGGAAAAAGTTGCAAATTTTTAAGATAAAGCTGCAAATTTTTTGAAAAAAGTTGCAAATTTACAAGAAAATTTTTTTCAAAATTTATAAGAGAAAAATCATAAATTTATAAGAAAAAGGGTTAAAAATTTGAAAGAAAAAAGTTTCAAATCTACAAGACAGTTTCAACTCAACAAGAAAAACATTACAAATTTACAGAAAGAAGTTGCAAATTTACAACAAAAAAGCTGAAAATTTATAGGACAATTTTTGCCAATTTATAAGAAAAGTTGTAAATTTTGAGAAAAAAGCTGACAATGTGTGAGAAAAAGTTGCAATGTTTTTGAGAGAAAAAGTATATATAAAGTTATAAAGTTGATTTTGAGTCATTTTGCTAACAAGGAGGATAACATCTCCCTCCGTGACTAAAATCTCAGACCTAACCTGTGCAGTTCACCCCAACGACTGAGGAGGAAAACCAGGGCAGTACGGTTCCACAGTCCAGCAGCGCAGACTCTGATCCGTCACAGTCAGAGAAAAGACGGAGCACGGGCTCCACTCCTGAGAGACCGATGGGTTGGGTCGAAACGACAGAACCACAGCCCAGCTGCCTGCACACCAGGGACGCGTGCTTCAGGTCCCAGACTTTGGACTCGGCACTCAGCGGCATCGTCCCTCCGCTAAGAATCAGCAACTTTCCAGAACAGACGGTGTGGTCATAGTCTCTGAGGACTCCATCGTCCAGATCCACATCGACAAAGGCTGCACAGGAAGACCAGAAACAGGTCAGCATGTGTAGTGAAAAACTGAATCAACCAGCAAACATGTCAGCCCAATGCACATATTTTACATTGGGAATGCATCTTATAGAGGTCGTTTGCACGACGTCTAGCCTATATCTTGCCAATGAGTAAACAACCTCTATAAGACACATTCCCGATGTAAACTTGCCGACATCAGCCGGACGTATGTGTGCAGTTGGGGTAGGGTTGAAACAGGGAAAAACAAGACAAATGGGGGATATGTAGCCTGTAATTTACAGCGACATATGTGTGCCATTGGGTAATGTACCCAAGCTAGGCTAGCGCTAACCCAAACTGGCTAGATGTCCTGAACAATAAAATAGACCAGATCCAGCTGTTGAGGTCTGTCCAAAACAACGCTAACCAAATATTGTGTTTTCATTTTCACTGAAACATGGCTGAAACATTCCAACGTCTGGGCTAGACTAACAGCTAAAAGAAACCGGTCAGCTACTTCCTGGCTAATGCATGTGTCCTGGATCAAATCTGACAGCTATCTGCCTAGCACCACATGAGGCGGTCATGTAGGTTTATTTTAAGCAAAAATGACTTCTGAACCGAGGAACACACCAAACCAACATTTTGGTGTACTGTTAGACCCCTGGTACTCCATGTTTCTAAGATGACCCTTTACTGTTGACACTCAAGAGAGAGTTTCCTGCAAAAAACATTTATAAATTTGGGACAAAAAAGTTGCAAATTTACCAACAAAAAAGTTGTAAATTTAGAAGAAAAAGTTGCTAACTTATTTTTCAAAAAAAGGAGAAAAAAGTTGCACATTCAGGAGAAAAAAGTTGCAAATTTAAAAAAAAAAAAGTTGCAAATTTAAAATTAAAATGTTGTGAATTTAGGAGAAAAAAGTTGCAAATTTAGAAGAAAAAAATTGCAAATTTATCAAGGAAAAAAATGTAAATTTAAAAGAAAAAAGTTGTTAATTCACCAAAAAAAATGTCATAAATCACCCTTTGGGGCAGAGAGGAGAGATCCACCCGCTGGACTGCAGTTTGTGATATTTATTAACAAAAACACAAAGTCCCACACAGTGAACCAACAGAAAAGCCAAACTGAAATACAAAGCAAACTCTCAGCTCACCAGAACAGGGCCAGAATTCTGATAGAGACGATAGCTGAGACTACGGCAAAGAGAAATGAAAATAACAGCCCTTAAATAAGGCTAGAAACAATCAAACACAAATAGTAACCAGTGTGAATCACACGAGCAGGCTGGAGAGAAAATGACAATGAACTGTGAGTCATGAGGAGAGGAGACGGGGTTGACAGCTTGACAGGGGCACTGCCCACAGCCAGGAAAAAAAAGTGCCCTTGACAACTGCAACCCCGGAGAGAGAAAGAAAGAGAAAACAACTAGCAAATATAATGGGGAAACAAATAAAGACAAATAAACCCAAATATGTAAATAACAAAACTACAGTGAGCTAAACAGGAAAATAAATCATACAAAGAAACAATACAGAATATATGAAAACAAAGTAGAAATAACAAAACAGGCATAGAACTCAACAAAATACAAAATACAACAAAATACAACAGTATACAAATAAGGAAAAACAAAAGGCAAAGAGACAGAGCACGGTGAAATCCCCCGTGCTCAGATTGTGACAGAGCCCCCCCCTCAAGGGGTGGGTACCAGACACCCCGGGCAACATCAAAAAAAGAACAACGGCCCACCCACACAAAGAACCCACACCACCAAAAGACAAGAAAACAACCCCACCCCGGGCGGGAGGAGGGGGACCAATGCATGGAGGGACCAAAACAAACCAGAGAAAATAATAAGAACTCCCATGACTCACACCCCAGCAAAACCCACGACAGCGTCTGGCAGACAAGGGAGAACTACAACAGCGTCTGGGAGAGGAGGGGGAACTATGACAGTGCCTGGAAGAGGAGGGGGAACCACGACGCCCTCGGGCTGGCCAGTAGCACCCTCAGTGGTCCTGGAGTGGGACAGTGCAGCACCCGCAGTGGCTCCGGGCTGGAGCAAAGCAGCACCCACGGTGGACCCAGACTGGGCCAGAGCTGCACCCTCGATGGACCCAGACTGGGCCAGAGCTGCACTCTCGGTGGACTCGGACTGGATCAGAGCTGCGCCCACGGACTCCCCGGGCTGGGACGGAGCACCTGCAAAGACCTCCACTGGCTGGGAAGCAGCACCCTCAAAGGCCCCAGGCTGTAACGGTGCACCCGCGAATACCTCGTCCGGATGGGAAGCAGCACCCACGGAGGCCCCAGGCTGGAAAGGAGTGCCCGCGATGACCTCGGCTGAAGGGGGAACAACATCCACGGAGGCCCCGGGCTGGAACAGAGCAGCCGCGACAACTTCGGCAGGAGGAGCTGGACCCACGGTGATCTCAGGTGGCGAGGCTGGACCCACGGAAACTTTTGGCAAAGCTGGTCAATCCTCGATGACCCTGGGGAAAAGCTGAGATGGGAGAGGCAGAGAAACAGGATCAGGGTCACCGCCAGCAGTGGAGCCCAGCAAGGGGAGCTCAGGTGCAGCTGACAGCTGCACTTGACTCTCCCCAGCAAAAGCCAGGCTGTCATGGATGGCTCTCGCGGACCATTAATGAGACGCTTTTGGCAGCCGATGAGTTTGCGTATTTATTAACGGAAGATACTCGATCACAAAGAAATGAGTCACGTGGGGCAAAAACACAGACAAGATTACGACTAAGGCACAGTAACAACACATACAGGATAATGAGTAAACTTACTGATACGTGGAGGAAGAAGAGAGTGACTGGAGCAGGGGTTAGGGACTCCAGCCGAATGTTAAGGAGACCCACGTTACGAGTGTGAGGTCGCAGCCCGGAGTAACCTCGGCTGCTCCCTTAAATAGGACTTAGAGGAATCAGACAATGAGGACACTAATTAGTGAAATACCATCCAGCTGTCACCACGGAGCTTGGCTCTGACAGCCGGAAGCCCCGCTGAGACGCTGTCAAAATAAAAGCCCGGAAAGGCCATAAAGAAACAAACACAGAAGGGGAGGGAAATACTGCATGACCCGAGCGCGGACAATATCAGTGCTCAGACCATGACAGTACTCCTCCCCAAACAGCACATTCTAGGTGCAACGTAACAGCCAAGCCTCCCGCCCACCCAGAAGGCTATGAAGGCCCACCCAGGGTGGGTGGAGGGGGGGAAAGGCTAGGAGGGCAAGAACCAGAAAAAAAAAACCATCAAGGAAGGGAACCGGGAAAAACGACAAGGACGAATAAAGAAAAGATGAGAACATGGTGCAACAATCAGAGCATGGGGAAATAAAAAACAAAACAAAACCACAAATATACTCCATAATGCACAGGTGCAAATACAGAGACCGAAAAATGGATGCTATTACACAGCGATACTATGCATAAAGACCATGATATACAGGCAAAAGAAACAGAGAAGGCAACCACAGAGTGTCTCTCAAACAATAGAGGAAGAAAAAAAACACGCTAATGAGCAGCAAAATACAGACAGTTCAATAAAGTACAAATAACCTGGCAGAGGCAACAACAGCGCATATCTCTCAGACTACAGAGGGGGAAAAAAAACACGCTAAAGAGCGGCGAACTACAGACAGTTCAATAAAGTACAAATAAACGGGCATAGGCAACAAAAGAGCACATCTCTCAGACTACAGAGGAGACAGTCAAAAAGAGAGAAAAAAAAATCACAGGAATGCAGGCAAGCAGAGCACAATAAACAAAAAAAAAACCAAACAGTTGGGGAGGTCTACCTGCATCAAGCGTCCAGATCACTAGCAGGGGAAACAGAACACATTCAGGCGGTCTACCCCAGTCCCAGGCCCGGGAAAACAGTACCTCTGGCGGCCGGACCAGGTCGCTGAACAAAGAGTCCAGTTCGTCAGGTGGCTGACCCAGAACGCCGAACCGGCGAAGCAGTTTCCCAGGCAGCCGACCTGCGTCAAAAGGCCACCAGGACCGAAGGGAAGAGCTCGGAGGTGGCCTCCCTACCGAGAGGGACAGTGAGGGGAAACCGAGCCGAAAATGGGAAATCCCAGTGGCACCCGGTGGAGGGAGAAAGGGATTGGGGAAAAGATGAGGGACCAGTCCGGCGTTGAACAGCGAAGGATCTGCAGCTCCTTCTCCGAACTCCACTCGGACTGGTGCTGCGCTCCTGCTGGATCCCAAGCGGAATCGCGCTGCACCCATGACGGACCCCGATTGGGTCAGAGTTGCACCCACGACGGACCCCGACTGGGCCGGAGCAGCACCAGGGATGACCTCCAACCCCGAACCTGGAACCTCCAGGACAGCGACCAAAACCAATTCGTCACCGGTGACCCTGGGAGAAGGCTCAGGAGAAGAAAGAAAACCGGGATCAGGATCACCGGCAGCGGCAGAGCCCGGCGAGACAAGCTTGGATGCAGCGGACGGCTGCAACCGGCTCATCTCCCCAAGAGATAGGCAATAATGCTCCAGAATAGAAAGGAGGAAGACAAAATAGAGCACTTGCCTGATCTTGGGCTCAACCACCGTCCAGGACTTCGGCGATCCAGGTTCAGCAAGTTGAAGATCCACTTCTGGTTCCCACTCAACTGCAGCAGGCTCCACAGCCAGCATGATGGTGTCCACAGTCTGGGGATTCCCTGACGCTGACGTCCACGCCGAAGGCCCGCATGGCGTAGTGGCAGGGGATCCGTGACCTGCCGGGTCAGACTGTTCCTCCGTGAAGACCCGGGGACGCTTGCTCATCGGCGCAGGCTCCAATTGGCAGTTCGCCCTCCTCCTCTGCCCGTGTCATGGTTGCGGGGCTGGAGCCAGGCTCTCCAGGGCCGCAGGCTCCTTCCTCGTCCGGCGGTGTAGACCTGGCACCGGGGAACGCTCAGGGTAAGGAGACACAGAGGTAGCAGGTTCATAATTACAGGCTACAGCAGGTGAAGGAAGCTCGGGAGACTGTGAACCCCGAACTCCAACCCCAGGAGTCAGACAAGGCAAATCACAATAAGGAGGAGAAGAATGAAATTGCACTTGCCTTTCCTCCAGAGGACCGATGGTGCCTGCTGTAGCGGGCTTGGTTCTTCCCTTCCCCCTTTCGATGGTGATGGAGGGCCCCCCGGGAAGACAAGGAGGAGCCACTTGCACTGGAACGGGAATGGGAACAGCCGGAGTCAGACTCGTGGAGCTCACAGCAGTTGGGGAGAGTGTCGAGGAGGAGGGAAGAGCAGCCAAGGCAGTCCAGGGACGAGGAACATACAACCCGGAGGAAGCTGCTGTCTTACCCCTCTGATAAGACGCAGAAGCTACAGCTGGCTGGGAGACAGAGTTCAAGCAGCTTCCCGGAACTGGATCTGGACTGGGTTCTCGCTGAGGCTTCGCCGAGGGAATCTCGGCTGACGTCCTCCTCCACCGGGAATGGCACTTGGGCGGAGTAAACTCCTGCGCTGGACAGGTGACAAGAATGGGATCCTGAGGTGAGAAGCGGGGATGCCTCACCTTCGGCTTCCTGCCGGAGTTTCCCTTCTGACCAAGGAGCTTCTCCCGGAGTGCAGAGATCTCCGTCATCCTCGCCGTGATTTCAGGGTGGTCAGCATAGCAAGGATGGCGATTAATAGTCACCTCAGTGAGGTCCAGGTACCAGCGTAAGCCGCTGGGGATGGGGTGATTGCGAGCGCCGGAAAGGATCCCATCAATCTCGATGAGGACCATGACTAGCTCGTAGCCCAAGCTCATGGCATAGCCCTTGGGTGGTGATGCCATCTCCCAGCACACTGGTATGCGAAAAAAGAAAAAGGGAAAACTGCAAGCCCAAACCAAGCAAACTCACGGTCACCGGCGTCTCGTTTGGGCTGCGACCTACTGTCATGGATGGCTCTCGCGGACCATTAATGAGACGCTTTTGGCAGCCGATGAGTTTGCGTATTTATTAATGGAAGATACTCGATCACAAAGTAATGAGCCACGTGGGGAAAAAACACAAACAAGATTACGACTAAGGCACAGTAACAATACATACAGGATAATGAGTAAACTTACTGATACATGGAGGAAGAAGAGAGTGACTGGAGCTGGGGTTAGGGACTCCAGCCGAACGTTAGGGAGACCAACGTTACGAGTGTGAGGTCGCAGCCCGGAGTAACCTCGGCTGCTCCCTTAAATAGGACTTAGAGGAATCAGACAATGAGGACACTAATTAGTGGAATACCATCCAGCTGTCACTGCGGAGTTCGGCTCTGACAGCCGGAAGCCCCGCTGAGATGCTGTCAATATAAAAGCCCGGAAAGGCCATAAGGAAACAAACACAGAACGGGAGGAAAATACTGCATGACCCAAGCACGGACAATATCAGCGCTCAGACCATGACACAGGCAAGATCTCTCCAAAATGGAGACAGAGGAAACAAAAAAGAGCATTTGCCTGGGCTCAAGCTCCACCGCCGTCCAGGACTCCGTTGATCCAGGCAATGACGTCTTGGACCCGGTCATCTGGAAGTCCAGCTTCGACTCTGCTGCGGAGACCCCTGTAGCAGGCATGGTGGTTGGTGCAGTCCCGAGGCCCCCCCAGCAAAGTGGCCCACGCAGGTGGCTCGCCCGACGTGGACACAAGAGGTCGGCTTCCTGCTGGCGCTGGATCCTGTTCTGCTGAGGCCAGGGGACATTCCATCATCGGCACAGGCTTCAGCTCGGTCACAGCGCTCTCCCTCCATCCAGACTGTGGCTGCGGGGCTGGGATCAAGTCCTCCAGAGCCACAGGCTCCTCCATCATCCGGTTTCTCAATCCCAGGGCCAGTGGACACTCAGGAGTGAAAGGAGGGGACATGGAGAGAGCAGGTGAACAGTCTGGAGCTGCAGCAGATGGTGAGGACTCAGAGGACTGCATAATCTGATCCTCACCACCAGGAATCAGGCAAGATAATTTATGCTTAATTGAATGAGAGTGAAAAACCACTTGTCTGAACTCCCATGGTGTGATGTCTTCTGCTGCAGCTGGTTGAGAATCAGCCCTCTCCACGACTTCAGTAGGAGTGGACCCCTCAGAGGAACATGGAGGAGCTGCCCCTGCAGACACGGCGACAGGTAGAGCCGGGGAAGAAGCTGCCGGACCCTCAGCAGCAGGAGGACACATCGAGGAGACTGGAGTCACAGCAGCCAAGGGGAAAAAAGGAGGCTGGCAGGACAGCCGGTGAAGGAGCTGCTGCGTTGATTGTCTGGCTCGACGCGGGAGAAACTGCTGCCTGAGAAGTGGAGGTGTTCCTCCGGTGAGATTTCCCTGGTTGATGGCGGAGAGTGGGAAGCAGAGACGTCGGCTCATGGTGAGGTGGAAGAGGACCCGATGAAACCTCTCCCAGCTCCTGGGCAAGATCCGGGAGAAGCCATGGTTTATATTCTAGTAGGAGCTCTGTCTCTGCTAATTGGACCTGCCTGCACTCCTCCAGCTCCTCGGCCAATGATGTGGGCCACAGTTCAGGAGGAGAAGGCAGCGCTGCTGTGTTGGGGCCAGACGGTGTCCATTCGGGACCTCCGGGGCTCGTCTGGTGGATGGGTGAGGGTTCAGGTTCCGAACAGGACAAGCGAGTCCTCCGCCCCCGGGTGCACTTCTTCTTGAGCCCCGGTGGCGCCGAAGGGAAGTCCCTCTCCTGGGCACAGAGTTTGCGGTGTGTGTCAACCACCGAGGCAAGGAAAACTGTGAGGCTCGGGTAGCTCCAGAGACTGGGATGAGCCTCGATCACCCGGGTCGTGCCATCCATGAACCCCACACCTCCTTGGGAGAGTGAGAGGCTCCAGCCCCCGAGGCAAAACTGGCAATGAGCATAGCAGCCACACACTCCTCCTCGCTCAGCCCCAGAGCTGAAAAATCCAAGGCAGCAGGCATATTCAAACCCCAGGTGAAAAACAAAAACTGGGTGGGAAGTAGGAGGAAAAAGGCTACCCTCGCTGCTGCTGGTCTATATAGTTGGCTGGGTTTGTTTCTAGCCACGTCTACTACCAGAAATAGCCAAACCACAGTTGAGCGAAACAAAAAAAAACCCCACAAACTTCAGCAGCTGGATCTCTAACTGGCCGGCATCTTCTGTCGTAAATCACCCTTCGGGGCAGAGAGGAGAGATCCACGCGCTGGACTGCAATTTGTGATATTTATTAACAAAAACACAAAGTCCCACACAGTGAACCAACAGAAAAGCCAAACTGAAACACAAAGCAAACTCAGCTCATCAGAACAGGGCCAGAATTCTGGTGAAGACAATAGCTGAGACTCCGGCAAAGAGAAATGAAAATAACAGCCTTTAAATAAGGCTACAAATAATCAAACACAAATAGTAACCGGTGTGAATCACATGAGTAGGCTGGGGAGAAAATGACAATCAGCTGTAAGTCGTGAGGAGAGGAGACAGGGGTGACAGCTTGACAGGGGCACCGCCCTCAGCCAGGAAAAAACCCAGAAGCACCCTTGACAACTGCAACCCTGGAGAGAGAAAGAAAGAGAAGACAACTGGCAAATATAATGTAGAAACAAATAAAGACAAATAAATCCAAATATGTAAATAACAAAACTACAGTGAGCATAAACAGGAAAATAAATCATACAAAGAAACAATACAGAATATGTGAAAACAAAGTAGAGATAACATAACAGGCATAGAACTCCAAAATATAACATTATACAAATAAGGAAAAATAAAAGGCAAAGAGACAGAGCACGGTGAAATACCCCGTGCTCAGATCGTGACAAAAAAAAGGTGCAAATTCAGGAGAAAAAAGTTGCAAATTTAGGAGAAAAAAGTTGTTAATTCACCAAAAAAGCTGCAAATTAAGGAGAAAAAAGTTGCACATTTAGAAGAAAAAAAGTTGCAAATTTAGGAGAAAAAAATTGTAAATTTATCAAGAAAGGAGTTGCAAATTTCCCAAGGAAAAGGTTACAAATTTAAAAGAAAAAAGTTGCTAATTTACCAAAAAAAAAGTTACAAATTCAGGAAAAAAAAAGATGCAAATTTAGAAGAAAAAAGTTGTGAATTTAGAAGAAGTTACAAATTTAAAAGAAAAAAGTTGCTAATTTACCCCCCAAAAAAGTTGCAAATTCAGGAGAAAAAAGCTGCGGATTTAGAAGAAAAAAGTTGCCAATTTACAAAAAAAAAGTTGTTAATTAACCAAAAAAAAGCTGCAAATTAAGGAGAAAACAAGTTGCAAATTTAGAAGAAAAAAGTTGTGAATTTAGAAGAAGTTACAAATTTAAAAGAAAAAAGTTGCTAATTTACCAAAAAAAAAAAAAGAAGAAGAAGTTGCTAATTTATAGTGCTAATATATAGTGTTGTTAGAAGAAGTTGCTAATTTATATATATATATATATATATATATATATATATATATATATATATAAACAAGAAAAAAGTTGCACATTCAGGAGAAAAAAGTTACAAATTTTAAAAAAAAATGTTGCCAATTTAGGAGAAAAAAGTTGCAAATTTAGGAGAAAAAAAGTGCTAATTTATCAAGGAAAAAGAATCAACAAAAAAAGCTGCAAATTAAGGAGAAAAAAAGTTACAAATTTAGAAGAAAAAAGTTGCAAGTTTAAAAGAAAAAAGTTGCAAATTCAGGAGAAAAAAGTTGCAGATATAGAAGAAAAAAGTTGCCAATTTACAAGAAAAAGGTTGTTAATTCACAAAAAAAAAAGCTGCAAATTAAGGAGAAAAAAGTTGCAAATTTAGAAGAAAAATGATAATTGCAAATTTAGGAGCAAAAAGTTGCAAGTTTAAAAGAAAAAAGTTGCAAATTCAGGAGAAAAAAGTTGCAGAAGAAAAAAGTTGCCAATTTACAAGAGAAAGGTTGTTAATTCACAAAAAAAGCTGCAAATTAAGGAGAAAAAAGTTGCAAATTTAGAAGAAAAACGATAATTGCAAATTTAGGAGAAAAAAGTTGCTAGTTTACCAAAAAATTTGCAAATTTAGGAGGAAAAAAGTTGCAAATTTATCAAGAAAGGTGTAAATTTCCCAAGGAAAAATTACAAATTTAAAAGAAAAAAGTTGCTAATTTACCAAAAAAAAAAAAAGTTTCAAGTTCAGGAGAATAAAGTTGCAAATCTAGAAGAAAAAAGCTACAAATTCACCAAGAAAAATGCTGCGAATTTAGGAGAAAAAAGTTGCAAATTTAGGAGCAAAAATGCTGCAAATTTAGAAGAAGTTGCTAATTTACAAAAAAAAAAAACGAGAAAAAAGTTGCACTTTCAAGAGAAAAAAGTTACAAATTTAAAAAAAAAATGTTGGCAATTTAGGAGAAAAAAGTTGCAAATTTAGGAGAAAAAAAACTGCAAATTTATCAAGGAAAAAGATTCACCAAAAAAAGCTGCAAATTAAGGAGAAAAAAATGTGCAAATTTAGAAGAAAAAAGCTACAAATCTAGAAGAAAAAGGCTACAAATTCACCAAGAAAAATGTTGCGAATTTAAGAGAAAAAGGTTGGAAAATGTTGCAAATTTAGAAGAAGTTGCTAATTTATATACATACATATATATATATATATATATATATATATATACTGTATATACGTATATAAAAAACAAGAAAAAAGTTGCACATTCAGGAGAAAAAAGTTACAAATTTAAAAAAAAAATGTTTCCAATTTAGGAGAAAAAAGTTGCAAATTTAGGAGAAAAAAACTGCAAATTTATCAAGGAAAAAGAATCACCAAAAAAAGCTGCAAATTAAGGAGAAAAAAAGTTGCAAATTTAGAAGAAAAAAGTTGCAAGTTTAAAAGAAAAAAGTTGCAAATTCAGGAGAAAAAAGTTGCAGATTTAGAAGAAAAAAGTTGCCAATTTACAAGAGAAAGGTTGTTAATTCACCAAAAAAAGCTGCAAATTAAGGAGAAAAAAGTTGCAAATTTAGAAGAAAAAAGTTACAAATCAAGAAGAAAAAAGCTACAAATTCACCAAGAAAAATGTTGCAAATTTAAGAGAAAAAGGTTACAAAATGTTGCAAATTTAGAAGAAGTTGCTAATTTATATATATATACATATAGAGAGAGAGAGAGAGAGAGAGAGATAGATAGATAGATAGATAGATAGATATAGATATAGATATAGATATAGATATATATAAAAACAAGAAAAAAGTTGCACATTCAGGAGAAAAAAGTTACAAATTTTAAAAAAAAATGTTGCCAATTTAGGAGAAAAAAGTTGCAAATTTAGGAGAAAAAAAGTGCTAATTTATCAAGGAAAAAGAATCAACAAAAAAAGCTGCAAATTAAGGAGAAAAAAAGTTACAAATTTAGAAGAAAAAAGTTGCAAGTTTAAAAGAAAAAAGTTGCAAATTCAGGAGAAAAAAGTTGCAAATATAGAAGAAAAAAGTTGCCAATTTACAAGAAAAAGGTTGTTAATTAACAAAAAAAAGCTGCAAATTAAGGAGAAAAAAGTTGCAAATTTAGAAGAAAAACGATAATTGCAAATTTAGGAGCAAAAAGTTGCAAGTTTAAAAGAAAAAAGTTGCAAATTCAGGAGAAAAAAGTTGCAGAAGAAAAAAGTTGCCAATTTACAAGAGAAAGGTTGTTAATTCACCAAAAAAAGCTGCAAATTAAGGAGAAAAAAGTTGCAAATTTAGAAGAAAAAAGTTGCAAGTTTAAAAGAAAAAAGTTGCAAATTCAGGAGAAAAAAGTTGCAGATATAGAAGAAAAAAGTTGCCAATTTACAAGAAAAATGTTGTTAATTCACCAAAAAAAGCTGCAAATTATGGAGAAAAAAGTTGCAAATTTAGAAGAAAAATGATAATTGCAAATTTAGGAGAAAAAAGTTGCTAGTTTACCAAAAAAGTTGCAAATTTAGGAGGAAAAAGTTGCAAATTTATCAAGAAAGGTGTAAATTTCCCAAGGAAAAGTTACAAATTTAAAAGAAAAAAGTTGCTAATTTACTAAAATAAGTTGCAAATTCAGGAGAAAAAAGCTACAAATTTAGAAGAAAAAAGTTTTGAATTTAGAAGAAATTACAAATTTAAAAGAAAAAAGTTGCTAGTTTACCAAAAAAGTTGCAAAATTAGGAGGAAAAAAGTTGCAAATTTATCAAGAAAGGTGTAAATTTCCCAAGGAAAAGTTACAAATTTAAAAGAAAAAAGTTGCTAATTTACCAAAAAAAAAAAAAAAAGTTTCAAATTCAGGAGAAAAAAGTTGCAAATCTGGATGACGGAAGATCTCCTACCAGGCTGCGAGGGTTCGTTTGGAGGATGGAGACAGTGTACAGCATGCCCGCATACCTGGGGTAGCTCCATAACCCCGGATACACCGCCACAATAGTTGCTTCCCCCTCCACAATAGTTGCTTCCTCCTCCACGTTCCTGCAAACCTCCTTTAGTGAGCGGGAGACGAGCGCTGTGTCCACAAAGTCCTGGGCGAAGTCCGCGCCCACAGTTCATCTACAGTGGGAGCCCTGACTACCGACCTCCCCCAGTTGGCGGAGTCCCGGCGAGCTGATGGCATAATGAGTGCTCGCGTAAAAACAGATGAGGGGGGAAAAGGGGAAAAATGATTATGGGAAAAAATGCAGAAACCCACAGCGGCTGGTGTCCATACACGGTTGGTCCTTCTGTCATAAATCACCCTTTTTAAGGGCTATGAAGGACACCAAACGCATGCTGTGAGTTTTGCACATTTATTAACAAAAAACACGACAAAAACACTACACTTACATATAACGGGGTAGAGGAGGTGTCGGAGGAGAGCGGGGCTCATAACCAGGAGAGGGAAGAACAGCCTGGGAGAAACACAAGCTGAGGAGCTCGAACGCACTGGGGGAAAAGAGATAATCCCGGCCAGAGTCACACCCGAAGGGACCGGGGCTCACGGCATAGGGAAATGGAGAAAAGGATAAATACTCCCTGGTCGGAGCGTGCCCGTTCACCTCAATGACACCACCAACAAACATTCAGCATTATGGCTGAACTTCTGAGAACGTAACAGTAGGACACAACAACGGGGGAATGTTGTCGTGCCCTTAAATAGTGAGATGAAACCATCCTTGATGCATAACAGGTGTGAGTACATGAGTGAGGAAAGTAACATAATTAGTGACAGCTGTGCAGCCTGTGAAACAGTTTGACAGCTGGAAGCTGCACAGCGCTGTCAAAATAAAAGCACAAACCAGAAACCAAATAATAATACAGGAACAAGACAACACAACCCCAAGATGTAAATAATACTATAAATACAAAATGACAATAACAAGACAGGACAATAAGGACGAGAGTAAGAAACAACAACTCATAACTACACCAGAACCAAATACAACAGACTATAAGAAACAAACAGGAAAAGACTAAACCTGAACTGAGGCTGAACACCCCCCGCCCCCCACACCCCGCTCAGGATTATGACAACACATGTGGGAGAAATAAGTTGCTAGTTTACCAAAAAAAAAAGTTCCAAATTTAGGAGAAAAAAGTTGCACATTTTTCAAGAAAGAAGTTGTATATTTACCAAGGAAAAGTTGCAAATTTAAAAGAAAAAATTTGCTAATTCACCAAAAAAAAAGTTGCAAATTTAGAAGAAAAAAGTTGTGAATTTAGAAGAAAGAAGTTGTAAATTCATGAGAAAAAAAGTTGCAAATTTAGAAGAAAACATTTTGGTGTACTGTTAAACCCCTGGTACTCTGTGTTCCAACGATGACCATACCACTGACACTCAGAGAGAGTTTCCTGCTCTCGGCTGAGAAGTTGTGATTGTAAAAGTCACTGTAATAAAAGCAGCTGTAGTTCCCCTCGTGAGTCTGGTTCGCAGCTTTGAACGTGAAGCTGACGAAGTGACTGAGAGCCACCTGAGTCCAGCTGCTGTTTCTGGTCAAACCCATGAAGGCGAGCCTGAAGATTCCGCCATTGTAGAGCGGTTCCACCGAGCAGTCAATGGTGAAGCTGTAGCCCTTCATGACCTCGTTTCCCTCCATCTTTTCTTTGTTGATTCCAACATAAAGTGTGATATCAGACCGAGGTAGGCTGTCTGCATGCAAAGAAGACAGAAGTGTGCTTCTATAAATGACTAGTCTAGCAAATGGTTGCTCATATGACTGGTGTGAGGTAATTTTATAGAATTAATCATTGTAGTTTAATTCTGTAGAATCACTACTGTGTTAGAAATGTGCAGGGAAAATACATGGTGCCTGAATTACTTAAAGTTTGCAGGAGTGGGGGGCCTAGTGGTAGAGCACTGGTCCCCAACCTTTTTTTTAGTTCACAGACCAGTAACAAATAAAAAGTTTTTCTTGCAACTCAAAAGGTGGCGGTGGTAGCAGGGGGTGAAATAGACTGAGTTCAGCAGAAACACCCACTTTGCTATATAACTTCTGTGTTGGGTGTTCAGTCATTGTTTTGTTTGTGTCTGTGTAATTTGTGTTCTATATTGAATATTATGACCAAAATAAACAAAGTGAACCGTTGTCACTGTCTGGGGTCTCCAGATGTCCATGGACAGGGGATCCTGATGTATCAGAGCTGGCTGTCTTCCATAACGTAAGTGGTTCTATATTTTTATAAGTTTACCTTTGAGAAGTTTTTCCAGACAGGACCGTAAAAAACCTGCCACACCAGCACACCAACAACCGGAAAATCGATATACAAATTTACAATTCAACATAGTGCAGATCTGTAATAAAACCAATAACCATGTAATTGCAAGGAGTGTTAGCAAAGCTGATGATCAACAATTCAAAGTGGAACAAATGTAGAGAAAATATCAGAAAATCATTTAACCGCCTACAATATAAACATCGTCAGTATGTGTACGAACACTGTGTAACATGAAAATGTCCTAGCTTGAAAACTGCGGGAGGAGTTAGCCGGATAAGTCGTACTGACGGACAGACAGACATAATTATACTATAATATGTTCTGTCTTTAGAGATGGGTGGGGTGCAGCCCCCCGGCGCCTGGGGTCTGGGGCTGGCATCCATGGGGTCTGGGAAGGCACCCTGCCCCAGCCACCAGGCAGCCCCGCCCCCTTGCCCTTCCTCCTCGGACGGGTGCCTGGCTGTCCTGGGGCTGGGTAGCCTTGGGCCATTCATGTTCTATGGAGGCTGCCTGGGTGATGCGGGTGCTATCTCGTTTGCTCATGGTCTCTGGCATTGCTGTGGCCACCTACCCTCTTTGTTTTTATGTTTCCTGGAAAACTACACACACACACTTTCATTTCTCTGTTTTCTTTCAGGTGCATATATCCGGATTGTGCTGGGATCTTCTCAGATGCAGTAATTGTTTCCTGTGTTGTCTCTCCTTCCCCACCGCTTCCGACCACTTCATATCTCTTCAATTCCCTCTCCGACTCCCCTGTCAGGTCCAGCATAAGCAGGACAACTAAAATAACATATTAAAGTTATACAGCAAGAGGCTTAATGCTGACATCTAACAAATGTCTTGCAAATGAGCAAACACCCCCTATAAGACGTATTCCCGATGTAAATTTGCTGACGTTGGGCTGACGTATGTGTGCTGGTGGGGTGGTATTTTGGGATATAACATTACTTATATGGGGATATTAAATTTTGGTCATGGCACAGCTTTGTCACTCAGGGCTTTTATAAGGTGCTTTTCTGGTGTTGAGTCGTATCTCCACCCCTTCCTTCTATGGACAGACATGGCTAAACATCTCCCATCATATCCTTAAAAATGTTCCTTCCCTTAAAATCCTTGCCTTCAATAAAATGCACATTATTAATACATTTTACATGGTTTTAAACAGATTACATTTCATGATTATTATGCAGCATGCATTGCTATTTTATATATTGTGTCATGATTCAGGACAAGTGAGGCTCAAACGCAGAGCTGCCAGAGGAAACACTCAGACTCAGAAGTAAAAATGCACCAGTTTATTGCAAAAACCAAAACCTAACACACAACTCTAAATAAAAGTGTAAAACTAAGAAAAAGAGGAAAACAAAAACACACACTTAAATATACACAAAACCGGTGCCCGCTGGAGCGCACACAGCCTATGGGAAGAGAGCAGAAAAGAGATTATTAGGGACAGACTCTCCACACAAGGAGAATAAACCAGAAGAGCAAACTTACTCAGTGAGCAGAGGAGTCTGGCAGGGAACTCCTGCGTGGACCAGGGGAACAAGGGGGTAGACCAGGGGTGGGCAGTGAGGGCCATTCCACTGCAGCTTTTCTGTTCCACCCAGTCTCTTCAGCAGGTGTTTGCTCTCATCAGCTCCAAGGATTGCTAATCAGTGAAGCCACCTGCTGAAGAGACAGGGTGGAACAGAAAACCTGCAGTGGAATGGCCCTCCGCGGCACATGATTGCCCACCCCTGGGGTAGACAGTGACCTGGGTGGACGTTCCGGTGTCTTCTTGGCCAGGCGAGCGTGATCAGCCCCAGAGTACGCACTGCTAAGGTGGCAGCAAACCTGAGGAGACAGAATGACACAGGAGGTAAAAACACAGATCAACGTGAATGAAAATAATTATGAGTGGCTTAGATGATGGTAGCAAACCTAACGATCCAGCGGTGAACTCTTCACATGCTGGCTCTTAAATATGCTGAGCAATTAGGAAGCAGCAGGTGTGTAATCACGCAGGTGTAGGTAATACTTCAGAGCCGGGAAGACAGGAACGGGAGGGGAGGGGGAGCACGCTCGCCTGATCATCACATATTCTGCACATTT
The DNA here is from genome assembly GCA_020510985.1 of Pholidichthys leucotaenia. Lineage (NCBI taxonomy): Eukaryota > Metazoa > Chordata > Actinopteri > Cichliformes > Pholidichthyidae > Pholidichthys > Pholidichthys leucotaenia. The sequence goes on from CM035848.1 coordinate 32,949,080, forward strand.
TCATCATATAATGCCACTGCCTTTGTACTGGCTCACAGGCTCAACCTTTTCTGACAACCCCTCTGTGAGTTTTATGTGCATGTTGTATTAAAAACCACCTCATATTCTCCGCCTCATGTTTTGTAATATTTTCAAATTAATTTGATTTCATTTATTGCTCTTGTCTTTCTCGCTGGACTTCCTCTTCCATTTGTGCAGGTCAGTCTCCAAACCCTCCATAGGGACAAATGAAACATGCTAAATCCCCATTTAAGTAATGCCACCTCCACCTATTTACACTTGTCCTATCTTTCTTACTGAAGTGTGCAATTTTCAGGACTGCACATGCACTTTAGTACTCACTATTTGGGATCTTAGTAAATCAGGCCCATAGTGTATATATATAAAAGGTGATGCACAGTAGAAACAATCATCAGTTTCTGAGCTCTACAGGTGAAGAACTCACCTGAGCAGACCACCTCAGTGGCGGAGGTGGAGTTCCACTTCTTCAGTGATCCACAGTCCATCAGTGCTTGTTCAGAGCCATCACAGTCTGAATAAAAGTGCCAGGAGGGTTGACATTTGCTTGGGTTGTCGACTTTATCAGTTGACACAATGTTGCCACAGTTCAGCTGTCTGCACACCACAGCCGCCTCCTTCAGGCTCCACGAATGGCTGTAGCTCAGCAGCATCTTCTCTCCTTTCCACTTCACCTCCACTTGACCAGCACATTGCTTACCTGATCCGGCTAGCGTCACTTCATCGGGCTCTGTGGGTAAATACAGACCATCACTCAACTTAAAGTGTAATAACTTTTCACTGGCTGCTGGTTCTGGTTCAGGAAATCTTAGACCAGTTTAAGCAAACTTGTTGTCAGTCTCTGTCTTAATATAACGTGACCTATGATAAAAAGTTCCCACAGCTAAATACAATAATGACCTATGAAAACAAGTTGGAAATGAACTTGACAGCTTAATCCAAAGTGTTTGAGTGTGGTTGAACTCTGGAGTGGGTACCCTTGAATGTTATGATGAATATTTTAGGATAACCTTAAAAGTCTGAGAATGAAAAAATACTGCTCGGTCACTATGACCTGAAACGCCCTTATGTCATGTGTCTATCCAGAGTATTTGAAACCCAGTGAATAACAGTGGATAACAGGTTCCAGATGTGAGGAGTGCATGTGTTCAGTCTGATCAGGTTAAATAGCCATGTTTACATGGACATAAGTAACTGGATTAAAAGCCTGATCGGAATAAAAATGCTTCATGTAAACACGCCAGTCTGAATATTCTGACCCGATCACACTCATTCGGATTAAAATTTCCTTCCGATTGAGATGGGTGGGTTATGCCAATTTTTAATCCGATTGGTGCGCATATAAACACTTATTCCAAAGTTTGGGTAGAAAATATGTTTACTGCGCATATCTGTACATCAGCCACACGTCGACGTGACGTATTTCCGCCTTTACAGCAGCTAGCGGAAGACATGGCGGGAGTAAAACAAAACTGGTCTGTATCGTCCTGCTGTCTCCCTCTGTTCGTCATATGCAGAAGTATGTACTTGTAGCTTCATTACGGAGACCAGCAGAAGCAAAAGTACAGTCTGAATAACACAATACAGGTCCATTTCAAAAAGAGAAAGCCACGAAGCGGGGTTTGTTTACATTGGAAGTTGCTTCTTCTTCTACTATTTCCGGAATGTCGGATAATTGTGCGCATGTCAAAATGATTTAGTCCGTTCAAACATGCGACACATGGAAACGCACGTCCTAATCGGATCAACTTTTTCAGCATCCTTGTAAATAGTAAAGTTCTGATCTGAATTGTAATCAGATTGAAGAAATTTTGCACACATAACCGTGGCTAGTGAGAGACTGTGTTCAGCAGGAATGCCCACTCTGCTATATAACTTCTGTACCGTCACTGTTTGGGGTCTTCTGATGTTCATGGACAGGAGACCCTGTTATATCTGTGCTGGCTACCTTCCAGCATGTAAATAAACCTATATTTTCATAAAAAGAGTCTCCTGTACAGCTATTTCAGGTTTTAAGTTAAGAGTGTATAGCTTTAAGCTAATTTAGCTTTGAAGCTAACATTGGTCAATTTTCAGCTAAGCTAAATGAAATTAGCTTTAAGCTATTTTAAGCTACTTTGCTTTTAAGCTACAACTTTTGGCTTTATCCTTTTTTTAAGCATTTCAGGAAAGCCTTTCCATCTTACAGGATTTGCACTGGATTTTTGACAATTCAAGAAAACTTTATTGTCTCTCAGATGTGATAGAAATTTTTCCTTTTTTCCCCTTGTCCTATCAAGCAGCTAGAGAAGCAAAACAAAAATCTGCTTCCCTTATTGTGCCAAACGGATTTACTTTGCCAAAAGGAGCTATATACAGCACATACATTATCTACAGGTATGTACTGTATATTATTTATAGACCCCTCGGAAACGCCGAGCAAGCAAGACAGCGCCACCAACCCCCACAGAGCACAAATAACCTGAAGCCAACAAGCTCCGGGACAGCCACCCCAGGAGGGACGGCTGCGGGAGACTGGGCCATGAAGCGGCCGGCGTGGCGCCCCCGTCCCCCCAGCGGGGCCACGACAGCCCCCAGGCTCCAAGCGCCAGAAGACCAACACACACATACCCCTGGGCCAGAAACCGGCCCACGCCCCCGGCACTGGCCTCCCTGGACGCCCCCCCCCCACACACACACACACAGCAGGCCCGTGCCCACCCCTCGCCCCCAACCCACGCCCTGGGAGTTCCCAGGCCCCCACACCCAGAGAAGGCAACAGAAAGGTGCGGGGAGCCTCACGGGAGGCCAGCCCCCCAGTCCAAGGGAGCCCACACAGACAGGAGGTACCAGAAGGCGCCATCCCCTCAGTCCAGTACCCCCCACCGGCACATACACTCACTCATTCTTCCTTTGATGGCCTTGGGCAAATAAATACAACAAGTGATAAAAACACAATAAAACAACACAATAAAATACTGTAAATGATGTAATAAATAACCCATTTGTTGCATAAATGCTAATTTTCTAGTTGTTATATCAATGTGGAATACTGTTTAAAATGAGAAATTAACTGGATAGTTCATTAATCAAGGAAATTTTACCTTTCACTCTGATATAGATATCCGTCATTGGAGAGAAAACGTCTGGAATGATATCAAGGTTGTAGTCACATTTATAAACACCTGTGTGACCAAATGTGGCTGCAGGAAAGACAAAGATGGCCGACCCATCCCTGGGTGACTGGGTCATCACAGTTGAGTTGTTGTTGCTCACCCAGAGGCGGACAGAGCGAATTCTGAATGGCGAATAAGCCGAGCAGACGATGACAAAGCGATGGCCCTTATGAACTAGATAAGTCCCTTGGCCGTCTGTCTGCTGTGGAGTATTCACATAAACATCAGGTTTGTCTGGAGAATCTGCAAAGACAAAAAGAGATGTGCACATTTTAGATTTTAGTTTTGTATAATTAATCCAGTCATTCTTTTTCTTAATGAAGAATCTCTTGGAGTAGTCACGGTTTTTAGAGCTGTTTCTGGCTTTCTGGGGGGCCTATGCGAGATTGCGTATTGCAAATTTAGGAGAAAAAAGTTACAAATTTAGAAGAAAATAGTTGCTAATTTACCCCCAAAAAAGTTGCAAATTAAGGACAAAAAAAAGTTTCAAATTTAGAAGAATAAAGTTGCAAATTTACCAAGAAGAAAGTTGCAAATTTAAGAGAAAAAGATTGCAAATTCAGGAGAAAAAAGTTGCAGATTACCAAGAAAAAAGTTGCTAACTGACCAGGGAAAAAGTTGCAAATTTAGGAAAAAAAAGTTGCTAATTTTCCAAGAAAAACACTAATTTACAAAAAAAAGTTGCAAATTAATGAGAAAAAAGTCACAAATTTAGAAGAATAAAGTTGCAAATTTACCAAGAAGAAAGTTGAAAATTTAGAAGAAGCCAACTTTATTGTCATTCAGTCCATACAGGCAATCGTGTTTCTCCTATCTACAATGTTAATCACATCTAGAATTAGAAGGGCCACTGCCACAAACATCTTCTCCTTCCCCCATTCTATTATGCTGAGCACAAAGCTAGAAGTCAGGAAGTACCGTTTTTATATGGTCTTTGGTGTGACCCAGCCAGGACTTGAACCCCCGACCTCCTGGTTAGGGGAGCAGATGCTCTATCAACTACCACTCCAGTTAAATTTAGAAGAAAAAGGTTGCAAATGCAGGAGAAAAAAAAATGCTAATTACCAAGAAAAAGTTGCAAATTAATGAGAAAAAAGTTGCAAATTTACCAAGAAGAAAGTTGCAAATTTAGGACAAAAAAGTTGCAAATTCAGGAGAAAAAAGTTGCTAATTACCAAGAAAAAAGTTGCTAATTGACCAGGAAAAAGTTGCAAATTTAGGACGAAAAAGTTGCACATTTACAAAGAAAAGAGTTGTAAATTTAAGAGAAAAAAAGTTCCAAATTTAGAAAAAAAACATTGCAACTTTGGAAGAAAAACGTTGCCAATTTAAAAAGTTGGAAATCTAGGAGAAAAAAGTTTCAAATTTCTGAGAAAAAAAACCCCTCAATTTTAGAAGAAAAACGATGCTAGTTTATGAGAAAAAAGCTTCAGATTGAGAAGAAAAAAGTTAGAAATTTAGGAGAAAAAAGCAATTAATTTACCAAGAAATTGAGAAGAAAAAAGTTGCAAAATTTGAAGAAAAAGTTATCTTACATAACGTTGCTTAAAATGCGCAAGATATATGCTCTACTTCAGAAGAACAAGAGCTCCCTGGCAAGAATCAAACCCGAGACTTCCTGCATACCAAGCACTCACCATAATCACAACTGCTTCAGCTTATTTTCTAATATGATATTCAGCATTTAAACTGCACTACACATTGTTTTCAAATATACAGAAGTTGCACTTCCACAGAACCACATGTTACTAGAAAGATTTGATCCCAAGTCACCTACAAGGTAGGTAAGAATCTTAACCCCAACACCACATAATGGCTTTGGGTTACATGCTGACTTTCTCACACTCTGTAACAAAATGTTCCACTGACAAGACAGAACAGCTGATTGACATCTCATAAACACGATTTATTAACATTAACAGAATTGCAAGAAATTTGGTGTTTTGCTGAAGAATACTGTTGTGACTGTGAGTGTGAAGTTTCATCAAATTTGAATCAGTATATCTAGAGTTAAACCCAAAACTACATGCCAACGAGAAACTGGACAACTTGATTGGCTGAGAAAATCAAAACGGATTGACATTTTTGGATAACTGTAAGGCAAGGTAAGTTTATCTGTATAGCATGTTTCATGTACAAGACAATTCAAAGTGCTTTCTTTGACTTCTCCAGTGCTTTCAACACCATCCAACCGATGATCCTGAAGGACAAGCTGCTGTGCGCAGGGGTGGACCAGCACCTGTCATCATGGATCCTGGACTACCTCACTAACCGGCCTCAGTTTGTGAGAACCTGGGACTGTGTGTCCGACACAATCATCGGTAGCACGGGGGCCCCCCAGGGAACAGTTTTGGCTCCCTTCCTGTTCACCCTTTATACTGTGGACTTCTCACACAACACAACACACTGCCATCTACAGAAGTTCTCTGATGACTCTGCGATCGTTGGCCTCATCTCCAATGGAGATGAAGCTGAGTACAGAGGGCTTATCCAGGACTTCGTGGACTGGTGCCATCGGAACTGCCTCCAGATCAACGCGAGGAAAACTAAGGAGCTGGTGGTGGACTGCCGCAGGCAAGGACAACCCCTCACAGCACCAGTAAATATACAGGGAACAGACCGAGATGGTGACATCCTATAAGTACCTGGGTGTTCATCTGAACAATAAACTAGACTGATCACACAATACTGACGCACTCTACAAGAAGGGACAGCGCAGGCTGTTCCTACTGAGGAGACTCAGGTCTTTTGGTGTACAAGGGGCGCTGCTGAAGACATTCTATGACACGGTGGTGGCATCAGCCATCACTTTTGGAGTGGTCTGCTGGGGCAGTGGCATTACTGCAGCCGATAAGAAGAGACTGAACAAACTGATCAAGAAAGCTAGCTCTGTCCTGGGGCAGCGCCTTGACCCAGTGGAGGAGATAGGAGAGAGAAGGACGGTGGCTAAACTGTCATCTCTGCTGGAGTCCGAGTTCCACCCTATGCAGGACATACTGAATGCACTGAGGAGCTCATTTAGCAGCAGACTACATCATCCTAGGTGCACAACCGAGAGGTTTCGCAGGTCCTTCCTACCTACGGCTGTCAGACTGTACAGCCTAAGCAGGGCTGCTCGCAGAGATAGCAAAAAGACGTGACAACCTAATAGTTTTTGAATGCAAAAGACGCAATAGACTTATACAATGGTCCCCTCCAGCATACAACTAGGAAAATACCGGTCGCTATGGAGGGTGAGAATATGTATGGGTACATAATCATACCATGTAGGATAACTAAGTAGACGGTTGTGCTGTTTCATCCCATCTAGCAACAATGCTCCGCACTGTGTGTGTTTATATATTTACATATTTATTCCATCTAGCTACAATGCTCCGCACTGGGTGTGTTTATACAGTATATCTACATATTTATTCCATCTAGCTACAATGCTCCGCACTGTGTGTTTATATATCTACCATATTATTCCATCTAGCTACAATGCTCCGTACTGTGTGTGTTTCTATATCTACATATTTATTCCATCTAGCTACAATGCTCCACACTGTGTTTATATACTCATATATTTATTCCATCCAGCTACAATGCTCCGCACTGTGTCTATATATATATATATATTTATATTTATATGTACATATGTATACTTGCTGCTCTTGTTTTTTTTTGTTTTTTCTCTTGCCTTCTGATTGTTACTCTGAGTGTTGCTATCCCTGTGCTGTTGCAATCCTGGAATTTCCCCATTGTGGGACTAATAAAGGCTTATCTTATCTTATCTTATAAAACATTAAAGCATTACAACAAGCTGCAAAAGGAATATGTAAGAATCTAAAAGCAAATTAAAAAGTAAATTAAAGAGAAACAAAAACAAACTAAAACAGAATAAGATAGAAAAAGTGCAAGAAATAAAAGTTACAGTGTCATGGCGGCCGCTGGGCCGTCATCAGCCTCGGCTGCGCACACACCTGCCGCCAATCATCAGCAGACCTTAAAAGCCGGCGTCACTGATGGCTCAGCACGGAGTCGTCTGCCTTCTTCGCCATGCAACACGTCACGGATTTATCCTCTTGCCAGAGCATCCACGACGCATCCTCAACAAGCCACGTCACGTAAGAATCAGAATATCTTACCTTGTCAAAGTGTTATCCCCTGTGCACAGGTGGACCCCCCTGGAGGTAGACTTGTCTCCCGTAATAACGGAGCATCTCCTCCTCCTTCTCGGGACACCTCCACCTCACCGCAGCACTGAGGGTCACTTACAGCGAGCCACAGTGAGCCGCAGAGCCAGCAAGAGTCTTCCAGCGTCACCTGCAAGGTTGCCAGGTCGTGGTGGGACTTGCTCAGCCCCAGCGGCTACTCAGCATCACACTCACTCACACCTTCACACACATCACATTCCTGATTTAATAAATAATTGTCTAAACGGTCTACTCGTGTCAGTGTCTGTCTCCTGGGTCAAGCAATCATGTCATACAGTACATTATAGGAGATTAACAATTGTTCTACTAAAAGGCCACGGCAAATAGGAAAGTTTTTAACCTAGATTTAAAGCATCTGAGAGTTTCAGCAGCCCTGATGCTTTCTGGGAGTTTGTTCCATGTGTTAAGGGCATAAAAACTGAATGCTGCCTTACCATGTTTGGTTCTAACCCTGGGCACAGATAAACCTGGCTCTGGGGATCTGAAATGTATTTTGGACCTAAACCATTCAGAGCTTTATAAACCAACAGCAGTATTTTGAAATCTATTCTTTGACAGATAGGAAGCCAGTGTAAAGATTGTCTGATGGGCTTTTTAGGGAGACCTGTGAGGACAGCATTACAGTAGTCCAGTTTACTGAAGATAAATGCATGGACAAGTTTTCTAGATCCCGCTGAGACATCAGACCTTTAATCCTTGCTATGTTCTTTAAGTTATAATAGGCTGATTTCACTACTGTCTTAATGTGGCTGTTAAAATTCAGGTCTCAGTCCAGAACCACACCCAGATTTCTGGCTTGGCTGTTGGTTTTTAGCATCATTGATTGAAGCTGCATGCTAACTTTGAATCTTTCTTCATTGGCTCCAAAAGCTATTATTTCAGTTTTGTCTTCATTTAACTGAAGAAAATTCTGGCACATCCATTCTTTAATTTGACCAGTGCATTTGATCAGGGTTTTAATTGCACCATAGCCTCCTGGTGAGATGGTTATGTAGATTTGTGTGTCATCTGCATAATTCTGGTAATATAGTGTGTTGTTTTTTATGATTTGAGCTAGTGGGAACATATAAATGTTAAAAAGCAAAGGTCCCAAAATAGAACCTTGGGGAACTCCACAGGTTATTTTTGTTCACTCAGATTCGTAGTTACCTATAGACACAAAATAGTCCGTCTTTTAAATAGGACTCAAACCAGCTAAATGCAGTACCAGAAAGTCCCACCCAGTTTTTCAGCCGGTCTAGTGAGATGTTATGGTCAACCGTGTTGAATGCAGCACTGAGCTCCAATAGACCCAAGACTGAAATGTTGCAACTATTTGTATTGGAGTGGATGTCATTAAGGACCTTAACTAGAGCTGTCTCAGTGCTGTGGTGTGGTAAAAAAAACAAAAAACCAAAACTGATTGGAAGACATCAAAACAGTTATTTATTGTCAGGAAGCTGTACAGTTGTCGAAAGACAGTTTTTTCTATTATTTTACTAAGAAAGGGGAGGTTTGATATGGGCCTATACAGTGGTGTGAAAAAGTGTTTGCTCCCTTCCTGATTTCTCATTTGTTTTGTAAGTTTGTCACATTTAAATATTTCAGATCATCAGATAAATTTAAATATTAGACAAAGATAACACAAGTAAACACAAAATGCAGTTTTTAAATGAAGGTGTTCATTATTAAGGGTAAAAAAAAAAAAATCCAAACCTACATGGCCCTGCATGAAAAAGTGATTCCCCCCCGCCGGTAAAACATAAATTAACTGTGGTTTATCACATCTTCGGAAAGCTGAGTTCAATTTCTTTAGCCACACCCAGGCCTGATTACTGCCACACCTGTTCTCAATCAAGAAATCACTTAAATAGGACCTGCCTGACAAAGTCAAGTAGACCAAAAGATCCTCAAAAGCTAGACATAATGCTGTGATCCAGAGAAATTCAGGAACAAATGGGAAACAAAGAAACTGAGATCTATCAGTCTGGAAAAGGTTATGAAGCCATTTCTAACGCTTTGGGACTCCAGCAAACCACAGTGAGAGCCATCCATCCATGCATCTATCCATCCTCTTCCGCTTAATCCTTTTCGGGTCACGGGGGTCTGGAGCCTATCCCAGCATCTTTGGGCGAGAGGCAGGGTACACCCTGGACAGATTGCCAGTCCATCTCAGGGCCAACACAGAGAGACAGACAACCATTCACTCTCACAGTGAGAGCCATTATCCACAAATGGCGAAAACATGGAACAGTGGTGAACCTTCCCAGGAGTAGCCAGCCGAGGCTGAGTCCATCTGCCTTCAAAAAGTGCCTGTGGTCCCAGAAAAAGTTGAAATTGTCAATAAAATGGAGTGATTTGTTTATACAAGCTTCTGACAGCCATCTGTTTAAATTGAAGAGTCTCCTGAATCTCTCAGCTCTTCCTCTGACCAGTGGTAGGGGGCCACTATTAAACACTTTAGCATTGAGACTGCTGTCTTGTCAAGGTTGCCACGTACCGACCTGCCTCAAAACATCCACCATCATCCCTGTCCCCAAGAAGCCACGGATCACTGGACTTAACGACTACAGACCTGTAGCGCTCACCTCTGTAGTCATGAAGTCCTTTGAGCGCCTGGTCCTGCCCCACCTCAAGTCCATCACCACTCCCCTCCTGGACCCGCTGCAGTTTGCCTACCGAGCCAACAGGTCTGTGGACGATGCAGTCAACCTGGCCCTCCACTCCATCCTGCAGCACCTGGACTCCCCGGGAACCTACGCCAGGATCCTGTTTGTGGACTTCAGCTCTGCTTTCAACACCATCCGCCCCGCTCTGCTCCGGGACAAGCTGTCCCTGCTCAACGTGCCTGACTCCCTCTGCAGGTGGATCACCAACTTCCTGACGGACCGGAGGCAGCATGTGCGGCTGGGAAAGACTGTCTCAGACTCTGTTAGCATCAGCACCGGATCACCCCAGGGCTGTGTACTTTCCCCCCTACTATTCTCCCTTTATACCAACTCCTGCACCTCCAGCCACCAATCTGTCAAGCTGATCAAGTTTGCGGACGACACCACCCTCATCGGGCTCATCTCCAATGGCGACGAGTCCATCTACAGGAGAGAGGTGGCCCAGCTGGCGTCCTGGTGCAGCCACAACAACCTGCAGCTGAACGCTCTGAAGACAGTGGAGATGATTGTGGACTTCAGGAAAGTCACAACCCCTCTGCCCCCCCTCACCCTCACAGGCTCTCCCATCACCACTGCAGATTCCTTCTGCTTCCTGGGCACCACCATCACCCGGGACCTCAAGTGGGAGTCGACCATCAGCTCCCTCATCAAAAAGGCCCAGCAGAGGATGTTCTTCCTGCGGCAGCTGAGGAAGCTCAAGCTACCCACCAAGATGTTGGTGCAGTTCTACACAGCCATCATCGAGTCCATCCTCACCACCTCCATAACTGTGTGGTACGCAGGAGCCACTGCCAGAGACAGACTAAGGCTGCAGCGTGTCGTGTGCGCTGCTGAGAAGGTGATTGGCTGCAAGTTCCCATCCCTCCAGGACCTGTACATCTCCAGGACCCGGAGGCGTGCAGGCCGGATCATAGCCGATCCTTCACACCCTGGTCACGTACTGTTTACCCCCCTCCCCTCAGGTAGAAGGCTTCGGTCCATTCAGACTAAAACCTAAAAGTGACTTATTGACTATGCACTATGTACAGCAGCTCAACCAGACTCATGTCAATCATCACTGTTTTCTTTTTACATTACCGACTGCACTATGTGGTACTCCACAATATCTGCTGCTCGCTAATATATTTAAAAACTGCTTTGACTGGTATTACTCATTCATATTCTACATTTTATTGCATGTATAGTTTTTTATTCTATCTTTATTTTTATCATGTTTAATGTTGCAGCATTGCACCGAGACAAATTCCTAGTTTGTGTACTACATGAACAATGGCAATAAATCTGATTCTGATTTCTGAAAGTGTGGGCTGAAAGGAAAGAGGTGGTGATTGTGAATTACTATAATCCATGCAAAAGACTGGAACTAAGTAAACTGGAGGAAGTGGAGGGACAGAGCAGCAGAAATATTGTATGGTGTGGCAACTTTAATGGACACAGCACGTTATGGGGAGTGGGAAGACAGACGTTAATGGCCAAGTAATTGAAGAATGGCTTGATGTGAAGAACATGGTGCGTGTAAATAATGGCAATTGCACAAGAATTAATATAAACTCAGGGAAAGAGACTGCTTTGGACCTAACATTGGTGTCTAGTGCCGTTGCAACAAAGTGCAGTTGGACAGTAAATAAGGAAGGGACAACAAGAAGTGACCATTACCTAATCTGGTGCAAAATAAGTATAGCCATTCCAAACGAGACAGGAAATGCAGGTGGGTGATGGAAGCGAGAGAGAGCTGACTGGGGAAAATTTATGGAAGAAAGTAATAACTATTTAAGGCAAAATGATTATAATATGGACATTGATGCATTAGACAGTAGTATAAAGGAAGGCATAATCTCAGCTGCACTAGCATCCATCCCTAAAAGTAAATATCATGATTGGTATTTATTGACAGCCCACGTGCAAGGAATGACAACAGAGGAAGTACACTGTGACACAGAGAAGTAAGTTTAACTTGAATTTTATTAATGCAATGGAACACTTCCACAAGAGAAAAATGCCACTCACCAGGGGAACACACGGCCTGTGGAGAGAGACGAGAGCAGGTGGATTAGGAGGGAGACTCAGACAAGGGAAAATAGGACAACACTCACGTGGGAGTATAAGAGAGCCCGGAAGAAGAACCCAGCACTTAGGGCGAACCCGCTGATGATGCAGGATGGCAGGAGTGGAGCTGCGTGAGGTGTCGACCGGGTGATGATAGTCGCTGACGTGGTGATGGAGATGAGGCAGGTGAGCGCATAACAACCACGGAGATACACCACAAAGGAGGTAGCAACCTGTGACCAGATATTCGAATTGCCCCAGGTGTGTTTTAAAGGCCGTCTTCTACGCATCCCCTTCATGAATGCGAATCAGATCAAATCAAATCAAATCAAATCAAAGATTTGATATTACCTTACCATCCTAACAGACCATTACGCTCCCAAAATGCTGGCTTACTTGTGGTGCCCAGAATCTCCAAAAGTACGGTGGGAGGCAGAGCCTTCTGCTACCAAGCCCCTTCTCTCTGGAACCAGTTACCACTCTGGGTCCAGGAGTCAGACTCGGTCTCTGTCTTTAAGAACAGGGTAAAATCCTTCCTTTTTAATATAGCTTTCGTTTAAGGAGGGTATTTGTGTCTTTTAACCCCACTCTTGTTCTATTGTTATCTGATCCATACTGCTGGTTGATCTCCAATACTGCACAAGTGGAGGGAGACTCCAATTACCCTCTCAGCCCCCTTGACTATCCTCTGCAGGGCTTTTTTGTCTGACATACTGCAGCTGGAGTACCATGTAGCAATGCAGTACGTCAGAACACTCTCCACCACACCTCTGTAGAAGGTCCTGAGGATGCAGATGGGGAGAGAGGCCTGTTTGAGTTTCCTCAAAAAGTGCAGTCTCTGCTGAGCCCGCTTCCTGATCCCCAAGGAATTCTTGCTCCAGGTCAGGTCCTGCGAGATCTGCACTCCGAGGAACTTGATGTTCTCCACTCTCTCCACTAAACGGCCGCCGATGCTGAGGGGGACGTGCTCAGGCTGTGACCGCCGGAAGTCGATAATCATCTCCTTCGTTTTGTCCACGTTGAGCACCAGATTGTTCTCCCTGCACCAGCCCTCCACGTCTCTCACTTCTTCCCTGTACATTGATTCCTCATCCCTCTGAATAAGTCCCACCACCGTGGTGTCGTCTGCAAACTTAATAATCTGGTTCCCCTTGTGTCTGGATACACAGTCATGTGTTAGAAGTGTAAACAACAGTGGACTAAGTATACAGCCTTGAGGGGATCCGGTGCTCAGCGTGACAGAGTTGGAGATGTTGTTTCCAACCCGGACAGACTGAGGTCTCTCAGTCAGGAAATCCAGGATCCAGAGACATGTGACGGTGTTCAGACCGAGAAGGAGTAATTTCTCCATCAGTCTCTGGGGAATAATGGTGTTGAATGCTGAACTGAAATCAATGTACTGTCGTAGGTGTACTGTCGTAGGTGTACTGTCTGGCGTAGGTGTCTTTCTGGTCCAGGTGGGTGATGACAGAGTGTAGGGTGGTGACTATAGCATCCTCCGTGGAGCAGTTTGAACGATATGCAAACTGGAGAGGGTTGTGTGATGCAGGGAGACAGGCTGTAATGTGTGGTTTGACAAGCCGTTCAAAACACTTCATCACAATTGGTGTCAGTGCAACAGGACGATAGTCATTCAAACAGGACACAACTGGTTTCTTTGCCACCGGTACAATGATAGAGGTCTTGAAGCATCTGGGAACGATGGCCTGACTCAGGGAGATGTTATAAATGTCAGTCAGGACATCCGCCAACTCGCTCGCGCAGTCTCAGAGCACACGTCCCGGGATGTTGTCCGGACCTGCAGCTTTACGTGGGTTGACTCTGGTTAGGGTCCTCCGTGTGTCCGATGTGTTGATGGTAAAAGCTGGTCCGACCGATGGGGGGGGTGGGCCAGCCCTCCCTCTGATTGTTGAGTTTGATGCTTCAAAACGTGCAAAGAAGTCGTTGAGCCTGTCTGGAAGCGAAGCATCGTCATCATCGACCCCCTGCCTAGACTTATAGCCCGTCAGATGATATGCGTTCCACAAGTCCAATTGAGTAAATATTTGTGCGGGCTGAAGGAGCACAAATGTGGAGTTTATCAGGGGCAGAGGATATTTGTCCTTAACTGTTTTGGCATTGAGTTCACGATAATCAATGCACGGGCGTAGGGGACCGTCCTTCTTCCCGACAAAAAAGAATCCTGCCCCAAGAGGAGCTGATGAAGGCCGAATAAGGCCGGCATTCAGAGAAACTTTAATGTAGCTCTCCATTGCCTCCCTCTCCGGCCCAGAAATACTGTAGAGCCGGCTGGACGGCAGCCGCGCACCCCGGAGAAGGTCTATAGCACAATCATAAGAGCGATGGGGAGGTAAAGAAAGCTCTCTAGATTTGCTAAAGACCTCTCCAAGATCACGATAGACCTTGGGCACTAGGCTGAGGTCTACCTGAGGGGAAGAGATGGACAGCGTAGGAAAACACTCAGCTGAGCTGAGACAAGATGCCAAATAACACGGGCTCCAGGAAGAGATGGAATTATTTGCTCAATTAATAATAGGGTTATGTTTCTGGAGCCACAGGTAACCGAGAACCACCGGGTGACCGGATTTAGGGAGAACATAAAACGAAATGGTCTCCTGGTAGTTGCCGGAAAGAAGGACGGACACCGGCTCTGTTTTCTCTGTGATGGTGGCCACCTTTTCTCCCGACAATGTAGTAACATTTAGGGACATGGGCAATTTGATCGTGGGGATGCCTACATCCCGCACAAAGTGGGCAGAGATGAAATTCTGCTCCGCCTCTGAGTCAATCATAGCCTTAGCCCTCCTCTCGACCCCCGGCTGTCATGTGTGGAGCTGGTGTTTCAGCTCCACCCATGATTTGTGGCTGTAGCTTCTGATTTGTTGCTAATTGGTTCCAGCTGGTGGGTTGAGACCTGAGCCTTGGGCCTCCCCAGTCTACAGCCACACCCCTCCCTCTGCCAGACACTCACCGGATGTCAGTTGTTTCTCATTTGTTTTTGCACAAACACACATGCTTGCAGCGCGGTGGCGGAGTGATTAGCACTGCGGCAGCACAGCAACTCACCCTTGGCTGGGGGATCCTGGGTTCGATCCCAGCCACCAACCAACAGTGATCTGTGTGGAGTTTGCATGTTCTCCCTGTGTCTGCGTGGGTTTACTCCGGGATTTCTCCGGTTTCCTCCCACATGCCAAAAACATGCAAGTTAGGTTAATTGGCATCAAACTGGGGATTCTAAATTGTCCTTAGGTATGATTGTGAGAGTGAATGGTTGTCTGTCTCTCTGTGATGGCCCTACCACGGACTGGCAATCTGTCCAGGGTGTACCCTGCCTCTCGCCCAAAGATGCTGGGATAGGCTCCAGCCCCCCCGCGACCCGAAAAGGATTAAGCGGAAGAAGATGGATGGATGGACACATGCTTGCACACATACACACACACTCATACACAGATTCCCGCCACACACCTGCATCCACTTGTCACCCATTAGCCTGCTTGGTATTTATTGGGTGACAGTGGGGAAATTCAGGGTTGTGGCATCAGTCTTCACTGCATAGTCTAGTTATGGTCACCTGCCTATGTCGATGTCCTGAAGCTGTTGGGTTCTCTTTTCCTTGGACTACTCCGGTGTTGTTGTTCCCCAGAGCCCGCTGAGCTCCAACGCCCGATGTAAGTCTTCCTTTATTATTAACTGCCCTTCTTTCCACTGCCCGGTTCCACCTGGAGTGCGTGGGACTTCCCCTGTTTCCAACTGAGCTCGGACTCCCAGCACTTGTGTGCCTAACTGTGTTTTCCCAATTGAACATTTTCCCTGTATTTTGTGTGTTTTTTGAGTTATCTCGTTCTGTTAATAAACTCGTTCACGTCACCTGCGTTTTGGGCTCGCATCAATTCATTTGTTCGCTGCGAGATTACGCAGCGGACATGACACCAGCAGCTGAATGAGGGCCGAAATGGAGAAGCTACCGGGGGCATGACTAGATTTCCCCCCCCCGTCAGACCCTCCACGGCTACTGATGGGCCGCATCTTTTGGCTTTAACTGGCACCCCTGCAGTGTGTGCTTGAGAGAGCCACAATACATGCAGGCGCCGATTCTCCTTCGTCTCTGGCGTTCCTCCAGACTCAGACGGACCCGGCCGAACTCCATAGGCTCAGAGAAAGAATCAGCTCCAGCTGTGTCAGGAGCCAAAGGGGATGCACGTGCACTGGGCAGGTAGGAAGAGGCTTTGTGCTCCTTCACAAGCTCGCAGTATCAGTTGTCAAGACTGACAGCCTGATCAATTAAACTGTCTAAGGAGGAGGGAACTGCATGAACCACTAGGTCATCTCAGAGGTTTTCATTTAAACCCTGGAGGAAGACGCTTTGTAACGAAATGTCATTCCATTCCGAGTCCGCCGCAATGACCCAAAACTCTAAAGAGTAGTCGGCAGCAGACGGACTACCCTGACAGAGTGGCATTAAGCGGATCATGATGTTTCCCTCACTTTCTGTACGGTCAAACACGCAAGTGAATTCGGCCACAAATCTCTCAAATGAATAAGTGGGGCCCTCCGGACTGTTGAGAATGGCTTGGGCCCAGCTGAGGGCCCTATCCTGCAACAGGAGGGTCATAAAATGAATTTTTGCTGTGTCATCTGGATACTCCCCTCCAACCTGGCCCAAATACAGCCGAACATGGCACAAAACCCCCCTGCATTTCTCCACCTCCCCTGCGTAGGGGGCAGGTGAGGGAACGGAGGTGGTTCGGCGCACGATGGAAGAAACTGGGGCTACAGGTGGAGGGATAGGAACCGGCTGAGACAAGTGGCCCAAATGTTTGGTGACTGTGCCCAGCTGCGCATAATGGTTTGCAGCTGTTGAGTAAGCATGGCCACCTGCCTCTCTGTGGCATCTAAATGGTCTAAAGCGGAGTGTTCCGCTGATGCCACTCCCGCTGAGCTTGCACCGTAGCTGGCTCGTTCTGTCATGATTGGTATTTATTGACAGCCCACGTGCAGGGAATGACAACAGAGGAAACACACTGTGACACAGAGAAGCAAGTTTGACTTGAATTTCATTAATGCAAAGGAACACTTCCGTAAGAGAAAAACGCCACTTGCCAGGGGAACACACAGCCTGTGGAGAGCGACGAGAGCAGGTGGATTAGGAGGGAGACTCAAATAAGGGAAAATAGGACAACACTCACGTGGGAGTATAAGAGAGCCCGGCAGATGAACCCAGCACTTACAGCAAACCCGCTGATGATGCAGGATGGCAGGAGTGGAGCTGGGTGAGGTGTCTGACAGGGTGATGATGTTCGCTGACGTGGTGATAGAGATGAGGCAGGTGAGCGCACAACAACCCCGGAGATGCACCACAAAGGAGGTAGCAACCTGTGAAAAGGTAAGCAGAAGATTAGAGGGTTTTTCGAGTTTAGAGAAAAATTAAACTTATTGCTGAAGCAGGTAGTATGGGTATACTACCTTGGCGCTGGCTTGTTGGGTAACAAGCCAGCGCCAAGGCATTGAAGCGAAGGTCTATTTAAGCGCTGGCGAGTCAGAGGAACAGGTGTGTCTCATCACGCAGGTGGAGATGACTGCCTGCGGAGTAGGTGAAAGTTGAACCGGACGGGCGGGGGGAGAGTGCACTCACCAGATCATGACAGTAAAGGCAGTAGTGTGGGGGGCACTAGACACAGCGGGTGGACATTCTTCTCACACCCAGAAGCAGGAAGAGGGGCAGAACAATGGACTGTTATGTATACGTCCCCGGACGACGGAGAGGACATCAAGGCGCCAGCTGGTCATGCTAATGATATGTATTGACTGATATGTATGAGATGACAATCACTACGCTAATGTGCCATGAATTCTCTCTGTCTGTATAACTGTATAAAAGAGCTTGTTATACATGCCTCAGCAACACAGAAACTCTTCTACCAGACACTCGGCCCCAGCGGGCAACGCTGGGGTCCACCGGCTGTATTTATGTTAGAGGGTCAATAAAGAATCTGTGTCGACCTACGCTCGTGCCTCGCCTCCACATCCTTTCCTTACACCCTCTACATTGGTGACCTGACGTGTGAGCTTTCTGCGCACAGAAGCCCCACGCACACACCGCAGGATTATGAGGACAGCGCAACTTCCAACTATGTGGTCACTGCACCAGGCGCGTGCCATGCACCAGGGACAAACCAGCTCCACAGACTTATACATCGTCCTCCGCCGCTGCACATGCCCGAGAAACACGGCCGATCGCCATCCTCGGAACCTTTAGGGCTGCTCACACACCTGAAGCAGACATGCAGCCCACACATGGGACTTTGTATGGGTTTCTCAGCCACTGCGCACAACGGGAATTTACCCGATTGCTTTCCCCAATGACTTTAGGGCTGCTTCCGCACCTAAAACCAAACCGCCAGGTCCCTCACACAGCTTCAGTTTTTTTCACAGCCGCTACACATTTGGCCGTTCGTCTTCCCCACATCCTCACAGGACTGAGCCACAAGAAGAGTCAGAGACTTATTTTTTTTTTTTCCCACAGCTGCTGCGGATCACCGCCAGGTTTACCTGGAAAGTCCCTCACCCATGGCAGATCCACACGCAATTTTTGTGCAGCCCAGACACTTTTGACGTCCCGGGCCGGCACTCACTTATTCCCATCCACCTCCCCCTACTCCTCCACATCGTTCTTCCCGCACCTCACTCCCTAAAGCTGGCCGATTGCCGGTTTGTTCCATTACGCACGACGTGCACCGGCCCCGTGCGCCCACGATCCACGGCCGTTCAACGTGCTGGAACTTGGAGCGAAGCACACTGTCTTTTCCACCCTCCCCCCTTCCCCCCCACAGACTTACATGCCCTCCGACACTCCTCACCAGCAGACAGTTCGACCGGAGTGGCAACCCCCCGCTGCAGCCTCCATTGGCGTTGACTTGAGCCCAAACGACAGGGGGGGTCACAGCCCTTTCTGGGTGTTTGGGGGGGGTGGCCTGTGTGGGGGACACTAGACACAGCGGGTGGACATTCTTCTCACGCCCAGAAGCAGGAAGAGGGGCAGAACAATGGACTGTTATGTATACGTCCCTGGACGACGGAGAGGACATCAGGGCGCCAGCTGATGTCATGCTAATGATATGTATTGACTGATATGTATGAGATGACAATCACTACACTAATGTGCCATGCATTCTCTCTGTCTGTATAACTGTATAAAAGAGCTTGTTATACATGCCTCAGCAACGCAGAAACTCTCCTACCAGACACTCGGCCCCAGTGGGCAACGCTGGGGTCCACCGGCTGTATTTATGTTAGAGGGTCCACCTCTAACAGGTGGGACCAGGTAGGAGGTGACCTACGCTTGTGCCTCGCCTCTACATCCTTTCCTTACACCCTCTACAGTAGAAAGAATAAAGTAGTTCCATGGTGGAGTGATGAGTGTAAGGAAGCAGTAAAGAAAAGGAATAAAGCATTCAAACTAGTCAAAAGAACTCAAAATTTTCAACATATGGTCCAGTATAAACAGGCACAGGCAGTAGTAAGGAGGACAATAAGGCAAGCAAGAAAAGCACTCTGGAGGAAGTACTGCACCTCAGTTGGTACCTCAACTAAGACAGGAGAAATACTGTATGGGGAGTGATTAGAAAGATGAGAGGTGACAGAAGGGAGTGGAGTTATCCGGTTCTGAGTGATGGAAGCAAAATTGCTGTATTAAACAAGGATAAAGCAGAGATGTTGGCAGATGCCTTTATTAAGATTCATAGCAGTAGGAACCTGTCTGAGGAGGGAGAAGAGAGGCAGAAATAAGACAAAGTTGGAAAATTTGGAGGCCTTGGGTAGGAAAGTTGATACTGAGGACGAATTAAGCGTTCCTTTCTCCATGGGAGAGTTAAAGAAAGCACTTGGGGAAACAGGAAAGACAGCCCCTGGCAAAGATGAAGTATGCTAAAGCATGCAAAAGCATTTAAGTGTAGGAAGTATGGAATTGCTACTGCAGCTCTATAACAAGGTTTGGGAGGAGGGAAAAGTACTAGGGAGCTGAAAGGAAGCAATAATTGTCCCAATTAAAAACCAGGGAAGGATGACAGCAAACCTGGAAATTATACACCAATTGCCCTGACATCACATATACGTAAAATAATGGAGCGTATGATCAATGAAAGATTAATGTATTTTTTTGGAGAGCAGAAACATGGTGGCTATGCCAAAGTGGGTTCAGAAAAAGCAGGAGTACAATGGATCCAGTGGTGTGTTTGGAAGAAGAGGTAAGGAAAGCTCAAATAAACAAAGAAACAGTGGTGGCGGTATTTTTCGATGTTGAGAAGGCATATAATATACTGTAGAAAGAAGGGCTCCTCATTAAGCTGCATATAATGGGAATAGGAGGGAGAATGTTTAATTGGATCAAAGACTTCTTAGATGGAAGAACTATTCAGGTGAAGATAGGAACAGAACTGTCAGAGCAATATGTGGTAAAAAATGGAACACCCCATGGGAGTGTAATCAGTCCAACTTTGTTCTTGATTATGATACATGATGTATTTGAAAATGTTCCAATTGATATGGGGAGATCACTATTTGCAGATGACGGGGCACTGTGGAAAAGGGGAAGAAACATTGAACTTATACAGTAGTTAAGAAGATGCAGGGCTGGTATTAATGAAGTTGAAAAGTGGGGAACAAAGTGGGGTTTTAAGTTCTCAGTAGAAAATACAAAGACAATGTTCTTCACAAGAAAGAAACTGAGGCAGTACAGTCTGAAACTCTATGGATATAGATATGTAATGAGGTGTCTGGCAGGGCTGGAGTGGGGAGCTGACTCTGTCTCTTTTAAAGAGATTTTTATAGCATTAATGAGATCATGACTAGATTACGGAAGTATTGTTTATGGGTCAGCAGCTAAATCTGTATTGGCTGGTTTGGATGCTGTACAAACCCGAGCTCTTAGAATATGTACAGGAGCAGACAGAACCTCACCAGTGTGTTCAATTCAGATGAAAGTGGGTGAAATGCCATTGAAAATATGGCAAAAACAACTAATGGCTAATTACTTGTCATGATTCAGACCGGGGTTAGGCTCAAATGCAGAGCCACCAGAACAATCACTCAGACTCCAATAAAAGTTTCACAATTTTATTGAAAAGACAAAACAGGAAATAAAATGCAAAACTAAAGAAAACGAAACACAAAGATGCCAACTTAGATTTCTGCCAAGACAGGTGCTCCCTGGTGTGCACATAGCCTACAGGAGCGAGCCGACAGAGGTGATGAGGGACAGATTCTCCAAAGGGGTAAATATGCAGGAAAGCACACTTACTGCTTGAGCCGTGGAGTCCGGCAGGGAACTCCAACATGGACCAGGGACAGGTGAAAGGCAGGACCTGGGTGGAAGTGATGGTTTTCCTGGTCAGGCGAGCGTGATCAGCTCCGAGAAACACACCTGCGGGTGGCAGCAACCTGATGAACAGGAGACATGGGGAATAAATTCAGGAGAACAAGATAATGGGACAAAGCTTGACATAAAATCATGGCTGCAAACCCAGACGATCCAGCGGTGAGTTCCCCTCATGCTGGGCCTTAAATACACCGGCTCATCAGGAGCAGCAGGTGGATAATCACACAGGTGTGCTCATCACCGGAGCAGGAAACCAGGAGCAAGAGGGGAGGGGAGCATGCTCGCCAGACCATCACATTACTGGGTGAATCTGAGGGGATATGGTGATAACCACCCAACAAAAATGGTATTGCAGACTTGCTAGGAGAAAGAAACCGCTCAAAAAGGAAGCTTTGGCTGGATAGGGGATCAAGTGGCAAAAGACATGGGAGTATATGATAAAGAGTTCAGTGATAGGGTTATATGGCCAGTCAGACCTGCTTGGCTACTAGAAAGTCCTATTGTAGATATGGAACTACTCAGAGTAAAACTGAATAGAAAGAGTGCTGATATGAGATGTGAATATTTTAGTTATATGGATTATAAGTATAAAGACTGGACACAGATTTTTACGGATGGGTCAAAGGACCCTGAAATGTAGACGACAGGGTCGGCGGTGGTGGTGCCAAGCTGTCAAGTGGGGATCAGCAAAAGGACAACTGATATTTTAAGTGTTTATGTTGTTGAACTGTATGCCATGTTGATGGCATTAGAGTGTAGTGTAGCTGTAAGCTATAGAAGCATTCTAATATGCAGTGACTCTGTGTCAGCTCTGACAAGCACCAAGTCAGGTGCAGCTAAAAGACATCAAGGCCTAGTGTATGAAATATCGCACGTGTACTCAGGGGTAGTGGGGGGGTGTCACATTCTTGTGGGTCCCAGCACACTCGGGTGTCCCAGGGAACAAGAGAGCTGACAAGCTGGCAAAGGAAGCAACAGAGAAGGAAAT
The DNA here is from genome assembly GCA_020510985.1 of Pholidichthys leucotaenia. NCBI lineage: Eukaryota > Metazoa > Chordata > Actinopteri > Cichliformes > Pholidichthyidae > Pholidichthys > Pholidichthys leucotaenia. The sequence continues at coordinate 32,971,504 of CM035848.1, forward strand.
GGTAGACACTAGGTTAACATGTCAAAGTCGGAGGGAAAAAGCATAGTGTGGGGGAAAGCAAAACAACAGTGGCAGCAGATGTGGGACACAGAAACAAAAGGCAGACATTTGCACTCCCTTCAGAACACAGTTGGTGAAACAAGAGGAAGGGGAATGAAATGCAAAGAACGAGTACTAATAAGTAGACTGAGAATTGGGCATGGCTATCTCAACTGCACTTTATACATCTTAGGAAAGCACCCAACTGGCCTATGTGAAAATTGTCAGGAACCAGAATCAATAAAACATGTACTTTTATCTTGTAGGAAGTTTAATCAGGAAAGGGAAGAAATGATTCAACAACTACAGAAAATAGGACGAGTAGAAAAGACATACTGGGGTATGGGGACTGTGCACAGGGAAGGAAATGAATAACGCAGTTCCTAAGAGACGGATTTAAAACATGATGGTTAGAGGTGTGTAGAAACCAGAAAGTGGCAGCAATGCAACAATACGGATGCCAGCTGCCGTTAAACTCCAAAGAAGAAGAAGAAGAAGTCAAGTAGACCAAAAGGTGCTCAAAAGCTTGACATCATGCTGCGATCCAAAGAAATTCAGGAACAAATGAGAAACGAAGTAAGTGAGATCTGTCAGTCTGGAAAAGGTTACAAAGCCATTTCTAAAGCTTTGGGACTCCAGCAAACTACAGTGAGAGCCATTATCCACAAATGACAAAAACATGGAACAGTGATGAACCTTCCCAGGAATGGTTAGCCGACCAAAATTACTCCAAGAGTGCAGCGACGACTAATCCAAGAGGTCACTAAAGACCCCACAACAACATGCAAAGAACTGCAGGCCTCACTTGCCTCAGTTAAGATCAGTGTTCATGACTCTACCATAAGAAAGAGACTGGGCAAAAATGGCCTGCATGGCAGAGTTCCAAGACGACTGCTGAGCAAAAAGAAGATAAAGGCTCGTCTGAGTTTTGTCAGAAAACATCTTGATGATCCCCAAGACTTTTGGGAAAATACTCTGTGGACTGACAAGACAAAAGTTGCAAACTTTTTGGAAGCTGTGTGTCCCATTACATCCGGCGTAAAAGTAACAGCATTTCAGAAACAGAACATCATATCAACAGTAAAATATGGTGGTGGTAGTGTTGTGGTCTGGGGCTGTTTTGCTGCTTCAGGACCTGGAAGACTTGCTGTGGTAAATGGAACCATGAATTCTGCTGTCTACCAAAAAAATCCTGAAGGAGAATGTCTGGTCATCTGTTCGTGACCTCAAGCTGAAGCACACTTGGGTTCTGCATCAGGACAATGATCCAAAACACACCAGCAAATCCACCTCTGAATGGCTTAAGAAAAACAAAATGAAGACTTTGGAGAGGCCTAGTGAAAGTCCTGACCTGAATCCAATTGAGATGCTGTGGCATGACCTTAAAAGGCAGTTCATGCTAGAAAACCCTCCATTGTGGCTGAGTCACAAAAATTCTGCAAAGATGAGTGGGCCAAAATTCCTCCACAGTGCTGTAAAAGACTCAATGCCAGTGATCGCAAACGCTTGATTGCAGTTGTTGCTGCCAAGTGTGGCCCAACCAGTTATTAGGTTTAGGGGGCAATCACTTTTTCACGCAGGGCCATGGAGGTTTGGATTTTTTTCCCTTAATAATAAACACCTTCATTTAAAAAGTGCATTTTGTGTTTACTTTTGTTATCTTTGTCCAGTATTTAAATTTGTTTGGTGATCTGAAACATTTAAGTGTGACAAACATACCAAAAAAAAGAGAAATCAGGAAGGGGGCAAACACTTTTTCACACCATTGTAGATGAGCGGGGGGCAATCAAGAAAACACAGAACAGGCAGGCACAATCAGGGGCAATCAAGGACAGCTGGGCATGGCAACAGGTATGGAAAACATGAGGGACTGAGACAAAAGGTAAACAAGAACGGAGGATACACAAGAAACATGAATCCACGACCAAGGAATACATGACCATGAAAAATAATGATGATAATAACAAACAGAGAATCATACAAAACTAAACCCGAACCCCAGACCAGAATAAAGAACATGAGTAGGATAATGAATAATGATAAATACAGAGAACTGCAAAATACAAACTAAAGGTGAAGACATGGGCTGGGGCCCATGCCCTGGAGAAAAGGAAAAGGAATAAAGCTGTAACTCAGGGTGAGGACATGGGGCCCAGTCCACATCTTGACATGACTACATCCAGCTGTAGCTTAAAGTCCTGTTTCAGTACCTCTGACTGCTGTTTTACAACATGATTTGAGCCTACATGTAATATGAGACTTTTCACTGGATAATCAGCCATAATTTGCAAGATTTTGTCTCTCACATCAGACACCATATCCCTGAGCATCCACATTATGTTTGTGCGTTTATCCCATACGTTTCTCACATCTTTCACAGCAGAGTCACCAACAATCAAAGTTTCAGGCCCAGCTGTTAGCTTTCTCTGTAGCCTTTTACCTTCTGAGTTGTTCCGGTTCACCTTGCTGTGTGTGGGGTAGATTTTATCCAGGTCATCAGATGGAGATCCAGGGTCCTGCAGTAGCAGCGCAAATCTGTTCTGAAGTGGCATGTTTGATTGCTGTGGAGGAGGTTTGTTTTTAGGCTTTCCTTTGACAGCTATCCACGACTGTAACAACTTTTCATTATCAATGTCTGGAGATGATCTCTGCTTATCTTCAGACTATTTGGATAAATGGCCTAGGAGTTCATTTTGACTTCACTTGCACATTTTTGAAAATATGGTGCATAAAACTTCCTTTTTAGAGCATAAGACCAGTGAAGAAAAGTTTGTGGAAGGTTTCAGAGAACAGAATGATAAAGCAATTTTGAGTCTAGACCTAGCCATTCTTGAAATACCTGCAAAAATATAAAACTGATCATTATAGTGCCACCTATGGATGCAGTGGCTTGACTTTGGGTCTCTGAGTAGTGGGGGGAATTTCTTACCTGATGGTAAAATTTTATCTTTCTGCACGTTATGGTTTTACTACACATGCATTTTTAGCTAAGAATAAGAAGTTTCCTGCAGTTGTGCTGCTGGTGAACCCTGATAACAAAACACAAAAAACTTTATGAGAACTGTTACCACCCACTTTCTGGGCCAAAGCCAGAATTGCCTATTTAGCCTGGGATCTCCAAGTCCATTTCAACCCTTACATCAAGGTGGACTGACCTAGTCCCTTGTGCCCTCAGGCATGGTAGACATACACCTCCTAAGTTAATCCTTTTTGGGTCGCAGGGGGCGGTTCACACCAAAAAAAAGAGCTGTTGAAGGTGATGTGGGCCCACTCAGGAAGCTTGACATTCTACATATTACCATTTTTGCTCGCCATGCACTTTTAGCAGAGAAGAAGAAGAAGAAGAAGAAGAAAAAGTTTCCTGCAGAACAGCTGCTTGGAACCCTAATAAAACCTTTGCTACATTACCCTGACACTGGAGGTAAACACGCCCACATGATATTTCCTCTGTGGTGTTGAGGGGAGCAGATGGACAATCCAGAAGGTTCTTCTCAGTGCCTTCACAGCTGAACACTGGGCTCCAGGTGGTTCCGGGTTTCCCGTGTCGGTCAAACGTGTACATCTGTCTGGGAAACCCACAGCTGAGATATCTGCAGACAACTAACGCTGCCGGGTAGCTGAAGGTTGACTCACAAATGGAAGCCCACGACACACCGGACTTCACCTCCAGTGTTCCCTGGCAACGTCCAGCAGGTTCAGCAAATCTGAGAATGTCTACAGGAAAAGATTACACGTTAGCAATCCGTTTTGTTTTGTTTTGTTTTTTTTAAATCATGCAAAACACAACTCAGTCTAAATGCGGGAGAATTGTCATTTAAATAATTCTTTTCTTAATCACTTTTCCAAGACAACAACTCTGGACTGTTAACTGAAACTGTAACTGAAAATTTTATCAAGTCAAAAACAACTGAAAAAAGCAGTAAATTTATAAGAAAAAAAGTGGAATTCATGAGAAAATAATTACATTTACAATAAAAAGTTGCAAATTTATGAGAAAGTCAAAATATACTTGAAAAAAGCTGCAAATTTAAGAGATATAAGAAGCAAATACAGAGGGAGCTGAAGAGAAAGATCAGAGAAGGCAAGGACAGCTTCAGGAAGAAGATGGAGGACAAGCTGCAACAGAGCGACATCAGCGGGGTCTGGAGAAACCTCAAAACCATCTCTGGGCTCCAGAATACCTCCCCCCTGGCCACGGGGGGCAGGGAGTGGGAGAACAACCTGAATCTATTTTTCAATAGGTTTGACCAACCGCCCTCCCCCCTGACTGCACAACAACCACTGCTGCCTCTGAAGAAATCAAATCCTGCTGCCCACTCCCCACTCCACCAACACCCCCCCACTCCCAACACACAGCCCCCCATCCTGACCCTGACCAGGACCCAGGTGAGGACGGAGCTGAGGAAGATCAAGGTGAGGAAGGCGTCAGGACCGGACAGCATCAGCGCAAAGCTCCTCAAGTCCTGTGCAGACCAGCTGTGTGGGATTGTGACGTACATCTTCAACCTGAGCCTGAAGCTGGGGAGGGTACCACAGCTGTGGAAAACATCTTGTGTGGTACCTGTACCAAAAACTTCCCACCCCAAAGACCTGAACAGCTACAGACCGGTGGCCTTGACGTCCCACTTGATGAAGACCCTGGAGAGACTGCTCCTTGCTCACCTCCGCCCCCTGGTGGAACCAGCGATGGATCCACTCCAGTTGGCCTACCAGCATGGCATTGGGGTGGAGGATGCGGTGATCTTCCTCCTTCACCGTTCTCTATCCCAGCTGGAGAAGCCCGGGAATATGGTGAGGATCACGTTCTTTGACTTCTCCAGTGCTTTCAACACCATCCAACCGATGATCCTGAAGGACAAGCTGCTGCGCGCAGGGGTGGACCAGCACCTGTCATCATGGATCCTGGACTACCTCACGAACCGGCCTCAGTTTGTGAGAACCCGGGACTGTGTGTCCGACACGATCATCGGTAGTACGGGGGCCCCCCAGGGAACGGTGCTGGCTCCCTTCCTGTTCACTCTTTATACTGCGGACTTCTCACACAACACAACACACTGCCATCTACAGAAGTTCTCTGATGACTCTGCGATCGTTGGCCTCATCTCCAATGGAGATGAAGCTGAGTACAGAGGACTTATCCAGGACTTCGTGGACTGGTGCCATCGTAACTGCCTCCAGATCAACGCGAGGAAAACTAAGGAGCTGGTGGTGGACTGCCGCTGGCATGGGCAACCCCTCACAGCACCAGTAAATATACAGGGAACAGACATCGAGATGGTGACATCCTATAAGTACCTGGGTGTTCATCTGAACAATAAACTAGACTGGTCACACAATACTGACGCACTCTACAAGAAGGGACAGCGCAGGCTGTTCCTGCTGAGGAGACTCAGGTCTTTTGGTGTACAAGGGGCGCTGCTGAAGACATTCTATGACACGGTGGTGGCATCAGCCATCACTTTTGGAGTGGTCTGCTGGAGCAGTGGCATTACTGCAGCCGATAGGAAGAGACTGAACAAACTGATCAGGAAAGCTAGCTCTGTCCTTGGGCAGCGCCTTGATCTGGTGGAGGAGATAGGAGAGAGAAGGACGGTGGCTAAACTGTCATCTCTGCTGGAGTCCGAGTTCCATCCTATGCAGGACATACTGAATGCACTGAGGAGCTCATTTAGCAGCAGACTACATCATCCCAGGTGCACAACCGAGAGGTTTCGCAGGTCCTTCCTACCAACGGCTGTGAGACTGTACAACCTAAGCAGGGCTGCTCGCAGAGATAGCAAAAAGACGTAACAAACTAATAGTTTTTTTGAATGCAAAAGATGCAATAGACTTACACAATGGTCCCCTCCGGCATACAACTAGGAAAATACCGGTCGCTATGGAGGGTGAGAATATGTACGGGCACATAATCATACCATGTAGGATAACTAAGTAGACGGTTATGCTGTTTCATCCCATCTAGCAACAATGCTCTGCACTGTGTGTGTTTATATATTTACATATTTATTCCATCTAGCCACAATGCTCTGCACTGGGTGTGTTTATATTTATATATCTATATATTTATTCCATCTAGCTACAATGCTCCGCACTGTGTGTTTATATATTCATATATTTATTCCATCCAGCTACAATGCTCTGCACTGTGTGTCTGTGTGTGTGTATATATATATTTTATAGTAATATGTACATATGTACATTAGCTGCTCTTGCTTGCTTGCTTTTTTTTCTTGCCTTCTGAGTGTTGCTCTGAGTGTTGCTATCCCTGTGCTGTTGCAATCCTGGAATTTCCCCGTTGTGGGACTAATAAAGGCTTATCTTATCTTATCAAATATATGAGAAAAATTAGCAAGATAATTCGAAAAAAGTCAAATTTATGAGAAAAAAAATTAATTTACAATAAAAAGTTACAAATTTATTAGGAAAAATTTCAACATTTACTCAAAAAGGCTGCAAATTTAAGAAATATAAAAAGCAAATTTAGGGGCGAAACAGCAAAATAATTAGAAAAATGTCAAATTTATGAGAAAAAATTTTAAATTTACAATAAAAAATTACAAATTTATTCGGAAAAAAGTCACAAAATCATGAGAAAAAAATTAATTTACAATAAAAAAAATTGCAAATTTACTTGAAAGAAAATCTAAATTAACTCTAAAAAAGTTGCAAATTTATTAGGAAAAAAGTCTAAATTTAAAATTTAAAAGTTTAAAATTTAAATTAAAATTTAAATTAAAATTTAAAATTTAAAATTTAAAAGTTGCAAATTTAAGAGGCATAAAAAGCAAATTTATGGGAAAAAATTTAAAATTTACAATAAAATATTGCAAATTTTTTAGAAAAAAAATTTACTTGAAAAAAGAATCAAATTCATGAATAAACAACAGAAGAAATAATAATAATAATAATAATAATAATACATTTTCCTTCCCTTTCCTTATCCTTCCCCACCTCTCTGGTGGGGAAGGAGCCTGAGCTGGTGCATGAGGTTGAGAGATACCAGCTAGATATAGACGGCCTCACCTCAACACACTGCTCCGGTTTCGGAACCAGTCTCCTGGAGAGGGGCTGGAGCTTAGCCTACTCTGGAGTTGCCCCGGGCAAGAGGCGACGAGCAGGGGTGGGTATTCTTGTATCCTCCCACCTTGCTGCCTCTATATTTGAGTTTTCCCCAGTGGATGAAAGGGTTGTTTCCCTGCACCTTTGGGTTGGGAAACAGGTCCTGACCATCATTTCACCTATGCACCAAATGATGGTTCAGAGTACCTACCCTTTTTGGAGTCTCTGACTGGGGTGCTGGAAAGTGCTCCTCTTGGAGACTCCATTGTCCTACTGGGGGACTTCAATGCGCACGTAGGCAACGACATTGAAACCTGGAGGGGGGTGACTGGGAGGAACGGCCTGCCCGATATGATCCCGAGTGGTGTTCAGTTATTGGACTTCTGTGCCAACCACAGTTTGTCCATAACAAACACCAAGCATAAGGGTGTCCATATGTGCACCTGGCACTAGAACACCCTAGGTCGCAGGTCGATGATCGATTTTATTACTGTGTCATCAGACCTGCAACTGTATCCCTTGGACACTTGGGTAAAGAGAGGTGCAGAGCTGTCAACTGATCACCACCTGGTGGTGAGTTGGATCCGATGGCAGGGGAGGTTGCCATTCAGACCTGGTCGACCCAAATGTATAGTGAGGGTGTGCTGGGAACATCTGGCTGAGGCCTCTGTCTGAGAGGTCTTCAACTCCCACCTCCGGAAGAACTTCAACCACATTCCAAGGGAGTCTGGAGACATGGAGTCTGAATGGGCCATGTTCTCCACCTCCATTGTTGAAGCGGCTGCCCAGAGCTGCAGCTGCAAGGTGTTCAGTGCATCTTATGGTGGCAACCCCCGAACCAAGTGGTGGACACCAGTGGTGAGGGGGGCCATTAAGCTGAAGAAGGAGTCATATCAAGCTTGGTTGGCTTGTGGGACTCCCGAAGCAGCTGAGGTGTACTGGCAGGCCAAGCGGAGTGCAGCTTAGGTGGTTGCTGAAGCAAAAACTCGGGTGCGGGAGGAGTTTGGTGAGGCCATGGGACAAGACTTTCGGTCAGCGTCAAAGAGATTCTGGCAGCTCGGGAGGGAGAAGCAGCTCTCTGTCCACACTGTGTATGGTGCAGATGGGGAGCTGCTGACTTCGACTGGGGGTATCATCGGGCGGTGGAAGGAATACTTCTCGGATTTCCTTAATTCCTCTGACATGCCTTCCACAGAGAAAGCAGGGTTTGTGGACGAGGGACACGACTTGCCCATCACAGGGAATGAGGTTGCCAAAGGGGTTAAAAAACTCTTTGGTGGTCGGCCCCCGGGGATGGACGGGATTCGCCCTGAGTACCTCAAGGCCCTGGATGTTGTAGAGCTGTCATGGTTGACATGCCTCTGCAACATTGCGTGGAGGTTGGGGACAGTGCCTTTGGCATGGCAAACCGGGGTGGTGGTTCCTCTCTTCAAGAAGGGGGACCGGAGGGTGTGCTCCAACTTTAGAGGGATCACACTCCTCAGCCTCCTTGGCAAGGTCTATGCCAAGGTACTGGAGAAGAGAGTCCAGCCGTTGGTCAAACCTCAGATTCAGGAGGAGTAATGCAGTTTTTGTCCTGGCTGTAGCACAATGGACCAACTCTTTACCCTCTCGAGAATCCTCGAGGGTTTGTGAGAGTTTGCCCAACCAGTTTACATGTGTTTTGTGGACTTGGAGAAGGCATTCGACCACATCCCTCATGGTTTTTTTTTTGGGGGGGGTGCTTCGGAAGTATGGGGTATCGGGCTTGTTATTACGAGATATCCGGTCTCTATACAATGGTTGTGAGAGTTTGGTTTTGTCAACACTCGGTCTGACTCATTCCCAGTGAGAGTTGGACTCTGCTAGGGCTGCCCTTTGTCACTGATCCTGTTCATAATTTTTATGGACAGGATTTCTAGGCGAAGCCAGAAAACACACAAAGACACCGTACAGTAAATAAAACAAGTAAAAAGATAAAAACAGGTTAAAATTTGACAATGCAAGTGTGAGAAAGCAATCTTAAATAGATGGGTCTTGAGTTGAGATTGAAATAATGGGAGTGAGTCAGTGTTTCTGAGTGTAGATGGTAGTGAGTTCCAGAGCTGGGGAGCAGAGCGACTGAAAGCCCTGGCGGTGAGACAGACAGAGGGAACAGTCAGATGGAGGGACGAAGAAGACCTAAGGGTGTGGGAGGGCGTGGCTACATGGAGGAGGTCTGAGAGATTGGGTGGGGGGGGGTTGTGAATGACCTTGAATGTTATCAAGAGAACTGTGAATCAGAATCATATATTATCATTGTACCACAGTACAACAAAATTATGTACAGTCCTCTTCAGTGCAATTAAGAATAAATCAAAAACAGACAGAAAATTAACATGGTATTTGACTGGGAGCCAGTGGAGCTGCTGCAGGGTGGGAGTGATGTGGTGGATGGAGGGAGTTCTGGTGATGATACGGGCAGCTGAATTCTGGACCAGTTGAAGCTTATATACCGGAGTGGTGGCCTTGTGGTAGAACACCCACCCGTCAGCCGGGAGGTCATGTGTTCAAGACATACCAAAGACCACATAAAAATGGTACTTCCCGCCCTCTAGCTTGGTGCTCAGCATAATACAATGGGGTAAGGAAAAATTGTAATCCACGGACAACACATGGAAATTAGCCACTGGCTACAATCTGGCAAGTTTATATGGACTGATCTCAATGTTCAACAACTTGCACTGTCCTTAAAAACATCAATTTACACTTTAGAGATGAGAGGAATTTGTGAGTGAGACCAAAAAGAGAGAGTTGCAGTAATTGAGACAAGAAGTGACGAGGTTGTGAACAAGGATAGCAGGGGTGAGGGCGGGACGGAGACGGTTAACGTTAGGGAGGTCGAAGTATGCTGACTGGGTAATGTTATTAATGTGGGTGGATCAAGCCCAAACTTTATGTTCATTTATTGTTTCTCTGTGATCATGTATGATTATTATTTGCAGTTATTGCCCTTTGTGTTCCCCTGAGACCGCTGTCATTTTCTTCTGTGTCATCCCTTGTCTGGTCCTGGGTCTGTGTGCATATCTGTTTACCTACTGTTCCAGCTCCTCATGTTTTCCCTTATCTGTAGCCACTAACCTCTCTGTTTTACTCCTGCATTTTTGCCCTGTATGTTCTTTGTCATGTTTCATGTGCATTCCCTGTTTGTGTTTGTCTGTACAGCCCCGCCCATCCTGTGTTCCTTACCTGCAATCACTTCCCTGCTGCCCTGGAGTGTGCCCACCTGTTCTGTGTTGTGTTACTTATTCCCTTGTCTACATTTATATTCAGTGTAATGTCTGTGCCTAGTGTGGCATCATTAATGTTGTGTTGCTATTCCCTGCCGGTAACCCCTGATCCCGAGTTATTTCTATTATTTGCCATTCGTGTCTAAGTTATTTCTCCAACCCATGTGCTGTTATTTGTTTATTCTTTTGGTTTTTGATTAATGAATTATTATTGCACTGAAGTTCTGCCTGCTGCATGGAGTCCATTTATTCCTGTCTGCCTGCCAGAGGGACCCATGACAGTGGGAGTGGAAAGAGAGTGCTGTCAAGGATGACACCCAGACTCTTAACCTGTGGGGAGAGGGAGACAGAGTTGTTGATAAGGAGGAAGAAACAGGCAGATTTGAAGAGAATTGACTTTGTACCAATCAGGAGAACCTCAGTTTTATCACAGTTTAATCTGAGAAAATTTAACAAAAACCAAGATTTAATTTCTGTCATGTAGTCAGTAAGGGAGGTGGGAGGCAGGGTGGAAGTGGGTTTGCTGGAGAGGTAGAGCTGGATGTCATCCGTATAGCAATAGAAATTGATGTTGTGTTTATGGACGATATTACCAAGGGGAAGAAGATGGATGATAAAGAGGAGGGGCCCCAGGACAGAGTCCTGGGGCACACCTGAAGTGACTGGAGAAGTGAAGGATGTGGAAGATTTGACCTGAATGAACTGGGTGGGGTCTGACAGGTAAGACTTAAATCAGGCTAGTGCAGTGTGGGCGATACCAATGGAAGATAATCTACTGAGGAGGGTGGTGTGACTGATGGACTCAAAGGCTGCACTAAGGTCAAGGGGAATGAGCATAGACAGTAAACCAGAATCAGATGCCATAAGGAGGTTGTTGGTGATTTTATAAGTGCAGTCTCTGTGCTATGAAGGGGACAGAAACCAGACTAAAACTATTCATATAAACTGTTACAGGATAGGTGGGAATGGAGTTGAGTAGCTACCGTTTTTTTTCCAGGATTTTAGAAATTGGGCAGAAGTTGTTGAAGTTGGTAGGATCTGCACCAAGCTTTTTTTTTTTTACAGTATCAGGGTTAGTGCAGCAATTTTGAAGCATGGAGGAACAGTTCCAATGGTGAGAGATGAGGGGGACCAGAGAAGGGAGGAAGGCTTTAGCCAGGACTGTGGGGAGAGGGTCCCCTGACAGGTGGATGGCTTGGACTGTTGGATGAGGTCTGAGATTTCAGAGAAGGTGGGGAGCTGGAAGAAGAAAAATGGGTGAATGGGCAGAGGGAGTTCAGATGAAATAGTGGGGGATTTGGATTAAGGTGATGATGAATATTCTTTTGTTTTTATTTTCATTGAAGAATGACATAAGGAAACTACAAAAGGCAATTGAAGCCAGGTGAGACAGTAGAGAGTCTGGGGGTTGAATGATATGACTGAATAATGAGAACGGTGACTCGGTGTTACCTTCATTAGACGAGTTTAAACAGGAGTAATTGTTGGTTTCAGCTGGAGCAATACTGTACTTGTAATGTAAGATATGGTCTTTGAGGATATCTTTGTGAACAGCATGTCCAGTTTTTCTGTAAAGCCGCTCAAGCTGTTGACCTTTGAGCTTTTTGTAGTCGAAATTCAGGGGTGAACTGGGGGCAGAGCAGGAGAAAGTAAGTTCTGGTCTTTAGCGCAGCAAGGAAGTTAAGAATGTCCTTGAGTCCAGGTCAGGGGTCCACTTGACCTGTTCCCGACACAGCCATCCCCACTCTCTACAATGAGACCAAAGCTGAAGTCATGCAGGCACTGAAGACAGCAGGTAGGATTGCTACCACGTGTGGCGCACATATTTTGACTGCATATGTATAGCACAATGATTGAGATGCTTAAGACTGCACATGCATTTTGTAACCTCACGTCTTTGAAGGAACAATACGTCTGGACCTCCTGGGGATAACAGAAGGAGGTGGAGGTGCCTTTGGTGAGGACTCTGAAAGGACTTCCTGACCTCCTGGGGTCAGATGGAGGACGAGGAGACTTGGGGGAGAGTTGTTGTCGATGGGGGGTTTGATGACAATGTGATTCTGTTCTTTGATGTCCCAGGTATAAAAGTGGGGGTTTGGGGTAGTTCGATCTCTTTTCTGTTGAGAGAATGCTGGAGATGTGAGATCGTCAATAAACCTGAATTGAGAAATAAATTCAGCCTCTTCATTTCACGCTCTCCACATTGGTGACCTAAGACGTACAATGTCCAGAGACAATTCCTCTGAACCAGACTCGTCAGGGACCGCTCGAGCAAGCGCGGTCTCGGTCAAGCTACCAGAGTTCTGGCAGGACAACCCAGACTCGTGGTTCCTCCTGGCCGAAGCCCAGTTCGCACTCGGGGGAATAACAGCAGATGACACAAAATTCTACCACGTCATCGCCAAGCTCGACAACTGCACAGCTCGATACGTGCGGAGCCTGGTGCAGCAACCGCCCACTGGCGACAAATACAGCGGGCTGAAAGCTGCCCTCATCCAGCGTTTCACGCCCTCAGCCGAGGACAGGGCTACGAGGCTCCTAGCTCTGCACGACTTGGGAGGACGCAGGCCTGTCGACCTGATGGAAGACATGCTGCAGCTGAGAGGCACAGACAACGATGATTTCCTCTTCACGCACATCTTCCTGAGAACCCTTCCATCGCAGACGAGGGCGACCCTGGCAGACACTCATTTCGTGACCCAGCGGGACTTCCGCGCGCTGGCCCGAGAAGTGCAGCGGATCCTCGACTCCTGCAAGGAGCAGGTGGCCACCGCAGCAGCGGCAGACCTCGGCACGGCGGCCGGGAGCAGCGGTGGGCCAGAGGCGGCGGAATCGATCCCACCAACAATGGCAGCAGTGAGGTCCCGACGCAGCGGAGGAGACGACCTCTGCTTTTACCATCGGCGTTTCGCAGAGAGGGCGCGCAAGTGTGTACCACCGTGCCAGTTCAAGAGCTCGGGAAATGCCAGGACCGGGAGTCGTTAGCAGCATCGGCCCTCGGCGAGCGAAACAAGCTGCTCTACCTCACGGATGCGCGCTCTGGGCGGCACTTCCTCGTGGACACGGGCGCCCAAGTGAGTTTCATCACCCCAACCTACGCTGATCGGCTGGCAGGTCCCCGTGGTGATGGGGCGACAGCGGCGAACGGCTCGAGCATTAAGACCTTCGGCGAAAGGACTCTGCTTCTGTCCTTGCACGGCCGCACTTATGAATGGACTTTTATTATAGCGGATCAGGGTAGAGATGTGGACATGTGCGCGCTCCAGTCTGGACCAACAGGGTTAAGGCTGGAGAGCAGGAGCTTGCAAAATGGTATGCCCCCCCACTAATCTGCGATGTCTCTACCGGGCGACTGCGTCCGGTAGTGCCGGCCGCTTGGCACCGCCACATTTTTGACTCGATTCACTCCCTGGCACACCCGGGGGTGCGCGCGTCTGTGAAAATGGTAGCAGAAAAGTTTGTTTGGCCGAGCCTGTGCAAGCATGTGAAAGAGTGGGCAAAAGCCTGTATGGCTTGCCAGCGGGCCAAAATTCACAAGCACACAAAAGCCCCCTTAGAGCCGTTTCACATCCCAGCCAAGAGATTTGATCATGTATATGTCGACCTCGTGGGCCCCCTACCGTCGTCGCAGGGGTTCACACATCTTTTGACAATGGTGGACCGAACCACGCGTTGGCCGGAAGTGGTCCCACTGGCATCGACCACGGCTGCAGAGATGGCCCGCGCATTTTTGACGGCTTGGATAGCGCGTTTCGGGGTTCCGTTGGATATTACGTCCAACAGGGGACCTCAATTTGTGTCTGAGCTTTGGTCAGCAATGGCCCACAGCTTAGGTGCGACAATTCACCGCACTACCGCTTACCACCCCCAGGCTAATGGTTTATGCGAGCGTTTTCACAGACTACCATGGGTTTTATTGGGGTTGCGTTCTGCGCCTAAAGAGGACTTAAAGGCCTCCCCAGCGGAGTTGGTTTTTGCGCAGCCTCTCCGGCTGCCAGGCGAGTTTCTGCCGGATCATCTGGCGCCAGGGCGTCCCCCGGCTCAGTGGTCATTGATCGGCACGGGGGCGGACATGCTTCCAGGCCCCGTTCATCACACTTTTCCGCGTTTTTGTTCCCAAATCTTTAAAAAATGCCGAATTTGTTTTTGTCAGGCACGAGGCTCTGCGCATATAGGGTGCTGGAAACAGGTGATAAGCATTTTGTGCTAGATTTGGGGGACAGAAGGGAAACAATTAGTATAGACAGACTAAAGCCTGCTTTTGTGATGAACGACGAGTCTGTACGGGTGGCGAGGGCTCCTCGACGTGGCAGACTCCCCAGGAAGCATGTCCTGGAGCCCCCGCAGGGATCAACTAACGGTTCTCATCCTCAGTTAGCAGATTCACTGCAAGATGGCGCCGCAGGGGCTGTGAAGCCCGCTTACAGCAAGTTTGGAAGACGTTTGAAGCCCAGACGGCATATGGACTAATGTGTGGTTTTATCATGTTGTGTGGACTATGCTGTATTGTTTCATTCTTCGACGTTTGGGGGGGGGGGTTATGTGGCGCACATATTTTGACTGCATATGTATAGCACAATGATTGAGATGCTTAAGACTGCACATGTATTTTGTAACCTCACATCTTTGAAGGAACAATACATCTGGACCTCCTGGGGATAACAGCAGGAGGTGGAGGTGCCTTTGGTGAGGACTCTGAAAGGACTTCCTAACCTCCTGGGGTCAGATGGAGGACGAAGGGACTTGGGGGAGAGTTGTTGTCGATGGGGGGTTTGATGACAATGTGATTCTGTTCTTTGATGTCCCAGGTATAAAAGTGGGGGTTTGGGGTAGTTCGATCTCTTTTCTGTTGAGAGAATGCTGGAGATGTGAGATCGTCAATAAACCTGAATTGAGAAATAAATTCAGCCTCTTCATTTCACGCTCTCCACACACGTGTGATGCATGGACATCCATTGCCATCAAATCATTTGTAACAGTAACTGCATATTTTTGTATAAAAGGTAAATGTCATTTTGATACAAAAAATTGTTCTGGGTTTTTGGACTGAAGGACTCGGTTACTTATTGCACAGAACAGGAGAAGTTTCATTCAAAGTTGTAACATTTCTATTAGAAATTCTGAGCATTTTTTGACTGAAGGATCAGTTACTTGTTGCACATAACAGAATGTTTGTTGTAAGTCTTATTTGTTAAAATTCAGGATACTCTGAAATCTGTGTTATAGCTGCAAATGTGCTGCTACAGTTGCACTTTTCATGTTGGTTTTTGAAACATTAAAAAATAATGGAAGTAAAATTATGGGCCATTGCAAATGCTTTAAAAGTAAGAAATTATCACACAGTGGGAGGAAAAAAGTCCTAAATGGGAAAAAAAAAAAAGATGCATCAAGATGCATTGAGAATCATAATCGACTCGAATCGGAGCCCCCTGAATCGTAATCAGCTCAAATTGTTGGGTGCATAAATATTGCCACCCCTAATATGCTGCTGAAATCCAAAACTCTCAAGGCAGGATGAAAAATCTCTGGTGAGTGGGTTATTGATCTTGTCCATGTGGATGTTAAAATCCCCCAGCAGATTTATAACAGAATTACTCACCAATAGACTGACAGCAGACTTCCTTCATCATTGGCAGCACAAAATAAACTGGAAGCAATGACCACGTTAGAACCAAACCAGGCTGGACGGAGAACATTTTAGCTTCTCTCAGGTTTAGTTGGCGTCTCTCTGTGAATCAGCAGCTTTACAGTCAAGCTGAACTTTTGTCATCATGTCTGTTTGTTCTAGTTTGCTGTTCCTGAGACCAATCAGCATGAGAGATCTCTGAAAGTATGGAATGCCTTCTGGGTCAAAATTACACTAATTCCTGTTGCTTTAACACAGGGCCATTCCTTCCTTTTTAGGAGCCCTATTTATGTAACAAAGACCCCCAACAGCACACTTGCTACATTTGCCATTGTTCCTGCAAATCTTCAGCTTTTTTTCTTGTAGATTTGCAACGTTTTTCTCAAAAATTCTCTGTAATGTATTTTAGTACGTTTTTAAGGAGAGCAAGTGGAATAAACAGACAGGACAGTGAGGTCTTCAGTAACGTCAACAACAACCGTTTTTACTCTCCTTCTTAATCTGCATACAACACTTAACAGCGCCCCTAGTGGCAGACCACATTACTACATTACATCTCCCTTCTTGAATGAATGAATTTTATTTATTTCGGATAGTACATTACAAGTTAAAAGAAACTGTATAATATAACAACAAGGTCAAATTAGACAAAGACTCCTTCTACTATACAATTCCACGTGAGTTATCCGAAATGGGTGATGGCTGAAGCCGCAGCTTATATTGCCCACCCATATTCCATCCAAGAATTCAAAGGAGAAAAAAGAGAAAACAAGACAAGAGCGATTACAATTTAAAACAAGGCTAAGACAAAATGTGACTGAGAGAAAAAGAAAAACTGAGCTAGTCTAAGTTAAGCGGTTACTATTCAAAAACAAATCTAAGACAGTGTCACAAAGAAAAAGAGAAAAAAAGAAAAACTAAGCTACAACACAACACAGGCTGGAAATGTCAATCCTTATGTGAGTTTACATGTCGTCTTGTAAATATGTTTGGAGTATTTCTTCCTTTAGTTTTTGTTTAAATTGTCCAAGCTTTGTACATGATTTTAATTCAGGTCCAAAATCGTTCCATAATCTGACTCCTTGCACTGAAATACAGTGTTGCTTGGTGGTTGTTCTCACTGTAGGCTTTTGAAATATACATGTTCCTCTGAAGTGATATCGTTTCTCCCTTGTTTGGAACAACTTTTGGATATTTGCGGGCAGTGATAGATTCTTCACTTTGAACATTATTATTGCGGTTTTAAAGTCAATCAGATCTTTCAACTTGAGAGTTTTTTGTTTAAGAAAAAGTGGGTTTGTTGGTTCCCTGTAAGCTGCTTTGTTGATTATTCTAATAGCTCTCTTTTGAAGCATAAAGAGTGGATATATGTTTGTTTTATATGTATTTCCCCATACTTCATTACAATATGTCATGTATGGGAGTATTAATGAATGATACAAGGTGTATAGTGTGGGTTGATTCAGCAAATTTTTCACTCTGTGTAATATTGCAATTGATTTGGATACTTTACCTTTTATATAATTAATATGTGGCTTCCAACACAGTTTGTTATCAATTATTACTCCAAGGAATTTAGTTTCGGATACCCTTTCAATCTCTACACCATTTACACTGAGTTTGGGTACTGGGTAGTTGTGATGGTTGTTAAAGATTATAAATTTTGTCTTGCTTAAATTGAGCGTTAATTTGTTTGAATCAAACCACAGTTTCAGCTTTCCTAATTCCTTTCCGAGTGTATCCAGAAGTTGTTCCAAATTGTTTCCACTGCATAGCAGATTAGTGTCATCAGCAAACAATATTAAGTCCATTTTTTCTGAAACTTTACATATATCATTTATACACATATTGAATAATAATGGTCCCAAAACTGAACCCTGTGGGACTCCACAGGTGACCTTCAGTAACTCTGAGTTTTTGCTGTTAACACATGCAAACTGATATCTATTCTTTAAGTAACTACTTAACCAGGACAGTGCTACCCCTCTAATACCACAATTTTGTAGTTTCTTTAATAATAGATTGTTACTACTACTACTAATAGATTGTTACTACTACTACATTACATCTCCCTTCTTTAGAAGTAGAATATCATACTATATTGTTACAGAAAAACAATAAATCCTAATATGACTCACAAGTTAAAAAGTATGGTTTTAACCTGAACAACTGCTTTTCTTTTCATTACAGGGCTAACATCCCTTAAGATACTGTAATGTCGGGGCCATGTTAAGGGGGGCAGGGATTTCCCAGCATGCTTTGCCAGTTTGAAACGTTACTGTGTGTGTATATTAAATGTATTATTACTGAGTTATACTGCTGTGTCATTATAACTGACACAGCAGTGTTTAGCAGGATTAGGGCAAGATGTATCATGTGTGTGTAACCATGATTGAAACGGAGGTCTGGGAGAATGACCTCCCCTCCTCTCTGTGCTCAGAAGTAAGTTGGGGTCAGGGGTGTGTAAATAAAGCCTGTTCGTCACAACCATCTTGCTCCTCTTTCTTTGTGTGAATCCCGCAAACGTCACACTGGTGTCAGGAGTGGGGATGGAGCAAGATGAGGATCCAGGCGGAGGTCCAACGGCCAGAGCGGTTCATCGCTCGGCTGGGAACGGAGCGTAGAGCTGAGACGCCGGCCCCTGGAGTGGATCGCAGCGATGGACGGAGCAGCGGACTCGATGGGACTGCTCTGCCTTTTTCAAGGCAGAACGGGCCGAGCAAAGCAAACCAGCCCTGTTTCCCGCCCTTTTCAGGGCAGGACGGGCTGGCGATTCCAGAGCAATTAGGAGCGGCGATCGACCGGGAGATTACCGTCCCATCCGTCCAGCAGCGGGCCAAGATTCCCCGCTACAACGGCGAGAACCTGTTGGATGACCACCTGACCCAGGTCGAGTTGGCTGCCGCACTGAACGACTGGTCATCGGAGGAAACCACCGTGCTGAGAGCGAGTGGGAGGAGGAGCTACGGCAGACCGTGGAGGAGAAAGCAGCGGCGACGCGAGGAAGGGGGGCTTCCGCTGCACAGAGCCAGGGTACTTCACACGGTTACTGCCCCGCACACAGCGCATGACAAACTGGCCCCTCGCCGACGTTAAATTAGAGCGAGGTGGCATGGACGGAGAAAAAGCCGCCTCCTGCAGATGCTCCCCCCGGCGGTGACGTCACAGAGGCCTTTGGAGCGCAGCAGCAGCGGAGCGAGCAGGACAGATCCGGTCTTTTCCCGGGCTCGGCAGGGGCTGGACGCCTGGACGCGGGCCAGCGGCCACCTGGGAGGTCCTGGCAGCGGTGGGAGTCGTGACTCCCGCTGCCAGAGGAGGAACTGCGTAGTTCTACCACCACCCGCAGATGCTTTACCTTTCGGTGACGTCACGGAGGCCCTCGGCGCAGCAGACGCGCAGCAGCGGAGCGAGCAGGACGAAGATCCGGCCATTTTCCAGGCGCGACAAGGGCTGGACGCATGGACGCGGGCCAGCGGCTGCCTGGGAGACCTGGCAGCGGTGGGAGTCGGCCGGAGCGGGCATGGGACTCCCGCTGCCAGGGAAGGAACTGTGCGTGGTCCTACAGAGGCTGTCAGATGTGTCCATCCGCCCGCTGGTGGCCAAACCGGAACCCTACCCCAACCAGATACTCCAACCGAGACTCAGATGGACACTGGATGGCCCGTGCATGCCGCCCCGGCACCGGGCTGACTCACGTTGGATTTCTGAAAGTGGACTTTGAATTTTCTGGGGACAGAAACCAGTCCAGGGGAGGGCAGTGTAACGTCGGGGCCATGTTAAGGGGGGCAGGGTTTTCCCAGCATGCTTTGCCAGTTTGAAACGTTACTGTGTGTGTGTATTAAATGTGTTATTACTGAGTTATACTGCTGTGTCATTATAAATGCGTTATAATGACCCAGCAGTGTTTAGCAGGATTAGGGCAAGATGTATCATGTGTGTGTGTAACCATGATTGAAACGGAGGTCTGGGAGAATGACCGCCCCTCCTCTCTGTGCTCAGAAGTAAGTTGGGGTCAGGGGTGTGTAAATAAAGCCTGTTCGTCACAACCCTTTTGCTCCTCTTTCTTTGTGTGAATCCCGCAAACGTCACAATACACTTAAACATTTCTTTATGTTGTTTCACATTGTATAACGTTGTGGGGGTTTAATCAGTCTGCCAAAGTGTGAAGTTTTCCTTGGCTCTTCAGTAACTGCTTTGGAATTCTCAGTTTCCTTTACAGGAGAATGAACAGGTGCTTGCTCCGATGAGATGGTCTCTGTTGGCTCACAAGCAGGGGTCGGGAAATCCTCCTGATCAGTGTTGGTGGTTTTAGGAACACTTTCTTCTCTGCACTTCAGTAGATGGCGCCTGTTTCTCCTGAATTTACATCCCCCAGGGGTCTGAATCACAAATGATCTTGGTGTGTTGTGGCTCTTTACCACAATAGCTGGTTGCCATGTATTCTCAGCTCTGAATCTAACTGTCTCTCCCTCTTGTAGAGCAGGTAAGGCTCTGGCTCCACGGTCAAAGTAATGTTTCTGTCTCATCTGTCTCTCCTTCAGTTGTTTTTGCTTATTCTTGTTCAGCTGTGGCATTAACAGATGACCTGATGTTGGCAATTTTGTTTTCAGTCTCCGATTCATCAACAATTGTGCTGGAGACAATTTGACTCCATCCAAGGGCGAATTTCTGTATTCAAGAAGAGCGATATAAGGATCTCCTTGGCTCTCTTGTGCCTTCTTCAGTAGGTTTTTTATTGTTTGAATTGCACGTTCACTTTGCCCATTTGATTGTGGGTATCCCGGACTCGATGTGGTGTGTTTAAACTCCCACGTTTCTGCAAACTGTCTGAACTCTGCACTTGAAAACTGTGGTCCATTGTCTGACATGAGCTCGTCTGGAATTCCATGTCTGGCAAACATAGATTTAAGAGCTGCAATGACATGTTTGCTTGTTGTTTGTGGCAATTTGGCAATTTCAGGATATTTTGAGTAATAATCTACACACAGTAGATAATCACCTTGGTCAAAATGGAAAAGATCAACACCAACTTTTGCCCAAGCTCTGCTGGGAATGTCATGACTCTGAAGTGGTTCTTTGACATTGTTCCTCTTGTGTGTGTTACAGATAGAACACCTTAGCACTGTTTCTTCTATTTGTTTAGACATACTGGGCCAAAACAAAACATCTCTTGCTCTTTCTTTGCATTTAACAACGCCAAGATGTGCTTCATGGATTTTCTGAAGCATTTCCTTTCTCAGACTTTGAGGCACCACAAGTCTGGAGTTCTTGAATATTAGTCCTTCTGAGCATGTGAGTTCCTCTCTGAATGTCCAATACATCCTTATCTCAGCTGGAACTTGACTAACTTGTGCTGGCCATCCTGACTGAACTGCTTTCATTAACATTTGCAGTTCCTCATCTGCTGCTGTTGCTTTCTGGAATAACTTCAGCTTTTCCTGTGAGACAGGTAGGTGTGCTGTAAGGAGATTAACTTCAAGTTCCTCCTCCAATAGTTTTTCTGTCTGCTCTTTAAGAAAAGCTCTGCTCAGAGTGTCTGCAATGTACAAGTCTTTGCCTGGTTTATATGTAACCTGCAGGTTGAAAGGCTACAGACTCATCAGCGTACGTTGTAGTCTGGGTGGTGCTTTATGCAACCCTTTTTTGAACACAGCTTCCAGTGGTTTATGGTCTGACTCAACCTGTACTGGTCTTCCATACAGATACTGCTTGAATTTCTCACAGCTATACACAATAGCCAAAAGTTCCTTTTCAATTTGTGCATATCTTTTCTGTGTGTCTGTTAGCGATCTTGAACCATAAGCCACTGGCTGACCCTCTTGCAATATCACAGCTCCCAATCCTTCAGAGCTTGCATCCACAGACAATGTAACTGATTTATTTATGTCATAAAATCTCAGCACAGGAGTTTCACTGACAAGTGACTTCAGCTGTTCAAAGCTCTTTTGTTGCTGTGACTCCCAGTGCCATGCAACTTCTCCTTCCAGAAGTTTTCTGAGTGGTGCACTTACCTCTGACAGGTTTGGTATGAACTTTGCAAGGTACTGCACCATACCGAGAAATCTTCTGAGTGCAGCCATATCTTCTGGTTGAGGCATGTTAACTATTGCTCTGACTTTTTCTTGGTCTGGCTTCAGGCCTTCTGCACTCAAAATGTGTCCAATATATCGTATTTCAGTCATGCCAATCTTACATTTGTCCTTGTTCAGTTTCAGATTAATGCTTTTCACTCTTTCCAGTAGTTGTCTCAGCCTTTTGTCATGTTGTTCTTTATTTACACCCCACACCAGGATGTCATCCATAACATTCTCAACTCCTTCCAGGTCCTCCAGTCTCTGGGCGATGTACTTTTGGAAGACTTCTGGGGCTGATGACACACCAAAGGGAAGCCTCTTAAATCGGTATCTACCAAATGGTGTGTTAAAGATGCATAACTTGGAGCTTTCTTCATCAAGCTGTATTTGCCAGAAGCCATGGTTTGCGTCTAGCACTGAAAACACCTTTGCATTCGGCATCTCTGCAACGACTTCTTCCACTGTTCGTAGGGGATAGTGCTCCCTTTTTATAGCTTTGTTAAGATCTTGAGGATCTATGCATATTCTTATTCTTTTATTTGCTTTCTTGACAATGACCATGCTCTTGACCCAATCAGTGGGCTCTGTTTGCTTCTCAATCACACCCAGAGTCTCCATTCTTTCTAGTTCTTTTTTTATATCATCCTTCAGTGCTAAAGGCACCTTTCTGGGTGGGTGAATCACTGGAGTTACAGCTGGGTCGACCTGAATGTGATGTAGCCCCGGTACACACCCCAGTCCTGTAAACACATCTTTGTATTCTGTCAGAATGTCAGTTTCCTCTTCTCTATCCACCTTGTGGACTCTGGTTATCAGTCCCAGTTGTTCACATGAATCCCCTCCAAGGATCGCTGGCAAATCAGCTTTTATAACTTGAAATTCAAGCTCCTGTTCTTGAGTTTTGTATTCACATTTCAGCTTTGCCATGCCCACTGGTTCCATCTTGTGGCGAGAATATGATACTAACTTTGTTCTGGATTCAAACAGTAGCATATCTCCTTTGGTCACTTTCTTTAAGATTTTGAGAGGGAGCACATTGCAACATGCACCCGTATCTAATCTGAAGACGACATGTTCACCATTCATTGTCAGAACTTCTGTCCATCTTGATTTTTCAGCTTCTTCGACATTCATCGTATCAACATGAGCTGGCTTTTAATTTTCTCTTCTCTTTGGCTCAATGGTTCCAATAAACATTTCTTTTTCCTCTTGTTCTATCTCATTGACATTTTTCTCCTGTCTGCGTGAACTTTCTCTGCTTTCTTTGTGCATCCTTGTGTGGCACATGCGAGCAAAATGGTTTTTTCGTGAGCAGACTTTACATGTTTGCCCATACGCAGGACACTTGCGAGGCTCGTGTTTATACCCACATTTATTGCATTCTCTTTTTGCGTGGACGTCACTTTCTTTAGGCCTCTTAGTTAGCTTTATTTTGCTTAGCTTGTTTACTGAAACTTCTGTTTCTTCTTGTAAAGCTTTCATATGGCTTTGTGTGGCTTCATTAGCTCTGCATATATCCACAGCTTTACTCAGGGACAAGTCTGGTTCTCTAAGCAATCTTGCTCTCACCTGGTCATTGGTGACTCCACACACAATACGATCTCTTATGAGTGAATCAGTTAACAGTCCAAACTCACAGTCTTTGGCCTTGTTTTTCAGGTCTGTCACATATGCATCGCTAGGTTCACTCTTGCCTTGTACTCTTGTGAAAAATATGTGCCTCAGGCAGGTTATATTTTTTCTTGGCTCACAATATTGCCTAAATCTTTCTTTTAGGATGTCAAAATCATCCACATCCTCATCATCAAAGTCCATGGTATTAAATACCTTAATAGCTTCGTCACCTGCCACATGAAGAAACGTAGCACATTTTATTTTCTCTGATTTTTCAGCTATGCCGCTAGCAATCAGGTACAGCTCAAACTTCTGGATCCAAGAACGCCAGTTTTCTGCGAGGTTTCCTTCCAGCGACAGACTGTTCGGCGGTTTTAGTTGGTCCATCTTCGTATGAGTGACACTTCTGACACCATGTAATGTATTTTAGTGTGTTTTTAAGGAGAACAAGTGGAATAAACAGACAGGACAGCGAGGTCTTCAGTAACATCAACAACAACCGTTTTTACTCTCCTTCTTAATCTGCATACTGTGGAGAAGGTGGAAATGACAAAGCTGAGTTTATTTCACAAGTCAGGTTTATGCCATTCTCCAACATATTCAAACAGCAAAAGAGGGAGAATTCACCCACATCTGCCCCTTTTATACCCCGGAACATCAAAGCACACAGTCACATTGTCTTTTAATCCCAAGACACAATACATCTTCCCCCATCCACCTAAAGTCACTGGTGGTCAGGAAATCCCTCAAGGCCATCTCTTTGCATTACAAAGATCACATTTCACATCCTCCTGTTACTACTAGGAAGTTCAGTCCTCTTGTTCCTCTGAGACGTGAAGCACACAATAAGCATACAGTAATATACTGTACATGTGAGGCATATGAAACCCACATATGTGCACCACAATACAACACTTAACAGCGCCCCTAGTGGCAGGCCACATTACTACATTACATTCTCAACTTTTTTGCATAAATTTTTAACTTTTTCTGTCAAAAAATTACAGCTTCTTTCTCATAAATTTTTTACTTTTTTCCTGTAAATTTTCATTGTTTTTCTCATAAATTAGCAACTTCTTCCTCATAATTTAAAATTTTTGCCACATAAATTTGTAACGTTTTCCCTCACAAAGTAGCAACTTTTTTCCTCAAGAATTTGTAACCTTTTTCTTGTAAATTTGCAGCTTTTTCCCTCTAATTCTAATTCCCTCTAAATTTTCCATGTTTTTCCTGTAAATTTTCAACCTTTTTTCTTCTAGATTTGCAACTTTTTTCTCAAAAATCTTCTACTTTTCTGTCAACAATTTTCAACTTTTTTTCTCATAAATTTTCAACTTTTTTCTCAAAATTTACAACCTTTTTCCTCAAAAATTTGTGACTTTATTCCTGTAAATTTTCATTGTTTTTCTAATTTTTTCTCATAAATTAGCAACTTCTTCCTCATAAATTTTCAGTTTTTCCCACATAAATTTGTGACTTTTTCCTCATAAATTTACAATTTTTTCCCTCACAAATTACCAACTTTTTCCTCAAGAATTTGCAACCTTTTCTTGTAAGTATGGAATGTCATCTGGAGCAAAATTACACTAATTCCTGTTGCTTTAACTAGGGGCCATTTCTTCCTTTTTGGGAGCCCTATTTATGTAATGAAGACCTGCACACATAACGATGAGCCAATGCTGGCAAGTTTACATGAGGAATGCATCTTATAGAGGTTGTTTGCACACTAGCAAGATGTTGCCTAGAGTGTTGATGTCTCATTGTAATGACAATATTTTAAAAAAAAAATTCTTAAATTTACAACTTTTTTCTCATAAATGTGTGACTTTTCTCGAAAACAGTTCTCAAAAAAAATTTTCTTATTAAACTTGCCATTTTTTCTGTAAATTTTCAACTTTTTATCACAAATTTTGAACTTTCTTCTTGTAAATTTCCAACTTTTCTCAAAAATTGACTTCTTTTCTGAAAAATTTGTGACTTTTTCCCGCAAAATTTTCAATTTTTTTTGTAGATTTTCAACATTTTTCTCGTAAATTTTTAACTTTATTCTCATAAATTTGTGACTTTTTTCCCGTAAATTTTCATCATTTTTCTTATGAATTTTCAAGGTTTATCTTGTGGCACATATGTTGGGTACATATTTTCCACAAATATATTGCTGAATGTTGATTGTGTGCTGCACGTCTCGAGGGACAAAAGGACTGAGTCTGCAGGAGATATCGAGAAGGTGTGAGATTTGGCCTTTGTCTCAGAGAGGCGCCTGGGAAGGATTTCCGGACCATCGAAGGCTAAGGGACAATGGTGGAAGATCAAAAGGTTACATTGAGACTGGGATTAAGTACCATGTGACTGTATGTTTGCTTAGACACCATGTGACTGGAGTTTCGATGTTCCGGGGATAAAACAGCGATGTGATATTGATTTGTCTCTTTTCTTGCTTAGAGATTGTTAGGGTATGTGTTCTGTTAATAAAGCTGAACCTGTCACGCCGCGCCGCTCATCAGCGGCGCCACCTGCTCGCACACCTGCTCGTCATCAGCGGCGAGGGATATAAGCCGCCTCGCCCTGAGCTTCGGCCTGAAGCCGTCAGATTTCGCTCATCATTATTGCTGTGAGTACTACTACCTCTTCAGCCATCATTTCGGTAAGAAGCCCTTACCTTTTCCCTTTGAAGTCTGCTCCCCTGTGCACAGGTGGATTTCCCGGCGGCGGACTTTTCCTCTCCGTCTCCATCTCCTCGCTGCTGCACCGGGTCCTGCAGGTGGCTGTCTACCGGGTCTCGTCCCTTGCTGTGCCAGCCATCTATCCCATCCAAGTAAGCTCCTCTCTCGCTATCATATCTCCTGTGTTGGTGTGTGCCCGTCACCCTTCTCCTTGTGCTTTTCCCATAGGGTTGTCCGGCTGTACGGTCTCCTGCCTCTGTGCCCGAAGCAGACGCCGCCACCAACACATCTACATCTCGCAGACACACATCCATTCACTCCTGTTGCTAATAAACTATTTGAACTACTCTGAGCCTGTGTGTGTGCGTCTCCTGAGCCGTGTGTTATGTCAGAACCTGAGAAATAAACTCAGCCTCATCCTTGAGCACATCCTCTACAATCTCATCATTTCATTTTTTTTTTCATAAATTTGCAACTTTTTCCTGAAATTTTGAACTTTTTTCTTGTAAATTTGCAACACTCATCTGGATGCTAATAAAAAAAAAAAACGTTTATTCTGTGTAATTAAAGACCTTGGCGTGGTGGCAACATATTTTTCCGGGGGGGGGGGGGCACATGACACTATTGTAACCAGAATATGATAATTTTATACTTTTTTTGTTTTGCACAGTAATATTGCATAATGGAACTTACCATTTGAAATATTGTACAACCGAGGCTTGACTAGTGACATAGTGCACGGCCCAGGAGACACACACGCAGGCTCAGGATAGATTTAACAGCTTTATTAGCAACAGGGAAGTGTATGGCTGCGTGTCTGTGGAATAAGAATGTATTGGTGGTGGCGTCTGCGTCAGGCACAGGGGCAGGAGGCCGTACAGCCGGACAACCCTGTGGGAGAGAGCAGAGGGCGAAGGGTAACGGGCACCACACCAATACAGGGAATAATGATGGTAGCTGGCTTACTTGGTTGTGACAGGTGGCTGGCGTCGACAAGGGCGGAGCCTGGGAGACAGCGACCTGCGGTACCTGTGGCAGCAGCGTAGAGCCAACGGCGAGGTGATGAAATCCGCCGCCGGGAATGTCCACCTGTGCACAGGGGAAAGCTAGAGGAGAGAGGTAAGGGGAGCTTACCCAGGATATCTTCGCTAGTCGGTTTGAGATCCATAGTAGCAAAGGGGCCGAAGTAGAGAGACGGCTTCAGGCCGAAGCCCAGGGCAGAGTGGATTAAATACCTCGCCGCTGACGAGGAGCAGGTGTGCGCGCGGCTGGCGCCGCTGATGAGCAGCGAGTCATAACAGCTAGTACTAACCCTCTATACTAGTGAAAGTGCTTTGAGTAGTCTTTGTGACTAGAAAAGCGCTATATAAGTGCAGGTTAGTTAGTAGTAGTAGTTAGATTGCCCAAATGTCTCCTGAGCCAGCGGACAGAGCCACTGCTTACAGCGGGAGGCAGTACAACAGGGACCAGCTGTTAGCACTTAACCAGCCCACGATGCTAATGCAAAAACTCAACATACCAGGAGAAATAAGACAAAAATGGCGTGGATGTTGAGCTGGAGTAAGACGGCGTGCGAGGAATATAAGGTACAGACCCGTCCTTCCATCTGTTATTATGGGAAACGTCCGATCGCTACTCAATAAGACTGACGAGCTAGCGGCTATCTCCCACTACGAGAGCCCTATTGTAATTGCTAGGGCCCGAGCCACTGACAACATCAGTGGGCGAGAGCCCTATTGTAATTGCTAGGGCCCGAGCCACTAACAAGATCTCATTTTTGGGGTAGTCAATGTGCATGAAAACTCACCATTTTTTGCAGGGACCTCAAGATTGGCAAAAAATTGAATATTTTAGAGGAAATATGAATGATCCCACAAAAATGGCTCTACAGTGTCACCTCACATGTGAAGTCAATGGGGAGTGGCACACGCTTACTTTCGTGCAGAAAGATGAGATGTTTATCATGTCAAGACATGCAAAAAACTCCATAGAAGTGATGGTCTACACACAACAGGAAATCAGCCATTTTGGCAGGAAGTGGCAGTGACCAGATTTCCACCTCACGCATTTGATCAAACTTGTCCTAGGGGTTTTGTCCGATTGAGCTCATTTGTGGTGACAATCATCTATACCCATGTGCCATTAAAAGTTATTAAAAACTTTTCCAAAAGCTCAACAGTTTGGCCGTAGGGGCGTGGCAAAGTTTGATGCCTTGCCATGATCATTCTATGACCATTCTGACGGCAATAACTCTATGCATTGTCGGATTTCAACCATATTCAACATTATGGATATCAGTCCAATTCCAAACAGTTCTATAGAATAATATTCATAGAAATCTACAGCGCCACCTATAGGAGTCAGAAAGTATTGCATCAGAAAGTTTGCATCATGTTGTTTTTTTAATACCTCGGGAATGGAATGTCAGATTGGCACCAAGATAGGTATGATGTATATGGGTATGCCTCCGAACAATTACAGCTATGAATATTCATGAGTAGCAATAGCGCCCTCTCTTGGAGACATGAAGATTACACCAAAGGTTTTCTTGAATATCTCTGAAACAAATAGTCTGATTGTCACCATAAATGGTACCAATCATCTATACCCATGTGCCATCAAAAGCTGTTGAAAACTTTTTCAAATGCCTGACAGTTTGGCAGAAGGGACATGGCCAAGTTTGCAGTATCGCCATCACCCTTCCAATGGCTTTTACTCTGGCATACATTGACTGATTTCAACCAAATTTTGTGTGGTGAATAGGTAGCCAATACTGATAATTTCTATGATAAAGAATGACACATAGCAACAGCACCCCCTACCTCCAATGAACAGGAAGTTGCCAAAACTCACATACCATACTCACGCGCCGCTTCCCAGAATCACGTGCAGTTTTCTGAGGTTTATCAGACCACTTGGTTGATCATAACTGCACATCATCTTTAGCATGGCGTCACTGCTGTTACCATGAACACACCCTCCTCGCCATTCAATCCGTTTTTCTTGTTGGGATGGTTGGGAACGACCTGGAGTCATGAAATCTGGAACATAGGACTGTCATATGTAGTCCTATATGGGTGGGCAACACATAACTGACAGGAAAGTGTCGCCATGGTGACATGGCAAAGCTTGATTCCTCGCCATGGAACATCGAAAGTTGTAACTTGGACAAACTTTGTCTGATTTTCACCAAATTTTCTACAGTGGATATTAGTCCCGCCCCACAAGCTCTTACATAAAAATAATTGACAAAAGTTATAGAGCCACCTACTGCTCACAGGAGGTACTGTGCCAAATGGTTTACTTTATTCACGCAGCGCCTGCCATGACAACGGGAAATTTTCTGAGCCACCTCGGTACGACGGGCGCCAGGGTCCGCGGTTGCGCGGGGGGGCGAGGGCCTGCTTACAGTTGCTTGCAGCTTTAACCCTCCTGTTGTCCTCGTGTCAAAATGACCTGCTACTGTGTTAAAAACCAAAAAAAATCCCCCTAAACAATATTTTTTCAACTTAAAATTTTATGACTTTTCCTAGATTGACCCCAACATTAGGATAAGTGAATTGTTGCCTTTATTCACATTTCCATGTAAGCTGTACAAAAAAAGTTACAAAGGTCGTCTTCGGGTCAAAATGACCCGACAGTCAAATTGATTTGAAATCACGGTCACTGAGTTATTTACACACCACAGAATGTGAGAATGTTTTAGTTCTGTCTCAGATCAATCAGTAGCAGACATAAACAACACAATAGCAGACGTAAACAAGACAAGACAGGTGGCCTTCTCGTGGACTGCAGTGCCTTTGATCAGTCTCAGATCAATCAGTAGCAGACGTAAACAAGACAAGACAGGTGGATTTCCAGAGGTTATAAAGGATGGCAGATGACAGTACCCCAAATTCTCTCTGCGCTGAAGCCATGAGTGCGCGTTATACTGTCTAACAGGCTATAGAGCTGATTTTTTCAGATGTCCAGCAAGACAACTCTGATTCAGAAGAGGAAGTGGAGGATGTATCAGAAAAAGATGGGGAGGAATACAACCCAGAGCATGATGAATCATCTTCAGAAGAAGAAGAAAACCCTGAAGCTGAGAGACTTTCCTTTCAAAAAACGGCAAAATAACATGGTCCTCGGCAGCATATGACCAACACGGCAGGGAGGCAGAACATAATGTCATAAAGATGACCCCAGGACCCACAAGGTATGCTGTTTCTCATGCCCATGACATTGTCTCTACATTCTACCTGTTCATCACACCAGCAATACAAAAAATAATCCTGGAGATGACAAATCTGGAGGGTTTTCGCAAATATGGAGACAGCTGGAAAAAGATGGATGAGACTGACCTGCAGGCCTACTTAGAGCTGCTAATCTTAGCAGGTGTATACAGGTCCCGAGGTGAGGCTGCAGCTAGTCTATGGGATGCAGAGAGTGGAAGGCCAATTTTCCGAGCCACAATGCCACTCAAAGTCTTTCACACCTACTCAAGACTGCTACGATTTGATAACCGTGAGTCAAGACCAGCAAGACATGTGACAGACAAACTTGCGGTTTCTTGCTTAGTTTCTTCATCTTGAGCAACAATAACATCATAAAGACACATTAGTCTAGGCATCGCAAGTGATGGTCTATATGACATCATGACATCATAAAGACACATTTATCTATGAACCATATGACATCAAGACTCATTAGTCTAGGCATCGTGAGTGATGGTCTATATGACATCATAAAGACACATACAGTATGTCTATGTGAAGTCATATAGACATCATATCTTTATGACGGCATCGCGAGTCCTATGATGCCTGAGTTCATAGGACATCCTATGATGATCAGGCAGAGATCATAGGCCATCCTATGATGTCCTATAAACGTGGCAGACACGCACACACACAGACACAAAGAAATTTCTTGCTTTAAAATTCAATTAAGCTGCTTATATTGGGAGTTTAGTGAAGACGGGTCATTTTGACCCGGAGGACGTGGGGTGTATACAGAATATGAGGACAACAGGAGGGTTAATTATAATTGAATATTTACTATAAAATCAAAACTTCTGTTTATCAATTGTTGCAAATATGAAACACTGAGTGTTTGTACTGTATATAGTGAATGTGCTGAAAAAATTTTTAGTAACTATTTTTTGACACTTTCTGAGTTGATTTTAGTAAATATGGTTAAAAAAAATGTAGAATAACAATATGGAAGTCATGGATATCACAATTCATTTTGTTTTAGCTAAATGACATTACCACTGATTGTGGTTGTTGATTAGAATTTTATTTTTTGACTCGTTTTACAACTACTAGATGGACAGTAAAACACTCTATGGTGCAAGACCACACACTCTTCTGGCCCTTGTACCTGAAAATCCTCAATACTCTGATGCTAATCTGAGTGATGATGACCCAATAGAGGATCTTGATTATCACCCGACACAAGCAGAAGGTACAGGTGACAGTTCTTTTGAATCCCTAAATGAAGAGGAGGGCTCCTTCAACAAGCCAATCTTCCACGCAACTGTCTCATAAGAAGAGCAAAAAAGGCAACCCTAAAAACAGTTTTCTTGGAGGAACCAGGGGAAGCCTTGACCCAAGTTCCCAGTCAGGCCCAAACAAAAGCATGAGAAGAATCTGGAAGCATGAAGACACTGATGAATTCCAGGTTCTGGATTCAAGATTTGAACCCCCTGAGGCTGTATAACACACCCTTTCAGTCTTCAAAATGAACTTCACTGATGAGATGATTGAACATATTGCTCATCATCCAAATTTGTACTTTGTTCAAGTGTTGGGAGATCCAGTTAAGACTAGCCCTGAAGAAACTGAGGATTTCTTGGCCATCCTTCATTCTTGCCCACATTTTGAATCAAGTTAACAAGCAAGCATCCAGAGTTGGCTGACCATCATTCAGCTCTCCACCACCACAGAGGAAAGGCTACACCCCAAGACCCTCATCCACAACCAGATGTGCATTATGATAACTTGGTACACTGGCCTCTTCACTCTGACAAGCGGGAACGATGCAACCTTTGTCTAAAGGGTGTATCAAGGTGGAAATGTAGCAAATGCAATGTTTTGCTGTGTTTGAACACAAACCAGGAATGCTTTCTATAATATCACCATAGGTAAAGCAGTGCTTCCTCTGGCTTAAAGATCATGGCACAGTGGCAACATATTTTTCCAGGGGGGAGGGGAAGAAAACACATGACACGACTGTAACCAGAATATGCTAGTTTTACACTATTTATTTTTATTTTTTAAATTTTGCACAGTAATATTGCATAATGGAACTTACCATTTTAAGTATTGTACAACCAAGGCTTAAATATTGGAATATTGGGCCAGTTGGGGTCCCACACATATGTCTTGTGTTTGGACTTTTTACTGGTGCCATCCTTCTCTCCTTCCTCTGCTCTCACCTCTCCTGGACCCTCTGCCTGAACACTTTCCTCTGCTTGGCTCTTCTCTTCTGTCTCATCTTTCCCTCTCTGAGGTCTGTCTAATTCAGGTTCTCTCTCTGTCTATGGTGGTATACAAACAGGTTAGAAAATGCCAAGTGTCATGTTTTGTCCTGCAGGATTTTTTTTCATGGTTTACATAAATAACATAAATGTGTATTTTTTGTATTTTTATTCTAGTGTTTCTTTTTTCCATTGACGAAGAGTAGGAAAGGGAAGGGAAAAAATATTCATAATAGTAATTTACTCATTCTTACTTAAATTATATGATCAGAGGTGGGTATAGTAGCCAGAAATTCTACTCATGTAATAGCAGTGCTATGAAATTAATAATTAACCCCTTGCACTCCGGTCAATTTCCCTAAAAACGCCAAAAAATAACGTGCCCAAATTAAATCGAAAGCTGTTCTTCAACCCTTTGCAGCATCTTCATGGGGTTGGTCTCATTTAAAAGAAAACACTTTGAATTTTTTGGCAAAACAGTCATAATCTCTCTAAGTGCTCCGGCCACTGAGTTACAGTCATCTAAACATACTGAACTTGAAGAAAATAAATTTGGCCTGGGTGTTTTTTTGGATACAAATGCTTGAAAATAACACACAGCTTCAGATCCGGGCTGGAAAATGCAACAGAAATGTAGAACCAAGTGTTATCCAGCTGAGGTCAAAATTTTGTAACAATACCACAAAAAAATGAATATATTAAACAGCTTTTTCCTCAGGTAGTTCCCAGGCGTTTTTGAACTGTGCCAAATTGTGCCAAATGGCACAGTTTGGAAAAACGTCTGTAACTTTTGAATGATTCAATATAGAAGCTTCATCGTGGGCTCTAATGAAAGGTGACACTCAGGGCTGTGTGTGTGTGGGGGGGGTGTCCCCCCCCTCGCTACAGAGGACGGACATCAGCCATCGTTACATGACGGAATAGACTCATGTGGCGACCGCGGCGCAGTCACCGCGGCTTCCCCCCCCCCCTCGCTACAGAAGAGTAGTGGGGGGGGGGCGTTCACGGTCCGGACGCGGCGCACGAACCATGTACCACGGCGTACGCACTTCGGACTTCGTGCGCCACACAGTTGTAATTTACCGATCGGTCAAAAGTAATTTTTGATTACAATTTTCAGGGATAAAGAATAATTTAACTTAGAACACTTACCTCTTCACAGCAGCAGTGTCCTGGCAAACTTCTCTTCCTCATTGTCAGATGAACACGACGCTGGTCCGCTCGTGGTTCCCGGTCAAAACATAATTCCATTATTGCGGTTTTGCGCTTCCATGATTGCGGTTTTGGCGAATGATTTACGACCTTCGTCATCAGCCTCCGTCGGTCTATGATGACCATGGAAGAGAATCCTAAACGTCTACTCTGCTGGAATAAAAAAAAAAAAGCACCGCCCGTGGCTGCAGCAGTCAGTCTCTCTTCACCCAGCCTTAGACAAAACAGCTTGCGAACTTCTGTGCTTCAGTTGGCTCGCTGCATTCACAGCGTTGGTAGGCGGGTCCTTCTTGCTAGGTTTTCAGTCATTGGTTCTTCAAGGTTTCAGAAACCCAATTCAAGGCTCTTATTAGTCAAATGAGAGGTCAATCAGATGAACTAATCTGTTCGCGGCTGTATCTGTAGTGGAAGAACGGAAATGCAGCTTTTTTTTCCAGTGCGCTCTTAGGACGCAGCGCCCTCGTGCGTCCTAGAGCGCACGAGAGCGCACTCATGTGCTGTAGGATGCAGAGACCTGCCCGTCCGTGGTACACCGGAGTGCAAGAGGTTAAAAGTAGACAACCAAAAATTTCTAGTCGAGTTAAGCGTACAAAGAGCACCCACTTAAAAACTTGAATAATGACTTCAGCCTTGAAGGTTTGAGGTTTTGCTACAAAATTTATAACAATTTTCTTATAGTTTTCTACTTTTCTCTGTAAATTTATCTAAATTTGCAACACTTTTTCTCAAATTTGTAATTTTCTCTTGTAAAATTATGACTTTTCTTGTACATTTGAGACTATTATAAAAGTAGATTATTTTATGGCTAATTTTTATCTTTTTTTTTAATCCAATCCAACTTTATTTATAAAACTTTTTAAAAACAACGACAGTTGACACAAAGTGCTGTACATCAACGATAAATAAAATATAAAATCAGTAAAATACAGCTTAAGTACAAAAAAGCACAAACAAAACAACAGTCATACAATAGAGACAATAAGAACTAATAAAATCAACGACTCAAACTGGATCAAAAGCCAGAGAATAAAAATGGGTTTTAAGAGGAGTTTTAAAACTGGACAGTGAAGAGGCCTGTCTGATGGACAAAGGCAGATTATTATAAAATTACTGTTTTTCTAATAAATTTGAAACAGAATGTGGAAAATTTTTTACTTTTTTCCTCATACAATTTAAACTTTTGACCATAATTTTGTAGCGCCAGAACAGAACAATAACTTTCACTCTGAATTCAAAGAAATATAATTATTAAAATTATATTTAAAGAAATAAATTAACTTAAATGACCAAATATGCTGTTATTTCTGTTATAATATTTCTATGTATTTATAGTTTTTTTAGAAATCTCCTCACCAACCAGACAGCAGGAAAAACCTCCCTTATTTTGAAATCCAAATGTTGGCACGTTTAATTTGTCTGAAGGGTGCTGACGGATTAAAGTCATTGACTTTGTGAATTTCGGTCATCTTTACTTGCCAGGTACATAATAGGGAACATAACTTAATATTGTAGTGGCTGGTGAAATATATACTCAGCAATTCTTCAGTCCCCCTTGTTCTTCCCTTCATATGAAGCCAGCTGCAAATGAATTCTAGCCACATCTCTTAGCTAAGCGACTCTTCCATTATTGCTCCCATTTCCAGCGGGTTAAAACCATGATAGATGCCGCCAGTGCTTACATTGTGGGTGGCCCCCACAGCCTCCGGGACAAGCAGAGCGCTCAGCTGGAGCAATTAGCAGAACAGTGAGATGTATGGACTGATATCAGTAGGCAGCCTCTCTTTGTCTAATTCCGGCGCCAGTAATCCTGCTATTGATATATGTGACTCTCATGTAAATGTTCCATGCATTCCTGCTGTACTGTGATGCTAATGTGCCATGCATGCATTGTCTAGCTGGGTATATAAGTGAACTGAATATCGCTTGCTCTCTCTCTTATTGCTTTTTGATGACTCGCATTGCCTGTTTGCTGACTAGAGACACTGGGCTCGCTCCAGCGTGCTCTCACAGCGCTGGAGTGAGCCTCGTGATGGAGGATGAATAAAACACCCTTTTAAACTTCAGTTCGCCGTGTCCTGCCTGCACTTATTCCGTGCCTCCACACTGGGTAACTCTTATTACATCCGCCACACTGGTGACCCCGAATACAAGAACACGCTGACGACAAACGAATGCAGCCCCCGGCGGTGACTCCGACGACGAATGAACGCAGCTGCCTGACGCAAATAGACTGCCCTCCCTTCTGCCACAGGGAGACCTCGACGCAGAACCAACACCAGGCGAACACCCCGGAGATCATCCACGACTGGGAAAGCTGCAGAAAGCGTCATTGTGTGACCCTCGCCTGAGATCTGGTCATCCACGCTGGGACCGACCGAGGGACAAAGAGCGTCTACTCCCTATCCCCACTCCTCCGCATCCACATGAGCGCGCACGCACCTCGTCCCCTCTCCATGACGGTGACCTGCAGGGTCGGACGGAGAACGCAGCGCGTGGACCAGAACACACCATTACTCGGCACGAGCGAACGACAGCAACAGCCCGAACAGGGAGGACCATCGGCGCCGACGACGTTGGTTTCCATCAAGCTCCCTGACCCTGATTCACCTCTCAACAGCGGACCACCCACACACCGAACCCCCGCACGCACACTGGGGAGGTTACGAGGACAGCGCACCACGCACGGGACAATACCAGCTCCACAGACCGCCATCGTCCTCCGCCGCTGCACACGCCCGAGAAACACGGCCGACCGCCATCCTCGGAACCTTCAGGGCTGCTCACACACCTGAAGCACACACGCAGCCCGCACACAGGATTTTGTATGGGTCTCAGCCACGGCGCACAATGGGAATCCAGCCGTCAGCTGTCCCCGAGGGCTTTAGGGCTGCGCGCGCACCTAAAGCCAACACGCCAAGTCCCTCACACAGCTTCAGCTCCTGTTTTTTCTTCATGGCTGCTACGCGTCCTCGCAGTACTGAACCGCGAGAAGAGTCAGAGACAAATTTTTGTTCTCACAGCCGCTGTGGACCTCCGCCACGTTCAACGGGACAGCCCCTCAACATCGTGGATCCACATGCAATTTTTGCGCGGCCCAGACAACTTCACCGTCCCGGGCCGGCACTTGCTACCCCCACCCCCCCTCCCTCCACCTCCGCCTGCACAGAGCTTTTCCCGCAGCTCGCTACCAAAGCCGGACGATCGAGGCCTCAGCCCCCTGCTGAGCCCTCTGGGGGGGGAGTAGTGTGGGTGACCCCCACAGCCTCCGGGACAAGCAGAGCGCTCAGCTGGAGCAATTAGCAGAACAGTGAGATGTATGGACTGATATCAATAGGCAGCCTCTCTTTGTCTAATTCCGGCGCCAGTAATCCTGCTATTGATATGTGTGACTCTCATGTAAATGTTCCATGCATTCCTGCTGTACTGTGATGCTAATGTGCCATGCATGCATTGTCTAGCTGGGTATATAAGTGAACTGAACATCGCTTGCTCTCTCTCTTACTGCTTTTTGATGACTCGCATTGCCTGTTTGCTGACTAGAGACACTGGGCTCGCTCCAGCACGCTCTCACAGCGCTGGAGTGAGCCTCGTGATGGAGGATGAATAAAACACCCTTTTAAACTTCAGTTCGCCGTGTCCTGCCTGCACTTATTCCGTGCCTCCACACTGGGTTCTCTTATCACATTCGCCACAACATACCTCTTCTGATTTTTTTCCGCATTTAAAGTACTTTAATAAACTCATGCTTCTGTCGGACAGTCACACTAGCGAGACACTCTGCCTGACTGGAAAGCTTGTGTGGGCGAGGCACTTCTAATGTCCGTGTGGATGATGGCCACGTGCGTTGTTCGTGTGCACGCTTGCGGAAAGTCATTGCTTCATATATTTTTCTTAAATTCATATCTCCTCATTAGCGTGGTGGTAATTCTTCTGGCAATGCAGGCCACCACCCAGAAATTTTACCAGAGGAAACACTGGGTAAAGTGGATCTGATGCTCAAAAAGCATTTGTGCTGTTGCACAGTCACATAGATGAGATCCGAAATGTAATGTTTTAATATGTTTGGCAAAGTTTTCCAGTGTTTTCAATGTCTTTTCAAAGTTAAAATTGAAATCAACTTTATTGATCCACCAGAAATATGGATCTTGTGTCCCAAAAAACATCAGTGCTGTTGCACCACTGAGATGCTGAAGTAGGAAATGCAGCTGTTTTTTTTATGTTTTTGAATGCAAAAATGAATGTTTTGTACTGTAGCATTCAATCAGAAGTTGACTGATTGTGAGAATTTTGTGTTGTTGCATCTTTAGACAGTTGCAGTGAAGATGACAAAGTTGGAAATGTAATCTTTCCTTGTTTGATGCAGTATTTTCCTTTGCTGAAATGAAAACCAGTACTGTTTTGTGGCATAATACCAAAAATAAAGTGTACCAAATGTCCTGGATGTTTTCAGTTGTCTATTTCTTTATAAGTTAGCATTTTATTTGACTTTTTTTCTAATGTTTATGGTATTTGTATGAAATTTCATACCTTAACCATGAAATGAACTCTCAACCATTTGGTCATCATAGCAGTCTGTTGTGGGCGACAATGACTGTTTCATTTAGGTCTGATCAGATTCTTCCACACAGCTCTGTCCTTAGCCTTCCACTGCCAAGAACTCCTGTCTTTGTCCAACTTCTTCAAGTTTCTTTTTACAGTGTCTTTAAATCTGAGCCTTGGTCTACCCTGATTGTGTTTGCGCTCGCATAACTGTGAGTAGAGTAACTGCTGAGGGAGACGCTAGTGGTCCATCCTCTCAACATGTCCAAGCCATCTCAGGTTCATCTGTATTAGCATGTCCTCCATTGATGGTAGACCAGCTCGTTTCAACACTTCTATGTTGATTATCTTGTCTTTCCATGAGATGTTCATTATGGCTCGAAGGTGTCTCATCATGTACGCATGGAGCTTCTTCACCTGCACTCTGTAGACAGTCCAAGTTTCAGCACCGTACAATAGAGTAGCCAGTACTGTCGCTCTGTACACTTTGCATTTCACAAGGATAGACACATGTCGATTGTGCCACAGTCTCTCCCTCAAGTTTCCAAACACAGCGCTCGCTCTTCCCATTCTGAGAGATAGTTCATCCTCCAGCCTAGCATTCTCTGAAACAGTACTCCCTAGAATCTAGAGAGTACTCCCCTAGAATCTAGGGAGTTTCAAGTATCTAGGGCCTAGATACTTGAAAGTCTTGCACTTGACTAGTGGCTCTGTACCAATGCTGATCTCTTCTGGTAGTGATGTTGATAATTGGAACTTTGGTGGTTGATAAAGGCACTCTGTCTTCTTGATGTTGATTTGGAGGCTGAATTGGCTAGCTGCTCTTGCAAATTTCTCCACTAAAGATTGCATATCTTCCACGCTGTGTGCAACTAGAGCACTGTCGTCGGCAAAGAGCATTTCTCTTACTACCTTTATCAATGTCTTGCTCTTGGCTTTAAACTGTGCCACATTGAACAAGTCTGCTTCTTTCCTTGTTTGAATGTATACTCCTTCTTCTTTCCTGTCACCTTTCTTGAACAAAGGCACAATACTTGCATCCTTCCAGTCTTGCGGTACTTTCTGGGCACCCTATATCTCTTGGATGAGCTTGTGTAGGCAGTTGATCAGCTGAACACCACCAAATTTCCACACTTCTGCTGGAATTCCATCCCTTCCTGGAGCTTTACCATCCTGTGTTGTCCTGATAGCTGCCATTAGTTCATCAAATTTTGGTTCATCCAGACTCGATACAGCTGGTTGCTGCATTAGGGCTTCTTTAGCCTCTTCAGTGAGATCTCCAGGGTTGTTTAGTAGTTGGTCAAAGTGGTCTGCAAATCTGTCCAGGATCTTGTCTTTCTCCTGCAAAGCTGTTTCACCATCCATAGCCAATAGTTAGATCAATCCTCTTGGTTTAGGGCCATAGACTTCTCTCAAACCTGTGAAGAATGTTTTCATGTCCTTTCTGTCTGCTGCAGTTAGAAGTTCCTCCGCTTTTTCATCCCACCAGTTGGACTTCATCTCTCTGGTGTACTTCTGTAGCTCACTCTGAGCCTTTGAGTATTTCTTCTTCTTCGACCTTGTGTTACACTGTAGGTTTTCCTTCCTAGCTGTATTCCTCACTTCTAGTAGTTTCTTCAGGTGTTCATCATGCTCATCAAACCAATCTTGATGTTTCCTCTCAGGGTGGCCTAACACATCACTCGCAGTCTGATACACCGCATCCTTCAGTGTTGCCCATTTCTCTTCTATGTCATTCTCTGAGTTGTTACTGTCCCAGTCTTTCAAGTTTTCATCCATTTCCAGTGTAAGTTCTTCCTGCTTCTTTTGGCCTTTCAGTGCACTAGTGTTTAGCTTCCATGGTGGCTTCGCACCCGTCCTGCAGTGCTGTTTTTGTCTGCAAATCCTTAATCTAGATCTCAGCATAACATGATCAGTACCACAGTCCACACCTCTCATTGCTCTGGTGTCCAATACATCCCTTATGTCTCTCTGCCTTACTATGATGTAGTCTAATAAGTGCCAGTGCTTGGATCTTGGGTGCATCCATGTCTTCTTGTGTGTGTCCTTGTGCTTAAATAGAGTGTTGGTTATCACAAGGTTGTACTCTGAACATAGTGCAAGTAGAAGTTCTCCATTAGCATTGCACTTGCCTACTCCATGACTGCCTAGAACTCCTTTCCATTTCTCAGTGTCCGAACCAACTCTGGCATTAAAATCTCAGAGTATCAGCCTGTCATCAGTTGGTACACGCCTGATAGTCTCACATAAATCACTGTAGAACTCTTCCTTCACCTCCTCTGTGTTGGTCATTGTTGGGGCATATACACTGATGAGAGTGGCATACATCTTCCGCTGTAGTGGGAGTCTCATAGTCATTACCCTGCCATTGATTGGCACCGGTTCCTCATCAAGCATTGCTGCTATCTCCTTTCTAATTGCAAAGGCCACTCCTGCTTCTCTCCTTTCTTGAGTTGATCTCCCACTCCAAAACAAGTGTACCCATGGTCTTCCAAGCTGTAATATCCAGGCAATCTTGTTTCACTAAGTGCAGCTATGTCTACATTGTACCTGTTCATTTCCAGGGCCACAAGCGTGGTCTGTCTTTCTGGGCACTGTGATGTTGTTTTGTTCAACAGAGTGCGTACATTCCATTCTGCTACACACAAGGCTGCTGTTTTCCTCTTCTTTTGTCTTCCTGATCCTAGCTTACTTTTCAATGCCTGTTGGAGTGTGAACAGATCAGCGCGGACCTTGTAAGCCCGGGCGACGTCCGAGTCGGTATGAGTTGCTTTCTGATTGACCATTTCATGAAACTGCTTGCAAAGTATTTGAGTACTGCTAGCTTTTGGTGGACTAGCAACACATTCTTGGCAGATAAAGGTATTATCAGTGGCAAGGACAAGCCAAGACAAACTGACTCCAGTATCTGTTGCAGTGACTGACCAGATGATAGGTTTGTTTATCTCTGCTCTTTGTGTAGTGCATGTCACAATGCACTGACTGGCACAGTCCACCACAGACCTTGCGACAGATGTGTTTATCTGCCAGGATGTCCAGTCTCACCCCGTGTGACTGGGAGTGGTCCATCACAGACCTGTGGTAGATATTGTTTTTAGTTCTGCCAGGATGCCCTGTTTCACCCTCCACACCCTCGGAAGGGCGGGAATGCCGGTTGAATTGCCGACGGCCCGACCCATGAGACAGGTAGTACTGGTTTTCATGGTTATCCGGTAGCAAGCAAGCCAATGCCTGACCTGACAAAAAAAAAGGGGGGGGGGGATCTAAGTCTCAGTTAAAAGCTGCCAATTTCTGACCAAAAAAAGTGGAATTTTATGGGTAAGAAGCTGCAACTTCAGCAAAAAGACAAAAAAGGTGTAAATTTCCAACTGTTTACAACCTAAGACACAGCAAATATAAGATTTGAGTAAAATGGTGCAAGTTTAAGCTTTTTTTTAAACTGCAAATTCAAGCGTAAGAAAAGATCTAAATTCATGATGGCGCCCACAGTGGTCGCCATGGTGTTTCGCTGCCCTTTAATTTTTTTTAATTTGTTTGTTTCTGTTCATTGATTGTGCGTCTGCCAGTTCATACACCCATGAAGAGTTATTAAATATCAGGACTCTTACTCCCACGGACCTTCTCCCAGTATTTTTAGCTCCTGCCGCCGATCTGATTCATTGTTTGGCTCAAAGAGTAAGACGGCGTAAAAGAGGAAAGCGAGGGGGGATTCTCGCTCGGCTGCGAAGGAGAGGCACGCAGACAGCCTTGCCTGGCATATTTCTATCCAATGCCAATTCTCTCTTGAACAAGGTAGAAGAATTAAGACTGCTGATGTGATTTAAGGACCTCGCTTCCTCGTCTGTCATCTGTTTCTCTGAGACCTGGCTTAAAGGGAACATACCGGACAGCACGATCAGCCTCGAGGGATTTCAGCTGTTTCGTGCTGATCGCGTCACAGAGCTCTCTGGTAAGTCTATTGGAGGAGGAGTGTGCTTCTATATTAACAACAGCTGGTGCTCTGATGTAACGGTGATTTCACAACACTGTTCTCCCGCCCTGGAATTTCTTTTTATTAACTGCAAGCCATTTTATTCCCCGCGGGAGTTCGCCTCATTCATCCTCGTCGCTGTGTACATCCCTCCCGACGCGGACACGCGCGAAGCTCAGCGCGTGCTCGCGGATCACATCCAACACACGGAGCGGACTTTTCCAGACTCTCTGGTTATTGTGGTTGGTGACTTTAACCAGAGCAATCTGAGTCACGATCTCCCCCGCTACAAACAGTTTATTAAATGTCCAACCAGAGGAAAAAACACGCTGAATCACTGTTATACTACAGTGAAGGACGCATATCGTGCTGTTCCCCGTGCTGCGCTCGGATTATCTGATCATGTGATGGTCCACCTCATCCCCACATACAGACAGAGACTGAAACTCACTAAACCTGTTGTGACCACCACGAAGAAATTGACCAGTGAAGTAGTAGTAGTAGATTAGTTTATTTGACAGGGACAGTGCAATAAACATAGACAATTAATCAAAGACAATCAATCTGATGTGTTGCACATAGAGTGTATAGCTATTAGCTAATTTGCAACTCTTGTCCCTGGATGGGCTTTAGAAAAAAGAATCAAGTAAAGATGGGGAAAAAAAATAAAAAATATACACAATAACCACATACATCAATGCAGAAAAATTATAAATACACAATTATAAATATTATAAATATTATAAATACACAAATATAACAGCCTGACTCACATTTAACATAAATATTATAAATATTATAAATACACAAATATAACAGCCTGACTCACATTTAACACATATAACATAACTCACATTTGCCTATTTCAGGCCTTCCTCCCTCCGTCACTCACTATAAACAAACACATTTATTCCTTCCCTTCATTCACTCTCACTTTGCAGACAATTAATTCATACATGAGTACATTCTTGTTTATTTTTCAGCCAGTTTTTAACATTTTTAGTGAATGTTTTAAAGTCCGTTATTATTTTAATTTCATTTGGCATTGTGTTCCAGATGTGACTGCCCTTTATAGAGAAAGCTGTTTGTCCAAATGTGGTTCTGCGGTGGAATATTTTACAGTTATTGTTAACAGAACTCCTGGTGGCTCTGCTGCTGTCCTGTCTTTGGACGAAACCAGCAAGTGGCTCGGGTGCTGATTTATGGAAACATTTGAACGTTAATTTCAGAAGACAGAGGTCAATGAAGCTCTCAAAACTCAATAGGTTGTATTTTTTTAAAACATTACAGTGATGCCACCTAATGGGCTTTTTGTCCAAGATTTTTAGGGTTTGATAATATAATGAACCTATATGTCTTATT
Source organism: Pholidichthys leucotaenia (assembly GCA_020510985.1). Lineage (NCBI taxonomy): Eukaryota > Metazoa > Chordata > Actinopteri > Cichliformes > Pholidichthyidae > Pholidichthys > Pholidichthys leucotaenia. The sequence goes on from CM035848.1 coordinate 33,015,373, forward strand.
GTGGAAGGGGTAGCTTGAGCCCAGACTGTCAAACAGTATGATATATGAGAAAAAACCATAGAATGCATATACAGTGCAGCTGCTTCGTAAGGTATGTAATATCTAATTAATTTAAAGCAGTTCAGATTTTTTTTTACTGTTTTTGAAATTTTCTTTATATGAAGATTAAATTTGAGTTGAGGATCTAGTACAATGCCAAGGTATTTGAATTCTGTAGCTAAACTGATGTCATGATCATGTATATTAACTTTAAAATGTTGCAGGTTACATTTTTTGATTGAAAAGCACATTGAGACTGTTTTCTGAAGGTTCAGCAATAGATGGTTCTTGAGGAGCCACTCTTGGACATCAACCATACTTGTAGACAGTACATCTGCAGCCTGTGCTGGAGTCTTGGCAGCTGTGTAAATAACTGCATCATCTGCATAAAGTTGGCATGTTGCAGCTGAGCAGTGTAACGGCAAGTCATTAATAAAAATGCTGAAAAGTAAAGGACCAAGAATGGACCCTTGTGGGATACCCATGCGGTTGTTTAAAAATGAGGATTTATCCTGGTGAACTTTTACACACTGTTCTCTATTCTGGAGATAAGATGCAAACCATTCTAATGTATTTGGGGAGAAGTTAAAAGATACCATTTTGGATAAAAGCAAACTGTGGTTTACAGTATCGAAAGCCTTTTTGAGATCTAGAAAAACAGCTCCTACCACATTACCCCTGTCCAAGGACTGTTTGACGTTTTCAATAAGGCAACAATTTGCTGTTTCTGTTGAGTATCCTGGTCTAAAACCAAATTGATGTGGATGAAGAAGTTGACTGTCTTGTAAGTAGTCTATCAGCTGTGTAGCTACAACTTTTTCAAGAACCTTAGATAGGACTGGTAAGATAGAGATTGGGCGGTAATTGCATATATCGTCTTTACTGCCTGATTTATGAACTGGTATGACGACAGCTTTTTTCCAGCCAGATGGAAATGTACTAGACCTAATGGAGAGATTAATGAGATGGGTCAGTGGTTTGATTAATATTTTGCTGTGCATTTTGAGAAAGGAGGTGCTCATATTGTAGATATCATTAGTTTTTGAGTTTGACAGTGTTTTAACAATACCAGCAATTAACTTCTCATTTACCTCATTGATGTGAAAAGTATCTGTTGGAAGTATGGAATTTGTGTTGTTGAGCACATTTGGCAGCACAAAAATTTTTGTTAAGTCTTCCACAGAGCCCACAAAGTGTGAATTAAATTCATTTGCCAAAGTAGCCTTGTCACTGACGGTCTTGCCATTGATTCTAAGTTCCTTTACCCCCTTCTGATCGTTTTTTTTATTAGTTAAGTTATTTAAATGCCTCCATAGGGAACTGTTGTTACCCTTTGCATGATCTATCAGTTTATTGTAATAAGATATTTTTGATTTTCGCAGCTCATGTACCACTTTATTTCTTAAACTTTTGTACACAAGGTGATCATTTTGTAGTTTGGAGGTTAGTGATGTTTTCAGTGCATAGTCTCGCCTCTTCATAAGTTTTCTTATTTCATTATTTAACCATGGTAGGCTAATCTTCTGTTGTCTACTTTTAATTTGCTTTGAAAATTTTTCTATAGACTTTGTGATTGTTGCAGTTATAAAATTACAACAATCATCTACTTCACATGTTGACATGAGCTGCTCCCAATTTTGATTCTCTAAGTAATGTTCAATCTCCTCATTTTTTGATTTGGGGATAATAAAATTTGATTTGTCAATATCGACTCCCCCAAAATACTGTAGTCGCTTTTTAGTAAGTTTCCTGACAGCAAGAACCATGTTATGATCTGAGAGACCAGTTACAAGATTATAGGTTCTGGTTATTCGTTCTGGTTTATTAGTAAATACCATGTCAATAAGTGTTCTGGATTGTATGGTTATCCTGGTGGGTCCTTTGATGATTTGCTGGTAATTAAATTTAGTCATGAGGCTTTTCAGTTTTTGTTTGTCTTTTTTATCAGACCAGTTGATATTAAAGTCACCATGAATTATTGTTTCTCTGTTCTTCTCAAGTTGTTTAACCAGATCACTTAATTCATTATAAAAGGAAGAATTGTGTGACGGTGGGTTGTACACTACTGCAATGTTGAAATTCATTACCGGAGAGAGACATACATTAACAGCTAAACATTCAAGTGAAGTATTCAAATCAACCAGTTGACATTTATATTTCTCTTTGATGTAAATTAAAACACCTCCTCCCCTCCCTACCTGCCTGTCTTTTCTAAAACACTGGTAGCCCACAATATCGATCATATTAGTGTCTATGTTCCTGTGTAGCCAGCTTTCTGAGAGACAAAGGTAGTCCAGATTTGAGTCCAACAGCAACACCGAAATCTCATCTCTTTTGGGGATTATGCTCCGTATGTTTAAATGACCGCCGAGGATCCCCTTTGGTTTAGCCTTGGTGTCCCAAAGAACTCGTGCATGATTAACAGTTTGGAAAAATAAATGTTGTTTTTGCTTTTGTACAGCTCGGTTTTGTGCTAACCCAGTGGTCTGCTGTTTAATAGTGGCAGGTCCAGGGTTAAGGTGAATATCTCCTGCCAGAAGTAGCAGAACTAACAGAACTTTGATTGTATATCCTCTGCCATATTGTGATTTTTGCTTAACAGCCATGTTTGCCTTAATTTGGAAGTTTTTGCTCAGGGCTTTTAAAGACCACATAGAGTGTAGGGTGAGATGTCCAAGCCCAAATCCATACAGATAAAACTTTTTAACTTCACCTTTGGTTGAGTTTGTCGGAAAATCCTTCTTGTTGCAGGTCCAGACACACAAAGACAAAACGAAGAGGAAGTAGATAAGTAGAGAAGGCTTATTAGTGGTGCCCATCAGCCCACTTTTTAATCCGGTGGCAGCCATCTTCAGTCTTTCTTGGAAAGAAGGAAAAAGAAAATCTGTGGATAGTAAAATAAATTCTGCTTATATCGCCAGAATCTGATCCGATCGTCCTCGAATCCAGCTGGGCCTCAGCTAGCCAACTAGCCCCTTCCGTTGCTGGTCTCGTTGCTCATAGCCGCCGTAACTGGTCTCCCGTCCCGCTCCTCCAACCGAGTCTCGTCGCACACCGCCGCTGCCACCGAGCTCCGCTGAGGTCACGGTAAGTCCTCCGCTAGGCACCGCCACCTACCGTCGTCTGCCTGGGTGAAATCTCTGCTGAGCCCCGTCAACAAATAGCCGCTTGCCTGGTAGTATCTCCGCTGGGCCTCGCAGCTGGGCTTCGATTCAGGCTGGTGTAAGGTGGAATGACTGGCGCCAGCATTAAGCTAACTAGCGTTAGCTTAGCAATCGCTTCGGGTAGTCTCGTCGCACACCGCCGCTGCAGTCACGGTAAGTCCTCCGCTGGGCACCGCCGCCTACCGCCGTCTGCCTGGGTGAAATCTCTGCTGAGCCCCGTCAACAAATAGCCGCCTGCCTGGTAGTATCTCCGCTGGGCCTCGCAGCTGGGCTTTGATTCAGGCTGGTGTTAGGTGGAATGGCTGGCGCCAGCATTAAGCTAACTAGCGTTAGCTTAGCAATCGCTTCAGGTAGGGCACATCAGTGAATCACAAGGAAGCGCTGGAATCGCTGGTCAGTTTACTCACAGTGGCCGGATAAAAGCGATCAAAGGGGTAATCCACCGGAGATATATCCGATCGCTGTAGGTTAGTTATTTAGAGACTGGCACCAGCATTAAGCTAACTAGTGTTAGCTTAGCAATCGCTTCAGGTAGCATTAAGCTAACTAGTGTTAGCTTAGCAATCGCTTCAGGAAGGCGCATCAGTGAACCACAAAGAAATGCTGGTCGCTGGAGAAAGGCGATTAAAGGGCAATCCAACGGAGGTGGCAATTCAGCCCGTGCGTGTTCGCCACGAGCGCCGATCGCTGCAGGCCAGCCACTTTTAATGGCAAAATCAGTGACTTTGTCTCAGCACTGAAAAAGTGTGACCATCCCGGTCGCCATCTTGAAGCTGGAGAGAATCTGAACACATGCATGGAAATAACTGACTGGGACATGTTTAAAGGAGCCACACATGATCTTAATGAGTACACGGACACTGTGAACTCATATATCAACTTCTGTGAGGAGAACATTCTTCCATCGCGCACCAGGGTGAGGTACTCTAATGATAAGCCCTGGTTCACTGCCAAGCTCAGACAGTTCAGGAAGGAGAAGGAAGCAGCGTTGAAAAGTGGAGACAGGGACTGCTACAGAGAGGTCAAATATCGGTTTAGCAGAGAACTGAGGAGAGCTAAATCTGTGTATTCTGAGAGACTCCAGCAGCAGTTCACTGCTAATGACTCGGCTTCTGTGTGGAGAGGACTGAGGCAAATCACCAACTATCGGCCTCAGGCTTCTAAAGGCCAGGATGACATAGCCCTTTGTCAAAAACTGTCCCAACATTACGCCCGTTTTGACACCTCGTCAGCTGTGTCCAACTCACCCACTCCACCCAGCTCCTCTGCCTCCATGGCCCCTAATTCATCAAAAGCGGTCCCCCTCCCTCCTCCTCCTCCTCCTCCTCCCCCCCTGCCCTTGTCATCAGTGAGCAGGACGTGCACAGACAGTTCTCCAGACTGAACCCGCGCAAGGCCCCCGGGCCGGACGGTGTGTCTCCCTCCACCCTGAGACACTGTGCGAAAGAGCTGGCTCCTGTCTTCACAGACATTTTTAACACCTCCCTTAAGCAATATCACGTGCCGACCTGCCTCAAATCCTCCACCATCATCCCTGTCCCCAAGAAGCCACGGATTACTGGACTTAACGACTACAGACCTGTAGCGCTCACTTCTGTAGTCATGAAGTCCTTTGAACGCCTGGTCCTGTCTCACCTCAAGTCCATCACCACTCCCCTCCTGGACCCGCTGCAGTTTGCCTACCGTGCTAACAGGTCTGTGGACGACGCAGTCAACCTGGCCCTCCACTCCATCCTGCAGCACCTGGACTCCCCGGGAACCTACGCCAGGATTCTGTTTGTGGACTTCAGCTCCGCATCCAACACCATCCGCCCCGATCTGCTCCAGGACAAGCTGTCCCTGCTCGATGTGCCTGACTCCCTCTGCAGGTGGATCACCGACTTCCTGACGGACCGGAGGCAGCATGTGCGGCTGGGGAAGTCTGTCTCGGACTCTGTTAGCATCAGCATTGGATCACCCCAGGGATGTGTACTTTCCCCCCTACTCTTCTCCCTTTATACCAACTCCTGCACCTCCTCCCACCAGTCTGTTAAGCTGATTAAGTTTGCGGACGACACCACCCTCATCGGGCTCATCTCCAACGGCGACGAGTCCATCTACAGGAAAGAGGTGGCCCAGCTGGTGTCCTGGTGCAGCCACAACAACCTGCAGCTGAACGCTCTGAAGACAGCGGAGATGATTGTGGACTTCAGGAAAGTCACAACCCCCCTGCCCCCCCTCACCATCACAGGCTCTCCCATCACCATTGCAGATTCCTTCCGCTTCTTGGGCACCACCATCACCCGGGACCTCAAATGGGAGCCAACCATCAGCTCCCTCATCAAAAAGGCCCAGCAGAGGATGTTCTTTCTGCGGCAGCTGAGGAAGCTCAAGCTACCCACCAAGATGTTAGTGCAGTTCTACACGGCCATCATCGAGTCCATCCTCACCTCCTCCATAACTGTGTGGTATGCAGGAGCCACTGCCAGGGACAGACTAAGGCTGCAGTGCGTCGTGCGCACTGCTGAGAAGGTGATCGGCTGCAAGCTCCCATCTCTCCAGGACCTGTACATCTCCAGGACCCGGAGGCGTGCTGGCCGGATCATAGCCAATCCTTCACACCCTGGTCACGTACTGTTTGCCCCCCTCCCCTCAGGTAGAAGACTTCGGTCCATTCGGACTAAAACCTCCCGGCACATGAATAGCTTTTTCCCCTCTGCCATCAGACTGCTGAACATTAAGTGACTTATTGACTCTCGTGCACTATGTACAGCAGCTCAACCAGACTCATGACATTCATCACTGTTTTTCTGTTGCATTATCAACTGCACTGTGGTACCCCATATTATCTGCTAAATGCTAATTTATTTAAAACTGCCTTGACTAGTATTACTCATTATTACTATTATTATTATTATTATTATTATTATTATTATTATTATTACTTATTTTTCTACACTTATTGCACGTTTTTAGTCCTTTAGTTTTTTAGTTTATCTCTTTATCTCATCATGTTTTTAATGTTGCAGCATGGCACCGAGACAAATTCCTAGTTTGTGTACTACATGAACAATGGCAATAAATCTGATTCTGATTCTGATTCTGATGAGGAAAAAGCTGCAAAATTATGAATAATAAAAAGCTGCAAATTTTCAAGTAAGAAGCTGCACATTTCTGAGTAAAATGGCTCTAACTCTGCAGGAAAATCCTGCAAATTTATGGGGAAAATCCTCACATTTACAAAAGAATGTTTCTAATTTACATGAAAAAGGATGTGATAAATTGGCGTGTGTTGGCCATTTTTTTAAAAGACAGCTGTGAGGAAGAACTGAACTGTGGTGTTCGGTGGTGTTAAATCCTGCAAATCTGCACTAATCAGCAGGGAAAAGGAGAAGAAGAGGAATAGGTGATCCCCAGCAGCAGAAATAATCTAGTTCACCCAGGAGGATTAAACACATGACACCCACCAGATCACCCCCCCCCATGACATCAGTGGGAACAGCTGGGCCAAACTTCACACCTCTGTCGATTTACATGTTCCCTTCTGAGGACAATTCAAACAGAGCTGCTGCTGAGATGGAAACCAAAGCGTTAAAGGGTGACATGGCTTTATCAGTAGCACTGATCCACCCCCCCCCCCCCCCCCCAACTGACCTGCTGGACAGGAACTAACAACTCCTCAGGCCTGTTAATACAATTTTAACAACAAAAGAACATGCAAAAGAACGAATATTTCCTTTGATTTAACAGGATAACAGCATGAATATTCTGGTCTGTGAATGAACAGAGCAGCCATGAGTGTTTCACGGAGTCACTTATTGAATCATAATGGTTAATCTAAGTCACAGTTTCAGGAAACATAAACTTCAGGGGAAACTTAAATCCATGACACATTGTTTTAAATTTTGCTGATTTTTTTTTTTTCCGCTTCTCTTCCAGTCCTTATGGCCACTTTCTGATTGCTTTGAGTTTTTAAAACATCATTTTAAGAATAATGTTAACTGACTTAAAGTACATTTCTAACTACACTATATCATACAATATGCCATTTAACATACAATTTAATTTGATCACATTTAGTTCTTAATTCAAACAAGCAGAGTATTTGCAACCAACTTAATTAAGACTTGGACAAAAACAATCAATCTGAATACAACTGGGAGCGTTTAAGAATAAAAATCTTTGGATTCCTTAATGAAGTTCTGCCTGCAGATCACCTGCACTCAAACATTCCAAGTACCACTCATGGGATGGACCAGATTCCATACAAAAATGTTAAAAATTTTACTTTGGCTTCGTCTTTAAGGGGTTGCTGTTCCAGTTAAAAGTTTCAAGTGTTGGAGAGTCCACCTTTGTATAAAACGGCCAAGTCAGTATACCACAAAAGGCTCAAAGTCGCTAAGATAATCCAGAGGTTAAACCGGCTGTTAATGTCATTTAAGCCCTGCATAGCTTCGACAACATGGAACCGGCGTTTCACTTTGAAACGGATGGCAGCGAGTTATTGCAAACGAGCAGGTTTAAAACACACACATCCCTAAAGCTAAGAGTATTGCAAGAAGGAAAATAGTTTAATATAAAACACAGCTGTCTTACCTTGAAATGTCCTTTACAAATGAAGAGATTCAAACCTCAGAAGTATGTACAAAAAGAAACAAATGGCCTATCCATTCATACAACCAAGGCTGGGGGGCCCAGGTAGACTGCCAGCGGCCCCTCCACAGCCAGGTGGGTTATTCTGCCGCCAAACTACAACAGCCCAACTTAAAAGCGAAGCCGTGTTTTTAAATAAAATAATCCCATAAAACAGCTCCATATGAACACAAGATACAAAAGCAACAACACACACATAAACTACTGGCGGCCCCCACCCCAACACCCACCCCACAGCAAAGCACACAATAAAATAATCTGCGTTGGGTAATGCCTTCATCACAAATCAATGAATAATAAAATCAAGTACATCAATCACCAACCATCATATTTACTCCACAAAATCAGATTCAGATTTATCCAACTAACAGTGCAATAATTAATTTTTCTCATGGTCAGCAAAACTTTTCAGTTTAAAATATTGTCTTTACATAAAACACAAATCACAAAATTTGACCCATAACTGACATTCACCCCATTTTGTTTCACTTCTCTCTTTCTTTCTTTTTTTTTTTTTTTGAAATACCGGGGCACTAACCGTAGTAAAACCATATACATCAGGACATGGACAAAAAAAAAATAAACACACACCCACAAAACACCCTCAGTCCTTGGATGCTTTGGTAGAGGTCAATATTTTAAAAAATTACTGGGTCTGTTTATTAAAAAAAAAAAAACTAATTGATTGTGGGTAATACTGACCCAAGGGAAAAAGAAATGAAAACAACAACAAAAAAATTCCATTGCTTTTTTTCTTGGTGGGGTTGTTAAAGGGTTAACGAACGGGTCTGAAGGGGACACAAAACGCCCAAATTATGAAATTAAATTTCAAGGAATACACACGTGGACAAAATTGTTGGTACCCCTCTGTTCATGAAAGAAAAACCCACAATGGTCACAGAAATAACTTGAATCTGACAGAAGTGGTAATAAATAAAAATTCTATGAAAATTAACCAATGAAAATCACACAATGCTTTTGAATTGTGGTTCAACAGAATTATTTTAAAAAAACAAACTCATGAAACAGGCCTGGACAAAAATGATGGTACCCTTAACTTAATATTTTGTTGCACAACCTTTTGAGGCAATCACTGCAATCAAACGATTTCTGTAACTGTCACTGAGACTTCTGCACCTCTCAGCAGGTATTTTGGCCCACTCCTCATGAGCAAACTGCTCCAGTTGTCTCAGGTTTGAAGGGTGCCTTCTCCAGACGGCATGTTTCAGCTCCTTCCACAGATGTTCAATAGGATTTAGATCAGGGCTCATAGAAGACCACTTTAGAATAGTCCAATGTTTCACTCTTAGCCATTCTTGGGTGTTTTTAGCTGTGTGTTTTGGGTCATTATCCTGTTGCAAGACCCATGACCTGCGACTGAGACCAAGCTGTCTGACACTGGGCAGCACATTTCTCTCTAGAATACCTTGATAACCTTGAGATTTCATTGTACCCTGCACAGATTCAAGACACCCTGTGCCAGATGCAGCAAAGCAGCCCCAGAACATAACAGAACCTCCTCCATGTTTCACAGTAGGGACAGTGTTCTTTTCTTGGTATGCTTCATTTTTATGTCTGTGAACATAGAGCTGATGTGCCTCGCCAAAAAGTTGCAGTTTTGTCTCGTCTGTCCATAGGACATTCTCCCAGAAGCTTTGTGGCTTGTCAACATGCAGTTTGGCAAATTCCAGTCTGGCTTTTTTATGATTTGTTTTCAGCAGTGGTGTCCTCCTTGGTCATCTCCCATGAAGTCCACTTTGGCTCAAACAACGATGGATGGTGCGATCTGACATTGATGTACCTTGACCTTGGAGTTCACCGTGAATGTGTTTAGAGGTTGTTCTGAACTCTTTTGTTACCATTCATATTTTCCGTCTCCTCCTGCAACCACATCCAGGGAGGTTGGCTACAGTCCCGTGGATCTTAAATTTCTGAATAATATGTGTAACTGTAATCACAGGAACATCAAGCTGCTTGGAGATGGTCTTATAGCCTTTACCTTTAACATGCTTGTCTATAATTTTCTTTCTAATCTCCTGAGACAACTCTCTCCATTGCTTCCTCTGGTCCATGTTTAGTGTGGTACACACCATGTCACCAAACAGCACAGTGACCACTTGTCACTCTTTAAATAGGCCAACTGACTGATTACAAGTTTGTAGACACCTGTGATGTTAATTAGAGGACACATCTTGGTTGAACATGTCCCTATGGTCACATTATTTTCAATCTTTTCTAGGGGTACCATCATTTTTGTCCAGGCCTGTTTCATGAGTTTGTTTTTTAAAGTAATTCTGTTGAACCACAATTCAAAAGCACTGTCTGATTTTCATTGGTTAATTTTCATAGAATTTTTATTTATTACCACTTTTGTCAGATTCAAGTTATTTCTGTGACCATTGTGGGTTTTCTTTCATTAACAGAGGGGTACCAACAATTTTGTCCATGGCTGTACATTATAATGGGTCTTGAATATTTGTAAACGTGTCTGCTGGTTAACTTGATGTCACTGAGTCCCACTAGATATGATTTAATGCGCTATTTGGGCATTTTGTGTAACGTGTAGGGAACCCACGCTGGGATATTCATCTCAGACTGGAAGCAGAGGGGAGGGGAATAGTCCCTCTGCCGGTAGAGCGTGGGGGATTAAACGGAGGAGGACAGTACGTATTGTAATGGGAGAAGTTATGGTAATGCAACAGGAAGAAGTAGCTGCGGGGACAGTAAGGGGTGGATGTGTGAATGTATTGTGATGCAAGATTTCAGGCAGCAGGGGGGAGGAATGGAGTGATATAAAAGGAGAGACCCTGGTGTATTGAGAGATTCTTTTTCTGTGTAAGAATGAAGTGAGAGAGAGAAATAAAGTTCACCTGCTGTGCAAGTCTGGTTCCTTTATTTGCACTCTCCACACTGGTGACCCTTGACGAATTATGGAACATGAGGCAAGAACCCCGGAGTCGGCCCAGACGGGAAGCCCCAGCAACGCGTGCGCTGTTTCGGTCAAACTACCGGACTTTTGGCTGCACGAACCGCGGTCTTGGTTCCTCCACACCGAGGCTCAGTTCGCCCTCCAGGGAATAACGGCAGATGACACCAGATATTACTATGTGATCGCAGCGCTGGACGCTCGCACCATTCAGCAAGTAGCGAACCTGCTCCAACTGCCTCCAGCCCACGATAAATACGGGACTCTCAAGGCCGCGCTGACCTGGGGCTACACACACTCGGACTGTGAGAGAGCAGAGAGGCTCCTGAGGCGCTCCGAGTTAGGAGATGGGTTGGCGGTCGAACTGATGGAGAAGATGTTGGCGTTGATGGGCATGGACGATGGGCATTTTCTGTTTGCCCACCTTTTCCTCGGGAACTTCCCAACAGAGGCAAGAGTTGTCCTGGCCAACTCGCCATTGCTGGCAACACGCAACTACCATGCGCTAGCCCAGGAGGCAGATCGGATCATCCTCACCACCAGAGCCCTCACAGTGAACGCGGCGGTGTCGGAACCCCCGAGACGACCAGCGGAGGCGAGGAGCCGGCGACAGTAGCGGCAGCGGGGGCCAGGAAGCACCAGAAAGACACGCTCTGCTTCTACCACTACCGTTTTGGAGAGAACGCACACAGATGTTTGCCACCTTGCCAATTCAAGCGTTCAGGAAACACCAAGGCCGGCAGTCAGTAGCAGCTGCGACTGCCGGTGAAGAAAACAAGCTGCTCTACGTGACGGACTCGCGCTCTGGCAGACGGTTCTTCGTCGACACCGGCTCCCAAAAGAGCCTCATCCTGCCGTCCTACGCCGACTGGCTAGTGGGAGCTAGCGGCCCTGAGCTGATAGCTGCAAACGGCTCAGACATTAGGACTTTTGGTGAGAGGACACTGACTGTATCTCTACACAGCCATATGTACAAGTGGGCATTCGTCATAGCGGCATGCAGTTTCCCAATCTTGGGAGCTGATTTTCTGTGTGCACATGGACTGCTAGTCGATGTTGCTAACAGATGCCTGGTTAATGCAATGTCTTTTGATTCTCTCCTCTGCACAGCTCGAGGGGCCGGGCCAACAACACTAGCCAACATCACAGCTCCAGGCGGTAAGTTCCACACACTGCTCACTCAGTTCCCAGCACTCACGGTCCCAATGTTTTCGGCAGCCATCACTGAACACGGGGTGGAACACTTTATCACCACCACTGGGCCGCCCATTTTTGCATGACCTTGGCGCCTGGACGCAGCTAAACTGGCCATAGCACGTGAGGAGTTTGTCAACTTGGAAAGGTTGGGCATCATCAGGCGCTCAAACAGTCCATGGGCATCCCCACTACACATGATCCCTAAGGCAGAGGGATCGTGGCAACCATGCAGAGATTTCCGCAGATTGAATAACGCCACAGCGCATGACCGCTACCCAATTCCCCATATTCAGGATTTTTCCATTCACCTTGCCGGGGCACGAATTTTTTCTAAAATAGACCTGGTCCGCAGTTACCACCAGGTCCCGGTGCACGCGGAGGACATACCCAAAACAGCGGTAATAACTCTGTTTGGCTTGTTTGAGTTTTTATGCATGCCCTTCGGATTAAAAGGCACGGCACAGACATTCCAACGCATGATGGATGCAGTGTTGCGCGATCTGCCGTTTGTGTTTGTCTACCTGGATGACATCCTGGTGGCCAGCGTGTCCGAGGACGAACACGTAACCCACCTCAGGACGGTTTTCCAGAGGTTGGAGGAGCATGGGTTAATAATCAACCCGGCAAAATGCCAGTTCGGCATGACAGGGATTGACTTTTTGGGGCACCACATCTCACCGGAGGGAGCAATACCCTTGCCCAACAAGGTGCACGCCGTGGCGAATTTTCCCCGGCCTCAGACGGTCAGGACGCTGCAAGAGTTTTTGGGGATCGTTAACTTTTATAACCAGTTCCTTCCCCGCGCAGCTCAGCTCATGCAGTCATTGTATGCCGCACTCAAGAAACGGAAGACGGCGGACAGAGTCGACTTGACTCCGGAGCGGAAGCAGGCATTCTCTGAGGTTAAAACAGCCCTGGTAAACGCTGTACTGTTGGTGCACCCGGACCCGGTGGCCCAGATAGCGCTCACTACCGATGCCTTGGACGTGGCCATAGGGGCGGTCGTGGAGCAACACGTCGCCGGTTCTTGGCAGCCGCTCGCTTTTTTCAGCAGGGCTTTGCGTGACAGTGAGCGTAAATACAGCGCATTTGACAGAGAGTTGCTGGCTCTCCACCTGGCCATACACCACTTCCAGTTCTGGCTGGAAGGGTGCAGCTTCACTGCATTCGTGGACCACAAGCCGCTAACGTACGCAATGGCCAAGGTTTCGGAACCATGGTTGGGCCGGCAGCAGAGACAGCTAGCCGCGATCTCGAAGTTTACGACCGATATTCAGCATGTGGCAGGTAAACTGAATGTGGTGGCAGACTGCCTCTCGTGCGCAGTAGTGGCCCCAATCTGCATAGGGATAGATTATACAGCCATGGCCGCAGAGCAGATTGGCGATGCGGACGTGGGCGCACTCCAGTCTGGACCAACAGGGTTAAGGCTGGAGAGCAAGTAGCTGGAGAGTACTGCAAGACGGCAGGCCCACTCCCCCCCAATCTGTGATGTCTCCACAGGACGCCCACGCCCGGTGGTCCCAGTTGCTTGGCGCCGCCGAGTGTTTGAGTCTGTTCACGCTCTGGGACACCCAGGAGTGTGCACATCAGTCAAAATGGTGGGAGCAAAGTTTGTATGGCCAGGCCTGCGCAAACAAGTGAAAGAGTGGGCTGCAGCCTTCGTAGCGTGCCAACGAGCCAAAGTACACAGGCACACGAAGGCCCCTTTGGAGCCGTTTTGTATACCGGCTAAGAGGTTCGACCACGTTCACGTGGACCTCGTGGGTCCCCTCCCGCCATCGCAGACGTTCACACACCTTCTGACAGTGGTGGACCGCACCACACGCTGGCCAGAAGCAGTCCCGCTAGCGGCAACCATGTCCGCGGACGTGGCGTGCGCCTTTTTGACAACATCGGTGGCATGTTTTGGCATCCCGTCGGACATCACGTCTGATAGGGGCCCTCAGTTTGTTTCTGACCTCTGGTCCATGATGGCCTGTAGCCTGGGGGTAGCAATTCATCGCACAACCGCGTACAACCTACAGGCCAATGGGTTATGCGAGCGTTTCCACAAGTCACTGAAAGCAGCGCTCAGGGCTTCGCTTAAGGATGCAAATTGGGTAGACCGGTTGCCGTGGGTTCTATTAGGGTTGCGTTCCGCACCAAAAGAGGATTTGGAGGCTTCCCCGGCAGAGCTTGTTTTTTCTCAGCCACTGCGGCTCCCCAGGGAATTTTTACCAGATAATCCCGCACCGGACAACTATCTGTCTCAGCGTTCGCAGCATAGTGCAGACACGGGCACGCTACCGGGCCTGGCCCACCACTGTTTTCCACGCGCTTTTGTGCCAAAAACTTTGAAGAACGCAGCATTCATGTTTGTCTGGCATGATGCCCACCGCCCCCCATTGCGCCCACCCTACGATGGCCCATTCAGAGTGCTGGAACCAGGGGACAAACATTTTTTGTTAGACTTGGGGGGTCGTCGGGAGAAAATATGTATAGACAGACTTAAGCCCGCCTTTGTGGTGGCGGACGAGCAAGTAATGTTGGCTCGGGCTCCTTGGTGTGTAAGACCCCCACTGAGAACTCCCCAGGTGGAAGATTCATCAGAGCAGCCACACGGGCAAGTCGAATGTCCCCCTCCTCGCCATTGTCCACCTGCAGACAGACACACCCCCAAGAGCCCCCCACCGGCACAGCAGCGCCGCGGAGTCAAAGAACCCTCGTTACGGCAGATATGGGAGGAGACTGAAGCCAAAAGGACATGAGGGTTGAAACTCAGTCTGAGACTCTGGGGGAGGGGGGGTGTAGGGAACCCACGCTGGGGAGGGGAATAGTCCCTCTGCCGGTAGAGCGTGGGGGATTAAACGGAGGAGGACAGTACGTATTGTAATGGGAGAAGTTATGGTAATGCAGCAGGAAGGAGTAGCTGCGGGGACAGTTAGGGGTGGATGTGTGAATGTATTGTGATGCAAGATTTCAGGCAGCAGGGGGAAGAAATGGAGTGATATAAAAGAAGACACACTGGTGTATTGAGAGATTCTTTTTCTGTGTAAGAATGAAGTGAGAGAGAGAAATAAAGTTTGTCTGCTGTGCAAGTCTGGTTCCTTTATTTGCACTCTCCACAAACGTTAATTACTGCAAGAATGGCATACCTGTCAAGTGATACGGTTTCGCCGTATTTTAATACGGGGAAAATGCAATTTTAGCAAATACGGGTGTATTGCCATTTCTGTACGCCAAAAAGAAAAATATATGGGGAAAAAAAATTATTGAGAGTGTGGAGGAACACCTCGTGTGTGACCCCCACAGTGTATGGGGCTGGCAGAGTGCTCAGCGTGAGCAATTATCAGAACAGTGAGAGGTGTGGACTGATCATTATGCAGATGCGCCTCGCACCTTCTGTTGTCCTGCGGCTCCGGAACAGAGAGGAATCCCGGCGCCAGTAATGCTGCGCCTGATATGTGTGACTCTAATGCAAATGTCCATGCTTTCCTGCTGTATACTGTGATGCCAATGCGCCATGCATGCATTGTCTGTAGCCGGGTATATAAGTTGACTGTCTGCATGAAGCACCCTTTTAAACTTCAGTTCGCCGTGTCCGCCTGCACTTATTTCAATCCTCCACAAGCGCACCTAAGCAGTGTTGTTGTGATTTTTCAAAATGGCTTCATGCAGCGCGCCGCCGCTGAAGAAAACAAAGTTTGAAGAAAAGGGAAATCGAGGGACTGGACGTCACCAAAAAGAATGGGAGAGTCCTAGCTTTGAGAAGGGAAAATACGCTGGATGGATAAAGGCATCTCCAGAGGGCCCTACACACTCCTTCTGTGTTCCATGTAGGAGGAGCATAAAAGTGACTGCATCAGGGATTTTCGACCTGAAGTCGCACTTCGCTACACAGGGCCACAAAAACTGTGTAGCCAAATCAAAAACGTATCGATCGATGGATGAACATTTTCAGCCAGTGAGAGAACCGACGCCTTCAAAATCCAATGCATCACTAGCAGAAGTGATGTTTTGTCATTTTGTGGCAGAGCACAATCTACCCCCATCGATGGCAGATCAGAAGATCTGATCTGCCACTTCAGAAATGCTAGAGTCAGCAAAGGCTGCTACTTGGAACTATAACAAGCAGCATCAGTGAACATTTTCTTGTTCCAAGTGCATTAGTGTAACAAAGCTGACAATTAAAAACTCCTTAATTCCAAGTGTATGTACAGTATCTAGCTGACAATTAAGAACTATATTCAGAATAATTCTTATTGTGTACTTTCAAATTAAGCAATCTACCTTGTGCTAATGTAAATTTGAAAAATATTTTTTTATTTATTTTTATTTATTTATTATTAATATCCTTTATTTATTTATTTATTTATTTTATTTATTTATTTTTTGTGCTACTTGGCTTATTATTGTAACGTTGGGGCCATTTTAAGGGGGGCAGGGATTTCCCAGCATGCTTTGCCAGTTGAAAACGTTACTGTGTGTGTGTATTAAATGTGTTATTACTGAGTTATACTGCTGTGTCATTATAACTGCGTTATAATGGCCCAGCAGTGTTTAGCAGGATTAGGGCAAGATGTATCATGTGTGTGTAACCATGATTGAAACGGAGGTCTGGGAGAATGACCTCCCCTCCTCTCTGTGCTCAGAAGTAAGTTGGGGTTGGTGTGTGTGAATAAAGCCTGTTCATCACAACTGTCTGCTCCTTTTCTTTGTGTGAACCTTGCATACGTCACACTGGTGTCAGGAGTGGGGATGGAGCAAGATGAGGATCCACGTGACGTCATCCATTCAGTAACCAGCAGGCTGCAGACAGAACACCCAGATGCTCTTCTCCTCATCTCAGGCGATTTCAACCATGTTTCACTGTCTCCCATTCTACCCACGTTCACCCAGTATGTCACATGCCACACTAGAGACAATAAAACACTGGATTTATTCTACGCAAACACTAAGGAGGCGTACACCTCATCACAACTACCCCCACTCGGGAGATCGGATCACAACTTGGTTCATCTCCGGCCGGTGTACAAACCCCTAGTGCACAGACAACCTCCGGCCATGCACACTGTGGAGTTATGGTCTGAGGAGACAATGGACACCCTAAAGGGCTGTTTTGAAGCCACCGCCTGGAAGCAGCTCTGCGATCCACATGGTGAGGACATCGATGGCCTCATTCACACCTTCACGGGCTACCTCAGCTTCTGTGTGGACAAATCCGTTCCCACCAAGACCATACGGCGTCACTCAAACAACAAACCCTGGATCAACCCTGAGATAAAAACACTTCTGAGAGAGAAGAAGAGGATCTTCAGGTCGGGGAACAGGGAGATGCTGAAGTCCGTACAGAGGGAGCTGAGGAGAAAGATCAGAGAAGGCAAGGACAGCTTCAGGAAGAAGATGGAGGACAAGCTGCAACAGAGCGACATCAGCGGGGTCTGGAGAAACCTCAAAACCATCTCGGGGCTCCAGAATACCTCCCCCCAGGCCACAGGGGGCAGGGAGTGGGCGAACAACCTGAATCTGTTTTTCAATAGATTTGACCAACCGCCCTCCCCCCTGACTGCACAACAACCACTGCTGCCTCTAAAGAAATCAAGTCCTGCTGCCCACTCCCCACTCTACCAACACCCCCCCACTCCCAACACACAGCCCCCCATCCTGACCCTGACCAGGACCCAGGTGAGGACGGAGCTGAGGAAGATCAAGGCGAGGAAGGCGCCGGGACCGGACGGCATCAGCGCAAAGCTCCTCAAGTCCTGTGCAGACCAGCTGTGTGGGATTGTGACGTATATCTTCAACATGAGCCTGAAACTGGGGAGGGTACCACAGCTGTGGAAAACATCTTGTGTGGTACCTGTACCAAAAACTTCCCACCCCAAAGACCTGAACAGCTACAGACCGGTGGCCTTGACGTCCCACTTGATGAAGACCCTGGAGAGACTGCTCCTTGCTCACCTCCGCCCCCTGGTGGAACCAGCGATGGATCCACTCCAGTTCGCCTACCAGCATGGCATTGGGGTGGAGGATGCGGTGATCTTCCTCCTTCACCGTTCTCTGTCCCACCTGGAGAAGCCCGGGAATATGGTGAGGATCATGTTCTTTGACTTCTCCAGTGCTTTCAACACCATCCAACCGATGATCCTGAAGGACAAGCTGCTGCGCGCAGGGGTGGACCAGCACCTGTCATCATGGATCCTGGACTACCTCACGAACCGGCCTCAGTTTGTGAGAACCCGGGACTGTGTGTCCGACACGATCATCAGTAGCACGGGGGCCCCCCAGGGAACGGTGCTGGCTCCCTTCCTGTTCACTCTTTATACTGCGGACTTCTCACACAACACAATACACTGCCATCTACAGAAGTTCTCTGATGACTCTGCGATCGTTGGCCTCATCTCCAATGGAGATGAAGCTGAGTACAGAGGGCTTATCCAGGACTTCGTGGACTGGTGCCATCGGAACTGCCTCCAGATCAACGCGAGGAAAACTAAGGAGCTGGTGGTGGACTGCCGCAGGCATGGGCAGCCCCTCACAGTACCAGTAAATATACAGGGAACAGACATCGAGATGGTGACATCCTATAAGTACCTGGGTATTCATCTGAACAATAAACTAGACTGGTCACACAATACTGATGCACTCTACAAGAAGGGACAGCGCAGGCTGTTCCTGCTGAGGAGACTCAGGTCTTTTGGTGTACAAGGGGCGCTGCTGAAGTCATTCTATGACACGGTGGTGGCATCAGCCATCACTTTTGGAGTGGTCTGCTGGGGCAGTGGCATTACTGCAGCCGATAGGAAGAGACTGAACAAACTGATTAAGAAAGCTAGCTCTGTCCTGGGGCAGCGCCTTGATCCGATGGAGGAGATAGGAGAGAGAAGGACGGTGGCTAAACTGTCATCTCTGCTGGAGTCCGAGTTCCACCCTATGCAGGACATACTGAATGCACTGAGGAGCTCATTTAGCAGCAGACTACATCATCCCAGGTGCACAACCGAGAGGTTTCGTAGGTCCTTCCTACCAACGGCTGTCAGACTGTACAACCTAAGCAGGGCTGCTCGCAGAGATAGCAAAAAGACGTAACAAACTAATAGTTTTTTGAATGCAAAAGATGCAATGGACTTACACAATGGTCCTCTCCGGCATACAACTAGGAACATACCGGTCGCTATGGAGGGTGAGAATATGTATGGGCACATAATCATACCATGTAGGATAACTAAGTAGACGGTTATGCTGTTTCATTCCATCTAGCAACAATGCTCTGCACTGTGTGTGTTTATATATTTGCATATTTATTCCATCTAGCTACAATGCTCCGTACTGTGGGTGTTTATATATTTATATATCTACATATTATTCCATCTAGCTACATTGCTCCGCACTGTGTGTGTTTATATACTTGCATATTTATTCCACCTAGCTGCAATGCTCCGTACTGTGGGTGTTTATATATTTACATATTTATTCCATCTAGCTACAATGCTCTGCACTGTGTGTTCATATATTCATATATTTATTCCATCCAGCTACAATGCTCTGCACTGTGTGTCTGTGTGTGTGTGTATATATATATATTTTATAGTAATACGTACATATGTTTATTAGCTGCTCTTGCTTGCTTGTTTTTTTTTCTTGCCTTCTGATTGTTGCTCTGAGTGTTGCTATCCCTGTGCTGTTGCAATCCTGGAATTTCCCCGTTGTGGGACTAATAAAGGCTTATCTTATCTTATCTTATCTTATCCAGGCGGAGGTCCAACGGCCAGAGCGGTTCATTGCTCGGCTGGGAATGGAGCGTAGAGCTGAGACGCCGGCCACCAGAGAGGCTCGCTGCAATGGACGGAGCAGCGGACCCGATGGGACTGCTCTGCCTTTTTCAAGGCAGAACGGGCCGAGCAGAGCAAACCAGCCCTGTTTCCCGCCCTTTTCAGGGCAGGACGGGCTGGCAATTCCAGAGCAATTAGGAGCGGCGATCGACCGGGAGATGACCGTCCCATCCGTCCAGCAGCAGGCCAAGATTCCCCGCTACAACGGCGAGAACCTGTTGGATGACCACTGGGCCCAGGTCGAGTTGGCTGCCCCGCTGAACGACTGGTCATAGGAGGAAACCACCGTGCTGAGAGCGAGTGGGAGGAGGAGCTACGGCAGATCACAGCAGCGCGTGCACGAAGGAGACAGCGGTGGCGACACGAGGAAGGGGGGCTTCCGCTGCGCAGAGCCAGGGTACATCGCATGGTACTGCCCCGCACACAGCGCACGACAAACTGGCCCCTTGCCGACGTTAAATTAGAGCGAGGTGGCATGGACGGAGAAAAAGCCGCCTCCTGCAGATGCTCCCCCCGGCGGTGACGTCACAGAGGCCTTTGGAGCGCAACAGCAGCGGAGCGAGCAGGACAGAGCCGGTCTTTCCCCGGGCTCGGCAGGGGCTGGACGCCTGGACGCGGGCCAGCGGCCACCTGGGAGGTCCTGGCAGCGGTGGGAGTCGTGACTCCTGCTGCCAGAGGAGGAACTGCGTAGTCCTACCGCCACCCGCAGATGCTTTCCCTTTCGGTGACGTCACGGAGGCCCTCGGCGCAGCAGACGTGCAGCAGCAGAGCGAGCAGGACGAAGATCCGGCCATTTTCCAGGCGCGGCAAGGGCTGGACGCATGGACGCGGGCCAGCGGCCGCCTGGGAGACCTGGCAGCAGTGGGAGTCGGCCGGAGCGGGCATGGGACTCCCGCTGCCAGGGAAGGGACTGTGTGTGGTCCTACAGAGGCTGTCGGATGTGTCCATCCGCCTGCTGGTGGCCAAACCGGAACCCTACCCCAACCAGATACTCCGACCGAGACTCAGATGGACACTGGATGGCCCGTGCGTGCCGCCCCGGCACCGGGCTGACTCGCGTTGGAGTTCTGAAAGTGGACTTTGAATTTTCTGGGGACAGAAACCAGTCCAGGGGAGGGCAGTGTAACGTCAGGGCCATTTTAAGGGGGGCAGGGATTTCCCAGCATGCTTTGCCAGTTGAAAACGTTACTGTGTGTGTGTATTAAATGTGTTATTACTGAGTTATTATACTGCTGTGTCATTATAACTGCGTTATAATGACCCAGCAGTGTTTAGCAGGATAAGGGCAAGATGTATCATGTGTGTGTAACCATGATTGAAACGGAGGTCTGGGAGAATGACCTCCCCTCCTCTCTGTACTCAGAAGTAAGTTGGGGTTGGTGTGTGTGAGTAAAGCCTGTTCGTCACAACTGTCTGCTCCTTTTCTTTGTGTGAACCTTGCATACGTCACATTATTTTCACATTACCAAAAAGTGATGGCTCAAGATTGTGTCCATATAAGTGTACATTTGAATAAATATGTTTGAAATAGTTCATGTTGCAGTTGCTGTTTGTTTAGTTTTTTTGTTTAGTTTTTTTTTTGCTTCAGTTTTCTTTCATCTGCCGATAAATACAGTTTTTAGTCAGTTGAGGTGGTATGGGCATCTGATTAGGATGCCTCCTGGACGCCTCCCACTTGAGGTGTTTCAGGTACGTCCCACTGGGAGGAGACCCCGGGGCAGACCCAGGACTCGGTGGAGAGACTATGTCTCCCAGCTGGTCTGGGAACGCCTTGGTATCCTCTCTGAAGAGCTGGAGCAGGTGGCTGGGGAGAGGGAAGTCTGGGCTTCTCTGCTTGAACTGCTGCCTCCGCGACCCGGACCTCCGGAAAAGCGGTAGAAGATGGATGGATGGATGGAAGTACTCAGTACAGGTGTGAAAGCCCCCCCAATAAGGGAGGCATGAGGTATGCCTTGCCAGGTATGGAATGGCCATGTGTCTTTAAATAGTATAATAACAATGATTTCATTGATTCTGGGGGCTTTTGGTGTCCCATAAAAATGATTTAATTTATTATTTGGATGTTTTCTAGGAGGCTGGCGTCACGGCAGTCTCAACCGTCCACAGTGAGCGCGCTCTCCGCAAAGCAGCGTCAAAGTGTCACGTGTGATCGCCTATATCTCTGTATGCCACTTTCAAACACAGCCTACATTAGACATATAAACAAGTCTAAGTGGGATGCCTGTTTCAGACGGGAATACTTGCTTTCTACGGGCAATGCACTAGTCAAGAAAAAAAAAAAAACTGACGCCCGAACAGGGACTTGAACCCTGGACCCTCAGATTAAAAGTCTGATGCTCTACCGACTGAGCTATCCGGGCTCTGTGAAAGTATCAATGATGGTTAATACATAAAACCGATTGTCAAACAGGGTTGTTGCTCGATATAGCTGAATTATATCAGTAAAAACACTACATAGATTAATAAATGATAGCATTCATTATATATACACTTCTTAACCCCTTCCTTACAGTAAAAAGAGCCGAGGTTCTTTCATGGATGTCCCGTCCCTCTTTACCAGCTTTCGTTAACCAGGATTTTACTTCCGGTAATTTTTAAAAATAAAAGCTCCTTCACTAAAGTTCGTCAACAGCCTCACAGTTGCCAAGTCCGCTTTTTATAAGAGACTTTGGGCTTGTTTTTCCTCTAAAGTCGCTTGCAAATCTCGTCAGTCACGGTTGCGGGTTTTTGGACTTGTTTCTTGTTTTAACGTGTAGTTGCTTATTTGGGCTTGGTTTGCTGTCTGTGTGACAGCTCTCCCAGCTCCCCACAAAACACTAGCACTGTAGGGAGCTTGAAATGAAGAAGCGATGTGATTTTATAAATCAAGATTTATTATCAGCTTCACCTCCCAAACATGTCTCATCTCGATGCAGAAGCAGAAGAAAGAGGTCGAGCGCAGTCAGACCTTCATACTTATACCCACACTCAACAAAAGACATTGCATATCAAAGCTGACATCCCACATTAACATAATCCCCCTCCATTGTCCTCCATCTCCTCCACCTGACCCTGGGTGGTCAGGAAGTTTGATCCGGTCTCCACCGCAGCGACTCGGTCTGTTCTTTGATCCTCGCCGGTGGTTGAGACCTCTTGTCCTATTCTGAGGCGTGAGGTCATTCCACATATGTAATCACTAAACATTCTAATATGTCTATACATATGTAGGTATGGAATATATGATTAATATAAGCCACAGCACCATAGTTAGTTTACAGGAACCACCCACACCTGTTTCCTGGTTACAGCGCAGCCCCACTGATCTCTATCCGCCTTATTCCTAGCCCCCATGATGCCTTGCTTGAATTATGGACGCAGCTGTTGTGTATGGGGACATGTGTGTCTGTGATGCCGTGCCCACCCACAAGGTGAGGTCAGGCGGGCACGGCCCACTGTGTATATAGTTGTGTGTTCTCTGTAATAAAGGTTCAGTTGGAGGCATGAAGACAAGACTCCTGTCCACTCATTTTACAGACATACAGGGATGGCAACAGGAAATTCTGATTTCAGCTGAAATCTAATTTGGTCGATTGACTTATGGGGGGGCCGGGGGGGCAGCCCCCCTGAAGCTGGGAGGTTTTTGGTAAAACAGAAGTAATTTAGACTGAAAAAAATGATTAAAAAAATGAAATACTAGACTTAGATAAATCATTAAATTTAATGAAAAGTTAACTTACTTTTTCTTCAATGTTGTCTCACTGTCTTTAGTCCAACATATTTAACAGTTCTATTAGAGGTTTTTACACTATTTACACTGGTCACCAAGTCACTTCTAATGTGAAACTTTCTTCCTTTTGGCAGCAAGCTGTGTCAGTCTCTGAACTTTGAACTTCATCTCCTTTTCTGGTTTCTTCAGAAATTGTCCGAGTGTTTCTGTTACCTCGTCGAACTTTGAGCCAATTTTCACCTTTACTGTCACTTTTCTCTCAAGCCAACTCCATCAGAACTTATTTTTGACACTTTTGTCTATTTCTAGCACTGATGACTCCTGATCCTTCGATAAAAATCTCATAATTTTGCTGAAAACAATACCGAAAGCTCAGAATTCCAATACGAACCAGGGATGTGATTTGGGGTTGGGGAAATTATCTGAAAATTTAGCAGGGGGTCTGGGGGACACAGCCCCCCAGCGGGGTCCAGGGCAGAGCCACGGTGTGGGGGGGGGCAAGGGGGGTGAAGCCCCCCGAAGCTCCTGGGTTTTTATGATTTTTAAGTACCAGAACTGTGCTTAAATGACATAAAACAAACAGCTGAATGCCACTTATTACTGTATAATATTGACTTATGTTCCAAGAAGATAGCATTCCTAAAATATTCCAACAAGCATTATCCATCACATGCTTTAACACTTGATCAAATCAAAATCAGTTAATTTTATCTATTCCATAATAGAAATAAAATTCCAACATACCATTACTTTTTATAATTTCAGCATTCATTTCAGATCACCAGTTTCAATCTCCATTGAGTCTTGAGCAGTTCATTTTGCACAATCACTGATGCAGCCAAGTCTTAGAAATATTCAAAAGTTATGAGTCAATATCCACTGTGCACTGTCAATTTCAAACTGTTTGGAATCATAAAAGTAATCTAATTAAATTGTTTTGCTATTTTTTTCTCCTCAACATCAATGTCAAGGCACTGCAGGAGTTTTGGGGGATGGTTAACTTTTATAACCGTTTCCTCCCCCGCGCAGCCCAGCTCATACAGCCGTTGTACGCCGCACTCAAGAAACGGAAACCGGCAGACAGAGTCGACTGGACTCCTGAGCGGCAGCAGGCGTTCTCTGAGGTTAAAACAGCTCTGGCAAACACTGCACTACTGGCGCACCCAGACCCGGGGGCTCGGATAGCGTTCACTACCGACGCCTCGGACATGGGCATAGCAGCCATCGTGGAGCAATGCGTTGCCGGTTCTTGGCAGCCGCTCACCTTTTTTTTAGCAGGTCTTTGCACGACAGTGAGCGTAAATACAGCGTGTTCGACAGAGAGTTAATGGCTCTCCACCTGGCCATACGCCACTTCCAGTTCTGCCTGAAAGGGCGCAGCTTCACCGCGTTCGTGGACCACAAGCCGCTAATGTACTTAACGTACTTTATCTTCCTGGAAGATAAAATAAAGCGGAATTCGGCGAATTACCGGAAAAATCACATCCCTGAGAACAAGCCGCCATGAATTTTTGACAAAGCATACAACGAGCCATTTGATTGGTCCAATCGTTTGCAACTATCCAATCGCAGGGCTGTTTACAATACAGCAGTAGCTTGAGTACATAACATCTGGGTTATCGCAGGAGACTTGACCCGGGGAAGCGCCGAGCGCTTATGTAATCGTGTTGATTTTCGCTAAAATCAGTAACAATAAGGTACCTTAGCCCCCCAAAAAAATATTCTCAACGGATTTAGGTGATTCACAGAAATGATCAATTTGAAAATAAATCTGCGGAAATTCCCGGATCGGCGGAAAATTGCCATCCCTGGACCTAACAGCAACTTCCGGTACTAGTTTAGAACGGGTGGTTGTCACCGAAACAGGACACTTTTCCTTGTTAAAAAACAATGACTTTGGCATCAAAAATGTGGGAACGCGGCCTTTTGCACCTCAGAAACAGTAATATAATCTTACCACTTCCTACAACTATGGAGGGATAGGAAGATGAGCTTAAAAAGTGGCCTGGCAGACAGTAGCTCCATTTGTCGGCACCACCGCTAACATGCTAACACTGTAAACAAATAAAAGCTCTGAGATGTATCAATGTTTCTACCGCAATAAAGTCAGATGCATTTTGTTAAAAGATGTTGGACATAATCAAATTTACCTCAGAGCAGACGTAGAATCTAGTCAGAGCCACAAAGAACCACAGCACCGTGCTTGGGTGTTTTAATGTCGGGTAAAACAGACAGCTGCAGCTGTCTGTTTTACCCCAACATTAAAATGCTCATGCTGCTGTCATGCCACATCTGCTTATTATTTAAGTTTACACGTACAGACCTTTTCTGACAATTGTTCAAAATTTTATTGATCTATATTTTGTGATAATTTAAAAATTAATGCATGCTGAAGCTGCTAGTCCATATTGTTCCAAGGCAGTGCAACAAATGCAAAAAACAAAAAAACAAAAAGCTGTTTGATATCTTTCTTAAATTGTTAAGCCTTAGGAAGCAAACTGTTACTATTTATTATTTCACTTCATGCAGCCTTGTATCTGATGACATATATGATGCATAAAAGTCAGATCTGTGACATTCATACAAGTGAAAACATACAGTACCTGGTGCTCTTGCGTCTGTACCACCGATCACACCAACAGTCCTTGTTAGTTTTCATTGCATCATCTACACATTGCCGGCTGAGAAGCCTCCATTTATACCATCTATGGCACAACCACGAACACCAGCAGCAAGTACCAGAACTACGCCAAACATTCAAAAAATACAAAAACTACAACTGCTGAAATTAGCTGCCACTTGAGTGCAAAACACGTATGTGGCCTATACGTTAAAATGAATTTGAAAAACTTTTAAAAACACTATTTTAAATGCCCCACTACTCCATTCTTGCTAACTGATTTAACGCTACTGCAGCTGAAACCGGATGCTCCACCCATAATCGTTCCTACAGCGCCACCGCCAGGAATAAGGTGGATGGAAAAACTACAGTAGACGGATCGTTGGCCACCTGAAGTGAAGCCACCTGGCGAACTAGTACATCCAAATCGACGGCCACTGAACATGATGTCAGCTCGATTTCTATAGTTCACTGGTTGCGCAAGATTATAAGCTGTGTCTCCATACCAACAAGTTCAATATCTGTTATTTCTGGGGGAAGTTAATGAGGTAAAAGTGGAAGGCCAGGGGTTTCCCTTCTGGCGGCCAATGATTCATCCAGTTTTTCTATAGAGAGCAGTGGCCCGCCAGACTCCACTCAGCTCTGTACTTGATAATGGGGCTTGAGCTGTCCAAGTTTTTTCATACAGGTCAGTGCATTTGGGACCTTGGATCGAAAAAAATTCTGCACTGAAATGAATGGCAAGAACAAAGTTATCTTTTCATTCCGATCAAATTTTACCACAAGTTACACATATGATGTTTGTCAATTTAAAAGATAATTTTCCACGTAATTAAGGTTGTCGGCTAATATTTAGTTTTTGTTTAAACGACTAGCAGACAACAGCTCCCATCATCCCACATCACTAAACTGTAATCATGTTCAGTGCTGTTACTACTTATGCATAGGGCTCATGTCTTTTCTTTTGATCAGAGTTTAAAAATTTAATTTATTCAAAGTTTTTATGTTGACTGTGTTTACTATAAATTTACTGTTGCTTATGCAGAATGCATATGTATTTTCCTTTAATTAGAGTTTATAAAATTCCATTATTCAATGCTGACTGCAAACAAAAATAAATCGATATATCGATATATGTTCTTCTTCTTCTTTTAGATTCAAGCAGACTCTTGTCTGCTTGTTTCTCTCGTGAAACCTGGCAACACTGCCTCACTTTCTCATAATGTTATATTTTCATTCCCCCAAATCTGTATATAATGTTCAATAGTTTTACATTTACAACAGTCTAGCTCGTTGTTCACATACTTTTTTATTCCATAGGGCCAGGAAGGTTTGGATAGCTTTTCCCCTTGTTTAAAAAAAACTGTCCTTGTGAAAGCAACTCACAACAACATCATGTGTCCACCAACTTATCTAGTAATAAGTCGGTTTAATTCTTGCTGTGACACACGCTGTCCTGATCCGTCCCTTGGTCTGAACTCCAGCCAAAGTGGCTAAGATGCTAGCACAGCAAGTTAGCTTAGTAGCGTAGCGACTAGCTTAGTTGGAGCTTCTGAAGGTTTGAGTCATGTGGAGTAAGTCTTCACTGGTACATAGTGTTATGTATGGGATATGGATGTCTGGGATGCCGTGCTCACCCACAGGGTGACATCAGGCGGACACGGCCCACTCTGTATATAGATGAGTGTTCGGCCTAATAAAGTTCAGTTGGATGTCCCTCAAGAAGCTCTCCATCTCGTGTCATTTTACGATATAACATTTGGCGACGAGGAGACTAATGGGAGCGTGCTGGCTTAATCAGCGACTGTTGCCGTTTCTGGAGATCCCAGGTGAGCTGTTGATTTCGTGGCCACAGTGGAGACGTGAATTTGAAGAATATGTCAACTTGCTGGGTCTCCCTCGGCTTGATGGGGGACAGTGGCGGGCCCTCCTGGCCCGTAACCTTGGCATGGAGGGCTGAAGGATTCTCGACTCTCTGGGCACGAGTGAGGGCTACATGGAAGCCATCAGGCACATGGAAACGGACTTCGCGGAGCAGACGAGGGCCAGAGATATGTGGGCAAAGAGGCTGGTGGTGCTAGACATGATGCAGTTAATTAGCTTGGGAGAGCTAACAGCTCAGTCAGAGCCTGTGGACAGGTTAGCTGATAGGCTAGTTTTGTGCTGAAGCAAAGCTAACGGTGCGGAGCTGGGCCTCGATGCTGAACCGGGGCCGCATGTGGAGGAGCCCCTGGCCACTGACAACAGCAGGCAAGATGTCAACGTCACGCTTCCCGAAGAATGGTCGGGACCGTAACGGGTGGTGAAGCTGGATGGTGTGAGGGTGCCCATGCTGATAGCCACCGCTGCCATGCGCTCCATCGTGAGCAAGGCTTGGGTTTGGAGGCTCACACCCCGATACCTGGATGCAGCGGAACTGCCGGACAACAAGGACTCCGGTAACGGCAGGAGTATCACGCTGACGGTGCAGTACGGTAAGAAGATCCTTCCTGTGTTCAGGTTCCAGGTGGCATGCTGGGGCAAAAATGTGATGGGATGGGACCTGTTTGATGAGCTGGGTTTCACTCTCGAAATCAGGGGACAGATGGCCAGCGGCCCAGGACCGGTTTACACGGGTCTTGCGGACATGGGTGCGGCCAAGGATCACTGTGAGAATGAAACAGACAGCGAATGGGACATGGGGAGTGACTTTTTTTTTTTTTTTTTGAATGCAAAAGATGCAATAGACTTACACAATGGTCCTCTCCGGCATACAACTAGGAACATACCGGTCGCTATGGAGGGTGAGAATATGTATGGGCACATAATCATACCATGTAGGATAACTAAATAGACGGTTATGCTGTTTCATCCCACCTAGCAACAAGGCTCTGCACTGTGTGTGTTTATATATTTACATATTTATTCCATCTAGCTACAATGCTCTGCACTGGGTGTGTTTATATTTATATATCTATATATTTATTCCATCTAGCTACATTGCTCCGCACTGTGTGTGTTTATATACTTGCATATTTATTCCACCTAGCTGCAATGCTCCATACTGTGGGTGTTTATATATTTACATATTTATTCCATCTAGCTACAATGCTCTGCACTGTGTGTCTGTGTGTGTGTGTGTGTATATATATATTTTATAGTAATATGTACATATGTATATTAGCTGCTCTTGCTTGCTTGTTTTTTCTTGCCTTCTGATTGTTGCTCTGAGTGTTGCTATCCCTGTGCTGTTGCAATCCTGGAATTTCCCCGTTGTGGGACTAATAAAGGCTTATCTTATCTTATCTTATCTTATCTTATGAAATGGAGGATGAGCAGGACCCAGAATTGCCCCCACCCCTCAAGCAGCCAGAACCGAAGCGGAGATGGAGAGAGCCCGA
Source organism: Pholidichthys leucotaenia (assembly GCA_020510985.1). Classification (NCBI taxonomy): domain Eukaryota; kingdom Metazoa; phylum Chordata; class Actinopteri; order Cichliformes; family Pholidichthyidae; genus Pholidichthys; species Pholidichthys leucotaenia. Next base: position 33,044,851 of record CM035848.1, read on the forward strand.
GTTAAGCAAGACCAACACCGGCGGAGAGGTGGTGCAGCAGGGGTTAGCCCCACCATTGGAGGCCATACAGAGGGAGAGCACGTTTGGCACCGCATGACGCTGCCTCGGGATGGACCTGATGCCGGTTCTCATGCTGCCCTGGATGAAGGTGCTGGACAGCACGCCAGGACCCCCAGGGTGGCCTGTAAGGACAAGGTGCCCATGCCAAAAGCGGACGAGCAGGGCCAGGCGGGCTGACGGCCCCGGGGAGGAGCAGCAGCCGCAGGAACTGGTGGCAGCGCAGCGGAGCACCGACACCGAGAGCACTGGATGCAGCGGTGAGGAGCCCAGGTCAGTGAGAGGGCCCAGCAAGGGTGATGGTGCATGTCCCGGAGGTCAGCATCAGCCAAATACAGATGCTACGCAGCAAGGCACACAGAGCGAGGGGGCCGAGAGCAGTGACGACGTGCTTGGGTCGGAAGACAGAGCAGACGGGAGTGTCACAGAGAGCCCCGAGGGACAGCAGCTACAGCCAGACATGGTTGACGGCACGGTTTGGAACACGAGCTGGTCTGGAGAGCTGGGAGATAATTGTGACTGGAGTGACGATAACCCAGCGAGGGTTGACCCCGGTGCCGGTGGTTGCATTGCCCTTGGTGTAGGAACTGAACGGCATTGTGGGGTCCCTGTGAAGAGGGCTGCCAAGGCTGGAGGACAAGAGAGTGGAACGGGAAAAATTGGCACGGTTCTGCAGAGCACCAAACGCCATCGTCGGGGTAGGAGTTTGGACCAGGTCGGCGGACAGCACGACACAGGGAGGAGGTCCAGCAACGATGTGGAGGGCACGGGAGACCGGGTCGGGTTCCCCTGTGGGTTGGCGGTGGGGCTCAGCCCAGAGAAGAAAAAACAGTTTTGAAAGCTAGAGACATTTTGGCCAGGGAGGGGTGTTTTGACCCTGGGGGGAGTCAGCAGCTGGACTTAATGATGCCGTGGGGATGCCCAGGCCCTCCATAGCTGTATAGAAGATTTTGACGGCAAGAAGACATGTTCGCCAGGGAGGGGGGTTTCGACCCTGGAGGTGGATGGAGGCCAGGGGCGCATATGCTGTGGGGGTGCCTGGGGTCTCTGAGGCAGTTTTCGGGATGGTGGCTACCCAGAGACATTGGCGTTACCTGAAATTTTATTTTTCCTGATGTGAATGAATGTGTTTAGTTTGATTGTTCATCCATCACTGTCGATGATGACCTCGTAATCCTATTGATCAGTTGACGGTTGACGGTGAGTCCTGAGATGACTGATCAATCCAATTTTGGCACGGAATGTCCTGGCACATGTGGGGCAGGCATGTATCATCACGTTAGCTGATGTGCTGGGCTGTCTAGTCTTGCGCATTTTGCGCTTGGCTTTAGCTCCAACAATACGTCTGGCTTCTAGACTTCTGCAACCATCCTTAATGCTCATATGCCAGGCCGAGCGGTCTTGTGCTAGAGTTTCCCAGGAGGCCACGTCTATATTGAGAGATTTCAGAGAAGCCTTCAGGGTGTCCTTGTAGCATTTCTTTTGTCCCCCTCTCGACCTTTTTCCTTCTGAGAGTTCTCCGTAGAACAGCTGCTTTGGAATGCGTTCATCAGGCATCCTGACAATGTGGCCTGTCCACCTGGCTTGCACTCTTATTAGCATGGTGTGGACCATTTCCATTTTAGCTCGCCCAAGGACTTCTGTGTCGGGTACCTTGTCCTGCCATTTGATGCTGAAGATCCTTCGAAGACAGGTGAGGTGCAAACAGTTGAGCTGTCTGGCATGCCTTGCATACACCGTCCATGTTTCACAGGCATAGAGGAGTGTTGGGAGCACAACAGCACGGTAGACCTTTAGCTTCATTTCTAGGCTAATGCCCCGTCTTTCCCATGCAATTTTGCAGTCTGTCGAATGCAATGCTGGCCTTGGCTATTCTGTGGTTGACTTCGGTATATATTGTTGCAGACTGGGAGAGGGTGCTACCTAGGTATGTGAATTGGCCTACAACTTGCAGTCTCTGCCCCTTCACTGTAATAGCTGGTTCTGCCTGTTGGCCATTTGGAGCTGGCTGGTGCCCTGTTTTACTTAAAAAAAAACAAAAAAAACCGAATGGTGTAGAGAAGAAAATGTGCTATATCAGGAAATTTGAGGTGATTAATGATATCCATGAGTGAAATGTTAGTGATCTGTACTGTGGATATGAGATTTTATTGGCTCATTGGAGATGGATTAATTATGTAAAAAGTGACATATGCTGGAATTTGGTTTTAATGCCCGGGTTTGGGATGGTGGGGTGTATCTATCCCGTTTAATTGACTATTTGTGTAAATTTACATAACCAACGTTTATTATTGTATGATGTGCCCATTGTGGGGTGAGTGTTGGAGGGGGGCACCAGTAGCCTATGTGTGTATTGTAATTTTGTGTCTTTTTATGTGGAGCTGTTTCGGGGATTATTTTGGTTTATGAGCACGACTTTATTTTGCTTTACATGTTTGGCAGCAAAATAACCGCCCAGCTGTGTAGGGGGTGCTGGTAGTCTACCTGGCCCCAGCCTTGGTTGTATGAATTGATAGGGGTTTGTTTCTTTTGTACATATTTTCCCCTTTAGAGCGTGAGTCGGGAGACAAATTAGGGTGGGCTGTCTGTGTGCTTGGCAGTTTTTTTGAAGGGAGGGGAATGTTATGTATGAAAATTGGAGACCTCTCTCATCTTTTTAAGTGGGAGAACTCACACAATTGGTGGCTGACTAAATACTTTTTTGCCCCACTGTATATATATATATACATATTTACATCAACAGTATTTAAGTAACACCTATGTCCACTGGCAGCCAGAAGTAAAACCGGCCCGGGGGCCCAGAGCAGCCCCAAAGCACGCACGCCCCTGGCCGCCGAAGATAAGACCAGCTTGGAAGCCCCGGGCAGCCCCACAACATGTGCACCCCTGGCCACTGTCAGCCTCCAGGATCAAAACCGACCTCTCCTGCGAAAATGTCTCTCTTCACCACCAACTGCCTCGCTCCTCGAGACCGGCAGTGCTGCTGTCCAGCACGCCATTCCACCATGCTTGTCAGTCCGCTCCCGGCCGCTTTCAACACCACTGTCGTGGCTCCAAACACTTCGGCCCCCTGTGGCCAAAATCCGGGGAGAGCGGAAGTCTGCTCATCGGCGTCGCTAGCCGACCTGGGTGTCTCGCTGTAACGCCCAGCACCCGCATCAAGGGCGGCCTGAGCTCTGGCACTGAGACCCTGCCAGACCTCTATGGTGCCCGGCACCTACTCTCTGTCATCCAAGGCGCTCCACTGCGCTGCCTCCATGCCCAGCTGCTGTTGCTCACTCCCAGGGTTCACAGAATCACTTTCACCGGTGTTGTTCGCTGACCCAGGCACCTTGCTGCTGTTCCCAGCACCCTCATCCCAGGGGCTCTGGTGCGCTGTCTCCGTGCCCAGCTGTAGCTGCTCTCTCCTGGGGCTCTCAGCGTCCCTCTCGTCTGTGTCACTCTCCGACCCAGGCGCTTCAACACTGCTCTCAGCACCCTCATCCAAGGCGCTCTTCTGCATTGTATCTATGCCCGGCTGTAGCTGCTCTCCCCTGAGGCTCTCAGTGTTACTCCCGTCAGTGTTATTCTCCGACCCAGGCGCTTCGTAGCTGCTTTCAGCACCCTCGTCCCAGGCGCTCCACTGTGTCGTCTCCACGCCCGGCTGTCGCTGTTCTCTCCTAGGGCTCTCAACCTGCATGCTCCCGCTGCCCAGGCTCCAGCTGCGGGGATGACTCCTGTCACTGCTCTCCCTCTCCACTGTCGTCGCTCACCGTGCAGTCAAACTTACCAGCGCTACGGTCCTGTACCGTGCTGCGCTCCTTGGCTGGCCCGCCGTCTTCAGTGACCGGGGACTCCTCCACTAGTGGCCCCGGTCCCACCTCGATGCCTAGTTGGTAGCCTCGAGCTTCCTTTTGGCATGCAGTTAGCTTTGTGGCTAACTTGCCCATAGACACTGAGAGGGCTGTTTGCTCCTCCCAGCTAACTAGCGTAGCTCCATTTGGCGCCAACGCTACCGCCACCCACAGCTTCGTGGTCCTCGTCTGCTCGGCGAAGTACTCGGCCAGCCACTCAATAGCATCCGCATCGCACTCCATTTCACCCAACATACCGAGAATTCTTCGGCCTTCTGCACTGAGATGGTGGGCCAGAAGTGCTCATCTTTGTCTCCCATCAAGTCTACTTAGGCCCAGCACCCCGATGTAATCCTCAAACATGGCCACCCACTTAGGCCACAGGATCACTGGCTCTCCCGTGTACTCCAGAAACAGTAGCAGGGGTGGAGGTAGCCCATACGCTCCCATAATTTCTCTCTCATTATCAAAATGTAATGTATGAGGAATGAGGGACTGGAGTCTCTTTTGTCATGCAGCGAACTCACTAACTTTGTTGAGAACAGAACTACTGTATATATACAGAACGCCTGACCTAACGTTAGGGGCGGGTACGGCAGCACACACACACCACACAACATTACCTACACAACATGGTGACTCCATTCGCAACAAAAATGTTAGCCATAACCAGCCTGTGTAGCTGTAGTCCAAATTCAGCCGAGAACTGACCAATCAGTGGTCCGGAATCCTGCGTCTCAAACTTGGAGCAGAAAGCTGAGGCTACAAAAAGGACCAAAACATTAAGTTACTTCAGTTCTCATCATCAAAATACTTCCATGGTAAGTTAAAATTTATAGCTTATGTCTGTAAAAATATTCATACCCATATATTTGTATTTATTATGAAGGAATCGCACGGTTCTGAATGACTAGTTAATAACTCATGTGGCACCCTTTGCTTACAGTATGTACAGTCAATATTTAGATGAAAGACTTGAAACAGGTAAATGTGGTTTTGATTCTGGTAAATTCTACTTTTCTACAGCTAGACTTTATAAAACAGTAATAAATACAGATCCCAGCACAGTCCCAGAGAATCAACGTGGTAACAGAGCGCCACCTGCTGCTCACATCAGGGAGTTTGTTCGCTGCCATAAGGCTGGGCTTTTATTTTGAAGGCTACAGGAAATTTGACAACTGCGCAGCGTTTTCACTAAATTAAAACGATGTCAACGATGTGTAGAATAAGCTAGGAGAGAGAAACAAAAAGCGGATTTCTACTTTTTAGTTAATTGTTCGGACCACAGCCAGGGACCCTAACGACTAGCTGCACCCACAGGTGAACGGTTAGAGGGGAAGGTGCCTGGCTAAAATGGGAGTCTTAGATGGCCTGTTAGCAAAGCGAACAGCAGGAGCTAGGCCGTTAACATTAGCATAGTTGCTGTTTCCAGCAACAGTTACGGCTCCATAACTGTCAGTGAAGCTTAAGTGAATTACGGGTAAAACGGGTGACAAGTTGTTGTATACAAGAGATGATGGATACAGTTGTAGTTAAATGGTGTCACTGTGGGGTGATCAACAGGTGGCTCCGTGGCGCAATGGATAGCGCATTGGACTTCTAGTCAAGCACTTGAGAGGTGATTCAAAGGTTGTGGGTTCGAGTCCCACCGGAGTCGCTTTTTTTTTCTTTTTTGGCTAGTACGTTTTTATCCGAACAGGTATATTATTAAAAAAAAGAACATGTCGATTCTCATCCCAGAGTTCATTTTAGGAACTTTTTTATGTTGTTATATTACAATGACTGTAAGCACTGATTTATGTATGGAGGACTCCGCAGTACCTGCCAGGTGATTAACAAGGGCCATGGGTGTCTTCACCAATTTAACATGAGGTATAAATGTAAATTAGGTGCAGATTTGCAAGAATAAAGGTGCAAAAATATGATAAAAGTTGCCAAATTAAAAAGGAGAAAAGTTGCAAATTACAATTTAATTACACAGAATAAAAATGTAACCAGCATTCACAAGAACATTGCAAATTAACAGAAAAAAGCTGAAAATGTACAGGAAAAAACTGCAAAGCTACAAGAAAAAGTTCCAACTTTACAAAAGAAAAATCAAATTTATGAGATAAAAGTTGCCAATCTAGGATTAAAAAGTTCAAAATTTAAAGGAAAAAAAATTGAAAATTTACAAGGAAAAAGTTGCAATTTTAGGAGAAAAAGGTTGCAATTTTACAAAAAAGTTGCTAATTTACAAGAGAAAAATAGAAATTAACTAGAAGAAGTTGCAAATCTATGAAGAAACAAAAATTTACAGCAAAAATATGCAAATTTATAAGAAAAAGATGCACTTCTACAAAAAAGTTACAAATGTATGAGAAAAAAGTTCAAAATTTAAAGGAAAAACTACAAATTTGTAAGGAAAAGGCTGCAAATTTGCAAAAAAAAAAACAAACAAAAAAGGTCACAAATTTTGAAAAAAAAAAGGTGCTATTTTCCAAGAGAAAAATAACAAATTTATGAGAAAAAAGTTAAAAATTTATAGGAAAAAATGCAAATCTATGAGTTAAAAAAGTTGAAAATTTACACTAAAAGAAATTGCAAATTTACAAGAAAAAGATGCAGTTTAAACCAGTCACAAATGTTTGAGAAACAGGTTCAAAATTTAAAGGAAAAAAATGTAAAGTTATAATAAGAATTGCAATTTTATGAGAAAGCATTGCAATTTTGAAAAAAAAAGTCACAAATTTACAAAAAAGGTGCTAATTTCCAAGAGAAAAATCACAGGTTTATGAGGAAAAAAGTTGCAAATCTATCAGTAAAAAGTTGCAAATTTCTGTAGGAAAAAAAGTTAAAAATGTACAGAAAAAATGCAAATCTATGAGTGAAAAAAGTTGAAAATTTACTGGGAAAAAAATAGCGAATTTGAAAAAAAAAAAGATGCAATTGTGCAAAAAAGTCACAAATTTATAAGAAGAAATTTGCAATTTTATGAGAAATCGTTGCAGTTTTGCAAAAAAGGTCAGAAATGTTGAAAAAGGTGTGAAGTTCCAAGAGAAAAATCATAAATTTTTGACAAAAAGTTGCAAATCAATGAAAAGTTGAAAACTTACAGGAAAAAATTTTGCAAATTTACAAGATGCAGTTTTGCTAACAAAAAAAAAAAAAATCAGAAATTTATGTAAAAAAAAGTTTCAAGTTTATGAGAATTATTTTTTGCATCGATTCAAAAGTGATTTTATTCAGTTGTGTGACATGACGTAGGATGGGGTTGGCAGGTTAATGATTTTAGCTCATTTGGCTAACAAGCACCCCCCACCACCCCAAATCACGACTGCTTAAAAGGAATATGCATTACATATGTTTTTGCACAAATAATTTTTAAAAAGTCAACTGATTTATTAAAATTTTCACAGAAAAAAAAATATTCATGATGATCTGAGGATGGCCACTAGGGGCAGCAGCAGTGATGCCTTAGATCTGGTGGCAGTGGGATATAAAGAGGACAGACGACCTCAGTCAGGCTCAGTCTCCATCGGATCGTCATGACGACTCCACTCAGGACGTCTGTGGCCTTCATCCTGCAGCTGGCCTTGTCTGTGGCGGTGAGAAACTCGGCTTTATTATCGGAGGAAAGGGCGTCTGTGATCGACATCAGGAGCAGGAGAGTTTCTGCTCTGAAATGTCAGACTTTTGTCACTCATTTCTAACTTTTTTCCTGTCAATTTGCACCTGTTTCCTCTGTCCAGGCCCCCCCCATGCAGCTCCGCGTGCCGCCGCACATGCACAGGCTGATGCAGGCGGGTCCCGGCCCCTGTGAGCAGAAGGTGGGCCATCTGGAGGCCGAGATCCAGGCCCTGAAGGACGTCATAGACGACCAGCACCGGTACATCCTGGAGCTCCACGGCAGCCAGGTGCAGCAGCTGCAGCAGATCCCCAACTCACACCTGGGCCCCCAGAACCTCTACAGGGGTACGGCGCTTTGCTTTTCAGTCACATGAGTGAGGCGGTCCTGGTCTCCATCACAGTGGCTAGAATAGAATAGAATAGAATGGAATCGGCTCTATTGTCACTGTACAGTTGCACAGTACAACAGAACTGTGGGCTAAAAACAGGAGTCTCTTATTCTGTGCTTCGTTAAGACCTGCAGCTGCTTTGGTTCATGTTCAGGCCTCTGCATGGAAAGCCAGCAGGGTCAAACAACCATGTTTTCTGCTCATAAAATTGTGCCTTTTTGTCCTGTCAGTTAGCAACTGTTTTCTCATAAGTTTTGCATAACTTGTTTATGTAACTTTACAACTTTTTGGAAAAAAAAAATACTGTGACTTTTTTTTTGTGTGAATTAGCAATTTTCTAGTAAATTTGCAACTTTTTCATGTAAATTTACAAGTTTTTCTTGTAAAATTTGAACTTTTTTCTTGTAAATTAACAGTTTTTTCACAAAAATTTGTAAATTTTCCTCATAAGTTTTCATTTTTTCCTCATAAATTTGCAACTTTTCCTTTTCATTTTTTTCCCTCATAAAGTTACATTTTTTCTCATAAACTGGCAACTGTTTTCTCATAAGTTTTGCATAACTTGTTTATGTAACTTTACAACTTTTTTGGGGAAAAAAATACTGACTTTTTTTGTGAATTAGCAATTTTCTAGTAAATTTGCAACTTTTTCATGTAAATTTACAAGTTTTTCTTGTAAAATTTGAACTTTTTTCTTGTAAATTAACAATTTTTTCACAAAAATTTGTAAATTTTCCTCATAAATTTTCAATTTTTTCCACATAAATTTGTAACTTTCCCTCATAAATTAGTAACTTTTTTTCTCAAAATGTGCAGCTTTTTTCCTCATTCATTTTTTTTCCTCATAAGTTTTCATTTTTTTCCTCATAAACTTGCAACTTTTCCTCATAAGTTTTCATTTTTTTCCCTCATAAAGTTACATTTTTTCTCATAAACTGGCAACTGTTTTCTCATAACATTTTATGTCAATTTACAACTTAAAAAATTGTGACTTTTTTAATGGATTAGCAATTTTTCAAGTAAATTTTGTAACTTTCTTCTCATAATTTTGAACTTTTTTCACATAAATCAGCAACTTTTTTTCATGTAAATTTATACATTTTTCTTATAAAATTGTAATTTTTTCATATAAATTAGTAACTTTCTCACAGATTTGTAACTTTTCTTAGAAATCTGAGTTTTAGAGTATGGAACTGTTTTTCTTGTAAATTAAAACTTTTTTCATAACAATTTACATTTTTTTTTTTCTCGTAAACTGTGTCGGTGATATGGTTAGCTTTTCTACCCGTCTAGGCGTCCCAATGAGCAGCATAGCTTGGGCGATCAGGCCACTAGCATTAGCTTAGCTGAGCAATGGCTCAGTTCACTAGCTTATTTCATTAGAGTTTATTAAATATTGGCCAGAATCAGCAGTGGTTAGCTGTTAGCAGAGCTAGCCATTCAGTTTTCAGGCTTGTTTCAGGGACCGGTCACATGCCACCAGCCATTCAAGCCACACACCCTTGTCTCTGATAACGCTTTATTTGGGTTTTTACGCTCAGTCGATATGCTGAAGCTGCGTCTGCTACCTAAACCATGAGCTAACAGCTAACATTAGCCACATAATGGTGCTGCCAACCACAGAGGTCAGCAATGACAAAAAGAGGGAGGGTGGGGTCAGAGGGTGCTCTGGGTGGGGTGAACTGGAGCTCGTTGGCATTTAAGGCTAAAACAATGAAAGCAGCTCATTGTGAGGAAGGCTCCTTCAGCTGGGTGTAAAATGGGACAGCAGTAATTACAGTTAGGCCCAGAAATATTTGGACAGTGACACAATCTTCATGATTTGGGCTCTGCATGCCACCACATTGGATTTGAAATGAAACAACTACAACGGAATTGAAGTGCAGACTTTAAGGTTTAATTCAAGGGGTTGAACAAAAATATATGATTAAACATGTAGGAATTGTAGCTATTTTTATACAAACGCTCCTCATTTCAGGGGCTCAAAAGTAATTGGACAAATAAACATAACCCTAAGTAAAATGTTGCTTTTCAGTATTTTGTTGAGAATCCTTTGCAGGCAATGACTGCCTGAAGTCTGGAACCCATGGACATCACCAAACGCTGGGTTTCCTCCTTTGTGATGCTTTGCCAGGCCTTTACTGCAGCTGTCTTCAGTTGTTGCTTGTTTGTGGGTCTTTCTGCCTTAAGTTTTGTCTTGAGCAAGTGAAATGCATGCTCGATTGGGTTGAGATCTGGTGATTGACTCGGCCATTGCAGAATATTCCACTTCGTTGCTTTAAAAAACTCCTGGGTTGCTTTTGCAGTATGTTTTGGATCATTGTCCATCTGTACTGTGAAGCGCCGTCCAACCAACTTTGCTGCATTTGGCTGAATCTGAGCAGAAAGTATATCCCTATACACTTCAGAATTCATCCGGCTGCTTCTGTCTTTTGTCACATCATCAATAAACACAAGTGACCCAGTGCCATTGGAAGCCATGCATGCCCATGCCATCACACTGCCTCCACCATGTTTTACAGATGATGTGGTGTGCTTTGGATCATGAGCTGTTCCAATTCTTCTCCAAACTTTCTTCTTCCCATCATTCTGGTACAGGTTGATCTTAGTCTCATCTGTACAAAGAATGCTGTTCCAGAACTGGGCTGGCTTCTTCAGGTGTTTTTTGGCAAAGTCAATTCTGGCCTTTCTATTTTTGAGGCTGATTAATGGTTTTCACCTTGTGGTGAATCCTTTGTATTTACTCTCATGAAGTCTTCTCTTTATGGTAGACTTAGATACTGATACACCTACTTCCTGGAGAGTGTTCTTCACTTGAGTGGATGTTGTGAAGGGGTTGTTCTTCACCATGGAAAGGATTCTGCGATCATCCACCACTGTTGTCTTCCGTGGACGTCCAGGCCTTTTTGAGTTCCCAAGCTTACCAGTGCACTGTTTTTTTCTCAGAATGTACCAAACTGTTGATTTGGCCACTCCTAACATTTCTGCTATCTCTCTGATGGATTTCTTCTTTTTTTTCAGCCTCAGAATGGTCTGTTTCACCTCCATTGAGAGCTCCTTTGACCGCATGTTGTGTGTTCACAGCAACAGCTTCCAAATGCAAACGCCACACCTGGAATCAACTCCAGACCTTTTAACTGCTTAATTGATGACAGGTTAACGAGGGAAGAGCCCATGCAGCCTTGTTATTTTTTTTTGCAGCGTTCTGAGTCAATTGTCCAATTACTTTTGGTCCCTTGAAAAAGAGGCGGCTGCGTATTAAAGAGCTGTAATTCCTAAACCCTTGCTCCAATTTGGATGTGAATACTCTCAAATTACAGCTGAGAGTCTGTACTTTAAGCCCATATTGATTATATAATTGTATCCTGAATATGTTTTCGTAAACAGCTAAAATAACAAAACTTGTGTCACTGTCCAAATATTTTTGGGCCTAACTGTAAACCAGGGGTGTCAAAACTCACCTGAGCTCGGGGGCTAAAATGAGTTTTGGGCCAGACCAGTAAAATAATAGCAAAACAACTTAATGGCAGCTCCAAATTTAGTACAAAGAAGTACAAGTACATTATGAAATGTTTACATTTATTCAACCACTGATCTTTTACAAAGCATGAACAATCTGAATGATCTGATGATATCATCATATCTGAATCATATCTGAATAATATGATATTGTTCATACTCTTCAAAGTATGAACAACCTGAATTTTTTTTCTACTCTGTTTTGAACTGAAGCCGCTGACAGCTTACTTACTTACTACTCCTGCGGGGTGAGGGCTGGGTGGCCGTCACCATGCGTAGAGCCAATCAGGTTAACCAGTGCGTGCCAACATTGCCGGGTTTTTGGGCCAGCTCCTCTGCGTCGTCAGCAGTGACTCGGAGGTCTCTTTCCACCACAGCGAACCATTTGGTGCGTGGCTTGCCCCACGGTCTTCTCCACCCTGAAGCCCTGGGGTTGAACGTAAGGATGGCTTTTGTCGGGTGTTCTGGTGGGAGGCGGAGGACATGGCCAAACCAGCAGATACGCCACTGCGTATTAGGGTGGGATGCTGCAGGCTTATGCGTGCGGGCTCGGAGCACGTCATTAGAAGCGCGCTGGGGCCACCTGATGTTCTCGGTGGTTCTGAGGGCCCGACTATCAAACCCATCCACTCTTGAGGCCAGAGTCTTATTCAGTGGCCGTGTCTCTGACCTATAGAGTAGAATAGAATGGAGAGGACTGCATTGCATTGTATATGCGAAGCTTCGTCTTTCGGGAGATTGAACGATGGCACCAGCGAGGTTTCCATAGTGCCTGCAGGGCTGATGCAGCGAGGCCACGTCTGTGGTTGATCTCTGGTTTCATGTCCCCATTGTTTGTCACTGTGGAGCCCAGATACACAAAGGAATTGACAAACTCGACGGCATCATTCCCGAACTGTAACGAGGGTGGGTCCGGTCCGTCGCCAACATGCATTAGCTTAGTCTTTGTCCAGCTTACCTGAAGGCCCAGCTTCGCTGCCTCTTTGTGGTAGACAACTAGAGCATCTCTCAGCTGACTGTAGGGTGGGCTGACCAGGATGGCATCATCAGCATATTCAAGGTCAGCCAGATGGTAGTTGCCAAACCGCATGCCAGGGACCCACTCGCAGACCTTGGTCATCAGATAGTCTATGACACAATTGAAGAGATCAGGAGCAGCCACACAACCCTGTCAGACCCCGCTTGCTGATGGGGAAACAGCTGGACTCCTTTCCATTCACACAGACATGTCATGATCCTGGGCACGGGTGGGGGGCCGTGCCCAGTCTCCAGTTTGAGTTCAGTCTTTTTTCTGTTTGTTTGTTTCTTTATTTATCATGGTCTGATGTGTTTTATCTGTTTATGTTTGGAGTGTTTGTATTTCTGGTTTTGTCCTTATTGTCCTGTCTATTGTGTGTTATTTTGTATTTATGGTATTACATCTTTTTGGGGTTGTTATCTTATGCTTGTGTCAGCTGTGAGTTTCCGGTCCATGCTTTTATTTTGACAGCGCCTGTGCAGCTTCCGCCAGTCAGACTGTTTGGCAGGCTGCACAGCTGTCCCTCCTTTGATTATTTTCTCACTCATGTACCTACCCCTGTGGTGCATTTGTCATCTGTGCATTCATCTATTTAAACAGTCCCTCCAGGATTTTGCAGAATGTTTTTATGATTGTTGCGTCCCAAAAAGCCTGAATTTGCGGGAGCTTTTTTTAAAAGTTGCAATAAAAGTTGCGATGTGTTGAGAGGTTTTTTTGCACTAAAAATTGTGGGAAGAATTACAAATGTTAAAGCAGATGTTTTGTTTTGGGTTTTTTTTCCAGTTTACAGCAGTGATATTCTATATAACACAAGAAAAGCCCAGGATTGACAAACATTTCCTATTACAGTGATTTGTAAATTAAGTAGAAACTTCTGCTAAACAGAAAAACTCTTTTGTGCAACAGCCAGTACAGACTTTAACACAATATCATTACAACAGATAAATTGCATTGAATGCATGTTAAAGAGTAGAGATGTGGAAATTATTTGCAGCACCTTCATTTGAAAACTCTCTACAGTCCCCAACCACTCGGTACCTAGCGAAAAGGAAAACATAAATCATTTATTCTGTTGCTCTGTATTGTCTATAAGAGTCTGTGTTTTTCCAGGGAAAAAAATATAGGCAATATTCCTATGCCTAGCTCCTACCTGTCTGTCTATCTGTTGCGCGTCTTGATACACACACACACACACACACACGTCTCATCACACACATCTTTCATTTACGGGGGAGGGGGGGGGGCTTTGTCCGTGTCCAGATCAGAGATTCACAGCTTTAAAGCTCATTGACCAGGTGTAGTAATGATTTTACCTCTAAAGATGCATGAAATGATCAAACACTGGCTGTAGTGTTAGATTTGCTCTTTTGTTTATGGTTTTATGGAGTCTCTTGTCACGTGCGCTCACGCAATGGGTACTTTTGGGACAGGCGGACATTTTTCAACACAAACCCAGCACTTCGTACACGCGGTCAGGACGGAGACGTCCACCAGCAGGCTGGGGGAGATGGAGGAAGGGACGGTGTTGGAAACCTGGTGGGGGAGTGGTTTTTTTTAATCACACACTGTTTTTTGCTGAAGCGTTCCGTTAATACTTACTGTAAACGCGGAAGTGAACGCGATGTAGTGATGCATTTGATTGGTTAGACTGAGCGTTTCAGCGCCACTCAGCTGAAATTTGATTGGTGAAATTGGCGGAAGTTGATGAGGATTGGCCAAAATTGCGGTGATTGGATAAAGTTGCAAGGTTGCGCAATAGTTGCGCTGATTGGCTGATTTTGCTTGAATTGACGCCATCGCAACATCACAAAATCCTGGAGGGACTGATTTAAGGACACGGCAACGCTTCTCAGTTTGCTGTGTCCTACTGCTTATTCCCTCAGAAGTGTCAGTCTTACTCTTGAGTTATTGGTTTGCCATTGAGGTGAACGGGTGTGCTCTGACCAGGTAACATTTTTTCCTTTTCTCCAACTCTCTCAGCCACGAGCCCCGTTTTCCTTCGGGTGTGACTCCAGCTGAGGTTATCTGTTTTCCCTGGCGTGCCCGAGCGCCTCAGCCAATGTGCCCCCCCCCCCGCCCCCCCGGCTGTTCTTCTCCCTTCTGGTCATGAGCCCTGCTCTTACCCGGTTCCTTCATTACCTTATTATTTGTGTGTGTAGTGTTTTTCTATATGTTTGTGTTTATGTTAATAAATGTGCAAACTCACAGCGAGCGCTTGGTGTCTTCTGTAGCCCTTAAAAAGGGTGATTTATGACAGGACACAGCTCTCCAAGCTGCTGTAGAGCTGTTTAAACAGGGCTACAACCTTGGGTGGGGCTCCAAGGGTCTGCAGGACACTCTGAAGAGAAGCGTGGTCCATGATGTCGAAGGCAACCTTAAGATCTATAAAGGCTATATAGAGATGGTGGTCTTTGTGGAATTCATAGGCCTTCTCTATTAATAGGCGAACAGCAGAGATGTGATCTGAGGTCGAGCGGTTGGGCATGAAGCCTGCCTGCTGAGGGTGACGGCTGCCTCTGATGGTTAGAAGGGCACGACTGAGGAGGATCCTGGGGCAGAGCTTACCAGGAATGGACAGAAGGGTGATGCCTCTGATTGCTGCAGACGAGTTTGTCGCCCTTTCCCTTCCGGAAAGGGAGGATGATGCCCCTGGTCCAGTCACTGGGGAGCTGCTCTGTCACCCAAACATGATTGATTGATGTGGGTGTCCCTCTGGATTGTGCAGCTTCCGCACATCTTCAGCATTTCGGCAGTTATAGCACAAATTCCAGGGGCTGACGAACAATATCTTAATCAGGATAAAAACAAATGCCATTTAAGGAACCAGATATCATATCGCTGCCACCTACTGTTTAGTCCTGGAACTTGTTTGTATTTTCAATTCAATTCAATTCAATTCAATTCAACTTTATTTATATAGCGCCATTTCACAACAACAGTCATCTCATAGCACTATCAACTGTAGGGAGGACCCCCACAGTTGCAGAAAGACCCCAGCAATCAGGCGATCCCCTGTGAGCAAGCACTTGGCGACGGTGGAGAGGAAAAACTCCCTTTTAACAGGAAGAAACCTCCAGCAGAACCAGGCTCAGGGAGGGGCAGTCATCTGCTGCGACTGGCTGGGGGGTGAGGGGATAGAGAAGAAGAAAAGAACAGACATGTAGAGAGCAAACAGCACGATGGGGACTCAATCTATGGGAGAGAACAAACAAATGTTAATGACCAGCAAAAAAAAAAAAATATTTCATAGAGAGTGAGGAAAGGAGTGAGGCCCAGTGCATTACTGGAGGTCCCCCGGCTGACTAAACCTATTAGCAGCATAACTAAGGGAGGGTTCAGAAAACACATGATCCCTCCCTAATTGTAGGCTATATCAAAAAGGTAGGTTTTAGCCCTATTGTTAAAAACAGAGATCGAGTCTGACTCCTGAATCCAGATTGGCAGCTGATTCCACAGGAGAGGAGCTTGATAACTGAAGGCTCTGCCTCCCATTGTACTTTTGGAGATTCTAGGTATTACAAGTAAACCTGCATTTTGGGAGCGTAGTGCTCTGTTAGGATGATACGGTAGTATCAGATCTTTTAAATAAAAAGGAGCCTGATTGTTTAGAGCTTTGTAAGTAAGAAGAAGGATTTTAAACTTAATTCTAAACTCTATGGGAAGCCAATGAAGGGAGGCCAGAACCGGAGAGATATGATCTCTCTTTCTAGTACCTGTTAAAACTCTTGCTGCAGCATTTTGGATCAGCTGAAGACTTTTTAAAGATGTTTTAGGACAACCTGATAATAAAGAATTACAATAATCTAATCTCGAGCTAACAAAAGCGTGGATCAGCTTCTCAGCATCACTCTGAGACAAGATGCTCCTAATCTTGGCAATATTACGCAAATGATAGAAGGCAGTCTTAGAAACAAATTTAATATGTGAATTGAAGGACAAATCCTGATCAAAAATAACTCCAAGGTTCCTCACAGAGCTATTAAGAGAAAGAGTAACTGCATCCAAACTGAAAGTTTGATTTGGAAACAATGACCCCAGTTACATGGTCACAGTAAACTGATTACTGGCAATAAACTGATAATGGCAATAATCAGTTTTTTCATGTTTCCATGCACTGAATAAACAGATTACTGGAGGATAAAGCACGTGACTTAATGATCCCAGTTACATGGCCTTTATTGGCTTATTCTGTTTACATGGTCACTTGGATAATCAGATAACTGCAGAAATCCAATCATAACCGGTTTATTTAGTGTACATGTAAACCTGATCATTGGCCATGTTTACATGCACACGAATAAACCAGTTATGACTGGATTTCTGGAGTTTCAATCCAGATTTAGACCCTTAATCAATTCTTGGCAGGTGAAATACAGAATTATTGTCCTTTGAGACTATTTCACAAGTGTGAGAGAGCAAGTTACAATATTATAGTCACAGTTTAATCCTGAAGAACCAAATCAAGTTATTTTTAAAGCAGGAAAACTGTTTCAATCAACATTAAGACCTTTAATCAATTTTTGGCAGGTGAAATAACATTTATAAGCTATAACAACCCTTTGAGACGATTCACAAGTTGGACAGAACATGTTATATTATAATCTTCACAATTCAACCTTGAAGAACCAAATCAAGTATTTTTTTGGCAGATAAAATATTTGAATCCACATTGGGAACCTTAATGAATTTTTGGCAGGTGAAGCATACGTTGTATGGATTCTACTTACAATATATAATTATAGGAGGTAAATAATGCACAAACACTAGTATTCATGGGAAAGAAAAGATTTATTGACTTTTACATTGTTACACACAGATTCTGTTAATTTCAGCACACTTTAATAAGGCAGAACATTAAAAGCCGAGCTGTGAGACACGGGGTTAATGTATTTTTAAAGAACAGTCATTAAATACAGTAAATACCGTGACATTTCAGTGTGTGCTGGATCCGGCATCCATAAAAAAATTAGCTTTATCTGTTATGGGAGTTAGGTTAACTGGCATCAAACTGGGGATTCTAAATTGTCCTTAGGTATGACTGTGAGAGTGAATGGTTGTCTGTCTCTCTGTGTTGGTCCTGCGATGGACTGGCGATCTGTCCAGGGTGTACCCTGCCTCTTGCCCAAAGCTGCTGGGATAGGCTCCAGCACCCCCCCCCCCTTCCCGTGACCCGAAAAGGATTAAGCGGAAGAAGATGAATGAAGGAATGTTATGGGCGATAAGGGATAATAGCAGACACAGGTGGGAAAAATTTGCCTTGGAGTCTTTCTGGAAGAAGTCCTGTCCTCCCGACCTGCAGAACAGACTCCATCCATCCATCCATCTTCTTCCGCTTAATCCTTTTTTGGGTCGCGGGGGTGCTGGAGTCTATCCCAGCATCTTTGGGCGAGAGGCAGGGTACACCCTGGACAGATCGCCAGTCCATCG
Organism: Pholidichthys leucotaenia; assembly: GCA_020510985.1. Taxonomy (NCBI): domain Eukaryota; kingdom Metazoa; phylum Chordata; class Actinopteri; order Cichliformes; family Pholidichthyidae; genus Pholidichthys; species Pholidichthys leucotaenia. The sequence continues at coordinate 33,062,703 of CM035848.1, forward strand.
CAGGGCCAACACAGAGAGACAGACAACCATTCACTCTCACAGTCATACCTAAGGACAATTTAGAATCCCCAGCTGATGCCAATTAACCTAACTTGCATGTTTTTTGGCATGTGGGAGGAATCCGGAGAAATCCCGGAGTAAACCCACGCAGACACGGGGAGAACATGCAAACTCCACACAGATCGTTGTTGGTCGGGGGCTGGGATCGAACCCAGGATCCCTCAGCCAAGGGTGAGTTGCTGTCTCTCTCTCTGTGTTGGCCCTGCAATGGACTGGCGATCTGTCCAGGGTGTACCCTGCCTCTCGCCCAAAGATGCTGGGATAGGCTCCAGCCCCCCTGCGACCCAAAAAGGATTAAGTGGAAGAAGATGGATGGATGGATGGTCACAGAAATAACTTGAATCTGACAAAAGTGGTAATAAATAAAAAGTCTATGAAAATTAACCAATGAAAATCAGACAATGCTTTTGAATTGTGGTTCAACAGAATTATTTTAAAAAACAAACTCATGAAACAGGCCTGGACAAAAATGATGGTACCCTTAACTTAATATTTTGTTGCACAACCTTTTGAGGCAATCACTGCAATCAAACGATTTCTGTAACTGTCAGTGAGACTTCTGCACCTCTCAGCAGGTATTTTGGCCCACTCCTCATGAGCAAACTGCTCCATTTGTCTCAGGTTTGAAGGGTGCCTTCTCCAGACGGCATGTTTCAGCTCCTTCCACAGATGTTCAATAGGATTTAGATCAGGGCTCATAGAAGGCCACTTTAGAATAGTCCAATGTTTTGCTCTTAGCCATTCTTGGGTATTTTTAGCTGTGTGTTTTTTTTGGTCATTATCCTGTTGCAAGACCCATGACCTGCGACTGAGACCAAGCTGTCTGACACTGGGCAGCACATTTCTCTCTAGAATACCTTGATAGTCTTGAGATTTCATTGTACCCTGCACAGATTCAAGACACCCTGTGCCAGATGCAGCAAAGCAGCCCCAGAACATAACAGAACCTCCTCCATGTTTCACAGTAGGGACAGTGTTCTTTTCTTGGTCTGCTTCATTTTTGCGTCTGTGAACGTAGAGCTGATGTGCCTTGCCAAAAAGTTGCAGTTTTGTCTTGTCTGTCCATAGGACATTCTCCCAGAAGCTTTGTGGCTTGTCAACATGCAGTTTGGCAAATTCCGGTCTGGCTTTTTTATGATTTGTTTTCAACAGTGATGTCCTCCTTGGTCGTCTCCCATGAAGTCCACTTTGGCTCAAACAACAACGGATGGTGCGATCTGACACTGATGTTCCTTGACCTTGGAGTTCACCATGAATGTGTTTAGAGGTTGTTCTGGGCTCTTACCATTTGTATTATCCGTCTCTTCCATTTTTCCTCAAGTTTTCTCCTGCTGCCACATCCAGGGAGGTTGGCTACAGTCCCGTGGATCTTAAATTTCTGAATAATATGTGCAACTGTAGTCACGGGAACATCAAGCTGCTTGGAGATGGTCTTATAGCCTTTACCTTTAACATGCTTGTCTATAATTTTCTTTCTAATCTCCTGAGACAACTCTCTCCTTTGCTTTCTCTGGTCCATGTTTAGTGTGGTACACAGCATGTCACCAAACAGCACAGTGACTACTTGTCACCCTTTAAATAGGCCGACTGACTGATTACAAGTTTGTAGACACCTGTGATGTTAATTAGAGGACACATCTTGGTTGAACATGTCCCTATGGTCACATTATTTTCAATCTTTTCTAGGGGTGCCATCATTTTTGTCCAGGCCTGTTTCATGAGTTTGTTTTTTTTTAAATAATTCTGTTGAAGCACAATTCAAAAGCATTGTCTGGTTTTCATTGGTTAATTTTCATAGACTTTTTATTTATTACCACTTTTGTCAGATTCAAGTTATTTCTGTGACCATTGTGGGTTTTCTTTCATTAACATAGGGGTACCAACAATTTTGTCCACATGTGTAAATTTGCAACTTTTTCCTTCACAAATTAGCATCGTTTTCCTCATAAATTTACAACTTTTTCCTCACAAATGAGCAACTTTTTCCTCATAAATGTCAGACATTTTTTAACGCCTCTGGTTGCTGAGCCAGCATGTAGAAACAGAGCAGAATGGGGGCGGAGCTTCAGTTTTCTGCCTGGAATGAACTCATATTTACTGCGCTGTCCTTATAAAATAAGATTAAACTGATTTAATTCCATATTTAAACCAGTTTTGCACTTTTGATCCACATTTTCTGTCAGTATTTGCTTGTTTATCTGTGTGTGTGTGTGTGTGTGTGTGTGTGTGTCCCCGTGTATGTGCACGCACATGCGTATGTGATTACAGGGCAGAGGTTGAGCACTTGGCTACTTGGTGCGCTGACAATAACCTGCTCCTTAACACCAGCAAAACCAAGGAGCTCATAGTGGACTACAGGAAGGAGAGGGGAGAGACACATGACCCCATCCATATCAATGGCATAGCTGTTGAACGTGTCCCCAGCTTCAAATTCCTGGGGACCCACATCTCGGAGGACCTGTCCTGGTCAGTTAACACCACCAGCCTGATCAAGAAGGTCCATCAGCGCCTCTTCTTCTTGAGGACACTGAAGAAGAACCATCTGTCAACTGACATCCTGGGCAACTTCTACCGCTGCGTGATAGAGAGCACCCTGACCAACTGTATCACAGTCTGGTATGGGAGCTGCTCTGTCGCTGACCGTAAGGCGCTGCAGCGGGTGGTGAAAACCGCCCAACGCATCACAGGGACTCCACTTCCAGTTATAGAGGACGTCTACAGGAAAAGATGTCTGCGCCGGGCACGCAGCATTCTTAGGGACTCCAACCATCCTGCTCATGGACTGTTCCAGCTTCTCCCCTCCAGAAGCCTTCGGACTAGAACCAGCAGGTTTAGGAACAGTTTCTTTCCAACAGCTGTCACGTTATTGAACTTAGTTCCCCGCTGACTCTCTTACCATCATCTCTTACCATCCTCACCTGTACATAACTGCATAACTACATAACTACATCTAACTTATTGTACATTATTTGCACATAACAGTACTCTTAACTTTCTGCACTGCTGCATATATTTGCATATATATGCTTAAATTGCACATACTGTTAATTACTGTATATACTGCACTGCTGTCCTTTGCACTTCTGATTGGATGCTAAACTGTGTTTCGTTAACCTTGTATTCATACATGTGTAATGACAATAAAGTTGAATCTAATCTAATCTAATCTAATGTGTGTGTGTGCGTTGTGTAGACTGCACAGAAGTGTTCGCCGATGGTAATGTGGCAAGCGGCCTGTACGTGGTGCGGCCAGATGGATCGCCCACGGCGCTGCACGTCTTCTGTGACATGAGCAACGGGGGCGGGTGGACGGTGTTCCAGAGGAGGAGGGATGGCAAGGAGAACTTCGACAGGTCGGAGGGCGGGATCATGTATCTGTTTTACACACACGTACAGACAGGAAGTGACATATCTATGCACGTTTCTGCAGGGCGTGGGTGGAATATAAGCATGGATTTGGAGACCTCTTCTCACCTGATGGAGAATTCTGGCTGGGAAACGACCCTCTGCACTACCTCACCTCACAAGGTATGTCCAGCCACGATAACCTGATTACGTGATGACGTATGGCGCTCCACGTGTGGGACATGAGCGTCAGCAACCTCCCATTGGGAGTTTTTTTTGTTTGTTTGTTTTTTTAACCCCTGTCCTGTCTAGCAGCTAGGTAAGCAGAACAGAAATCTGCTTCTCTTATTTTGCCAAACAGATTTACTTTGCCAAAAGGAGCTTTGCTCATATTTGATATACAGTCGTGTGAAAAAATTAGGACACCCCATTAAATATTCAGTTCTTTATTAAGGAATTCAAAGATTTAAGATTCAAAGATTTTTATTTGTCAATATTTCTATACATACAGGACATACAGGAGAATTGAAATACTGTTTCTCTCTCTCTCTCTTAGTGGTGTGTGCAATATATAAGAAAAGAAGGAGTAAGGATGAAAAACAACAGCAGTCTATGTACAGTAATGCTACCCGTAGTGCAAATAAAGATCAATTATAAAACCCAGCAATCGTAAATGCAGAAAAAGTGGAGCCGTAATACCGAAATGTTCACATATTGATGCCTAATCTTGTTTTTATTTATCTCTGGAAAAGAAGGTGATTTAATTGCAGGTAAATAACAAAAATTAACCTTGTTTTGTTCATTAAACAAAAGATATCAACAAAAATGCATATTCTAACAGGAAAAGGTTAGGACACCCTACCACCTAATAGCTAGTGTTACCCCCTTTGGCTGAAATAACTTCAGTGAGACACTTTTTGTAGCCATCTACCAGTCTGACATTGGTCTGAAGAAAGTTTGTCCCACTCCTCAATGCAGAATTCTTTCAGCTGTGAGATGTTTGAGGGGTTTCTTGCATGTACAGCCCGTTTGAAGTCACTCCACAGCATCTCAATGGGATTAAAATCTGGGCTTTGACTCGGCCATTCCAGGACTCTCCGTTTCTTAGTTTTTAGCCAGTCCTTGGTGGATTTACTCGTATGTTTTGGGTCACTATCATGTTGCAGGGTCCAGTTCCACTTGAGCTTTAATTTTTTTTAAAGATGGTCTTACATGGTTCTCAAGCACCCTCTGATACACGACAGAATTTTTTTTTTCCCCTTGTCCTGTCAGGCAGCTAGGTGAGCAGAACAAAAATCCACTTCCCTTACTGTGCCAAACAGATTTACTTTGCCAAAAGGAGCTTATACAGTACATATATTGTTTATAAACTCATCTTGTAATAACTTTTATTACTTTATTTAAATTGTTTTATCCATGAAGAACCCGACAGGGGGAATGGGGAAAGGAGGGGTGGGGAGGGGGAAAGAAAAGGGAGAGGAACAAACAAAGAAGACAAACTAACAACTGAAACAGAAGGCAGACTGTTTCTTCCACTGAAGAGGTCTCAACTCGAGTCTGGTATCTGCACCTGTTAAAGGAGAGACATATGTGTGTGTGCATACGTACGTGTGCGTGTGTGAGAGCACGCACAAAATAAGTGTGTGCATGTGAGTAGTTTGTCAGGGAACATACAAAGAGGATGGCCGGTCACAGCATCACCCCTCCCCCATCCTCCCGGAAACTCCAAGCAAGCAGGACAATGCCACCAACCCCCACAGGGCACAGGTGTCCCCAGGCCAACAAGCCCCAAGACAGCCAGGCATCTGCCCCAGGAAGGATGGCCGAGAGGGGTCCTGCTGCAGTAAAGCATCCCCAAACCACGACACTTCCAGCTTCATGCTTCACAGTTGGTATGAGGTTCTTTTCCTGGAATGCTGTATTTGGTCTACGCCAAACACGTCCTCTGTTCTGGTGTCCAAATAATTCAATTTTATACTCACCTGTCCAAAGAACGTTATTCCAGAAGTCCTGGTCTTTGTCTACGTTCTCTCTGGCAAACTTCAGTCTGGCCTTCATGTTTCTCTTAGAGAGCAAAGGTTTCCTCCTTGCACACCTCCCATGCAAGTTAAACTTGTGCAGTCTCTTTCTGATTGTAGAAGCATGAATTTTCACATCAACAGTACCAAGAGTCTGCTGTAGATCCCATGATGACATTTTAGGGTCTGGATCTTTGAAGACTTCTTTTAGCATCTTGCGGTCTGCTCAGAAGGTGAACTTGCTTGGGCGGCTAGACCTGGGAATGTTGGTAGTTGTTTTGAATGTCCTCCACTTGTAGACTATTTTCCAGACAGTGGAATGGCTGATTTCAAATTCTTTTGTGATCTTTTTAAATCTCTTACCAGACTCACAAGTTGCTGCAATCTTCTTTCTGAAGGCCTCAGACAGCTCTTTCAATCTCGCCATGGTGTTCACTCTCACTTCAACAGTCAGGAGCACACCAGACTAAATGTCTGAGGTTTAAACAGGACAAGCCTCCTTCAAAATGCTGAGTAACAATGTTCTAATCATGTGTACCTGATGTGATACACCTGTGTGTGATTTTAGCCATTTTAAGTGGGAATAAATGTGGGGGTGCCCTAATTTATTCCTCACCGGAAATTGCATGTTTTTAGAATTATATTTTACATTCATTCATTCATCTTCTTCTGCTTAATCCTTTTCGTGTCGCGGGGGGGGGCTGGAGCCTATCCCAGCATCTTTGGGCGAGAGGCAGGGTACACCCTGGACAGATTGCCAGTCCATCGCAGGGCCAACACAGAGAGACAGGCAACCTTTCACTTTCACAGTCATACCTAAGAACAATTTAGAATCTCCAGTTTTGATGCCAATTAACCTAACTTGCATGTTTTTGGCATGTGGGAGGAAATCGGAGAAATCCCGGAGTAAACCCACGCAGACACGGGGAGAACATGCAAACTCCACACAGATCACTGTTGGTTGGGGGCTGGGATCGAACCCAGGATCCCCCGGCCAAGGGTGAGTTGCTGTGCTGCCACAGTGCTAACCACTCCTCCACCGCGCCGCCACACAAAATTGAAAATATGACATTCTGTGCCAACCACAGTTTGTCCATGACAAGCACCATGTTCATGCATAAGGGTGCCCATATGTGCACCTGGCACCAGGACACCCTAGGTTATAGGTCGATGATTGATTTTGTTATCATGTCATCAGACCTGCGACCACATGTCTTGGATACTCGGTTAAAGAGAAGTGCAGAGCTGTCAACTGATTACCACCTGGTGGTGAGTTGGATCCGATGGCAGGGGTGGACACCACTCAGACCTGGTAGACCTAAACGTAGAGTGAGGGTGTGCTGTGAACATCTGGTTGAGGCCCTTGTCCGCGAGGTTTTCAACTCCCACCTCCGGAAGAGCTTCGACCACATTCTGAGGGAGTCTGGAGACATGGAGTCTGAATGGGCCATGTTCTCCACCTTCATTACTGAAGCAGCTGCCGAGAGCTGTGGCTGCAAGGTTGTTGGTGCATCTCGTGGTGGCAATCCTTGAACCAAGTGGTGGACACCAGTGGTGAGGGGGGCCATTAAGCTGAAGAAGGAGTCCTATCGAGCTTGGTTGGCTTGTGGGACTCCCGAAGCAGGTGAGGTGTACCGGCAGGCCAAGTGGAATGCAGCTCGGGTGGTTGCTGAAGCAAAAACTCGGGTGTGGGAGGAGTTTGGTGAGGCCATGGAACAAGACTTTCGGTCGGCCTCGAAGAGATTCTGGCAAACTGTCCGGCGACTCGGGAGGGGGAAGCAGCTCCCTGTCCACACTGTGTATGGTGCGGATGGGGCACTGCTAACTTCAACTGGGGACATCGTCGGGTGGTGGAAGGAATACTTCAAGGATCTCCTCAATCCCACTGACACGCCTTCCACAGAGGAAACAGGGCTTGTGGACGAGAGGGACAACTCGCCCATCACAGGGACTGAGGTCGCCGAAGTGGATAAACTCTATGGTGGATAAGATTCGCCCAGAGTACCTCAAGGCCCTGAATGTTGTAGGGCTGTCATGGTTGACATGCCTCTGCAACACTGTGTGGAGGATGGGGACAGTGCCTTTGGCATGGCAAACTGGGGTGGTGGTTCCTCTCTTCAAAAAAGGGGACCAGAGGGTGGGCTTCAACTTTAGGGGGATCACACTTCTCAGCCTCCCTGGGAAGGTCTATGCCAGGGTACTGGAGAGGAGAGTCCGGCCACTGGTCAAACCTTGGATTCAGAAGGAGCAATGTGGTTTTCGTCCTGGCCATGGCACATCGGCCCAACTCTTTACTCTCTCGAGAATCCTCGAGGGTTCGTGGGAGTTTGCCCAACCAGTCCACATGTGTTTTGTGGACTTGAAGAAAGCATTTGACTGCGTCCCTCGTGGTCTCTTGTGGGGGGTGCTGCGGGAGTATGGGGTATTGGGCTCGTTGTTATGAGCTATCTGGTCCCTATACGACCATTGCAAGAGTTTAGTTCATATCGCCAACACCCAGTCAAACTCGTTTCCAGTGAGAGTTGGACTCTGCCAGGGCTGCCCTTTGTCACCAATCCTGTTCATAATTTTTATGAACAGGATATCTAGGCGCAGCCAAGGATCGGAGGGTGTCATGCTCGGTGACCACAGGATTTCATCTCTACTGTTTGCAGATGATGATGTCCTGTTGGCTTCATCCAGCAACGACCTACAGGCCTTGCTGGGACGGTTTGCTACTGAGTGTGAAGTGGCTGGGATGAGAATCAGCACCTCCACGTCCGAGTCCATGGTCCTCAGCAGGAAAAAGGTGAATTGTCCTCTCTGAGTTGGGGACAAGCTCCTGCCCCAAGTGGAGGAGTTTAAGTATCTCGGGGTCTCATTCACGAGTGAAGGGAGAATGGAGCGAGAGATTGACAGATGAATCATAGTAGCATCTGCGGTGATGCAGACGTACCAGTCTGTTGTGGTGAAGAGGGAGCTAAGCTCTCAAGCAGAGCTGTTGATTTACCAGTCAATCTACGTTCCTATCCTCACCTATGGTCATGAACTTTGGGTAATGACCGAAAAAATGAAATCACAAATACAAGCGGCTGAAATGAGCTTTCTCCGTAGGATTGCTGGACTCACCCTCAGAGATAAGGTCAGGAGCTCAGTCATCCGGGAGAGGCTCAGAGTAGAACTGCTGCTCCTCCACATTGAAAGGAGCCAGTTGAGGTGGTTTGGGCATCTGATCAGGATGCCTCCTGGACGTCTCCCACTTGAGGTGTTTCAGGCATGTCCCACTGGGAGGAGACCCTGGGGCAGACCCAGGACACACTGGAGAGACTACGTCTTCCAGCTGGTCTGGGAACATCTTGGTATCTTCTTTGAAGACCTGGAGCAGGTGGCTGGGGAGAGGGAAGTCTGGGCTTCTCTGCTTGAACTGCTGCCTCCACGGCCCGAGCCTCCAGAAAAGCGGTCGAAGATGGATGGAGAAAATTTGAAAAAAGTCTTTTCTTCAGTTTTAATTGTTTAGTTATATTACTTGAATCTCCCAGAAAAGAGAAACACACAGGCTTTCACGGGGTGTCCAAATTTTTTTCTCTGTGGGAATGTGAGAATGACGAGACAGTTCTCTCTCGAGTCAGCTTTATTCACATCTCCAACATCATGAAGCAGAAAAAAGAGAGCCACGCAGGGAACTCTCGTCCTTAAAAAACAGGACTCTTACAGTTGCGGTGAATTGTGACACCCAGGCTGCGGGCCATTGTCGACCAAAGCTCGGAAACAAATTGAGGGCCTCTGTCGGACGTAACGTCTGATGGAACGCCGAAGCGCGCCACCCAAGCTGTTAAAAACGCGCGCGCAACCTCCTCGGCCGTGGTTGATGCCAGCGGGACCACTTCAGGCCAGCGCATGGTGCAGTCCACCATTGTGAGAAGGTGTGTGCACCCTTGTGACAGCGGGAGGGGGCCCACGAGGTCCACATGAACGTGATCGAACCTCTTGGCCGGAATGTGAAATGGCTCCAAAGGAGACCTCGTCTGCCTGTGTACTTTGGCTCGTTGACACGCCGTGCAGGCTGCTGCCCACTCTTTAACTTGTTTGCGGAGGCTCGGCCACACAAATTTTTCTCCTACCATTTTGTCCGACGCGCGCACTCCCGGGTGCGCCAAAGAATGAATCGAGTCAAAAACGCGGCGGCGCCACGCAGCTGGTACTACTGGACGCGGCCGTCCCATGGAGACATCGCAGATTAGGGGGGCATACCGTCTTGCAGCACCCTGTTCTCCAGCCTTAACCCTGTTGGTCCAGACTGGAGCGTGCGCACATCCGCGTCACTAACCTGCTCCGCGGCCATGGCTGCGTAATCTATTCCTACACTGACTGGGGCCGCTACGGCGCGCGAGAGGCAATCTGCCACTACGTTGAGTTTGCCCGCCACATGCTGGATATCAGTGGTAAACTCTGATATCGCGGCCAGCTGTCTCTGCTGGCAGCCTGACCACGGTTCGGAAACCTTGGCCATCACGAATGTTAGCGGTTTGTGGTCAACGAACGCGGTGAAAGAGCGTCCTTCTAGCCAGAACTGAAAGTGGCGAATGGCCAAATGGAGAGCCAGCAGCTCCCCGTCGAACACGCTGTATTTACGTTCGCTATCGCGCAAGGTCCTGCTGAAAAAGGCGAGGGGCTGCCAAACCCCGGCTACATGCTGCTCCACGACTGCCCCTATGGCCACCTCTGAAGCGTCAGTGGTGAGCGCTATGCGGGCCGTTGGGTCTGGGTGTGCCAACAACGCATCCTTTGCCAAGGCTGCTTTCACCTCCGAGAACGCTTGGTCCCGCTCCGGGGACCACTCGACCTTATCCGCGGGTTTCTTTTTTTTTTGCGCAGCATACAGCGGCTGCATGAGTTGTGCCGCGCGGGGGAGAAAACGGTTATAAAAATTCACCATTCCCAAAAACTCCTGCAACGCCCTGACCGTCTGTGGCCGGGGAAAATCTGCCACCGCGCACACTTTTTCAGGAAGCGGAACTGCTCCTTCGGGGGAGACGCGGTGTCCTAAAAAATCGATCTGCGCCACCCCGAACTGACACTTCGCTGGGTTGATTATTAACCCGTGATCTCCCAACCTTCGGAAAACTGTGGCCAGGTGTTTTTCGTGTTCGTCTTCGGACGCGCTGGCTACTAAAATATCGTCCAAGTAGACGAACACGAAAGGGAGATCGCGAAGCACCGCGTCCATCATGCGTTGGAACGTCTGAGCAGCCCCTTTAAGTCCGAATGGCATGCATAAAAACTCGAATAGGCCAAACGGAGTTATTACCGCTGTTTTGGGTATGTCCTCAGCGCGCACTGGGACTTGGTGGTAACCGCAGACAGAGTCTATTTTAGAAAAAACGCACGCCCCTGCCAAATTAACGGAAAAATCTTGGATATGCGGGATTGGGTAGCGGTCGTGCGCTGTAGCATTGTTTAACCTGCGGAAATCCCCGCAAGGTCGCCATGATCCGTCGGCTTTCGGGACCATGTGCAGCGGGGAAGCCCACGGACTGTTTGAACGTCTGATAATGCCCAACCTCTCCAGGTTGGCAAACTCCTCGAGCGCTATGGCCAGCTTAACTGCGTCCAAGCGCCGAGCTTTTGCAAAAACGGGCGGTCCGGTAGTGGTAATAAAATGCTCCACCCCGTGCTTGGCGACTGTTGCCGAAAATGTGGGGACCGTGAGTGCTGGGAACTGAGTGAGCAGTGTGTGGAACTTACCGCATGCAGCTGTGATGTTGGCTTGTGCTGTTGGCGGGGCCACTTACGCTGTGCAGGGGATAGAATCAAAAGAAAGTGCATTAACCAGGCGCCTGTTAGCAAGATCAACCAACAAACCATGTGAGCACAGAAAATCAGCCCCCAACATATTGAAATTTACTGCTGCTACAACAAAAGTCCACTCAAATGTACGGCCGTGTAGAGACAGGAGCAGAGTCTTCTCACCAAAGGTCTTAATCTCCGAGCTGTTCGCTGCTGTCACCCGGGGACCTCCGGAACCAGCTAGTCTGTCCGCGTAGGAAGGTGTGATGAAACTCAACTGGGAGCCTGTGTCGACAAGAAACTGCCTCCCCGAGCGTGCGTCCGACAAGTAGAGCAGCTTGTTTTCCTCCCCGAGGGCCACGGCTGCTACCGACCCCCGGTCTTGGCGTTTCCCGAACGCCCGAACTGGCACGGTGGTACACATTTGCGTGCCCTCTCTGCGAAGCGGCGATGGTAGAAACAAAGGACGTCCGATCCGCGTTCCCTGGCCCCTGCCGCCGCCGTCGTCGGTGAGCCTGGTACCGTTGCCTCTGGCCTCCTGTCGTCTCCGGTTGCCGCGCTGAGTTCTGCTGCAGCGGCCGCGGCTATGGCCGCGTGCCGCTTGGTGGCGTTGACAATCCGCTGCGCTTCTCGGCCCAGCGCGCGGTAGTCCTGTTGGGCCAACAGTGGCGAACTGGCCAGGGTCGCTCTCGCTGCTGACGGTATAGTCCTGGGGAAGAGGTGGGTGAAAATGAAGTGATCGTCGTCAGAGTCTTTCACCCTCAACAACTTCTCCATCAGGTTCGCGGGCATGTCATTTTCCGACTCCGTCAGAGCCAGGAGCCTCTCTGCTCTCTCCTCCGCCGAGGGGGTGAATTGCTGAATGAGTGCAGCCTTCAACGTGCCGTATTTGTCGCTGTCCGGCGGCTGGTCGATCAGGCTCTCCACATGCTGGGCCGTGTTGTTGTCCAGCTTTGCGACTACGTGGTAGAATCTTGTGGCGTCTACCGATATCCCCCGGAGGTTGAACTGCGCCTCAACCGCGTTGAACCAGGAGCGTGGATTGTTCTGCCAGAAGTCCGGTAGCTGGACTGTAGCGGCATTTGCTTGGCTGGGGGCTCCTGACGAGGCTGGCACGGGGGAATTCTCCTCTTGCATGATACGTCTTAGGGTCACCAGTGTGGGAATGTGAGAATGACGAGACAGAGTTCTCTCTCGAGTCAGCTTTATTCACATCTCCAACATCACGAAGCAGAAAAAAGAGAGCCACGCAGGGAACTCTCATCCTTAAAAAACAGGACTCTTACAGTTCACAAGTCACATGTCTCACCAACCACATTGCATTATAATGACAGTAACAATGCATCTTCTCTCCATGATATCACCCCCACTGTCTACAATGCATCCCCTCTTTAATCCTTTAATTATACCCCACAGTCTCAAGCTTTGCATACCAAAGCTAACACTCTTGCAGCTTCCTGTAATCACCAAGGGAGCTCTGCCATTGTTCTGGTCTAAAATGTAAGTCCAAAAACAGGTCACGTATGTGTGTCCACCACATCACAACTGTATACTTTATGTAAATAGTATTTATAGACTCCTCTTATAATAACTTTAATGCTTTATTTAAATTGTTTTATTTATGATGGATCTGACGGGGGGACTGGGGAAGGGAATTGCAAAGATTTGAAGTGGTCATAAGGGGTGGGGGGTGAAGGGGTGGGGAGGGGGAAAGAGAGAGAGGAACAGACAAAACACAAACAGACTGTCACAACAGAAACTAGAAAAGCACTCGGAGAGCGCAGACCTCCGCCAAGCGCCACAGTTCCCCCCCATACAGTGTTTGTGTGTACGTTTTCAGATTCCTTGACCATGAAAACATATGACTAGCAATTGGATTCACAATGATAGGATTAGTGGTTCAGTAGTAAAAGCATTACCTTCTTGGCGGAGGTAATAAACTGAAGTGTTGGTGTTGTGTCCATCTCCTTCATGTGCAAAGTCCCAGGCTGCGAGCGTTTTCATAGATCACTGAAAGCAGCACTCAGGGCTTCACTGACAGATGCAAATTGGGTAGACAGGTTGCCGTTGGTTTTATTCGGTTTGCGCTCCACGGAAAAAAAGAGGATTTGGAAACTTCCCCGGCAGAGAGCTGGTTTTTGCGCAGCCCCTATGGCTGCCCGGGGAATTTCTGCCAAATAATCCCGCACCGGACAGCTGCCCGTCTCAGCTTTTGCAGCGTAGCACAAACACAGGTAGGCTGGCGGGCCCTGCCCACCACAGTTTTCCGCGTGCTTTTGTGCCTAAAACTTTGAAGAACGCGGAGTTTGTGTTCGTCAGACACGACAACCAGCGCCCTCTATTGCCCCTGCACACATGTTGAAAATGGCCGTATCTCACAGTGTTAAAAGAATCCTTTAAAAAATTCCTGTATCCAGACGGTGATCCGGATCATCCCCAAAATTTAATCAGTTCTTCTTTGTACCATTTCCAACAAGGCCTGAAAGTTTCATCGAAATCTGTCCAAAACTTTTTGAGTTATCTTGCTAACCAACAGACAAACAAACAGACAGACGCTGGCAAAAACATAACCTCCTCCTGGCCTTCGGCCTGGTGGAGGTAACAAACAAAAAAACTCATTATTTCTGCTTCTGGAGAGGTCTCATCATGACCTTCATATAAGAGAACAGACAGACATACCTGTGTCTGTTTGCATGTGTGTGTACACAGTTTTGTGTGAAAGTGCGTGCGAAAGTGAGTGGGCGTGTGAGTGGTTTGCCAGGGAACATACAAAGTGGGTGACAAGCTACAACACCCCCCCACCCCCGAAACCATGAGCAAGCAAGACAGCACTACCACCCCACAAGGGGCACAGCTGCAGCCCCCACAGAGCACCAATGTCCCACAGCCACCAAGCCCTGGGACAGCCAGGCATCCACCGCAGGAGGGACACCGCACCCCTGGGCCAGCAAGCTCCTTCCTCCCAGCGAGGCCAGCGCCAGACCCCAGGTGCTAGAACGCCAATGCCGCCCCCCTCTCCCCCCGGGCCGGAGACCAGCCTGTGCCCCCTGGCATGGGCACCCCACCACACACAGCAAACCCGTGCCCACCTCAGCGCTCCAGACACACACCCCGGGAGCCACAAGGCACCCATGCCCAAGGGAAGTGACAGCAAGGAGCGGGGAGCCCCAGGGGAGGCCAACCCCCCCCCCCCCCGCCCCCGCCGGAGGGAACCCAGTGAGGGTGACTGGTCTAAAATCATTTAATGTTTTGGGACAGCTGGATTTTGAAACAGGGACAACCACAGCATCTTTCCAGACGTGAGGCACATGTTGTGTCTGTAAGGACTTACTAAACATGTATTGAAACACAGAACTTTACCAAGTGCCCACAGACATTATCAGGGCCCTGACTTTTGTTCACTTTTACAGCACAGAACTCCTTTTTAACAGCCTGCAGCCCAATGTTAAAGTGCAGAGTGTCTTTGAGTTTTGGTTTCAGTTCCTGGGTTTTTGTGCCTTTGTTTTTAACAGCCCTCTGTTTTTATGCATTACAGTTTATAGACCACCAAAAGCATGTGCATCATTTATCAATGAATTTTCTGACATGCTGTCAATCATTCACGCAAAATATAACAAGTTAGTCATAGCTGGTGATTTTAATCTTCATGTAGATGATGCATCTAACTCCATTTCTAGTAAATTTTTAAACCTTCTTGCAGTCATGTGAAAAAATTAGGACACCCCATTAAATAGTCAGTTCTTTATTAATAAATGTACACATATCTATGTCTAACCTTATTTTTGTTTTTATTTGCATTTTTTTTAACATTTATTTTAGCCATTTTAAGTGGGAATGAATGTGGGGGTGTCCTAAAAAAAGATGGGGGGGTGTCCTAATTTATTCCTCACAATTTGTTTAGAATTACATTTTACAGAAAATTTGAAAAGTCTTTAATTCATTTTAATTGTTTAGTTGTATTACATGAATCTCCCAGTATTTTAAACATTGATATTAAATATCCATATGTTAAAAAAAACACACAGGCTTATACAGGGTGTTTTTCACATGACTGTAACTGTATGGCTTTTAAACAACACATCACACAGTCAACTCACAACAGAGGACACACCTCAGACCTCGTCATCACCTACTACCTGTCCGCTAGCGTGTCCTCTGTTGTAGACTTGGCTGTCTCAGACCACTTCTGAATGTTTTTTAACATCACCAGTTTTATTCAGCGAGAGACCCTGGTGAGAACTGTGAGGAAGGACCGTCTGACTTCTGAAGTGGCTGCAGATTTTATCAGGGTTTTAAGTGACACTCCTGCTGAAGTTTTACCTGCGTCATGTGATTTTATTACTGACAGTTTTAACCATAAACTAAAATCAGCACTGGACTTGGTTGCGCCTTTGAAGATCAAAAATACAAGAATTATAGTGCATCTGGAAAGTATTCACAATGCTTCACTTTTTCCACATTTTGTTATGCTACAACCTTATTCCAAAAGAGATTAAATTCATTTTTTTCCTCAAAATTCTACACACAATACCCCATGATGACAATGGGGAAAAAAGGTTTTTTTGAGATTTTTGCAAATTTATTAAAAATAAAAAACTAAGAAATCACATGTACATAAGTTTTCACAGCCTTTGCTCAATACTTTGTTGATACACCTTTGGCAGCAATTACAGCCTCAAGACTTTTTGATATGATGCCACAAGCTTGGCACACCCATCTTTGGGAAGTTTCCTTCATTCCTCTTTGCAGCACCTCTCAAGCTCCATGAGGTTGGATGGGAAGCGTCGGTGCACAGCCATTTTCTCTCCAGAGATGTTCAATTGGATTCAAGTCTGGGCTCTGGCTGGGCCACTCAAGGACATTCACAGAGTTGTCTTGAAGCCTCTCCTTTGATATCTTGGCTGTGTGCTTAGGGTCGTTGTCCTGCTGAAAGATGAACCGTTGCCCCAGTCTGAAGCACTCTGGGCTCTGGAGCAGATTTTCATCCAGGATGTCTCTGTACATTGCTGCATTTATCTTTCCCTCTATCCTGACTAGTCTCCCAGTTCCTGCCACTGAAAAACATCCCCACAGCATGATGCTGCTACCACCATTGGTGTGGTTATGAGCGGTGCCTGATTTCCTCCAAACATGACGCCTGGCATTCATGCCAAAGAGTTCAATCTTTGTCTCATCAGACCAGAGAATTTTGTTTCTCATGGTCTGAGACTCCTTCAGGCACCTTTTTGGCAAACTCCAGGAGGGCTGCCACATGCCTTTTACTAAGGAATGGCTTCTGTCTGGCCATTCTGCCATACAGGCCTGATTGGTGAATTACTGTAGAGATGGTTGTCCTTCTGGAAGATTCTCCTCTCTCCACAGAGGAACACTGGAGCTCTGAAAGAATGACCATCAGGTTCTTGGTCACCTCCCTGACTAAGGCCCTTCTCCCCCGATCACTCAGTTTAGACGGGCGGCCAGCTCTAGGAAGAGTCCTGGTGGTTCCAAGCTTCTTCCATTTATGGATGATGGAGGCCACTGTGCTCATTGGGACTTTCAAAGCAGAAGAAATTTTTCTGTACCCTTCCCCAGATTTGTGCCTTGAGATAATCCTGTCTCGGAGGTCTACAGACAGTTCCTTTAACTTTATGCTTGGTTTGTGCTCTGACATGCACTGTCAACTGTAGGACCTTATATAGACAGGTGTGTGCCTTTCCAAATCATGGCCAATCAACTGAATTCACCACAGGTGGGACTCCAATTAAGCTGTAGAAACATCTTAAGGATGATCAGTGGAAACAGGATGAACCTGAGCTCAATTTTGAGCTTCATGGCAAAGGCTGTGAATACTTCTGTACATGTGATTTCTTAGTTTTTTATTTTTAATAAATTTGCAAAATCTCAAAACTTTTTTCACATTGTCATTATGGGGAATTGTGTGTAGAATTTTGAGGAAAAAATTAGTTTAATCCCTTTTGGAATAAGGCTGTATCATAAAATGTGGAAAAAGTGAAGTGCTGTGAAGACTTTCTGGATGTACTGTAAACCTGTCCCACCCTGGTGGAGTGATGAGATAACATAGCAGAAAAGGAAATGCATAGCAGCAGAGAGAAGGTGGAGAAAAACAAAATTAACTGTTCATTATCAAACTCTACATGAACAATTGAAAATATATAACATAGTCAAACAAACCAGAAACTCACTTCACCAAAATAATAAATAATCACAAAGACAATCCTAGAATTCTTTTCTCCACCACAGAACACCTGATCAACCCTGATTTTAAGAATTACACCATGAGTCACAGAGTCACTATGTGAGGACTTTGCAGATCACTTCAGAAATAAAATAGAGGTTATTAGATCCAATCTTTTATTACAAGATACTGTTTTTAGTACTGTGGAATGTCTGATTTTATCTGAGACAATGCTGGAGAATTTTGCCCTGGTTAATGCTGAAACTCTTGGTCGAGTTTTCTCCCAAGTAAATCCAACAACCTGTCTTTTAGACCCCATTCCCACATCACTTTTAAAAACATTTTGTGAACTTTTCCAGGAGGACATACTTCCCATCGAAGAGGGAATGACCGCAAATGATGTGCAAGTTTTCCAGTGGAATCCTGGAAGAAGAAGACCCTTCTGAAGAAGAGTGATTTAGATCCTGCACATCATTCGCGGTCATTCCCTCTTCGATGGGAAGTATGCCCTCTCCGTGCTTTCCAATTATAACAGCAATGCTTCCACTGCTGTTTTAAAGGCAGCAGGGAAAACACCCGTCTGGAGAGAGTAATTCATGATGTTTAAAAGTTCCTGTCTTGCTTCCTGTGTTGTGTTTACATTGTGATGGCACTCTCAGTTCATTTTTGCTCCTCTGTTTAATGGTTCATTGTGTTGTAATTATTCATGGCTGTGCCGCATTTGTTAATTATTTCCTGCTTCTATATATACTGCCCACACCATACACTCGGTACAGCATGCTCATCATGTATTGCACTCTCCACGCCACTGCTTTTGAGTAGTTTATGTCGTTTCACTCAATAAATTATGTTTAAAGGTCACCCTGCAAGTGAGTCCTTCATTCTGCACTCGAGGGCTGCTTATGACAACTTTCTTCAGCTTAACCAGGACAAAATTGAAGTTTTAGTCATTGGTCATGAAGCTCAGAGAGAGAAAATTTCATCAAAATTACATAGTTTGTCCTTTACCCCATCCCAGCATGTTAAGAATTTAGGCGTCATACAGTATTAGATTCTGAGCTTGGTTTTACTCCACATATTGAAAATATAACACGAACAGGATTCTACCACCTAAAGAATATAGCCAGAGTCCACCCACTTCTCTCTCGAGCAAATGCGGAGATACTGATGCATGCTTTTATTTATTACTGTAATGCCCTGCTCTCTGATCTTCCCAAAAAGACAATTTTACATTTGCAGTTATTACAGAATTAAGCTGCACGTGTTCTGATGAGGACCAGACGGCAGGCTGACATCACGCCGGTTTTAGAATCTCTGCATTGGCTCCCCGTGTCCTTCAGAACCGATTTTAAGATTCTTTTACTGGTTTATAAATGTCTACACGGTCTTGGGCCTTCTTATTTATCAGAACTACTTTTGGCATATGAGCCCCCGCGGCCCCTGAGGTCCTCTGGTACTGGTCTTTTAATTATTCCTACTGTCAGAACATGCACCCACAGTGAGGCTGCTTTTAGTTACTACGGCCCACATCTGTGGAACAGCCTGCCGGAGAACATCAGAGCTGCCGAGAGTGTTCATGTTTTTAAAAACAGGCTCAGGACCTACTATTTTAACCTTGCTTTTGATTAGTTTCCTATTTTAATTTTCTTAATTTCTGATTTTAAACTTATTTTATGTTGATCTTGTTATAATTATTCACTTTGTTATTAAATACTATTAAATGGTAAATGGCGTTCACTTATACAGCACTTTTTCTCATTTCTAGATGACCAAAGTGCTTTACAGATCCTGTTATCCACCCATTCATACACACATTCACACACTGATAGCGGCAGAGTTGCCGTGCACCGGCGCTGGCCTGGCCCACCAGGAGCAATTAGGGGTTCAGTGTCTTGCTCAAGGACACTGACATGCAGACTGCAGACAGAGTGGGAATCAAACCCCTGACCCTCCAATCAGTAGTCGGCCACACTACACCTGCACTATAGCCGCCCCTGCCACAACCCCCCAGTTAACATTTTAAACTGTTTGAGTTTAAATGGGGGGGGGGGTGTTTATGAATATTTTTTTATTAACAAATTATGTATCTTATTATTTTTATTATTTATCATTGATGGTTTTATTTATCTTATTATCCTGTCCTAACTCCAGTGTTTCCTCATGGAGAGCCCTCCCACAGGGGGTTGCCTGGTTCTGGCTGCGGGACGCTAACCTGTGACTGCCCTGGCCCACCCAATGACTGGTCTTGGGTCATGGCAGAGGTGGTGTCCCTGTAGCTGCGGACCTGGCGCTTCCTTCGTGTTGATGGCTCCCTAAGATGGTGCTTCTACACCTGGATCCTCGGCGCTCGGCTATGTCTTACATTGATGTGTGTGTGTGTGTCTGTCTGTCTGGGGCGGGGTGGGAAGGAGGTGTAATTGTATCATCTTTTTAATTTGTAAAGCACTTTGTGCTACAAATTTTTGGATGAAAAGTTCTATATAAATTTTTGATTGATTGATTGGTTGTGCTAAAATCAAAAGAATCAAAATAACCATGAAAACAATTAAGCACATTAGCCAGCTCTGTGAATTAAAACCATCTAAAAACACACGATTACTGCGCTCTGTGCTCTGAAGGCCTGCAATAGATTCATAGTAGCCCAGGCTGAACCAAGTTTCTTTGCTGCTGTTTTGCTTTCCAGTTATGATTTATAATTCTGTTTTGCTTTTAAAATTTCAGACTTCAGCTCTTTTGTGGCAACCTGTAGCTCAGATACAACCCCCTGTTTAAAGGCAAGTGCTTTCCTATGTAAGCAGGATTTAACTGATTTAGTAACCCATGGCTTGTTGTTGGGATATATTTTGACATGTTTACATGGAACGATCATATCCCTGCAAAAAGCCATGTAAGAGCGTGTCATGTCCACCAAAGAGTCCAAATCATCCCCGCAGGACAGTGTGAACACCTCCCAGTCTGTACAGTTAAAACATTCCTGGAGGCAGAGCACTGAATCATCAGTCCACACCTTTTTTTTTTTTTTTGTGTTACTTATTTGTACCCGTAGGTAGACTTGGTTTGCAGTCTGGTGACAAGCCACCGGCTGCTGGTCGCTGCATGCACGAGCGCCCTAAACCTTTATGTCCCTGGTCTTTGTCTTCTCTCTTCTGAGAGCAGTTTTATATGTGGGCAGCAAATGTACACAGTTGTGATCTAAGGAGCCTAAAGGAGGAAGGGGAAGAGATTTATAGGCCCCCTCTAAGGATCCGTAGCAGAGATCCAGTGTCTTTTTCCACCTGGCTGGATAGGAGACGTACTGATAAAAGTTTTTAAGTGTCTTTTTTAAAGACAGATGGTTAAAATTCCTGAGGATAAAATTTGGAGCCTCTGGGGAAATCAACTGCAGCCGCTGTACTACATCAAAGACGGTGCTGGAGGCGGAGGCAGCATCCTTCCTCGGGTGAATGTACACATTCGTTATGAAAAGTTGGAGGAACTCGCGGGGCAGATAAAAGGGGCGTAGCGATACGGACAGAAGTTCCACATCTGGCATACAGATGCACTCTCTGACCGTGACATACAGTGGGGTAAAAAAGTATTTAGTCAGCCACCAATTGTGCAAGTTCTCCCACTTAAAAGATGAGAGAAGTCTCCAATTTTCATCATAAGTATACCTCAACTATGAGAGACAAAATAAGAAAAAAAAATCCAGAAAATCACATTGAAGGATTTTTAATGAATTAATTGATAAATTCCTCTGTAAAATAAGTATTTGGTCAATAACAAAAGTTCATCTCAATACTCTGACCTCTGTCATTGCCAACAAAGGGTATATAACAAACGTTTTCTGTAAGTTTTCACAAGGTTTTCACACACTGTTGCTGGTATTTTGGCCCATTCCTCCATGCAGATCTCCTCTAGAGCAGTGATGTTTTGGGGCTGTCGCTGGGCAACACAGACTTTCAACTCCCTCCAAAGATTTTCTATGGGGTTGAGATCTGGAGACTGGCTAGGCCACTCCAGGACCTTGAAATGCTTCTTACAAAGCCACTCCTTCGTTGCCCAGGCGGTGTGTTTGGGATCATTGTCATGCTGAAAGACCCAGCCACGTTTCATCTTCAATGCCCTTGCTGGTGGAAGGAGGTTTTCACTCAAAATCTCACAATTCATGGCCCCATTCATTCTTTCCTTTACACGGATCAGTCGTCCTGGTCCCTTTGCAGAAAAACAGCCCCAAAATATGATGTTTCCACCCCCATGCTTCACAGTAGGTATGGTGTTCTTTCTCCTCCAAACACGACAAATTGAGTTTTTACCAAAAAGTTCTATTTTGGTTTCATCTGACCATATGACATTCTCCCAATCCTCTTCTGGATCATCCAAATGTTCTCTAGCAAACTTCAGACGGGCCTGGACATGTACTGGCTTAAGCAGGGGGACACGTCTGGCACTGCAGGATATGAGTCCCTGGCGGCGTAGTGTGTTTCTGATGTAGCCTTTGTTACTTTGGTCCCAGCTCTCTGCAGGTCATTCACTAGGTCCCCCCGTGTGGTTCTGGGATTTTTGCTCACCGTTCTCGTGATAATTTTGACCCCATGGGGTGAGATCTTGCGTGGAGCCCCAAATCGAGGGAGATTATCAGTGGTCTTGTATGTCTTCCATTTTCTAATAATTGCTCCCACAGTTGATTTCTTCACACCAAGCTGCTTACCTATTGCAGATTCAGTCTTCCCAGCCTGGTGCAGGTCTACAATTTTGTTTCTGGTGTCCTTTGACAGCTCTTTGGTCTTGGCCATAGTGGAGTTTGGAGTCTGACTGTTTGAGGTTGTGGACAGGTGTCTTTTATACTGATAATGAGTTCAAACAGGTGCCATTAATACAAGTAACAAGTGGAGGACAGAGGAGCCTCTTAAAGAAGAAGTTACAAGTCTGTGAGAGCCAGAAATCTTGCTTGTTTGTAGGTGACCAAATACTTATTTTACTGAGGAATTTACCAATTAATTCATTAAAAATCCTTCAATGTGATTTTCTGGATTTTTTTTCTCATTTTGTCTCTCATAGTTGAGGTATACCTATGATGAAAATTGGAGACCTCTCTCATCTTTTAAGTGGGAGAACTTGCACAATTGGTGGCTGACTAAATACTTTTTTGCCTTACTGTATGTACAGTACTGTTTATTAACATACAAACATACTCTGCCTCCCTGACGTTTTCCCGTTACCTCTGCCTGACGGTCCAAGCGAAGTGGGGTTCCGAAGCCGTCAAACAGGTCTGGGTCTCGGTCATGATCCATAAGCCATGTCTCTGAGTAAGCCATAATACAGCAGTTCTTGAAGTTCTTCTGATACTGGACGTTTCCCTGAGTTTCATCCACTTTATTTCTCAGAGATTGTACGTTCCCCATAATAATGGAAGAGAAATGCGGTTAAGCTGGCGTCTCCTCAGGTGTAACCTGACGCCTCCATGCTTTCCACGTTTCCTCCTCTTGTCCCTCTTTGCATTGCTATGTCCATGAAAGTCCGGCAGTTGCAACGCAAACATAGTCACAGACGTTAAATTATCCATGTTTAACTGCAGTAACACGTCTCTAGAATACTGCATTCTTACCAGCGTGACAACGCTGACTTCCCAGGCAAAAGGCCTGTAGGAAAGGAGCCACAGTGCAATAAAGAGAAGAAAATCCATATTGATGGAACCAAGGGGCTCTTCGTTATATAGTCCACATACATTCAAGGACAAGAACGCCACATAAAATCATGTTAAAACATCTTAAAATATATAAAAACGGAGACTAAAAGACACCAAACTTTTCACCTACTGCCAGTTGCGCACACAGCGATTCACACTCCCTTACACTCACTCAGAATCATTCACTCACCCACTCTCATACTTGTTGAGTCTCTCTCATACTCTCGCTTACACTCAGTCACTCGCACTCACTTATGCTCCCTCTCACTCACGCTCATGTACACACTCATTCACACTCTGACTCACTCACATTTATCTCACTCATACACACTTACACTCACACTTACCCACTCTCACACTGACTCATACTCACATTCACTATCACTCACTCACTCACACCCTCTCACTCGCTTGCTCGCCCACTCACTCACTCTCACTTACTCGCTCGCTCACTCACTCCCTTACTCACGCCTATTCACACAGTCGCGCACACACAAACCTATGTTCTCCTCCTCAGCCCATCCAATCATAAAACCCCGTAAATATATCCCAAGGCACCAACCCGTAGACTGGTAGCGCCCCACCTGAACCCCGTCCCACCCCCCCCCAAGTGTGAATTGTGATGAGTGAGTGCAAGTTATGTGGTGTGATTGGGTGCAGGTGTATGAACTACCAAAGCACAATTAAAATTGGGGGGAGATGGTGTGATGTGCCTCTGGAGCTGCCATCTCCCTCCGCTACAGTCAATTAAAATCGAGGTGAGGGCGGCCCCACAACACAGCAGACAGAGAGACCCTCCTCACCGACACCCCACAACACACAGCCGCCTCAAAACCCAGGTGGATACACTTGGGGGGTAGGGAAGACTGGGAGGGAGGATGCCTCAAAGAGAGCCCCCCCCCTTCCAGAAGCCAGCTTCTAAACTGACTCTGAAAGCCACCCACTGCCCCCAGATCCAACCCCAGGGTGAAGGGCACCAGGCACCCTCCAATGTCATACCTCAGCGCACCATCAGCGCCACAGGCTAGCAGCCTCCGACCCCTCCTCCAGGGTCCAAGTAAGCTAACCCACCCCAGATGATGGGGTTTGTCCACCTCTCAGCCCCCGTTTCCCCCACATTGTACTCCCAGGCATGATGGAACACCTACACATACTCAAACACAGATGAAATCCCTCCCTTCACATACACATCCTCCACAGCCACACATCCACCCACAGGTACTTGCACCCACGCACTCACACACACCCAGACATACATGCCCATACACACGTGCACACAATCACACATGTCCACACACACGATCCAGCTCTAGGGGCCCAATCTGGAGGCAAGGCCGACCAGCACAGGGCACACACCCCCAGCCCACCTCGCAGCCCCATCACCCCCACCAGGCCAGACGCACAGCCTCCACAGGGTAGCAGCCCAAGCTACTGGCTCCACTGGGCCATAGGAGACCCCCATGGTCAGGGCACAGCCAGCCGCCAGAGGCACCAAGGAGAGCGAGCTGCCACCAGCCGCCCCTCAAGTTATGGAATCGATAAGTGGGGACCAGAAAGAACTGAATTTGGCCAGTTGGTTTTTAGAGGAGGCAGACCTTCTTTCCAGGCTAATATAGTCTAAGGGGACAGTGGTGACCTAATGGTTAGGGATGTGGACTGGTGAGTGGAAGGTCACTGGTTCAATCCCTGGACTGGCAGGATCAGACCTGGGTGGGACAGAAAACATAGCAGTGTTTGCCTTCCTTAACCCCAACTGCTCCAGTGGAGCTGCTCAGTAGCCACTGGTCAGTCTGTGGTTGTACTGAGCAGCTTCCTGGTGTAAATGTGTGTATGTGAACAGGGTGTCCTTGAAAAAGAGAGGCTGCCTTTCGATGGAACTACCCTGTATAAACAAAGGTTAAATGAAAAAAATAATAGGAGGTTCTTATAGTGAGTTATACATACAGTATATGTTTTATAAACACTTACTACCGCCGCCAAGGGAGCAGGTAATGTTTTTGCCGGCGTTGGTTGGTTGGTTGTTTTGTTGGTTTGTCTGACTGTTGGCAACATTACTGTAAAAGTTATGAACAGATTTTGATGAAATTTTCAGGAAAGGTGTGTAATGGCATGGGGAACAGATGATTAGATTTTGGTGGTGATCTGGATCACGATCTGGATCCAGGAATTTTTTGAATATTGTTTTATATATTAATATGGCGCTTTTCATGTACTGTCCCTTTAAGACGTGTCCACTGAGTTACGTGCGTGGCCGCGCCATAGGGCCACGCACCTCCGCAACCCGGAAGCCAAACACTGCAGAAAAAGTATACGTTCTGATCGCCCAATAGTATACTCCAAACTGGACTGCACAGGGTATTCTGCCATATTGAGTGAGATTCCAAACCGAAGGGAGCGACCGGTCTTCAGTTCAAAGGGAACTGAGAACTGAGCAGGGAAGAAGTGAACAACGGCAGATCACTTCACTTGAAGTTGACAAGAATATTACCCATTATGGCGGATGATAAAATAAAGGCAGCGAAGTGAGGTTTTAAGTAGGTTTATTAAATCATACCGCCATCATAGGAACACCACCCCAGCCCTTGTGCAAGCAGGCTGGTGTGTGTCCTCTGGCTCTCAACCAAGAGACACAGAGTGTGTGTGTCAGCAGCAGCAGTTGAAGAGAGAATGAGTTACAGAACATGTGCAGTATTTATACCCAGTTACAGACAATACATGAAAGGCATGGGACATCTGCATCACAGTAAGAGCAGGAAGCCTGAATGTTTGCATTTGATTCATACAAAACAGCATGATACCAGCGGAAGGAGCTAGACAGAGGAAGGCTGCCTATTGTTCTGTTAATCGCTCCAGATGCGCGCTCTGCATGTCCCAGTCTGTTGTGGGGGTTACGCCACACCCGTAAGCCATTGCGCCTCAAATACGAGTAAAACAAACTATTGTTGCTAACGTTATTAACAAGCTAAATATATGTTGGTTATTGTTTATATCAACTGATTGTAATAAAAATATATTTCTATTAATTTTTTATTTAAGAAATACAAGTTATCCACCATATTATCAGTACGTGTCTATGGTTACTGTGGTAACGCATGTAGGAGGGAGCCGATGGTTACAGGGTGTTTCAAATGGAGAAATTTTGTGAAGGGCAGTTAACTGATATTCCCTGAGAACGGAGCAGGGAGTAGAGAATAGAGATGAAGTACACTGTGGATCGGAGCGTAGCTTATAAAACGGCTTGGAACGAAAACGAATGTGGTCTTCATCCACATAGTATGTGATGATTGACATTATTTCATCTGAAGACGGCAAGAAAAAGCAAGAAAAGTGTGGGGTTTAAGACGGGTGTAACTCTGGACAGCAGACAAGGATGTCATTGCAGCCATGTGACCCACACAGTATGTAAACACAGTAAACTTCAGCACTGGATAATGTTTAATTTTTTTGTTTGTGAAATCACAATAGGCCTGTTCTATTATGCTTGTTTACAACGCACCACAGTGATATGATACCACACTGCTGTGTAATATTACTTATTAATTATGAACCTTGTCAGTAAACTGTAAGGGAGATGAAAGGAGGAAAAAAAGTGAAAACTGACCTGAAAGATTCAATAAACCATGATGCTGATTTAAGGTGGAATTGCCCAGCCCCAATGTATGGTCAATACAATTATGACAGTCTTGTTATTATAATTATAATGTAGTCATATTGTTTTTGCTGCCGTTTCTGTCTGTTAATAATGGAATGCATTTATATAGTGCCTTTCAAGATACCAAAAGTACTTTACCATGAGTCCATTACTCACTCACAGACAGAGATCGTGGTAAGCTACTGCTGTAGCCACAGCTGCCCTGGGGCAGACTGATGGAAACATGGCTGCCATTCTGTGCCAACAGCCTCTCCGACCACTACTGAACACTTATACACATTCATATCCAGTGTCATGGACGCTGGAGGCAAGGTGGGTAAAGTGTCTTGCCCAGGGACACAATGGCAGGATGGCTGAGGAGAGTGGGATTTGAACCACCAACCATCTGGTTATTGGATGACCTGCTCTACCTCCAGAGCCACTGCCACCCAAGCAGGATCACGTAAAAACTCCTAGATGGATCTGGATGAGATTTTCACCAGAGGTGGCCCTTGGCCCAAAGATGAACTCATTAGATGTTGGAGGTGGTCCGTGAGTGCATACCTCCGCCAAGGCCCTATCTCGCAATGTACAGATGGATGGCGATATGGACAGGTAAAGGGACGGAGGGGAGGACAAAGGGAGGGAGGGACGGAGCCTTGGTGGAGGTATGCGCTCTCTGAGTGCCCTCTAGTTACTTTTGCACTTGACGATATTTAATTTGTTTACATGGTGTGAAATAACAATAGACGTCTTCATGCTGAGTTAGATGTTTAGCAACAGTTACTGGCTGCATTTAGAAGGTACTGTTTTTTCTCAGCTGTGCAAAATAACTGATCAAACAAACAAATAATATTTTGTCCAGTATTGCTGTCATTTAATCAATTGTGCTTGCTGGAACTGTTGTATAAAAGCAATATTACACAACGTCATTACAGTATGAATTTAGATACATATCACACCCACAGTTACTATATAAATTGATGTCGTACTCGGTCTTGTGTAATATTGCTTAAATATCACTTGATTGTATTAGAATAGTGGATATACTGTATTTGAAAAATTACAGTTTCCAGGTAAGACTGCTGATTTACTCCAGTTAATAGAGTAATCTGACAGTGATGAAAATGTATTAATCAGTGCAGCTGTCTGAAGAAGAGATCTTTGTGAGTTTTCAAGGAAAATTAATACATCATCAGCATAAAGACTCATCTTGTGTTCTTCATCTCCAGTTCAGATACCTCTGATATCAACATTTTGTTGTATGGCTGCTGCCGATGGTTGAAGAGTGGGCAACCCCGCCTGGTGCCTCTCTGAAGGTTGAAGCTTTGAGAAGTTTGATTGTTATGTAGTGTCGTAATCCACCTTATAAAAGATGAACCACACCCAAACTTATGTAACACTTTAAAAAGGAATTTCCAGTCCAGAGATAAAACTGTGGTTTCTAAGTTATTAATTTTACAGTGGTCTACTAAATTAACTAGCTTGTGTGTTTTATTAGCAGAGTGTCTACCCTTGATGAAGCCTGTTTGATGTGGGTGGATAATTAAAGGAGATATTCTTTCCACTCGTCTGGCGAGAGCTTTGCAAATTATTTTAAGATCAGCATTCATAAGTGAGATGGGACGGTAGCTGGATGCAAGCGTAGGTTCTTTTTCGGGTTTAAGGAGCAGGATAATGATAACTGAGTTCATATCTGGAGGGATTACATGATCTTCTTTAATTTGGTTCACCATTTTAAAGAAAGTGGGTGCCAGCGCAGACCGGAATTCTTTATAGAATTCTACTGGAAAACCATCTGGTCCCGGAGCTTTGTTGTTTGGGCTGTGCTTAAGCGCCTCCTGCAGGTGAATCCAGAGCTGCAATCTGTTTATTATTTAATTGTGGTAAATTAATATTGTCCAGAAATTCATTAATGTCTGAATCAGACGGATTAATCTGGGATGAGTAAAAGGTTTCAGAAAACTTTCTGAAAGAGATATTTATTTCTTCAGGATTGTAGGTGATAGTTCCAGCTGTGTCCTTAATAGAATAGTTGTTTTTTCTTTAGTCAGTTTTAACTGATTTAATGCTATGTTCAAACTTCTCCAGGCGCAGTCTTTGTATTAAAAACTGTCCTTTTGTCTGTAATTTCTATTAATTCCAGCTTCAGTTTTCTCACTCCCATGCGGTTGGAACTGAGCAGAATCACTGTGTTCGTACATCTGGGCCGGTGGTCGCATTAACCAACAGTTCTCCTTCATTGATGGATTCCCCCCCCCCCCCCCGTTAATAGGTGTAAAAATTAAGGGGGGGTAGGGGGGAATTGCCCCTCCCAACCTGCAACATTCCTCCAACATCATCATAAACATTTTTTGAATTGTTACAAAAATTAATAAATTACTTTGATCAGTCATTTGAAACTTTTCCTAATAGATTTGCAAATTTTTTCTCAAAAACGTAAACATTTTTTTCTTGTAAATTTTAAGCTTTTTTTTCCTCAAAAATTAGCATTTTTCCCCTGTAAATTTTCAAATTTTTTCCTATAAACCTGCAACTTTTTTCATGTAAATTTACATGTTTTTTCTCAAAAATGTATTTTTTTGTAAATTTTAAACTTTTTTCTCAAAAATTTGCATTTTTTCCTGTAAATTTTCAGCTTTTTTCCTGTAAGTTTGAGACTTTTATTCTAGATTTTAAACTTTTTTCTTGTAAATTTTAAACTTTTTTTTTCTCAAAAATTAGCAATTTTCTCCCTGTAAATTTAAGTTTTTTTTCCTATAAATTTACAACTTTTTTCTTGTAAATTTTTGAAACTTTGTTCTAGATTAGAAACTTTCATGTACTGTAAACGTAAAACTTCTCAAAAAGCAGCAATTTTTTCCTGTAAATTTGCAGTTTTTTTCCTATACATTTCCGTAATTCTCCTTTATTGACAGATTTATTTTTTTTTTAGCAGTGAAGGAAAAATTGGAAGGTCGTCTGTCTTGTTGACGGACTGTGATGTAACTCCTGACTGTAACGCTGGAGCTTCATCTGCCTGCTGACTCAGAATCAGTCTGACCATGAAAAACCAGAATGGCTGCCCCCGCTGGCATCCTGACGACTGCTTGACCTTCAGAGCTTCAGCCTCTGGAGGAACCTTCCCACATGTCGGGATTTGAACGGGGGCGGGGGGGTAAAGTTGACTTCCTGTTTGTTCAGCTGCTAAAACAACACGGACCGGTTCTTCTCCTCTTTGCTCGGTGGTGCTCGGTGTGTCCTGCTGACATGTGGAGCCTGCAGCCATTTGTGTGCAGTGCTGGAACAGGTCGCTGTGAAGAAGGGTGTTTAATCTGGGTGGAACAACACTTTATGTCCCCTTTAAACTGGACTTTAACCCCCTCATGGTTCCCTCCATCAAGGAGGGAATGTGATCAGGGTGGTTTGTCTGTTTGTTAGCAGGGTTACACAAAAACTACTGGATGGATTTGGATGAAATTTTCACCAGAGGTGGCCCTTGGGCTAGAGAGGAACCCGTAACATTTTGGTGATGATTTGAGAATGCATACCTCCGCCAAGGCTCTTATGTTCTCACAGTGTGTTAGCAAGAATCCTCCAGAACTACTGGGTAGACTTTGCTGCAATTCTGCCCAGAGCTGGCTCGTGGCCTCCACACGAACCCGTTACATTTTGGAGATGATCCATGACGGGCTGAAAAAAACCAGCAATCTCTGAGTGCTTTTCTCGTTTTGAAAGTTTTTTTTGTAATTCTTTTACATTTTTCCTCAAAGGTCTATGATTTTGGGACCTTTTCTTTCTTATAGATTTAAATTCATGCCCTTCCTTTTTTATTTGAGGATTTTTCTCTTAAATTTGCACCTTTCACACATGCGTTCTCCACTTTTATCTTGTAAATTTGCAGTATTTTGCATCAATTTTCTTGTAATTTTATACTTTACTGTGATTTTTCAACTTCTCCTAATACAACAATTTATTTTTTATAAATGTGACTTCTTTCCTCATAAATGTGGGATTCTTTTGTCTAAAATGTAACACCTTTTTCTTCTAAAATTGTGACTTTGGTTTCTAGTTTTTTTTTTTTACTTGCCCTGATGAAGGTGAAATGAGCCAACGCCACGGCGCCGTGTCCTTCCATCTGATGTCCACCTTTCAGAAAAATCCCCACTCCTCCTCCCCAGGCAGTCGCCCGGATGCTCACCACACTCACACATTTTCCTTTTAATTTCAGGAAACTACGAGATGCGCGTGGACATGGAGGACTTTGAGGGGAACCAGCGCTTCGCTGAGTACAAAAACTTCAGAGTGGATGATGAAAAGGTGACACACTAAATAAATACATAAATGCATAGATAAATAAATACATAAATAATTAATACATACATAAATGCATAAATCAGTCCGCCAAGGTCTCCGCCTTTGACCGCCACCTAATCCACATAGCATCGGACCCCCATGATCCCTCCTGCAGGTGGTGAGCCCACTGGAGGGCGGACCCATGTAACTCCTTCGGGCTGAGCCCGGCTGGGTCCCATGGGTGGAAACCCGGCCACCAGACGCTAGCCTTCAAGCCCCTCCCCGGGGCGGCACCAGGCGGGGTACACTGAATCCTTGATCTAGAATTTATCACGAGAGTCTGTTGGATCGTTCTTAGTCTGGCCCTTCATGCAGGACCAGTTTGTCTTGGGTGACCCTATCAGAGGCAAATTGCCCCGGACAACATAGCTCCTGGGATCACTGGGGCTTGCAAACCCCCCCACCACAATAAGGTGACAATCCATGAGGGGGAGTATGTGCTTCGGGAGTATGGGGTATTGGGCTTGTTGTTACGAGCTATTCGGTCTCTGTACGACCGTTGTGAGAGTTTGGTTCGTATTGCCAACACTCAGTTGGACTCATTCCCAGTGAGAGTTGGACTCCGCCAGGGCTGCTCTTTGTCACCGATCCTGCTCATAATTTTTATGGACAGGATTTCTAGGCGCAGCCAAGGAATGGAGGGTGTCATGCTTGGTGACCACAGGATCTCATCTCTGTTGTTTGCAGATGATGTTGTCCTGTTGGCTTCATCCAGCAATGACCTACAGCTCTTGCTGGGACGGTTTGCTGCTGAGTGTGAAGCGGCTGGGATGAGAATCAGCACCTCAAAGTCCGAGTCCATGGTCCTCAGCCGGAAAAAGGTGGCTTGTCCTCTCTGGGTTGGGGACAGGCTCCTGCCCCAAGTGGAGGAGTTTAAGTATCTTGGGGTCTTGTTCACGAGTGAGGGGAAAATGGAGCGAGAGATTGACAGCCGGATTGGAGCAGCATCTGCAGTGATGCGGACGTTGTACCGGTCTGTTGTGGTGAAGAGGGAGCTTAGTTCTAAGGCAAAGCTGTCGATTTACCAGTCAATCTACGTTCCTACTCTCACCTATGGTCACGAGCTTTGGGTACTGACCAAAAGAACAAGATTGCGGATACAAGCGGCTGAAATGAGCTTTCTCCGTAGGATTGCTGGACTCACCCTCAGAGACAGGGTGAGGAGCTCAGTCATCCGGGAGAGGCTCAGAGTAGAACCGCTGCTCCCCCACATTGAAAGGAGTCAGTTGAGGTGGTATGGGCATCTGATTAGGATGCCTCCTGGACGCCTTCCACTTGAGGTGTTTCAGGCACGTCCCACTGGGAGGAGACCCCGGGGCAGACCCAGGACTCGGTGGAGAGACTATGTCTCCCAGCTGGTCTGGGAACGCCTTAGTATCCTCTCTGAAGAGCTGGAGCAGGTGGCTGGGGAGAGGGAAGTCTGGGCTTCTCTACTTGAACTGTTGCCTCCGTGACCCAGACCTCCGGAAAAGCGGTAGAAGATGGATGGATGGATGGATAAATGCATAAATAATAAATGCTGGATGAAACAGTGTAAATGTAGATAAAATAAAAGTTGTCCTGCAGGGAGAAATAAATTTATGCTGTGTTCCATAATGACTAAAATGGATACAGTAAATATTGGATTTATTAAAGGCGCTTCACTCCTCAGCAGCCTGTTTAACGGTAAACGCAAAGATGGTGTCGCCTCAGAGGCGTGGCTGACCAGCATCACGCCGCCTGTCTGGAAGGGTTAGGGTGACGTGGTGGACTGCTCCAACCATTGTGTGATCCGCCTCCTTCGCCACACTGTGCAGATCTTGGGCGATTAACTGAAATAAAGCCAGAACTGACATTCAGGGTGTAGAACCAATGTAATCTTGCTCATGTCTTTTTTCAGCTTTCATGCACTGCCCCTTTTAAGACGTGCCTACGGAGTTAGAAGCACGGGAATGTAACTGTGAAAGCAATAGTGTTGGAGGACTCGAGGCCGGCCTCAGAGGGTAATGACTCGGTCTCGGGTTCGGCCTTGAGACCGATAGCTTTGGTAACTCGGCCAAGGCCGGTTTGAGGCCATGCAATTTCAACATTTTTCTTTCTAGATTCATTTCTCCTTAAATGATTTTCAGATATTACTTTTTGATGAATATAAATCAAAATCCACCTTGTAATTTCGGGAAATGTAACATTTTTCATAATCTGACAACGCCCCCCCGCTGCCGAAGATTTGGTATCACCCAGCCTGTTCTTTCCCGGCTCCTCGCCGTCGGTCACTGACTAAACCAGGTTTGATAGTTTCAAAAATGAACGTTAGATTCCTCATTATAGCAAAAACATTTATATTTTGTCTTCAGCAAAGCTCCTCATACTGTCAGTGTCCTGCTTCTCCCCTGACAAGTGCGTGCCGGTGTCTCGGTGTGCTGCGCCGCTGAGTTCAGGAGGAGGAGCGTTTGCTTCTGTGTGTGGTCAGACTTGCCGCATTCCTTGTATCCCAACTTGCGGGTGTGCTCTGACCATTTTGTAATAGGTTTGTAGAAATAATTGATTAACTCTGCCACTACCAGCTCCATCTCCGGTCTTCTTGTCAGCGCCACCGTCTCCAAACCATACATCATAGCAGGTCTCACTGCCGTCTTGTAAATCTTCCTTTTCACTTTTGCTGCTACCCTTCTGTCACAAATCACCCGACACTCATCTCCACCCACTCAACCCTGCCTGCACTCTCTCTTCACCTCTCTTGTGCATTTGCCATTGCTTTAGATGGTTGATCCCAGGTATTTAAATTCATCTACTTTTACTACCTCTACTCCTTCCATCTCACCATTACACCTGCCTCCCTCTCATTCACACTAATGTATTCTGTCTTGCTTCTATTAGCTTTCATTCCTCTTCTCTCCAAAGCATACCTCCACCTCTCCAGGTTCTCTTCCACCTGCTCCTTACTCTTACTGCAAATGACAGTGCCATCTGCAAACATCATGGTCCACGGAGACTCCTCCTTGACCTCATCTGTCAGCCTGTCCATCACCATGGCAAACAAGAAGGGGCTCAGAGCCGATCCCTGATGTAACCCACCCCCACCTTGAACCCATCTGTCACTCCTACAGCACACTCCACCACCGTCTCGCTGTCCTCATACATGCTCTGCACCACCCTCACATACTTCTCTGCCACTCCTGACTTTCTCATACAGTTCCACACTTCCTCTCTTGGCACCCTATCATATGCTTTTTCTAGATCCACAAAGACACAGTCCAGCTCCTTCTGACCTTCTCTGTACTTCTCCATCAACACTCTTGAGAGCAAACATTGCATCTGTAGTATGCCTTCTTGGCATGAAGCCGCACTGCTGCTCACTGATTGTCACCTCTCCTCTTAAACTGGCTTCAACAACTCTTTCCCATATATTCATAGTGTGGTTGATCAACTTTATGCCTCTGTAGTTACTACAGCTCTGAGCATCACCTTTATTCTTGAAAATCGGTACCAAAACACTTCTTCTCCACTCCTCAGGCATCCTCTCACTCTCCAAGATTGTGTTAAACAATCTGGGTAAAAAGTCCACTGCCACCTCTCCTAAACATCTCCATACTTCCACAGGTATATCATCTGGACCAACCACCTTTCCATTCTTCATCCTCTTCAAAGCTGCCCTCACTTCTGCCTTGCTAATCCTCAGGACTTCCTTGTTCACCATCTTTCCTTGATCCATCCTCCTCTCTCTCTTATTTTCTTTATTCGTCAGCTCTTCAAAGTGTTGCTTCCACCTTCTCAACACACTCTTGTCATTTGTTAGTACATTACCATTTCTGTCCTTAATCAGCCTAACCTGCTGTACATCCTTTCCAACTCGATCTCTCTGTCTAGCCTGTCGATACAAGTCTTTTTCTCCTTCCTTAGTGTTTAGCCTCTCATATGACTCACTATAGCCTTTTCCACCTCTTTGCCATGCACCTAGATTCCAAATACTCCTGTCTACTTTCTTCATCTCCCTATCTGACTATTTGCTAACTTCTTCTTCTGAATACTTTCCTGTACCCCCTCATTCCACCACCAAGTCTCCTTGTCTTCCTTGCTCTGTCCACTGAATACACCACATACCCTTCTACCCGTTTTCCTCAATACTTTTGCTGTATTTTCCGAGTCATCTGGTAATTCTTCCCTACCACTCAGAGCCTGTATCAACTCCTTCCTGAACTCTATGCGACTTTCTTCCTTCTGTAACTTCCCCCACTTAATCTTTGTCTCCGCCTTCACTCTCTTCCTCTTCTTGCTTTCCAAAGTCATCCTACAGATTACCATTCGATGCTGCCTAGCTACATTCTCCCCTGCCACCACCTTGCAGTCTCCTATCTCTTTCAGATTTCTCCTTCTGCATAAGATGTAGTCCACCTGTGTGCACCTTCCTCCACTCTTGTAAGTCACGCTATGTTCATCTCTCTTCTTCAAGTATGTGTTCACCACAGCCATTTCCATCCTCTTAGCAAAATCCACAACCATCTGTCCTTCCACATTTCTCTCCTTAAGACCATACCTACCCAGGACCTCTTCATCACCTCTGTTCCCTTCACTTACGTGCCCATTAAAGTCTGCTCCAGTCATCACTCTCTCCCCCCGGGAACACTCTCTACCACTTCATCTAACTTACTCCAGAATTCCTCTTCTACCTGACCTCCAACTTGTGGGGCATATGTACTGACAACATTCAACATCACACCTCTGACTTTTAGCTTCAAACTCATGATTCTGTCTGACTCCCTCTTCCTCCTACTCCATTTCTCTTCCCATCTACACCATGGTAGAACAGTTTAATCATCATCATCATCAACCCGTGGTCAAAATGACCATAGGGGTACCAGGCTGGGATTTACAGATAGCTCTCCACTTGCTTTGATTGTGGGCTGCCTCTAGTAGGGTGGGGATGTCCATTGCGGTCCACTCCTTGATGTTTGCTATAGATTTTCTCTGCCCTCCACGCTTTCTTCCACCCTCCGCTGTGCCCTGGAGAATTGTTTTGAAGAGGCTATCATGCCACGTCACATGCCCAAACACATGCCCGGTAGAGTTGTCTCTGCCTGACTGTTGTTAGCAAGGGCTCCTGTTTGCCAGCGTGTGTTGTTATTAGCTGCCAAATTCGTTTTTCGTCTTTCTGTCTCTATAAGAGATGTTTAGGATTCTCCTGAAACATTTCATCTCAAAAGCCTGGATGTGGTGCTTTGTTTCTGCTACCAGCATCCAAGCTTTGCAGACATACAAGGTAATGGAAGCTATAAGGGCCTTGCACAGGCTGGCCTTTATATGGAGCCTGATGTTGTGGGTTTTCCATAAGCCTGCCAACTTTGCCATAGAGGATAGTGCAATGGCCAGCCTAGTCTTGATTTCTTGTGTGCTTGGAGGTGCTAGGACCACCTCCAATGCTCCTAGCCTTGCTTCCCTTCCATCTGGTTTCTTGAACACACAGTATATCTACTGTACCTTTCTTCTCTCCATCATATCAGCCAACTCTCTGCCTTTACCAGTCATAGTCCCTACATTTAACGTCCCTGCTCTCACCTCCACACTTCTACCTTTCCTTCTCTCTCTCCCTCCTAACACCCCTCTCCTCCTCCTTGATCTTTGACCAACAGTAGCCCAATTGATTAATAACAAAATAAAATGAATTAAGAATAATGGTGGTTAATCACAGGTGACTCGATAGAGCCTCATCCACATTCAGCAGCTGCATTAACCTCAGGTGATGCTGCAAAGAGGGAAGGACAGAAAAAAAACAT
Source organism: Pholidichthys leucotaenia (assembly GCA_020510985.1). Lineage (NCBI taxonomy): Eukaryota > Metazoa > Chordata > Actinopteri > Cichliformes > Pholidichthyidae > Pholidichthys > Pholidichthys leucotaenia. The sequence continues at coordinate 33,099,451 of CM035848.1, forward strand.
TTTACATCTTTTCAAGTTTTTTGGTGTGGGAAAATCTAGTATGAATATCCTCCAAAACTGTCAGTGAAGTACCTTTTTTAAACCATTTGAACAATGACTGAGCTTATTTTAAGTCAGGAGCATGAATGTGGCAGCAGCAGGATGAACAAAGAAGGAGGGAGGGAGAGAGAGACAGCACTGATGACTAGAGAGAGAGAGGGGACACAGGAGGCACACCATGACCAAGTAACAATAGTCAAAACTTGCTTGCTTGATTTCTGCCAGTGCTGAAATACTTAACACATAATAGGTATTAAGTAGGTCTGCTGCTTCGTAGTAGCATAAATAGACCATTACAAGGCTGAAGATATGTTTAGTAAACAGATGAAATTCTTTTTACTACTGTTATTAATATTAGAATGGCAAAATAAAAAGGTAAATTAGCCTTGTCCTTTTATCAATGACTTTGCACTCTTCCTCCACACTAGGACACATATGCTGACTTTTTTTGCTTTAAAAAATCCTTATATGGGCAGAGATCTTCCCCCTTCCCCACCAGTGTTTAACCCAAAGTTACGTGCTTGCCACTACCTCTCTATCTCGCTTATCGCTGGCTTTCCCATAGACTGGTATCATGTGCAGTCATACGATTTGGCTGAGGCAGATTAATCTTTTTGCTTGTTGATTCGTCCACAATGTAAACATGCATGCAGTAACAGTATGCAGTACTCTATGAAAAGCATTATGGTGCATAATCACACTACTTTGTTGCTACTGTGGCTGCGCTTAGCATACACATACAGCTTAGCATACACATGCAGCGCATGCATACATGTCCTCCGCAAGTACTAGTACATGTACATGTACAGTGTAGTACCGTTCATGTACTAGTACATGTATGTGGCGGATTAATCTTTTTGTTTGTTGATTCGCTATACATGTACAGTACTAATACCTGTACAGACTAGCAAGTTTTGGCAGTACATGTACTAGTACATGTATCCACTCACTATGCAAACGTGCTTGCAGTACAGTACGGGTGCATAATGCAAAAACATTATGCACTACTTCGCTGCTACACCAGCTGCACTTAGCACATGCATATATTATGCAGTCCATGCATATATGACCTCTGCAAGTAGTACCATGTTGTGCCGTACACATCTGATTTTGATCTGTCTTACATGAGTTACTGCGATGCTGCTTCTTATAAAAAAAAAAAAAAAGCCGTACACTGATGAGTCAGTTATGTCTTCCAAATCACAAATCATTCATTTTGGATTCAGTGATCATGATGAGTAAGAGGAGAAAGGGAGAAGAAAACACAGGGCAAAATGCAAATTTTGCAAAGCACTTTGAAGTTGGCCTCTGAAATAATGTGGTGACTCGGAATGTGGTGACTCGGACTCGGTCTTGCCCTCGGAATGTGGTGACTCGACTAAAACACTGGAAGGCAGCGTGGTTAGCTGTTGAGATGCAGCAGAACATGGGTGGAACAATTAAAGATGTCTTATAAGAAAAACCAATACAGTCTTTATTTCATCTGAAGATGCAAAGAAAATTCAATGTGAGTGGATGCTAACACTAAAAGGAGCAGAAGCTAAGTCACTGTTAGCCTATGACAACTGTCAGCATCATCTCAGCTGCGTTACAAGCTAAGGCTGTGTTTAAGAACCTGATAAGAGACTCATAATAATCACTATGTGGTGGGAACACAATCATGGCTGCATGAAGGCCCCCCCAAGGCAGCTAACATGCTAACTAGCCACCACGCATGTGACGTGACCCACAAACTCTCAAAAGGTATGTGCTGTAAACTCTGGACAGTGTTTATTTCGTGAGAAATTACAATAGCCCTGTTCTTTATTATATTATGTGCACTTATATGATGCCACACTCTAATAATAATAGAAAAAATGATAATTGATTTGATTATTAGAAAATAAAATCATCATCATCATCATCATAGCAGTCTGTCGTGGGCGACAATGACTTTCATTTAGGTCTGATCAGATTCCTCCACACAGCTCTGTCCTTAGCCTTCCACTGCCAGGAACTCCTGTCTATGTCCAACTTCTTCAAGTTTCTTTTTACAGTGTCTTTAAATCTGAGCCTTGGTCTACCCTGATTGCGTTTGCCCTCGCATAACTGTGAGTAGAGTAACTGCCGAGGGAGACACTGGTGATCCATCCTGTCAACATGTCCGAGCCATCTCAGGTTCATCTGTATTAGCATGTCCTCCATTAATGGTAGTCCAGCTCGTTTCAACACTTCTATGTTGGTTATCTTGTCTTTCCATGAGATGTTCATTATGGCTCAAAGGTGTCTCATCATGTATGCGTGGAGTTTCTTCACCTGCACTCTGTAGACAGTCCAAGTTTCAGCACCGTACAATAGAGTAGCCAGTACTGTCGCTCTGTACACTTTGCATTTCACACGGATAGACACATGTCGATTGTTCCACAGTCTCTCCTTCAAGTTTCTAAACACAGTGCTCGCTCTTCCCATTCTGAGAGATAGTTCATCCTCCAGCCTAGCATTCTCTGAAACAGTACTCCCTAGGTACTTGAAAGTCTTGCACTTGACTAGTGGCTCTGTACCAAGGCTGATCTCTTCTGGTAGTGATGTTGATAATTGGAACTTTGGTGGTTGATAAAGGCACTCTGTCTTCTTGATGTTGATTTGGAGGCTGAATTGGCTAGCTGCTCTTGCAAATTTGTCCACTAAAGATTGTATATCTTCCACGCTGTGTGCAACTAGGGCACTGTCGTCGGTAAAGGGCATTTCTCTTACTACCTTTATCGATGTCTTGCTCTTGGCTTTAAACTGTGCCACATTGAACAAGTCTGCTTCTTTCCTTGTTTGAATGTATACTCCTTCTGAAGAGTCTTTGAAGGCCACCTCAACCATGGCTGCCAGGTATAACGAGAAGAGTGTAGGTGCCAGCACACACCCTTGTTTCACCCCATTGCTTGCCATATCTGCTTGCATACCTGTATGGAGTGCCTCGATCAGACTGACAAACTTCTCTGTACAGCCATATTTCTTGAGTACCTGCCAAAGTCCTTGTCGCGAAACAGTATTGAAGGCTTTACTGAAGTCTATGAAGACTACATAAAGCGGCATGTTCTGTTCGATACACTTTTCTTGAACCTGTTGCAAGCAGAAAATCATGTCCATTGTGCTTCTTCCACTTCTAAAGCCGCACTGGGTTTCTGGTAGTACATTCTGCGAGATGTGTTCATTGAGTCTGTTCAGTAGTACACGTGAGAGAATCTTACCAACAGTGGCTAGCAGTGATATACCTTGGTAATTTCCACAATCTTTCCTGTCACCTTTCTTGAACAAAGGCACAATACTTGCATCCTTCCAGTCCTGAGGTACTTTCTGGGCATCTCATATCTCTTGGATGAGCTTGTGCAGGCAGTTGGTCAGCTGAACACCACCAAATTTCCACACTTCTGCTGGAATTCCATCCCTTCCTGGAGCTTTACCATCCTGTGTTGTCCTGATAGCTGCCATTAGTTCATCAAAATTTGGTGGTTCATCCAGACTTGTTACAGCTGGTCGCTGCACTAGAGCTTCTTTAGCCTCTTCAGTGAGATCTCCAGGGTTGTTTAGCAGTTGGTCAAAGTGGTCTGCAAATCTATCCAGGATTTTGTCTTTCTCCTGCAAAACTGTTTCACCATCCATAGCCATTAGTTGGATCAATCCTCTTGGTTTAGGGCTGTAGATTTCTCTCAAACCTGTGAAGAATGTTTTCATGTCCTTCCTGTCTGCTGCAGTTAGAAGTTCCTCCACTTTTTCATCCCACCAGTTAGACTTCATCTCTCTGGTGTACTTCTGTAGCTCACTCTGAGCCTTTGAGTATTTCTTCTTCTTCGACCTTGTGTTACACTGTAGGTTTTCCTGCCTAGCTGTATTCCTCGCTTCTAGTAGTTTCTTCAGGTGTTCATCATGCTCATCAAACCAATCTTGATGTTTCCTCTCAGGGTGGCCTAATACATCACTCGCAGTCTGATACACCGTATCCTTCAGTGTTGCCCATTTCTCTTCTCTGTCATTCTCTGAGTTGTTGCTGTCCCAGTCTTTCAAGTTTTCATCCATTTCCTGTGTAAGTTCTTCCTGCTTCTTTTGACCTTTCAGTGCACTAGTGTTTGGCTTTCATGGTGGCTTCGCACCCATCCTGCAGTGCTGTTTTCGTCTGCAAATCCTTAATCTAGATCTCAGCATAACATGATCAGTACCACAGTCCGTGCCTCTCATTGCTCTGGTGTCCAATACATCCCTTATGTCTCTCTGCTTGACTATGATGTAGTCTAATAGGTGCCAGTGCTTGGATCTTGGGTGCATCCATGTCTTCTTGTGTGTGTCCTTGTGCTTAAATAGAGTGTTGGTTATCACAAGGTTGTACTCTGAACATAATGCAAGTAGAAGTTCTCCATTAGCATTGCACTTGCCTACTCCATGACTGCCTAGCACTCCTTTCCATTTCTCAGTGTCTGAACCAACTCTGGCATTAAAATCTCCGAGTATCAGCCTGTCATCAGTTGGTACACGCCCAATAGTCTCACGTAAATCACTGTAGAACTCTTCCTTCACCTCCTCTGTGTTGGTCATTGTTGGGGCATATACACTGATGAGTGTGGCATACATCTTGCGCTGTAGTGGGAGTCTCAGTCATTATCCTGTCGTTGATTGGCACCAGTTCCTCATCAAGCATTGCTGCTATCTCCTTTCTAACTCCAAAGCCCACTCCTGCTTCTCTCCTTTCTTGAGTTGATCTCCCACTCCAAAAGAAGATGTACCCATGGTCTTCCAAGCTGTCATATCCAGGCAATCTTGTTTCACTAAGTGCAGCTATGTCTACATTGTACCTGTTCATTTCCAGGGCCACAAGCGCGGTCTGTCTTTCTGGGCGCTGTGATGTTGTTCTGTCCAACAGAGTGCGTACATTCCATTCTGCTACACACAAGGCTGCTGTTTTCCTTTTCTTTTGTCTTCCTGCTCCTAGCTTACTTTTCGCTCAAAACGCGATTTTTTTTTTTGGCAAACCCCTCAGACCTGGCAAAAAATTCGATAAACTGGAAAACATATGTGCCCCCCCCCCACCCCTCATTTTTGTGGGTGGGGCCAAACGTACAAGGTTTATGGAGACTGAAGACCATAAACTTTGCCGTAGAGACACAAAATTTGGGTGAGGTGTCGCTGCCTGTCGGAGTGTGAACAGATCAGCGCGGACCTTGTAAGCCCGGGCGACGTCCGAGTCGGTATGAGTTGCTTTCTGATTGCAAGCAGTTTCATGAAATGGTCAAAGTATTTGAGTACTGCTAGCTTTTGCTGGACTAGCAGCACATTCTTGGCAGATAAAGGTAGACAAACTGACTCCAGTATCTGTTGCAGTGATTGACCAGATGATAGGTTTGTTTATCTCTGCTCTTTGTATAGTGCATGTCACAATGCACCGACTGGCACAGTCCACCACAGACCTTGCGACAGATGTGTTTATCTGCCAGGATGTCCAGTCTCACCCCGTGTAACTGGGGGTGGTCCACCACAGACCTGTGGCAGATATTGTTTTTAGTTCTGCCAGGATGCCCTGTTTCACCCTCCACGCCCTCGGAAGGGCGGGGATGCCGGTTGAGTCCCCAACGGCCCAACCCATGAGACAGGTAGTACCGGTTTTCATGGTTATCCGGTAGCAAGCAAGCCAATGCCTGACCTGACAAAAAGACAACAGATAATAAAATAATGTGTGATAAATTTGATAATGAAATATAATCAATTAGGAAATATTTATCTTATGTTTAATATTTTTATTTGTACAATAGATTTAAAAATGTAATAATGGAACTGAATAAAATTCAAATAAGATATCTACATCTATACTGTATATGTTTTTCATAGAAGCGTAAAGAATAAATTGATTAATAAAGTTGAAATTTCTGTTAAATAATTGGATCAAAGCTGCATAGAATTTATTAATTAAATTAAAATAATGGTGGGAAAATTATTGCTAAATTTAAATGAATGAAACATCTCATAGCGACTATAAACGGAGAATCCAAACTAGTTGGCTTTTTGAAACGGCGAGAGACTGTGTCAGTTTTCTGTGGTAGTCGCAATGTCTCATAAACAGATTTACTACACACAGACGGCAGCACAGCCTGGACTGATTTCTATATCATGCTCGCATATTTGGACCGGAGCGTGCTCCGTTATCTTGGCCAGGGTGTCTTTATTGTTTTCAGATCTCAGGATGACTTGAATCCATTTAGTTTTTACTTTTTAAAGCCGTACACCTTTTTCCCCTCACGACAAAACGGCAGACTTTTTTTATTTAAAGTGTGGACAGCATCTCCCATCTTTGGTAGTCTGGATGAGCTGTATGAGCTGGATCATAAGAAATAATGAAGGAAAAGCAAACAAGAGTCAGGTTCTTGAGTCTTTAGAGCAGCATGCGACCTCCTCCGTCCTCCAGGCTTTAACCTTGGTCTCTCCAGTTCCCAAAACATTCCCATGCTCTTATTTTGACGTCCGCTCCTGGTTTGATTAACCATACGAGGTCGTCTCAGGTCAGTGGTTCCTCTCAGAGTTTAAATGGCTCTGAAGATGACATTCATTAACGTCAGTGTGAAGGAACCCAGTTACAGCAGCTCAACTTTACCTGCTTTCTTCTAAAAACTGAACATAGACAAAGGAACGATGATGAGAGACCAAGCTGCAAAAAAGTGTAAAAAAAAATCCAGAAACTGATCATAGAACAGAAGGTCCTGATAGCAGTGATTCCAGAAGACCCACACAGACATTCCAACGGACATGTTTCACTCCTCCTCAGCTGTGTTGTGACCCTTAAGTTCCACCGTGAGGCGCTGTTTAACTTCAGAAGTCATGTTGTATTCTGGGTTCATGCTAACTAAAGGTTAGCCCAGTTAGCTGTGTCATTTTACCTTTAAAGTCCAGGTTCTACTGAAGCCCCATAGCGTCATTCGTTCTTCTGACTCCTCTTCTGAAGTTGGTCATCAGAAGGTGGCGAAGGGAACGTAAACAAACGTGGAGATGCTAATTCAGTGTTAGCTAGCTAGCTAGCTTACAGGCTGCTCGACTAAAGCGACAGGACTGATGGACCACGAGAAAGTTTGTGTGTAACAATAACTGGAGAACAGCAGCTAAAGTCATAGATCGTGTGAGAAAATAACAGACTGGAGATCCTCTATGTTCTGGTCACTGTTTGAGTCAGCAGTGTTCAGGAGGAATGGCTGGAACCAGGAGGTAATATGAAGGCCGGGGGGGGGGGGGGTACCCCCCATTAGCAAAATGACCCAACATCAACCTGCCATCCCCATTCATGGGTCTAAATCATGGGGGCACAGGGGGATAGTTCAACTCCCAACCTGGAAAAAAGAATCGTCCCCCTAACCTCATCATAAACATTTTTTAATCATGTTACAGAACTGAATAAATGACTTTGAACCATCAGTTCTAGGCACAAATGAAAAAGTCATAAATTTGAAACTTTCTCTCATAGATTTGCACATTTTTTTCTCAAAAATGTTTTTGTTTTTCTTGTAAATTTTCAGCTTTTTTCTGTAGTTTTTCAACTTTTTTTCTCAACGGTTTGCAACGTTTTTCCTATGAATTTGAAACTTTTTTGTGAATTTTAGGGGTTTTTTCTCCATAAATTTGCTACTTTTTTCCTGTAATTTTTCAACTTTTTTTCTGTAATTTTCCAACTTTTCCTGTAATTTTTCAACTTTTTTCCTGTAGTTTTTCCAACTTTTTTATTAGCCGCCGCCTGTCGAGGCCCAAAGGGGTCAAAGAGCCCTTTGGACGAAGACCAAAGGGGGATTATATTATGGGTTAGTCCGTCCGTCCGTCTGTCTGTCCCACTGTTGTGAAATCAACTCCTCCTACAGTTTTGCTCCAATTGTTTTGAAACTTGGTACCATGGTTTGATATACACTGAGGATGCACATATTGAAATTTGGCTGTGATGGGATGATTTTTGCAGGAGTTGCAGTCCCTGACCTATGACCTCCTGTTTCACCTCACTTCATAGACAGTAACTGTGTTGTGAAATCAACTCCTCCTACAGTTTTGTTCTGATTGTTTTGAAACTTGGTACCATAGTTTGAGATACTCTGATGATGTGCATATTGCAATTCCACTCTCATTGGATGACCTTGAGGTCAGAGGTCAGATTTTTCCCTAAATCTTCTAAACACAGTAACTACTGAAAGAAATGATGTAGGCTTTTCAAATCGATACAGGAGTTGTATCTAATACACATCTTGGACGGCTTACACCCTCACCTAACTGTGGGTTTGGGGTCAAAGGTCAAAGTTAACATTGCAGTTGCACTATGGTAAATGCTACATTTACTATTACTATAAAACCAGTAAAGTTAGGGCCACCAAACCTGGTACACAGGTTCATCTTGGAATCCTGACCTCTCTCTATAGGTTTGGGGTCAAAGGTCAAGGTTAGCATTCCATTTGCACTATTACTATAAAACAAGTAAAGCTAGGGTCACCAAACCTGGTCCACAGGTTCACCTTGGGATCGTGACCTCAGACTATGGGTTTGGGGTCAAAAGGTCTATATTAATTATACCCCTTCAGAAGAATTGCTTCCCCTGGACCTCGGCAGCAGAATTAGATCAATAAAATGAAGGTTCTCCCTAAATGATTATGTCTTTTCTTATCACTCCTTGTTGAATTCCCTCAGAAACAGTTTGGAGAATGGAATAAAAAATATCTCATGATTCATCTGGGACAAAAAAAGACCTAGAGCTGAATTCACTACCCTTCAGCTGCCAAGAGCCAAGGGAGGTATGGCTCTTCCTTCTTTAAGGGATTATTATTTATCAGCCCAGTTAAGACTCCTTTTATGCAGGTGCAACCCAACTTATGTGGCCAAATGGAAGAGTATAGAATTTAAAAGATATACCAATACAGTCTTGGCTTGGATACATTGATAAGGAAAAGGAACGGTTACAGACAGAAAGTAAACGGGTAAATTGCTCCCTAAAAGTATGAGCAGAATTAGTGAAACATTTTGAACTCCAAAGAGAAATGAAATTGCTTAGATGGCCAGCTTATGACCCTGACTTCATACCTGCATCACAAGATTTTAGATACAGACAGTGGTTGTTTAAAGGCATCACATCTATGTATATGATTGTTAAAAATTGGTAGTTTAACAGTTTTGATATCATGTCAAACATATGGACAAGTTGGACAGGACTTTTATAGATTTTTACAGCTCCATGACTATTTTTATAAAAAGGTAAAAGGACCTGGCCCAAGAGAAACACCGGCTATTGTTCAAATTTTTATCAGTGCATATAGTGTATCCATAAAGTCTTCACAGCACTTCACTTTTCCCACATTTTGTTATGTTGCAGCCTTATTCCAAAATGGACTAAATTCATTTTTCCCTCAAAATTCTACACACAATACCCCATAATAAGATAAGATAAGATAAGCCTTTATTAGTCCCACAATGGGGAAATTCCAGGATTGCAACAGCACAGGGATAGCAACACTCAGAGCAACAATCAGAAGGCAAGAAAAAACAAGAACAGCTAGTATACATATGTACATATTACTAATATATACACATATATATATATATATATATATACATATATATATATATATATAGACAGTGCGGAGCATTGTGGTTGGTGGATGTGCAGCAGAAAGTCTAAGCTCTCTCTCCGCGGATGTGGCGGGCCAGCTGGATGTCTTTGGGCATGATGGTGACCCTCTTGGCGTGGATGGCGCACAGGTTGGTGTCCTCGAAGAGACCCACCAGGTAGGCCTCGCTGGCCTCCTGCAGAGCCATGACGGCGGAGCTCTGGAAGCGCAGGTCGGTCTTGAAGTCCTGAGCGATCTCCCTCACCAGGCGCTGGAAGGGCAGTTTACGGATGAGCAGCTCCGTGGATTCCAGGTAGCGACGGATCTCTCTCAGAGCCACAGTACCGGGCCTGTAACGGTGAGGCTTCTTCACTCCGCCGGTGGCCGGAGCACTTTTCCGAGCAGCCTTGGTGGCTAGCTGCTTCCTGGGGGGCTTTTTCCTCCAGTAGATTTACGGGCGGTCTGCTTGGTTCTTGCCATCGCTCTTTATTATTCTGTCTTATATTTCTTGCACGCCGCCTAAACTCCAGCCCGGCACCCGCGTCGTTTTCGCTTCAGTTCCCCGGTATGTCAAGTTTCTCCGTTAGCACCGGGTGGCGGTTGAGTGCTAGCTAACTCTTCCCTGCTGTATCGTCTCCTGTTGTAAACAGAGGCTCCGTCCGCCGACTCGGGAGACCTTTGGGGCAATCTGTGTGTCCGTGATATATATACTGTAGAGTGAAAGGTGTAGAAAGAAGAAGGAAGATAAAAAAAAAAAAGGCAGTTGCAAAAGGCAGCCAACTCGTGTGGCGCCGCCGGTTCTGACAACATGAAAAGTTGTTTGTTTTTTTTAAGATTTTTGCAAATTTATTAAAAATAAAAAAAACTAAGAAATCACATGTACATAAGTATTCACAGCCTTTGCTCAATATTTTGTTGATGCCCTGTTGGCAGCAATTCCAGCCTCAAGTCTTTTTGAATATGATGCCACAAGCTTGGCGCACATATCCTTGGGCAGTTTGGCCCATTCCTCTTTGCGGCAGCTCTCAGGCTCCATCAGGTTGGATGGTAAGCGTCGGTGCACAGCCATTTTCAGATCTCTCCAGAAATGTTCAATTGGATTCAAGTCTGGGCTCTGGCTGGGGAACTCAAGGACATTCAGATATCCTGGCTGTGTGCTTAGGGTCGTTGTCCTGCTGAAAGATGAACTGTCACCCCAGTCTGAGGTCAAGAGAGCTCTGGAGCAGGTTTTCATCCAGGATGTCTCTGTACATTGCAGCATTCATCTTTCCCTCTATTCTGACTAGTCTCCCAGTTCCTGCCGCTGAAAAACATCCCCACAGCAAGATGCTGCCACCACCATGCTTCATTGTAGGGATGGTATTGGCCTGGTGATGAGCATGATGCCTGGTTTCCTCCAAACATGGTGCCTGGCATTCACGCCAAAGAGTTCAGTTTTTGTCTCATCAGACCAGAGAATTTTGTTTCTCATGGTCTGAGAGTCCTTCAGGTGCCTTTTGGCAAACTCCAGGCGGGCTGCCATGTGCCTTTTACTAAGGAGTGGCTTCCTTCTGGCTACTCTACCATACAGGCCTGATTGGTGGATTGCTGCAGAGATGGTTGTCCTTCTGGAAGGTTCTCCTCTCTCCACTGAGGAACGCTGGAGGTTTGACAGAGTGACCATCAGGTTCTTGGTCAAGGCCCTTCTTCCCCAATCGCTCAGCTTAGATGGACGGCCAGCTCTAGGAAGAGTCCTGGTGGTTCTGAACTTCTCCCATTTACGGATGATGTAGGCCACTGTGCTCATTGGGACCTTCAAAGCAGCAGAAATTCTTCTGTACCCTTCCCCAGATTTGTGCCTCAAGACAATCCTGTTTCGGAGGTCTACAGACAATTCCTTTGTCTTCTTGCTTGGTTTGTGCTCTGACATGCACTGTCAACTGTGGGACCTTATATAGACAGGTGTGTGCCTTTCCAAATCATGTCCAATCAACTGAAGTTACCACAGGTGGACTCCAATTAAGCTGTAGAAACATCTCAAGGATGATCAATGGAAACAGGATGCACCTGAGCTCAATTTTGAGCTTCATGGCAAAGGCTGTGAATACTTATGTACAAGTGATTTCTTAGTTTTTTTATTTTTAATAAATTTGCAAAAATCTCAAAAAAAATTTTTTTCACATTGTCATTATGGGGTATTGTGTGTAGAATTTTGAGGAAAAAATGAATTTAATCTATTTTGGAATAAGGCTGTGACATAACAAAATGTGGAAAAAGTGAAGCGCTGTCAAAACTTTCCGGCTGCACTGTGACTCAGGTAATAATAAAGGTCAGATAAGTAAGTTATACAGTGGTATCACAGCACTGAAAAAAGACAGCACAGACTATATTAAAAAACGATGGGAAAAAGAACTGTACACTGGAATATCTGAAGAAATGTGGAAGCACGCATGGGAGATAGAGACTACCTCAACAAACTCTTGGACCTGGAGAGAGTTTTGTTGGAAAAACCTGATACGTTACTTCATTACACCTAAACAGAAATCCAAACAAACTGACACTGAGCTTTGCTGCTGGAGGGAGTGTGGAGAAATTATAGTTGACCACGCACACATATTCTGGTCCTGTACCCTCATTAAACCCTTTTGGAGGGAAGTAGTGTCAGTTATTTCAAAAACTCTCGGCTTCACCATCAGTGCATCATTTACATCCCTGTATCTCGGTCATCAACAAAGAGGACACATATCTCCTTAAGATTATGCTTGTGACTAACAAAAAGGCCATTACAAAGTTTTGGTTTCAGAAAAATTGTCCAACAGATGGTTTCTTTATAAATATTGTTAATCAAATACATAGTTTGGAACTGATGACTTACTCTATACGGCTTTAAAAAGAACAAGAAGAGAAGCACTGGCAAAAGTGATGTATATATTTAGCCAATGAAAAATTGAATGACATATACGTAATCGTATAATGTTGATAATGCTGTATGATGTGTAGGTATATAATGTTGTGTATGATAGTACAACAACAGATTTGAATGAGGCAGTTCCCTTGCCTTTACAACTCATTTCTCTGACCTTTTAGTTTTTTTTCCTAATGCTTGTTTGTTTGTATAGCTGTTTTTTATGTTTCTTAACCTCTTTTGTATTGTTATTTGAAAAATACCTATAAATAAAGTTTCAAAAAAGGTCAAAGGTCAGGGTTAGCATTCCCTATGCTTTATCACTGTACAATGAGTAAAGTTAGGGTCACCAAACTTGGTATGGTACACAGGTTCACTCTGACTCTGAAGTGTGACTGTGGTTTTGGGATTGCAAGGTCAAAGGTCAACATCAGAATGGCTTAAAAATTATATCTCAACAACAAAGAAAGCTAGGGTCACCAAACGTGCTACACAGGTTCACTTTGGGATCCTGACCTTCGACTATGGGTTTGGGGTCAAAAGGTCAAAGGTCGGCACTCCCCATGATGTCTTACTGTAGAACATGTAAATCTCTCTAGGGTTCCCATTAGGGCTGTCACGGTGGAGGAATTTCCCCTGCGGTGATGGTGGATAGCTCAACAGCACAATATGGGGTATTATTGCAAATGTTTTTAGAAGAAGAAGCCATCTCTATTGTCATTCAGTCCATACAGCCAATCATGTACAGTAGAAGGAAATTATGTTTCTCCTATCTACAGTGTTAATCACATGTAGAATCAGAGGGGTCGCCACCATGCAAGGCGCCGCCACAAACAACTTCTCCTTCCCCCATTCTACTGCGTTGAGCACCAAGCCAGAAGGTGGGAAGTACCATTTTATATGGTCTCTGGTATGACCCGGCCGGGACTTAAACCCCCAACCTTGCGGTTGTGGGGTGGATGTTCTATCAACTAGGCCACCACTTTGGTGGTCTACCTTAGGACCCTGTGGTTTAGACAGGCTTCATAACTTGTGTGGCAAATGATGGAAATTACATTGAGAAAGTCGCAGCAGCTGCAGCTCCGCTCTCAACTTACAGTGCATTCGGAAAGTCTTCACAGCGCTTCACTTTTTCCACATTTTGTTATGTTACAGCCTTATTCCAAAATGGATGAAACCAATTTTTTCCTCAAAATTCTACACACAATACCCCATAATAGCAACGCGAAAAAAGTTTTTGAGATTTCTGCAAATTTATTAAAAATAAAAAACTAAGAAATCACATGTCTAAGTATTCACAGCCTTGTCTGTTGTGACACACGAGGTCCATTGGTTTTGTGTTGATCTGCTTAAACGTTGTGGATGTTTGCTATGGGAGAAAGAGCAAGCTCCATTTGTGGCTGCTGGCTGGTTGGATGCCGAGTTGTGTTGCAGTGACGTTAATGAACCCTGGCATGCCGTTGTTTGCACATGCAGTCTACTTTTGAGAATTTTCTGGAGAATATTCTGGATAGTTTTTGTCATTTTGGATATGCTGAGAGCTTTAATAAACCTGCAGGTGAAGACAGCAAGCATATTTGTCCACTCCCATGGACATGCTAGCAACGTTCCAAAAGATTGTGATTAAAAATTTTAATTGTTCAACACCATTATTATTATTTTATTATTACTACTAAACAAATCATTTGCTGTTGCTCATTTCTGCCAGGACCAGTACCAGCTTCATCTGGGGGAATACTTGGGCAACGCCGGTGACGCTCTGGCCGATGTCCGTGCCCACAATCTTCCCGGCCCGTGTTCTGACGGGCCCAGATTCAGCACCTATGACAACCCCAACTGCATCGACCCTGACACAGACGAGCAGTGCATCAGACACAGCAAGTCAGGGTGGTGGTTCAGCAGGTATGCTACACACTGGTCACCATGGATACGCAGCAGCCTCTTTACAGCCATCATTTTCATAGACGCTAGTTCTACTGCTGCTGTTAGCATATATTTAAGGTCCCCTGTTATACTTTTCTGGGGTTCCTCCTTTATTCCAGAGACTTCCATAGGATTTCTGTCACACCATCTGGTCTGTGAAGTCAAGCAGGCCCAAGTCCTCGTCCACAGGAGTTCTCCTCGCCCACAGAATCTAGATGAGCATTGCAAATTAATTGCAAATTTTAGAGAAAAGTGGAAAATTTACAAAAGAAAAATCACAAATTTATGAGAAAAAAAATTTTAATTTACAGGAATAAAATTGAAAATTTTTGAGAAAAAAAAGTTGAAAATTTACAGAAAAATTGCAAATCTATGATAAAAAAAAATTGGAAATTTACAGGAAGAAAATTGCAAATTTATGGGAAAAAAGTTGAAAAATTATGAGAAACAAGTTGAAATTTATGGGGGGGAAATGAAAATTTACAAGAAAAAAAAATTAAAATTTATAAGAAAAAGTGGAAAAATACAAATCTATGAGGAAAAAAGTTGGCAATTTACAGGAGCTCCACAGGAGTTCTCCTCTCCCACAGAATGGTGGACTACAGAGCTGTCTGAAATACTTCGTTCTGATTGGCCGTTTTCTTCTGTGAGGTCATCGCATCATTACTGAACAGACCTGATCCAGGATGGTCTGGTCCACCCTCTATGAGGAGGAGAACAGGAACTTTCCCTCTGAGCCTCCCAGCTAGCATAGCAACAGTGGAGCTAGCTTAGCTAACAAGCTAACTAGCGGGCTGACCGTGGTTTTTAGGGCTCTCCTCTGTAAATTCTAATGACTCCACTAGACAGCTGTGATCCAGCTCATTCATTACTCCACAATCAATAATGGATCTCGTGTCGTTTTGGTCTGCTTTATTTTTTTTTTACCAGCATGACTTTTTTCTCAAAAATTTGCAGCTTTTTTCCTTTAAATTTTCAAATTTGTTCTCATAAATTTGTGACTTTTTTTTCTCAAAAATGTGCAACTTTTTTCTCATAAATTTGCATTATTTGCCATGAATTTGTGACTTTTCTCAAATGTGCAACTTTCTCGTAAATTTGTAATTTTTTCCTATAAATTTGCACCTTTTTGTCATAAATCTGTAAGTTTTCCTCATAAATTTGCAACATTCTTGTCATGAATTTGTGACTTTTCTCAAAAATGTGCAACTTTTTTCTCGTAAATTTGCAATTTTTTTCCTATAAATTTTTACTTTTTTCTCATAAATTTGTGATTTTTGTAAATTTTCCACTTTTTCTTCAAAATTTGCAGCTTTTTATCATAAATTTGTAACACTTATCTGGATGCTGATAAAATTTGTGTTCTGTATAATTAAACTGGAATTTGGGACCATTTTAATTTTTAAATGAACAGCCCCCTCCTGCTGTCTTTACTCATGGAATTTTAAATCGATCGTTTCATGTAATCAAGCAGACTTCAGTCGTGAAAAATAAAGCGTTCCCTCACTCCTCAGCTGATGTTCCCCTCTGGTTCCCCCATGTCAGGTGTGGTTCTGGAAACCTGAACGGTCACTACTACAGCGGGCCATTTGAAGCCATGACGGATGACGGCGTGGTCTGGTACACATGGCACGGCTGGGTCTACTCCATCAAGTCCGTGGTTATGATGCTGCGGGCCACCGACGTGGAGCAGCCGCCGCCCGTCATCGACCCGCTGGGAGGCCACGTCGCTGCCGTGGAAGCCAGGGGAGGAGCGCTGGGGGCCCCCGGTGGTCAGTAGGAGGAGCGCGCTGAAGTCTGGCGACGCCGACGGTTTCAGTGTTGACATACAGAGCCGTTTGTGGCTGCACAGCAGAATACACAAATGTAATATCCCCATCCACCACTAGGGCAGGGGTCTGCAACCTGCAGCTCTGGGGCCGCATACTTGTCCATAGGTGGTGGCGTCCTCATAAATTTCCAAGAAAAGAAGCAATAAATTTACAAGAAAAAGGTTGCACATTCATGAGAAAAATATCCTGAAAAGCAGAAAATGAAAAAAAAATTGAAAATTTATGCAAAAAAAATCTCAAATTTAGGGAAAAATTTTGCAGTTTTGTGAAGAAAATATACCCACAGATTTTAAAGACAAATGTCACAAAATTTCTGGAAAGTAAATCATATTTTTACTGAAAAAAGTTAAGAGTTTTATGAGAAAATGTAATCAATTTACGTAAGAAATGCTGCAGTTTTATCCATTAGGGTAATAAATTTACAAAGAAAAATGTAAAATTTATGAGAAGCTGAAAATTGATGCTAAAAATAGTTGAAATTTAAGAAAAAATGTTGCTATTTTATGATGAGGAAAAACAAATTGGCAAGAAAAAAAGTCAAATTTACCTGAAAAAGCTTCATTTTTAGTAGAAAATGGTTGCAAATTTATACAAAAAAAGTCAACATTTTTACCCCAAAATTCACATAAAACAATTGCATTAGAAAAGCAGAAGATTATGCAAAAAAAAAAAAGGTAACTATTGGGAAAAACGTCACAAATTTACATGGAAAAGTCTTCAGTTTTACTCGATAGAGGTAATAAATTTGTGAAGAAAAACATGGTAAATTTAGGGAACTAAGCAAGATATACTTCTGCCAAAAATATAACAAATTTTGAAAAAAAAAAAAAAGTTTAATGAGGAAAACGCCCACACAATTTTGCAAGAAAAAAAGAAACTTCCTTCAGAAATCAAAAAATTATCAGGAAAAAGTTGCAATTTTGTGAGAAAAAGCTAATAAAAATGAATGTAAAAAAGCAGTAAATTTACGAGGCAAAACCTGTTGATGCTGACGTTGCCAGGTCAGAGTCACACATTCATGGGAAAACCGTTGAAAATGCAGCCCCCGTATTCCTGAGGGCGCTGCAGCACAAACCAGCATGTGTGCAACTTCCACTTTACAATTTCAACTTTTTTGCACCGGTAGAGTAGCGGAGCGTTAACGGCAACGGCAACGCGTAGATCATGCACTGAGAACTGGCGAGGACTGTCGGTGGTACACACACCAGGCGTGTTTTCACTTGTATGAATGTCACAGATCTGGTTGTGTGTCACGTGTCACCCAGATGCAAAGGCTGCATGAAGTAAAACAAGAAATAAATAATAGTTAAGTTTGCTTCCTAAGGCTTAATGATTAAGGAACGGTATCAAATTGTTTTTGTTGCACTGCAACAATATAGACTTGATATTAGCAGCTTCGGCATGCATTAATTTGTAAATTATCACCAAATATAGATCAGTAAATTTTGAAGAGTTGCCAGAAAAGGCCTGTATGTGTCAAGTGAAATAACAAGCATGACGGCAGCATGAGCATTTTAATGTCGGGGTAAAACGGACAGCTGCCGTGACATGAGAACAGCCAAGCACGGTGCTGTGGTTCTGTGGCTCTGACTAGACTCTACGTCTGCTCTGAGGTCAAGCTCATTATCTCCATCAGCTTTTAACAAAATGCAACTGACTTTATTGCAGTGGAGACACTGATATATCGCAGAGCTTTTATTTCTTTACAGCGTTAGCATCTTAGCAGCAGAAAAAAGCTGGGACTTTACAGGGGGAAAAAAAATGCAAATTTATGGAGGGAAAGAAATTTACAGAAGAAAATTTGAAGGAAACATGAAGATTTGGGGCGTCACGGTGGTTAGCACTGTGGCAGCACAGCAAGAAGGTCACAGGATCAATTCCACCCCCAGACCGTCGGTGACCCTTCTGTGTGGAGTTTGCATGTTCTCCCCGTGTCTGTGTGGGTTTCCTCCCACAGGCCAAAGACATGCAGGTTAAATTAAATCACCCTTATTGTCATTCAACCATACAACCAATCATGTACAGCAGAACGAGATTGTGTTTTACCTATCTACAGTGTCAATCACCCCCCCCCCCCCCCAATGTAGAATCAGAGGGCCGCTGCCATGCAAGGCGCCGCCACAGAGTTCCCTCCTCCATTCCATTTTATTGCTGAGCACCAAGCTGGATGGCAGGAAGTTCCATTTTTATATGGTCTTCGGTATGACCCGGCCGGGATTTGAACCCCCACCTCCCGGGTGTGGGGCGGATGCTCTACCAACTGAGCCACCACTACAGTAGAACTGGCATCATCTGGGGATTCCAAATTGTCCTCAGGTGTGGATGTGAGAGTGAATGGTTGTCTGTGTGGCCCTGCCATAGACTGGCGATGTGTCCAGCCCCCCCCACCCACCCACCCAAAAGGATTAAGTGGTATAAGAAGATGGAAAATTTGAAGATTTATGAGAAAAAGTTGAAAAATTACAGGAAAAAATTGCAAATTTATGGAAAGAAAAGTTGAAAATGTAAAGAAAAAGTGCAAATCTGAGAAAAAGTTGCATATGGATAAGATTATTTTTAGTGCAGTTCTTTTAAGCTCCTAACCTCACCTCAGCTCATGAGTGTACGACTTTTTCACTGATTCTTTCTTGCAAGTTTAGTGACCAGTTGCAGTCATTTTGTTTTTAAAAAATTGTGTGATTAATGAGTTTCAGTGGATGCACAGAATAAATGATTCCCCGAGATGTGATGTCATGTTGTTTTATTCCTGCAGCGTAGAAACAGAACGGAGCATCATGAGAACATGAGACTGAGGCATTCTGGGTACATCTGAGCTTCAGACGGAACATTTGGCCCGCTGACACGACTCGGTGCAATTACATTCACCGTGGTGGAAGATGGTTAAGGTCAGAGGTCATCGGGGGGACAAATGTCCACGGGGTCAGAAAGGCCTGTGACGCCGCCATGACAGTTTCTCACCAGGGCGCACAGGGCTGTCCACGTCAGAAAAAACAATGGGTAACAAAGGTCCAGAGCAGATCCGCAACTGGGCGTTGTTCTTTGGAGGGATAAATTAAAAATCAAAACAGATTATGGTCCTTTAGCATCATTCTTTAGAAACAAAAAATAAATAAAAATGTTAAAAAACCAAAATGATTCAAAGGTGGTTGGTGATGGAGGATTGTTCTGTAGGAGAAAACGTTTAAATGTTAATAATCAGTTTACTGTGGTCGTCTTTCTGCTCCATCACTGCTGACACGTCGATAATAAGTTCATGTTGCTGCCGAACATCTGCTGTAGTCCAGGTGTGGATCTAAGGAGGACGGAGCAGGAGGACTCCACTGCTGTTAAAAACGTGTGAAAACTGCAGCAGTGATACCAGGGCCTGCAGCAGACCGGGGGGGGGGGGGGGGCATCCCCCCAGCCTCACTCATAGGTGTAAATCAAGGTGGTGGGGGGGGGGGGGACGAGCAGAAATGAAAAAAAATCTCAACTTTCGCTCATATATTTGCAACTTTTTTCTTTATAATTGGAAAGTTTTTTTCCCTCTAATCTACAACTTTTTTCCTCATAAATTTGCAACTTTTTTGAAATATTTTTTTTCTTGAAAATTTGCAAATTTTTCCTGTAATTTTTTTTTTTACTTTTTTCTCATAAATTTTCAACTTTTTAAAAAAAATTAAATAAATTGGCATGTTTCTGTTTTCCTGAAAATGTAACGTTTTCTCATAAATTTGCAAATTTTGCATAAAATTGCATTTTTCCCCTCAAGAACTTGCAATTTTTTCTTGTAAATTTTCGATTTTTTTTCTTGAAAATTTGCAACACTTATGAGTTATTTTTAAATTGGCAACTTTGATGATATCTTTGCACCTTTTCTCCTTGCACATTTGTACCTAATTTACATTTATACGTTTGTACCTCATGCCAAATTGGTGAATACCCCCATCCTCCTTTTAAAAAAAACAAAACAATTACAACTCGCCCACTGGAGGCCTGTAACAATACATTTTGGTAGAAATTATTGCAATAAAAGATATTGTTGTTGGTGTCATGAAGAATGTTTTATGCCCTGGATATAGTGATATAATAACAATCCATTTAGGGGAATTTTTATTTATTATTTGTACTAACAGTAGAATTGAAATATGGAGAAATTCTAAATAAATAAAATGCTTGGATCTGTTTGGCTCTGGAGCCAATCATTTGTTCATTCAGAAATGCTCCCACACCGGAGCTTTGGAATTCAGGGTTTCCATTTATTCTTCCAAACTTGCTGGAATTGTGTAGCTGTCAGGAAACCGTTTTCAGCACTGAACTGAAGCTGACCGGTGCCCAGTTTGATGAGCTGCTAGCCCTCGCTAGCACCTTGCTAGCAGGAGTTCATGGCTGGGAATGAACTCCAGACACTCGGTGTCAGCTGGTCCACGTGTCTGTGGTGTAGTAGGAGAGTTAGTTTTTAACACGGGGGTTCACCAAGTTGTCAAAGTACAAATGGATGCATGTAAATTAGGTACAAATTTGTTGCAAGAATAAAGGTGCAAAAATATGATGATTCCAATTTAAAAATTCACAAAGCTGTAAATTACACTTTTACACTGAATAAGAATTTAACCAGGATTCAGAGGAGTGTTGTACAATTATAAGAAAAAAGCGCTGACAGTTTACAAAAGAAATTCATGAGCAAAAAGTTGCAAATTTCCAAGAAAAAAATTGCAAATTTAAAGGGAAAAATTTGGAAATTTATGAACAAAAAGTTGCAAATTTACAGCAAAAAACTTACCTTAAAAAACTTGCAAATTTACAAGAAAAAAGTTGCAAATTTATAAGAAAAAAAGTTGAAAAATTACTACTCAGATAACAGATGAAAATTTCCAGGAAAAAAAATTGGAAATTTACAAGAAAAAAAGCTGAAAATATGTAAGAAAAATGTTATAAATTAGAAATGAAACAAATTACAGGGAAAAAAAATTGGAAAATTTACAAGAAAAAAGTTGCAAATTTATGAGAAAAAAGGTTGAAAATTTTTCAGAAAAAAGTTGCAGTTTTATCAGATAAAAGTTGAAAATTTCCTGGACAAAAAGTGGAATTTATGAGAAAAAAGTTGCAAATGTATCAGGAAAAGTCTGTCCACATTGGAGTAAGTGTGCTGCTAATCCTCTGTACTCTTCCAGTGTGACGATACCGTACAAAACCATCACAACAGCAGCAAATTCCGTACACTTTAAAATTCACTCTTGTGTTTGTCTTGTTTTCACGTCGTGTCCGACCCAAACCAAATGAAGTGCGGTGCGTTTGTGTGCCTGCGGTGTAACGCTGGTTTTACTGCGACACAGAACAGCCGAGTCTGCTTCTCTTTTCACTTCACAACTTAAATATTGAGCGAAGGAAGAGTCCGGGACTGTGGAGGAGAGCGGGGACGGATGTTTGTTCTGTGAGAAAAATTACTAAAAATGTGGAGCCAGCTGATGGAGCTGATGGCGTCTGGGAGGAAAAAGGAATAAATAAAAGCTCCAGAGCTGACTGGTTGTTGGGTTTTATTCTTTGGGAAAATAAAATGAAGGTGTGAAGCAGATTTCTGAATCCGCTTCATTCTTTGGAGAAAGCAGAACAAAAAAAAAAAAGGCAACAAAGTTCCTGCTCCGTCAAACCCAAACAGTGCAAGTCCGCCTCCACAGACCGAGGTCACGCATCCAGAGTTCTTGTCTGAGGAGGAAACAAAACAAAGTCACACATCCAAGGTTGCTCTCATGGAGTCTTTAAAATAAAACAGCTGAGGAGGTGAGGAGGAGCTATGTACACCCTGAGGAGGAGGAGGTTGGTGGTCGCCACGGTGACGGGCTCGCCTTTTAAATAGCAGTAAGTTGTAGTCCACATCGTCTGTTATCTGGGCGACAGAGGGGCGGTGGTGAAGGAGGCGGAGTTCCGCGGCGACCCATAGGGCGATGTGGGCGAGAGGCGGCGGTCCAGCAGGTCGCCGTGGTGAAGCTTCCACAGCAGCTCCTCGTTCTCCATGGACAGACGCTTGTTGACCTTCGACTCCTTCTGGAGGCTCTGCTGCAGCAGGGCCTGCTCTGTGGACAGCTGCCTGTGGGGGGCGACAGAGGGCAGAGAAGGTGGCATGTCACTGAGGCGTTCAACATCAGGCCCAGGGGCCACAAATGGCCCACTAGTTCATTTAGGTTTTTTCCTGGAATATTTGCCAATTGTGCTGTATTCACATTTGAAGCAATTTTCCCTCTTCATAAATTTGCAATTTTTTTCTCCTACATTTTTATTTTTTTCCACATACATTTGCAACTTTTTTTATTTTATATCTGCAACTTTTTCTCAAATCCCCAACTTTTTCCTCATAAATTTGCAACTTTATTTTAAATCTGAAACTTTCTCATAAATTTGCAACTTTTTTCTCATATTTGCAATTTTTCTCTTGTAAAATTTGCAACTTTATTTTAAATCTGCAACTTTTTTCTCATAAACTTGCTACTTTTTTCCATTATAAATTTGCAACTTTTTTCCCCTCATAAATTTGCAACTTTATTTTTTAAATCTGCAACTTTTTTCTCATAAATTTGCTACTTTTTCCATTATAAATTTGCAACTTTTTTCCCCTCATAAATTTGCAACTTTTGCTCATAAATTTAAATTTTCTCAAATTTGCAACTTTATTTTAAATCTGCAACTTTTTCCTCATAAATTTGCAATTTTTCTCTAATTTGCAATTTTTCTCTCATAAACTTGCAACTTTTCTCATAAATTTGTTACTTTCTTTTTACGCAATTTTTCTCTAATTTGCAATTTTTCTCTCAAACTTGAAATTTTTGTCATAAATTTGTTACTTTTTTCTCATAAATTTGCAACTTTTTCTCATAAATTTGCAACTTTTTCCCCTCATAAATTTGAAATTTTTCTCTAATTTGCAATTTTTCTCTCATAAACTTGCAACTTTTTTCATAAATTTACTTTCTCATAAATTTGCAACTTTTTCTCAAATTTTTCTCATAACTTTGCAACTTTACTTTAAATCTGCAATTTTTTTCTCAAAGTTGATACTTTTTTCTCATAAATTTGCAACTCTTATTTTAAATGTGCAATTTTTTCTCATAAAGTTGCTACTTTTCTCTCATAAATTTGCAACTTTTTTCCTTAAACATTTAAATTTTTTCCTCATTTGCAGTTTTTTTATTATAAATTTTAAGCTTTTTTCCTTATAAACTTGCACGCTTTTTCCTAAAACTTGAACTTTATTTCCTCACTTGCAACTTCTTTCTCATTTGCTATTTTTTCTTCACACATTCACTACTTTTGTCATAAATCTGCACCTTTTTTCATCTAAATGCCCAACAATCAAATGGCCGCTGGTCTAATTCTTGTCCCGTGTAACTGATTACGTTTTCTTTGTTCATCTCGGTAACGGCTCCCCTTGTCATCATGTTTTTGAACCCTTCTCTAATCCAGACACAGGAGCCCCTAAACCCAATCTGACATCGGACCCCCACTCCAGTAACACCTACAGTGCCCCCCTCAGCCTCTACTGTGGAGAAGATGTTCTGCTTCTCCCCCACCAGTGAAACCAAACACCCTCTCGTGTGTGTGAGTGTAGCGTCAGAACGTGTTAAAGTGGAACCAGACCACAGAGTAGCGGCTGATTGTTGCTGGTCATACTTTGACAACGCCGCGTGTTTGTCCATTCTGGCCTTGAAGTCCTCGTTCTCCTGCTGAACTTTCTTCAGGTTCTCCTCCAACTTCACGTTCAGCTCCACCTGCAGGACAACATCAGGATCGTGACATCATCGTTAGATCAAAAAACATCAGGCTCATCCCCGTGCGGTCTGACTGAGACCGTTCTCAAGGTCGTCCTCACCAGCTTGTCCATCTCCATCAGCTTCTTCTCCTTCTGGTGCAGCTGCTCGTTCTTCAGCTCCAGCACCACCTTCAGACTCTCCAGCTCCTGCTCCAGGTACACCGTGTGGGAGTCCTTCTGGGGAGGAAATCCACCACATTTAACTGAAGCTCCACCAGAGGGCAGCAGAGATTTTAACCAGGAGACAGTCAAACTTCTCGACTTTATCGCCATGATATTTAAATCATGCGTGCAGTCCTGCTCAGTTCAGCGTCCACAAGCTGAAGAGCAACAGGAGAACACGGCAGGGGGTTTGGGCACAAGTTTGGGGGCGACTACCCAACATGTTTAGCTGTGCTGCTCGTTTCACAAAAGCACGATCCCGACTCGCTGAACCTCGGCGTAAAAGTGACCAGTCAGGCTTTCCAGCGACACCAAACACAAGACCAGCTGCTGTTATTACAGGAGAGGAACCAGTGACTGAAACAACATCGCCGCACTTTTGGGAGGAGTTTGATAAAAGATGCCGATTTAAAAATGGAAAAAGTAACAAATTACAATTTAAATACACAGAATAAAAATGTAACCAGAAACAAGATGAGTGTCGCCAGTTTACAAGGGAAAAAAAAAAGTTTCAAATTTACAAAAAAGAGTTGCAAATCTGAGAAAAAAGGATGGAAATTTA
The DNA here is from genome assembly GCA_020510985.1 of Pholidichthys leucotaenia. Lineage (NCBI taxonomy): Eukaryota > Metazoa > Chordata > Actinopteri > Cichliformes > Pholidichthyidae > Pholidichthys > Pholidichthys leucotaenia. The sequence continues at coordinate 33,124,217 of CM035848.1, forward strand.
CAGGAAAAAAGATGAAAATTTACTTTGAGGAAAAAAAATCTACAGGAAAAATGTTAAAAATTTATGAGACAAAAACCTGCAATTTTACCAGAAAAAAGATGAAAATTTACTTGGGAGAAAAGAAAAAAATCTACAGGGAAAAAAGTTACAAATTTATGAAAAAAAATGCAATTTCATTTAAAAATTGTAAAATTATGAGGAAAAAAGCCAAAAATTTACAAGTAAAAACATGAAAATTTATAAGAAAAAATTACAAATTTATGAGAAAAAAATTTGAAAATTATGAGAAAAAAAGTTTACAATTTACAAGAAAAAATATGAAAATTTCAAGAAAAAATTTCCAGTTTATTAGGGGAAAAAAAGGAAAATTTTTTGAGGAAAAAAGTCACAAATTTATGAGAAAAAAAGTTTAAAATTTACAGGAAAAGTAAATCCACGTGAAAAAAGTTGAGTATTTTTGTTTTTCTGCATAGAAAAAGGTCATTTATTCAGTTCTGTAACAGGATATGAAAGGTTTATGACGATGTTGGGGCCGGTTCTCTTTAACAGGCTGGGAGGGGACCTCCCCCCAGTTTACGCTGGTGACTGGTGATGGGAGACGCCCCACCCCAGTTACACGTGACATTGTATTTCAGACATTTGTCTTCAGTCCTACTTATTCCTTGTAAAGTCTTTTTTATATAATTTTTTTTTTTTTTTTAAATTAAAGTCACAAGGACCTGCTTTTCATGTGTGGAGCCGCAGGTTGCAGACCCCTGATGTGGTGTTTTTAATCACCAGGTTTTTGTCGCTGAGGATCCTCTTCCTCCTCTCCGCCTCGGCTCCCAGTTTCTCCGTCAGCTCCTCCTTCTCAGCCGTCAGTTCGCTGATTTTATCCTGAAACACAGTCAGTCATTCTGGACGTTTTCATCGCGAAAACAGGAGCTGAGACAGGATAACGCGCAGTCATCTGGGTTATCAGTCACATATGTTTGTGAGTTTTCAGAGTTTAGCAGAGCTTCAGAATGAAAACGTTTCAGTTGAACTAAACGGTGATTCTTACAGACAGAGATGTCTCCGTCTCCTTCAGGCTTGTCTGCAGGTTTTCCAGGTCGGACTGTTGGATCCTTTTCAGCTCTGAGGAAAAACAGGAAAACAGATCAGGATCAGATAACAGAAAAATACACTAAATTACTCTGAATAAATTACGGTGGGGGGGGGGGGGCTGAAAAGTTCAGAGGGGTCAAATGTGACCAAATATGGTTCATTTTTCAACATAGTCCCCCCTTCGGTCCACACACTTCTTTCATCGGTGTTGCAGCACTTGGATCCCTGCCGTTGAAAAATAAACCACATTTGGTCAAATTTGACAACTATGAACTCTATCGCCCCCCTTTCCCCCCGTTCATGCGTGTCTGTACACATGCACTACTCACAAAAAGTTAGGAATATTCAGTTTTCAGGTGAAATTTCAGGATGCACCTAAAATGCACTATAACCTTTACAGGTGAACTTAATTTGACCTTCTCTAACCTTTTCAATGCACATGTCCAACTGTTCAGTGTTTTAGTACTTTTTGCATCACTTGCCGTTCTCTAACAAGGTGCTTAACAGCAAAATTCACAACAGGTGTTTGATCCATGAATCGACCAATAAATTTTCTGGTTCAATTAGAATTGGTATTTAAACAGTCCTCTTTATCATGCTGTTCACATTTTGACATCATGAGACCAAGACGACACCTAACAATTCAGCAACAGCACCTCGCCATTATGAGGCTTCAAACAGGATGTTCTCACAGGGAAGTGGCCACTGAGCTTAGAGTGTCACAGAGTGTCATCAGCAGGTTGCAACAGAGATAGAGAGAGACTGGAAGAGTCACAAAAAGGCATAGAAGTGGACGTCCTTTGGCCACATCCCACACTGATGACCACTTCATTGGAACCGGATGATGAATGCTACTCAACTCCAGGCACATTTAAGGGAGGTGAGAGGCACCCAAGTGTCACGTCAGACCATTCAAAACCATTTACATCTGCGTGCTAGACGACCTGCAAGGGTACCTGACCACACCACCAGACATAGGCATCATCGCCTTGCATGGTCCAGGGAGCATTTATGCTGGACAAGGGACCAGTGGGCCTCAGTGCTGTTCTCTGATGAAAGTCAATTCACACTGAGCAGAAATGATGGCCGCCAACGATGTTGGAGACATCAAGGAGAGAGCTATGCATCAGACATTGTTGTCACCAGACCAGCCTTTGTTGGTGGTGGTGTTACAGTCTGGACAGGTGTGTCTAGTCAATACAGAACTGTCCTACACCTTGCGAATGGTACAGTGACAAGCCAATACTACCTGAATGGGCAGTGGTGGCCTAATGGTTTGGGATGTGGACTGGTGAGCAGAGGATCACAGGTTCAATCTCTGGACCAGCAAGATGAGATCTAGGTGGGACAGATAACATGATAGTGTTTGCCCCACCCGCCTTAACCCCACTGTGGTGCGCTTGAGCAAGGCCCTTCACCCCAACTGCTCCAGTGGAGCTGCTCAGTGGCCACAGGTCAGTCTGTGGTTGTACTGGGCAGCTTCCTGGTGTGAATGTGTAGCTGTGTGAGTGTGAACAGGGCGTCCTTGAAAAAGAGAGGTTGCCTCTCAATGGAACTCCCCTGTATAAATAAGAGGTTAAATAAAATAACATCATTAATCCAATCATTTTGCCCCTGCATGAACAACACAGGCCTAATTTCATCTTCATGGACAACAATGCTCCAGCTCATCGAGGTCACATCATTAGGGAACGGCTGCTGGAGGCTGGGGTACCTCCAATGGAGTGGCCTGCACTTTCTCCAGACCTGAATCCCATAGAAAACCTATGGGATCAGCCGAGTTGCCGTGTAGAGGCTCATAACCCTGCACCCCACAACCTCAATGACCTGAGAGTCGCCCTTCAAGAAGAGTGGAATGCCACGCCTCAGCAGACAATAAGTCGAATTGTAAACAGCATGAGATGTTGTTGTCAAGCTGTAATTGATGCTTAAGGGCACATGACAAGATATTGAGACACTGACATTTTTTGTTGTGGTATATCCACCACTGTTGTTGGCTTTTGTTTCAATAAATTGTTTGAGATGAGGAAATCACCATTGCATGCTTCTACTTAAATGCCCTACTTTCATGATATTATATCACTGTAACGGCAACTTTTTACATTTTCCAAAAATTTCACCCAAAAGCCAAATATCCCTAACTTTTTGTGAGGTGTGTGTGTGTGTGTGTGTGTGTGTGTGTGTGTGTGTGTGTGTGTTGGTCTTTTGGCTGCTCCCTTTCAGGGTTACCACAACGTATCATCACCTTATATCACAATGATCCGCATGTTGATTTGGCAAGGATTTTTTACACTGGATGCCCTTCCTGACACAACCCTGCCCATTTATCCAGGCTTGTGACCGGCACAGGGAGGACACTGGCTTGTGCTTCCCTTGTGGCTGGGTAACCAACTTTCCTTCCTCCATTCCATTTTTGCTGAGCACCAAGTTAGAAGACAGGAAGTACCATTTTCGTATGGTCTTTGATATGACCCAGCCGAGACTTGAACCCATGACCTCCTGGTTGTGGGGCAGATGCGTTACCTCTAGGCCACCACTCCACACCAAATTACACAAAATTTATTCATCCATCTATAAATGCAGCATATCTATGCATCTTCCTCACATATCTCTCAAACCATTTGTCAGACTGACCTCAGTATAAGTGCTTTGCTGAGGTTACGAGGGTGTGCATCCCCAAGTATGGAGCTGTTCAGTCAACATATGTAATTTTTATCAATAAAAGTTTAGTCATGCTCTCTCCTCATGCTCTGGCTTCTAAAAGTGTGGGCGGGGTTTCAGATTGACTCCGTACTGATTGGATAATACGTGGCATCAGTAACCACAGCTCTGAGCAAAACAAGGAAGCAAAATGCAACAAATTTGACTAGAAAAAGATAATACTGAAGATTTAATGCTTAAAAAATTATACTATAAAGTTGCCATGATTGCATAGGTCTAAAGGATAATTCGGAATATGTGGAGAACACAAGGTGCACGGATGCGCTGGGGGGTGCCCACGGGGACCCGTGGTGCTGCAAAGGACAGTGGTGGCACACAGGTGAAGCAGCAGCCGAGACTCCCGTTAACCGGGCAGGCTGGGCTCGGCTACCTGTGAAGGACTGCAATCCACCATTTCAACTGCTGCTTCTCCAACACCGGTGTCCGAGCAGGCACAACACAATCCTTCGCAGGGAAGCATGCCCAGCCTGCCCGGTCAGTGGTAGAAGGGAGTCCCGACTGCTGCTTCACCCGTGTAGTACCACTGTACTTTGCAAGATTGCAAGACCCCCCCCCCCCCCGCACAAGTATCTAAAAATTAAAAATTTAATAATAATACCACCATGATTGTGGAGCAGAATGGCCACATCAACTGTGTATTATATGCGGACACACACAGTATCTCACAAAAGTGAGTACACCCTTCACATTTTTGTAAATATTTTATTATATCTTTTCATGGGACAACACTGAAGATATGACACTTTGTTACAATGTAGTCAGTGTACAGCTTGTATAACAGTGTAAATTTGCTGTCCCCTCAAAATAACTCAACACACAGCCATTAATGTCTAAACCACTGGCAACAAAAGTGGGTACACCCCTAAATGAAAATGTCCAAATTGTGCCCAAAGTGTCAATATTTTGTGTGGCCACCATTATTTTCCAGCCCTGCCTTAACTCCCTTGGGCATGGAGTTCACTAGAGCTTCACAGGTTGCCACTGAAATCCTCTTCCCCTCCTCCATGATGACATCATGATGTCAGAGACCTTGCGCTCCTCCACCTTCCTATTTGAAGATGTTCCACAGATGCTCAATAGGGTTTAGGTCTGGAGACATGCTTGGTCAGTCCATCACCTTTACCCTGAGTTTCTTTAGCAAGGCAGTGGTCATCTTGGAGGTGTGTCTGGGGTGGTTATCATGTTGGAATACTGCCCTGTGGCCCAATTTCTGAAGGGAGGGATCATGCTCTGCTTCACTATGTCACCATACATGTTGGCATTCATGGTTCCTTCAATGAACTGTAACTCCCCTCATGCAGCCCCAAACCATGACACTCCCACCACCATGCTTGACTGTAGGCAAGACACACTTGTCTTTGTACTCCTCACCTGGTTGCCGCCACACACGCTTGACGCCATCTGAACAAAATAAGTTTCTTGGTCTCATCAGATCACAGGACATGGTCCCACTAATCCATGTCCTTAGTCTGCTTGTCTTCAGTTTGCAGGCTTTCTTGTGCATCATCTTTAAAAGAAGCTTCCTTCAGGGACGACAGCCATGCAGACCAATTTGATGCAGTGTGCGGCGTATCGTCTGAGCACTAACAGGATGACCCCCCACCCCTTCAACCTCTGTAGCAATGCTGGCAGCACTCATACGTCTGTTTTCAAAAGACAACCTCTGGATATGACGCTTAGCACGTGCGCTCAACTTCTTTGGCTGACCATGGTGAGGCCTGTTCTGAGTGGAACCTGTCCTGTTAAGCTGCTGTATGGTTTTGGCCACCATGCTGCAGCTCAGTTTCAAGGTGTTGGCAATCTTCTTATAGCCTAGGCCATCTTTATGTACAGCAACAATTCTTTTTTTTAGATCCTCAGAGAGTTCTTTGCCATGAGGTGCCATGTTGATCTTCCAGTGACCAGTATGAGAGTGATAACACCAAATTTAACACACCTGCTCCCCATTCACACCTGAGACCTTGTAACCCTAACGAGTCACATGACACCGGGGAGGGAAAATGGCTAATTGGGCACAATTTGGACATTTTCATTGAGGGGTGTGCTCACGTTTGCTGCCAGTGGTTTAGACATTAATGGCCGTGTGTTGAGTTATTTTGAGGGGACAGCAAATTTACACTGTTATACAAGCTGTACACTGACTACTTTACGTTGTATCAAAGTGTCATATCTTCAGTGTTATCCGATGAAAAGATATAATAAAATATTTATAACAATGTGAATAGTGCACTCACTTTTGTGAGATACTGTATGCACACTTTGACTAAATGATGACCGTGACCAAACAGGACACAAAAATGCCCAAATAACGAAATAAATCATTTTTATTTAAATGTTTACTGACAAATGGGCAACACTGATGCAACAGTTGCAGCCAAGCAGGTCATTCTGCTGTGTATACTAATGTTGGGTGTTTTGTACTTATAATATTGCTAAAATATAAAAGGATGCGGGGGGGGGGGGCTAATTAAGTGGAAGAAGATGGATGGATGAATGGATGGATGGATAAAAGGATGCACTAGAATGGATCTCAAATATTTGTAAACCTGTCCTGTTATAGTACTGCATGAGTTTACTGACTATAATCTACACACATAAACTAAAACAGTTATAATGATGACTGAACAACTCCCATTCCCCAAAGTGCAAGATACACTATTCATCTTCATCATCATCATAGCAGTCTGTCGGGGGTGACAACGACTGTTTCATTTAGGTCTGATCAGATTCCTCCACGCAGCTCTGTCCTTCGCCTTCTGCTGCCAGGAACTCCTGGCCTTGTTAACCCGGGCGACATCCGAGCCGGTATGAGTTGCTTTCTGACTGACCATTTCATGAAACTGCTTGCAAAGTATTTGAGTACCGCTAGCTTTTGCTTAACTAACGGCACATTCCTGGCAGATAGAGGTATTGTCAGCGGCAAGGACAGGCCAAGACAAACTGACTCCAGTATCTGTTGCAGTGACTGACCAGATGATAGGTTTATCTCTGCTCTTTGTGTAGTGCATGTCATGATGCACCGACTGTAATCAAGTCATAAAAGCTCAGACAAATAAATCTGACAAACAAATGAACAAGGGTTTTTAAGCAGTCGCTAATATTGGATGTCCCATTCATTTTCAATAATTCTCTAATATTCACACAATCAAATAAACCTTACTGCCGTTCAGTCCCTTTTATATTTGTCAAAGTCTAACATGTGTGATTGCCTACATATAGGCTACACCTCTGTATTCCACTTTCAAACACAGCCTACATTTAGGCCTGTAAAGCCTGATTGGCCTACATGTTTCAGACAGGAATACTTGCTTTCTATGGGCAATGCAATGGTTATGATTAAAACCAATCAGCAACATTTAGTCAGCAACTTGCAGTCCCTCTGCTGTCCACTGGAGGGTGGAAAAGTCACTCATTTATGAAAAAAAACTCAAATTCAGGCACAAACTAGAGGGCACTCAGAGAGTGCATACCTCCACCAAGGCTCCGTCCCTCCCTCCCTTTGTCCATCCATATTGCCATCCATCTGTACATTGAGAGATAGGGCCTTGGTGGAGGTATGCACTCACGGATCACCTCTAACATCTAATGAGTTCATCTTTGGGCCAAGGGCCACCTCTGGTGAAAATGTCATCCAGATCCATCCAGTAGTTTTGGAGTATTGTTGCTAACATTCTGTGAGAAGATAACAGCCTTGGTGGAGGTATGAATTTTGAGATCATCACCAAAATTTAATCATGTGTTCAGTGTACCATTATACACCTTTCCTGAAAATTTGAATGAAAGGTGCTATGGAAATGCAATCCATCATTATTATAATTATTATTATTATAATTATTATTATTAACAGACAGAGAAATGACAGCAAAAACAATATGACTACATTATAATAACAGTAATAACAACAAGACTGTCATAGCTGTATCAACCATACATTGGGGCTGGGTAATTCCATCTTAAATCAACATCCTGGTTTATTGAATATTTCAGCCCCCGACCAACAGTGATCTGTGTGGAGTTTGCATGTTCTCCCCGTGTTGCGTGGGTTTACTCCGGGATTTCTCCGGTTTCCTCCCACATGCCAAAGACATGCATGTTAGGTTAATTGGCTGTTCTAAATTGTCCCTAGATATCTGTTTCCTATAGGCCCTTAGAATAGAGGGTTAGTATTAATGAAAGCGCTTTGAGTGGTCTCTGTGACTAGAAAAGCGCTATATAAGTGCAGGTTAGTTAGTTAGTTAGTTAGGTTGGTTTTCTTTTTTTTTTTCCTCCTCTCTTCTCCAGTGCAGTTTACTGACAAGGTTCATAATTATTAAGCAATATTACACAACAGTGCGGTATCATACCATTTTTTTGCAGTTATCAACTACAAATTCACATTATTCGATGCAGCAAAGTTCAGCCTCCACCTCCACCATCGCTTCCTGTTCTCGTCTTCTTGTACCGGCATCCTATGTCCCACCTTAACTCTGATTGGCTGCTTAGAAAGGTCTGACATTGACAAGCGCAGCTGTACACTAGTCTGACAAATTAGACTTTTTACAGCCCTGAGCACCGTGACAAAAAGCGGCCACCGCTCAAAGCGTTTCAGCACCGAGGGCGCTCAGCGCTGTAAACACTGGACTACATAGAGAATGAATAGAAAATAGTCGCCCACAGCAGGAAAAACTAGTTTGGTGGACATGCCCCCTAATTCTTTTTCTGCAGTTTTTGGCTCTCAGGTTGCCAAGGCATGTGGCCCTATGGCGTGACCACACACATAACTGAGTGGGCACGTCTTAAAGGGGCAGTACATGAAAAACTCCAGATTAATATATAAAATAATATTCAAAAAAATTCCTGCATCCACATCGTGATCCAAGTCACCAGCAAAATCTAATCATCTGTTCCCCGTGCCATTACACACCTTTCTCGAAAATTTCATCAAAATCCGTTCAGAACTGTTTGAGTTATGTTGGTAAAAGTCAAACCAACGCTACCGAAAACATCACCTCCGTCCTTCCTTGGCGGAGGTAATAAATTTAAAAAAAAGCACAAAAGTCAGTGGGCAGTGCGGTGGCGCAGTGGTTAGCACTGTACCAGCACAGCAACTCACCCTTGGCCATGGGATCCCTGGTTCGATCCCAGCCCCTGACCAACAGTGATTTGTGTGGAATTTGCATGTTCTCCCCGTGTCTGCGTGGGTTTACTCCGGGATTTCTCCGGTTTCCTCCCACAGGCCAAAAACATGCAGGTTAGGTTAATTGGAGACTCTAAAGTGGCCCTAGGTGTGAATGTGTGTGTGAATGGTTAAGGGATAGCGCCGTACCGTGGCTGCTTCATCCATCCAGGTGGATGCCCTCAATTTCCCCTCTGGGGATCAATAAAGTATACAAAATCAAAAAAAAAAAAAATCAAATCAAAAGTCACAAACTCAGGTGCAAAAAAAAAAAATCACAAATTTAAGTAGGGAAAAAGTAAATTTATGAGAATGAAACCAAGTTAATTTTTTACAACTGCTCATAGATTTGGAACTTTACTGTAAGTTGCTAACTTTTAGTTACTGGTGACTTTTTCCTCATAAATTTTAGTTGAGTGATGTCATTGGGTTGTATGTTAAAGAAGGACGTTTTTGTTGTAAATTTGCAGCTTGTTTCCTCATAATTTACAACTTTTTCCACATAAATTTGTAACTTTTTTCCTTGTAAATTAACGACTTTTTTAAACAGCCTTGGCAGAAACATGCACTCTCTGAGTAGCTCAGCTGTGGTTTACTGCCGCCAGTGAAGTGGTGCTCGGGTTATTGTTACTATTATTCGGGTGCACCGACCATGTAAGGAGGCCTCATGATGGCGTCTTAGCAACTCCATCTGCCGACTGTGGTCCACTTCCTGTTTCCTCCGCTCAACTTCCTGTTGATGCCTCAGCTCCTCAACCTGGGGGGGCAATAAAATAAATTAAAATAATTAAATTAAATTAAATTAAAATAAGAATTAAATTTAAACTAAAATGTAAATAAAATAAAATCCATCCATCCATCCATCTTCTTCCGCTTAATCCTTTTCGGGTTGCGGGGGTGCTGGAGCCTATCCCAGCATCTTTGGGTGAGAGGCAGGGTCCACCCTGGACAGATCGCCAGTCCACCGCAGGGCCAACACAGAGAGACAGACAACCATTCACTCTCACAGTCAGACCTAAGGACAATTTAGAATCCCCAGTTTGATGCCAGTTAACCTAACTTGCATGTTTTTGGCATGTGGGAGGAAACCTGAGAAATCCCGGAGTAAACCCACACAGACACGGGGAGAACATGCAAACTCCACACAGATCACTGTTGGTCGGGGGCTGGGATCTAACCAAGGATCCCCCGGCCAAGGGTGAGTTGCTGTGCTGCTGCAGTGCTAACCACTCTGCCACCGCGCTGCCAAATAAAATAATTACATTAAATTAAAATAAGATTTTTTTTTAATTCTTATTTTAATTTAATGTAATTAAACAACAGTGAAACCTGGAGGGAGGTGATTGGGAGGAACGGCCTGCCCAATCTGAACCCGAATGGTGTTCAGTTATTGGACTTCTGTGCTTACCACAGTTTGTCCATAACAAACACCATGATCAAGCACAAAGGTGTCCATATGTGTACCTGGCACCAGGACACCCTAGGTTACAGGTTGACGATTGATTTTGTTATCGTGTCATCAGACCTGCGACTGCATGTCTTGGACACTCGGGTAAAGAGAGGACCAGAGCTGTCAACTGATCACCACCTGGTGGTGAGTTGGATCCAATGGTAGGGGAGGAAGCCATTCAGACCTGGTCGACCCAAACGTAGAGTGAGGGTGTGCTGGGAACATCTGGTTGAGACCCCTGACTGGGAGGCCTTCAACTCCCACCTCCAGAAGAACTTCAACCACATTCCAAGGGAGTCTGGAGACATGGAGTCTAAATGGGCCATGTTCTCCACCTCCACTGTTGAAGCGGCTGCCCAGAGGTGTGGCCGCAAGGTCGTCGGTGCATCTCGTGGTGACAACCCCCGAACCAAGTGGTGGACACCAGTGGTGAGGGGGACCATTAAGCTGAAGAAGGAGTCCTATCAAGCTTGGTTGGCTTGTAGGACTCCCGAAGCAGTTGAGGTGTACCGGCAGGCTAAGCGGAGTGCAGCTCAGGTGGTTGCTAAAGAAAAAACCCGGGTATGGGAGGAGTTCGGTGAGGCCATGGAACAAGACTTTCGGTCAGCGTCGAAGAGATTCTGGTAAACTGTCCGGTGGCTCAGGAGGAAGAAGCAGTTCCCTGTCCACACTGTGTATGGTGCGGATGAGGCACTGCTGACTTCGACTGGGGATATCGTCGGGTGGTGGAAGGAATGCTTTGAGGATCTCCTCAATCCCACTGATTCACCTTCCACAGAGGAAGCAGGGCTTGTGGACAAGGACGATGACTCACCTATCACAGGGGCTGAGGTCGCCAAGGTGGTTAAAAAACTCTTTGGTGGCCGGGGCTCAGGGGTGGATGAGATCCGCCCTGACTACCTCAAGGCCCTGAATGTTGTAGGGCTGTCATGGTTGACACACCTCTGCAACATTGCGTGGAGATTGGGGGCAGTGCCTTTGGCATGGCAAACCGGAGTGGTGGTTCCTCTTTTTAAAAAGGGGACCAGAGATTGTGCACTTTAGAGGGATCACACTCCTCAGCCTCCCTGGGAAGGTCTATGCCAAGGTACTGGAGAGGAGAGTCCGGCCGTTGGTCGAACCTCGAATTCAGGAGAAGCAATGTGGTTTTCCAGCTTACATGTGTTTTGGACCAGCTTACATGTGTTTTGTGGACTTGGAGAAGGCATTCGACCACATCCCTCGTGGTTTTTTGTGGGGGGTTCTTCAGGAGTATGGGGTATCAGGCTTGTTGTTACGAGCTATTCGGTCTTGATACGACCGTTGTGAGAGTTTGGTTCATATTGCCAACACTCGGTCGGACTCATTCTCAGTCAGAGTCGGACTCTGCCAGGGCTGCTCTTTGTCACCGATCCGGTTCATAATTTTTATAGACAGGATTTCTAGGTGCAGCCAGGGAATGGAGGGTGTCATGCTTGGTGACCACAGGATCTCATCTCTGTTGTTTGCAGATGATATTGTCCTGTTGGCTTCATCCAGCAATGACCTACAGTTCTTACTGGGACGGTTTGCTGCTGAGTGTGAAGCGGCTGGGATGAGAATCAGCACCTCCAAGTATGAGTCCATGGTCCTCAGCCGGAAAAAAGGTGGATTATCCTCTCCGGGTTGGGGACAAGCTCCTGCCCCAAGTGGAGGAGTTTAAGTATCTTGGGGTCTTATTCACGAGTGAGGGGAGAATGGAGCAAGAGATTGACAGCCGGATCGAAGCATCTGTAGTGATGCAGACGTTGTACCGGTATGTTGTGGTGAAGAGGGAGCTGAGCTCTAAGGCAAAGCTGTCGATTTACCAGTCAATCTACATTCCTACCCTCACCTATGGTCATGAGCTTTGGGTAATGACCAAAAGAATGAGATTGTGGATACAAGTGGCTGAAATGAGCTTTCTCCATAGGATTGCTGGACTCACCCTCAGAAATGGGGTGAGGAGCTCAGTCATCCAGGAGAGGCTCAGAGTAGAATCGCTGCTCCTCCACATTGAAAGGAGCCAGTTGAGGTGGTATGGGCATCTGATCAGGATGCCTCCTGGACGCTTCCCACTTGAGGTGTTTCAGGCACGTCCCACTGGGAGGAAACCCCAGGGTAGACCCAGGACTCGCTGGAGAGACTGTCTCCCAGCTGGTCTGGGAACGCCTTGATATCCTCTCTGAAGTGCTGGAGCAGGTGGCTGGGGAGAGGGAAGTCTGGGCTTCTCTGCTTGAACTGCTGCCTCCGCGACCCGGACCTCCAGAAAAATGGTAGAAGATGGATGGATGGATAGATAGATAAAATAAAAATTAAATTTAAATTAATACAAATAAAATTAAAATACAATTTTAATAAAATAAAAATTAATGATAAAAGAAAAAAGGTGCGTTAATGACCTGCCGCTCCATCAGTCGTCGGTATTTTTCAGCCTCCTCCTGGTACGTCTGCTGAGCTTTATCCCACTCTGACTGGTAGAAACTCCTCAACCTGACAGGAAATCATTAAAGATAAGAAATCAGCAATTTTGATTCAAAGCAAACAAAAAAAATGCATCATGCATCCCCTTTACTACTATTGTTGTAGTCAGGACCAGACTAACCCAGACCAAATCAAGACCAAAACCACATGTACAGTGGATATAAAAAGTCTACACACCCCTGTTCAAATGCCTGGTTTTTGTGATGTAAAAAAATGAGACCAAGATAAATCATTTCAAAACTTTTTCCACCATTAATGTGACCTATAACCTGTACAACCCAATTGAAAAACAAACTCAAAATCTTTTAAGGGTAAAAATAAAAAATTAAAAAACTTACAATAACCTGGTTGCATAAATATGCACACCCTGTTATAACTGGGGATGTGGCTGTGTTCAGAATTAACCAATCACATTCAAACTCATGTTAAATGGGAGTCAGCACACACCTGCCACCATTTAAAGTGCCTCCGATTAACCCCAAATAAAGTTCAGCTGTTCTAGAGGCTTTTCCTGACATTTTCGTAGTCACATCTTACAGCACAAGCCATGGTCCACAGAGAGCTTCCAAAGCATCAGAGGGATCTCACTGTTCAGAGGTATCAGTCAGGAGAAGGGTACAAAAGAATTTAATTTAGAAAATATGGCACAACAGTGACATTACCAAGAACTGGACGTCCCTCCAAAATTGATGGAAAGATGAGAAGAAAACTGGTCAGGGAGGCTGCCAAGAGGCTGCCAGCAACATTGAAGGAGCTGTAGGAATTTCTGGCAAGTACTGGCTGTTTAGTACATGTGACAACAATCTACCATCTAGGGTGGCAAGACGGAAGCCTTATTTTATGAAGAAAAACATCCAAGCCCGGCTACATTTTGCAAAAACACATTTGAAATCTCCCAAACACATGTGGGAAAATGTGTTATGGTCCAATGAAACCAAGGTTGAACTTTTTGGCCATAATTCCAAAAGCTATATTTGGCACAAACGCAACACTGCTCATCACCAAAAGAACACCATACCTACAGTGAAGCATGGTGGTGGTAGCATCATGCTTTGGTGCCGTTTTTCTTCAGGTGAAACTGGGGTCTTAGTTGAGGTGGAGGGAATTATGAACAGTTCCAAATACCAGTCAGTGTTGGCACAAAGCCTTCAGGCTTCTGCTAGAAAGCTGAAGAGGAACTTCATCTTTCAGCACGACAATGACCCAAAGCACACATCCAAATCAACAAAAGAATGGCTTCACCAGAAGAAGATTAAGGTTTTGGAATGGCCCAGCCGTAGTCCAGACCTGAATCTGATCAAACATGTGGAGTGGAGTGATCTGAAGAGGGCTGTGCACAGGAGATGACCTCGCAATCTGACAGATTTGGAATGTTTTTGTGACAAATATTGCCACATCAAGATGTGCCACACTGATTGACTTCTATCCAAAAAGACTAAGTGCTGTAATAAAAGCCAAAGGTGCTGCAACAAAGACGGGTGTGCATACTTATGCAACCAGGTTATTGTAATTTTTTTATTTTTCCCCTTAAAAGGTTTGTTTGTTTTTCAATTGGGTTGTACAGGTTATAGGTCACATTAATGGTGGAAAAAGTTTTGAAATGATCTATCTTGGTCTCATTTTTTTACATCACAAAAACCTGGAATTTGAACAGGGGTGTGTAGATTTATCCACTGTATTACATTTTAGATATTAGTCCATTTTCTGAGTAAATCTGGCATTCTGAAGTTAAATCAGCCATCTTTGTCTTTAATCAACTCAGACATCCTCAACCATCTAATTAACACAAACATCAAATGTCCTCTAAAGTCCATCAACAGACGCGTTTAAACGAGCGTTCAGTTTCTCTCCTCCTCTGTTTCCTTTCATCTCCTCAGGCTTGAGTAAAGGGGGTGGGTTTCCATCCATCTTCTTCTGCTTAATCCTTTTCAGGTCCCTGGGCTTGTGACAGTTAATTAAAGCTGCTAATGACTTTGTTTTTCATCTCAGGGGCCACTTTAGAGTCCCCAATTCACCTAACCTGCATGTTTTTGGCCTGTGGGAGGAATACTACGATTATTTGAAACGACAGAGGAAAAAAAGGGGATTTTTTTTGGGGGGGGTCACAAATTCAGAGGAAAAGGTCACTTTTTTTATATAGAAAGATTCAAAAACTCACTTTAAAAGAATATCAAATTTTCAAGGGAATAAAATGGACTAATTTCTAAGAAAAAACTAATCTATGAGGAAAAGGGGACATAACCCTGAGGTGATTAAAAAAAAACTTTTTTTTTTTAAATTAAACTTGCAAGCAAAAATTTCCAAGAAAAGTCACAAATTTGTAAAAGAAAAAATTTACAAAAAAAAATCTTTTTTTTTTTAAGTCTTAAATTCACATGAAAAAATCACAAACTTGTAAAAAAAAAATAAAAATTCATTTCTAAGGAAAAAAACATATTTATGAGGAAAAACAGACATAATCCTGAGGGGAAAAGTCACAAAAACAAAATAAATAAATACAAGGGAAAAAAATTCAAAAAGAATTTTTTTTTTTTTAAATTAACTTGCAAAATTTTTTTTTTTTAAAAAAAGGCCAAACTCAAATAAAAATTACAAAAAAAAATCATTTTTTAAGTCACAAATTCACATGAAAAAAGTTACAAACTTGTAAAAATAAATAAATATATAAAATTTATTTCTGAGGAAAAAAAAAACATTTACGAGAAAAAGGGTCATATCCCTGAAGTAAAAAGATGCAAATTTCAGAGATGAGAAAAAGTCACAAATTAAAAAAAAAAATAATAAAACAACGGGAGGAGAGAAATCACAAAGTCAAAAAAGTCACAAACTTCAACAAAACAAAAGATTGCCAAAAAAATTACAAATTTTCAAAGGAAAAAATGACTAATTTCAAAGAAAAAAGTTATAGATTTCTGAGAAAAGAGAGAAAGTTACAAATGTCAGAGAAGAGAAAAAAAAATAGAAAATTTAAAAATCACAAATTTCCAAGACAAAGGTTTTAAATGTTTGAGGAAAAAGTCATAAAATGACATGAAAAATGAGTTTGTTAGTTTCATGTCGTTTGAAATAAAACCACCAGTGTGGGTTTAGACCTCTGAGCTGCTGATTTAATCAGAATCAAGGCCTTAATTAACCTGGATAAACGAGCGTGGACCCACCTGTCCTCCAGCCGCTCTTGCTCCTCCAGGTGCATCTCCTGCAGCCTCTTCAGCGCCTCCTCACACAGCAGCCGCGTCTCCTCCTTCTCCTTCTGGAGACGCTCGCAGCTCAGAGACGACGTCACTGAGGGGGAGACGGGGGGGGGGGGGCAGAGCAAAGAAACAGCGGTTGGTTTTCTATTAGATTGCTCATCACACATGAGATTTAGTTTAAACAGAACAGCCCAAAATTATGAAAAAGGCTGCAAGTTTACACAATTTAAAGAAATTTGAGGGGAAAAAAAAGACTGAAAATTTAACACAAAACAACAAACTTACAAAGACAAAAACTTGAAAACTTACTTAAAAATAGACAGAAAAATTAATTCAAATTTCTGTGGAAAAAAATAAGGTAAATTAAAAAAGAAAATTGCAAATTTATGAGAAAGAAAGCCAAACAAATGACAAAAACCTTGCAAATTTAGAAGAAGCCAACTTTACTGTTGTTCAGTCCATACAGCCAATCATGGACAGTAGAAGGAAATTATGTTGGGGTCGCTGCCATGCAAGGCGCCGCCACAAACAACTTCTCCTTCCCCCATTCTATTATGCCGAGCACCAAGCTAGAAGGCAGGAAGTACCATTTGTACATGGTCTTTCATATGACCCAGCCGGGGCTTGAACCCATGACCTCCCGGTTGTGGGGCGGATGCTCTATCAACTAGGCCACCACTCCAGTATAAGGAGAAAGGGAAAAGAGGCAATTTTTAGGAAAAGTTGAAAATTAACAGGATAAAAAACTGCAAAATTATGAATGAAAGTAACATACTTAAAAAGAAAAAAGCTGCAAATTTACCATTAAAAAAAGCTAATTTATAGGGGAAAAGAGCTGAAAATTCACCCCTAAAAAACTCCAAATTTATAAATAATAAGACTGAATTTACCATAAAAAAACAACAAGAAAAAAAGCTGAAAATTGACCATAAAAGGAGGGGGGCAGCAACACGTTTACAAAAAAACAAAACTCCAAACTTATGAGAAAGGAAAGCATAAATTTCCCCCCCCCCGCCAAAAAAAAAAAAAACAACCCACAAGAAAATAAGCTGCACATTTACAAAAAAGTTACAAATTTATGGAGGGAAAAGGGCTGCAAAATTATCAAGAGTGAAACTTTCAATGATAAAAGCTGGAAAATTTACAAAAAAAATATATATACAGTATAGGGGCCAAATGCTGAAAATTTGAGGAAAAGTGCTGAAAAATTACCCCCAAAACCCTGAAAATTTATAAGAAAAAATAATGCACTTTTAAAGAAAAAGTTGCAAATTAACAAAATTTAAAAACCTGCAAATTTACCATAAAAAAATAATTTATAGGGGAAAAGAGCTCAAATTTTACTCCAAAAAACCTGACACTCTATAAATAAAAAAGGTTGTGAATTTACCATAAAAAGTGACAAACTTGAAAAGAAAAAAAGACAAATAAAAAAAAGCTGCAAATTTATGAGAAAGAAAACCACAAATTTACAAAAAAAAAAAAAAAAAGAGCTGCAAAGCAACAGAAAAAAAGGACAAATTCACAAGGAATTTGCACAAAATGCTGCAAATTTTTTGGGGAGGGGAAAGCTGTAATTTTACGAGGAAGAATTTTCCAAATTTACTGAAGTAAAAAGCAGTAAATGTATCAGAATAAAGTGATGAATCACAGAGAAAAAAGCTGAAAGTGACTGAGGAGGACAAACACGGACGACGGTGAGGCCTGACGTGTGCAGCTACTATTTCAACCAACTCAACCCGAAGCACCGCCACATGTTTGGTCAGCGACATCATGGCGACCGACGGCGAGGATCGGCGCTGAACGGGTGAGGAAGCGTTTTCTGTGTTTCCTGTGTGGACGCGTGCAGCGGTCACATTCTTGATTAACTCTGGTGACGGCAGATGCTTGAGTCACTGCAGAGGAATTCAGCAGCGGTCCTCTCGTGACTCATTTTAAAGCTCATCAACACGCGCGCACACACACACGCATCCTGAAGCTGCACGGCTGTGAGCGCGAAGAACATCACAGCTGCTCTACTGACCGTTTACACTGAAAACTGTTGAATAATCAGCCTTACAATGACAATCATTAAATCTCCATTTAAACGAGCTGAAATACAGTAAAAAAATAAAGGCACATTCTGGATTTTAGAACCAACAGGAATGTTTTATTTTGCCCTTTTTTATTAAATCTGTAGCTCCTCAAATCTGCATTTTTATTTCCAGAAATTTGTGGATTTTTTTGCCATTAATTTTCTACTTTATCATCATAAATGTGTGGTTTCTTTTGCTCTACCTCTAGGCCACCGGAATGGTAGTCTAGAGGTAAAGCATCCGTCCCACAACTGGGAGGTCGGGGTTCACGGCCCAGCCGGGTCATGCCAAAGACCATATAAAAATGGAACTTCCTGCCGTCCAGTTTGGTGCTCAGCAAAAATGGAACGGAGGAGGGAACTGTGGGCGGCAGTGGCTCAGGCGGTAGAGCGGGTCGTCTAATAACTGGAGGGTTGGTGGTTCAAATTCCACTCTCCCCAGATATCCTGCCGTTGTGTTCCTGGGCAAGACACTTTACCCACCTTGCCTCCAGTGTCCATGACACCGGGTATGAATGTGTATAAATGTTTGGCAGTGGTCAGAGAAGTTGTTGGTGCAGATTGGCAGCCATGTTTCTGTCAGTCTGCCCCAGGGCAGCTGTGGCTACAGCAGTAGCTTACCACTAACATTGTCTGTGGAGTGAATGAATAATGTATCCAATGTAAAGCATCTTTGAGTGTCTATGAAAAGATACTATATATAAAATATATATACTGTAAATCTGATGCATTATTATTATTATTATTATTTGCCATTCATTTTCTACTTTATTATCATATCATACCAGCCTACAGCACCAACCACATCATCAAATTTGTGGACGACACGACAGTGGTGGGCCTCATCACCAACAATGAAAAGGCCAACTACAGAGATGAGGTGAGCCAACTGGTCCAGTGGTGTAAAGACAATAATCTCTTTCTGAACGTGGAAAAAAACAAGGAGATTGTGGTCAATTTCAGGAGGGGACACACACAGCATCCCCCTCTGATCATCGATGATGCAGCTGTGGAGAAGGTGAGCAACACCAAGTTCCTGGGGGTGCACAAGTCTGAGGACCTCTCCTGGTCCAACAACACCACATCACTGGCCAAGAAGGCTCAAACTCGCCTCTATTTCCTCCGCAAACTGAGGAGAGCATGAGTCCCACCCCCCATCATGTGCTCATTCCACCGGGGCACCATTGAGAGCATCCTCACCAGCTGCATCACAGTGTGGTATGGAAGCTGCACGGCCTCCTGCCAGAAGACACTACAACATACAGTGAAAGCAGCCAGCAAGATCATTGGTGCCCCTCTGCCCCCCCTCTCAGACATTTGCCACACCCGCCTCACCCACAGAGCCACAAACATTGCAGGCAACACCTCCCACTCCTCACACTTCCTCTTCAGCCCCCTGCCCTCAAGGAGAAGGTACCAGAGCCTCCGGACTCACTCCACAAGACTGCTAAACAGCTTTGTTCACCAGGCCATCAGGATTCTGAACTCTGCCCACTTCCTCCCCCACCCCCTTGCCCCTGGACTGTAACACACTCACCCACACAATAACTACCTCAACTGTTTGCATAGAAAGACTTGGCATACCAATGTCATATCTGCTGCTGTATGTCTTGCACCTTATTGAGACCATTTGCACAAATGTCACATCTTCTGCTGTCTATCATTGCAATAGTGATCACGTGCAGACCAATCTGTCACTGTCTGCACCTCCGTTACCGCACTGAACTTGCAATTTACCGATATTATGGTTTACTGTACATAGGATTGCTGTGTTTTACAGTGATTTGCACTGTGGGTAGCATTACTGTACATAGAATGCTGTTGTTTTCCATCCTTATTCCTTCTTGTCTTATATATTGTGCACACTATTAAGACAGAGACATGACATTTCAATTCTACTGCATGTCCTGTACATATAGAAGCACTGACAAATAAACATCTTTGAATCTTTTGAATCTTTGATTAAATGTGTGGATTTTTTGCTATTAATTTTCTGCTTTATTATCATAAATGTGTGGATTGGACAGATGGAAGGACAGATGGTTGTGGATTTTGCTAAAAGGATGGAAATGGCTGTGGTGAACACATAATTCAAGAAGAGAGAGGGACATAGGGTGACTTGCAAGTGTGGAGGAGGGTGCTCACAGGTGGACTACATCTTATGCAGAAGGAGAAATCTGAACGAGATAGGAGACTGCAAGGTGGTGGCAAAGGAGAACGTAGCTAGACAGCATCGGATGGTAGTCCGTAGGATGACTTTGAAAAAAAAGAAGAGGAAGAGAGTGAAGGCAGAGACAAAGATTAAGTGGGGGAAATTAGAGAAGGAAGAAGGTCGTACAGAGTTCAAGAGGGAGTTGATACAGACTCTGGGTGGTAGGGAAGAATTACCAGATGACTGGGAAAGTACAGCAAGAGTATTGAGGAAACGGGTAGAAAGGTATGTGGTGTATCCAGTGGACAGAAGAAGGAAGACAAGGAGACTTGGTGGTGGAATGAGGAGGTACAGGAAAGTATTCAAAGGAAGAGGTTAATAAAGAAAAACTGGGATAGTCAGGGAGATGAAAAAAGTAGACAGGAATATTTGGAATCTAGGCACATGGCAAAGAGAGAGGAGGCAAAGGCAAAGGAAAAGGCGTACAGTGATTTGTATGAGAGGCTAAACACTAAGGAAGGAGAAAAGGACTTGTATCGACTGGCTAGATGGAGAGATCGAGCTGGAAAGGATGTGCAGCAGGTTAGGTTGATTAAGGACAGAAATGGTAATGTACTAACAAATGACGAGAGTGTGTTGAGAAGGTGGAAGGAGAACTGTGAAGAGCTGATGAATAAAGAAGATGAGAGAGAGAGGAGGATGGATGAAGGAAAGATGGTGAACAAGGAAGTCCCAAGGATTAGCAACGTAGAAGTGAGGGCAGCTTTGAAGAGGATGAAGACTGTAAAGGCAGTTGGTCCAGATGACATACCTGTGGAGGTATGGAGATGTTTAGCAGAGACGGCAGTGGACTTTTTAACCAGATTGTTTCACACAATTTTGGAGAGTGAGAGTATGCCTGAGGAGTGGAAAAGTGTTTTGGGACCATTTTTCAAGAACAAAGGTGATGCTCAGAGCTGTAGTAACTACAGAGGCATAAAGTTGATCAGCCAAACTATGAAGATATGGGAAAGCGTTGTTGAAGCCCAGTTAAGAGAGGTGACAATCAGTGAGCAGCAGTACGGCTTCATGCCTAGAAGGAGTACTACAGATGCAATGTTTGCTTTAAAGCTGGATTCATGCTGCACCTCCGCTGTCCATGTACGTGCAACCAGAAACCTTGTGTGACAAAATTTATGTCGTCTCCACTCCACTAGTGTACGCAGGACTCTACCGCAGACAACCGCATGCAGCCCAAATTTTGTGACCGCGTAGCCTGCCAACGATCTGAACGTGTTGACAAAGCATGCGCAAGACTGAACGTCCCATTCCCAAGATGGCGCTATCAACACAGCATACAAAGACAAAATAGACGAAGAAGACAATGAGGAGGTGGAAGACAAAACATACATGAATCCTTTTGCAGAAGCAGCAGCTTGAGCGGAGAAGAGCACTGGAAAACGGTAGTTCCTCCTTTCCTTGAAATGACACCATTATTGTTGCTACAAAAAAATATGTGTCACTCTCGTGTTTTATAGCCAGTGAACAAACTGGCATGTTAGTGCATTTGCACTACCCATAGGGCTGGGGCAAAACTACAAATAACAGTTGTGTGCATGCGTCAACTGCTTGGCCTGGTAGACGAAAAATGTGAGCACGTACAACGCCGTGTGCGTGCCGGGTTCATCCAAAGCACACGCGGACCAAAGCGGACTAGAGGGGAAATGCAGTATGAATAAGGCTTAAGAGTGCTGATGGAGAAGTATAGAGAAGGTCAGAAGGAGTTGTACTTGTCTTGCTGGATCTAGAACAGAGGTCTCCAACCTGGGGCTCCTGGAACGTTCAGGTTTCTGTGGGAAATTTTCTAATTTCACTTCTTAATTGGTCCAAAGATTTGCAAATAATTTGTCATTGTTGTGCATGTGTTCTGTAGGCACCTTTGCACCACAACCGAAAATTTTTTGAAAATCTTTGGACCAATTAAGAAGTGAAATTAGAAAATTTCCCACAGAAACCTGAATGTTTCAGGAGCCCCAGGTTGGAGACCCCTGATCTAGAGAAAGCATATAATTGGGTGCCAAAAGAGGAAGTGTGGTACTGTATGAGAAAGTCAGGAGTGGCAGAGAAGTATGTAAGGGTGATGCAGGACATGTATGAGGACAGTCAGATGGTGGTGAGGTGTGCTGTAGGAGTGACAGATGGGTTCAAGGTGGGGGTGGGGTTACATCAGGGATCGGCTCTGAGCCCCTTCTTGTTTGCCATGGTGATGGACAGGCTGACACATGAGGTCAGGCAAGAGTCTCCATGGACCATGATGCTTGCAGACGACAGTGTGATCTGTAGTGAGAGTAGGGAGCAGGTGGACGAGAACCTGGAGAGGTGGAGGTATGCTCTGGAGAGAAGAGGAATTAAAGTCAGTCAAAGCAAGACAGAATTCATGAGTGTGAACGAGAGGAAGGCAGGTGTAATGGTGAAGATGGAAGGAGTAGAGGTAGTGAAAGCAGATCAGTTTAAATACCTGGGGTCAACCAGCCAAAGCAATGGAAAATGCACAAGAGAGGTGAAGAAGAGAGTGCAGGCAGGGTGGAGTGGGTGGAGACGAATGTCAGGGGTAATTTGTGACAGAAGGATAGTAGCTACAAAGAAAGGGAAAATTTACAAGACAGCAGTGAGACCTGCTATGATGTATGGTTTGGAGACAGTGGCACTGACAAAAAGACAGGAGGTGGAGCTGGAGGAGGCAGAGTGAAAGATGCTAAGATTCTCGCTGGGAGTGACTAGGATGGAAAGGATTAGAAATGAGTATATCAGAGGGACAGCTCAGGTTGAGCAGTTTGGAGACAAAGTAAGAGAGGCAGGGCTGAGATGGTTTGGACATGTGCAGAGGAGGAATAGTGGAGATATTGGGCAAAGGATGTTGAAGATGGAGCTACCAGGCAGGAGGAAAAGAGGAAGATCACAGAGAAGATTCATGGATGTAGTGAAGGAGGACATGGAGAGGGTTGGTGATACAGAGAAAGATGAAGGGACAGGGTGAGATGGAGGCAGATGATCTGCTGTGGAGACCCCTGAAGGCAGCAGCCGAGAGAAGACGATTATCATTAATTAGCAACTTTTCCCTCCTTGAAAACATGCAAGTTGAAGGTTTTTTGGGTTTTTTTGTAAATTCGCAGTGACTTTTTTTTCCTCATAAATTTGCAACTTTTTTGTACTTTTTCTTTAGCTTTTGTCCTTGTTGAGTTTGTCACATTTTTGTTCCTAGAAAATTAGCTACATTTTTTGGTAAATTTGCAGTTTTTTTTCCCCCTCAGAAATTCCATATAGACTCATTAATTTGCAACTTTTTTCCTGTTAATACACAACTTATTTTCTAGTAAATTCACAACTTTTTTCTTCCAAAATGTGTACAAATTTTGTGATTAATTTTCCACTTTATCATCATAAATCTGTGACATTTTTCACTCATTAATTGCAAATTTTTTCTTCAGAAATATACAGATTTACCACATTGAAATTGCACTACTGGTACTATTATTGTACATAAGATTCTTGTCGTTTTCATTATTATATTGTGTCTTATTACTAAGAGAGAGCGAAACGGCATTTCAATTCGCCTGTAAGTCCTGTACATATAGAGTATTGATAATAAAAATCTCTGAATCTTGACTTTTTTTTAATTAATTTTTGCCTTTATTATCATAAATTTCTGTCATTTTTAACTCATTAATTGAAAATTATTTTGTGAGTTCTTGTATGTTTACACCTTTTTTCTTTGTAAATTTATCAGTTTTTCTGTAAAGTTGCTGCTGGTGGGTGAGGCCAGCGCCGGTGCATGGCAGCTCCACCGCCATCAGTGTGTGAGTGTGTGGACAGCAGGATCTGTAAAGCGCTTTGGTCATCTAGAGATGAGAAAAAGCGCTAAATGAGTGAGCGCCATTTACCATTTAAATTAGCTGCTTTTTGCTTCTAAAATGTACAGCCTTTTGGGTAAATTTGCAGTCCCCTCAGAAAAATGCTTTTTTAACATGAAAAAAAAAATCTTTACATGCAAGAAAAAAGTGTATTTGCAGAAATTTACAAAAAAGCTACAGATTTATAGAGGGAAAAGGGCTGCAAAATTATCAAAAGCGTGACAAACTTTCAATGAAAAAAGCTGCAAAATTTACCCAAAAAACCCTGAAAATTTATAGATAAAAAGGTTGTGAATTAACATTAACTTAAAAAGAAAAAAGTTGCAAATAAAAAAAAAAACATGCAGATTATGCGTGAGGAGAACATCCTGCAACTTTATGGAGGGAAAAAGGCTACAAATTATCAAAAAAGGTGACAAACAAAAAAA
Source organism: Pholidichthys leucotaenia (assembly GCA_020510985.1). Lineage (NCBI taxonomy): Eukaryota > Metazoa > Chordata > Actinopteri > Cichliformes > Pholidichthyidae > Pholidichthys > Pholidichthys leucotaenia. Next base: position 33,148,845 of record CM035848.1, read on the forward strand.
AAACAAAACTGAAAATTTCCCCCAAAATCCTACAAATTTACAAGGAAAAAAAATCCCTGCAATTTCTAAGGAAAACGTTGCAAATTATAATCAAAAAACCTGCAAATTTACTATTAAAAAGGTAAATTCATAGGGAAAAAGAGCTTAAAACTTACCCCCAAAACATCCAAATGTATAAATAAAAATGTTGTGAATTTACCATAAAAAGTGCCCAACTTAAAAGGAAAAAAGATATAAATAAAAAAGGCTGAAAATTTATGAGAAAGAAAATGTTTTGAAACAGCTGCAAAAAAGGACAAATGCACAAGGAAATAAGCTGCAAATCTGCAAAAATAAATACATAAAAAGATGCAAGTTTACCAAAAAGCTACAAATTTATGTGGAAAAAAGGCTGCATAATTATCAAGAGTGACAAGCTTTCAATGAAAAAGCTGTAAAATAATTCATAGGGGCCAAATGCTGCAAATTTATGAGGAAAAATGCTGAAAATTTATCATTTTTTTCTGTAAGTTTGCTGCTTTTTGCTTCTAAAAATGTGCAGCTGTTTGGGTAAATTTGCAGTTTCCTCCCCCCTAAGAAAAATGCATTTTTAACAAGATAAAATCTTTACATGCAAGAAAAAAGTGCATTTGCAGAAACTTCTGGTGGACTGGCGTAATAAACTGAACACACCCATCACGTCTGTTTTATAGTGAATTTAAGATCTTAACCTTGCTGCAGAGAAAATGAAAAAGTCTCCAGCAGCCTAACAGTGTGGAAACAGCCATCTGCAGATGAGCAGTTGTGCTCTGTCTCTGAATGGTCTACAGTTCAGATGTGACCTCGATGATGGAGACACAAAGACAGCGACAGCTGTTTCTGTGTCCACACAGAGTTGGACAGCAGGTGTTGGACAGGTGGAGAGCTACAACAGTGATGTCACTGTTTAGGCAGACAGACTCCTACAGCGCCTCGGGATCAGACGAGTTTAATGACAAAAACAGATGAGGAAATAATGTTATAGAAAAGAGATCATGATGAAGAGAGGGAGCTCCACAGGGCTCTGGACCTGGACCAATATTCTTCATCTTGTACACACGCTTCTCTGGCCCAGGCTGGCCACACACAGGAGGATTTTTTGGCTGAATTTGCCCCCTGCAGTGGTAAGGGGGCGTGGCAAAATTAAGGCTGGTTGCTGTGATTATGTGTCCAATTGGAACCCCGTGATTCCTGCCACCAATGGAACATCCTCCTTACAGCAAATGAGAGTGAGCCACTCTGGAAATGTTGCCAACCAGATGTTATACATGTTAAACCTCTGCTGTAAAATGTAAAAGTGATGCCTGTACTGTTTTCTAGATTATTTTTTCCTTTTACACAATAACAAGCTAACTCCCCCACCCCCCCCATTTGACACCACTGTTACTTCTGACATGTGATCAACATGAATGCAGACTCAGGGCAGTTTGGGAAATCAAGAAGCAATGCAGCACTCCATGGACAACAACCCGGGAAAAAAGCCTCTGAGCCAAAATGGACAAAGAAACAGCCATTTTGAATGGTGAGTTCAGCTTAACGTTATAACGAAGAAAAATAGAATAGTAGAAAATGTGCAATTAAAGTGCGATTAACCAAGAGTTAACAATGGACATCATGAGATTAATCATGATTTTTTTTTTTTATTTAATCGATAACTAGCTGATGCCATTGATGGTCTTCCATATTTGTTTATATTCTGAAGTCACATTTGGAACGAATGACCCTGTTTCATCATGCCAGATTCTATGAGATCATAGGTGTCCTAATGATCGTTAATTAGAATACAGAACTGGCATGTACTTAAAAATGGGCTATAAACTAATGGTTTTAGTATTAACCTGTTAGCATCATCTAGTTAGCCTGCTTTTAAAGCAAGCTGCTGTACAATTTCTGTTAAAGCCTCAAATCATGATTCACACTTCTCTTCATTTCATCTGAATAAGCAAACAGAAATGCGAGTGACGCGCACATAAACTAAAGCGGTAACAGGGCTAGGCTAAAGAGAAGCATGCTAGCCATGCAGGCAACTCATGTGCTATGGGCACTACGTGACAAAAAACACCCCAACAGTACACATACGTCACGCCAACATTGGAAGTATGTCCTATAGCAGTCTTGCCAATGTGCAAACGACCTTTATAAGATACACTCCCGAAGTAAACTTGCAGATGTTGGAGTTATATATTTTCTAGGGGTGGGACACAGCTGGCCACTCCTCCGGGGGCCGTGGCGCCAAGATGCGTGAAGTGATGGTATAGAGTGAAGTACGAGGAGACGATGAAGAGTGATGTCTGAAGATACAGTTGAGGTTCGACTGGACACAGCAATGATGACGGGAGGACTACAGCTTCTGACCAGATAGAGTGATGATATAGAGTGAAGTACGTGGCGGTAATGCACCTGTAAGCTGGTTGCCAACCGCCAATCAAATCTAAAAGAAGAAGAAAGATGGATTCAGTGATGAATCGCGATACTTGACACTAATGACGATCCACTGATCCCTAAATGCATGGATTGATCTTTTATTATTTATTTATATATATTCATGTAATGTTGCATACTCTTGGGTATTAATCAACCAGTTGCATTTTCAGTCCACTAGATGACGTGAAGCAAGCACCCATTCAAGTGAAGTCATATCTTGTCTTGCAAGATTTGCAGCCAGCTTTAAAAGTTAGAAAGCAGTTGAATGTGGCAAAAAATTGCTCAAATGTTAGGCCTTTTTTTTTTTTATTTTATAACACAAGAAGCGCTGCACGAAAAAAAAAAAAAAAAACACTCGAACGCACGGGTCAGCACACGTCTCAGAGTAGTGTGGGCAACGGCTAAGCTAAAAACACACCGGTGTGTAGCTGGCTTTTTGTCCAAGCGGCACTGACCAGCAAACTTCGGAGCCCAGCCACCATCAACCTGTGTGCAGAGACGCGTCTCCGCGGAAAATGAAGCCCCGAGAATGTCAGCAGCAGAAAGGACCGCAGCAGCTGTAGGACTGAGAGCTTACCAGCCATCACAACAAAAGCGGCCGCGGTGAGTTGAAAAAGAGTTAAAACTTTACATGAGACGGATATTGACAGTTGTACTTTCAGGACAAAATTTGACGTCGACATGGGAGGGGGGATGAATGGTATCATGATGGACCGTAATAGTGATGGGACTGTGACAGTATTGGATCGTGACACAAGTATCATGAGGTGAATCAGATCGTGAGGTCCCTCACCATTCCCACCCCTAATATTTTGATCATAAAACTGAAAGCTAAAAAAATATACTAAATAAAGGTTTAGTTAATACTGAAATGTTAGCTTAAAAGCTAAAATGACAATTTTTTGCAACTGCACAAAAGTAGAAATGTCTCATGTTGAAGAAAGTTAACTTAAAATGGTCACTTCAAGGCTAAACTGATTCAAAGTTGTACAGTGTCAGCATAAAAGCTAGCATGTCTTAAAGTTGAACAATGTTAGCTTAAAATGGCCTCAACTTTCACAGTGCTAGTTTAATTAAAAGCAAAACAGGCTAAGGTTGAAAAAAATTACTTAATGCTGAATAAAAACAAAGCGCATAATAATTAATAGCGAAAATGGTGTAAAATTTTTAACATTAACAAAAAAGTGGAAATGGCTTGTGTTTACGAAAGAAAAATGCTTAGATACCTAAATAAATACTTATGAATGAATGAATGAATGAATTTATTTCGGAGAGAAATAAATTCATTCATTCATTCTGCTAAATAAATACTTAAAAGGTAAAGTGGCTCAAAGTTGTACAGTGTTGGCATAAAAGCTAACATGGTTTAAAGTTGATCAATGTTAGGTTAAAAATGCTAAATAAAAATCTAGCTTAAAAGCTAAAACGGCCTTAATCTTGCACAATGTTGGCATAAAAGACAAATTTTGCTTAAAAATGTTAGCTTAAAGGCTAAAATAGCTTAAAGCTGAGCAATGTTGGTTTAGAAATTCATAGTTTAATCACTCTATAAACAACATAGAACATCACAGGACAGCCTATGATGTTCCTATGATGTCTGCATCATAGGACATGCGGGCCTTGATGTCTTTATGATGTCATACAGACCATCCCTCACCTGCTGGTTGCAACATCTGTGACTGGTGTCAATGCTGGACGCACTCTCCTGACTCCACGAATCACACTCCCACCATCTCACATGTTTCCATTCACCTTGCGACACAAAGAGTTTCCAGTAACACCCTGCTTTGCCATGACTGTGAGTAAGTCACAGGGCCAGTCTTTACAGCGCGTTGGTGTTTTCTGCACTACAGATTTCTTCAGCCATGGCCAGTTCTACGTTGCCGCGAGCAGTTGCCAGATCAAGCAGTCTTCGTATCGTATTCTTGCTCAAGATGAAGAAACTAAGCAAAAGCGTTGCTTTCTGAGTAATGTTGTTTTTAAAGAGGTGCTGGCACAGTAAAAATGTGTAACCTTGAAGAATGCCAGTCTACACTACAAATGCATAAAATGCCAAGCAAAGCACTGATTTTCTCTGGGTGCTCCGGTTTCTTGGTTTCTACAGGCATGCACGGGTCTTCCTGAACAGGGTTGAAAGCCACTTTTTGCTCAGATCTATTTTCATGATCCTGTCCATGAACTGCAATTATGACGCACCTATACCTCAACCAGAGGTCTGAACGAAGAAGAAGAAGACCCACCAGATGGAGAGCAATAGAACGAGGAGAACTGCAGCACGTCAGAAAAGATGCCGTGAACATGAAACACCTCAGGTTCCAGCAGTACGCCACAGGCATGACTGTGAACAACACAGCCGTCTGAGACTGGAGGAGACCCTTCAGCAACGGGCATGCAGAAATACTTGCTTATACTTGGTTTCTACGGGCATGGACGGGTATGTACTAGTAAAATAAATGATTAAAAGGAAGAAGTCTGTGGCGTCACTGCCGAGAGGAGAACATTAAACTGAGCCAGAGGGATGTTGTGCTAACAGGTTCTCATTTTACAGCCTCATTAATCAGACTCTACATTTAATCTGGTTTTATTGATCATAACAGGCATTTTGTTTGTCCAGGATAAATGAGAATGAGGATGTTGAGGAGGAAAAAATAGAGCTGAAAAAACAAGTCAGTCCTGTTCACTAGCAAGGTTAAAAACGCTGCAGCAGAGTGAAGGTTTAACGGCTCAGTTGCCATCCATTACTGACACTCCTCAGCCAATTGAGTACAGAGTGGAGTCAGAGGTCTGAATTCACCGCCACTGCTGATGACAGGACGGTGAAGGTGTTAAAACACACACGCTGTATGACCACATTTAGAAACATGTGTCTGTGATTTTCTTCAATGGCCATGTGTTATCTCCAAGCTGCTGCTACAGTGAGGCACCTCTGCTGTTTCAGGATTCATGTCCCAACAGCTCCTTCTGCATTTTATTCTAAAACTCTCTTAAGCTTTATAAAGACATTTTTATGCTTTATACCCATCATGCTTGTTATAACAGTTACCCTTTCTTAAATGGTAAATGGCATTCACTTGTATAGCGCTTTTTCTCATCTCTACATGACCAAAGCGCTTTACAGATCCTACCATCCACACACTGATGGCGGTGGAGCTGCCATGCACAGGCGCTGGCCTGACCCACCAAAAGCAACTGGGGGTTCAGTGTCTTGCTCAAGGGCACTTCGAGATGCAGACTGCAGACAGAGCGGGAATCGAACCCCTGACCCTCCAATCAGTAGTTGGCCACACTACACCTGCACCACAGCCACCCAATAGTTTATATTAATATAATAGCTTGTGCTATATCGTTTTAGCTTAAAATAATATAATGGAAGTGACATTCTTCAAACTCTCTTTAAGCACCATCATTACGCTACTTGCAGAAATTCTCTGCTGACTCAGCTGCTGTTGGGTGTATAAGAGGGGGAGAGGAGGGGGGAAGTACAGGGCACTGGTAGACAGATTTGTGGAGTGGACCAGGCAGAATCACCCGAGACTGAACGTCAGCAAGACCAGAGGGATGGTGACTGACTTCAGGAAGAAGAGGATGCCTTCACAGCCATTGTAGGTTAAGGAGGAGGATGTGGAGGTAGTTGAGGACTACAAATACCTGGGTGACATGATCAGCAACCGACTGGACTGGAAATCTAACACTGATGCTGTGTACAAGAAGGGGATGAGCAGACTCTACTTCCTGAGGAAGCAGAGATTCTTCAACATGTGCAACAGTATGCTGGAGCTTTTCTACCAGGCCGTTGTCGCCAGCATCATCTTCTTTGCTGCTGTCTGTTGGGGTAGCAGTATCATAGGCAGCGACACCAACAGACTTGACAAGATTATCAAGAAGGCTGGCTCTGTAATTGGTCTCAGGCCGGAGACTTTTGAGACATTGGTGGAGAGGAGGACACTGAACAAACTGGTATCCATCATGGACAATCCTGATCAGCCCTCTGCCACACACTGGACAGACAGAGGAGCACTTTCTCCAGAAGACTGTTACAGCTTCGCTGCCCAACGGTTAGGTACAGGAAATCTTTCCTGCCACATGCCATTTCACTGTACAATAACTCACTCTGATGTTGAATTCTGCTCATAACTATGCTGCCATACAGTACCTTGCAGTCTAACTGGTGTCTCACATTTCATCCTGCACCCAATAGTCCTGCATTGTGCAGTGAGTACGATTCATGTATCTATACGGGTCACTATCTATTCAACTACGATGTATACAAGTTATTTAAGCAGTTTTATTTTCCATGGTGTGTGTTTCTGTCATTTTGGTCGTCTACTGTCATGCTGCTGTTACACTGTAATTTCCCAGTTTGGGATCAATTAAGTACATCTATCTGTCTGTCTGTCTGTCTGTCTGTCTATCACCAACTTTTAAGGCTAAAAACGTTTTATATTTTCAGCTAGAAAAAATATACAGTGATCCCTCACTTATCGCGGTTAATGGGTTCCAGAACCGACCGCGAAAAGTGAAAAACCGCGAAGTAGCATCACCCCTAATGACGTCACCCATAAATAATACGTACGTTCATTCTCTCACTCTCTCTCTCATATGATACGTGTGTGTGTGTGTGTGTGTGTAAGTGTACAGACATACGTAGATGTAAATAAAGTGTACATAAATATGTTTTTAGAACTCTTTTATTCTTATAACAAGATACGTAACTCAAGATGAAGATGATTTACTGCCCAGGTTAATGAGAGCTTTACTGCTCCTCAGGTGACGCCTCATGGTCAGGTGCTAGAGGCGCAGCATCGTCGAGGGCAGCTTCCGATAGAGCTGGAGAAGCTGCAGGAGGCGGCGTAGTGGCTCGACGGGAAGACTATTTCGCACAAAAAGGCACAAGAGAACAGCAAAAAGTTCCACGCGGCGAGACTAAGCAACACGAGCGATAAAGAACAATGAATGCGGTCTTCCTTCGCTGGGTATGGGCGCTCGGCAGGGAGAGAAGCTGGGTAAAACGTCTCGGCCAATCAGCTTGCGAGATTCCCGAGCCGAGCCAACACGAGAACAGCGAACAGAGAGGTGGATTTCGAGTTGTGCGGGCTCTCCGTGTTGATACCTGATGTTCTAATGTAGTCTCCCTGCCTTCTGCTAGCACCCGCCCATTTTTTCTCAATTTTGAATTTTTGATGAATATTTTTGAAAAATCCGCGATGCACTGAGGGCGCGAAAGGTGAGGCGCGAAGTAGCGAGGGATCACTGTATAGAAAATACATACTAAACTAGTTTAGTTTTTATAACCAAAATTGTTCAGCTTTAAGCTATTTTAGCCTTTAAGCTAACATTTTTAAGCAAATTTTCTTCAATTTTAAGCCATATTTGCTAACATTCTGGAAGATTAAGGCCATTTTAGCTTTTAAGCTAGGTTTTATTTAGCATTTTTGAACTAACTGTTCAGTTTTAAACCATGTTAACTTTTATGCTAACACTGTACAATTATGAACTACTTTAACTTTTAAGTATTTTTACTTTCTTCAACATGAACTATTTCCACTTTTTTGTTAATGTTACAAATTTTATGCCATTTTTGCGATTAAACTAGCATTTACACGCTTCAAGTTTTTATTCAGCATTCTTTAGTAAATTTTCTTCAACTTTAACCTGTTTTGCTTTTATGCTAACATTACAGAACTTGAGGCCACGTTAGCCTTTTAAGCTGACGTTCAACTTTAAGACATGTTAGCTTTTATGCTAAAACTGTACAACTTTGAGCCAGTTTAGCCTTTAAGTGAACCTTTTAAGTTAACTTTCTTCAACATGAGAGATTTTTATTTTTGTGCACTTGCAAAAATTTGTCATTTTGTGGTGCACATATGTAGTTTCACGGGCTCACATGTATATGACTGTTCATATATTCTCATGTATATTCCTGTGTGCTTATTTTTGGCTTCACGTCTGAAGAGGAACAAAAGGTCTGGACCTCCTAAGGAGATGAGGAGGATGTGAGAGTTGGCCTTTAGATATGCAAAGAGATGGACATGAAGGATTTCCTGACCACCCAGGTTTGGGTGAAGGAGATAGGAACTGCAGGGGGGATGCATTGTGTTTGGGATTTAAAGACAATGGGGATTTTGTGCTTTGATGTCAGTGGTATAAGACTGGCAGATGTTGGGGGTTCTGTCGCTTTCTGATTTTGAATGTGTGTTGAGAATAAAATGGAACTTGAAAAATAAACTCAGCCTCATCCTTCCACACATCTCCACAATTTCAGCTTTTGAACAAGAATTTCAGTGCTAACTAAACCCCCTAACATTGTAGCCAATTTCCCCAAAAACGCCTAAAAATAAAATACCCAAAATAAATCAAAAGCTGTTCAACCTTTTTGCAGTATTTTCATGGGGTTGGTCTCATTCAAAAGACTAGAAAAGCACTCAGAGTGCGTACCTCCGCCAAGCCTCCTTCCGTCCCTCAAGGATCACCTCCAAAATGTAAAGGGTTTGTGTGTAGGTCGAGAGCCACTTCTGGTGAAAATTGCATCACAGTCTGTCCATTAGTTTTTGGAGTATTGTTGCTAACACACTGTGAGAAGAGCCTTGGCTGAGGTATGCACTCTCAGATCATCACCAAAATGTAATGACTTTCTCTGTAGCCCAAGAACCACCTCTGATGAACCATCCAGTAGTTTTTGTGTAATCCTGCTGCACAAATACAAACAAAGCCCTTGGCGGAGGTATGCACTCTCAGATCACCACCAAAATCTAATCATCTGTTCCCCGTGCCATTACACACCTTTCCTGAAAATTTATCAAAATCTGTTCAGAACTTTTTGAGTATTGTTGCTGAAAGACAGACAGACAGACCAACACTAGCAAACACCTAACCTCCTCGGCTGAGGTAAAAACACTACGCTTTCGAGCAAAACAGTCAGAATCCCTCTAAGTGCTTCGACCACTGAGTAACAGTGGTGTAAACATACTAAATTTGAAGAAAAAAGTTTGCCTGGGTTTTTTTTGGGGGGGGGGGGGGGTTAGATACAGATGCCTGAAAATAACATACAGCTGTTAGATAATGGTTGAAAAACACAAGACTTGGTTCTACATTCCTGTTATCACATTCAGGGCAAAAGTTTCTAACAATACCACAAAAAATGAACATATTACACAGTTTTGTTTTTCTCAGGTTGCAACCAGACGTTCTGGAACTGTGCCACCCTGTGCCATTTGGTACAAGTTGACACATACCTCGGAAAAACATTTATAACTTTTGAATGCTTCAACATAGAAGTGTCACGTTGGGCTCTGATGAAAGGCGACACTCCTGCCCCACATCCAGATACGCTGTTAGTAGTAATGACACAGACCAAGTAGAAACATTCACATCAACAAGCGAGCATTTCAGTGTTAACTTGAAAAACGCTAAATAAAGGTTGAACTTTCAATTTGAAGATACTCCAGGTTTTATACCAACAGTGTTTTAACTTTTAAGCTATTTCTTATTTTAATTAAATTTGCTCAACAGTAAGATAATTATTCAGCTTAAGCTAGCTTAATTTAAAGCAACAACTTTCAGCTTTTTTATCTGCTTTTCAGGATTCACACAGAAAAATGCCAATTTTCTAGTTCACTTTTGTAATAAACCAACATGGATATGTTAATGGATTACAGCCTGTATGGACGGCGTGGACACATCTCTTCCTCTGAGCCTCCATCATCAACAACAGGAAGAACAGCAGCGTTTAAACACAAATATCCCCAATTTGAATGGCAGTTAAGGGGTGTGTGTGTGTGTGTGTGTGTGTGTGTGTGTGTGGTCTTACCCAGCTCCTGTCTGAGGCTGGTCAGCTCCTGCGTCAGCTCCTTCTTCTGCTTCAACACCTCCTCACGCTAAAAACAAGACAGCAAAAATATGGACGACATTTTACACTCAGTTATGGATTAATTTTATATTTCTGCAGTAAAAATAAAGGGGAGAAAAATTATCTATAACTATTCTCTCTACAGTAGAGATTACTGACCCCTGACCACCAAATGAATTCACTTTTAGAATGATACTATTCATGGTGGCGCAGTGGTTAGTACTGTGGCAGCACAGCAAGGAGGTCACGGGATCGATTCCACCCCTGACCGTCAGTGATCCTTCTGTGTGGAGTTTGCATGTTCAATTCAATTCAATTCAATTCAACTTTATTTATATAGCGCCATTTCACAACAACAGTCATCTCATAGCACTATCAACTGTAGGGAGGACCCCCACAGTTGCAGAAAGACCCCAGCAATCAGGCGATCCCCTGTGATCATGTTCTCCCCGTGTCTGTGTGGGTTTACTCCAGTTTCCTCCCACAGGCCAAAGACATGCAGGTTAGGTTAATTGACAACTAGGGATTCTAAATCATCCTTAGGTGTGACTGTGGGAGTGAATGGTTGTCTGTCTCTCTGTGTTGGCCCTGTGCGATCTGTCCAGGGTGTACCCTGCCTCTCACCCAAAGATGCTGGGATAGGCTCCAGCCCCCCCCGCAACCCAAAAAGGATTAAGCGGAAGAAGATGGATGAATGGATGGATGGATATTCTTCATTAATGTTTATTTCCCATCATGATCAGCCAGAGTATCAACACACCATCTAATTATTTCTCTGAATGAAACCAGCAGCTGAAGGTGTGCCGTTACTGTTGTTAAACTGGAATCTCTTTTGTTTTCAGCATTCATCTTTGACGTGAGCCTCTAAACATTTCCATCCATTATCATTAGGAATGCTGCGCTGCTTTATTTCAGCCTCAAGCTACATCCCAACCAAGCACCACCAGGTAAACCTTAAGTGCACTTCCACCCAACCATATCAGTGCACATCAAGGTTAAGCCAAGCTAGCTGCTGCTGATGAAGGTGGCAGGCGTCCCAGTCAGACTCAGAGTGCAATAAACTACAACATCTAAAACTGAGATCTACAGTAAACTGTTGGTAGATGATCTGGCTGAGATCTCCCATGTCTACTGGGGTGAATCAATCATGCAGAAAATGACCACAACATCAAACCGTAACCCGCAGCTACACTAAAGCTAGCTGACAGATCTGTTTGGCTGTCCTGGCCAGGGCTTTTAATACTGCATCCAACTTTCTTATGTGTTCTTGGGTGTTTCTGCTTTGTTTTCCTTTTTTAATGCGAAAGTATTTAAAAAAAAAAACAAACAAACTTTGGAATATAATGAATTAAGCTCAGAATATATTAAATGAAACTTTAATTATACTGGATGAACCTCTGATTGTACTGAAGAAAACTTCTAAATGTTATGAATGAAACTTCCAAATACACTAAAACTTCTGAATATATTAAAACTTCCAAATATACTAAAAGAAACTTCTGAATATGATTGAAACTTCCAAATATACAAAAAACCTTCCGAATATACTAAACAAAACTTCCAAATATACTAAACGTCCGAATATTCTAAACAAAACGTCCAAATATAGTGACCGAAACTTCCGAATATACTGACCAAAACTTCCGAATATACTTAACACAACTTCCGAATATACTAAACAAAACTTCCGAACATACCGAACAAAACTTCTGAATATAGTAAAAGAAGCTTCCGAATATAATGACCAAAACTTAAGACTATACTAAACAAAACTTCCGAATATACTGAACAAAACTTCCAAATATACTAAAAGAAACTTCTGATTATAATTGAAACTTCCAAATATACTGACCGAAACTTTTCAATATACTAAACCAAAATTCCAAATATACCGATCAAAACTTCTGAATATTTTAAACGTAACTTCCGAATATACTGACTTAACTTCCAAATATACTAAACCAAACTTTCAAACATACTGAATAATACTTCTCAATATACTAAATGAAACTTCCAAATATACTAAATGAAACATCTGAATATACGGACTGAAACATCCGACTATATTAAACATAACTTTCAAACATACTGAACGAAACTTCTCAATGTACTAAAATCAGGCCTATTCAATTAGCAGCCCGCGGGCCACATGCAGCCCAGGACCAACCTCCGAGTGGCCCAGGCCACACCAAGGAAATATAAATTTAAGAAAAAAATATGAAGGAATGATGGTCCACAAGCACACACGAACAACGCATGTGACCGTCATCCGCGCAAAGTTCAGAAGCCCCTCGCCCACGTGACCATTCCAGTTGGCAGGCAGAGTGTCTCTAGCGTCAATATCTGAGAGAAGCATAAGCTTCTTAAAGTACTTTAAACGCGGAAAAAAATCAGAAGCGGTATATAAGCAGTGGAGGCATTTATGGTAGTTTTAACCCACTGGTAACAGGAACAATAAGGAAGAGTCGCTTAGCAAACAGTTGTGGTTAGGCTTCATATGCAACTGCCTTCAGACAAACTAAACATGCCAACATTTGGGTTTCAAAATAAGGGAGGTTTTTCCTGCTGTCTGGCTGGTGACAAGAGTTCTAAAAGACTATAAATATATAGAAATACTTTAACAGAAATAACTGCATCTTTGGTAATTTAAGTTAATAAAATTATATTTAATGAAATAAATTAATACTTTTTTCTTTGCAATCAGAGTTAAATTATTGTTCTTTGTTTTTGTTGTTTTTGTTGGTCAAAAGTGTAAATTGTATAAGGGAAAAAAAGTCAAAATTTTACCACAATCTGTTTCACATTTATTAAAAAAAACAGTAATTTTATTTTAAAATAGACAAAAAGTAGCCATAAAATAATCCACAAATTTATAATAAAGTCTCAAATGTACAAGAAAAGTTAACTTTACAAGAGGAAATTACAAATTTGAGGAAAATGGTTTCAAATTTTGATAAATTTACAGAGAAAGGTAGAAAACTATAAGAAAATTGTCATAAATTTTGGAGATAAACCTCTAATCTTCAAGACTGAAGTCATTACTCAAGTTTTTAAGTGGCTGCTTTTTACATCCTTACCTCTACTAGAAATTTTTGGTTGACTGATGTGTGTGTGTAATGAGATACTGTATGCCTGAGTAAGATGTGATCAAAATGGTTATTTAGAGATTTTTAATTTTTTTTCCCATTCCATTTATTTAATTGCTGTTCAAGAGGAAAAATATTTCTACTACTTCAAGTTCTGCTCAACCCCAGCACTGTTATTGTGTTTTTATGCACTTTCGATGTGCCTTTGTCATGTGCCAAGTGCACATTTAAAACCAAGACAATGAATAAAAAGTGAATATTTTTTCATCATATTGATCTGTATAGGTTTTAAATTTGTAATATTCAACAGATCGCCGAACATGTGTGGCCAGTTACAGTATGTCTTGATTTCAAATTGTGGCCCAACTGATTTTGTAATTGAATAGCCCTGTACTAAATGAAAGTTCTGAATATATTGATTTAAACTTCTAAATATAATGATTAAAACTAAATATAGTGAATGAACCTTCAACTACATGAATTAAGCTTCAAATATATTGATTGAAACATGGAATATATTGTTAAAGGTTCCACTGGCATGCCATCTGTAGCACAGGAACGCGACTATAGAATGGGTCTCTTTGTTCAATTACCTGATAGCTCTAGTCACCTCAGATGACCGTTGTAAAAAGGAAATCCAAAGAAGGATCAGCCTAGAAAAAGACGCTTTCAGCAAGCTTCGGTCAATACTCACCAACAAGAAACTCATGTTCTCAGTCAAAATCCAGCTACTCAAAACCTTCATCTGGTCAACTCTTACGTACGCGTGTGAATGTTGGACCTTCACAACGGAAACTCGGTGAAATGTCGATGCAGCAGAAATGTGGTTTTACCACCCCAGAGCCACGTACGAGAGCTCAGGCTCTCATATGTGGATTGGGTTACAAATGAAGAGGGTCTACAAGGAGTTGGAATGGCGAGAGAGAGTTGTTGCAGATGATCCAACAGAGACAACTGAAGTTTCTTGGCCACTCGATTTGAAAAGAGGCGCTTGAAGACCTGAGCCTGAGTGGAAAATTCAACAGAAAATGCGCTTTCAGAGGGCAGAGAAAAACGTTCCTCAGTAACTTCAATCTTGGTCTTGCGAGGCACATTTGGGATGATGCAAGAAACAGACCAAAGTGGCGGGCAGTTCACTAAACGTGGATAACTCCCATAAAGGCACCTACAACAACAATGGACCCAACTTTCTTCATGTGTTCAATACTTTTCCCTGTGTCATTTTACATTATTACACATAACTTAATTTATGGACATGTCAGCGAGATCTTCACTCACCGTGCTGTGTGAGATGGTTGAAACAGAAAAACAAAACCTGCACGGTGGGCTGCACGGTGGCGCAGTGGTTTAGCACTGTGGCAGCACAGTTTTACCCTCGGCCGGGGGATCGTGGGGATCATGAGATCGTGGGTTCGATCCCAGCCCCCGACCAACAGTGAGCTGTGTGGAGTTTGCATGTTCTCCCCGTGTTGCGTGGGTTTACTCCGGGATTTCTCCGGTTTCCTCCCGCACACCAAAAACATGTAGGTTTAGGGCGCTCGCGCACGCAGCGACCAGCAGCCGGTGGCTTGTCACCAGACTGCAAACCAAATCTACCTACGGGTACAAATAAGTAACAAAAAAATATATATATATATATTTTTTATATTTCTTTGCATGTATAGATTAGTTGGGCTGATACTAATATCTAGTGAAAATTTCATGTCAGTAGCACCTTTAGAAACATATTTACTGAGAAAAATGGTGATGCATTTAATACTTATTTTGTGGTCACCCAGCACAATGCAGACTGATACTATTTACGCTCAGCAGGGATCGCATATGGACAGAGAACCCCTGGGGGGACAACCAGAACAATGGTTTTTATTGTTTTTTATTGTTTACACATCCTCGGATTAAGGAGAGGACATCTGGGCGCCAGTTGGTCAGGCTAATTATATGTATTGACTGATATGTACATCAATATGCTAATGTGCCATGCATTCTCTCTGTGTAACATATAAAACAGCAGCACACAGCACACACAAGGCAACACGATAGCGCACAGCGCTACAAGTCCGTCTCATTTTGATGGAGGAAATAAAACTCTGCAACCTTCCAGCTCGCCGCATCTCGCCTGAACTTATTTTTCCTCCACAATTTCACCCGCTGTATGTGGACGACTTCATAACAACGTTATAAGAGCACAACAGGAAACATGGAGCAGTGAAAGCAGATTTCAAGCAGCAGGAGTTTGGTGTTTAGACTGAAAACACAAAGACAGACAAGCGCTCATAAAGTCCATCTGTTGTCTTAAGTGAAACCACAGATCCACAGAAGAGAAGAACGTCAGGCTGGGAGAACGGCTCTGAGAACTGAGACAGAGTAGAGATTTAACAAAAAAATAATAGGATAAAAGAGTTGCAAAATTATCTCAGCCATCGGGATCGTAACTGAGAAAAATGCAAGGAAAAAGCTGGAATTCACATGAAAAAATTAGTCTCCAATTTATGAAAATAGGGCCAGAAATGTCTGAAAAATAAAAGAAACGTACATGGAAAAATTCAAATTTACAAATAAAAATACCACAATTGCAAAAAAAAATGTATACAATTTGCAAAAAAAATTGCATCACATTTCGAAAAAAAATTAAAAGGAAAAAAGTATCAAATTTACAAGAAGTATAAAAATTATAGGAAGAAAATTTCAAATTTGTAAATTTTCACATTTTCAACAAAAGTATCAAATTTAGTGGGAAGGAGAACAAAAGTCTAAAATTTGAGAAAAAATACAAGGAAAAAATTAAAATTTATGTGGAAAAATATGCATAAATAAAGCTGCAATATTATGAGGAAAATTATTAAATGTTCAAGAAAAAATGTCAATACACAGCAAAAGCCACAACTTTACAAATAAAAATACCACAATTACAGGAAAATCTATACAATTTACAAAAAAGGTATCACATTTAGAAAAAGAAAAGTATCAAATGTACTAGAAAAAAATGACAAGTTTTTATGTGAAAAAACAAATTTATATGAAAAAGTTGCAAATTTACACAAATAAAGCTGCAATTTCATGAGAACAAGTTTCAAATATAAGAAAAAAGCATCAGTTTACAAGAGAATAGCTCTGAAATTTATAAGAAATTAAATTTACAGGAAAAAAGTGCCACATTTAGAAAAATTAAAAGGGAAAAAGCATAACATTTACAAGAAAAAGTAACATTTATAGGAAAAAAATATAGTTTTCAGGAGAAACGTTTCAAATTTATAAAGTTTTAAATTTCCAAGAAAAGTATCAGATTTAGAGAAAAGGAGGAAAAAAGTATAAAATTTAAGAACTATGACAAGGAAAACATTAAAATTTATGTGGAAAAATATGCATAAATAAAGCTGCAATAATATGAGGAAAATCATTAAATGTACAGTATAAGAAAAAAGTCAAAAATGCACAGGAAAAAAAAATCACAAATTTACAAGAAAAAACTATTAAATGTACAAAAGAAAAGTAACAAATGTACAAGAATAAATACATGGAAAAAAGTTTTTAAAAAAAACAAAACAGCAAATTTATGTGGGGAGAAAAAAGCTGTAAATCTGCATAAAGTGAGATTTATCAGAGAAAAGCAATAGAATTTATAAGAAAAAAAAGTCAAACTTAGTTTATAAAGTAGTGAAGAAGTAAAACTGTTAAAATGTGCAGTACTGTGGCGTGAACCAGTTTATAAAGTACTGTATTTAGAAGTAAAACTGTTAAATGTGCAGTACTGTGGCGTGAACCAGTTTATAAAGTACTGTATTTAGAAGTAAAACTGTTAAATGTGCAGTACTGTGGCGTGAACCAGTTTATAAAGTACTGTATTTAGAAGTAAAACTGTTAAATGTGCAGTACTGTGGCGTGAACCAGTTTATAAAGTACTGTATTTAGAAGTAAAACTGTTAAATGTGCAGTACTGTGGCGTGAACCAGTTTATAAAGTACTGTATTTAGAAGTAAAACTGTTAAATGTGCAGTACTGTGGCGTGAACCAGTTTATAAAGTACTGTATTTAGAAGTAAAACTGTTAAATGTGCAGTACTGTGGCGTGAACCAGTTTATAAAGTACTGTATTTAGAAGTAAAACTGTTAAATGTGCAGTACTGTGGCGTGAACCAGTTTATAAAGTACTGTATTTAGAAGTAAAACTGTTAAATGTGCAGTACTGTGGCGTGAACCAGTTTATAAAGTACTGTATTTAGAAGTAAAACTGTTAAATGTGCAGTACTGTGGCGTGAACCAGACGTAATAATAACAGCTGATTGTGGTGCAGACGACGACTCACAAACCAGCATGAGAAACGAGGGCAAATCTGAACTTCTCTGCACTCAAATAAAAATCCTCCATGAACCTGCTGAAGTCACACACCTTTCTCTTCTTCTTCTTCTTCTGTTTCTGTTCCTCCTGCTGAGGAGGCTCCTTCCTGTTTCTGGCAGACTCCCTGTTCTGACGAGGTTCCTCGTTCCTCTCCGGGTTCTCCCCGCTCTGTTGTTTTCCAGGGTCTTTACTCTCCGCGGAGCCCATCTCGGCACTCCTGTCCCACTCCTCCTCCTCCTCCTCCTCCTCTGTCTTTCTGTCAGGCTTCTACCAACAATTTCTCCTCCTCCCCCCCCCCCTTCACTCCTCCCCCTCTGTACCTGCTCTCCTCCTCCTGCAAACTCACGATGGAGGAATGCAAGTTATTTCTGCTCCTCCTATCTTATCACTGGTGGAAGCTCCAAACTGGTGACTGTCACATTTCCACTTTTACTCCTCTGTTTACTTTCAACGTGTCAGAGGGAGATTAGAGGAGGAGGAGGAGGAGGAGCAGGAAGACAAACGGCCGTGTTTGTGCTTCAGATCAGAAACGCACAGCTGCAGCTGCTCAACTCGGCCAATCAGCAGCAACATTTTTATTCCTTCATGGCGGTGATTTACTCCCCCAGCAGCTCACAGACGTCGGCGCAACGTGCAACGTTTAGCTCAGGAATGCATCTTATACCCCCCTCATGGATCGTCACCTTATCGTGGTGGGGGGGTTTGCGTGCCCCAGTGATCCCAGGAGCTATGTTGTCCGGGGCAATTTGCCTCTGATAGGGTCTCCCAAGACAAACTGGTCCTGGGTGAAGGGCCAGACTAAGAACGATCCAACAGACTCTCATGATAAATTGTATATCAAGGATTCAGTGTACCCCGCCCGGTATGGGGTTACCGGGGCCCCACCCTGGAGCCAGGCCTGGGGGAGGGGCTCGAAGGCTAGCGTCTGGTGGCCAGGTTTCCACCCATGGGACCCGGCCGGGCTCAGCCCGAAGGAGTTACATGGGTCCGCCCTCCAGTAGGTTCACCACCTGCAGGAGGGATCATGGAAGTCCGGTGCTATGTGGATTAGGTAGCAGTCAAAGGCGGAGACCTTGGCGGACTGATCCCAAGCTTTCTAAACTGGCTTTTGGTACGTGGAATGTCACCTCTCTGGTGGGGAAGGAGCCTGAGCTGGTGTACGAGATTGAGCGATACCGGCTAGATATAGTCGGCCTCACCTCAACACACAGCTCCGGTTCCGGAACCAGTCTCCTGGAGAGGGGCTGGAGCTTGGCCTTTTCTGGAGTTGCCCCGGGCGAGAGGCGACGAGCAGGGGTAGGTATTCTTGTATCGCCCCACCTTGCTGCCTCTATATTGGAGTTTTCCCCGGTGGACGAAAGGGTTGCTTCCCTGCGCCTTCGGGTTGGGAAACGGGTCCTGACCATCATTTGTGCCTATGCACCAAATGATGTTTCAGAGTACCCACCCTTTTTGGAGTCTGTGACTGGGGTGCTGGAGGGTGCTCCTCCTGGAGACTCCATTGTCCTACTGGGGGACTTCAATGCGCACGTGGGCAACGACAGTGAAACCTGGAGGGGGGGTGATTGGGAGGAACGGCCTGCCCGATCTGAACCCGAGTGGTGTTCAGTTATTGGACTTCTGTGCTAACCACAGTCTGTCCATAACGAACACCATGTTCAAGCATAAGGGTGTCCATATGTGCACCTGGCACCAGGACACCCTAGGCCGCAGGTCGATGATCGATTTTGTTATCGTATCATCAGACCTGCGACCGTATGTCTTGGACACCCGAGTAAAGAGAGGTGCAGAGCTGTCAACTGATCACCACCTGGTGGTGAGTTGGATCCGATGGCAGGGGAGGAAGCCATTCAGACCTGGTAGACCCAAACGTATAGTGAGGGTGTGCTGGGAGCGTCTGGCTGAGGCCCCTGTCCGGGAGGTCTTCAACTCCCACCTCCGGAAGAACTTCAACCACATTCCGAGGGAGTCTGGAGACATGGAGTCTGAATGGGCCATGTTCTCCACCTCTGTTGTTGAAGCGGCGGCCCAGAGCTGCGGCCGCAAGGTGGTCGGTGCATCTCGTGGTGGCAACCCCCGAACCAAGTGGTGGACACCAGTGGTGAGGGGGGCCATTAAGCTGAAGAAGGAGTCCTATCAAGCTTGGTTGGCTTGTGGGACTCCCGAAGCAGCTGAGGTGTACCGGCAGGCCAAGCGGAGTGCAGCTCGGGTGGTTGCTGAAGCAAAAACCCGGGTATGGGAGGAGTTCGGTGAGGCCATGGAACAAGACTTTCGGTCGGCTTCAAAGAGATTCTGGCAAACTGTTCGGCGGCTCAGGAGGGGAAAGCAGCTCCCCGTCCACACTGTGTATGGTGCGGATGGGACACTGTTGACTTCAACTGGGGATATCGTCGGGCGGTGGAAGGAATACTTCGAGGATCTCCTCAATCCCACTGATACGCCTTCCACAGAGGAAGCAGGGTTTGGGGACAAGGGGGATGACTCGCCTATCACAGGGGCTGAGGTCGCCAAGGTGGTTAAAAATCTCCTTGGTGGCCGGGCCCCGGGGGTGGACGAGATTCGCCCCGAGTACCTCAAGGCCCTGGATGTTGTTGGGCTGTCATGGTTGACACGCCTCTGCAACATTGCGTGGAGGTCGGGGGCAGTGCCTTTGGCATGGCAAACCGGGGTGGTGGTTCCTCTCTTCAAAAAAGGGGACCGGAGGGTGTGCTCCAACTTTAGAGGGATCACACTCCTCAGCCTCCCTGGGAAGGTCTATGCCAAGGTACTGGAGAGGAGAGTCCGGCCGTTGGTCGAACCTCGGATTCAGGAGGAGCAATGTGGTTTTCGTCCTGGCCGTGGCACATCGGACCAGCTCTTTACCCTCTCGAGAATTCTTGAGGGTTCGTGGGAGTTTGCCCAACCAGTTTACATGTGTTTTGTGGACTTGGAGAAGGCATTTGACCGCGTCCCTCGTGGATTTTTGTGGGGGGTGCTTCGGGAGTATGGGGTATCGGGCTTGTTGTTACGAGCTATTCGGTCTCTGTACGACCGTTGTGAGAGTTTAGTTCGTATTGCCAACACTCGGTCGGAGTCATTCCCAGTGAGAGTTGGACTCCGCCAGGGCTGCCCTTTGTCACCGGTCCTGTTCATAATTTTTATGGACAGGATTTCTAGGCGCAGCCAGGGAATGGAGGGTGTCATACTTGGTGACCACAGGATCTCATCTCTGTTGTTTGCAGATGATGTTGTCCTGTTGGCTTCATCCAGCAATGACCTACAGCTCTTGCTGGGACGGTTTGCCGCTGAGTGTGAAGCGGCTGGGATGAGAATCAGCACCTCCAAGTCCGAGTCCACGGTCCTCAGCCGGAAAAAGGTGGATTGTCCTCTCCGGGTTGGGGACAGGCTCCTGCCCCAAGTGGAGGAGTTTAAGTATCTTGGGGTCTTGTTCACGAGTGAGGGGAAAATGGAGCGAGAGATCGACAGACGGATTGGAGCAGCATCTGCAGTGATGCGGACGTTGTACCGGTCTGTTGTGGTGAAGAGGGAGCTTAGTTCTAAGGCAAAGCTGTCGATTTACCAGTCAATCTACGTTCCTACTCTCACCTATGGTCACGAGCTTTGGGTAATGACCGAAAGAACGAGATCGCGGATACAAGCGGCTGAAATGAGCTTTCTCCGTAGGATTGCTGGACTCACCCTCAGAGATAGGGTGAGGAGCTCAGTCATCCGGGAGAGGCTCAGAGTAGAACCGCTGCTCCTCCACATTGAAAGGAGTCAGTTGAGGTGGTATGGGCATCTGATTAGGATGCCTCCTGGACGTCTCCCACTTGAGGTGTTTCAGGCACGTCCCACTGGGAGGAGACCCCGGGGCAGACCCAGGACTCGGTGGAGAGACTATGTCTCCCAGCTAGTCTGGGAACGCCTTGGTATCCCCTCTGAAGAGCTGGAGCAGGTGGCTGGGGAGAGGGAAGTCTGGGCTTCTCTGCTTGAACTGCTGCCTCCGCGACCCGGACCTCCGGAAAAGCGGTAGAAGATGGATGGATGGATGGATGGATGGATGGATGCATCTTATACAAGTCGTCTGCACATTGGCAAGACATTGGCTAGACGTCAGCATTATGTTGTCAAAAAACTCGTTTCTCAAAAATTTGCATTTTTTTCCTCATGAATTTGCAATTTTTTTTCTTGTGAGTTTTCAACTTTTCTTGTAAATTTGCAACTTTTTACCCATTTTTTTTTTACTTTTTTCCTATAAATTTGTAATTTTTCTCTCAAAAATTTGCAGCCCGTTTCCTATATATTTGCAACTTTTTTCCTTGTAGATTTGAAACAGTTTTCTTGTAAATTTGCAACTTTTTTCTTGTAAACTTTTTACTTTTTTCTCAAAAAATTACAACTTTTTTCCTACAAATTTGCAACTTTTTCTTTGTAAATTTTTAACGTTTTCTCAAAAATTTACAACTGTTTCCTATAAATCTGCTTTTTCTCAAAAATTTCAGTTTTTTTTCCTGTAAATTTGCAACTTTTTTCTTGTAATTTCTCAAACTTTTTTCTTTTAAATTTGAAACTTTTTCCTTCTAGATTTAAATTTTTTTTTCTTGTAAATTCACATCACTCATCTGGATGCTGGTTAAATTTTTATTATTCTGTGTAATTAAATTATAATTTGTGACATTCTTCACTTGCCATCTTTTATCATATCGTTGCACCTTTATTCTTTCAAATCTGTAGCTAATTTACATTTATACCTCATGATAAATCAGTGAATACCTCCACCCCCTGTTCAAAATGAGCAAACGACCTCAATAAGCTGTATTCCCAATGTAAACATTTCAGCCCCAAAAGAGCCTCTGTTATGGCCATCTTCCACAAGTTAATACAGTTCCCAGAGTATCTGTGTCATCCTTTGGTCAGAACACCTCAGGGTTTAATGATTGCAGCAGCACCATTTTACACACAGGGAAGGAGCACTCCTCAAAATGGGCTGTTTTTAGAGCATAACATTTTAAATGCTAAGGAGCTCAGGTTCACCCCACCCTTCATCTTTTGTCATTTCTTTTACATTTTTATTTTGATGGAAATGCCACGCTTGAGGCTAATGCTTTTAGCTAGCTTTTAGCTTTGACTGTCAGACGAAGTAACATACAAATACTGGCTGGATTTCAAGTTTAAAAGTGAAAATAAATCATTATCAGAGACAGATATGTGATTTGAGCTGCCCTGGGGCAGACTGACGGAAAACATGGCTGCTAATCCATGCCAACAGCCTCTCCGCCCTCCACCAAACAACAGAACATGGACATCTAGCTGCTAGGCTAGCAGACTTTAGCAGACTTCTGTCTTAATTTGTGCCCAAAGTTGGCTGTCAGAAATCCCAGCTGTGGCCACTCAGACCAGCTAATGCTAGCAGCCCAAGCTAATGCTAGCACACCCAAAATATAACAAGATGAGCCAGAATGGTGCAACATATATAATCAGCTGTTGATTGAGCTGGTCTGGTACTGTGACTAAAATCTACAGAAAACAACCATAAAACCGCTGGTCACTAAGCTAGCCATGCTAATGGTCCCAATTCCTATGTCACAGGGACGTGGGCAGTAGATGGTTTATTATTTTTAACAAGGGGGACGGTGGGTATTCATCGTTTTAGTATAAATGCATAAATGAAATTAGGTACAGATTTGCAAGAATAAAAGTGTAAAAATATAATTAAAGATGCCAATTTAGACTTCCGGTTATGGCTGCCACATAAGACGGACGTGTCTCACTCTGCTCTGCTTCTGGAGAAAAAAAAATCGGCAAATAACTCTCTCATTTGGGACAGAACGTATCCCAGCGTTTGGGCGAGGATATGTCGGCGAAGCCTAAGGCTGGAAAACCAGGTAGAGGAAAAAGCGAGCCGCCGAAACAGTCCAAATTAACGGACTTTCAGGTCTGTGACGCAGCAAATAAAACTCCATATATGGCGGAGGAGGCTGGCAACGGTGCGATGTCTGCGGGGAGCGGCGCAGATGCGCTGATGGCTGCCATGAGTTCAATGAGAGCGGACTTTTCCTCTAGATTTGATGGGATTATGGCAGCGTTGGAAGGAATGAGAAAGGAATTGGGTGACTGTGTAGAACGAATGGCGCAGATGGAGCTCCGTCTCTCTAGTGCTGAAGATGACGTCACCCGTCTTCAATTAAAGGTGCGCACTTTGGAAAAAAAAATAAATGTCTGGAAGATAATATTTTGGATTTGGAATCTCGGTCGAGACAGAATAACTTGAGGCTGGTGGGTCTTCCAGAGGAATCAGAAGGTCGGGACGTATGTTCCTTTCTGGAAAAGTGGATTCCGGAGGTGCTGGGCAGCGAGGAGTTGCAATCAGCAGTGGTTCTGGAAAATGCACATCGTATTGGCCCACGGAGAGATAAGGGACCGCCGAGGACCTTAATTATGAAGTTTCTCAGCAACAGAGACAGGATGAAGATCTTCAACGCTGCACGAGCTAAAGGAGAGATTAAACACCAGGATCAGCAGGTGCGGTTCTACCCAGATTTGGCCACAGGAATCCAACAATTGAGGAAGCAGTTTGATCCCATACGTAAGGAGCTGCGCAACCTTGGGATTCGTCATGGTGTAATCTATCCTGCGAGACTGCTGACCACGTATGAGGGCAGAACCCACATCTTCAAGACCCCAGAGGAAGCGCAAGAGTTCATCAAGAAGATCAAAGAAGAAGAAGAGACTGGTGGGAGCTAAGCATGAACAAAATATAAGGTAGAATAATTAAGCATTTGCACAGGCATCTGACTGACTTGAAGTAAATAGCAAGTTTACAAAATATAGATTGTATTATATATTAAAAAAAACAAAACAAAAAAAAAAAACTATGATGTACAAAGTTGCTAAAAATTTTGGAGTTAAGTTGGAAAACTACAGAGGAGAGTTAATGTTACGTCATTAAAAGCAGTAGAGTTAGGGTGATTGGGAGGATGAAGAAGGAGTGGCTTAGGCTGTTCCCCGTGGGTGTGGAGCGGTCGATGGCTATATCGGGAGACGGAATTTTTCTTTTGATTTTGGGGGGTTTGCCACAAGTGTGGGAAGGGGAAATTTGTTTGTGTGTAGTTTGTAGGATGAATGTTCAACCACTCATGTTTTTGCTTCTCTGTATGAGCATGTTTACACTGCAAGGTAATCCCAAACTCTCTATTGATCATAAACCAAAGCGTTAATCTTAATTTAACTTCATGGAATTGCAGAGGTCTACAAAATTTAAAAAAACTTAAACAAGTTATGAATAAAATAAAAGACATGGGTTCAAAAATTGTGTTTTTACAAGAAACTCATCTAATAGAGGAGGATATAAAAAGAATTAGGAGTAGATGGCAAGGAAGTGTCTTCACCTCATCATTCTCATCCCGGGCCAGGGGAGTTATGACTCTCATACATAAATCAGTCCCTTTTCAAGTGAAAAATGTAATTGGAGACAAATTTGGAAGATATGTAATCATTCAAGGTTCTTTGCTATTAGAAAATATAAATTTTGTGAACTTATATGGTCCCAATATAGATGATCAAAAGTTCTTTGCTAATTTATTTCTTATCTTATCATCACTTACAGGGCAACATATAATAGCAGGGGATTTTAATTGTACATTGAATCCAGGTATAGATAGATCAACAGGACTGGATTGTACGCACAATGGATGTAGGATGACTATTAATCATTTTATGAAAGAATTGAGATTGTTAGATATATGGAGAGAAATGAAACCACAAGTTAAAGCCTATTCTTGTTATTCCAGTACCTACAAGACATTCTCACGTATTGATTATTTTTTGATTTCCACAGAATTAAGGTCCAAGATTCAAAACTGCTTTTATGATAACATCGTGATCTCTGATCATGCACCCTGTTGTCTAATATATGTAGATAAAAAATTGACAAAGGAATCGGGTAGATGGCAATTTCAGCATAAATGGCTTCAGGATGAGGAATTTGTCAAGTATATAGAAAAACAGATAGATGAGTTCTTTGACATCAATACTACACAAACATCAGCATGTGTAAAGTGGGAGGCTTTCAAAGCTTTTATTAGGGGACATATTATTAGTTATACAGGATCAAAATCTAAGAAGACTCGAGAGGAGAGAGCTAAATTGGAACATAAAATAAAAATTCTTCAGGAAAAAGTGTATGCAGGAAGTGATCCAAGGTTGGAGAATGAATTACTGATTTTGAGAGCTGAATACGACAAAAAATCAGCGAATAGAGCTGCCTCGAGTCTTCTAAGATTGAAACAATCTTTTTATGAACAAGGTGAAAAATCAGGAAAATTATTGGCATGGCAGATTAAACAATTAGAAATTAAAACACCAATTACCAGTATTATAAGTAATGGACAGGTAGTTATAGATCCTTTAGAAATTAACAGAGCCTTTAGAGATTACTATGAAAAATTATATGATACCAAAAATGAACCTGATTTAACAAAACTAAATGGGTTTTTGAAAGAACTATCTATACCGTGTATTCCAAATGAAAACAGGGAGATATTGGAGTCTAAAATTAGTCAAGAAGAAGTTGGGCTAGCCATTGATAATATGAAATCAGGAAAAAGTGCAGGACCAGATGGTCTTCCAGTTGACCTTTATAAAAAATTTAAGAATAAATTAATAAAACCTTTTTTGGAAATGGTTTTAGAAGCATTTCAAAATAATAATTTACCATCATACATGAATAATGCCTTAATTATACTGTTGCCAAAACCAGGTAAGCCCTCTAATAAATGTGAAAATATGAGACCAATAAGCCTATTAAATGCCGACCTTAAGATAATCTGTAAAATTTTAGCAAGACGAATACAAGAAATTTTACCAAATATTATTAATCGAGATCAGAATGGCTTTATAAAGGGAAGACAAGGCTTCCATAATGTAAGAAGACTATTTAATATTATTTATTTTAATAAAGAAGCACCGGATACAGCTCTCCTATCACTGGACGCCAAAAAGGCCTTTGATAGAGTTGAATGGCCCTTTCTTTTTGAAGTCCTACAAAGGTTTGGACTTGGAAATAATTTCATAAAATGGGTTCAAATAATATACAATAATGCTACAGCAGAAATCCTAACAAATAACAATATTTCAAAACCAATAAAAATCAATAGAGGATGTCGACAAGGCTGTCCACTTTCACCTTTACTGTTTACTATGGCAATTGAACCTTTAGCGATAGCGATACGTTTACATTCACAAATATATGGAATTAAAGTTGGACCAACAGAACATAAAATCTCCCTGTACGCCGATTACATAATTTTGTTTATGTCGAATCTAAAAAAATCAATTCCAACCTTGTTGAATTTAATAAAGAATTTTGGGGAAATATCAGGATATAAAATAAATAAAACTAAATCTTCAATATTAAGGCTAAATGAGACCCAGAGAAATTACCCAGCCCCTGAGGTAAATCAATTCAATGTTGTAAATCAGTTTAAATATTTAGGAATCCAAATTGTGCCTAAGCTAGAATCAGTCGCCAGTGTCAACTATGAAGCCTTAATGTCAGATATCAATGAGTTAACTCAGAGATGGATGTCACTACCAATGTCGATGATCGGGAGAATCAATATACTTAAAAGTAATATTTTACCTAAAATACTTTATTTATTTCAATACATTCCCTTATCACCACCTTTAGATTTATTCTCAAGAATTAAAAAAAGTTAGTGGAATTTATATGGAACAACAGGAGGGCTAGATTACGTTTGTCTTTATTATATTTACCATTTGATCATGGAGGTCTGAAATGTCCAAATTTTATGTTGTATTATTGGTCGGCACAACTGAGGTCTATGACATATTATTTTTCATCAAATGATCTCCCTCACTGGACTGAAATGGAATCATACAATTTACCTTTACCTCTTCCCATATTCATATACTCAGATTCGGCAAAAAAATTACAAAAACAAGTTAAAAATCCATTTGTAAAGCATATGATCAAAATATGGTGTGAAGCTAAAAACTATTTAAAAGAACCACAGTTATTGTCACAATTTAGTCCAATATGGGGTAATCAATATTTTAAACCAGGGAGAGCGGACGCTGTATTTAAAGTATGGAATTTAAAAGGGATACAAAAGATTCAGGATTTATATTTGCCATGTTCAGATAACATAATGTCTTTTGAAGAGCTGAGGATCAAATTTAATCTCAATAGAACACATTTTTTTTTTAAATATCTTCAACTTAGAAACTTTATTCGATCAAATCAAAATAAAGCTCTCACTCGACCTATTTATTCATCCTTGGAAAAAATGTTGATGAAAGATAGTAAAAGAAAGGGTATTATTTCAGAGTTTTATAACTCATTGACACTATCTTCAAGTGAAAATTCACTGAAAAGATTAAACTACTGGAAAGAAGATCTGCAAACTGAAATTTCAGAGGAACAATGGGAATTGGCTTGTACAGAAGCTCAAACCAAATCAATAAATGTACGCCTTAAATTGATACATTTCAAATGGTTAATGCGGATGTATGTTACACCGGAGGAGTTAAATAGATATAACAAAAATATACCAGATACATGCACAAAATGCATGGAAAGTAAAGGAACCCTATTTCATTGTGTATGGGAATGTAGATTAATAAGAATGTTTTGGGAAGAGGTGAGGGTAACAATTGAAAAAATAATCTCAAAACAAATCATATTGAATCCTAAACTGTTTTTGTTGGGTCTGTACCCAGAAAAGCATAATTTTAATAAAAGTGAAAGAACATTCATAAACCTCAGTTTGCTTAATGCCAAAAAATGTATTGCACTATTATGGAAAAAGACTCATAGACCAGATGTGACTCAGTGGTTAAGACAGATGTTAACAAACCTTCCATTAGAAAGAATAACATATATACTGAAATCAAAGGAAATTGTGTTTGAGAATATATGGAGACCTTTTATTGATTATGTAAAAAATTTAAACATAACTCTTGAAGAAGAAGGTGAATGATGTGTGTGGACCTTGTAAATTCCAAACTGGTGAACATAATATGTATACTTATGTATTGGATTGTCTAGACTAAACAGAGGAGCATTGTTGAAGATTTGATTTTGTTGGTGGTTGTTGGTGTTTTTAGTGCATTTTTTTTTGTAGTACTTTAGTGTTAGTGTTTGATTGTTTGTATCATGTTTGTTAAAAAAAAAAGGTTCAATAAAGATATTGTGGGGAAAAAAAGATGCCAATTTAAGAATTAAAAAAGTCAAATTACAATTCCACATAATAAAAATTTAGCCAGAAGCTAGATGAACGCTGCAAATTTACATGGCAAAAACTTGATCTGTAGTTGAAAAGTTACTGGAAAAAATTGCAAATTTACAAGAAAAAAAGCAAATTTTTGAGGAAAAAAAAAATCACAAATTTTTAAGGAAAAAGTTATGAGAAAAATTGTCACAAATTAATGAGAAAAAAGTTGTACTTCTTTTTGCAAATGTATAATTTTCAAAGGGACAAGTCTGTCTTTTTTATACGGTGGGTGGGGAGGGCATTGTCCCCGCTGTCACCCCCTTGATTTACACCTATGAAAGGGATTGGGGGGACGGCAGGTTAACGGGGGGATGATTTTGGGTCATTTTGCTAACAAGGGGGATATCATTTACAAAGTCGACTAGAACTGACTAGAATCGACAGAACAGCCTTAAAAACCACGGTCAGGCTGCTTGCTAACTTGCAAGCTATCCTAGCTGCACATTAGCGATGTGAGCTCCATTCATCCCAGCCAGACGCCTGCCAGCTTCAGTGCTGACACACACATTCCCCCGAGGATAAGTCAAGTCTGGTGTTTAGACTCACCGCCACCTTTAAAGTGTTGGAGAAGATCAGATAAACGGCCATGTTCATAAGTCAGATAAGAGACTCACAAACCAGCCCAGACACACGACTCGCCCCTGCAGCTGCTCAGCTCAGCTAATCAGTAGCAATGTTTTACTTCAGTAATGACGCCAATTTATTCCCCCAGCAGCACACATACGTTTACATTGGGAATGCATCTTATAGAGGTCATTTGCACATTGGCTAGACGTCGGCATTATGCCGTCAAAAAACTTGCAACTTGTTTCTCAAAAATTAGCAATTTTTATCTCATGTATTGTAATGTATTTAAATAATGTACATGTATTTAAATTTTCAACTTTTTTCTTTTAAATTTGCAACTATTTTTTCAAAAAAATGCTACTTTTTTCTGATTTTTTTAAAAACTTTTTTCTCAAAAATTTGTTACTTTTTTCCTATAAATTTGCATTTTTTTTCCCCTCAAAAACTTGCAACCGTTTTCCTATACATTTGCAACTTTTCCCTTGTAGATATGAAACTTTTTTCTTGTAGATTTGCATCGCTCATCTGGATGCTGGTTAAATTTTTATTCCGTGTAATTAAATTATTTGTGACTTTTAATTCTTAAATTGGCATCTTTTATCATATCTTTGCACCTTTATTCTTGCAAATTTGTAACTAATTTACATTTATACCTTTGTACCTCATGATAAATTAGTGACGACCCCCTACCCACCCTGCTTGTTAAAAATGAGCAAACGACCTCTATAAGACGTATTGCTGTTGGGCCGACGCATGGCAGCTGTTTGAGTTTTCCACTGCACAGACACATGTTCAACTGTTTACCTCCAGAAAAGAAAAGGAAAAAAGCTTAAAATGAGGTAAACGAGGATAAACTAGTCTGACAGCATTCGTGTGACGAAACATCTTTAAATCTGGAAATCTTTATGCTAAACCTTTTCCTGCAACTTTTTTCTTACATAAATTTGCTTTTTCCCCGTTTTAACCATTTGTTTTCATGCAGGTTTTGTACTCCTATTTACAATCTTTTTTCATAAATTTACATTTTTTCAAGTATATTTAGAATTTATTCTTTTTAATTTGAAACTATGTCAAAGTTTTTTCTTTAAAATCAGAACCACTGCATGCTAATTTGAGGCTTTTTTGCCATTTTTTTTTGTAATTTTGTAATTTTTTTCATTTAAGGTTTTTTATACATTAGTGGACACATTTTTAATTAAATTCATTGTATTTTTTCAATTAAATTTGCAGCCTTTTCTTTCAAAAAAATTGACAACTATTTCATGCAAATCAGATTTTTTAATAAATTTACTACTTTTTCTGTATTTTTTCATAAAGTGTTTTTTGCAACATTCTCATAAATTAACAGATTTTCTTTTTTGCATGCAGTTACAGTATTTTTCCTGCAAATTCACTACTTTTCCATTATAAATCAATTTTAATGAGAACATTTAACAAGTTTTTCCTCTTAAAGTTTTACTTTTTATCACAAATTTTCAACTTTCATACATTTTCTTCCTCAAAAATAACTAACTTTTATCTCTTAAATGTGTGACTGTTTTGTTTTTCATCAAATCCACGAGGCCCTGGAGCTGAACTGAACAATAAAAACCGTCGATGTAACAAAGTGCAGGGTCACCGGTGCCAATAACACCACAGTTTACGAGACGTTTATCTCCTGTCATCACAGAATGTTTTAAACTTTATAGTAATGCTCAGTTGAAAATTCACAACAAATGTTTCTAGGAGGCAGCATCACTGAAATACAGTAAAATCACAACATGTAAAAACCTAAAAAAGCAAACTGATAAAACAGGTTTTTATTAAACCTCAAATTTAAGAGAGAAGAAAGTCAGATTTAGAAAATAATATGTAAATGAGGGGGAGAAGCTTCCAATTTGAACGGTGAGGTTACTGAATCCTGATTTAGAGGCTGACTCCTGGATTTATCTGAATTCTTGCTCCATAAAAACATAAAAGCACAGATCTAATATTTACCCAACAAACCATCCATATCCTGAACGCCACCACGGACACTTCCTGCTGCTGCTCTCAACCAATCAGCAGCCTCCATTAAGCCATTAAACTGGCCCACTACGGCACTGTGAAAACTCACTTCAGGAAATTATCTGAAAATGTTTAAAAAAAAAAAAAACTTCTTCTCTCAGTTACTGGCGGATAGCCAAACAACTGAAAGGTGCATACCGCCACCTACTGTACAAGAGTGTTTGACATTATGTCATCTGAGCCGACCCCTAAATTCTATGACTTAGTAATCCCTTCACACCTGAAGGTGTATATGGGCGGCGCCTATCTCCGTTCTCTGACCCTAGGCCACACAGCTACTGTAAGTAGTGAAAGCTACAGCAGGGGGTCAGTCCTCTGGTAGCTCTGTGTGTAACTTTACTTTCCCCATTCCATTATGCGGAGCACCACACTAGAAGGCAGGAAAGCACCATTTTTATATGGTCTTTGGTATGACCCGGCCGGGATTTGAACCCCTGCCTCCCGGGTGTGGGGCGGATGCTCTACCAACTGAGCCACCACTGCGGTTAAATTCTATGACTTAATCTTGTGTTATTTAAAAAAGAGAAAAGAGCCTCCTCGTGATTCTTATTGCCTCTCCATCTCCATCCATTCCCAGAATCCCAGTTAAATCCCATTCCCTACCGGCCTCTCGAACTTCATTTTCCATCATCTGTCTTTCATTTCCGTATTTGTGACAGTGTAGTAAGATGTGCTCAACATTTTCTTTTACTCCACATTCTCTACATTTGTCACTTTCACTTTTCCCCATGGTGAATAAAGTGCCGTTTAAACCTGTATGATCCAGTCTGAGTCTTGCCATAATGATGTCTTCCCTCCTGTTTGTTTTATAATTCTTTATTGCATAGATTTTTGTATTTTGTAATATGATCTACCTTTATGATTTTCATCCCATCTTTTTTGCCATATGTTCAGTTCCTTTTTTCTTGATTACTGCTTTCCCTTCACCTTTTCCAAGAGACAATAGTATAGTATCTCTTTTCCAAGAACGGATTTTTTGCTAATTTGTCTGCACAGTCATTCCTTTTCAACCCTTCATGTGCAGGAACCCAACAAAACTGAACTTCTCCACCACCCCTGTGTACCCTAAATAAACTGTGATATAGCTCAGTCACCAAGTCTTCCCTTGTAGATTTTAGTGTCTGTATGGTTTTTAACGTTGCAAGTGAGTCCATGCACACCACCACCCGGTCCGGTCTGACCTCCTCCACTCACTGCAAAGCAATAATTATTGCCACCATCTCTGCTGTAAACACGGATGTATTGTTGGAGAGTCTTTTTGCGATGGTCCACTTTAAACTCTGGGATGTATACTCCAACTCCAACAGAGCCCTCTTTACTCTTTGAACCATCAGTATAGAGCTGTAAGAAGTTATAGCAATTGTTCCTGAGGTAAATGCTTGTTTGAACACCAACTTCACTCATATGCCAATCCTTTTTCCTCATTAGCAGACTAGCGTCTACTTCTATTCCCGGAAACAGCCAAGGGGGAACATTACTCAATGGACTGGTGTTAGCTATATCAATAGTGTGCAGCCCATACATTCTGGTCCTTCCTTCAATTGTCCACCCAAACCCATGTCCCTGGAAATTAGAGTATTCCCAGCAGTCTTGTAGTGTTGTTTTTGAAATATTTGCTTCGTCACTTCCTTTCAGCTTGACCCAGTATGATAAGGCGAGTTTATCTCTTCTCAAATCCATTGGCATTTCTCCTGCTTCTATTAAAACTGCATTGTTTGGTGTTGTTTTGATGGCTCCAATGCACAGGCGAAGCGCTCTATGCTGCATTCTGTCTATTTTTTTCCAGTCGGCTTTGCCGCTGCTCCATAAATCATGCATCCGTAGTCTATTGTCGATCGCATTAGTGCGCTGTAAATGTCAATTAACGCCTGTTTATTTGCACCCCATTCATGTCCAGCTACAGCTTTTATGAGATTAATGACTTTTTTGCACTTTGTCTCCAGATTTTCAACATGAACTCTCCATGTGTATGCACTATCAAACCACAATCCTAGATATTTAAACTCACTGACTTTCTCTATTGGTTGATTATATAATGTTAATGGTTCTGTACCAGTTCTGCGTTTTTAATGAAAGTCATATTGCAGGTTTTACTGTTTGAAAATTTAAATCCCCAGTCATATGACCACTTTTCCACTTTCTCCATTGCTTTCCTGATGTTTTTGAACACCAATTTCTCATTTCTTCCCCTCGTCCAATGACTCCATCATCTGCATATAGTGCTCTTTTGATGGATCCCTCTTGATCCTCAAACCACGTCATTAATCATTATATTGAATAAGACAGGGCTAATCACACTCCCCTGAGGAACACCATTTTCTATTTCAAGGTCATTAGAAACTTCTGATCCTACTTTATCCCTAATTGTCCTGTGTGTTAAAAAAAACCCATTATCCAATTACAGCCATGGACAAAATTGTTGGTACCCCTCTGTTAATCAAAGAAAAACCCACAATGGTCACAGAAATAACTTGAATCTGACAAAAGTGGGTATAAATAAAAATTCTATGAAAATTAACCAATGAAATCACACAATGCTTTGAATTGTGGTTCAACAGAACTACTTTAAAAAACAAACTCATGAAATAGGCCTGGACAAAAATGATGGTACCCCTAGAAAAGATTGAAAATAATGTAACCATAGGGACATGTCAACCAAGATGTGTCCTCTAATTAACATCACAGGTGTCTACAAACTTGTAATCAGTCAGTCCAGCCTATTTAAAGCGTGGCAAGTAGTCACTGTGCAGTTTGGTGACATGGTGTGTACCACACTAAACATGGACCAGATGAAGCAAAGGAGAGAGTTGTCTCAGGAGATTAGAAAGAAAATTCCAGACAAGCATGTTAAAGGTAAAGGCTATAAGACCATCTCCAAGCAGCTTGATGTTCCTTTGACTACAGTCGCACATATTATTCAGAAATTTAAGATCCACGGGACTGTAGCCAACCTCCCTGGACGTGGCTGCAGGAGGAAACTTGATGAAAAATGGAAGAGACGGATTATACGAATGGTAATAAAAGAGCCCAGAACAACTTCTAAACACATTCATGGTGAACTCCAAGGTCAAGGTACATCAGTGTCAATCGCACCATCTGTCGTTGTTTGAGCCAACGTGGACTGATGGGAGACGACCAAGGAGGACACCATTGTTGAAAACAAAATCATAAAAAAGGCACGACTGGAATTTGCTAAACTGCATGTTGACAAGCCACAAAGCTTCTGGGAGATGTCCTATGTACAGACGAGACAAAAACAAACTTTTTGGCAAGGCACATCAGCTCTATGGTTCACAGAACGCAAAAATGAAGCAGACCAAGAATAGAACACTGTCCCTACTGTGAAACATGGAGGAGGTTCTATTATGTTCTGTGGCTGCTTTGCAGCATCTGACACAGGGTGTCTTGAATCTGTGCAGGGTACAATGAAATCTCAAGACTATCAAGGTATTCTAGAGAGAAATGTGCTGCCCTGTGTCAGACAGCTTGGTCTCAGTCGAAGGTCATGGGTCTTGCAACAGGTATAATGACCCAAAACACACAGCTAAAACACCCAAGAATGGCTAAGAGACAACATTGGACTATTCTAAAGTGGCCTTCTATGAGCCCTGATCTAAATCCTATTGAACACTGTGGTAAGGAGCTGAAACATGCCGTCTGGAGAAGCGCACCCTTCAAACCTGAGACAACTGGAGCAGTTTGCTCATGAGAGTGGGCCAAAATACCTGCTGAGAGGTGCAGAAGTCTCACTGACAGTTACAGAAATCGTTTGATTGCAGTGATTGCCTCAAAAGGTTGTGCAAACCAATATTTAAGTTAAGGGTACCATCATTTTCTGTTTCATGAGTTTGTTTTTTAAAATAATTCTGTTGAACCACAATTCAAAAGCATTGTCTGATTTTCATTGGTTAATTTTCATATAATTTTTATTTATTACCACTTTTGTCAGATTCAAGTTATTTCTGTGACCATTGTGGGTTTTTCTTTCATTAACAGAGGGGTACCAACAATTTTGTCCACGTGTGTATACATTCTACCACCAATGCCCATTTTATTCAATTTCATAAGAAGTCCATCTCTCCACAGTGAGTCATAAGCCTTTTCAATATCCAGATAAACTATAACCATTACTTCTTTCATTTTGAGAGTCTTTTCAGTATCATTACTTACCCTAATTAGAGCATCCACTGTGGATCTCCCTCTTCTAAAACCATTCTGATAGTCGTTTATTAATCGTTTTTGCTCTAATACATACTGTATGAGAGTCTGTAAACTAACACCTACTCCATCCATTTCCCGAAGTGTGACGTTAATGCTATTGGCCTGCTAGTTGCCTGGATGAGCTGGATCTTTCCCTGGCTTATTAAATGGTAAAATTACAGCCTTTTTTCACCCCTCTGGGATAACCCCCTCCTTCCAT
Source organism: Pholidichthys leucotaenia (assembly GCA_020510985.1). Taxonomy (NCBI): domain Eukaryota; kingdom Metazoa; phylum Chordata; class Actinopteri; order Cichliformes; family Pholidichthyidae; genus Pholidichthys; species Pholidichthys leucotaenia. The sequence goes on from CM035848.1 coordinate 33,184,859, forward strand.
ATCCTGTTAAACAATTTCAGCACCAGTGCATTGATTGCCTAGGTAACCTGCCGGAACCAGCATAGCTTAACTGATCATATCCTGGAGCTGTGTAGCCACTATCTTGCAAAGCTCTCTTATCTCTGACATTGTGAGCTCGAGCTCTAACACAGTAATGTCCTCTTTCAACATCATTTATTAAGTTTGCATTTTCTCTGAGTTTATGCTGCCTTTGCTGTCTATGACTCTCACAAGATGGTCTCCCTCTATGCACTGCTGCAAATGCTCTACCTCGGACTTCTGCCCTTTTCTTTGTCTGACTACAGCCATCTTGTCCCCATCCACTAAAGCTGGAATTTTAACTGGATACCGTTTTCCCACTCATTTTTTTAAACATACCCCCCCCCCCCAGACATCACCTAGATCTGTTTACCTACCAAAGGTGGAACAAAATTCTCTCCATGTTGACCTTTTCCTGTTTTTAATAATCTTCGAGCTACTTCACTTTTCTTTTAATGCTCTATTACGTTTTCACTAGTCATATTCATACTCAGCTCTCTGAATTGCTTGTTTTGCTCTTTTATTGCAATACTAAAAAAGCGGACTGAACAAACTGATCAAGAAGCCAGCTCTGTCCTGGGGCAGTGCCTTGACCCAGTGGAGGAGATAGGAGAGAAAAGGATGGTGGCTAAGCTGTCATCTCTGCTGGAGTCCGAGTCCTACCCTATGCAGGACATACTGAATGCACTGAGGAGCTCATTTAGCAGTAGGCTACATCATCCTAGGTGCTGACTGAGAGGTTTCGCAGGGTCCCGTCCCTACTTACAGCTGTCAGACTTTATAACCGAAGCAGGGCCTGCTCGCAGAGATAGCAAAGAAGTGACGACCTAATAGTAATGAATACAAAAGACGCAACAGACGTACACAAAATGGTCCCCTCCAGTATACAACTGAGGACAATATTCAGTCGCTCGGAGGGTGACCAATATGTATGTGTACTATTCATACTATGTGGGGTAACTAAATAGACGGTTGTGCTGTTTATTCCATCTAGCTACATGCTCTGCACTGTGTATATATTTTATGAGTGTATATATTAATATATTCACTGCTTTTTATTTTCTTATCTTCTAAATTATTGCTCTGAGTGTTGCTATCCCTGTGCTGTTGCAATCCTGGAATTTCCCCATTGTGAGACTAATGAAGGCTTATCTTATCTTATCTTACTACATTCCTCATTCCACCAGGGTACAACCTTCTTCCTACCCCTGTGTTGTTTTCTTAGGTACAGTAACTTGCTGTTGCAGCATTCAGAAATGATTGGTTACCTGGACTTCAACATTCTTCTATGCCACCCTTCTAATGTTACCAAATGGCACGATTGAACACAGTATTGCCTAAATTTTCCCCCAATCTGCCTTGTCAAAACACCATCTGCGTAAAACATCTTCCCTCTTGCATACATACTTCAGTTTTAATGACTAAGTACTTGTGAAGTGATCACTTCCCATTAGTTGTCCTGTTCATACCGTCCCATTCACAGGTGCTCACTAAAGAATCAGATACCAGAGTCAGGTCAATACATGATGATGTGCCCCTACGCACATCCACCCTGGTTCCTTCACCACTGTTTAGACAAATTAACAATCTTTCATCTAACATCTCTTCACAATATTTCTATTGTTATCTGTATGTGTGCTTCCCCACAAGCTAATAGACAAGGCATTAAAGTCTCCCACACCATACCTCTTTCATACTGCCCTTCCCCCTGCCAATAACACTGAAAATATCTGCTGTTAATTTCTATATGGGTTGTAATAATTAATCAGCGTAATATTTCCTTACCCATTTGGCCTACATAATTCAATAATAATACACTCTATAACTCTCAGGGAAGGGAATCACCAATATGCCAGGCCATCTTTAATGAAAGTGGCACATCCTCCTCCATTAACAGTGTTAATTCTATCCTGTCTGATTGAACTGTATCCTGGAATAACAAAATCTAAGTGAGGTTGAAGCCATGTCTCCTGTACACACACTACCTGTGGAACAACTTCTAGTTCGTAAGATACTTCTTGAGTTCTTGTCCGTTTGCTATAAGACTCCTCGCATTCCACTGCAATATGTGTAGTACCATAATTAAGGTCTTGTTTCAGCATGTGCAGTCTCCCCAGTTTCAGCTTTCAATAAAGCATGAATCTGGTCAGCTGTGATATCTTTCACATCTAGAAAGCTTCCTGCTGCTTCCACAATGGTTTTGATTCTTTCACTTTTCTTCTTTAGCTGTGCAACAACATTCACGGTGTGGCGGATAAAAGTTACAAAGTTTGTCCTCTTAACTATCAATGTGTCATCATCCATTTTGCATTTATGGACACAAACATTCCTTGCAGCAGCACAATCCTGTGCTTGCATGGGACCCATTGATTGCTGGGTTTCAATTTGAACTTAACTTCTTTGAGGAAGGCCTGCTGTGTTTCTGACTATTCCTGCCTCTCTAACTGTCTTTAGAGCTTCCGCATACGAGATCTTCTTAATTATTCTGATTTCCTGGGCTTGTCTAGCTTCCCTCTGCACAACATATCCTCCATATGCAGCACTGTGCTCACCCTCGCAGTTGCAACACTTTACTTTGGCGCTGTTGTCACATTTACCATATTCGTGCTCCCCTCCACATCTAGCACATCTTAGCTTTCCCTTACATTGCTGAGCAGTGTGACCCATCCTTTGACATTTGTAGCACCTGTGGCTTTGGGACATATTCTCTGACACTGAAATACATGTATCCTACTAGGACTGATTTAAGGAGTGTTTCCTCAGACTGAATCATGACAGACAGTGTGTCCTTCAGTGAACCTTCTTTTTTACTCTTTAGCATTTTCACATCCTTCACCTTTCCTCCTTGGATCTCGTTTTTCACTTCTTCCATAGACATGCACAAAGGACACCTGAAGTTAGCAGTCACGCCAGGAACATGCACCTTCATTTGTTCTCCGTTTAGACATGCTGTTGTTTACTTGTGGCATGAATTAACAGCCGGTTATTCTTCAAGAACTTTGCAAACTTAACTCTCCTAATTCCTTTCTCAATTGCTTTTGTTACCTTAACCGGGTGATAGTGCCCCCCACCATGATTGAACTTAATGACAACCTTCCAGTCATTCCCTACATCCTCTAATTGCCATCCATTTTGGCCAGTTTGTGTTTTCTTCGCATTGTTACTTCCTCCCACATCACTCTCATCTGACCTTGCTTCTAGGTCTTGTTGCCCCCCTAGCTGCTCTTTTCCGGCCCCCAGGCCTGGATAGTGTCCAGCCCACCTCATCTTTATTGTACCCGTCGGAGCTAGATGCCATAATGTTACAGACAGCATACAGTTTTTGCTATCCGCCACAAACAAATCAATCCTACCGCCAGCCGAACACCGACGTAAATGCGTTCCCAACCTTCTTCTTCTTCAAACAGTCCAACTTGACTCCCAGGTGCATTCAAGTCCTATGTTGGTTTGTGAAGTCTATGTTTAAAGCTGCAGTTCCTCTGGTGGCCACTAGAGGGTCAGGGAGTTGATCTCCATTGACTAACTATTGCATGCCAGTGCATACCCGTAGAAACCAAGTATAAGCAAGTATTTCTGCATGCCCGTAGAAAGCAAGTGTAAGCAAGCATTTCTGCAGTCCTGCCTTTGATCATTTACATGGTTACCATGGCAACAGTAACCCTGGTGATGCCTGCCTTTGATCTTTGACATCACAACTCATTCAGTGATGCCTGCCTTTGATCTTTGATGATGTAATAGCGAGTCTTATGATCGTGATGCCTGCCTTTGATTTTTGATGATGTCATAGAGAGTCCTATGATCGTGAGTGATGTCTGCCTTTGATCTTAGACATGGTTACTATGGCAACACAAAATCCCATGATCATGACACACAGACACACACATACAGATTTTCCTGTGATCGTGACACACAGACTTTCTTGAATTATATATAAAGTGATGTAATGGACTTTAATGTTCCCCTCATGGATCGTCACCTTATCGTGGTGAGGGGTGATCCCAGGACCTATGTTGTCCTGGGCAACTTGCCTCTGGTTGGGTCACCCAAGATAAACTGGTCCTGGGTGAAGGGCCAGACTAAGAATGATCCAACAGACTCCCATGATGAATGAAAGAGCAAGGATTCAGTATATCCTGCCCTGTATGGGGTTACCAGGGCCCCACCTTGGAGCCAGGCCTGGGGAAGGGGCTCAATGGCTAGCGCCTAGTGGCCGGGTTTCTGCCCATGGGACTCAGCCCGAAGGAATTACATGGGTCCGCCCTCCAGTGGGCTCACCACCTGCAGGAGGGAACATGGGGATCCGGTGCTATGTGGATCAGGTGGTGGTCGAGGGCAAAGACCTTGGCGATCTGATCCTAAGCTTCCTAAACTGGCTTTGGGATGTGGAATGCCACCTCACTGGTGGGGAAGGAGCCTGAGCTGGTGGACGAGGTTGAGATACCGGCTAGACATAGTCAGCCTTACCTCAACACACAACTCTGGTTCCGGAACCAGTCTCTTGGAGAGGGGCTGGAGCTTAGCCTACTCTGGAATTGCCTTGGGCAAGAGGCGGCGAGCAGGGGTGGGTATTCTTGTATCCCCCCACCTTGCTGCCTCTGTAGTGGAGTTTTTCCCGGTGGACAAAAGGGTAGTTTCCCTGCACGTTCAGGCTGGGAAACAGGTCCTGACCATCATTTGTGTCAATGCACCAAATGATGGTTCAGAGTACCCGCCCTTTTTGGAGTCTCTGACTGGGGTGCTGGAGGGTACTCCTCTTGGAGACTCCATTGTTCTACTGGGGGACTTCAATGTGCACGTGGACAATGACACTGAAATCTGGAGGGTTTGCCCGATCTGAATCTGAGTGGTGTTCAGTTATTGGACTTCTGTGCCAATCACAGTTTGTCCTTAACGAACACGATGTTCAAACATAAGGGTGTCCATATGTGCACCTGGCACCAGGACACCCTAGGTCACAGGCCAATGATCGATTTTGTTATTGTGTCATCAGACCTGCAGCCGTATGTCTTGGACACTTGGGTAAAGAGAGGTGCAGGGCTGTCAACTGATCACCACCTGGTGGTGAGTTGGATCTGACAGCAGGGAGGATGCCATTCAGATCTGGTAGACCCAAACGTATAGTGACAGTTTGCTGGGAACGTCTGGCTGAGGCCTCTGTCCGGGAGGTTTTCAACTCCCACCTCTGGAAGAACTTCAACCACATTTTGAAGGAGTCTGGAGACAAGAGTCTGAATGGGCCATGTTCTCCACCTCCATTGTTGAAGCGGCTGCCCAGAGCTATGGCCGCAAGGTCTTCAGTGCATCTCGTGGTGGCAACCCCCGAACCAAGTGGCGGACACCAGTGGTGAGGGGGACATTAAGCTGAAGAAGGAGTCCTGTCAAGCTTGGTTGGCTTGTGGGACTCCCGAAGCAGCTGAGGTGTACTGGCAGGCCAAGTGGAGTGCAGCTCGGGTGGTTGCTGAAGCAAAAACTCGGGTGTGGGAAGAGTTCGGTGAAGCCATCGAACAAGACTTTCAGTCGGCCTCAAAGAGATCCTGGCAAACTGTCCAGCAACTCAGGAGAGGAAGCAGCTCCCTGTCCACACTGTGTATGGTGCGGATGGAGCACTGCTGACTTTGACTGGGGATATCGTTTGAGCTGTGGAAGTAATACTTCAAGGATCTCCTCAATTCCACTGACACACCTTCCACAGAGGAGGCAGTGCTTGTGGATGAGGGGGACGACTCACCCATCACAGGGGCTGAGGTCACCGAAGTGGTTAAAAAACTCTTCGATGGCCAGGTCCTGGGGGTGGACGAGATTTGCCCTGAGTACCTCAAGGCCCTGGATGTTGTAGGGCTGTCATGGTTGACACGCCTCTCCAACATTGCATGGAGGTCAGGGACGGTGCCTTTGGCATGGCAAACCAGGGTGGTGGTTCTTCTCTTCAAGAAGGGGGACCGGAGGGTGTGTTCCAGCCTACATGGAAAGGTTACTGCCAAGGTACTAGAGAGGAGAGTCCGGCCATTGATTGAACCTCGGATTCAGAAGGGGCAATGTGGTTTTCGTCCTGGCCGACATCAGACCAGCTCTTTACCCTCTTGAGAATCCTCGAGGGTTCGTGGGAGTTTGCCCAACAATTTTACGTGTGTTTTGTGGACTAGGAGAAGGCGTTCGACCACGTCCTTCATAGTTTTTTTTGTGAGGGGCGCTTTGGGCGTATGGGGTATCAGGCTTGTTGTTATGAGCTATCCAGTCTCTATATGACTGTTGTGAGAGTTTGGTTTGTATTGCCAACACTGGGTCGGACTCATTCCCAGTGAAAGCTGGATTCCACCAGGGCTGCCTTTTGTCACCGATCCTGTTCATAATTTTTATGGAAAGGATTCTAGGTGCAGCCAAGTAACAGAGGGTGTAATGCTTGGTGACCACAGGATCTCATCTCTGCTGTTTGCAGATGATGTTGTCCTGTTGGCTTCATCCAGCAATGACCTACAGGTCTTACTGGGAGGGTTTGCTGCTGAGTGTGAAGCGGCTAGGATGAGAATCAGTACCTCCAAGTCCATGGTCCTCAGCCAGAAAATGGTGGATTGTCCTCTCTGGGTTGGGGACAAGCTCCTGCCCCCCAAGTGGAGGCATTTAAGTATCTCAGGGTCTTATTCACGAGTGAGGGGAGAATGAAGCGAGAACTTGACAGACGGACAGGAGCAGCATCTGCAGAGATGCGGACGTTGTACCGGTCTGTTGTGGTGAAGAGGGAGCTGAACTCTCAGGCAAAGCTGTCAATTTACCGGTCAATCTACGTTCCTACCCTCACCTATGGTCATGAGCTTTGGGTAATTACTGAAAGAATGAGATCACAGATACAATCGGCTGAAATGAGCTTTCCCCATAGGATTGCAGGACTCACCCTTAGAGATAGAGTGAGGAGCTCTGTCATTTGGGAGAGGCTCAGAGTAGAACTGCTGCTCCTCCATATTGAAAGGAGCCAGTTGAGGTGGTTTGGGCATCTGATCAGGATGTCTCCTGGACGCCTCCCACTTGAGGTGTTTTGGGGATGGCCCACTGAGAGGAGACCCCGGGGCAGACCCAGGACTCGCTGGAGAGACTATGTCTCCCAGCTGGTCTGGGAACGCCTTGGTATCCTCTCTGAAGAGCTGGAGCAGGTGGCTGGGGAGAGGGAAGTCTGGGCTTCTCTGCTTGAACTGCTGCCTCCATGACCCGGACCTCCGGTGAAGTGGTAGAAGATGGATGGATGGATGGGTGGACTTTAATGTTAAAAAGCTTAAAGTTTACAGCAGAACTGCACATGGTTGGATGTCCGATCTGAAAATGTTTGTCTTTATAGAAAATCTAATCCTTCAGGACAGCCACTGCTATGGAAAGAGACAAACGCTCACAAAATACGAGAAAGTCACAAATTTACAAAATTAAATTTACAAAAACAAAAACTAAACTACAAGAAAAAAGGCCCAACTTACATGAAAAAAAACCAAATCACAAGTAAAAAAAAAAGCATAATTACAGGAAAAAGGCCCATAATTAGAAGAAAAAGGGCCCATATTTGCAAGAAAAAATGCCCAAAATTACAAGAAAAAAAGGCTCTTATTCCCAAGAAAAAAAACACCCATAATTACAAGGAAAATGGCCCATAGTTACAAAAAAGGACCCATAATTACAAGAATAAAGGCCCACAATGACAAGAAAAAAACTAAATGACAGGAAAAGGTATAATGTGCAAGAATAGCCTCAAATTTAAAAGAAAAAAATCTCAAATTTACAAGACAAATTGCTAATTTAGGAGGAAAAAAATTAAAGCTGCAAATTTACAAGCAAAATTTAAATTACAAGTAAAAAAGCAGCCACGATATTACAACAGTGACAATAAAATTCTGTAGTTCTTGAATCCTTCAGTCCTTAAAACTGCAACTTTTTCATGCACATTTTTACACATTTTCTTCAAAGTCACAGGGACCTAATGAGCACAGTAAAGGTGCAGGATGCAACCCCCTGCCCTGACATTAATTATTTAAGCACCCCCGGGGTTTTCTGCGGATTCTTAAGACTGTTGGCTGCTGCTTTAAATATCTGACGAGCTTCGACTCGTCCGGTTTAATCGGGACGTTCCACAGTTGGAGCAGGTGACCTTTAGAGCATAAAAACATCACTAATGAGGCAGAAAAATCACATCAGTTTAATTGAACTACCTGAGCCGAGACCACAGAAAATTACAGAGACTCTGAAGAACATGTTTAACCATGCATTAAAAAAATATGAAAATTAATTTGGGGGGAAAAGTCACAGATTTATTAAAGAAAAGCTGCATATGGAAGTGGAGAAAAAAAGGATCTGGAACTGCAAAAAGTTGTAAAGTTACACGAAAAAAGGCCCATAATTACAAGCAAAAAGGACAAAATTTATAACAAAAAGACCTAAATTACAAGGGGAAAAAAAAAACCTAAATTACAGGGGGGAAAAGGCCCAAATTTACAAGAAAAAAAAAACTAAATTACAAGAAAAAGGCCCAGATTTACAATGGCAAAAAAGGGTCCAAAAAAAAAATCACAATGAAAAAAATGGCCAAATTACAAGGAAAAAGTTCAATTCACACAGGGAAAAAAATTAAAGATGTCACTCAGTTTTCAGATTAAAATGAAAAAGCTATCCGGTTATGGCTGCCACGTAGGACGGACGTGTCTCGCTCTGCTCTGCTCCTGGAAAAAAAAAAATCGGCAAATAACTCTCTCATTTGGGACAGAACGTATCCCAGCATTTGGGCGAAGATATGTCGGCGAAGCCTAAGGCTGGAAAACCAGGAAAAGGAAAAAGCGAGCCGCCGAAACAGTCCAAATTAACGGACTTTCAGGTCTGTGACGCAGTAAACAAAACTCCATATATGGCGGAGGAGGCTGGCAACGCTGCGATATCTGCGGGGAGCGGCGCAGATGCGCTGATGGCTGCCATGAGTTCAATGAGAGCGGACTTTTCCTCTAGATTTGATGGGATTATGACAGCGTTGGAAGGAATAAGAAAGGAATTGGGTGACTGTGTAGAACGAACGGCGCAGATGGAGCTCCGTCTCGCTAGTGCTGAAGATGACGTCACCCGTCTTCAATTAAAGGTGCGCACTTTGGAAAAAAAAAAATAAATCTCTGGAAGATAATATTTTGGATTTGGAATCTCGGTCGAGACAGAATAATTTGAGGCTGGTGGGTCTTCCAGAGGAATCAGAAGGTCGGGACGTATGTTCCTTTCTGGAAAAGTGGATTCCGGAGGTGCTGGGCAGCGAGGAGTTGCAATCAGCAGTGGTTCTGGAAAAAGCACATCGTATTGGCCCACGGAGAGATAAGGGACCGCCGAGGACCTTAATTATGAAGTTTCTTAGCAACAGAGACAGGATGAAGATCTTCAACGCTGCACGAGCTAAAAAAGGAGAGGTTAAACACCAGGACCAGCAGGTGCGGTTCTACCCAGATTTGGCCACAGGAATCCAGCAATTGAGGAAGCAGTTTGATCCCGTACGTAAGGAGCTGCGCAACCTTGGGATTCGTCATGGTGTAATCTATCCTGCGAGACTGCTGACCACGTATGAGGGCAGAACCCACATCTTCAAGACCCCAGAGGAGGCGCAGGAGTTCATCAAGAAGATCAAAGAAGAAGAAGAGACTGGTGGGAGCTAAGCATGAACAAAATATAAGGTAGAATAATTAAGCATTTGCACAGGCATCTGACTGACTTGAAGTAAATAGTAAGTTTACAAAATATAGATTGTATTATATATTAAAAAAACAAAACAAAAACAAAACAAACAAAAAAAAAAACTATGATGTACAAAGTTGTTAAAAATTTTGGAGTTAAGTTGGAAAACTACAGAGGAGAGTTAATGTTACGTCATTAAAAGCAGTAGAGTTAGGGTGATTGGGAGGATGAAGAAGGAGTGGCTTAGGCTGTTCCCCGTGGGTGTGGAACGGTCGATGGCTATATCGGGAGACAGAATTTTTCTTTTGATTTTGGGGGGTTTGCCACAAGTGTGGGAAGGGGAAATTTGTTTGTGTGTAGTTTGTAGGATGAATGTTCAACCACTCATGTTTTTGCTTCTCTGTATGAGCATGTTTACACTGCAAGGTAATCCCAAACTCTCTATTGATCATGGACCAAAGTGTTAATCTTAATTTAACTTCATGGAATTGCAGAGGTCTACAAAATTTTAAAAAACTTAAACAAGTTATGAATAAAATAAAGGACATGGGTTCAAGAATTGTGTTTTTACAAGAAACTCATCTGATAGAGGAGGATGTTAAAAGAATTAGGAGTAGATGGCAGGGAAGTGTATTCACCTCTTCATTTTCATCCCGAGCCAGGGGAGTTATGACTCTCATACATAAATCAGTTCCTTTTCAAGTGAAAAATGTAATTGGAGACAAATTTGGAAGATATGTAATCATTCAAGGTTCTTTGCTATTAGAAAATATAAATCTTGTGAACTTATATGGTCCCAATATAGATGATCAGAAGTTCTTTGCTAATTTATTTCTCATCTTATCATCACTTACAGGGCAACATATAATAGCAGGGGATTTTAATTGTACATTGAATCCAGGTGTGGATAGATCAACAGGACTGGATTGTACGCACATTGGATGTAGGATGACTATTAATCATTTTATGAAAGAATTGAGATTGTTAGATATATGGAGAGAAATGAAACCACAAGTTAAAGCCTATTCTTGTTATTCCAGTACCTACAAGACATTCTCACGTATTGATTATTTTTTGATTTCCACAGAATTAAGGTCCAAGATTCAAAACTGCTTTTATGATAACATCGTGATCTCTGATCATGCACCCTGTTGTCTAATATATGTAGATAAAAAATTGACAAAGGAATCAGGTAGATGGCAATTTCAGCATAAATGGCTTCAGGATGAGGAATTTGTCAAGTATATAGAAAAACAGATAGACGAGTTCTTTGACATCAATACTACACAAACATCAGCATGTGTAAAGTGGGAGGCTTTCAAAGCTTTTATTAGGGGACATATTATTAGTTATACAGGATCAAAATCTAAGAAGACTCGAGAGGAGAGAGCTAAATTGGAACATAAAATAAAAAGTCTTCAGGAAAAAGTGTATGCAGGAAGTGACCCAAGGTTGGAGAATGAATTACTGATTTTGAGAGCTGAATACGACAAAAAATCAGCGAATAGAGCTGCCTCGAGTCTTCTAAGATTGAAACAATCTTTTTATGAACAAGGTGAAAAATCAGGAAAATTATTAGCATGGCAGATTAAACAATTGGAAATTAAAACACCAATTACCAGTATTATAAGTAATGGACAGGTAGTTATAGATCCTTTAGAAATTAATAGAGCCTTTAGAGCAGGGGTGTCCAACCAGGTGCCATGGAGAGCCAAGACCCTGCAGGTTTTCTCTTCTACCCAGTCTCTTCAGCAGGTGTTTTCACTTATCAGCAATCAGTGGGAAGAAGTTCACAGAAATCTGCTGTTGAAGACACTGGTTGGAGGTAAAACCTGCAGGGTCTTGGCTCTCCATGGCACATGGTTGGACACCCCTGCTTTAGAGATTACTATGAAAAATTATATGATACCAAAAATGAACCTGATTTAACAAAACTAAATGGGTTTTTGAACGAACTATCTATACCGTGTATACCAAATGAAAACAGGGAGATATTGGAGTCTAAAATTAGTCAAGAAGAAGTTGGGCTAGCCATTGATAATATGAAATCAGGAAAAAGTGCAGGACCAGATGGTCTTCCAGTTGACCTTTATAAAAAATTTAAGAATAAATTAATAAAACCTTTTTTGGAAATGGTTTTAGAAGCATTTCAAAATAATAATTTACCATCATACATAAATAATGCCTTAATTATACTGCTGCCAAAACCAGGTAAGCCCTCTAATAAATGTGAAAATATGAGACCAATAAGCCTATTAAACGCCGACCTTAAGATAATCTGTAAAATTTTAGCAAGACGAATACAAGAAATTTTACCAAATATTATTAATCGAGATCAGAATGGCTTTATAAAGGGTAGACAAGGCTTCCATAATGTAAGAAGACTATTTAATATTATTTATTTTAATAAAGAAGCACCGGATACAGCTCTCCTATCATTGGACGCCGAAAAGGCCTTTGATAGAGTTGAATGGCCCTTTCTTTTTGAAGTCCTACAAAGGTTTGGACTTGGAAATAATTTCATAAAATGGGTTCAAATAATATACAATAATGCTACAGCAGAAATCCTAACAAATAACAATATTTCAAAACCAATAAAAATCAATAGAGGATGTCGACAAGGCTGTCCACTTTCACCTTTACTGTTTACTATGGCAATTGAACCTTTAGCGATAGCGATACGTTTACATTCACAAATATATGGAATTAAAGTTGGACCAACAGAACATAAAATCTCCCTGTACGCCGATGATATAATTTTGTTTATGTCGAATCTAAAAAAATCAATTCCAACCTTGTTGAATTTAATAAAGAATTTTGGGGAAATATCAGGATATAAAATAAATAAAACTAAATCTTCAATATTAATGCTAAATGAGACCCAGAGAAATTACCCAGCCCCTGAGGCAAATCAATTCAATGTTGTAAATCAGTTTAAATATTTAGGAATCCAAATTATGCCTAAGCTAGAATCAGTCGCCAGCGTCAACTATGAAGCCTTAATGTCAGATATCAATGAGTTAACTCAGAGATGGATGTCACTACCAATGTCGATGATCGGGAGAATCAATATACTTAAAAGTAATATTTTACCTAAAATACTTTATTTATTTCAATACATTCCCTTATCACCACCTTTAGATCTATTCTCAAGAATAAAAAAAAAAGTTAGTGGAATTTATATGGAACAACAGGAGGGCTAGATTACGTCTGTCTTTATTATATTTACCATTTGATCGTGGAGGTCTGAAATGTCCAAATTTTATGTTGTATTATTGGTCGGCACAACTGAGGTCTATGACATATTATTTTTCATCAAATGATCTCCCTCACTGGACTGAAATGGAATCATACAATTTACCTTTACCTCTTCCCATATTCATATACTCAGATTCGGCAAAAAAATTACAAAAACAAGTTAAAAATCCATTTGTAAAGCATATGATCAAAATATGGTGTGAAGCTAAAAACTATTTAAAAGAACCACAGTTATTGTCACAATTTAGTCCAATATGGGGTAATCAATATTTTAAACCAGGGAGAGCGGACGCTGTATTTAAAGTATGGAATTTAAAAGGGATACAAAAGATTCAGGATTTATATTTGCCATGTGCAGACAACATAATGTCTTTTGAAGAGCTGAGGATCAAATTTAATCTCAATAGAACACATTTTTTTAAATATCTTCAACTTAGAAACTTTATTCGATCAAATCAAAATAAAGCTCTCACTCGACCTATTTATTCATCCTTGGAAAAAATGATGATGAAAGATAGTAAAAGAAAGGGTATTATTTCAGAGTTTTATAACTCATTGACACTATCTTCAAGTGAAAATTCACTGAAAAGATTAAACTACTGGAAAGAAGATCTGCAAATTGAAATTTCGGAGGAACAATGGGAATTGGCTTGTACAGAAGCTCAAACCAAATCAATAAATGCACGCCTTAAATTGATATATTTCAAATGGTTAATGCGGATGTATGTTACACCGGAGGAGTTAAATAGATATAACAAAAATATACCAGATACATGCACAAAATGCATGGAAAGTAAAGGAACCCTATTTCATTGTTTATGGGAATGTAGATTAATAAGAATGTTTTGGGAAGAGGTGAGGGTAACAATTGAAAAAATAATCTCAAAACAAATCATACTGAATCCTAAACTGTTTTTGTTGGGTCTGTACCCAGAAAAGCATAATTTTAATAAAAGTGAAAGAACATTCATAGACCTCAGTTTGCTTAATGCCAAAAAATGTATTGCACTATTATGGAAAAAGACTCATAGACCAGATGTGACTCAGTGGTTAAGACAGATGTTAACAAACCTTCCATTAGAAAGAATAACATATATACTGAAATCAAAGGAAATTGTGTTTGAGAATATATGGAGACCTTTTATTGATTATGTAAAAAATTTAAACATAACTCTTGAAGAAGAAGGTGAATGATGTGTGTGGACCTTGTAAATTCCAAACTGGTGAACATAATATGTATACTTATGTAATGGATTGTCTAGACTAAACAGAGGAGCATTGTTGAAGACTTGATTTTGTTGGTGGTTGTTGGTGTTTTTAGTGCATTTTTTTTTTTTTTTTGTAGTACTTTAGCGTTAGTGTTTGATTGTTTGTATCATGTTTGTTAAAAAAAAAAAAAAGGTTCAATAAAGATATTGTGGAGAAAAAAAAAAATGAAAAAGCTGCAGCTGTGTCTGAGCACTTCTGCATGTCTGGACCCAGCAGCTTCATTTTCAGGCTCAGATGTGTGGCGTGTTCAGAGGGTTTTTGGTTCTGTGGACGAGCTGCAGGTAAGCCAGGTAAATCTGCTCATCATCACAAACGTCAGTCACACATCCATCTGTCCGTCAGCAGCAGGACGTCCGTTAACGACAGCTGGGCGTGAACCACACAACCGCTGACTCATTACAGGGGTCTGCTACTGAGGATCGTTTATGATGGAGGAACAAAAACATGCACAGACACGCTGCATATATATAAGGAGAAGGTGCAGCTTTATGCAAAGTATTCACAGGAGAGAGTTGCACATTTTCACAAAAGCTAGAAAGGAGAAAGAGGCTGCACATTTATGAGGCAGAGAAGACGCGCGCGTCCTGCAGCACGTGAGCCATCCATCAGCTGCTCAGACTGACTGATGAATGATCCTCTAATTACAGCTTCTCTGGTATGGCCAGCCTGGAGCGAAGGCTGGCCCTTGTTTACCCATGCATCAGTCCCTGTGTTCTCAGTTTAAAAGGTTCTGTTAATTCTGGAGAGCAGTGGGCATCGTTCATGGATGTTTCTGTAGAAATCTCACCTCACACAAAACCCAGACCAGTATCTCCCCCAGCAGCACACACACACACGTCGAGGAGATGTCGGCAAATTTACATGCAGAACACGTCTTATAGAGGTCGTCTGCACATCAGCTAGATATCAGCTAGATGTCGGCATTATGCAGTCAAAAAAATTGCAACCCGTTTCTCAAAAATTAGCAATTTTTCTTATGGATTTGCAATTTTTTTTTTCCCATAAATTTGCATTTTTTCCTCAAAAATTTTGAACTGTTTTCCCTCTGAATTTGCACCTTTTTCCTTGTAAATTTTTTTTAACTTTTTCCTTATAAATTTGTGACTTTTCTGGAAAATTTGCAACTTTTCCTTGTAAATGTTTGTGAAAATTTTTTCCTTGTACATTTTTTAACTTTTTTTTTGTAAACTGGCAGCTTTTTACCTGTAAATTTGTGACTTTTTCCCTTGTAAATTTTTAACTGTTTTCCTATAAATTTGCATCTTTGTTGCTATAAATTTGCATTTTTTCCCTCATGTACAGTGGATCTAAAAAGTCTACACACCCCTGTTCAAATGCCAGGTTTTTGTGATGTAAAAAATGAGACGAAGATAAATCATTTCAAAACTTTTTCCACCATTAATGTGACCTATAACCTGTACAACCCAACTGAAATCTTTTAGGGGAAAAATAAAAAATAAAAAATGTACAATAGCCTGGTTGCATAAATATGCACACCTTGTTATAACTGGGGATGTGGCTGTGTTCAGAATTAACCAATCACATTCAAATTCATGTTAATTGGGAGTTATCACACACCTGCCACCATTTAAAGTGCCTCTGATTAACCCCAAATAAAGTTCAGCTGTTCCAGTAGGCTTTTCCTGACATTTTTGTAGTCACATCTTACAGCACAAGCCATGGTCCACAGAGAGCTTCCAAAGCATCAGAGGAATCTCACTGTTCAGAGGTATCAATCAGGAGAAGGGTACAAAAGAATTTCCAAGGCGGCGTGGTGGCGGAGTGGTTAGCACTGCGGCAGCACAGCAACTCACCCTTGACCGGGGGATCCTGGGTTCGATCCCAGCCCCTGACCAACAGTGATCTGTGCGGAGTTTGTATGTTCTCCCCGTGTCTGCGTGGGTTTACTCTGGGATTTCTCCGGTTTCCTCCCACATACCAAAAAAAAACAAAAAACATGCAAGTTAGGTTAACTGGCATCAAACTGGGGATTCTAAATTGTCCTTAGGTATGACTGTGAGAGTGAATGGTTGTCTGTCTCTCTGTGTTGGTCCTGCGATGGACTGGCGATCTGTCCAGGGTGGACCCTGCCTCTCACCCAAAGATGCTGGGATAGGCTTCAGCCCCCCTGCGACCCAAAAAAGGATTAAGCGGAAGAAGATAAATGAATGAATGAATGAAGATAAATATACCATGGAACACAGTGAAGACAGTCATCGTCAAGTGGAGAAAATATGGCACAACAGTGACATTACCAAGAACTGGACGTCCCTCCAAAATTGATAAAAAGACTAGAAGAAAACTGGTCAGGGAGGCTGCCAAGAGGCCAACAGCAACAGTGAAGGAGCTGCAGTAATTTATAACAAGTACTGGCTTTTTAGTACATGTGACAACAATCTCCCATTTTCTTCATATGGCTGGGCTATGGGGTAGGGTGGCAAGACGGAAGCCTTATCTTACAAAGAAAAACATCCAAGCCCGGCTACATTTTGCAAAAACACATTTGAAATCTCCCAAACGCATGTGGGAAAATGTGTTATGGTCCGATGAAACCAAGGTTGAACTTTTTGGCCATAATTCCAAAAGGTATATTTGGTGCAAACAACACTGCTCATCACCAAAACAATACCATACCTACAGTGAAGCATGGTGGTGGCAGCATCATGCTTTGGGGCTGTTTTTCTTCAGCTGGAACTGGGGTCTTAGTCAAGGTGGAGGAAATTATGAACAGTTCCAAATACCAGTAAGTGTTGGCACAAAACCTTCAGGCTTCTGCTAGAAAGCTGAAGATGAAGCTTTCAGCACGGCAATAACCTAAAACACACATCCACATCAACAAAAGAATAGCTTCACCAGAAGAAGATTAAGGTTTTGGAATGGCCCAGCCACAGTCCAGTCCTGAATCTGATCGAACATCTGTGGGGTGATCTGAAGAGGGCTGTGCACAGGAGATGCCCTCGCAATCGGACAGATTTAAAGCCTTTTCGCAAAGAAGAGTGGGCAAATATTCCCACATCAAGATGTGCCACGCTGACAGACTCCTACCCAAAAAGACTGAGTGCTGGAATAAAAGCCAAAGGTGCTGCAACAAAGTATTAGTTTAAGGGTGTGCATATTTATGCAGCCAGGTTGTTGTAAGTTTTTTTATTTTTCCCTTAAAAGATTTCAGTTTGTTTTTCAATTGGGTTGTACAGGTTATAGGCCACATTAATGGTGGAAAAAGTTTTGAAATGATTTATCTTGGTCTCAGTTTTTTACATCACAAAAACCTGGAATTTGAACAGGGGTGTGTAGACTTTTTATATCCACTGTTGGCCTTTTTTTATTGTAAATTTGCAAATTTTATCCTGTAATTTTTTGAACTTTTTTCACAGAATGTGCAACTATTTTCTTGTAGATTTAAAACTTTTTTCTTTGTAGAGTTGAAACTTTCTCATAAATTTGCAACTCTCCTCTGGATGCTGGTTAAATTTTTTTCTGCATTATTAAATCATAATTTATGACTTTTTTAATTCTTAAATTGCCATCTTTCATCATATCTTTGCACCTTTTTTCTTGCAAATTTGTCGCTAATTCACACGTATATGTTTGTACCTCATGATAAATTAGTGAACATCCATCCCCCTCATTAAAAAATAAATCACCTGCTGGTTGTAGTCCAAAGTTTTACAATATATATTAAAAAAAATTGTTACAAAATTAACTGTGTGACATTATTTTGATTGCTTCTGGTCTCCTGTTTGAAGTGGACTGTAGGAAAGTGTGAAATGATAATAGTAATAATAATAACAATAATAATAGTAATAATAACGGCTGTAACCTCGGTGAAGACGTGCTGGATGACCATAGCCAGGGCCTCCATCCTCCGGTTCCCCTGGAACAGCAGCCTCCTGAGCTGGACCACCACCTGGTTCCTCTTCTCTACCTGATCTCTGTTCTGGTTCAGTTTAGCTGCCGCGGTCACATCCGCTGCCGCCGCGTTGGAGCCTGCCACTCTGGGAGCGTTCTGAGGGCGGGGCCCTGTCTTGAGACCAGACCGGGGCCCGGCTCTGGCTCTGAACCCCAGACCGGAGGGTCCGGTGGGTCCTGGTGCGGTGCTGGTGGTGTTGGCAGGGGGAGCCGCAGCCACCGGTGGGTTAGGGTTAGCTTCATCTGGAACCTGGATATAAAGAGTGAATAAATGAGGAAAAAGTCACAAATGTTTGGGAAAAAAAAGGCTGAAAATGAATAATTAAGAGGAAAATGTGAAAGTTTTTTCACTTGTAAATTTGCAAGAAAAATAAGTCAACCTTTGGTATACATTTGTAATTCTTTTATCATAAATTGCAATTTTTATTTTCTTGTAAATTTGCGAATTTAAAAAAAATGCAGCTTCTATTTACAGAAATTTGAGGGGTTTTTTGTTTTTTGTTTTGTTTTTTTCCAAATTTGCAACTTCTAGATTTCAAGTTTGTTTTCCCTAAAATTTTGGAGTTTCTTTCGTTGCAAAAAGAAAATCTGAAGCTTTTCTGATAAGTCTGCAGCTCTTTTTCTTGTAAATCTGCAACAGCTGTTAAAATAAATCTACTACTTTTTGGTAAACCTGAAACTTTATTGCTTTGTAAATTTGCAAGAAAACGTGCATTTTTTCCATGTAAATCTGCAACCCTTCTCTCATCAACTTCCCATTTTCATTTTATTGCAGATGTACTACTTTTACTTCCACAAAGTTGCCACGTTCTGTCTTTGTAAATTTGCAGCTTTGCTCCCTTCTAAATGTTCAGCTTCTTTTCTTCAGAAATGAGTAAATTTTCCCTTGTAAAACTGAAGGAAAATTTGCAACATTTCTCTCTAAAATTTGTAACTTTTTTCCCTTGTAAATGTCAAAGTTTTCTGGTAAATTTACAGGTTTCACCTTCAGAAATTTGGTACTTTTTTGTAAATTTGCAACTTTTACTTCTAAATTTTGAGCTTCTTTTTCTCAGAAATGTGCAAATTTTTGCCTCGCAAACATGCAAGATTTCAGCTAAATTTGCAACTTTTTTCTAAAAAAAATTCTATATTTTCTTCTAAGATTGAAAACTGTCTTTCTTTATGAATTTGCAACTTTTCTGTTAATTTTTCATCCACTTTCTTAATTTACAACTTCTACTTATAGTACATCAATTTGGCATTTTTTTTTTGTCAATTTGCTTGCAAATTTAAATCTTCTCTCATAAATCTAGTTTCTTCCCTTCAATTTTCCACTTTTATTTTCCTCTTAAGTCACAACTTTTAACAAATGTTTTTGATGTAAATTTGGAATTATTTCCTGTAAGTCTGCAGGAAAAGGTGCAGCTTTTACAGTAAACTGCAACTTGTTTTTCTGTAAATTGAAAAATTATTCACATAAATTTGGCTGTTTGTGGAAATTTGCAACTTTCCACTCCAAAATTTTTCCTCTTTCCCTTCTAAATTTTGGTTTTTTTTCCCTCAGAAATCTGCAACTTTTTTTCCTTCTAGATTTGAAACTTTTTCCCATAAATTTGCATCTCTCATTCTGTGTAATTAAATTATAATTTGGAATTTTTATTTTCTTGTAAATTTGCAAGAAAAGGTTCAACTTTTACAGTAAATCTGCAACTTGTTTTTCTGTAAACTGAGAAATTATTCACATACATTTGGCTGTTTTTAGAAATTTGTGACATCCCAGTCCAAAATTTCAAGCCTTTTTTCACCCTCAGAAATTTTCAACTTTTTTCCAATATTTTTCCATTTTTTTCCTCAAAAATTTTCAACTTTTTTCCTGTGAATTTGAAACTTTATACTTGTAGATTTGAAATGTTCCTATGAAAATTTGCAAGAAATTTGTAACTTTTATTGTTACAAATTTGCAGTTTATGTGACGTTGACTTTCCATGACTTTCAACCATCAAAGCTGTCACTGCAGTACTAACAGCACTAACTGCAGTAGTGGTAGTATCAGCAGTCTCATTACCAGATCAGGCGCCTGTCTTTTTCCTCCTGACGACGCTGCTGTTGTTGTCGGTCCATGGTTTCCATTGCCGCTGGACGTCTTCGGTTTGTTTTTGTCCACTGGAAGAGAACGGCAGGACGTCAGCATCTGAATGGCGGGAGCCACGTTTAACATGATCAACACGCAAAGAAACACAGAGATATGCCACACAGACGACCCATCCACAAACACGGCTACGATCCCATAGGCAGGAGAACGCCCTGCTGACTGGAACTGATGCATGATGGGAGGAGTGGGAGCTAATGACTCTCTGAGTGGTGTGATGTACATTAAGGAGTCCATTAGCTGGGAGGATGCCGTCTCCCTGACGTCCATCTGTAATGGACGACGGTTCTCCTCCGACACAGCTGCTCTGATTTATTCAGATTTTTAAATAAAAAACTGAAAAAGACACAGAAATATTCAACACAGACACAATGTTATCAACTGGATTCTGCATCTGGACACAGTAAATATACAGTCACTTTAGTAGGTACACCCCTTTACTGTGGTGTACCTAATAAAGTGGCTGGTGAGGGTCATTCTGATGTCCTGGGAGCTGCTGCCCCCTGCTGACGGAGACAGACACAGACAGACAGACTTTATTGATCCCAAAACAGCTGCAGAAATTCACTCACAGAAAATTAAAGGTAAATTCTTAATTTCCACACTCAGATACTGGACTGGCCAAAACTCGCCCTCACACTTCAGACTGTTTTGTATTAAAAAGGACAATAAGCTTGTAGCATAAGTGTGCATGCTGTTAAACTAATACTTTGTCGACGCACGTAATGATAATGTGTAACGATGATGATGATGATAGTGTTTTTGAGTACCTGGATTCTGCCAGGCTGTCATGCAGAGCTGCTGAGCCCACACTGAGAGAGAAACGCACAGTTAGCATGCAAGCTAAATTATATACTGATATGGTCACTGAACTGCTGAGTCATAATATGTGTAACACAGAGAGGACAAAATAAGTCGAGTCATGATATATGGATCATATGGGGAGGACAAAACCTGCTGGGTCATGACATATGATCATATGGGAGGACAAAACCTGCCTAGTCATGATATATAGCTCATATGGAGAGCACAAAACCTGCTGAGTCATGATATATGAATCCAATGGGGAGGACAAAACCTGCTGAGTTACGATATATTGATCATATGGGAGGACAAAACCTGTCTAGTCATGATATATAGTTTATATGGAGAGGGCAAAACCTGCTGACTCATGATATATGGATCATGCAGTTTGTATTTCAGTCCCATTTAGGAGTTGAAGACGCTGTCATCTACCTGCTGCAACAAGCCTATTTGCACCTGGATGGAGGAGGACACACTGAAAAATCACGTTCTTTGATTTCTCTAGTGCATTTAACACCATTCAGCCGCTGCTGCTGGGTGAGAAGCTGCGAGTGATGCGGTCTGAGAGCTCTGTGATCTCCTGGATTACTGACTACCTGACAGGCAGGCCACAGTTTGTCCAGCTGGGCAGTGTTTTGTCTGATGTGGTGGTTAGTGATACGGGAGCTCCACAGGGGACTGTGCTCTCTCCTTTTCTCTTCACCTTTTACACCAATGACTTTCAGTACAACACCAAGTCATGCCACCTGCAGAAATTCTCTGATGACTCAGCTGTTGGGTGTATAAGAGGGGGAGAGGAGAGGGAGTACAGGGCACCTGAGGCTGAATGTCAGCAAGACCAGAGAGATGGTGATTGTCTTCAGGAACAAGAGGACACCTTCACAGCCATTGCAGATTAGGGGGGAGGATGTGGGGGTAGTAGAGGACTACAAATACCTGGGTGTCATGATCAGCAGCGGACTGGAAATCTAACACCAATGCTGCATACAAGAAGGGGTTGAGCAGACTCTGAGGAAGAAGAGATTCTTCAACGTCTGCAACAGGATGCTGGAGCTTTTCTACCAGACAACTGTTGCAAGCGCCATCTTCTTTGCAGCTTTCTGTTGGGGTAGCAGTATCGGAGCCAGTGACACCAACAGACTTGATAAGATTATCAAGAAGGCTGGCTCTGTGATTGGTCTCAGGCTGGAGACCTTTGAATCTGTGGTGGAGAGTAGGACACTGAACAAACTGCGATCCATCGTAGACAATCCTGATCACCCCTTCCACCACACACGGGACAGACAGTGGAGCACTTTCTCCAGCAGACTGCTACAGCTTCGCTGCTGAACAGTTAGGTACAGGAAATCTTTCCTGTCACATGCCATTTCACTGTACAATAACTCACTCTGATGTTGAATTCTGGTCATAACTATGCTGCCATACTGCACCTTGCACTATAACTGGTACCTCGTATTTCACCCTGTGCCTGATAATCCTTTTCTGTTCAGTCAGTACTAGCCATAGACTCATAAGGACCATCATCTAGTTAACACAGTAGTAGCCTATGTTGTTTATAAAGTTATCTAAGCACTTTTACTTTACTTCCCTGGCTAACTCCTTTTGTGTTGCTAGTCCAGCAAAACCTAGCGGTACTCAAATACTTTGCAAGCAGTTTCATGAAATGGTCAGTCAGAAAGCAACTCATACCGGCTCGGATGTTACCCAGGTTGGCAGGGTCGGGAGTTCCTGGCAGCGGAGGGCAGGAAACGGAGCTGCGTGGAGGAATCTGATCAGACCTAAATGAAACAGTCATTGTTGCGCCCAACAGACCACTATGATTATGATGATGATGTGTGTATTTCTGTTGGTTGGGTGGTCTGTGTCATGCTGCTGTTACACTGTAATTTCCCAGTTCACATTTGGGATAAGTACATCTATATATCTATGGGGAGGACAAAACATGTCAAGTCATGATATATGGCTTATAAGGGAAGAAAAACCTGCTGAGTCATTATATATGGTCATATAGGAGGACAAAACCTGCCTAGTCGTGATATACGTATAGTTCATATGGAGAGGACAAAACCTGCTGAGTCATGATATATGGATCACATGGGAGGACAAAACCTGCTGAGTCATGATATATGGATCATATGGGGAGGACAAAACCTGCTGAGTCATGATTATGGATCATATGGGGAGGACAAAACCTGAGTCATGATATATGATCATATGGGGAAGACAAACCTGCTGAGTCATGATATATGATCATATGGAAGGACAAAACCTGCTGAGTCATGATATATGATTATATGGGGAGGACAGAATCTGCTGAGTCATGATATATGATTATATGAGGGGGACAGAATCTGCTGAGTCATGATATATGGATAATGGGGGGACAAAACCTGCTGAATCATAATATATAATCATATGGAGATGACAAAACCTGCTGAGTCATGCTACACTACTCACAAAAAGTTAGGAATATTCGGCTTTCGGGTGAAATTTCCGGATGCACCAAAAATGCACTAGTACCTTTACTGGTGAACTTAATTTGACCTTCCCTAACCTTTTCAATGCACATGTCCAACTGTTCAATGTTTTAGTACTTTTTGCATCACTTGCTGTTCTCTAACAAGGTGATTAACAGCAAAATTCACAACAGGTGTTTGATCCATAAATCGAGCAATAAATTTTCTGGTTCAATTAGAATTGGTATTTAAACAGTCCTCTTTATCATGCTGTTCACATTTTGACATCATGAGACCAAGACGACACCTAACAATTGAGCAACAGCACCTCGCCATTATGAGGCTTCAAACAGGATGTTCTCACAGGGAAGTGGCCACTGAGCTTAGAGTGTCACAGAGTGTCATCAGCAGGTTGCAACAGAGATGCAGAGAGACTGGAAGAGTCACAAAAAGGCATAGAAGTGGACGTCCTTTGGCCACATCCCACGCCGATGACCACTTCATTGTGAACAGTGCCCTGTGGAACTGGATGATGAATGCTACTTAACTCCAGGCACATTTAAGGGAGGTGAGAGGCACCCAAGTGTCATGTCAGACCATTCAAAACCATTTACATCAGCGTGGTCTGCGTGCTAGACGACCTGCAAGGGTACCTGATCACACCACCAGGCATAGGCATCATCGCCTTGCATGGGCCAGGGAGCATTTATGCTGGACAAGGGACCAGTGGGCCTCAGTGCTGTTCTCTGATGAAAGTCAATTCATGTTGAGCAGAAGTGATGGCTGCCAACGATGCTGGAGACACCAAGGACAGTGCTATGCATCAGACATTGTTGTCACCAGATGAGCCTTTGTTGGTGGTGCTGTTACAGTCTAGACAAGTGTGTCTAGTCAATACAGAACTGCCCTACACCTTGTGAATGGTACAGTGACAAGCCAATTCTACCTAAATAACATCATTAATCCAGTCACTGTGCCCCTGCATGAACAACACAGGCCTAATTTCATATTCATGGATGGCAATGCTCCAGCTCATCGAGGTTGCATCATTAGGGAACGGCTGCTGGAGGCTGGGGTACCTCCAATGGAGTGGCCTGCACTTTCTCCAGACCTGAATCTCATAGAAAGCCTATGGGATCAGCTGAGTCACTGTGTAGAGGCTCCTAACCCTGCACCCCACAACCTCAATGACCTGCGGGCCACCCTTCAAGAAGAGTGGAATGCCATGCCTCAGCAGACAATAAGTTGACTTGTGGACAGCATGAGATGTCATTGTCAAGCTGTAATTGATGCTCAAAGGCACATGACAAGTTATTGAGACACTGACATTTTTTTTTTTGTTATGGTATACCCACCACTGTTGTTGGCTTTTGTTTCAGTAAATTGTTTAAGATGAGGAAATCACCATTGCATGCTTCTACTTAAATGCCCTACTTTCATGATATTATATCACTGTAGCGTGAACTTTTTACATTTTCCATAAATTTCCCCAGAAAGCCAAATATCTCTAACTTTTTGTGAGGAGTGTATATGGGCCATATGGAGAGGACAAAACATGTCAAGTCATGCTATATGATCATATAGGAGGACAAAACCTGCCTAGTCATGATATATAGCTCATACGGAGATGACAAAACCTGCTGAGTCACGATATAAGGGTCATATGGTTAGGACAAAGCCTGGTGAGTCATGATATATGGATCATACTGTTAAACACTATGTAGAGCTTATACTGAGGCCAAAACTTGCTTAGTCCTGCTATATGGATCATACTGGAGGACAAAACCCTGGAACCATGGAGGCTTGGGTTGGGACAGATGTTGGCAGCCATTACTGTCAAAAAACCAGCCTAAAAATTCATCTGTAACAGATTTATTAATAATTAAATTTAATATGTTTACAAAACAGTTTAATACAAAAATAAAATAAATATGAATAAAAACAAAGAATAAAACAAATGAGAATAAATGATGAAGGAGGCATTAATGTGAAGGAATAAATCTGCACACAGACTTAAAAAGGGTGTTTGGCTCTAAAAACATGCATCATTTACAATGAAGAATAAAATATACTGATAACCTGCACAGGGACAGAAAAACACTCACAGATATGCTGCTCCCACGCACGCCTGTTACCATGGTAACAAGTGTGCAGGAACGTGCAACCAGGCATTCGTGTCTGACCAACAGGACCACGGGTTACCTAGCAACAGGGCAAGCACGTTCACACAGATGTAGAGCGGTCATAAACACGGGAGGAATTATAAAAAGGTTCTGAAATCTGCAGCTCTGGGGCCACAGGGGGGGTCTTATGTTCAGAACTGCTGGGTCCATGTGGCCGACCCCCAAAAATATGTCAGAAAGTAATTTTGAAAAGGAACAGAAAAAGCCACAAATTTAAGAAAAAAGTGGTAAATTCACAAAAAAAAGTAAATTTAAAAGAAAATTTTAAAAATTATCGTAAAAGGGTCCCAATTTTCAATTCATTAATATTACTAATTTAATCATTTTTAAAAATTACACAAATAAAAGCAAAAATTTATAAGAAAAAAGACCAAAAAAATTATGAGAAAAATATTAAACATGACAAAGAAAATCTAAAAGTAAAATTTTACAAGAAATGATACAAATTTATAAATGTAATGACAGAAATTTCTAAGAAAAAGACTTTTATGTACGGTAGTCCAGAGAGCTCACTAAAGTGCACAACGGTAAAATCTACAGCACAAATAAAGAACGCCTCAACACAATTACAAAAGCATGCCAACAACAACGTCAATGCCAACTTTAGCGTTAACAGTATGCTAACATTAGCTGTAGCATCACTGCTAACACTGCACTGAGGACCCCACCTGGACAATGGACACCACACAGCTGGTCAAGAAGGTTCAAAAGCAACTGTATGCTTTGAGGGGGCTGAGAAAGTTTGGGATGTCACCCAGGATCCTCGGCAACTTCTACAGCTGCACTGTTGAGAGTATCTTGACCAGCTGTTTCACCGTGTGGTACGGCAGCTCTACGGTCTTGGACCACATACACCTGCAGAGAGTGGTGAAGGCTGTGGAGAGGATCAGCAGGACTCCACTATCCTCTCTGCAGAGCTGCCTCCAGTACGGGGATGGGTGGAGTCCTCCAACAAAGGTGCACTTCTGTACCTTAATCGGAGGGACAGAAGTGTGAAGAGTAGGACTTCAAGACTCAAGAACTCTTTCTTGAGTTTCCCACTGCCATCAGGCTCCTAAACAGCTGATAGGAGTCTATAATCAGATGACGACCTCATGCAACTGCATCCAACTGTTTACCGTTTATTGCACAGTCAATGGCTTTGTGAGATTATTCCACCTCAGCGTTATCTTGCTCCTGGCTGGTGACGTGGAAATAAACCCAGGACCGGTGCCCACAGACCTGTGTGCAGGACAGACACCACCAATGCTAGCAGGATTAGTGCGACGAACACCTCCCTCACCAGCAGAAACGAGACCACAATTGAATCGGTGAATTCAAAAAGGGCCCAAGTCCCCATTGAAAAAGTGTGGACTTGGGCCCTTTTTGAATTCACCGATTCAATTGTTTACGGGACCAGCATGGACTCGACACTGTGATCCAGCGGCCAATCTCTGCTGCAGCAGCCCAGCGATCGGACTCCACCACAACGGCAATGCAACAACCAGCCGTCAGTGAGTGTAAAGTTCAGAGAAATCCAGTGTTAAAAAACATAGGTCCCTTAAAGTTTTTCAAACCCTGAACCAGGCAAAACTAATTTAGGACCCTCAAAGTTAAAAAAAAAAAAAAAAGGTCTGCTTGGAGGGCACTTAAATGTACGGAGTATGATCTCCAAACGTGAACAACTAGAACATCTGCTGATAAACTCTAATATTGATTTTATGGGTCTGTCTGAAACCTGGTTATCATCCTCGTCACCTGAAACTATTGTTACCATGCCTGGCTATAATGTGTTTAGGAAAGGCAGGGAGCAAGGAAAAGGTGGAGGAGTTTTACTAAACGTTAAAGACACCTTAAAATTTAATCAGATTGAATGGTCAAAAGATACAAGTTTAGAATGTGTAGGCGTTAACATTAAGTTGTCAGCCAATATAACCTTCTCTGTTATTTGTTAATATCGCAAACCCTCCTCTAAAACAGCTTTTATGACTAATTTTAAAGCGCTTCTTAATCAATGCAATCTTAAAAATGAATTAATCTTATTGGGTGATTTTAATATAAACTGGGACAACAAAAGACAGGAAAATCATTACAGGTCACTATAACTTAACTCAGTTAATAGATAAACCAACCAGAGCCACAAGCCAATCAAAAACCAAAACTGATTTACTTTATACAAATAGACCTGAAAGAATCTCAGACTTATAACCTTTTAATAGGACTATCTGACCACAATATAATACTAGCAACAAGAAAATTTCCACAGAAACAGCTTTCAAATCCATTTAAGAAATCATCAGGTAACACAATAAATTATATACAGTCATGTGAAAAAATTAGGACACCCCATTAAATATTCAGTTCTTTATTAAGAAATGTTCACATATTGATGTCTAATCTTGTTTTTATTTATCTCTGGAGAAGAAGGTGATTTGATTGCAGGTAAATAACAAAAATTAACCTTGTTTTACTCATTAAACAAAAGATAAACAAAAATGCCTATTCTGAGGAAAAAGTTAGGACACCCTACCGCCTAATAGCTAGGGTTACCCCCTTTGGCTGAAATAACTTCAGTGAGACGCTTCTTGTTGCCATCTACCAGTCTCTGACATCAGTCTGAGGAAAGTTTGCCACACTCCTCAATGCAGAATTCTTTCAGCTGTGAGAAGATTGAGGGGTTTCTTGCATGTACGGCCCGTTTCAACTCACCCCACAGCATCTCAATGGGATTAAGATCAGAGCTTTGACTCGGCCATTGCAGGACTCTCCATTTCTTTGTTTTTAGCCAGTCCTTGGTGGATTTACTGGTATGTTTTGGGTCATTGTCATGTTGCAGGGTCCAGTTCCACTTCAGCTTTAATTTTTTTTTACAGATGGTCTCACGTGGTCCTCAAGCACCCTCTGATACACGGTAGAATTCATGGTGGATTCTATGATGGTGAACTGGCCAGGTCCTGTTGCAGCAAAGCATCCCCAAACCATGACACTTCCACCTCCATGCTTCACAGTTGGTATGAGGTTCTTTTCCTGGAATGCTGTATTTGGTCTATGCCAAACATGCCCTTTGTTCTGGTGTCCAAATAATTCAATTTTAGACTCATCTGTCCAAAGAACATTATTCCAGAAGTCCTGGTCTTTGTCTACATTCTCGCTGACAAACTTCAGTCTGGCCTTCATGTTTCTCTTAGAGAGCAAAGGTTTCCTCCTTGCACGCCTCCCATGCAAGTTAAACTTGTGCAGTCTCTTCTGATTGTAGGGACATGCACTTTCAAATCAACAGTAGCAAGAGCCTGCTGTAGGTCCCGTGATGACTTTTTAGGGTTTTTGGAGACTTCTTATAGCATCTTGCAGTCTGCTGTTGGGGTGAACTTGCTTGGGCAGCCACACCTGGGAATGTTGGCAGTTGTTATGAATGTCCTCCACTTGAAGACTATTTTCTGGACAGTGGAATGGCCAATTTCAAATTCTTTTGTGATCTTTTTAAATCCCTTACCAGACTCATAAGCTGCTACAATCTTCTTTCTGAAGGCCTCAGTCAGCTCTTTTGATCTCATCATGGTGTTCACTCTCACTTCAACAGTCAGGAGCACACCAAACTAAATGTCTAGGGTTAAACTAGGACTAGCCTCCTTCAAAATGCTGAGTAACAATGTTCTAATCATGCGCACCTGATGTGATACACCTGTGTGTGATTTTAGCCATTTTAAGTGGGAATAAATGTGGGGGTGTCCTAATTTATTCCTCACCAGAAATTGCATGTTTTTAGAATTACATTTTACAGAAAATTTAAAAAAATCTTTACTTCAGTTTTAATTGTTAAGTTATATTACTTGAATCTCCCAGTATTGTTAAAAGTGACATAAAATATCCATATTTTTTTTTTTTTTTTGTTACTTATTTGTACCCGTAGGTAGATTTGGTTTGCAGTCTGGTGACAAGCCACCGGCTTGTCACCATAAAATATCCATATGTCTAAATATGCAAAAACAAACAAAAAAAAAACACAGGCTTTCATAGGGTGTCCTAATTTTTTCACATCACTGTAATTCCAAAAAAACAAACAACAAAATATAACAATGACAATTAACATAATTGAATGGAAGGAAATCACCTCTTCAAATGACATAGATTACAACAATGAATTTTTGGCATTTTCAAAAATGGAAATAATAGAGGAAGAATCAGTTTACCATGGCTCAACTCCGAATGTCTACAACTAATGAAGACCAGAGATCAGCTTCTCAAAATAGTTCTAAAATAAGTTTAACAAAAGAGACAAAAATTTACATCTGCCAGAAATGAGGTAACACAAACTCTGAGGAAGGCTAAAGGCAAACTTTTTAATAACCATTATTGAAAATGTATAAGGAGATGGCAAAACAATTTGGAATAATATTAACTGACTAATAAACAGAACAAAAAAGATGACGGAGACATGGAACTTAACATTAATAGCCCATTGGTACAGAATCTAATGGTCATTGCTAGAATTTAACAAGTTTTTTCATAAACTCTGTGCTAGAAATATCCCATTCATTTAATAGACCTGATCATAACTCTAGTCCTATTTACTCCTCTCAACCAGTTTTTAATATACTAGTGCATGCCCAGAGAAAGAAAGTATTCTCGTCTGAAAACAGGTAGCCCAATTAGGGTTTACAGGCCCAAATGTAGGGTGTGTTTGAAAGTGGAATACAAAGATGTGTAGGCTACAGTAGTGTGAAAAAGTGTTTGCCCCCTTCCTGAGTTCTCATTTTTTGTAGGTTTGTCACACTTAAATGTTTCAAATCAAACAAATTTAAATATTAGACAAAGATAACACAGATAAACACACAATGCAGTTTTTAAATGAAGGTGTTTATTATTAAGGCTAAAAAAAATCCAAACCTACATGGCCCTGTGTGAAAAAGTGATTGCTCCCCCTCCCCCATTAAAACATAAATTAACTGTGGTTTATCCCATCTTTGAAAAGCTGAGTTCAATTTCTAGAGCCACACCCAGGCCTGATTACTGCCACACCTGTTCTCAATCAAGAAATCACTTAAACAGGACCTGCCTGACAAAGTGAAGTAGACCAAAAGATCCTCAAAAGCTAGAAATCATGCTACGGTCCAAAGAAATTCAGGAACAAATGAGAAAAAGTAATTGAGATCTATCAGTCTGGAAAAGGTTATAAAGCCATTTCTAAAGCTTTGGGACTCCAGCAAACCACAGTGAGAGCCATTATCCACAAATGGTGAAAACATGGAACAGTGGTGAACCTTCCCAAGAATGACCGGCTGACCAAAATTACCCCAAGAGCGCAGCGACGACTCATCCAAGAGGTCACAAAAGACCCTACAACAACATCCAAAGAACTGCAGGCCTCACTTGCTTCAGTTAAGGTCAGTGTTCATGAGTCCACCATAAGAAAGAGACTGGGCAAAAATGGCCTGCATGGCAGAGTTCCAAGACAAAAACCACTGCTGAGCAAAAAGAACATAAAGGCTCATCTCAGTTTTGTCAGAAAACAACTTGATGATCCCCAAGACTTTTGGGAAAATACTCTGTGGACTGACGAGACAAAAGTTGATCTTTTTGGAAGGTGTGTGTCCCATTACATCCAGCGTAAAAGTAACAGCATTTCAGAAAAGGAACATCATACCATCAGTAAAATATGGTGGTGGTAGTGTTATGGTCTGGGGCTGTTTTGCTGCTTCAGGATCTGGAAGACTTGCTGTGGTAAATGAAACCATGAATTCTGCTGTCTACCAAAAAATCCTGAAGGAGGATGTCTCTGGCCATCTGTTCGTGACCTCAAGCTGGGTTCTGCAGCAGCTTTTCAAGATCCTGCCAAAGATAGGATGCCCACCAAAGTTGCAAAGCCTCATCGAATCGTTTCACACCAACATGCAGGGGATAGTGCAGCACGATGGCAACGTCTCAGAGCCATTCAACATACGCAGCGGAGTGAAACAGGGCTGTGTACTTGCGCCAACCCTCTTTGGGATTTTCTTTGCTATGCTCCTGAGGCATGCCTTCAGCACAGCAACAGAGGGAATCTACCTGCACACAAGATCTGACGGCAGGCTTTTCAACCTTGCCCGCCTGAAAGCCAGAACCAAAGTACGCGAGGCTCCAATCAGAGACATGCTGTTCGCAGACGACGCTGCAGTCGCAACCCACACACAGCAGGAGCTTCAGACCCTGATGGACCGCTTCTCCCAGGCATGCAAGGACTTCGGGCTTACCATCAGCCTGAAGAAGACTAACGTCTTGGCGCAAGGCACGGAAAAACCACCAACCATCACCATCGACGACTACGAGCTGGATGTCGTGAATCAGTTCACGTACCTGGGGTCCACAATCAGCAACAACCTCTCCCTTGATACAGAGATCAACAAGAGGATTGGAAAATCAGCCTTCACACTCGCTCGCCTCACCACACGAGTGTGGGAGAATCCCAAACTCTCTGTCAAGACGAAGATGGCAGTGTACAATGCCTGCGTCATCAGCACACTGCTCTATGGGAGTGAGACGTGGACAACATACGCCCGGCAGGAAAAGAGACTGAACTCCTTCCACTTGCGCTGCATTCGCCACATCCTGGACATATCCTGGCAGGACAAAGTGACCAACACAGAAGTTCTGTCCCGCGCCGGCCTTCCCTCCATGTTCACTCTACTCAGGCAGCGCAGGCTCCGCTGGCTAGGCCACGTTCACCGTATGGAGGATGGCAGAATCCCAAAAGACGTCCTCTACGGAGAACTGGCAACTGGCAGGAGAGACGTTGGCCGCCCACAGCTGCGCTTTAGCGACGTCTGCAAGAGAGACATGAAGGCCCTGGAGATCAACACAGAGTGCTGGGAGGACCTTGCAACGGACCGCTCCAAATGGAGAGGCACCCTGACCAGACAGCTCAAGGCAGGTGAAGAGAGACTGACTGCTGCAGCAGATGAAAAAAGGACCCGCAGGAAGAACCACCACAGACCCAGCAGCACGGAGACCACCCACAAGTGCGACCTGTGTGACAGGGACTGCCATTCGCGCATCGGCCTGTTCAGCCACAGGTGGTGCTGTTCCAGCAGAGTAGACGTTTAGGATTCTCTTCCATGGTCATTATAGACCGACGGAGGCCGACGGACTATCATGTGAACATCTGAATAATGGGAACACCCCCCGTATCACACAGTTTGGGTTCCGTGTCCACCACTCAAAAGAGTCTGCAATAAGCTTGTTCTTAGAGAAAATTAATCTTTTTTAGATAAGTGCAATTGTGTAGGTGCTGTGTTTTTAGATCTAAAGAAGGGATTTGACACTGTTGACCCCAACATCCTTTTGACCAAACTTACTTGGTTTAATTTTTCAGAAAATGCTATCAAATGGATTAAATCCTATTTAACTGACAGACAGCAATGTGTAATGGTCAATAGTGTCAAATCACCATATTTGAAATGTCAAATGGGAGTCCCACATGGCTCCATACTTGGACCAATATTATTCTCCTTATACATAAATTATTTACCAAATGCAGCAGAAACATTCATATACAAATGTATGCAGATCACATAGTAATATTCACACCTGCAAAAAAACACACAAGAAGCCACCTGTATTCTTAAAACAGTGATGACCCAAATCCATGACTGGCTGAATAATTCATGTTTTCTACTAAACATTAAAAAAAAATGTTTGCATGATGTTTACCAAACGACGATCAAATATTACAAACGCAATCATTTTTTTAAAAGGGGAGGAGCTGCATTTAGTCAAGGAATTTAAGCGCCTCAGCATGATTTTTAGATTCCTCATTAACCTTTAAAAAACACATCAAAAAAAAAATCTCAAACTTAATCAAATTCAATCTGAGAAATTTTAAACAAATTAGACCATCGCTGACAGTTAATGCAGCCAAAATGTTTCTGCATGCAATGATCTCACACATCGATTACTATTTACCAACTGGTCACTCACTGGCATAACCATCATCAAACCCATTGAATCTCTATACAAAAAAGCCATAAAAATCTTTGATAAGAAAGATCCCACTTATCATTGTTGTCAATTTTACAAGAAATAAAATTTTCTGTCTTCTGAAAATTATAAAACTCTAAAATTTGCCTCTTCAATTTATAAAATATTAAATAGCTATGCACCACCACCCCTGGGAGAATATGTTAAACTGAAGACTGTCACCGGTACAACCACCAGACCAATCACTAGAGGAGACTGTGAGGTCCCCCCACAGACACACCACATTTGCTCAATCTGTGCAATCAGTGAGGGGCACCAAGATCTGGAATAATATACCACCTGCAATCAGAGAATGTACCACACTAAACACTTTTAAGACTCATCTTAAAAATTGGCTTTTAACCAACCACAACTGTATGCATAACTAGTGGATGCTATGCGGCATATGCATATGTATGTGCCCGTGTTTCACACACATATGCCCCGCCTCTTGTTTGTTGCTGCTGTTTGTTGTTGTTGTGAGGTGCTTGGGTGCACGTGTGTGTGTGTACGCATACACAGCGCTTCACTTGTGTGACATTTGAATGTTTTGTTTTGCAGCACCTTAACTCTTGCACTTTTGCATATCCACTTTGTGCAGTTTTATTGCAGATATCCCTCTCGTGTATGACTGTGTGTTTTGTCACCTGCCGGAGGACTACAGATGTAAATTAGCAGTACTGCTAAATCTGGCATACTTACATTTGTATTAATGTTCATTAGTATGTGATGTCCCTTTCAAATAAACATTAAACTTTTGTCACTGCATAACTGCACTCATTGCTGAAACCATTTACATTCACTACTCTCAGTGCACATAGGCTAATGTTGCACTAATTTGCACAATGTATATAGTATTTGCAGTGCCATTTCTATAGTTTCTATAGTTTTTATCGTTTGTTTTTACTCCTCACTGTGTATATTGTGTGTTTTTTAAATTATCTTATTTGTTGACTTATATTTTATATTGTGTGACATTTGCAGCAGAAAGCAAAGAAGATTTTCACGGTACAGGGAAATGTGTTTCCTTCCTGTGCATATGACAAACTTGATTTGATTATCACTGATGCTAATTCTAATTTTAGTATGCTAAAGTATTTTGTATCAAGGCGTGCTTAGGAGTCCTAATTGCCTGTGTGTTGGTGTGTGTGTTATTAGCATCCATTAGTATTAGGATTGAGTTATTGTATTATTACATTATTAGTATCATTGTGTACCTATTACCTTGGCATTTGTTCGGAGAGCAAAATAATTTCATTGCCCAGGAAATGTAGCATTTCTTAACTGTGCACATGATAACAAAGCCTTTGAATCTTGAATGTAAATGTTTGCAATCGCATGCTAACGTCAGCACTGTTAGCATGCTGGCATATTAGTGCTAACATTAGCATTGATGCAAATTCTAACTTTAGCATGCTAAACATTTGCAATCACTTGCTAACTTTAGCACTGTTAGCATGCTAATATCAGTGCTAACATTATCACCGGCGCTAACATTAGCACACTTTTGTATTTGTGTTGCGGCTTTTGAACGTTGGTGAACTCTTTGAGCCACCGTATTCATGAGAATAAAAAACAACGGCACAAATTTGTGAGACAAAAATTAGCATTTATGAGAAAACTCAAAAGGAAAAAGAATGAAAAATTTACAGGGAAAATTTGTGGGGAAAAAAAAAAAAAAAAGGAGAACGCTGCATATTTAACTCAGATGTCTTTCTTTCATTTTAAGGCTCAAACCTGTTTTGATTCCTGATCTAATCGGTCCAAACCAGAATCATCTAAAACGTCGGCTCAGCGCCTCACGATAAGGCGTTCACATTCATCACAGAAATCCTCACTACAAACCAGCAGCTCCACATCTGATTACAGCCGCTCCATTGGTCGGCTTCAGCTCAACCACAGCCGCCGCGCACAGCTGTGTATGGGCGTGCACGTGTGGTGACTAAATCCCACTGTAACCTACATTTGAGCAGAAGCAGCAGCAGAAGTGGGTCTGTAGAGCTGCGGCCAGACACGTGCCGCACAGATCAGATGGATGAGCGCTAGAATCAGAGCGGACGGTGCCGCCGAGGGAATATTTACCAGGAAATAACAAAAAACAAGGAAGAAAAACCACTGGAGACCCGTTAAAAAGGGCAGAAAATCACTGGAGACCATTAGGAAAAAACATGCACAAAATTTAGAGTCTGATGAGAATTTGTCAGAGATGATGAAGGAATTAAAAATGGAGTTTACAGCTGCAGACTGGGACGGTGCATCCATGTGTAATCTGGGAAAATGTGCAATCACATTAACGCCATTATGCTCAGTGGGGGATTTGTTATTTTTTACTATGCGGTACAAATGTAGAAATATAAATTAGGTACAAATTTGCAATAATAAAAGGTGCAAAAATATAAGGGAAAAAGTTGCCACTTTATAATTTAGTTACATCCATCCATCTTCTACCGCTTATCCGGGGATCCAGGTCGCGGGCACATCAGTCCTGGCAGAGTAGCCCAGACTTCTGCCCAGTTCACACAGCACCATGATCCCTCCTGCAGGTGGCGAGCCCACTGTAGGGTGGACCCACATGCCTCCTTTGGGTACACTGGGTCCTTGATGTAACGTTTTTCCATGGAGGTCCACTGGACCGCTTTTACTCTGGCCCTTCACCGAGGACCAGTTTGCTTTGGGAGACCCTACCAGGGGCACGTTGCCCCTGATAACATGGCTCCTGGGATCATTCAGGCACTCAAAACCCTCCACCATGATAAGGTGGCGATCCATGAAGGGGAATTTAATTACATAGAATACAAAATTTAATCAGCATCCAAAACAATGTGCAAATATACAAGAAAAAAGGTGAAAATTTATGAGGAAAAAATGCAAATTTACAGAAAAAACTAGTTGAAATTTTATGAAAAAACTGAAAATTTGTGAGAGAAAAAAGCTTAAAATTTATGAGACAAAAAGTTGCAACGTTACAGAAAAAACTAGTTGAAAATTTATAAGAAAAAAAACTTGAAAATTTATGAGAAAAAAAACGTGCAAATTTATGAGAAAAAACTTGAAAATTTATGAGACAAAAAGTTGCAAATTTGAGAAAAAGTTAAACATTTGAGAAAAAAGTTGAAAATTTACAGAAAAAACTAGTTGAAAATTTATGAAAAAAGAAAATTTGTGAGAAAAAAGCTTAAAATTTATGAGACAAAAAGTTGCAATGTTACAGAAAAAACTAGTTGAAAATTTTATGAGAAAAAACGTGCAAATTTACGAGAAAAAACGTGCAAATTTACAAGAAAAAACATGCAAATTTACGAGAGAAAACATGCAAATTTACAAGAAAAAACTTGAAAATTTATGAGACAAAAAGTTGCAAATTTGAGACAAAAAGTTAAAAATTTTGAGAAAAAAGTTGAAAATTTACAGAAAAACAGTTGAAAATTTATGAAAAAGAAAATTTGTGAGAAAAAAGCTTAAAATTTATGAGACAAAAAGTTGCAACGTTACAGAAAAAACTAGTTGAAAATTTTATGAGAAAAAAACGTGCAAATCTACGAGAAAAAAACTGCAAATTTACGAGAAAAAAACTTGAAAATTTATGAGACAAAAAGTTGCAAATTTGAGAAAAAGTTAAAAATTTATGAGAAAAAAGTTGCAAATTTACAGAAAAAAGTAGTTTAAAATTTATGAAAAAAAAATAAAATTTGAGGATAAAAGTTGCAAATTTACAGAAAAAAAAAACCAAGTTGAAAATTCTCGAAAAAGTTGCACATTTACAGAAAAAAGTTAAAAACTCACAAAAAAAGTTGCAAATTTACAAGAAAAAAGTTGCAAATTTCTGTGGAAAAAGTTGTAGCTTTAAGATTAAAAAAAGTTGCACTTTCACAAAGAAGAAAATTATGAGAAAAGTGTGGCACTCGTAAATTAGTGACGTTTCTGCCCATCCATAAACGTAACACTTTCCCCTCTGAAAAACTACAGTTGCCGTCAAAATTATTCAACACCTGCAGCAAATTCAGTTTATTGGCAAAATCTATAAGCTAGCAGCTGTTTGCATTAACAAATCAAACAATTTAAATAGCTCAACACGACTAATACTGTAAATGGTTTCTTCAAATTCAACACAAAATGCCACTTTTAATGACTAGTGCAGTCTCAAAATTATCCAACCCCTTCATGACAAGCATCTTCAGTATTTAGCAGAGCAACCTTTTGCTGTTATGACCTGCTACAAGTGTGACGCATGGCCAGACACCAGCTGCTGGCAGCGTTCTGAGCAATCTTAGTCCGTTCCTCCTGGGCACAGACCTCCAGTTCACTAATATTCTTGTAGCGTGATAAACCCCCACAGACGGCCGCGTAGCTCCTCCTCCCCATGAGCAGCCGCCCACAAACGGAGCGAGCCACCCTTTAAGCGGCTGAAGAATAAAGCAAAAAGCCAGATGTGTCCTCGCCTGTTTCTGGGTTTAGAGCGAGCGTCACGTGAGGAGCTGGCAGCCTCGGCCATTCGTCACGCCATCCTGCCGCCGAGGCACCCGTGCAGAAAAGACTCACACTAACGCACACAGATACGCAACCAAAGGGCTCCATTGTACGGCTATACGTGCGCGGAGGCTGTGGTACACAATACAGGAGAAAGCTCCAGGAGGAGGAGAGAGGGAGGCCACAATGGCTGCCGACGGTATGGAGGGAGCAGGAGGGCGATTTACAGTCAGGCACGCCATCCAAACATTAGGCTTTAAAAAACAAAAAAATACCGGGAGGCTGAATTTTAAACGTTTCAGAGGAAAACTCACCTACCAGCAAATCTAAATATGGATTAAGTGGTGTGGCAGATGGGGATTTTAGTGTGAAACTACAAACAAATAAAGTTTGTCCTTTAAAAAAAAAGACATGACAGGTGCGTCTCAAAAAAATGATCATCATGAAAACATTTTAAAATCCAACAGAAAATCTTTAATATATGAATGAAACATGAAGCCGTTTGACCTTCGTTACCCTTTATGCTCCGTTTCAATTTTCTGTTATCTGTTCGTCACACGTTTTTACATCTTCTGTTAAATTAGTTCCTTCATCCATTTGGCTGCTCTTTAAAACGTCTTATTGTTTTATGCTTTTTTGGCATTTTTTAAACACATTTTAACCTTTTTTTTCTGTGAAGCACTTTGGCCTGCAGGTGTGGATTAGCGCCGTATTTAAATGTTCAATTATGAGGGAATTTGTTTATCACACTGATAGTTTTATTTGCTAATTTGCATATTTTTGTCATTTTTATCACCTTCTTATAATTTGAGACTTTCTCCCACCCACTCGTAAATTAGCCCACTTATAAATCAGCAGCTTTATTTTGCCCACTTGTGACTGTTACTTTTTTCCCACCCGCTTGTCAACTTGCGCCTTTTTGCCACCAACTACTAAATCTATGTTTTCCCATCTACTCATTAATTTGAACCTTTTTCCTGCTCACTCGTACATTTGTGCCTTTTCCCACCAACTTGCAACTCTTTCCGACCGCTTGTCAAATCGTCACCTTTTGCCTCCCACTAGTAAACCGACATTTTCCCGCACACTCAGAAATCTGCAACTTTTTCCACCCACT
This sequence comes from Pholidichthys leucotaenia, assembly GCA_020510985.1. Taxonomy (NCBI): domain Eukaryota; kingdom Metazoa; phylum Chordata; class Actinopteri; order Cichliformes; family Pholidichthyidae; genus Pholidichthys; species Pholidichthys leucotaenia. Next base: position 33,224,141 of record CM035848.1, read on the forward strand.
CAAATTTGCGACAAAAAAAAAAAAAAAATTTGGACAAGTTTTATGTTTGAGAACCTGAAACAGAGTGCACACTTCTGCCAAGACTGTTAAAAAGTGAAAAAATGATGCGGAATCTGGGTCCTGGTCTGGATCTGGACCAAAATCTCGTGGGTTCATCTCTGGCTTGAAGGCCACCTCTGGAGAAAATTTCGTCAGAATCCGTCCAGGAGGTTTTATGTGATCCTGATAAATATTTGGATCCAGGACGGCTCTGGCGTGAATGAAAGGTGGAATTTAATTTTGACGATTAAAGTTTATTCATGAATAAATTATTAAATAATTAATAATTTAAATCACCGTATTGTGATTTTCTGAGACGCACCTGCACCGTTAGACATAATTAGCATACTCATTAGGGTGTGGTCCGCCCAGCCATGTGGGTGTAGGGCGAATGAATGGATGAGGGTTTACGGGGGACGACAGAAGGACGGTTTCCTATGAGAAGACAATGAGGACTCTGATGGACAGATGGAGCGGTCCAGACCTGCATGGAACACCACCGTCTTCTTCCTGCATTCCGGCAGCAGCTGCAGATTCCGGAAGAGTCCCTTTGCCGTCAGCTTCACGTGGAAGTTGGACAGCGACAGTCGGGGAGACCATAACATTGTCTCTGTTTGACCTCCAAAGATCCGCTGGCGAGTTTTCTGACTCCTGGAACACTGACCCAGTTTCTGAAACTCCTGACGGCTGCCCCGGTTTGACCGCCGCTCCACTCCGTCGCCGTTTCAGGAGAACGCTGCCTCGTCCAAAATCAGAAAAATAGAAAATTCACAGTCAAGAAGAAGGAATTTGAGTCCGACGTCTCCACAAATGCCATGTGGCGATCAGAGGATGACGGTCGGTCCATCAATGCTGCCGCCGCTGAGAGATAAAGAAATAAAAACCAGAGGAGAGCCAATAGATGAGGAGGAGGAAATGGCGCCAAAAATAGGTGCTTCTCTTCCGTGGTGGCGGTGATAGTAAATGATTTAAAACGAGGAGAGACAGAGAGGACGGAGGAGATGGAGGAGCACAGAGGGGAGGTGTGTCGCATTAATAACACACAAACACACAAAGACCCCAACACACACACACGCCTCTGTCTCCACTCAACGTGAAGCTCCAAACGCACACAGATGCTGCAGAGGGGGGAGGGGAGGGGAGGAGGAGCAGGATAATCTCCTCCTCCGTCAGTAAATCTCAGCTCTGAGTCTGTGTTTAAGGGAAGACAAACGGAGCTGAGGGGGCAGAGATGAATCACGGTGAGGTCAGATGTGATAAAACGATGACAGAAAACAGGAAATACGTTAATAAGGTCCATCTACTGCACTGTTCCCACATGCTGGACAGCACCCACAGGTCTGAATTAAATGTTTACTTTAATTATTTAATCACTGCAGCATCATTGTCAATCATTTTTGCAGCCTTCCTAAGAACGACTCGTTTCAGTGCACATCTCTTTAAATGTCCAAAAGCTGCTGTTAACTTCGCCCTCTCTCTCATGTCACTGTTGCTAATGTTAGTTGTCTAGCTCCTAGCTAGGATGAATGAATGAAATAAAGCATCAGTGGTGGACAGAAGTGTGGTTTCAGTGGTCGATAAGATATGACTGGTACCTGGAGTACAATAAGACCAGAAACATTCGTGAATGAGGGACAAAACTATTAGCTTCAGCTAGCTACCTTTGGTCTTACAGATCATAAACTATAGCAAGCTAAGCTAAAACAATGTCTAAGGGAGACATACTGTATATGGTCAAGTACTGATAGATGAACAAGCTCTAATGCAGTTAGACTAACTGACTCCAGCCTAGCCAAGCTAACGCTAACAGACTGTTGTAGTATCACAGCAAAAAAAAATACTAGAAAAGCACTCAGAGAGCGCAGACCTCCGCCAAGTGCCACAGTTTCCCCCATACAGTCTTCAGATTCCTTGACCATGAAAACATATGACAAGCAGTGGTTCAGTAGTTATTCACGAAAATGGCATTTTCCGTAATGGCGGCCACAGTTCCCCCCATACAGTGTTTGTGTGTACGTTTTCAGATTCCTTGACCATGAAAACATATGACTAGCAATTGGATTGACAATGATAGGATTAGTGGTTCAGTAGTTATTCACAAAAATGGCATTTTCCGTAATGGCGGTTTTCTTCTGGACGGTGATCCGGATCACCACCAAAATGTAATCATCTGTAGGATACCCCATTTCTAACAATCTGTGAAAATTTCATGAAAATCCGTCCATAAGTTTTTGAGTTATCTTGCTAACAAACAAACAGACAGACAGAGAGACAGACAAACCAACGCAGATGAAAACATAACCTCCTTGGCGAAAGTAATAAGGTGACTGTATAAACTGTGTGGGAAATAGGACCCAAAATGGAGCCACTGTTATATATTCAGGACAGCTGAGTCACATGGAAACCGTTTTGGGAAAAGAGCCACAGGTTGGAGACCGTCCACCACAACATTTTATCATGCCCTCCAGTCTGGTCTAAATGAGCCTCGTGCTCGTTAACAGCAGCAGGCCTGATCTGTGCTGTCAATTCTCCAGCCAGCTGCCGTGGGATTACTGTGCTCCGATTGGCTGACACACCTTCTCACGCTCACACAGCTCGAACGGCCAATCGGATGTCCTCACCTGAGCCGCCAAGTCGGCTGGCCCTCACTGAGCCGCTCCTCTGTAGAGGGAACTGACCGCTCTGCTTCACTGACGTCTGACTGGCTGCTGCCGACCGTGCTGCACTGTGATTGGTGAACGTTGGAGACTTCAGAACTGTGGAGAGGACGGAGAAGATGTTAAAACCAAAAAAAGAAACCTAAATTTTTATTACTCATTTTATACAGTAATTCAGCCTAAAATTCTATTTTAATTACATTTTTAATTTCAGAAATTTTTCATAATTTTTCCTGCTCAATTTGCATTTTTTTAACTTATAAATTTCAAATTTTTCTCTCTTGAATTTGAGAAATTTTTTTTATTTTAATTTTTTTAAATTCTGCTCAATTTGTAACATTTTCCTGGATAAAAAACCTTTTATTTTTCTTATCAAATTAAGAATTTTGGACACTACCTTACAATAAAATCACACAAATTACAGGGTGTAAACAGGAAATAAACCAGAGGAAAAAAAATGTGAAAAATGGGGGGAAAACATAGTAAGTACAAGACAAAAGCAGGGAAAAATTTGGCAAAAAACAGGGAAAAATCATAGTAAAAGAAGGAGAAAAACAAGGTAAAAACCAGAGAAAAACACAGGAAGAAAACTTGACAAAATGGGAAAAAATGGGAAATTTTAGCAAAAAAAAAGATTGGGAACAACACAGGGAACAACACAGTAAAAAGGGGAAAACAGTAAACACCATAAAAAACAGGGGAAAAAAATGATCAAAAACGGGTGACAAACACCATAAAAAGAGGGAAAAATGGGGAAACTAGAAGAGGACTCAGAGAGCGAATACCTCCACCAAGCCTCCTTCCATCCTTCATGGATCACCTCCAAAATGTAATGGGCTCGTGTGGAGGCCACGAGCCAGTTCTGGTGAAAACTGCATCAAAGTCTATCCAGTAGTTTTGGAGGATTGTTGCTAACACACTGTGAGAAGATAAGAGCCTTGGCAGAGGTATGAATTCTCGGATCATCACCAAAATGTAATGGGTTCCTCTCCAGCCCAAGAACCACCTCTGGTGAAAATCTCATCAAAATCCATCCAGTAGTTTTTGCGTAATCCTGCTAAAACCTGACGCAGACAAACCACCCTGATTACATTAGCTCCTTGGTGGAGGCAAGAAAGCAGACACACTAAAACAGGGAAAGAACAGGGTAAGTACCAGAAAAAAACGGGTAAAAACTGAGCAAAGACAGGGAAAAATGGAGTTTAAAAAAAAGAGTTAAAGCAGGGGAAACTGTGGGGAAAACAAAACAGTTGATAACACTGTAAAGGAGAAAAAAGCAAAAAGAAAATCAGGGTAAAAAGAGGAAAAATAGGTTTAAAAAAGGAGAAAAGTTAAAAAAAAAGTAAAAATGGGGGAAAACAAGAGGAACAAACAGGAAAGCTCAAGGTAAAACTGGGAAAATAGGAGAAAAATGAAAAAAAAAAACAGTAAAAACAAATACACGGGAAAAACAGCGGAAAAGCAGGGGAGAAATAAGGCTAAAAAGGAGAAAAGTAAAAAAATGAAACAATCATAAAAGCAGGGGAAAATGTGGCAATACAGGAAACAAAAACACAGCAAAAGCAGAAAAAAAAAACAGGAAAGCTGAAGGTTAAAAAAAAAAAAAAACGAGCACTGAGGTGAGTGCAATATCCCCCACCTCCATTTTCTTTGAAGATCCCAATACTGACAGAGAGCAGTTTTCAACTTTTCCATATAATTACTGTGGCAGAACCAAATTATGATAAGCCCATCACCCATGAATGTTCAACAAAGTATACAGCCCATAGTTGTAGGTCAGGATCCCGAGGTGAACCTGTGTAGCAAGTTCAGTGGCCCGAGCTTTACTCATTTTATTTATTTTAAACAATATTTTTCCTCACTTTAACATTAATATACATTAATTATCACAAAAAAAGACAACAGATCAGAAGAAAAACAAAAGAAAAAAGTACAGCATGTTGCAGTTCACATCCAACTATGTGCTGAACCTGTTAAGGAACTCTATCAAGGGTTTCCATATATTCTCAAATTTTTCTGTTCTCCCTCTGATTACATAAGTGAGTCTCTCCATTGCAATGTGTGAAGACATTTCTTTTATCCATTCAGTTATTGGTAATACTAGTACATAGCCGAGCATACCTGTCCATGCCCGTAGAAACCAAGTATAAGCAAGTATTTCTGCATGCCTATTGCTGAAGGGTCTCCTCCTGTCTCAGACGGCTGTGTCGTTTAGTCATGCCTGCGGCGTACTGCTGGAACCGGAGGTGTTTCATGTTCATGGCATCCTTTCTGACGTGCAGCAGTTCTCCTCATTCTTCTTCGTTCAGACCACTGGTTGAGGGATAGGTGCGTCATAATTCTAGTTCATGGGCACGATCCTGAAAAAGTGGCTTTCGACCCTGTTCAGGCAGACCCGTGCAGGCCCGCAGAAACCAAGAAACCGGAGCACCTGGAGAAAATCAGCACTTTGTTTGGCATTTTACACATTTGTAGTGTAGACTGGCATTCGTCAAGGTTACACATTTGCCGTCATGTAGGCATGGCGAGTCGTCCTATGATGCCTGAGTTCATAGGACGCACTATGATGATGAGGCAGAGATCATAGGCCATCCTATGATGTGCTAGAAATGTGCTTTAAAGTCTGTCGTACCCTATGCTGGTGAAGGGTGTCCTCCTGTCTCAGATGGGTGCGACGTACTGCTGGAACCTCAGGCATTTCATGTTCATGGCATCTTTTCTGACGTGCAGCAGTTGTCGTCATTCTATTGCTCTCCATCTGGTGGGTCTTCTTCTTCTTCTTCGTCTTTGTTGAGACCACTGGTTGACGGATAAGTGCATCGTAATTCCAGTTCATGGACAGGATCATGAAAATAGATCTGAGCAAAAAGAGGCTTTCCGGCATGGACTCACTGTACTGTATATGACATAAAAAAATGAAAGCAGCCTTGATGTATATGACATCATAAAGACATGTTGCCTGATGTCTGTCACTGTATATGACATCATAAAGACATGAAGGCAGGCTTGATGTATATGACATCATAAAGACCCATTTGTCTATGTGCTGTGGGCTTGATGTATATGACATCATAAAGACACATTTGTCTATGTGCCGTCATATAGGCATCGAGTCATCCTATGATGCCTGAGATCACAGGACGTCCTATGATGTTCAGGCAGAGATCATAGGCCATCCTATGATGTCCTATAAACGTGACAGACACACACACAGACAGACACTTCTTGCTTTTATAGAATGCTGTCCATTTTTTTTTTCCACAATAGGGCTATCATCCTCCTGGCCTACAAGAGCCCAAAGTCTATTAAAATTGAGCAGGTTATAAGTTCTTTTGGATATATTCCCAACAGACATTTTTGGTTCACATGGTACCTGTATACCAACACTATCTGAAATAGTATGGACAACAATCTTGCAATACCTTTGAAGTTTTGGACATTCCCATATACAATGGAGCAAGGTTCCTTTATGGTCTGAACATTTAAAACAGGTATCTGGAATGTCGGGGGACCAACGGTTAAGTTTCTCTAGGGTAATATAAATTCTCATTAACCACTTATGTTGTAACAGTTTCATTCTTGTATTGATTGACTGTTTCTGAGCTTTTAAACATGCCTTTTCCCAATTCTCCTCTTGGACATCATCTTGTAAATCCCTTCTCCATGCATCTAATTGATCAATCGAGGACTCTGTATCAAAAATAAGTAATGTCGTATAAAATGAAGAGATTTGTCTTTTCTTTTTGAGATTTGTCAGTATAAGATCTTCCAGATGAGAGAGTGGGGGTTCAGACATGAAGGGTTTATATTCCAATTGGATAAAATGTCTATTTAAAAAAATGTTTATTGGGAATCTCAAATTTCTGGCACAGCAACTCAAAGGTGATGAAGTTGCCATCTGTATATGTCTCCTATTTTCTCTACACCTTCATATGCCCATATTTTGAAGCCACCATCTGCTCTTCCTGGTTTAAAATATGTATTTCCCCATATGTGGGAAAAGCGAGAGAGAGAGGGGGTGTCCCTCATATGCTGGTGCACCTTATACCAAACGTCAATAGTGTTTTTTAAAAATGGGTTTTGTGTTATTTTTTTTAGGTTCTGCAGAGTATAAATACAATTTCAATGGAAGATTTGGTACTGTAGCTTGTTCCGCATCCACCCAGGCCGGTGAATTGTCTGTTATAAAGTAATATGTTGCAGCACGCATCTGTGCAGACCAGTAATACCATTTTAAATTTGGAAATTGAAGTCCCCCTCTTTCATAGGGCAGATACAATAGCCTAAGCCTCAGTCTAGATTTTTTTCTTACTCCAAATGAAATTAATAAAAATGCTATTAAGCATATCAAAAAATGATTTTGGTAGTGGCAAAGGCAATGATTGAAAAATATATAAAAATTTTGGCAATATAACCATTTTTATTATGTTAATGCGGCCAAATATTGATATGGGCATAGCTGTCCAATGATCAAGAGATTCTTTCACTTCCTGTACAAGGAGATGATAATTTTTTAGCAGCAATTGTTTTAATGTCAGGGGTAATTTTAATGTTGAGATAAGTAAATCCTTCCTTTGCACTGGAGAATGGGATCTTTACCACCGGAGATTGCCTTTCTTCTTTTTTTAAGAATAATATACAGTTAGGCCCAGAAATATTTGGACAGTGACACAATCTTCATGATTTGGGTTCTGCATGCCACCACATTGGATTTGAAATGAAACAACTACAACGGAATTGAAGTGCAGACTTTAAGGTTTAATTTAAGGGGTTGATCAAAAATATATGATTAAACGTGTAGGAATTGTAGCTATTTTTATACAAACACTCCTCATTTCAGAGGCTCAAAAGTAATTGGACAAATAAACATAACCCTAAGTAAAATGTTACTTTTCAATATTTTGTTGAGAATCCTTTGCAGACAATGACTGCCTGAAGTCTGGAACCCATGGACATCACCAAATGCTGGATTTCCTCCTTTGTGATGCTTTGCCAGGCCTTTACTGCAGCTGCCTTCAGTTGTTGCTTGTTTGTGGGTCTTTCTGCCTTAAGTTTTGTCTTGAGCAAGTGAAATGCATGCTCGATTGGGTTGAGATCTGGTGATTGACTCGGCCATTGCAGAATATTCCACTTCTTTGCTTTAAAAAACTCCTGGGTTTCTTTTGCAGTTTGTTTTGGATCATTGTCCATCTGGACTGTGAAGCGCCATCCAATCAACTTTGCTGCATTTGGCTGAATCTGAGCAGAAAGTATATCCCTACACACTTCAGAATTCATCCGGCTGCTTCTGTCTTTTGTCACATCATCAATAAACACAAGTGACCCAGTGCCATTGGAAGCCATGCATGCCCATGCATCACACTGCCTCCACCATGTTTTACAGCAAATGTGGTGTGCTTTGGATCATGAGCTGTTCCAATTCTTCTCCAAACTTTCTTCTTCCCATCATTCTGGTACAGGTTGATCTTAGTCTCATCTGTCCAAAGAATGCTGTTCCAGAACTGGGCTGGCTTCTTCAGGTGTTTTTTTGGCAAAGTCAATTCTGGCCTTTCTACTTTTGAGGCTGATTAATGGTTTGCACCTTGTGGTGAATCCTTTGTATTTACTCTCATGAAGTCTTCTCTTTATGGTAGACTTAGATACTGATACACCTACTTCCTGGAGAGTGTTCTTCACTTGAGTGGATGTTGTGAAGGGGTTGTTCTTCACCATGGAAAGGATTCTGCGATCATCCACCACTGTTGTCTTCCACGGACGTCCAGGCCTTTTTGGGTTCCCAAGCTCACCAGTGCACTCTTTTTTTCTCAGAATGTACCAAACTGTTGATTTGGCCACTCCTAACATTTCTGCTATCTCTCTGATGGATTTTCTTCTTTTTTTTCAGCCTCAGGACGGTCCGTTTCATTTCCATTGAGAGCTCCTTTGACCGCATGTTGTGTGTTCACAGCAACAGCTTCCAAATGCAAACGCCACACCTGGAATCAACTCCAGACCTTTTAACTGCTTAATTGATGACAGGTTAATGAGGGAAGAGCCCATGCAGCCTTGTTATTTTATTTTTTGCAGCCTTCTGAGTCAATTGTACAATTACTTTTGGTCCCTTGAAAAAGAGGCGGCTACGTATTAAAGAGCTGTAATTCCTAAACCCTTGCTCCAATTGGATGTGAATACTCTCAAATTATAGCTGAGAGTCTGTACATTAAGCCCATATTGATTATATAATTGTATCCTGAATATGTTTTCGTAAACAGCTAAAATAACAAAACTTGTGTCACTGTCCAAATATTTTTGGGCCTAACTGTAGATGATTTAGCATAGTTTATTTTATAACCAGAGAAACGCCCAAACATTTCTATTTGTTGTATAAGGTTCAGAATACTGACCTGCAAATTTGATTTAAAAAATTATTACGTTATCGGCATATAAAGATACATAATGTTCTTGTCCTCCAATTTGTATGCCTGAGAGGTTTGGGTGTGCCCTTATTGCCATTGCTAAAGGTTCCATGGCTAATATGAATAACATAGGCGACAACAGGCCGCCTTGACGTGTAGATCGTTGTAGGATAACTAGTTTAGAAACTATACCATTTGTCAAGACACTTGCTAAAGGTTTTGTGTACAAGATCTGCACCCATCTAAGGAAGTTTCCGCCAAATCCAAAACTAGGTAAAACGTTAAACAAGGCCATTCTATTCTATCAAAGGCTTGTTTCGCATCTAATGATAACATTGCTGTATTATTAGCATCAAATTTTCCATGAATGATGTTAAGAACGCTCCAATGCTGGTTTTCCTGGTTTCAAAATTAGTTATCACCAATCTTAAAGATGGAGGAAGGGTTCCTTTCTCATAGGATTCCTCATACATATGTATTCAAGAGGGGGTTTAAAAGCTTTTCTTTGCATGTTTTATAGAATTCAATCGGTAAGCTGCCAGGCCCTGGCGTTTTCCCACTATTCAAATTTTGTATGGCCTGCAAGATTTCTTCAGTTGTTAAATTTCCATCTAACTTTTGTTTGGCCTCATCAGTTAATGTTTGAAAACGTAATTGATGAACATAAGCATCTTGTTCTTTAAAAGTTTTAGGACATTCAGATTGATATAAACATTCATAATATTCCCTAAAGCTATCATTAATTTCTAGGAAATCTGTCGTATTTCCTGATGAATTTCTTATTTTATTTATTGCTCTTTCAGATTGTGTTTTCTTGATTATCCATGCCAAGAGTTTCCCAGCCTTTTCTCCTTCATCATAATAAAATTTTAGCCACATTAAACTGTTTATTGCTTTGTCTACTGACATTTTATTGTATTTTGTTCTCAAAAGTACCAACTCTTTTTGTTTTACTGGGTCATCAGATTTATTCAATCCAAGTTCTAAAGAGTCAATTTGTTTTTCTATGTCTTGCATTTCTAATTTTTTGCATTTATGTTTAGCACTCGTATAACGAATTATCTATCCTCGAATGTAGGCCTTAAAAGCTTCCCACCTTATGCAGGCATCTGTTTGATTAAGTGTTTAATTCAAAATAAGTATCAATTTTAGTTTGCACAAATTTTACAAACTCTGGGTCCTGTAAACATTTAGTTTGAAAACGCCAAATAGGTGGGGGGGGGTTTCAAATTTGGATATTAATCGAAATTGGAGCATGATCACTTATAACTATGAATGAATGAATGAATGAATCTTTATTTCGGATAGATTAAAAGTACAGGTTAAAGAAACTGAATAATATAACAAAGGGGGAAAGAAAATCCAACAAGGTCAAACCAGACAATAACTCCTCTGATTATACAGTTCAACATAAGTTATCCGAAATGGGTGATGGCTGAAGCCGCAGCTTATATTGCCCACCCATATTCCATCCAAGAATTCAAAAGAAAAAACAAAACAAGAGCAATTACAATTCAGAACGAAGCTAAGACAAAATGTGACAAAAAAAACTAAGCTACAACACAATGCAGGCTGGATATGACAATCTTTATGTGATTTTACATGTCATCTTGTATATATGCTATGACTATGACTATGCTATCATACCAACACTTACTGATTTTTGATGATAATTCATTTGAAACCAGGAAATAATCTATACGACAACGAGAGTTATACTGACTGAAACAACAAGAATATTCTATTTTTTGAGAGTTTTGGTCTCACCACACTTCAATAAGATTTAGGTCAATGATATATTGTTTTAGTAATTTTCTTGTTAGCATCTTATGTACATCTTTACCTGTGGAGCAGCCCATTTCTGGGTCTAATGTGCAATTAACAGTCTCCCCCAATAACACACAAACCCTTCAAAGCAGATAGTGTTCAGAAAAAATTTTCAAAAAATTTAGGGTTGTCCTTATTTGGGCCATATAAGTTAATTAGGCTCAATTCAAGAGACAGGAGCAAATCTTGAGCCATTACTTATCTTCTATTTTGATCTGAATCATATCAAGTATATGAAATGGTATTGTTTTATGAATGAGTGTAAGTACTCCTCTACAATAACTATCATAAGTCGCATATATCACTTGACCGGGCCATCTTCTCCTCACCAATTTAATATCAAAAGCTGCCAGATGTGTTTCCTGGAGAAAAATTATTTTAGACTTGAACATCTTAATCCTGTTGAAGACCTATTTTAATTTTGTTAGTTTTCTGAGTCCCCTGACATTCCAGCTTGTAACTTTTATATCCAGAGTATTCTGATTATTTATTCCTTCCATCTAATTTGGCAATAAAATGTGTGGATATAATCAAGCTCACAAAGTATACACCTATCTGTACTTGAGAACACAATACACATAAAAAACAAACAAAAAAAAACAGAAAAATTTGCATTAAGTCAATTAAATTGACTATCCCTGCTCCTACTCAGAGCTAAAACAATAGGGCAGGAGCTCATCCACTCCTGAGAGGAGCAGTGAACTGTGGAGGAGTGTCTTATGTAAAGAAACCCCACTCCCCAGCCACACATTTAAAAAAAACAAAAAAAAAAAAAACAACTTTTTTTCCTTTTGATGGAATAATTTTGTATTCTTTACCTTCTGGTACCTCAAAGTCTGGGTGAAATGTGTTCAAGGTCAACCAGCTGGACATTTATATTGTTGTTCTCATGCAGATGTTGTGTACTGTTATGATTATGTCTAAGAAGGGAGACAGTTTGGAAGAACCAGACTGAACCAGATATTCTCTCATGGACAATTTTGAGATAACAGGACGCTTAAAGACTGAAACTTGTGTATGTGATTCAGAACAATTTCCTAAGGCGACTGAGTGTATCACTTATTGTTCTCCACTGATCAGTGCAAATTAAATTTACTGAAACTTTAATCCTGCCTGATTCTTTGACTACTGGTTGAAGAGATTTTTCCAACATATTTGGCACACAGAACAGGGACTCCAGAAATCTCTGTCCACACCTGCAGCACAAGCGGTCTGTCTGAAGTGAGGCGACAGCAGAGGCGGTCTGGAGCGCCGTAGCAGAGAGGGTGATGGAGCTGAACCAAGGCAGATTGAAGTGAGTAAATTTAACTATTTATTAATGGTTTTGACATCTGCCGCAGCAGGTTCCAAGTCCGGTCATGGGATTACGCGTAGAATTTGGTACCGCTGGTTCAAGTCTGGTTGGGAAAGTACCACGGTTAAATGGAACTGCTCAGTAAGAAATGCATTTTTACTGGAGTTTAGTTCAAGTCTAAAATTGGGAAATAGGTGCACAGAAGTATACAAAGTACTGCGGAGTGATATCAGGGCGGAGAGCACACCGCAGAGTGATATTAGCAGCGGAAGGTTACAGCACTGCGGAGTGATATTGACGGCCGAAATAAACTAGAAAAAAGATACAAGAAAAATAGTTATAATAAAAAATAGCCTTAAAATAATAAGGAATAAGATAAGATAAGATAAGATAAGATAAGATAAGCCTTTATTAGTCCCACAACGGGGAAATTCCAGGATTGCAACAGCACAGGGATAGCAACACTCAGAGCAACAATCAGAAGGCAAGAAAAAAAAAAAAAAAAAAAAACAAGCAAGCAAGAGCAGCTAATAAACATATGTACGTATTACTATAAAATATATATATATACACACACACACAGACACACAGTGCAGAGCATTGTAGCTGGATGGAATAAATATATGAATATATGAACACACAGTGCAGAGCATTGTAGCTAGATGGAATAAATATGTAAATATATAAACACCCACAGTACGGAGCATTGCAGCTAGGTGGAATAAATATGCAAGTATATAAACACACACAGTGCGGAGCAATGTAGCTAGATGGAATAATATGTAGATATATAAATATATAAACACCCACAGTACGGAGCATTGTAGCTAGATGGAATAAATATGCAAATATATAAACACACACAGTGCAGAGCATTGTTGCTAGATGGAATGAAACAGCATAACCGTCTACTTAGTTATCCTACATGGTATGATTATGTGCCCATACATATTCTCACCCTCCATAGCGACCGGTATGTTCCTAGTTGTATGCCGGAGAGGACCATTGTGTAAGTCTATTGCATCTTTTGCATTCAAAAAACTATTAGTTTGTTACGTCTTTTTGCTATCTCTGCGAGCAGCCCTGCTTAGGTTGTACAGTCTGACAGCCGTTGGTAGGAAGGACCTACGAAACCTCTCGGTTGTGCACCTGGGATGATGTAGTCTGCTGCTAAATGAGCTCCTCAGTGCATTCAGTATGTCCTGCATAGGGTGGAACTCGGACTCCAGCAGAGATGACAGTTTAGCCACCGTCCTTCTCTCTCCTATCTCCTCCATCGGATCAAGGCGCTGCCCCAGGACAGAGCTAGCTTTCTTAATCAGTTTGTTCAGTCTCTTCCTATCGGCTGCAGTAATGCCACTGCCCCAGCAGACCACTCCAAAAGTGATGGCTGATGCCACCACCGTGTCATAGAATGACTTCAGCAGCGCCCCTTGTACACCAAAAGACCTGAGTCTCCTCAGCAGGAACAGCCTGCGCTGTCCCTTCTTGTAGAGTGCATCAGTATTGTGTGACCAGTCTAGTTTATTGTTCAGATGAATACCCAGGTACTTATAGGATGTCACCATCTCGATGTCTGTTCCCTGTATATTTACTGGTACTGTGAGGGGCTGCCCATGCCTGCGGCAGTCCACCACCAGCTCCTTAGTTTTCCTCGCGTTGATCTGGAGGCAGTTCCGATGGCACCAGTCCACGAAGTCCTGGATAAGCCCTCTGTACTCAGCTTCATCTCCATTGGAGATGAGGCCAACGATCGCAGAGTCATCAGAGAACTTCTGTAGATGGCAGTGTGTTGTGTTGTGTGAGAAGTCCGCAGTATAAAGAGTGAACAGGAAGGGAGCCAGCACCGTTCCCTGGGGGGCCCCCGTGCTACTGATGATCGTGTCGGACACACAGTCCCGGGTTCTCACAAACTGAGGCCGGTTCGTGAGGTAGTCCAGGATCCATGATGACAGGTGCTGGTCCACCCCTGCGCGCAGCAGCTTGTCCTTCAGGATCATCGGTTGGATGGTGTTGAAAGCACTGGAGAAGTCAAAGAACATGATCCTCACCATATTCCCGGGCTTCTCCAGGTGGGACAGAGAACGGTGAAGGAGGAAGATCACCGCATCCTCCACCCCAATGCCATGCTGGTAGGCGAACTGGAGTGGATCCATCGCTGGTTCCACCAGGGGACGGAGGTGAGCAAGGAGCAGTCTCTCCAGGGTCTTCATCAAGTGGGACGTCAAGGCCACCGGTCTGTAGCTGTTCAGGTCTTTGGGGTGGGAAGTTTTTGGTACAGGTACCACACAAGATGTTTTCCACAGCTGTGGTACCCTCCCCAGTTTCAGGCTCATGTTGAAGATATACGTCACAATCCCACACAGCTGGTCTGCACAGGACTTGAGGAGCTTTGCGCTGATGCCGTCCGGTCCCGGCGCCTTCCTCGCCTTGATCTTCCTCAGCTCCGTCCTCACCTGGGTCCTGGTCAGGGTCAGGATGGGGGGCTGTGTGTGGGGAGTGGGGGGGTGTTGGTAGAGTGGGGAGTGGGCAGCAGGACTTGATTTCTTTAGAGGCAGCAGTGGTTGTTGTGCAGTCAGGGGGGAGGGCGGTTGGTCAAATCTATTGAAAAACAGATTCAGGTTGTTCGCCCACTCCCTGCCCCCTGTGGCCTGGGGGGAGGTATTCTGGAGCCCCGAGATGGTTTTGAGGTTTCTCCAGACCCCGCTGATGTCGCTCTGTTGCAGCTTGTCCTCCATCTTCTTCCTGAAGCTGTCCTTGCCTTCTCTGATCTTTCTCCTCAGCTCCCTCTGTACGGACTTCAGCATCTCCCTGTTCCCCGACCTGAAGATCCTCTTCTTCTCTCTCAGAAGTGTTTT
Organism: Pholidichthys leucotaenia; assembly: GCA_020510985.1. Taxonomy (NCBI): domain Eukaryota; kingdom Metazoa; phylum Chordata; class Actinopteri; order Cichliformes; family Pholidichthyidae; genus Pholidichthys; species Pholidichthys leucotaenia. The sequence goes on from CM035848.1 coordinate 33,239,211, forward strand.
TATCTCAGGGTTGATCCAGGGTTTGTTGTTTGAGTGACGCCGTATGGTCTTGGTGGGAACGGATTTGTCCACACAGAAGCTGAGGTAGCCCGTGAAGGTGTGAATGAGGCCATCGATGTCCTCACCATGTGGATCGCAGAGCTGCTTCCAGGCGGTGGCTTCAAAACAGCCCTTTAGGGTGTCCATTGTCTCCTCAGACCATAACTCCACAGTGTGCATGGCCGGAGGTTGTCTGTGCACTAGGGGTTTGTACACCGGCCGGAGATGAACCAAGTTGTGATCCGATCTCCCGAGTGGGGGTAGTTGTGATGAGGTGTACGCCTCCTTAGTGTTTGCGTAGAATAAATCCAGTGTTTTATTGTCTCTAGTGTGGCATGTGACATACTGGGTGAACGTGGGTAGAATGGGAGACAGTGAAACATGGTTGAAATCGCCTGAGATGAGGAGAAGAGCATCTGGGTGTTCTGTCTGCAGCCTGCTGGTTACTGAATGGATGACGTCACGTGCTGTCCCAGCGTTCGCCGTCGGATTTGCATAAACAACAATGCAGATCACGTGTGAGTGTTCTCTCGGGAGATATGTAGGCCTCATGCTAACAGCTAGCAACTCAATGTCTTTGCTGCAGTGTCGTTGTTTAACAGTGATATGTCCCGGTCTGCACCAGTTGTTGTTAACATACATGATCACTCCACCGCCCCTAGCCTTGCCACTGTCTGGTGTTCGGTCAGCTCGTATCATGTGAAAACCCTCCAGCTCAATGTTAGCATCTGCTGCTAGTTCAGTTAGCCACGTCTCAGTAAACAAAAGGAGAGAGCACTCCCGGTATGTGCTATCATAACGGGAGATAGCCGCTAGCTCATCTAACTTTCCCAGTATCGACCGTACATTTCCCATGACAACAGATGGAAGGGAGGGTCTGTACCTTATATTTTTTGTCCTCCGCCTTACTCCAGCCCGGCAGCCGCGGCGTTTTCGCCTCAGTTCACTCGGTATGTCGAGTTTTTCCAATGGGACCGGGTGGCGGTTGAATGCTAGCAGCTGTTCTCTGCTGTATCGTATCCTGCTATAGACAGTGGCTCCGTCCACCGGCTCAGGAGACATTTAGGACGATCTGTGTGTCCGTGATATAAGTGGGGTGAAAAAAAAAAGACGGATCAAAAGAGAGAGGAAGGGAAAAAGACTCGGAATCGAGCCGCTGTTGCAAAAGGCAGCCGACTCGTGTGGCGCCGAGAGAAAAAAAAAAAAAAAAAAAAAAAAAAAAAAAAATAACTTTACAAATAACTAAAATACCATAAGGGATAACTCAAAATAAACTTAAAATAGAATAAAATAGCCTTTAGACTAAAGATAAAATAAAATAACACGGTGGCGGAGTGGTTAGCACTGCGGCAGCACAGCAACTCACTCTTGGCCGGGGGATCCTGGGTTCGATCCCAACCCCCGACCAACAGTGATCTGTGTGGAGTTTACATGTTTTCCCCGTGTCTGCGTGGGTTTACTCCGGGATTTCTCCGGTTTCCTCCCACATGCCAAAAAACATGCAAGTTAGGTTAATTGGCATCAAAAATGGGGATTCTAAATTGTCCTTAGGTATGACTGTGAGAGTGAATGGTTGTCTGTCTCTCTGTGTTGGCCCTGTGATGGACTGGCGATCCGTCCAGGGTGTACCCTGCCTCTCGCCCAAAGATGCTGGGATAGGCTCCAGCCCCACCCGTGACCCGAAAAGGATTACGCGGAAGAAGATGAAAAAAATAAATAACTGCAGATGTTTGTCCGGTCGTTCGTGTGCTTTTAATAAATAACATTTTTACGGGTTATTTTGATGAAAGAATGGGCAATTGTTGTAGCAGAGGGAGAGATCACGAGTGGCAGGAAGAGAGCGAGACCTTGCAACATGGCAGGAAGAGAGGATGCGTGTCATGCTGTTGTAGAGCGCGAGAGGATGAGAATGAGATTTTGTTTTAACGGAGGACGGCAAATATATGCACGGGAGAGATGAGGATGGTGCTTGGTAAGTGGGAAAGATGGCAAAAATGAATGTGTTTTCATGGCGGCAGAAGGCGATTGACGGTGAGAACCTTTAGTTGCCAGATCTGCTTATTACAAGCGGCTTTGGGATCGTTCACCAACATGTGTGTGCTTATTTGGGCTTGCTATCGTATGTGTGTGTATGTGTGTGTGAGAGGACTAACTTGTGTTTGTGCTGAAGGCAGTAATAAGGTCACACTGTACTGGGGATTTTGGTGAGATGAAATGTATTAGATGCTTGTTTTTATCTCGATAATTTTGACAGTAATTTTTTGTTGTTGTGCAGTTTTCTATGGGATTTTTGCTTGCTTTATGATAATTTACTTGTGTTAAGCAATTTAATCTTACTTTGTTGGTAGATTTTTTTATTTTATTTTAACTAACATTATCTATTCCAGAATTTTTTGCTTATTTTAAGTAAAATCATCTGCCAGCAGAGCAAGAAAATTTGATTTTTCTTTTGGTTGGGTTGTCTGGAGGCATGTAAACAGCATTAGTTTATTTCATTTGACTTATATTTGACTTTTTGCAGTGTAATTGTATTCTCTTGCTCACAGTTGCATTATCTCTCCAACTGTGGTGCAACAGTGGCTTCAGATGGGGAAAAAAAAAAGAGCAGCAGGCTGACTTTGACCTTGTGACGGCAAAATTTAAATCTGATGATAAATCTGACCATGGTAAAAAAAGGTTTTGACTAATATGTGTTCTCTCTCTTCTATGGTGCATGACGAGTCTGACGTGGGGGCAAGGGGCTGTGTTTCTGGTCCTCCTCCTCCTCCATATCCCCCTGCTGTTCAGCCCATATACCCCGACATCACAGAACACCTCTAGGCTGGGGGAGAGCTGCGGCTAACGTCACCCCACCTCCGCTTGTCTCCACCCCTCTACCTGCTGACACCAAACCCAAAGTAAAGAAGGAGTGGGATACCCGAGAGCAGCCACACCGGGGCACCAAAGAGTGAAGTAGACATGCACACACATCCACACCACACTCACACATCAATACGATCAGTAAAACTGAAGATTATGAAACATGTTGTCACTGAACAATATCCTATGATTAAACTTTCAAATCGAGCTTATACAGGACGATCCAAACCACAAGACAAGGTAAAGATGAAGGCGTGGAAGCTTATAGAACCAGGTATCAAGAGGTTTTTGATAGCCTTTCTGGTTTAATAAAGGCTGAGAGGTGCGGTGGCGCAGTGGTTAGCACTGCGGCAGCACAGCAACTCACCCTTGGCCATGGGATCCCTGGTTCGATCCCAGCCCCTGACCAACAGTGATCTGTGTGGAGTTTGCATGTTCTCCCCGTGTCTGCGTGGGTTTACTCCAGGAGTTCTCTGGTTTCCTCCCACAGGCCAAAAACATGCAGGTTAGGTTAATTGGAGACTCTAAAGGGGCCCGAGGTGTGAATGTGTGTGTGAATGGTAAAGGGATAGCGCCGTACCGTGGCTGCTTCATCCATCCAGGTGGATGCCCTCAATTTCCCCTCTGGGGATCAATAAAGCATACAAAATCAAAACAAAAAAAATCAAAAAATCAGAATGATTCAGGTGTAGAACCTTAATGGCAGCATTTGAAAAGTGTCTCTTTGCAAAACATGCACCTACACCTGGCTGATTACGTCTGCAAACATTTGGTGACATACTGCACCTGTGCATTTGGTGATGTGTTAACCTATGCCAAACATGCAGAGACAATAGAGGAGGAAAGGGGAAAAAAGGGGAAAAAAACTGAAAGAAAAACCAGCTCCTGTTTATGTGATTGCTGACATGGGAGGGGGGCGGGGCTTCCCTCCAATTCTAATTTTCAGGATGGCACCGGAACTGGACCTCGTGGTGGAGGGGAGACGGAAGGAGGTGTGGGACGGGCTGGCCACGGCAAGGGGAACATGGCGTTTGTCATCAATGTGGACAAAAGGACCATTGGGGGTTGCATTGTCCTGAACGCCAGCAGCAGCAGGGAGGGGATGGGGGATCTGACGGGCCGACTGCCTGCCTGACCACACCAAAGATAAGTGCAACTATTGATGCTAACACAGACATAACAGACATAACAGTCCATCCTCCAGCTATTTTCTGGAGAAATTCCTCTGCCTCTTCTGGTGCGGAAAACAGATGTATCTTGCTGTTGTGGAGCACTTATCTTGCAGGGGTTCAGTTGGAATCCATCAAAAGATCCCTTTTCAATGAATTTCTTCTTAACAGTGTTGAATTTGCTGCGCTGTCGCCTGGTCTCGGCTGAGAGGTCTTGAGTGAAGAAAAGTCTGTTTTCCTCATGTGTGACGGTACGTTGTTTCAGGGCCTGGAGAACGAATTCTTGATCTTGAAACTTCAGAAATCGGATAACCACGGCTGTTTTGATTGGGTTTTGGTGGGCCTAGGGTTTGGTGAGCCTTCTCCAAGATGAGGTATCTATCGGTGCCCAGCCAGCATGATATCATCTCTTGTACAAAATCCAACAGGGGCCTACCATTTTCAGCGCCCTCTCTCAGTCTGGAGTCGGAGATTCTTCCTCCTACTCCGGTTCTCAAGGTCTTCAGTTTTGATTTCCAGGAAGGCAATACATTTCATCACATTAGCCAGTGTAGCATTGTTGCTATCCAGTTGCTCCTCTGCTAGCATTATCCGGTTCTCAGCTTCTTCTACAGTATTTGTGTTGTGTGTCCGTCTACCTTTTGTTTCACCTCCATCACGTTGTTTTCTAGTGCGGCAATCAAGTTGGTCATCTCACCCAGGCGGTCATTAATGCTATCCAGTTTTAGTCCAAATTCAGAGTGAAGGGTCTTTAGCTCTGTTAGCACTGCTTTAGGTCCCCCATATTATCAGCCGACTCGGCCTGGTCTGCTGCCAGAGTGCCGGATTTCAGCTTTTGGGAAGCGCGCTTCCGTGTAAAAATGTCACAGTCCTTAATAGTGGTTGGTTTAGACATAACTTTATTTGTTTAACATCTACTGAGGGCTTTAATCTCAAATTAACGTGTGGCTTGGCAGAGCCTCCAAGTTATGCTGCCATCTTGCTTGTGGCTCCACAGCACCCCCCCCCCCTTACTCATTTTATAGTAATCGTAAATGTAGCATTTACCATTGTGCAACTGCAATGGTAAATTTGACCTTTGACCCCAAACCCATAGTCAAGTAAGGGTATAAGTCATCCAAGAAGTGTATTAGACACAACTACTGTACTGAATTGAAAAGCCTACATCATTTCTTTCAGTAGTTAGTGTTTAGAAGATTTAGGGAAAATCTGACCTCTGACCTTTGATTTCACGGTCATCTGATGAGAGTGAAATTGCAATATGCGCATCAGAGTATATCAAATAATCATACCAAGTTTCAAAACAATCGGCCCATAACTGTAGGAGGAGGTGATTTCACAAGACAGTTACCATCTATGAAGTGAAGTGAAATGAGAGGTCATAGGTCAGGGGCTACAACTCCCGCAAAAATCATCCGACCAGAACCAAACTGCAATATGTGCATCATCAGTGTATATCAAACCATGGTACCAAGCTTCAAAACAATCAGAACAAAACTGTAGGAGGAGTTGATTTCACAAAAGTGGGACTGACAGACGGACTGACCCATAAAATAATCCCCCTTCGGTCTTCACCTAAAGGGCTCTTTGACCCCTTTGAGCTTCAACCAGCGGAGGATAAAAAAAATAGAGAAAACAGGGTAAAAAATAGGAGAAAAATGACAAAAACTGTGGGGGGGGGAATGGGGAAAAACAGAGGAAAAACAAGTGATAGCAAGGGGGAAAATAGGCAAAGTACCAGAAAAAACAGAAGAAAATGTTACATGTAACATGGTAAAAACAAGGTTGCCAATTTTTTTTTTTTTTTTTTTTTTAAAAAGGCAAAATCAGGATAGAAACAGGGAACAGTCAACAGAGGGAAAACAGGAAAATAAAGTAAAAACACAGTAAAACCAGGGGAAAGCAGAGGAGAGAGTCATGTGACCTGGATGATGACCAAACTAAACATAGCGCGTGTTAAACGTCGACATAACTCCACCTGTAGTCGTGGCTCTGGGCTGCACACTCTGACCTCTGCTCCTCACAGGAGGTTTTCCACCATTAACAGCCGTCACCGCCTCACTGGGAGCACTGGGGATGGAGTTGGAGGTGGCGGGGGGCTTCACTGAACCCTGACTGCCCACAGGAAGTGCGCTCTGGCCGGGCCCATCGTTGGGTTTACCCCCCGGTGGAAGAGGAGGATCTGCTGCAGGAGGCAGGAGTCAGAGTTAACGGAGACGGTTTAACGGCGGGACACAGAAGAAATAAAGACATGAGGGTTTCTGCAGCTGCAAACAGCTTCAGGTCCTGGAATGCAACCAGAACGGGCCCAATTCTGTCGGCTACCTGGTGGTGGAACTCATGCAGGGGGGGCGGTGCACAAGCAGAAATGCAAAAACAAAAATCAACTTTTTCCTCATAAATCTGAAACTTTTTTTTTTTCCACAATATCTTTATTGAACCTTTTTTTTTTTTAACAAACATGATACAAACAATCAAACACTAACACTAAAGTACTACAAAAAAAAAAAATGCACTAAAAACACCAACAACCACCAACAAAATCAAATCTTCAACAATGCTCCTCTGTTTAGTCTAAACAATCCAATACATAAGTATACATATTATGTTCACCAGTTTGGAATTTACAAGGTCCACACACATCATTCACCTTCTTCTTCAAGAGTTATGTTTAAATTTTTTACATAATCAATAAAAGGTCTCCATATATTCTCAAACACAATTTCCTTTGATTTCAGTATATATGTTATTCTTTCTAATGGAAGGTTTGTTAACATCTGTCTTAACCACTGAGTCACATCTGGTCTATGAGTCTTTTTCCATAATAGTGCAATACATTTTTTGGCATTAAGCAAACTGAGGTCTATGAATGTTCTTTCACTTTTATTAAAATTATGCTTTTCTGGGTACAGACCCAACAAAAACAGTTTAGGATTCAGTATGATTTGTTTTGAGATTATTTTTTCAATTGTTACCCTCACCTCTTCCCAAAACATTCTTATTAATCTACATTCCCATAAACAATGAAATAGGGTTCCTTTACTTTCCATGCATTTTGTGCATGTATCTGGTATATTTTTGTTATATCTATTTAACTCCTCCGGTGTAACATACATCCACATTAACCATTTGAAATGTATCAATTTAAGGCGTGCATTTATTGATTTGGTTTGAGCTTCTGTACAAGCCAATTCCCATTGTTCCTCTGAAATTTCAATTTGCAGATCTTCTTTCCAGTAGTTTAATCTTTTCAGTGAATTTTCACTTGAAGATAGTGTCAATGAGTTATAAAACTCTGAAATAATACCCTTTCTTTTACTATCTTTCATCATCATTTTTTCCAAGGATGAATAAATAGGTCGAGTGAGAGCTTTATTTTGATTTGATCGAATAAAGTTTCTAAGTTGAAGATATTTAAAAAAAATGTGTTCTATTGAGATTAAATTTGATCCTCAGCTCTTCAAAAGACATTATGTTGTCTGCACATGGCAAATATAAATCCTGAATCTTTTGTATCCCTTTTAAATTCCATACTTTAAATACAGCGTCCGCTCTCCCTGGTTTAAAATATTGATTACCCCATATTGGACTAAATTGTGACAATAACTGTGGTTCTTTTAAATAGTTTTTAGCTTCACACCATATTTTGATCATATGCTTTACAAATGGATTTTTAACTTGTTTTTGTAATTTTTTTGCCGAATCTGAGTATATGAATATGGGAAGAGGTAAAGGTAAATTGTATGATTCCATTTCAGTCCAGTGAGGGAGATCATTTGATGAAAAATAATATGTCATAGACCTCAGTTGTGCCGACCAATAATACAACATAAAATTTGGACATTTCAGACCTCCACGATCAAATGGTAAATATAATAAAGACAAACGTAATCTAGCCCTCCTGTTGTTCCATATAAATTCCACTAACTTTTTTTTTATTCTTGAGAATAGATCTAAAGGTGGTGATAAGGGAATGTATTGAAATAAATAAAGTATTTTAGGTAAAATATTACTTTTAAGTATATTGATTCTCCCGATCATCGACATTGGTAGTGACATCCATCTCTGAGTTAACTCATTGATATCTGACATTAAGGCTTCATAGTTGACGCTGGCGACTGATTCTAGCTTAGGCATAATTTGGATTCCTAAATATTTAAACTGATTTACAACATTGAATTGATTTACCTCAGGGGCTGGGTAATTTCTCTGGGTCTCATTTAGCATTAATATTGAAGATTTAGTTTTATTTATTTTATATCCTGATATTTCCCCAAAATTCTTTATTAAATTCAACAAGGTTGGAATTGATTTTTTTAGATTCGACATAAACAAAATTATATCATCGGCGTACAGGGAGATTTTATGTTCTGTTGGTCCAACTTTAATTCCATATATTTGTGAATGTAAACGTATCGCTATCACTAAAGGTTCAATTGCCATAGTAAACAGTAAAGGTGAAAGTGGACAGCCTTGTCGACATCCTCTATTGATTTTTATTGGTTTTGAAATATTGTTATTTGTTAGGATTTCTGCTGTAGCATTATTGTATATTATTTGAACCCATTTTATGAAATTATTTCCAAGTCCAAACCTTTGTAGGACTTCAAAAAGAAAGGGCCATTCAACTCTATCAAAGGCCTTTTCGGCGTCCAATGATAGGAGAGCTGTATCCGGTGCTTCTTTATTAAAATAAATAATATTAAATAGTCTTCTTACATTATGGAAGCCTTGTCTACCCTTTATAAAGCCATTCTGATCTCGATTAATAATATTTGGTAAAATTTCTTGTATTCGTCTTGCTAAAATTTTACAGATTATCTTAAGGTCGGCGTTTAATAGGCTTATTGGTCTCATATTTTCACATTTATTAGAGGGCTTACCTGGTTTTGGCAGCAGTATAATTAAGGCATTATTTATGTATGATGGTAAATTATTATTTTGAAATGCTTCTAAAACCATTTCCAAAAAAGGTTTTATTAATTTATTCTTAAATTTTTATAAAGGTCAACTGGAAGACCATCTGGTCCTGCACTTTTTCCTGATTTCATATTATCAATGGCTAGCCCAACTTCTTCTTGACTAATTTTAGACTCCAATATCTCCCTGTTTTCATTTGGAATACACGGTATAGATAGTTCGTTCAAAAACCCATTTAGTTTTGTTAAATCAGGTTCATTTTTGGTATCATATAATTTTTCATAGTAATCTCTAAAGGCTCTATTAATTTCTAAAGGATCTATAACTACCTGTCCATTACTTATAATACTGGTAATTGGTGTTTTAATTTCCAATTGTTTAATCTGCCATGCTAATAATTTTCCTGATTTTTCACCTTGTTCATAAAAAGATTGTTTCAATCTTAGAAGACTCGAGGCAGCTCTATTCGCTGATTTTTTGTCGTATTCAGCTCTCAAAATCAGTAATTCATTCTCCAACCTTGGGTCACTTCCTGCATACACTTTTTCCTGAAGACTTTTTATTTTATGTTCCAATTTAGCTCTCTCCTCTCGAGTCTTCTTAGATTTTGATCCTGTATAACTAATATGTCCCCTAATAAAAGCTTTGAACGCCTCCCACTTTACACATGCTGATGTTTGTGTAGTATTGATGTCAAAGAACTCGTCTATCTGTTTTTCTATATACTTGACAAATTCCTCATCCTGAAGCCATTTATGCTGAAATTGCCATCTACCTGATTCCTTTGTCAATTTTTTATCTACATATATTAGACAACAGGGTGCATGATCAGAGATCACGATGTTATCATAAAAGCAGTTTTGAATCTTGGACCTTAATTCTGTGGAAATCAAAAAATAATCAATACGTGAGAATGTCTTGTAGGTACTGGAATAACAAGAATAGGCTTTAACTTGTGGCTTCATTTCTCTCCATATATCTAACAATCTCAATTCTTTCATAAAATGATTAATAGTCATCCTACATCCAATGTGCGTACAATCCAGTCCTGTTGATCTATCCACACCTGGATTCAATGTACAATTAAAATCCCCTGCTATTATATGTTGCCCTGTAAGTGATGATAAGATGAGAAATAAATTAGCAAAGAACTTCTGATCATCTATATTGGGACCATATAAGTTCACAAGATTTATATTTTCTAATAGCAAAGAACCTTGAATGATTACATATCTTCCAAATTTGTCTCCAATTACATTTTTCACTTGAAAAGGAACTGATTTATGTATGAGAGTCATAACTCCCCTGGCTCGGGATGAAAATGAAGAGGTGAATACACTTCCCTGCCATCTACTCCTAATTCTTTTAACATCCTCCTCTATCAGATGAGTTTCTTGTAAAAACACAATTCTTGAACCCATGTCCTTTATTTTATTCATAACTTGTTTAAGTTTTTTTTTTTTCCACAATATCTTTATTGAACCTTTTTTTTTTTTTTTTTTTAACAAACATGATACAAACAATCAAACACTAACACTAAAGTACTACAAAAAAAAAAAAAAATGCACTAAAAACACCAACAACCACCAACAAAATCAAGTCTTCAACAATGCTCCTCTGTTTAGTCTAGACAATCCAATACATAAGTATACATATTATGTTCACCAGTTTGGAATTTACAAGGTCCACACACATCATTCACCTTCTTCTTCAAGAGTTATGTTTAAATTTTTTACATAATCAATAAAAGGTCTCCATATATTCTCAAACACAATTTCCTTTGATTTTAGTATATATGTTATTCTTTCTAATGGAAGGTTTGTTAACATCTGTCTTAACCACTGAGTCACATCTGGTCTATGAGTCTTTTTCCATAATAGTGCAATACATTTTTTGGCATTAAGCAAACTGAGGTCTATGAATGTTCTTTCACTTTTATTAAAATTATGCTTTTCTGGGTACAGACCCAACAAAAACAGTTTAGGATTCAATATGATTTGTTTTGAGATTATTTTTTCAATTGTTACCCTCACCTCTTCCCAAAACATTCTTATTAATCTACATTCCCATAAACAATGAAATAGGGTTCCTTTACTTTCCATGCATTTTGTGCATGTATCTGGTATATTTTTGTTATATCTATTTAACTCCTCCGGTGTAACATACATCCGCATTAACCATTTGAAATGTATCAATTTAAGGCGTGCATTTATTGATTTGGTTTGAGCTTCTGTACAAGCCAATTCCCATTGTTCCTCTGAAATTTCAATTTGCAGATCTTCTTTCCAGTAGTTTAATCTTTTCAGTGAATTTTCACTTGAAGATAGTGTCAGTGAGTTATAAAACTCTGAAATAATACCCTTTCTTTTACTATCTTTCATCATCATTTTTTCCAAGGATGAATAAATAGGTCGAGTGAGAGCTTTATTTTGATTTGATCGAATAAAGTTTCTAAGTTGAAGATATTTAAAAAAATGTGTTCTATTGAGATTAAATTTGATCCTCAGCTCTTCAAAAGACATTATGTTGTCTGCACATGGCAAATATAAATCCTGAATCTTTTGTATCCCTTTTAAATTCCATACTTTAAATACAGCGTCCGCTCTCCCTGGTTTAAAATATTGATTACCCCATATTGGACTAAATTGTGACAATAACTGTGGTTCTTTTAAATAGTTTTTAGCTTCACACCATATTTTGATCATATGCTTTACAAATGGATTTTTAACTTGTTTTTGTAATTTTTTTGCCGAATCTGAGTATATGAATATGGGAAGAGGTAAAGGTAAATTGTATGATTCCATTTCAGTCCAGTGAGGGAGATCATTTGATGAAAAATAATATGTCATAGACCTCAGTTGTGCCGACCAATAATACAACATAAAATTTGGACATTTCAGACCTCCACGATCAAATGGTAAATATAATAAAGACAAACGTAATCTAGCCCTCCTGTTGTTCCATATAAATTCCACTAACTTTTTTTTTATTCTTGAGAATAGATCTAAAGGTGGTGATAAGGGAATGTATTGAAATAAATAAAGTATTTTAGGTAAAATATTACTTTTAAGTATATTGATTCTCCCGATCATCGACATTGGTAGTGACATCCATCTCTGAGTTAACTCATTGATATCTGACATTAAGGCTTCATAGTTGACACTGGCGACTGATTCTAGCTTAGGCATAATTTGGATTCCTAAATATTTAAACTGATTTACAACATTGAATTGATTTACCTCAGGGGCTGGGTAATTTCTCTGGGTCTCATTTAGCATTAATATTGAAGATTTAGTTTTATTTATTTTATATCCTGATATTTCCCCAAAATTCTTTATTAAATTCAACAAGGTTGGAATTGATTTTTTTAGATTCAACATAAACAAAATTATGTCATCGGCGTACAGGGAGATTTTATGTTCTGTTGGTCCAACTTTAATTCCATATATTTGTGAATGTAAACGTATCGCTATCGCTAAAGGTTCAATTGCCATAGTAAACAGTAAAGGTGAAAGTGGACAGCCTTGTCGACATCCTCTATTGATTTTTATTGGTTTTGAAATATTGTTATTTGTTAGGATTTCTGCTGTAGCATTATTGTATATTATTTGAACCCATTTTATGAAATTATTTCCAAGTCCAAACCTTTGTAGGACTTCAAAAAGAAAGGGCCATTCAACTCTATCAAAGGCCTTTTCGGCGTCCAATGATAGGAGAGCTGTATCCGGTGCTTCTTTATTAAAATAAATAATATTAAATAGTCTTCTTACATTATGGAAGCCTTGTCTACCCTTTATAAAGCCATTCTGATCTCGATTAATAATATTTGGTAAAATTTCTTGTATTCGTCTTGCTAAAATTTTACAGATTATCTTAAGGTCGGCGTTTAATAGGCTTATTGGTCTCATATTTTCACATTTATTAGAGGGCTTACCTGGTTTTGGCAGCAGTATAATTAAGGCATTATTTATGTATGATGGTAAATTATTATTTTGAAATGCTTCTAAAACCATTTCCAAAAAAGGTTTTATTAATTTATTCTTAAATTTTTTATAAAGGTCAACTGGAAGACCATCTGGTCCTGCACTTTTTCCTGATTTCATATTATCAATGGCTAGCCCAACTTCTTCTTGACTAATTTTAGACTCCAATATCTCCCTGTTTTCATTTGGAATACACGGTATAGATAGTTCGTTCAAAAACCCATTTAGTTTTGTTAAATCAGGTTCATTTTTGGTATCATATAATTTTTCATAGTAATCTCTAAAGGCTCTATTAATTTCTAAAGGATCTATAACTACCTGTCCGTTACTTATAATACTGGTAATTGGTGTTTTAATTTCCAATTGTTTAATCTGCCATGCTAATAATTTTCCTGATTTTTCACCTTGTTCATAAAAAGATTGTTTCAATCTTAGAAGACTCGAGGCAGCTCTATTCGCTGATTTTTTGTCGTATTCAGCTCTCAAAATCAGTAATTCATTCTCCAACCTTGGGTCACTTCCTGCATACACTTTTTCCTGAAGATTTTTTATTTTATGTTCCAATTTAGCTCTCTCCTCTCGAGTCTTCTTAGATTTTGATCCTGTATAACTAATAATATGTCCCCTAATAAAAGCTTTGAACGCCTCCCACTTTACACATGCTGATGTTTGTGTAGTATTGATGTCAAAGAACTCGTCTATCTGTTTTTCTATATACTTGACAAATTCCTCATCCTGAAGCCATTTATGCTGAAATTGCCATCTACCTGATTCCTTTGTCAATTTTTTATCTACATATATTAGACAACAGGGTGCATGATCAGAGATCACGATGTTATCATAAAAGCAGTTTTGAATCTTGGACCTTAATTCTGTGGAAATCAAAAAATAATCAATACGTGAGAATGTCTTGTAGGTACTGGAATAACAAGAATAGGCTTTAACTTGTGGTTTCATTTCTCTCCATATATCTAACAATCTCAATTCTTTCATAAAATGATTAATAGTCATCCTACATCCAATGTGCGTACAATCCAGTCCTGTTGATCTATCCACACCTGGATTCAATGTACAATTAAAATCCCCTGCTATTATATGTTGCCCTGTAAGTGATGATAAGATGAGAAATAAATTAGCAAAGAACTTCTGATCATCTATATTGGGACCATATAAGTTCACAAGATTTATATTTTCTAATAGCAAAGAACCTTGAATGATTACATATCTTCCAAATTTGTCTCCAATTACATTTTTCACTTGAAAAGGAACTGATTTATGTATGAGAGTCATAACTCCCCTGGCTCGGGATGAAAATGAAGAGGTGAATACACTTCCCTGCCATCTACTCCTAATTCTTTTAACATCCTCCTCTATCAGATGAGTTTCTTGTAAAAACACAATTCTTGAACCCATGTCCTTTATTTTATTCATAACTTGTTTAAGTTTTTTTTAAATTTTGTAGACCTCTGCAATTCCATGAAGTTAAATTAAGATTAACACTTTGGTCCATGATCAATAGAGAGTTTGGGATTACCTTGCAGTGTAAACATGCTCATACAGAGAAGCAAAAACATGAGTGGTTGAACATTCATCCTACAAACTACACACAAACAAATTTCCCCTTCCCACACTTGTGGCAAACCCCCCAAAATCAAAAGAAAAATTCTGTCTCCCGATATAGCCATCGACCGTTCCACACCCACGGGGAACAGCCTAAGCCACTCCTTCTTCATCCTCCCAATCACCCTAACTCTACTGCTTTTAATGACGTAACATTAACTCTCCTCTGTAGTTTTCCAACTTAACTCCAAAATTTTTAACAACTTTGTACATCATAGTTTTTTTTTTGTTTGTTTTGTTTTTGTTTTGTTTTTTTAATATATAATACAATCTATATTTTGTAAACTTACTATTTACTTCAAGTCGGTCAGATGCCTGTGCAAATGCTTAATTATTCTACCTTATATTTTGTTCATGCTTAGCTCCCACCAGTCTCTTCTTCTTCTTTGATCTTCTTGATGAACTCCTGCGCCTCCTCTGGGGTCTTGAAGATGTGGGTTCTGCCCTCATACGTGGTCAGCAGTCTCGCAGGATAGATTACACCATGACGAATCCCAAGGTTGCGCAGCTCCTTACGTACGGGATCAAACTGCTTCCTCAATTGCTGGATTCCTGTGGCCAAATCTGGGTAGAACCGCACCTGCTGGTCCTGGTGTTTAATCTCTCCTTTTTTAGCTCGTGCAGCGTTGAAGATCTTCATCCTGTCTCTGTTGCTAAGAAACTTCATAATTAAGGTCCTCGGCGGTCCCTTATCTCTCCGTGGGCCAATACGATGTGCTTTTTCCAGAATCACTGCTGATTGCAACTCCTCGCTGCCCAGCACCTCCGGAATCCACTTTTCCAGAAAGGAACATACGTCCCGACCTTCTGATTCCTCTGGAAGACCCACCAGCCTCAAATTATTCTGTCTCGACCGAGATTCCAAATCCAAAATATTATCTTCCAGAGATTTATTTTTTTTTTCCAAAGTGCGCACCTTTAATTGAAGACGGGTGACGTCATCTTCAGCACTAGCGAGACGGAGCTCCATCTGCGCCGTTCGTTCTACACAGTCACCCAATTCCTTTCTTATTCCTTCCAACGCTGTCATAATCCCATCAAATCTAGAGGAAAAGTCCGCTCTCATTGAACTCATGGCAGCCATCAGCGCATCTGCGCCATTCCCCGCAAATATCGCACCGTTGCCAGCCTCCTCCGCCATATATGGAGTTTTGTTTGCTGCGTCACAGACCTGAAAGTCCGTTAATTTGGACTGTTTCGGCGGCTCGCTTTTTCCTTTTCCTGGTTTTCCAGCCTTAGGCTTCGCCGACATATCCTCGCCCAAATGCTGGGATACGTTCTGTCCCAAATGAGAGAGTTATTTGCCGATTTTTTTTTTCCAGGAGCAGAGCAGAGCGAGACACGTCCGTCCTACGTGGCAGCCATAACCGGAAGTCCAAATCTGAAACTTTTTACTTGCAGAGTTGCAACTTTTTTTCTTGTAAATCAGCAAGTTTTTCCTTTTTTTTTTTTGACTTTCTCATAAAGTTGCAAATTTTTTCTTGTAAATTGACAATTTTTTACTGAAAATTTTTAACTTTTTTCTCAAAAATGTTAAAACTTTTTTTCCTCAAAAACTGCAACTTTTCCTCATAGATTTGCAATTTTTCTTGAAAATCTGCTATTTTTTTTCCTGTAAATTTTCAACTTTTTTTCCTCATAAATTTGCAACTTTTTTCTTCTAAACTGGCAAGTTTTCACTAATTTTTTACAAACTTTTTTCTCAAAGTTGCCAATTTTTTCTTGTAAACTGGCAAGTTTAATTGATTTTATTAAACTTTTCTCCTCAAAAATGTAAAACTTTTTCCTTCAAAGTTGCAAATTTTGCATAAATGTTATAACGTTTTTCTCAAAAATTTGCCATTTTTTTCTTATAAAATTGCAGTGCTCCTTTGCATGCCAGCTACATGTTTATTCTGTGTAATTAAACTGTAATTCGTGACTTTTTTGATTTTAAATTGACGTCTTATCATATCTTTGCACCTTTATTCTTGCACATTTGTAGTTAATTTACATTTACACATTTGTCCTTCATGCTAAGTTGGTGAATACCCCCATCCCCCCATTGGCGGCAGTGGCTCAGGAGGTAGAGCAGGTCGTCCAATAACCAGATGGCTGGCAGTTCGAATCCCGCTCTCCCCAGATATTCTGCCGTTGTGTCCCTGGGCAAGACGCTTTACCCACCTTGCCTCCAGTGTCCATAACACTGGATATGAACGTGTATAAATGTTCGGTGGTGGCCGGAGAGGCCGTTGGCCCAGATTGGTAGCCACATTTCTGTCAGCCTGCCCCAGGGCAGCTGTGGCTACAGTAGTAGCTTACCACTACCTCTGTCTGTCTGGACTAAATGAATAATGTATCTGTAAAAAGCATCTTTGAGTGTCTATGATAAAGCGCTATATAAATCTGATGCATTATTATTATTATCCCATTAAAAATAATTAATCACCTACTGGTATAATGTGCTTTATTGAGATTAATTTTTGCATAAACCTTCAGTTTATTTGCTGTATTCATTAAGAGCAGAAATACGTAACACTGATGCCTACTGCTGTCGTCTCAGCTGTGAATAAAGATTATTATGACTCGTTAGCTGTAATTAAAACCAGAGTGTGATCACATCTCCATGATTTTTTATGTAAAAACTAAACTTGACACATGGTAAAAACCAGTAAATGTGTGGCCAGTCCAGCTCATTTTTCAGTCCAAAACAGTTTTTAATTTTCTGGACAGAATGAATCTTTACTGTGCCTATGTAGGAGGACCAACACTGACGCTCTGCTATGATGCTGTCACCATGGTAACTGCTATCTCTCATATAATCTGGTCTCCATAACGACCCCAAAATAACTAACCATCACTGAGATGTGCTGCTGCTGCCAGAGAGGAGGGAAGAAAAACAAGAACACGGTTCCTCTGCTGTCCACTAGAGGGCGACCCCATCAATGAGTCACATCCCATAGACTTTAATGCTAAAATGTTTAAATATTTAAGTTAATGTAAACTAACAGAAATACATCAATTTGGAATAAAAACAGGTGAAAAACTACCAGTTTACAGCCTGTTTTCCATGTGATCCACAATAATGAGTAAATAACTGTTACAGGAGGTTTTTGTCTGTTTTTGTTCTCAAAAACTCAATACAAGAGCACTGAGGAGAGTGCAATAACCCCGCCTCCATTTTCTTTGAAGATCCCAATACTTATTGATTGAGAGCAGTTTTCAACTTTTTGATATAATTGCTGTGGCAGAACCAAAATATGACAAGCCCATCATCCACAAATATACAACCCACAGTTGTAGGTCTGGTTGTCAAGGTGAACCTGTGTAGCAAGTTTGGTGAACCTAGAGAAATTTACACGTTCTATAGAAAGAAGAAGAAGCCATCTCTATTGTCATTCAGTCTGTACAGCCAGTCATGTACACTAGAACAAAATTACGTTTCTCCTATCTACAATGTTAATTACATGTAGAATCAGAGGGGTCGTTGCCATGCAAGGTGCCGCCAAAAACAGCTTTGCCTTCCCAACAACTTCTCCTCCTTACGCTGAGCACCAAGCTAGAAGGTGGGAAGTACCATTTTTATATGGTCTTTGGTATGACTCAGCCAGGACTTGAACCCCCAACCTCCCGCTGTGGGGTAGATGTTCTATCAACAAGGCCACCACTCCGTTAAGTGGTAAGGAAGTAGTAAGAGATCATTGGGAGTGCCAACCTTGACCTCTGACCCCAAACCTGTAGTCAGAGGTCGTGGTCTCAGAGTGAACCTGTGTACCAGGTTTGGTGACCCTAGCTTTCTTTGTTGTGTTGATAAGTCATTTTGATGTTGACCTTTGATCTTGCAATCCCAAAACCATAGTCACAGTGCAGGGTCACAGGGTGAACCTGTGGACCAAGTTTGGTGACCTGAACTTTACTCGTTGTACAGTAATAAGGCATAGGCAATGTTAACCTTGACCTTTGAGCCCAAACCCATAGTCTTGAGTTCAGGATCCCAAGGTGAACCTGGGTACCTGGTTTGGTGGCCCTAGCTTTACTCGTTTTATAGTAATAGTAAATGAAGCATTTACAGTCATGTGAAAAATTAGGACACTCCATTAAATATTCAGTTCTTTATTAAGAAACTAGTACATACCCGTGCATGCCCATAGAAACCCCATATAAGCAAGTATTTCCGCATGCCCATAGAAAGCAGGTGTAAGCAAAGGTGTAAGCAAGCACGTCGGCACTCATTCAGTGATGCGTGCCTTTGATTTTTGATGGTGTCATGGTGAGTCCTATGAGTGTGAGTCTTCTTCTTCTTCTTTTAGATTTGATTGGTGGTTGGCAATCAGCTTACAGGTGCATTACCACCACGGACTTGATTATCATCTTGCGGTGCGGTGGCACAGTGGTTAGCACTGCACCAGCACAGCAACTCACCCTTGGCCATGGGATCCCTGGTTCGATCCCAGCCCCTGACCAAAAGTGATCTGTGTGGAGTTTGCATGTTCTCCCCGTATCTGCGTGAGTTTACTCCGGGATTTCTCCGGTTTCCTCCCACAGGCCAAAAACATGCAGGTTAGGTTAATTGGAGACTCTAAAGTGGCCCTAGGTGTGAATGTGTGTGTGAATGGTTAAGGGATAGCGCCGTACTGTGGATGCTTCATCCATACAGGTGGATGCCCTCAATTTCCCGTCTGGGGATCAATAAAGTATACAAAATCAAAAAAAAAAAAAAATCATGTGCCTGCGTTTGATCTTTGAAGGTGTATTTTGTCCTATGTTCTTTGATGATGGCATAGCGAGTCCTATGATGCCTGCATTTGATCCAGGTTTAAATTAGTGTGTCCTATAGGCTGTCATATGATGCAGACTTCATAGGGCGAGCATAGGCGCATCATAGGCTGTCCTATGAGGTCCTATGCTTGTGACACAGACACACAGATATTTCTTGAATTTATAGATAGATGTTCACATATTGATGTCTAATCTTGTTTTTATTTCCATCCATCCATCTTCTACCGCTTTTCCGGAGGTCTGGGTCGCGGAGGCAGCAGTTCAAGCAGAGAAGCCCAGACTTCCCTCTCCCCAGCCACCTGCTCCAGCTCTTCAGAGAGGATACCAAGGCGTTCCCAGACCAGCTGGGAGACATAGTCTCTCCACCGAGTCCTGGGTCTGCCCCGGGGTCTCCTCCCAGTGGGACGTGCCTGAAACACCTCAAGTAGGAGGCGTCCAGGAGGCATCCTAATCAGATGCCCATACCACCTCAACTGACTCCTTTCAATGAGGAGGAGCAGCGGGTCTACTCTGAGCCTCTCCCAGATGACTGAGCTCCTCACCCTATCTCTGAGGGTGAGTACAGCAATCCTACGGAGAAAGCTCATTTCAGCCGCTTGTATCCGCGATCTTGTTCTTTCGGTCATTACCCAAAGCTCGTGACCATAGGTGAGAGTAGGAACGTAGATTGACTGGTAAATCGGCAGCTTTGCCTTAGAACTAAGCTCCCTCTTCACCACAACAGACCGGTACAACATCCGCATCACTGCAGATGCTGCTTCAATCCGTCTGTCAATCTCTCGCTCCATTTTCCCCTCACTCGTGAACAAGACCCCAAGATACTTAAACTCCTCCACTTGGGGCAGAAGCCTGTCCCAAACCCAGAGAGGACAATCCACCTTTTTCCGGCTGAGGACCATGGACTCAGACTTGGAGGTGCTGATTCTCATCCCAGCCACTTCACACTCAGCGGCAAACCATCCCAGCAAGAGCTGTAGGTCATTGCTGGATGAAGCCAACAGGACAACATCATCTGCAAACAACAGAGATGAGATCCTGTGGTCACCAAGCATGACACCCTCCATTCCCTGGCTGCGCCTAGAAATCCTGTCCATAAAAATTATGAACAGGATCGGTGACAAAGGGCAGCCCTGGTGGAGTCCAACTCTCACTGGGAATGAGTCCGACCCAGTGTTGGCAATACGAACCAAACTCTCACAATGGTCATACAGAGACCGAATAGCTCGTAACAACAAGCCCGATACCGCATACTCCCAAAGCACCCCCCACAAAAAACCATGAGGGACGCAGTCAAATGCCTTCTCCAAGTCCACAAAACACATGTAAACTGGTTGGGCAAACTCCCACGAACCCCCAAGAATTCTCGAGAGGGTAAAGAGCTGGTCCGATGTGCCACGGCCAGGACGAAAACCACATTGCTCCTCCTGAATCCAAGGTTCAAGCAACGGCCGGACTCTCCAGTACCTTGGCATAGACCTTCCCAGGGAGGCTGAGGAGTGTGATCCCTCTAAAGGTGGAGCACACCCTCCGGTCCTCTTTTTTGAAGAGAGGAACCACCACCCCGGTTTGCCATGCCAAAGGCACTGCCCCCAACCTCCACGCAATGTTGCAGAGGCGTGTCAACCATGACAGCAGAACAACATCCAGGGCCTTGAGGTACTCAGGGCGAATCTCATCCACCCCCGGGGCCTGGTCGCCAAGGAGATTTTTAACCACCTTGGCGACCTCAATCCCTGTGATAGGCGAGTCATCCCCCTCGTCCCCAAACCCTGCTTCCTCTGTGGAAGGCGTATCAGTGGGATTGAGGAGATCCTCGAAGTATTCCTTCCACTGCCCAACGATATCCCCAGTCGAAGTCAACAGTGTCCCATCCGCACCATACACAGTGTGGACATGGAGCTGCTTTCCCCTCCTGAGCCGCCGCACAGTTTGCCAGAATCTCTTCGAGGCCGACCGAAAGTCTTGTTACATGGCCTCACCGAACTCCTCCCATACCCGGGTTTTTGCTTCAGCAACCACCCGAGCTGCACTCCGCTTGGCCTGCCGGTACACCTCAGCTGCTTCGGGAGTCCCACAAGCCAACCAAGGTTGATAGGACTCCTTCTTCAGCATAATGGCCCCCCTCACCACTGGTGTCCACCACTTGGTTCAGGGGTTGCCATCACGAGCTGCCCCGATGACCTTGCAGCCGCAGCTCTGGGCCATTGCTTCAACAACAGAGGTGGAGAACATGGCCCATTCAGACTCCATGTCTCCAGACTCCCTTGGAATGTGGTTGAAGTTCTTCTGGAGGTGGGAGTTGAAGACCTCCCGGACAGCGGCCTCAGCCAGACGTTCCCAGCACACCCTCACTATACGTTTGGGTCTACCAGGTCTGAATGGCTTCCTCCCCTACCATCGGATCCAACTCACCACCAGGTGGTGATCAGTTGACAGCTCTGCACCTCTCTTTACCCAAGTGTCCAAGACATACGGTCGCAGGTCTGATGACACGATAACAAAATCGATCATCGACCTGCGACCTAGGGCGTCCTGGTGCCAGGTGCACATATGGACACCCTTATGCTTGAACATGGTGTTCGTTATGGACAAACTGTGGTTAGCACAGAAGTCCAGTAACTGAACACCACTCAGGTTCAGATCGGGCAGGACGTTCCTCCCAATCACCCCCCTCCAGGTTTCACTGTCGTTGCCCACGTGCGCATTGAAGTCCCCCAGTAGGACAATCTCCAAGAGGAGCACCCTCCAGCATCCCAGTCACAGACTCCAAAAAGGGTGGGTGTGGCGGTTCGTTTTAACCCCACAACAGACTAAGGACACTCAGCCCTCTTTTCTGTTTTTCTGCTGCATTACTGAGAAGCAATGTGCCATTCATGTATTTGTGATGCAAACATGCATGTGTTGTGATGTAATGCGCCATTCTGTATAGTGTGCATATGGCTTGTCCTTACTATGCTTTTTCTGAGCATCTTAGATGTGCTTTGGTGTATTAATGTCTACAGGTAGACGAGTTTCTTCTGTCTCACCTATGTGATGTTAATCGATGCCTTTCATCCTTTGTACTCATGCATCCTGTCCTTACTGTGACCTAGAGACTCAGATCAATATGTAGATGTGCTTGTTAGCCTCTTTGTCTTGCACTTAGAGCGAGGTCTAGCTAATCTGCCCATTGTGATGTATGGCTTACAAATGCAAATATTTCCATGCCGCCTCACTGGTGACCCCTCGAACACGCACACGTTTTGTGCAAAAGCAACCTTCCGAGCTGGACAGCCACACAGCTGCGTTGGTGGCCCCTTGAAGACGCACACGTTTTGTGCAACGCAGCCTTCTGTTTTGGATGGCCACGCTGGCGAACCGACGCTGAAAAAAACGAGCGGCCAGCGAACGCAACACCCGGGCATGAATGCTCCGTCGCCTGAGATCTGCACAACCACGCTGGACCGGCCGCTCTCACTGAGAGCGCACGCACCTCGTCCTCTCTCCACGACGGCAACCTCCAGGGCCGACGGGGAGCGCAGCGCGTGGAACTGAACGCACCATGGCCGCACGAGCGACAACGATCGTCTCCTCCCTCTCACCGCTCCAACGCAGCTGCATGAGCCTGAGGAACAAAAGATCGTCTATTCCCTCCCGCCGCTCCAACGCCTCTGCACGGGCCTGAGGGACTAAAGATCGTCTATTTCCTCTCACCGCTCCAACGCACCATGGCCAATCTACAGCCACAGCTCAACCTGGATTTTACCGGCGCCGTCTGCGCCGTTCTCCACCAAGTTTCTGCACCCTGACTCACCACTCCAGCGGCCCACCCACGCACTGAACCCCCGCGCACGCATCGGGGAGTTACAAGGACGGCGCATCACGCATGGGACAAGTAATGGCTCCACAGACTGCCTTCCTCCTTCGCCGCTGCCTTTCAGGGCTGCTCGCTCACCTGAGGCACGCATGCAGCATACTGGAAGGATTTGTTAACAGTCTCAGCCACGCCACAGACCGCCATCGTCCTCCACCGCTGCCCACAGAACCTTCAGGGTTGCTCGTTCACCTGAAGCAAGCACGCAGCTCGCCGCTGGATTTTTTAATGGTCTTAGCCACGGCACAACGGGATTTCAGCCGTCAGCTGTTCCCAGGAGCTTTGGGGTTGCTTCAGCACCCAAGGCCAACAGTCCCTATGCTTTGTTTACTTTTTCTCTTACAGCCGCTCCTGCTTTTCTTCATGGCCACGAGAGGAGTCAGAGACTAATTTTTCTTCTTGTGGACCGCTGCACGTTCAACGGGACCAGCCCTTCGACATTGCGGACCCACAAGCAATTTTTGCACGGCTCAGGACGATTTCACAGCTCCTGCCGGCACTTACTACCCCTCCCCTCCCTCCCCCTCCGCCTGCAGCGAGCTTCTCCCACAGCTCGCTCACACAGATGGATTATCGAGGTCGCGACCCCCTGCCGCGTCCTCTGGGGGGGGAGCGTGTGTGGCGGTTCGTTTTAACCCCACAACAGACTAAGGACACTCAGCCCTCTTTTCTGTTTTTCTGCTGCATTACTGAGAAGCAATGTGCCATTCATGTATTTGTGATGCAAACATGCATGTGTTGTGATGTAATGCGCCATTCTGTATAGTGTGCATATGGCTTGTCCTTACTATGCTTTTTCTGAGCATCTTAGATGTGCTTTGGTGTATTAATGTCTACAGGTAGACGAGTTTCTTCTGTCTCACCTATGTGATGTTAATCGATGCCTTTCATCCTTTGTACTCATGCATCCTGTCCTTACTGTGACCTAGAGACTCAGATCAATATGTAGATGTGCTTGTTAGCCTCTTTGTCTTGCACTTAGAGCGAGGTCTAGCTAATCTGCCCATTGTGATGTATGGCTTACAAATGCAAATATTTCCATGCCGCCTCATGGGTACTCTGAAACATCATTTGGTGCATAGGCACAAATGATGGTCAGGACCCGTTTCCCAACCCGAAGGCGCAGGGAAGCAACCCTTTCGTCCACCGGGGAAAACTCCCAATATAGAGGCAGCAAGGTGGGGGAATACAAGAATACCCACCCCTGCTCCTCACCTCTCGCCCGGGGCAACTCCAGAAAAGGCCAAGCTCCAGCCCCTCTCCAGGAGACTGGTTCCGGAACCAGAACTGTGTGTTGAGGTGAGGCCGACTATATCTAGCCGATATCTCTCAACCTCGTACACCAGCTCAGGCTACTTCCCCACCAGAGAGGTGACATTCCACGTACCAAAAGCCAGTTTAGAAAGCTTGGGATCAGTCCGCCAAGGTCTCCGCCTTTGACTGCCACCTAATCCACATAGCACCGGACCCCCATGATCCCTCCTGCAGGTGGTGAGCCCACAGGAGGGCAGACCCATGTAACTCCTTCGGGCTGAGCCTGGCCGGGTCCCAATCTTGTTTTTATTTATCTCTGGAAAAGAAGGTGATTTGATTGCAGGTAATTAACAAAAATTAACCTTGTTTTACTCACTAAACAAAAGATAAACAAAAATGCCTATTCTAACTGAGGAAAAGGTTAGGACACCCTACCACCTAATAACTAGGGTTACCCCCTTTGGCTGAAATAACTTCAGTGAGATGCTTCTTGTTGCCATCTACCAGTCTCTGACATCAGTCTGAGGAAAGTTTGCCACACTCCTCAACACAGAATTCTTTCAGCTGTGAGAAGATTGAGGGGTTTCTTGAATGTACAGCCCGTTTCAACTCACCCTACAGCATTTCAACAAGATTAAGATCTGAGCTTTGACTCGGCCATTCCAGGACTCTCCATTTCTTAGTTTTTAGCCAGTCCTTGGTGGATTTACTGGTATGTTTTGGGTCAATGTCATGTTGCAGGGTCCAGTTCCACTTCAGCTTCAATTTTTTTTTACAGATGGTCTCACGTGGTCCTCAAGCACCCTCTGATACACGGTAGAATTCATGGTGGATTTTATGATGGTGAACTGGCCAGGTCCTGTTGCAGCAAAGCATCCCCAAACCATGACACTTCCACCTCCATGCTACATAGTTGGTATGAGGTTCTTTTCCTGGAATGCTGTATTTGGTCTACGCCAAACACATCCTCTGTTCTGGTGTCTAAATAATTCAATTTTAGACTCATCTGTCCAAAGAACATTATTCCAGAAGTCCTGGTCTTTGCCTACGTTCTCTCTGGCAAACTTCAGTCTGGCCTTCATGTTTCTCTTAGAGAGCAAAGGTTTCCTCCTTGCATGCCTCCCATGCAAGCTAAACTTGTGCAGTCTCTTTCTGATTGTAGAGACATGAACTTTCACATCAACAGTAGCAAGAGCCTGCTGTAGATCCTGTGATGACATTTTAGGGTTTTTGGAGACTTTAGCATCTTGCAGTCTGCTCTCGGGGTGAACTTGCTTGGACGGCCAGACCTGCGAATGTTGGCACTTGTTTTGAATGTCCTCCACTTGTAGACTATTTTCTGGACAGTGGAATGGCTGATTTCAAATTCTTCTGAGATCTTTTTAAACCCCTTACCAGACTCATAAGCTGCTACAATCTTCTTTCTGAAGGCCTCAGACAGCTCTTTCGATCTCATCATAGTGTTCACTCTCACTTCAACAGTCAGGAGCACACCAAACTAAATAGCTAAGGTTTAAAAATTTTCTGTAAAATGTAATTTTAAAAACATGCAATTTCTGGTGAGCAATAAATTAGGACACCCTCACATTTATTCCCACTTAAAATGGCTAAAATCACACACAGGTGTATCACATTAGGTGCACATGATTATTTTGAAGGAGGCTAGTCCTATTTAAAAGTCTTTTCTTCAGTTTTATTTAGTTATATTACTTGAATCTTCAAGTATTGTTAAAATTGATATTAAATATCCATATGTCCTAATATGTTCAAAAAACCCACAGGCTTTCATAGCGTGTTCTAATTTTTTTCACATGACTGTACCATAGTGCAACTGCAATGTTAACTTTGACCCCTTGACCCCAAACCGATGGTTAAGCCAGGGTTTAAGTCCTCCAAGATGTGCATTAGATACAACTACTGTAGCAATTTCAAAAGCCTACATCATTTCTTTCAGTAGTTACTGTGTTTAGAAGATTTAGGGAAAAACTGACCTCTGACTCTTGACCTCAAGGTCATCTGATGAGAGTCAAATTGCAAAATGCCCATCATCAGAGTCTATCAAACCATGACACCGTCTATGAAGTGAGGTGAAACAGGAGGCCATAGGTCAGGGGCTACAATTCCTGCAAAAATCATCCCATCAGAACCAAACTGAAATATCCGCATCCTCAGAGTATATCAAACCATGGTACCAAGTTTCAAAACAATCGGAACAAAACTGGAGGAGGAGTTCATTTCACAAAAGTGGGACGGATGGACTGATGGATGGACTGACCCATAACATAATCCCCCTTCGGCCTTCGCCCAAGGGGCTCTTTGACCCCTCTGGGCTTTGTCCGGCGGGGAACAAAAAGTCCTCGTTAACAGAGATTAAACCGGCTGCAGCTTCTACAGAGGAAAGGAAGTTACATTTAATGTGGAAATTTATCACAGCAGAAGCAAAGTTGGTGACATGAGGGGGATGCTAGCCGCCCTGTTAGCAAAATGACCAATTCTGAGCAGAAATACACCAAAAAAGCATAAATTTTCCACATTTTCTCAAAAATTTGCAACTTTTTCACATAAATCTGCAACTTTTTTTTTCTCAAAAAAAAAAATCACTTTTTTTTCCCCTCATAAATGTGAACATCCTGTCAATTTTCAGCTTTTGTCTCAACTTGTAACTTTTTCCTCATAAATCTGCAACTTTTTATTGTAAACTTTCATCTTTTCACTTGTAAATTTGAAACTTTTTTCCCTTAGAAATTTGCAACTGTTTTGTCTCAAAAATTTGTGACATTTTTCTCAAATTTGCAAATTTTTTCTTATAAATTTGCAATTTTTTCATGTACATTTACAAGTTTTTTTCCCTGTACATTTTCATCTTTTCTCTTGTAAATTTACAACTTGTTCCTTAAAAAACTGCAACTTTTTTCCTCAACAAAGCAGTGGCTTTTTCCTCAATTTGCAACTTTTCCTGTAAATTTTCATCTTTTCTCTTGTAAATTTACAACTTTTTTCCCATAAATCTGTCACTTTTTTCTATTCAATTCAATTTATTTATATAGCGCCAAATCACAACACAGGTCGTCTCAAGGCACTTTACGGAAAAGAGTGGGTTTAGGCCACACTCTTAGTTTATAGAACCCAGCAGAGACCCCTAAGAGCGAGCATGGCGGCGACACAGGCGAGGAAAAACTTCCCTTTAACGGGCAGAAGCCTCGGGCGGAACCATAGCTCACAGAGGACGGCCGTCCGCCTCGACCGGCTGGGTTGAGTAGCTCCATAAACTTTCTCTCATAAACTTGCAAATTTTTTTTTTCTTGTAAAATTTCAATGCTCAACAGGTTGCTGGTTAAATTTTTTATTCGATGTAATTAAATTGTAATTTTTTTACTTTTTTAATTGGCATTATTTATCACATTTTTGCACCTTTCTTCAGTGCTTGTGTGCTGTGCTCTGGAAAAAAAAATCTGTTCCCTCTATCCCAGCAACAGCTTGTCAGTCACAGCTCAGCACTTCCGCTTTGCCTATGGTCAGACTTTCTACTGATTTTTTAATAGCAGTCTCTAAATAACAATGGACAGGAAACATTACAGATGCTCGTGTCCTCTGACTGGAGGTACTTCAGACAGCAGAGGAAGGTTGCATTATTCCACCTCTTGTTCAGTATCACAGGTGATATGGCTATTTTTCTGCCACACAGAAGTCTGATGAGGGAGTTGACTGTCTTGCGCATCTCAGAGGAAGAAAAACGCCTCGTGGGTAAAACCAGGTCTTTGGTTGACCACTCCCAGTTACACGGGGTAAAACTGGACATCCTGGCAGATAAGCACATCTGTCGCAAGGTCTGTGGTGGTCTTTTGCCAGTCGGTGCATTGTGACATGCACTACACAAAGAGCAGAGATAAACAAACCAATCATCTGGTCAGTCACTGCAACAGATACTGGAGTCAGTTTGTCTTGGCCTGTCCTTGCCACTGATAATACCTCCATCTGCCAAGAATGTGTCGCTAGTCCAGCAAAAGCTAGCAGTACTCAAATACTTTGCAAGCAGTTTTATGAAATGGTCAGTCAGAAAGCAACTCATACCAGCTCGGACGTCGTCCGGGTTAACAAGGTCAGGAGTTCCTGGTAATGGAAGGCGAATTACAAAGCTGCGTGGAGGAATCTGATCAGACCTAAATGAAACAAGTCATTGTTGTCCCCAACAGACTGCTATGATGATGATGATGAAGAGCAGCTCTGGATGCAAAATATGATGACACGGAAAACAGGAGTCTGAGTACAAACTGTACCGTGTCCTATGTCCTGCCCTTCCTTATTCCGATTGGCTGCTTTGAAAGGTCTGACTGACGAGCTCAGCTGTAGTCTGAAAAGTTGAAATTTTTTCAACTCTGAGCGCCCTGTGCGCCGCAACAAAAAGCGGCCACCGCTGACAGCATTTCAGTGCTGAGGGTGCTCAGTGCTGTAGATGCTGGACTACATAGAGAATTAATAGAAAATGGTCACTCACAGCAGAAAAAAATGTGTTTGGTGGACATGCAGCCTTATTCTTGCATATTTGTACCCAATTTCCCTTTATCCTTTTGTACCTGATACTAAATTGGTGAACACCCCCTCCATCCCTCCTCGTTAAATCTAACTAATCAGCTGCTGTGCTGAGTTAATGACAAATCAGCTGATAATAAACGAGTGTCAAGTTTTATCTTCATTTAAAGGCATCATGTGAACTGAACAAAACCACACAGCGGGAGAGTCTACACTCAGTTACCCATCATGCATTACTTCCAGTAACATCAATGAAGTTCAGATTTGTTTTAAGCAGCTGGGCAGTTGCTACTCGTCATTTCTCCCGCCTTCACAGATATGTAAATCTGGATTTTTTTGTTCCAACACATTTGAGTTTATTCCCATTGATCATGATGCTCTGGCATCACTGTGTGGCACGGTGGCTGCTCTGCCACAGAGAAGAACGCAAAGAAGACTGTCGGGAGCAGCCTCCCCACCACCTCTGACATTTCTGTCACTCGACGCAGGAAGAGGGCCACCCGCATCATGACAGACTCCACCCACCCTGCACAGTCACTTGTTGCCCCTCTTCCTTCAGGAGGAGGCTGCGGAGCATCCGAAGCAGCACCACCAGACTAAAGAACAGCTTTGTTTTTTACGTACTGTAGGTTGCTCTGCATATTACAGTGAATTTGCACATTACTGTTCACTACTGTCCATTGCACATCCAGTAATTTCTGGAAACATGCATATATTTTTATACTGTGCACTTTGTACTATCTTAGACCTTTCTATCATTTTTATACTCTTCAACTTATTTTAATATATTTTTATTTCTTATTACTGTTATTGTTTGTGACAAGATCAGGACCTCAGAAACTAATTTCGTTCTTCTCTTGTAGCCAAGAATGACAAAGAACCTTTGAAGCCTTGAATAAATTTGTGAAGTTTGCTCCTAAATTTGGGACATTATGATTATTTTTACATTTTTTAATTGGCATTTTTCCCATCTTCTTTCTCTCTCATCTATAAATAAATGAATTTTTTTCCTAACAAATTTGACATTTTTTTAATTTACTGATAATTTTTTTTAATTTGCTACTTTTTTCTAATTCTTTCCTTTTTTGTTAAACTTGTGATTTTACTGAGGAAAACAGAATTTGACTTAAAAGTACATGAAGTACATATTTTTCTTCAAAAATGTACTCGAGTAAAAGTATCCTGAAGTAAAATTACTCAGAAAATTACATTTGTGTGAAAAATGTACTGAAGTAAATGTAAAGCCAACATCCACCGAGGAAATGAGGAAGTGAAATCAGCTCGGAGGGAAACCACACCACTGAAAACCTCAGAACTCCCACCTCTATTGTTCTCTCCGCCGCCACCGTTTCCCACAGAGTGGGAGGAGCTGAGGCTGCTGGGTAGTCCCTTAACAGGAAGTCTGGATGCAGAGACGGCGACGGCTGCAGGTCGACCGCCTGACCCCGATGCCAGCTGTTGATTGGCTGACGGTTTGGACGCAGGAGCTGTGGGAAGAGGCAATGGTGCTGAGTTGATGCGAGACTTGGAGACACCTTAGGGACAAAAAAAAAGACAAAAAACAGGAAGGAGAGTTAGAGATGAAAATCTGAAAAAAAGACAATGCTGTCAGGTAAAAAACATCAATTTGTGTTTATGGAGCAATAAAATAGAGACGTTCCACTTTAATCTTTACTACAAGATGTCATCCGCTGATTGGTTAGTTTTTAACGGGGGAGGACAAACAGATAAAAGAGGTACAAACATAAATGTTAATTAGCTACAAATTTACAAGAATAAAGGTGCAAAGATGAGATAAAAGATGTCAATTTAAAAATTAAAAATATTCACAAATATAATTTAATTACACAGAATGAAAAACACTGAAAATTTACAGGGAAAAAGTTGTAATTCACGAAGATTCCACCTCATAAACGGACAAATTTGTCGTGTCTGTGGGACTATTAAGACATGTGGAAGGCAGGTTTAAGGCTTTATTAACATTTTTAAGGATAATTAAGCTCAGATTTGGTGGATAAACACATTTAAGACTCTGGATGACTGCATGTTGACTGAAGTTTATTTCTAACGCATCGGTCCAGTTGAGCATGGAGACAGAAGACGGTAAAATGTGAGAAAAGGCCGAGGTAAGACCCTGCAGTCAGATGAGCTCATAACACAGAGAAACACAGCAGGAAACATCTGGATGGCTTCCGACAATCCAACAGCTGGATTCTGTTAGAGCAGAGTCACCTGCAACCAGGAGCAGAGCACAGGACGGACACGGACTGGAGTCACGGAGCATTATCAGTCAGAGTCGCCACCGAACACTGACCTGAGACAGAAGGTATCGACTGAAAACTTCCAGCGGTCAGTCCTCTGGTGGATTTTCTTTATATTGATAAATGTCCCTCGTTGATCTGGTGTTGAGTCAAAGATGCCTTTTCTGGGTATTTATTATTACATCTTGGCCAAGAAGGGAAAACTTACAGCAATGAGTTACATCTTCACTCGGCCACGTTTGATGGTTTCTCTGTCAAATTTTCAGCAACTTTCTCATAAATTTGTGATTTTTTTTCCACATAAATTTGCCACTTTTTACTCATCAACACTGAATTTCATAAATTTGCAGTTTTTCTGAAATTCATTACTTTTCATAAATTAGGAACTTTCCTCACAAATTAGAGACTTATTCATGCAAATTAGTTATTAAAACATTTTTATGTAAAACAACAGTTAATTGCTGGTTTTAAGCCAGTTTTCTCATAAAACGGCACAATTTTTCTTGTAAATTTGCATATTTTTTCTTGTAAATTTGCAAAAATTTTCTTGCAAATTTGCAACATTTTTCTAGACAATTTGCACAATTTTTCTCATAAAACTGCACAATTTTCTCATAAATTTGCAGTTTTCTCATGAATTTGCACCATTTTTCTCATAAATTTGCAAAAAATTCTTCTAAATTCCCTCCGTTTAGTAACTGGTAGGGGTGGGAACCACTAGAGGCCACGCGATACGACGCTATCACCTTATTTGGGCCGTGATGCCACGTCATTGCTTGGACACGTGCTGCGATGTTATGATGGTGCTTGGGCTCACGATGCGATATTAGCACACTGCTTTGGCCACACTTCAATATTATAGCTGTACTTGGGCCATGATCCAATATCATCGCCGTCTTGTGATACAGCGAGTACCGTGATATCATGCACTGTGATTTCCCCTCTCAGTCTTGGTCTCGTTCAGCTCTTCACTGTTCTGACCCGACCAGACAGAGACAGAAAAACCCTGAGTTCTCCTGTAAATGAAAACACGGCCGACACTGATGGTGGCCGACGTAGAAACGTTAACAGATCCCTCAGGCAGATAATCCAGATGATAAATGATCAGACGCAAACACACACGTTCACATTCAGAGGAATTCATTCACTCATTCTCTCGCTGTGGAGGCCAGAAGTCATCGGTTTGCTCCTGAGTAAAGAGGACAGACGAGCGCTTGTCCAGCAGAACGAGACCTTTAGGAGGACAAAGATCTGATTCTACACACACACACAAGCGTTTTTTTCCCGCCGCGTCACCGCTCTGACACACGCGGCTCTTCTGACCAAAACCAGCAGCTTCCTGTGACTTATGGGTAAAAAAATCAGAGGGAAAAAAAGCTGAAAGATGAGAGGAAAAGATGCAAATCAGCAAGAGAACAAAGTCAGACTTCAGTGAGAAAAACTGGTGGGAAAAAGTCACAATTAAATGTTATGAAAGGGTTAAAACTGAAAACAGATTTATGGGAAAAGTTTTATATTTCAGAGTGAAAAATGTCTCTCGTCACTTTGTTGTCACTCACCTGTTTTACCTTCATTTTATTTTATGCTACTAAATTTGCATTCATTTTCTTGTAAATTTATAACCATTTTCTCATAAAATAGCAGCTTCTTCTGTAAATTTGTATAATTTTTCTTTGTAAGTTTGTTATCTGTACAGTAAATTTGCCTCTTTTTTCTTGTATATTTGCAACTGAGTACATTTGAAGCTTTTTTCTCATAAATTAATAACATTTTTTTCATGAAAATTTACACATTTACTTTGTATAGTCATGTGAAAAAATTAGGACACCCTGTATAAGCCTGTGTGTGTGTGGTTTTTTAACATATATGGACATATGGATATTTAATATCAATGTTAAAAATACTGGGAGATTCATGTAATACAACTAAACAATGAAAAATGAATTAAAGGACTTCCGGTTATGGCTGCCACGTAGGACGGACGTGTCTCGCTCTGCTCTGCTCCTGGAGAAAAAAAATCGGCAAATAACTCTCTCATTTGGGACAGAACGTATCCCAGCGTTTGGGCGAGGATATGTCGGCGAAGCCTAAGGCTGGAAAACCAGGAAAAGGAAAAAGCGAGCCGCCGAAACAGTCCAAATTAACGGACTTTCAGGTCTGTGACGCAGCAAACAGGGCTCCATATATGGCGGAGGAGGCTGGCAACACTGCGATTTCTGCGGGGAATGGCGCAGATGCGCTGATGGCTGCCATGAGTTCAATGAGAGCGGACTTTTCCTCTAGATTTGATGGGATTATGACAGCGTTGGAAGGAATAAGAAAGGAATTGGGTGACTGTGTAGAACGAACGGCGCAGATGGAGCTCCGTCTCGCTAGTGCTGAAGATGACGTCACCCGTCTTCAATTAAAGGTGCGCACTTTGGAAAAAAAAAATAAATCTCTGGAAGATAATATTTTGGATTTGGAATCTCGGTCGAGACAGAATAATTTGAGGCTGGTGGGTCTTCCAGAGGAATCAGAAGGTCGGGACGTATGTTCCTTTCTGGAAAAGTGGATTCCGGAGGTGCTGGGCAGCGAGGAGTTGCAATCAGCAGTGGTTCTGGAAAAAGCACATCGCATTGGCCCACGGAGAGATAAGGGACCGCCGAGGACCTTAATTATGAAGTTTCTTAACAACAGAGACAGGATGAAGATCTTCAACGCTGCACGAGCTAAAAAAGGAGAGATTAAACACCAGGACCAGCAGGTGCGGTTCTACCCAGATTTGGCCACAGGAATCCAGCAATTGAGGAAGCAGTTTGATCCCGTACGTAAGGAGCTGCGCAACCTTGGGATTCGTCATGGTGTAATCTATCCTGCGAGACTGCTGACCACGTATGAGGGCAGAACCCACATCTTCAAGACCCCAGAGGAGGCGCAGGAGTTCATCAAGAAGATCAAAGAAGAAGAAGAGACTGGTGGGAGCTAAGCATGAACAAAATATAAGGTAGAATAATTAAGCATTTGCACAGGCATCTGACTGACTTGAAGTAAATAGTAAGTTTACAAAATATAGATTGTATTATATATTAAAAAAAAACAAAACAAAAACAAAACAAACAACAAAAAAAAAACTATGATGTACAAAGTTGTTAAAAATTTTGGAGTTAAGTTGGAAAACTACAGAGGAGAGTTAATGTTACGTCATTAAAAGCAGTAGAGTTAGGGTGATTGGGAGGATGAAGAAGGAGTGGCTTAGGCTGTTCCCCGTGGGTGTGGAACGGTCGATGGCTATATCGGGAGACAGAATTTTTTTTTTGATTTTGGGGGGTTTGCCACAAGTGTGGGAAGGGGAAATTTGTTTGTGTGTAGTTTGTAGGATGAATGTTCAACCACTCATGTTTTTGCTTCTCTGTATGAGCATGTTTACACTGCAAGGTAATCCCAAACTCTCTATTGATCATGGACCAAAGTGTTAATCTTAATTTAACTTCATGGAATTGCAGAGGTCTACAAAATTTAAAAAAACTTAAACAAGTTATGAATAAAATAAAGGACATGGGTTCAAGAATTGTGTTTTTACAAGAAACTCATCTGATAGAGGAGGATGTTAAAAGAATTAGGAGTAGATGGCAGGGAAGTGTATTCACCTCTTCATTTTCATCCCGAGCCAGGGGAGTTATGACTCTCATACATAAATCAGTTCCTTTTCAAGTGAAAAATGTAATTGGAGACAAATTTGGAAGATATGTAATCATTCAAGGTTCTTTGCTATTAGAAAATATAAATCTTGTGAACTTATATGGTCCCAATATAGATGATCAGAAGTTCTTTGCTAATTTATTTCTCATCTTATCATCACTTACAGGGCAACATATAATAGCAGGGGATTTTAATTGTACATTGAATCCAGGTGTGGATAGATCAACAGGACTGGATTGTACGCACATTGGATGTAGGATGACTATTAATCATTTTATGAAAGAATTGAGATTGTTAGATATATGGAGAGAAATGAAACCACAAGTTAAAGCCTATTCTTGTTATTCCAGTACCTACAAGACATTCTCACGTATTGATTATTTTTTGATTTCCACAGAATTAAGGTCCAAGATTCAAAACTGCTTTTATGATAACATCGTGATCTCTGATCATGCACCCTGTTGTCTAATATATGTAGATAAAAAATTGACAAAGGAATCAGGTAGATGGCAATTTCAGCATAAATGGCTTCAGGATGAGGAATTTGTCAAGTATATAGAAAAACAGATAGACGAGTTCTTTGACATCAATACTACACAAACATCAGCATGTGTAAAGTGGGAGGCTTTCAAAGCTTTTATTAGGGGGCATATTATTAGTTATACAGGATCAAAATCTAAGAAGACTCGAGAGGAGAGAGCTAAATTGGAACATAAAATAAAAAATCTTCAGGAAAAAGTGTATGCAGGAAGTGACCCAAGGTTGGAGAATGAATTACTGATTTTGAGAGCTGAATACGACAAAAAATCAGCGAATAGAGCTGCCTCGAGTCTTCTAAGATTGAAACAATCTTTTTATGAACAAGGTGAAAAATCAGGAAAATTATTAGCATGGCAGATTAAACAATTGGAAATTAAAACACCAATTACCAGTATTATAAGTAACGGACAGGTAGTTATAGATCCTTTAGAAATTAATAGAGCCTTTAGAGATTACTATGAAAAATTATATGATACCAAAAATGAACCTGATTTAACAAAACTAAATGGGTTTTTGAACGAACTATCTATACCGTGTATTCCAAATGAAAACAGGGAGATATTGGAGTCTAAAATTAGTCAAGAAGAAGTTGGGCTAGCCATTGATAATATGAAATCAGGAAAAAGTGCAGGACCAGATGGTCTTCCAGTTGACCTTTATAAAAAATTTAAGAATAAATTAATAAAACCTTTTTTGGAAATGGTTTTAGAAGCATTTCAAAATAATAATTTACCATCATACATAAATAATGCCTTAATTATACTGCTGCCAAAACCAGGTAAGCCCTCTAATAAATGTGAAAATATGAGACCAATAAGCCTATTAAACGCCGACCTTAAGATAATCTGTAAAATTTTAGCAAGACGAATACAAGAAATTTTACCAAATATTATTAATCGAGATCAGAATGGCTTTATAAAGGGTAGACAAGGCTTCCATAATGTAAGAAGACTATTTAATATTATCTATTTTAATAAAGAAGCACCGGATACAGCTCTCCTATCATTGGACGCCGAAAAGGCCTTTGATAGAGTTGAATGGCCCTTTCTTTTTGAAGTCCTACAAAGGTTTGGACTTGGAAATAATTTCATAAAATGGGTTCAAATAATATACAATAATGCTACAGCAGAAATCCTAACAAATAACAATATTTCAAAACCAATAAAAATCAATAGAGGATGTCGACAAGGCTGTCCACTCTCACCTTTACTGTTTACTATGGCAATTGAACCTTTAGCGATAGCGATACGTTTACATTCACAAATATATGGAATTAAAGTTGGACCAACAGAACATAAAATCTCCCTGTACGCCGATGATATAATTTTGTTTATGTCGAATCTAAAAAAATCAATTCCAACCTTGTTGAATTTAATAAAGAATTTTGGGGAAATATCAGGATATAAAATAAATAAAACTAAATCTTCAATATTAATGCTAAATGAGACCCAGAGAAATTACCCAGCCCCTGAGGTAAATCAATTCAATGTTGTAAATCAGTTTAAATATTTAGGAATCCAAATTATGCCTAAGCTAGAATCAGTCGCCAGTGTCAACTATGAAGCCTTAATGTCAGATATCAGTGAGTTAACTCAGAGATGGATGTCACTACCAATGTCGATGATCGGGAGAATCAATATACTTAAAAGTAATATTTTACCTAAAATACTTTATTTATTTCAATACATTCCCTTATCACCACCTTTAGATCTATTCTCAAGAATAAAAAAAAAGTTAGTGGAATTTATATGGAACAACAGGAGGGCTAGATTACGTCTGTCTTTATTATATTTACCATTTGATCGTGGAGGTCTGAAATGTCCAAATTTTATGTTGTATTATTGGTCGGCACAACTGAGGTCTATGACATATTATTTTTCATCAAATGATCTCCCTCACTGGACTGAAATGGAATCATACAATTTACCTTTACCTCTTCCCATATTCATATACTCAGATTCGGCAAAAAAATTACAAAAACAAGTTAAAAATCCATTTGTAAAGCATATGATCAAAATATGGTGTGAAGCTAAAAACTATTTAAAAGAACCACAGTTATTGTCACAATTTAGTCCAATATGGGGTAATCAATATTTTAAACCAGGGAGAGCGGACGCTGTATTTAAAGTATGGAATTTAAAAGGGATACAAAAGATTCAGGATTTATATTTGCCATGTGCAGACAACATAATGTCTTTTGAAGAGCTGAGGATCAAATTTAATCTCAATAGAACACATTTTTTTAAATATCTTCAACTTAGAAACTTTATTCGATCAAATCAAAATAAAGCTCTCACTCGACCTATTTATTCATCCTTGGAAAAAATGATGATGAAAGATAGTAAAAGAAAGGGTATTATTTCAGAGTTTTATAACTCATTGACACTATCTTCAAGTGAAAATTCACTGAAAAGATTAAACTACTGGAAAGAAGATCTGCAAATTGAAATTTCAGAGGAACAATGGGAATTGGCTTGTACAGAAGCTCAAACCAAATCAATAAATGCACGCCTTAAATTGATACATTTCAAATGGTTAATGCGGATGTATGTTACACCGGAGGAGTTAAATAGATATAACAAAAATATACCAGATACATGCACAAAATGCATGGAAAGTAAAGGAACCCTATTTCATTGTTTATGGGAATGTAGATTAATAAGAATGTTTTGGGAAGAGGTGAGGGTAACAATTGAAAAAATAATCTCAAAACAAATCATATTGAATCCTAAACTGGTTTTGTTGGGTCTGTACCCAGAAAAGCATAATTTCAATAAAAGTGAAAGAACATTCATAGACCTCAGTTTGCTTAATGCCAAAAAATGTATTGCACTATTATGGAAAAAGACTCATAGACCAGATGTGACTCAGTGGTTAAGACAGATGTTAACAAACCTTCCATTAGAAAGAATAACATATATACTGAAATCAAAGGAAATTGTGTTTGAGAATATATGGAGACCTTTTATTGATTATGTAAAAAATTTAAACATAACTCTTGAAGAAGAAGGTGAATGATGTGTGTGGACCTTGTAAATTCCAAACTGGTGAACATAATATGTATACTTATGTATTGGATTGTCTAGACTAAACAGAGGAGCATTGTTGAAGACTTGATTTTGTTGGTGGTTGTTGGTGTTTTTAGTGCATTTTTTTTTTTTTTTTTGTAGTACTTTAGTGTTAGTGTTTGATTGTTTGTATCATGTTTGTTAAAAAAAAAAAAAAAGGTTCAATAAAGATATTGTGGAAAAAAAAAAAAATGAATTAAAGACTTTGTTCAAATTTTCTGTAAAATGTAATTCTAAACAAAGAGTGAGGAATAAATTAGGACACCTCCATCTTTTTTAGGACACCCCCACATTCATTCCCACTTAAAATGACTAAAATAAATGTTTAAAAAATGCAAATAAAAACAAAACCAAGGTTAGACATAGACATGTGAACATTTCTTAATAAAGAACTGAATATTTAATGGGGTGTCTTAATTTTTTCACATGACTGTATGTGTGGCTTATTTCCTCATGAATTTGCAAGATTTTTCTCATAAATTTCCACATTTTTCTTGTAAATTTTCACAATTCTTCTCATTAATTTGCACTATTTTTCTTACAAATTTTTAAAAATTTTCTCGGAAATTTTCTTAATTTTTCCTCAAAACTGCATAACTTTCTCATAAATTTGCAAAACTCAAATTTGCAAAAATTCTCATAAATTTGCAAAATTTCTCATAAAACAGCACAATTTTTCTTTTAAATTCACACAATTTCTCTTAATTTGCATTTTTTCTTATAAACTTGCCCCATTTTTTCATTAATTTGCACAATTTTTCTTGCCAATTTGCAAAATTTTGGTTAATTTTCAGCATTTTTCTTGTAAATGTGCAATTTTTCCTGTAAATCTGCACAAATTTTCCTATAAATTTGCAACATTTTTCTTGTAAACTTGTACAATTTTTCTAGCATTTGCACAATTTTTCCCTCATAATTTGCAACCGTTTTTCTCATTACTTAGCAACTTTTATTGTAAACAGCATCATTTTTCTTTAAAATTTGCAACCTTTTCTTGTAAAATGCAACTCTTGTCCTCATCAATTAGCATTAAAAGATAAAAAGAGCTGCAACTCTGAAGAAAAGCGCTGAGAGGAGCGTTTGCCATTTCAGAGTGAAATCAGCTGCGTGTGTGCCGTTTAGAGCCCAGTCTGATGTTGGAACTCAGCTGTTTTCACTTCATTTTAAGGTTCACAGTTGTTCTTCTGAAAATCCCTGCTTGTCTCCACCTCAGTGATGAGTAGATGACACTGTGCAGCTCAGACACTAACGAGGGTAATTACAGCCCAGAGGACGACGTGTTGTAGGAGCAGCATCGCCCAGAACACTGCAGCTGTGGTTCTGCTCAGAACTGTTCCTGACGGATGCCTGAGATATTCAGTTCTTCTGAGGAACATGTCTGGAAAAGAACATCCACAGCTGCACATTTCCTAAATATTAGCCAACTCCTTCCCTGTGTGTAAAATGGTGCTGCAATAACTAAACCCTGAGGTGTTCAGGCCAACTCGTGTTGTGCTGCGCCACCGTGTGGAAAAACAGCAGAACAGCAGCTCCTGAAGTGACTGAAGTAGACAATTTCTGGAGACTTTCCCTCTTCAGAGGCCATTTGAAGGGTCAGGGTTGGGGGGGGGGGCATCATAAACTTTTTTTTTTAAATCATAACTGAATAAAATGAATTTGAAGCACCAATTCTAAGAAGAAATGCAAAAAAGTTATAAATTTGCAACTTTATTCTGAAAAAAAAAAATTTCCCTGTAAATTTGCATGTTTTTTCTTGTAGATTTACAACTGTTTCTCATATAATTGTAACTTTTTTCTCAAAAATTTGCAACTTTTTACCTGTAAATTTGTTTTATATACGCTTGTAAATTTGCAAAACTCATCTGGATGCTGCATAAATCTTTATTCAATGCAATTAAATTGTAATTTACAACTTTTTGAATTTTTAAACTGGCATCTTTTATCACATCTTTGCACCTTTATTCTTGCAAATGTGTATCTAATTGACATTTCTACATTTGTACCCCATGTTAAATCAGTGAATACGTCCCATCCCCCTCGTTAAATCATAAATCACCTACTGGTTATACTGGAGTAATTAATATAAGGTAACGACTTTTACTCGTGTTCAGTTTCTGGACTCTCTCCCACCTCGCTCCTGTTTAAGGACAAATGTACGAGTTGGGATTTCTGTCCTAATGCAACAACACAGCTGCAGAAGAATCAACAGAAACACACGGCAACACCACGCGTCTGTCTGTCTGTGTCAGCGTCCCTTCTGTCATAATCACTGCAGCGGTGTTGGAATGTTGGAGGAATTCTAAACGACTTCCTGCAGCAGCGCAGCGTCCTCCATAAAAACACTCAACAGACTCACCCGGGTTCTGGTTCTGGTTCCCTCTGCCTGGAGATCCACCCCCAGCACTCCCTCCTCCTCCTCCTTCCCACAGTGAGGAGCCCTCTCTCTGGGCCTGCCTGGGACCGGGGCTCCCCCGTCCCGGAGGTCCTGGTGGTCCTCTGGTCTGAAGCCTGGCCCTGGGCCCCGGCCTGGAGGAGGGAACTTTCTGTAGGAAGAGTCTGTGGTTAGTGACGGGATCCCAGCCCAGGGGCCCCAGCTCGGAGCTCCGCACTGAGACCATGGTGTTGGCCATTCCCTCACTCCGCTCGGAGGGAGACGCAGAGAAATGTGGAAGTTAGGAAGGAGAGGGAGGAGGAGAAAGAGAGGAGGAGATGAAGGAGGAGAAACAAGAGGAGGAGGAGGAGCTGAAGGGGTGGGAGGAGTGTTGAAAGTGAGCAGCAGCAGTGAGAAGGGTGTGAAGAAGCAGAGCTCTGAAGGCTGAAGCTCTTTACAGCTGACAAGGAAAATGATGCTGATTCAAAACTAAACAAGAGCACTCTGGGGCAATGCAATATCCCCCACCTCTCTTTTCTTTAAAGAGCCCAGTACTTACTGATGGAGAGCAGTTTTCAGCTTTCCAACACAATTACTGTGGCAGAACCAAATTATAATAAACCCATCATCCATCAATATACAACAAAGCATACAACCCATAGTTGTAGGTCAGGATGCCAAGGTGAACCTGTGTAGCAAGTATGGCGACCCTAGAGGGCTTTACACGTTCTATAGTAAGAGATCATAGGGAGTGCCAGCCTTGACCTTTGACCCCAAACCTGCATTCAGAGGTTATGGTCTCAGAATGAACCTATGTACCAGGTTTGATGGCCCTAGCTTTCTTTGTTGTTAAGATATACTTTACAAGGCATTTTGATGCTAACCTTTGACCTTGCAATCCCAAAACCATAGTCACGCTTCACAGCCATAGGGTGAACCTGTGGACCAGGTTTGGTAGCCCTAGCTTTACGTGTTTTATAGTAAATGTAGCATTTACCATAGTGCAACTGCAATGTTAACTTTGACCTTTGACCTCTTGACCCCAAACCCATACTTAGGTGAGGGTATATATCGTCCAAGATGTGCATTAGATACAACTACTGTATCAGTTTGAAAAGCCCACATCATTTCTTTCAGTAGTTACTGTATTTAGAAGATTTAGGGAAAAATCTGCCCTCTGACCTCAAGGCCATCCGATGAGAGTGAAACTGCAATATGAGCATCACCAGTGTGTATCAAACCACGGTACCAAGTTTCAAAATAATCAGAGCAAAATTGCAGGAGGAGTTGACTTCACAAAAGTGGGACAGACGGGTGGAGAGATTGACCCATACCATACAGTGGTGTGAAAAAGTGTTTGCCCCTTCCTGGTTTCACATTTTTTTGTATGTTTTTCCACACTTAAATGTTTCGGATCATCAAACAAATTTAAATATTAGACAAAGATAACACAAGTAAACACAAAATGCAGTTTTTAAATGAAGGTGTTTATTATTAAGGGGAAAAAAATCCAAACCTACATGCCCCTGTGTGAAAAAATGATTACCCCCTAAACCTAATAACTGGTTGGGCCACCCTTAGCAGCAACAACTGCAATCAAGCGTTTGCGATAACTGGTAAAGAGTCCTTTACAGCGCTGTGGAGGAATTTTGGCCCACTCATCTTTGCAGAATTGTTGTAATTCAACCACACTGGAGGGTTTTTGAGCAGGAGCCACCTTTTTAAGGTCATGCCACAGCATCTCAATGGGATTCAGGTCAGGACTTTTACTAGGCCTCTCCAAAGTCTTCATTTTGCTTTTCTTAAGCCATTCAGATCCAAAACACACTTGCTGGTGTGTTTTGGATCATTGTCCTGCTGCAGAACCCAAATGTGCTTCAGCTTGAGGTCACTAACACATGGCTGGACATTCTCCTTCAGGATTTTTTGGTAGACAGCTGAATTCATGGTTCCATTTACCACAGCAAGTCTTCCAGGTCCTGAAGCAGCAAAACAGCCCCAGACCATAACACTACCACCGCCATATTTTACTGTTGGTATGATGTTCCTTTTCTGAAATGCTCTGTTACTTTTACGCAGGGTGTAATGGGACACACACCTTCCAAAAAGTTCAACTTTTGTCTTGTCAGTCCACACAGTATTTTCCCAAAAGTCTTGGGGATCATCAAGTTGTTTTCTGACAAAACTGAGATGAGTCTTTATGTTCTTTTTGCTCAGCAGTGGTTTTTGTCTTGGAACTCTGCCATGCAGGTGATTTTTGCCCAGTCTCTTTCTTATGGTGGAGTCATGAACACTGAACTTAACTGAGGCAAGTGAGGCCTGTAGTTCTTTGGATGTTGTTGTGGGGTCTTTTTGACCTCTTGGATGTGTCGTCGCTGTGCTCTTGGGGTAATTTTGGTCGGCCAGCCACTCCTGGGAAGGTTCACCACTGTTTCATGTTTTCGCCATTTGTGGATAATGGCTCTCACTGTGGTTCACTGGAGTCCCAAAGCTTTAGAAATGGCTAGAAAATTGAACTCAGCTTTCCAAAGATGTGACAAATCACAGTTAAATTATGTTTTAACAAGGGGGCAATCACTTTTTCACACAGGGCCATGTAGGTTTGGACTTTTTACCTGTAATAATAAACACCTTCAAAACTGCATTTTGTGTTTACTTGTGTTATCTTTGTCAAATATTTAAATTTGTTTGATGATCTGAAACATTTAAGTGTGACAAACATACAAAAAATGAGAAACCAGGAAGGGGGCAAACACTTTTTCACACCAGAAGACCGACGGGGGATAAAAACTGCAACTTTAAGAGAAAAAAAATTACAAGGACACAACAAGGAAAAATTTACCAAAAAAAATTGCAAATTTATGTAACGAAGTGGTCAATTTATGTGAAAAACTCACTAATATATACTACACTTACAACAAAGTAAACAGCAAATTTATAAGAAAAAATTTTGCAAATTTACATGACAAAGTTCACAAGAAAAAAGTAACAAATTGATGAGAAAAAGGTAGCAAATTCATGATGAAAAAGTAGCAAATTTGTAAGGGAAAAAAATTTATTTACATGGGGGGAGTAATTTGAGGGGGAAAAAAGTCACATGATTACAAGAAAAAAGCAGCAAATCTATGAGGAAAAAGCAGCAAATTTACAAGATGAAAAAGCTAAATTTGTAAGAAATTGGGCTAATTTACTGTACATGAAAAAAGACAAATTTATAAGGAAAAATGTCCAAAAAAGTTGCAGATTTTCTACAATGCTTTCTTCTTTTTTTGTCACGTATATTTACAACTTTTGCTTGTTTAATTTGTGCACACTTTTTCCCTGTTAAACAACAACAGCTCAGTCAGCAGAAGAGATTTCAAGTGTGGTGGAATTTAAATGATTTAGAGCCCTGGGGCAGCCAATCAGAGTGAGGATAAGTCAGGGCAGGTTTCAGAACCGTTTCCTCCTCAGTGTGTCTGTGGAGATTTAAAAACACTCACACACATTCCAGGAACAGAGCGCCACGCCCATGCTAATAAATAAATAACTAAGCAGAGTTCAGACTCGTCAGGCGGAGAAAATTCAGCCTCCTGTATCTGGTCACAAGTTTAACGTGACATCATTAATCATGACGAGTTTTCAAACTCCAGGACATCCCGATTCTCCACGCAAAATTACCGCTGATGTTTGAGCTGAGGTGTTAGTGACACCTGTGGCCAGTAGGTGAACTGCAGCTGAAAAAAAAACGGAAAATAGTTGAAAATTTATGAGAAAAAAGCAGCAAATTTACAACAATAAAGTTGCAAATTTACAAGAAAAAACTGCTAATTTATAAGAAAAAGCATGCAATTTTCATGAAAAAGGTCACATGAAAAAAGCTGCAAATTTGAGACAAAAAAGTAGCAAATTTATGAGAAAAAGTAACAAATTGACAACAAAAAAGTATTAAATTTGAGAAAAAAATGCAAATTTATGAGAAAAATTAGCAAATTTCCACCAAAAAATTAGCAAA
Source organism: Pholidichthys leucotaenia (assembly GCA_020510985.1). Lineage (NCBI taxonomy): Eukaryota > Metazoa > Chordata > Actinopteri > Cichliformes > Pholidichthyidae > Pholidichthys > Pholidichthys leucotaenia. Next base: position 33,284,111 of record CM035848.1, read on the forward strand.
TTTACATGATAAAGTTCACAAGAAAAAGGCTGCAATTTTTTGAGAAAAAAGTAAGCTGACAAGAAAAAAGTAAATTTACGAGAAACAGGTTGCAAATTTACGAGAAACTACTGACGAGAAAAAAGTAGCAAATTTCCAAGAAAAAAGTAGCAAATTTACGAGAAAAACACTGCAAATTTACGAGGAAAAAGGCTGCAAATTTAAGAGGAAAAAAAGTTGCACACTGATGACAAAAAGTAGCAAATTTATGAGAAAAAATTGCAAATTTATAAGAAAAAACATGCAATTTTCATGAAAAATTGTAAATTTATGAGAAAAATTAGCAAATTTCCTACAAAAAATTGGCAAATTTAAATGATAAACGTTCACAAGAAAAAGGCTGCAAATTTTTGAGAAAAAAGTTGCAAATTTTTGAGAAAGAAGTAGCAAATTTATGAGAAAAAAGTAAAAAATTTACGAGAAAAAAAAATGCACACTGATGACAAAAAAGTTGCAAATTTACGAGAAAAAAAGATTTCAGACTCCTCAGCTAAAGGCATCGGGTGGAGGCAGTAAACATCATTAATCCAGATGAGTTTTGAAAAACTAGCACGATTCTCCACATCAAACTACTGCTGATATTAGAGACGACATGTTAGTGCCACCTGTGGCCAGTAGGTGAACTGCAGCTGAAACAGCACAGGAAACACATAGAAAAGAGTGGGAAATTTTGAGAAAAAAGTTGAAAATTTACAACAAAAATTTGAAATAACATGAAAAATGCTGCAAATTCATGGAGGAAAGAAAGTTGTAAACTTGCAAAAAAAAATGTTGCAGATTCATAGGAAAAATGTTGCATCTTTATCAGGAAAAAAAGTCACATTTGTGATCCATGCTGGCAAAATGATTACGAGCTGCAGGCAGGAGGTCATAAATCATGACTTTTTCTTTGTTTGCTAGCAGCAAGTCCTGAGAAAACCCCCATGAGTGCCTGGTATCATTGTAAAACTTAGAAATCATACTTTCTAAAAATACATATGTTTTGGCAGAAGACGCAACTCCTGACCAATAGAACGCGAGTTTTAAACCTAGCCAAAATATAAACAAATCGGCTTTTTCGGGGTCCATTTTTGCACACTTCCTACAAATTAAATATCATTTTGAAGGTCTTTCAGTACAGAATATGGAAAAAACATTACCTCAGTTTTGATAATTTCCTCAAAGTGACTCATTTTGCCAGGACAGGTCACATTTGTGGAAGACAACTCACAGATTTACAAGAAAAAGTTGCAAACTGATAAAAAGAATTTTGTAGGGAAAAAATAATAAATTAATGAGAAGAGGTTATTAAAGTCATCAAAAACCCAGTTGTTATAATGACTGTGGTATGTTTTAAGACCTTTGACATGCAGATTCAAGGATTAATTGTTATTTTTAAGGATAATTAAAGGTGTAATTTTTGCTAAACAAATTTTAAAGACTTTCTATGGATCGGAACATCCTGATATAAAAGAAAAACTGTACAGACAAAAAGTTACAAATACATTAAAAAATGTCAAATCTACACAAAAAGTTGTAAATTTTCAACATTTTTCTGAAAAAAACAACCCTGCACAATTTCCCATGAATTTGCACAACTATCTCATAAATTAGCCAAAATTCTCATAAATTTGCAATATTTTTCTCAAAATAGCACAATTTTTCTCATTAATTTGCCCAATTTTTCCTGGTAATTTGCATGTTTTCTCTTGTAAATGTTCAAAAATTTTCTTGTAAATGTTCAACATTTTTCTCATAAAATTGGACAATTTTTCTTGTAAATTTGCACAATTTTTCATTAAATTTGCCCTTTTCATGTTAATTTGCTCTTAATTTGCTCGAGATGCTCGAGTATCCGCACCACAACTGGAAGGTTGGGGTTCAAGTCCCGGCCAGGTCATGCCAAAGACCATATAAAAATGGAACTTCCTGCCGTCCAGTTTGGTGCTCAGCAAAAATGGAACGGAGGAGGGAAATGTGGGCGGCAGTGGCTCAGAAGGTAGAGCGGGTCATCAAATAACCAGATGGTTGGTGGTTCAAATCCCGCTCTGCCCAGACATCCTGCCGTTGTGTCCCTAGGCAAGACATGCTACCCACCGTGCCTCCAGTGTCCATGACACTGGGTATGAATGTATATAAATGTTCGTCCGTGGTTGGCAAGGCCGTTGGCGTGGATTGGCAGCCACATTTCTGTCAGTAGTAGCTTTCCACTATCATTGCCTGTGGAGTGAATGAATAATGTTTCCACTGTAAAGTGTCTTTGAGTGTCTATGAAAAGCGCTTTATAAATCTGATGCATTATTATTTCTTGTAAATTTGCAAAATATTTCTTGCGAATTTGAACTATTTTTCACATTAATCTGCACAATTTTCCTTGTTGTTGTGCATATTTTTTTTCTTGAAAATTAAAAAAAAATTCTTGCAAATTTTCAAAATTTTTCTCATAAAACTGGATAATTTTTCTTGTAAATTTGAAGTTTTTCTTGTTAATTTGCACAATTTTTCCTCATTAATTTGCATATTTTTTTCTTGTAAGTTTGCATAAAATCTTGCAAATTTGCACCATTTTTCTAGTAAATTTGCACATTTTTCCTCATTAATTTGCAACATTTTTCTCAATTTGCAAAATTTTTCTCAAGTTTAACATAAGATAAGATAAGATAAGATAAGCCTTTATTAGTCCCACAACGGGGACTAATAAATGTCGTCATTAATCCTGACGAGTTTTTAATCGTCTCGATTCTCCACATTAAGACTACTGCTGATGTTAGAGATGACGTGCTCTCATTAGTGACACCTGTGGCCGGCAGATGAACTGCATGTGGAACGGCACAGAAAAGAGAAGCCGAACACATGGAAAACTGTGGGAAATTTGCCATTGTGTAAACGCACCCTGGTTGGAGTCTGAGGGTTCTCCACCGCTCCTCCTCTCCCGTCCTCCTTTCTCCGATTTTTGACATCCGCGGCCCCCTCCGACCCCACTGAGCTGGTGGAGGTGGACAGCGTCCTGCTGATGGAGGCGCCGCTTTTCTCTTCCGGCCTCTGATTGTTCCTGGGGCTTCCATTCTGTCCTCCAATTGGTCTGAGCACCACGGTCGCTCTGACCGGAGCGGCCGACTGTCGCTTCCTACCTCCATCACCAGACTGAGGGTCATCACGACTCAGGATGGGGCGTTTACCCGTGGAGGGGGATGGTTTGGTCTGGAAAGATTAAAAATGAAGTAAGACATACAGCAGTATTGGTGGGACTCACATTTGTAAAAAATTTGTGTGAATTTAAGAGAAAAAAAAGTTGCAAATTTATGAGAAAAAAAAAAGCTACAGTGCTGTGAAAAAGTATTTGCCCCCTTCCTGATTTCTTATATTTTTGCACATTTGTCAGACTTAAATGTTTCAGATCATCAAACAAATTTTAATATTAGACAAAGATAACCTGAGTAAATACAAAATGCCGTTTTTAGATGATGGTTTCATTTATTAAGGGAAAAACGCTATCCAAACCTACCTGGCCCTATGTGAAAAAGTAATTGCCCCCAAAAGCTAATAACTGGTTGTGCCACCATTGGGAAAAAGCGCTATAGAAGTGAACACCATTTGCCATCGGTGTCGACAACTGACAATGAGTCTTTTACATCACTGCTGAGGAATTTTGACCCACTCTTCTGTGCAGAATTGTTTAAATTCAGTCACATTGGAGGGCTTCATGAACTGATGGCCGGATATTCTCCTTCAGGATTTTCTGGTAGAGAGCAGAATTCATGGTTCTGTCAATTAGGGCAAGTCGTCCAGGTCCTGAAGCAGCAAAGCAGCCCCAGACTATGACACTACCACCACCATGTTTGACTGTTGATACGCTGTTCTGTTTATGAAATTCTGTGTCCGTTTTATGCCAGATAAAACAGGACACACATCTTCCAAAAAGTTCAACTTTTGTCTCGTCAGTCCCCAGAATTTTTTCCCAAAAGTCTTGAGGATCATCTAGATGTTTTCTGGCAAATGTGTGACGAGTCTTTGTGTCCTTTTTGTCCAGCAGCGTTTTTTTTGTCTTGAAACTCTCCCATGGATGCCATTTTTGCCCAGTCTTTCTTACTGTTCCATCGTGGACCAGAGTCCAGACTGAGGCAAGTGAGACCTGCAGTTCTTTAGACATTGTTCTGGGTTTTTGTTTCTCATCTGTTCTTGAATTTCTTTAGATCCCAGTGGGATGTGTTGCTTTTTTAGATCTTTTAGCCTACTTCAGGTTGTCAGACAGGTTCTATTTAAAGGAAACCTGTACCGGTCATTATAAGAACATTAATCCTGCTTTAGGTATTACTTTTAAACCAAAAATGCATTTATTCAGTAAAAATAACTCCCTAGAGTCAGTATACTGAATAATTTTATCCCATGAAAATCGCTCAGTCAAAACCAATGGGAAGCAGCCACTGCAGACTGGAAGTGACGTACACTCGTTGATTCTGGCTTTGCCGTGGACGAGTAAACACGTTCAGCAGATGCTCGGTGGGTCGAGATCCCAGCTGAAAACAGCACAAAATCTGCACGAATATATACTGCACAAATCATTCTTGGCCTTCAATGATGGCATGATCCACAGTTACCTCCAGGGACCGGCAGCTGAAGGGTACCTGACAAACAGGCAAGTTCCCAGTCAAGTAACTTCAGAACACGTTGAATAAATCTCGATATACTACAATTTTATTTCATTAAATTATATGTGGGTAGATTTGCTTGTACATGGTTGCAAAAAATTACATAAAATTCTGATGTTGAAACTTTGTTGACTGCTATACTGCAGTCCACTCAATCGCACAAAGCAACGACGGTGCGTCACTACCGGTGCTGAAACTGGCCGTGGAGCAAGATGTCCCTGACCATGACTGACTGACAGAGCAGTGACTTGAAACTCAAACGTACTTGAGAAGGAATCATGACCAAAATTACCGGACAAAACCACTAGTATTACATTTGATCCTTTGAAATAGCTTTTGATTAAAATTCACTATAGGTGCCCTTTAAGTGATTTCATGATTCAACAAGTCGAGCAGTAATCAGGCTTGGGTGTAGCTACTGAAACTGAACTCAGCTTTCCAAAAAATGTGGTTAATCACAGTTAATTCATGATGTAACAAGAGGGGCAATTACTTTTTCACATATGGCCAGGTAGGTTTGGATAGTTTTTTCCTTTAATAAATGAAATCATCATTTGAAAACTGCATTTTGTATTTATTCAGGTTATCTTTGTCTGATATTAAAATTTGGTTGATGATCTGAAACACTGAAGTGTGACAAATATGCAAAAATTAAGAAATCAGGAAGAGGGCAAATACTTTTTCACAGCACTGTAATTTATGAGAAAAAAGTTGCATCTTCGAAAAAAGTTGCAAATGAGAAAGAAAATGCTAATTTATGAGAAAAAAGTTGCACATTCACAAGAAAAAAAGTTGCAAACTCACAAGACCAAAATTGTAAATGTACAAGGAAAAACAAGTTGCAAATTTATGAGAAAATGTTCCAATTTTACAAGGAAAAAGTTGTAAATTGACAGGGAAAAATTTCAAATTAGAAAAAAGTTGCAAATTCACAAAAAAAAATTAAGGCAATTTTAATTCTCACGGAACTTGTACCTTGGGTCCCTCTAGTGGCTGAGGAGACTCATTACAGTTGTGCACTCTGCTTTATAGCCAGAAACTTATCAGCTGTATTATAACATTTTAAGCCTTCCAGTGAGATTTCAGTACCTTGTTGGGCGTCTTCGGTGGCAAAGAGTTCGCCCGTGATCCCACTTTGGCCTTCATGGTTTTTAGGTCCACTCTGGAAACCCTCTTTGGCTCCTGATTGGTTGGTTTGACAGACACTTTGGGAGATGAGGCATGCTTGGTTTTAGTGGCCACGGCGGTTAAAATTTGGTTAGGTTGGGCAGGTTTGGAGCCCATCAATGGCGTGTTTTCACCACCATCCTCAGCAGCAATAGCATTAAATACCGTCCTCTCATTACAGATCCCTGCGTTCTCATTGGCTGAGCTGGTGAGCATCACTTCTGAGCTCACTGACACAAACACACTCTCGTCTTCGTCGTCATCGGCTGGGATTTCGGTGGCAGAGTCCGGCGTTGAGGAGCCACATCTTCTTCCTCCACCGCCGCTACTGCTGCTGAGGTCACCATTTAACGTCAGAGAAAGGGCTAACGTCCGGTTGTCGTTCCATGAGTCCTGATGGTAGTCGTCACTGTTGGCATCCACGTACACAGAGTTATCGTTGGACTCTGACAGCTCCACTCTGCTCTGAGTTTTTCCAGCGGAGACCTCATCATTGTCACTGGAGTTCGACAGCTGAGTTCTTCCCATGGACACCGCGTCATTGTCACAGTCCCACAGCTGAGTTTTTCCTGTGGAGACCGCATCGTTGTCTCTGGAGTCCAACAGCTGAGTTTTTCCCGTAGAGACCGTGTTGTTGTCGTTGCAGTCCAAAAGCTGAGTTTTTCCCGTGGAGATCACGTTGTTGTCATTAGAATTTGACAGTGGCGTCTTTACCTCTGATGCCTCTTTATCAACAGTTTCACCATCTTCTTCCTCTTTGTGCGGCGCCCAGTTGGACATCATCATCATGTCTGTCTTCACCAGCGTGACCTCAAACGCGTCGTAGTCTGGTGGGCTGTCTGGCCGGCCGCCACTCAGGCTACTCAGACGCCGCAGAGACTCGGGCGACGACTCTGCCCCCGGACACGAGGACGAAGAGGAGGAGGACGGCGAGGATGAAGAGATGGGGAAGGCGTTGTCGTCGTGATCTCCAGAGCAGTGAAGAGGGAGTTTCATGGTCGCTGCCCTAATGGAGAAACCCTCGGGGACGCTCATGTCTGCATCGGGATCAGAGAACTCAGACGCTTCGGAGTTTCAGGACATCGTGTCATCAAATTCAGGAAAGAGTGCTGGAGAATTCTTCAATGTCAACGTCTGGAAGAAGAAGAGATTAAGTTCATGGTTAGACTGAAGTTATGGAACATCAGCATGGAGGACTTCATTAAACCAGTGAGACCAGACATCTGAGACGTTGGGGAGAATTTATCATCCACAGGAAAGACAAATAAACTTTTTTCCTCAAATTCACAACAACAAAGTTGCACATTTACCAGAAAAAGTTACACATTTATGAGAAAAAGTTGCAAATTCTGTAATTTCCCAGTTTGGGATCAATAAAGTACATCTATCTAAATCACAATAAAAAAAAGCTGCAAATTCATGAGAAAAAAGTTGCAAATTCATGAGAAAAAAAGTTGTGAATGTAAAAGTTGCAAATTTAAAAGAAAAAAGTTGCAAATGTACAAAGAAGTTGTAAATTCATGAGAAAAAAGTTGCACATTTACAAGAAAAAAAGTTGGATACTCACAAGTAAAAAAGTTTTCCCCAGAGCTGTTGGGTAGAATTGATCCTCCACAGTAAACCCAAATAAATGAAGCCGTTTTCAATAATGTTTTTTCTGCTTCACTTTGAGCTTTTTAATTTTACTGCTTCATTCTCATCTGTTCATCCATATTTATTCCCCCGTAATCAATAACAGCCTTTATTGTGTTGATTTAGTAACGGAAAAGTGATCGTTAATAACAGTAACGAATAAATGAGATTGACTAGACCTGGGGTTGGCAACCTGTGCTACACAAAGAGACGCTGTGAGTGATTCTTGCATAAAAAAATCTGGCAGGAGCCACAGAAACATCCGAGCCTAAAAACTGAGGTAAAACCGCAGAATTACAGCTACAGTCTGGCTCCACAGCATCAGGATCGAGTTTTTTTTCTCTTGTGAATTTGCAACTTTTTTAAACTGTAGATCTGTCACCTTTTTCTCACAAAATTGCTACTTTTTCCTGGTAATTTTTTGATTATTTGTAAAACCATAATTTTTTTTAATGTGTTATTTTTTGTTATAAATGTGTTCTGCTTTGTTCCTAAATCTGGCCCATTTTTCTTTGGAAATGTACAATCTTTTCTGACTAAAAGTTAAGACTTTTTCCCGTGAAAATTAGTGACATTTTTCCCCCATAAAGTTATAAGCTTTTTTTCATAATTTTTTAAAATATTTTTGGCATAATCTTCCGCATAAGATTGTCTTATCTGATCGTTAGCCTTTTGATGTAACTTTGCAACCATTTTCTAATAAAATTGTAGATTTTTTTCTGGTAAATTACTGACTTTTTTTCTTGCCAATTTGTGGTTCCCCCGTCATAAAATTGCAACTTTTTCCTTAAGCAAGAGGCCTCGCATTGACCAATACTTTTTCGGAAGTAAACCAAGTCAGTCGAGTGAACCCCGGCGGCAGGAGAACCCCACAGTCCTCAGGATATCAGCATCTCGGACGAGGCTCAGCTTCGCATGGACCCTCTTGCAGTCTCCAGCCTGGAGCCCAACCAGTCACAGACCTGGGCTTCTTCTTCTTTTAGATTTGTTTGGCGGTTGGCAACCAGCTTACAGGTGCATTACCGCCACCTACTCTATCTTCAGACATCACTCTTCTCTATTCAGACATCACTCTATCAACCATAAATGTACAAATGAAACGGCTTGATCAACCTGTGGTGGGTCTGCCTTGGCGGGGGGTGTTGCATCATCAGAACATCAAAGGATTCTGGCATTTGATAGTCTGTCTATGACATCCCATGGGATGTCTATGACATATGGGACGTCTATGACATCCCATGGGATGTCTATGACATATGGGACGTCTATGATATCCCATGGGATGTCTAAGACATATGGGATGACTATGGCATCACATGGGATGTCTATGACGTCATATAGTCTTCATAGGACATCACCATTTCCTATGATCTATAGGCTATCAATAGCTGGTCGATACCGCCAAGAGGGGCCACCACAGCCAAGATGTGTGAAGTGATGATATAGTGAGAAGTATGAGGAGACGAAGAAGAGTGATGTCTGAAGATAAAGTTGAGGTTCGACTGGACACAGCAATGACGATAGAAGGACTACAGCTCCTGACCAGCTAGAGTGATGATATAGAGTGAAGTACGTGGCGGTAATGCACCTGTAAGCTGGTTGCCAACTGCCAATCAAATCTAAAAGAAGAAGAAGAAGAAGAAGAGGACCAGTTGGTGGCTGGGAATGAAAAGGAGTGATACCATCTTTGCTTCCAAGGCAAACAGCTAAACCGCGGGACACACACCCAGGCCTGATCAGCCTGTGGTGGGCCTGCCTCGGTGGAAGGTGTCTTGTGATAAATGGCCGAAACACCCTGTGATGCGGAGGTACACAGCTGACGATGTGTCCCGGCGGTGAAGCCTTATAGCAGCCATCTCTCAAGAACTCCCCACGGACTCAGAAGTGGTGCAAACAGCAGGGATTGTAACAGCTAGTCCTTCCATCGAACCTTAAATTTTGAATATTTTGGGATCAAGTTTCAGCTTCTTATAAATTTTTTATATTTTCTTTGTAAATTTATTATTTTTCATGACTAAAACTGCAGCATTTCTTACATACATACTACATTTTTCTCACAGAGCTCCAACTTTAACCAGTAAATTTATGATTTCTTTTCCTGAAACTGTAACATCTTTAGACATTTGTGGGTATTTTTCTCAGAAAATTGCAAAAAAAAAAATAAAAAATAAAAAAAATTGTGATTTTTTTGGATACATTTTCATTTTTTCTTCATTTTCTGGTTTTTAGCATATTTTTCTCCTCATGAATGTGCAACCCTTTTTCTTGTAAATGTATTGATTCTTTTCTTGGAAACATATGAGGTTTTTTTCTCAAGGCGTCAAGGAGTCACTATATGCAAAAGACCCATACGTTGCAGACCCCCTGGTCGAGAAGCTCAGGGTCTAGTGGAGAGATGGTGCCCCCTGCAGGAAACATTTATAACTGCAGTAACACAGAAGCAAACGTTTTCATCATCTGCCTCCCTGTGTGTGTCGTCCGTGTGGAATACAGGGACACATCCGTGTGTGTGTGTGTGTGTGTCAGGGACAAAGACTGAGGAAGAAAAAGAGGAGCAGCTAAATAAAGACGATCAGATCCAGGACAGAACCGCTGCTGCTGCTCCAGCGGGCCCTTGAGACCCACGACTCATTTTCAGGTAGAAGCAGCTAGAAGCCATTCAGCTCTCAGGATGAGTTCTGCTCTACAACTGGATATCTGGGCTTTTTTTTTTTTTTTTTAGATGAAGACAAATTACAGGAATTCAGCACAATTTGTCCCCCTGAAACCAGACCTACAGTGCATCCAGAAAGTCTTCACAGCGCTTTACTTTTTCCACATTTTGTTATGTTCCAGCCTTATTCCAAAAGGGATTAAATTCACTTTTTTCTCAATATTCTACACACAATACCCCATAATAACAATGTGAAAAAAAGTTTTTTTTAAATTTTGGCAAATTTATTAAAAATAAAAACCTAAGAAATCACATGTACATAAGTATTCACAGCCTTTGCTCAATACTTTGATGATGCACCTTTGGCAGCAATTACAGCGTCATGTTTTTTGAATATGATGCCACCAGCTTGGCACACCTATCTTTGGGCAGTTTGGCCCATTCCTCTTTGCAGCACCTCTCAAGCTCCATCAGGTTGGATAGGAGGTGTCGGTGCACAGCCATTTTCAGATCTCTCCAGAGATGTTCAATTGGATTCAAGTCTGGGCTCTGGCTGGGCCACTCAAGGACATTCACAGAATTGTCCTGAAGCCACTGCTTTGATATCTTGGCTGTGTGCTTAGGGTTGTTGTCCTGCTGAAAGATGAACGGTCACCCCAGTCTGAGGTCAAGAGGGCTCTGGAGCAGGTTTTCATCCAGGATGTCTCTGTACATTGCTGCATTCATCTTTCCCTCTATCCTGACTAGTCTCCCAGTTCCTGCCGCTGAAAAACATCCCCACAGCATGACGCTGCCACCACCACTGGCATGGTTATGTTGGTAAAAACTTACAGTTCAGTAGTTTTTCTTAAGAATGTCAGTTATTGTGTAGGAGGGCTCTCACACTTCCTCCACTGCTTGCTTTGCATGTAACATTGCTTGTCAAGGCCACTACACCCACACACCTCATGACTCCCTTGTTGGAACCAGATAGAATCGACTCAGCCTGCCGCTGTGCTGTCACATAAGGAAAAGTACTGATGCACGTGAGGAGACCACTCCTTCTTGCATGAGGGAGTGGCAGTGTTTTATAAAAACTAGCAGACCCACTTTTTGGGCAGCACTCTCTCGGTGTAAATTCCTAAGAGCTGTGTTCCAGCGCTGCTTGTACCATATCTCATTTTCAGTAAAATAAGTAAAAGTATATTTCATCTCTCAGTCTGGTTATTTGGCCTTTGTATAGAAGAACTGGGGGTAAAGGCATTTTAGACGCAACAGTTATGAACAGTACCTGGTTTCCTCCAAACATGACGCCTGGCATTCATGCCAAAGAGTTCAATCTTTGTCTCATCAGACCAGAGAATTTTGTTTCTCATGGTCTGAGAGTCCTTCAGGTGCCTTTTGGCAAACTCCAGGTGGGCTGCCATGTGCCTTAACTAAGGAGTCACTTCCCTCTGGCAATCCTGTCTCGGAGGTCTACAGACAATTCCTTTTACTTCATGCTTGGTTTGTGCTCTGACATGCACTGTCAACTGTGGGACCTTATATAGACAGGTGTGTGCCTTTCCGAATCATGTCCAATCAACTGAATTCACCACAGGTGGACTCCAATTAAGCTGTAGAAACAACTCAAGGATGATCAGTGGAAACAGGATGCACCTGAGCTCAATTTTGAGCTTCATGGCAAAGGCTGTGAATACTTATGTACATGTGATTTGTTAGTTTTTTATTTTTAATAAATTTGCAAAAATCTCAAAACTTTTTTCACGTTGTCATTATGGGGTATTGTGCGTAGAATTTTGAGGAAAAAATAAATTTAGTCCATTTTGGAATGTAACATAACAAAATGTGGCAAAAGTGAAGCGCTGTGAAGACTTTCTGGATGTACAGTAAAACCACTGAGAACATGTGAACTGATGAGCAGCAGTCGTGGTGTCTTTAACCATTTTCCTGTTACCTGAAGCACCCAACATCCACAAAGGCTGCAGAGGAATCTGAACTGCAGCGTTAACAGAAATTTCCCTCAAGGGAAGTCAGAGATTTAAGGAGGAAAAAGTTAGATTTTTTTTTTTTTGGGGGGGGGGGGGGGTCAGAAATTAAAGGGAAAAAAGTCAGAAATTATAAGGGGAAAATGGAAATTTAAGGGGAAAAGTTAGAAATGAAAGAGAAAAAGGTCAGAAATTGTGGGGGGGGGCAAATTAAAGGGGAAAAGTCAGAAATTAAAGGGAAATGGAAACTTAAGGGGAAAAGTTAGACAGAAAAGTGAAAAAAGTCAAATGTGGGGGGTCAGAAATTAATGGTACAAAAAGTTGGAAAATAAAGAGGAAAAGAGTCAAAATAAAGGGGAAAATGGCAATTTAAGGGGAAAAAGTCAGAATTTTGTGGGGGCAAAGTCAATTAAATGAGGAAAAAGTAAAAAATTTAAGGGAAAAAAATCAGAAATTACTGGTACAAAAAAGTTAGAAATTTAATGAAAAAACAGGAAGTTTAAGTGACAAAAGTCAGAAATTTAAGGGGAAAAGTCAGAAGTTCTGGGGGGGGGAGTCAGACATTAAAGGGAAAACAGTGAGGGAATATTAAAAGTTTGAGTGAAAAGCAGAAGAGGACGTGGCCTGGTGTTCGTCATCACAACACAGAGATTAAAGCAAAGAAGTTATTTTGACTGAAATCCCCCTCCAGGCCAAATTAAATGCAGATGAGGAAAGGAGCACCTGCTCACAGTGCTGAGAGTCTGTTAATTCACTCGTCAACTGACAGAAAATTCATCCATCCATCTTCTTCCGCTTAGTCCTTTTCGGGTCGCGGGGGGGCTGGAGCCTATCCCAGCATCTTTGGGCGAGAGGCAGGGTACACCCTGGACAGATCGCCAGTCCACCGCAGGGCCAACACAGAGAGACAGACAACCATTCACTCTCACAGTCATACCTAAGGACAATTTAGAATCCCCAGTTTTGATGCCAATTAACCTAACTTGCATGTTTTCGGCCTGTGGGAGGAAACCGGAGAAATCCCGGAGTAAACTCACGCAGGCACAGGGAGAACATGCAAACTCCACACAGATCACTGTTGGTCGGGGGCTGGGATCAAACCCGTGATCCCCCGGCCAAGGGTGAGTTGCTGTGCCGCCACAGTGCTAACCACTCCGCCACCGCGCTGCCCAGAAAATTCTTCAACAATCAATTTAATAATTGACTCTTCACTTATGCAACCTTTTCTAGTAAAAATTCTAAAAGCATGATTGTTCATAAACATGAAAAATTGTCACTTATGCATTAATAGTTAGATAATTTTCAGTTTTGTTTGACAAACCAAGACTGTGATAAGATCACCCCGAGCTCTGGGTTACTGTGGTGGACATTTTTGACTTTAAAAAATATTTTATAAATCAAATGATTAATCTACTAATCAAAAAAATAATTGTAATAACAACAATAGTTGCAGCCCTGCCTGCTCACCATAAACTCATTCCCAACATCCTGTTTGATTACCACAGAGCTACGACAGAGAGCGGGAAGGTGGAAAACTTCATCTGGAGAGTCTACATGCTGTGGTGGACACAGTACATGTGGCACTCCACCCAGGACAACGGGGTTGGTGGGGGAGAAGATAGTCAAGGATGCTAATGGAGAAAGTCAGGGGAGCCAAACGGACAAAGATGTACCCCCCCCCCCCCCCCCCAGGTTCACACCTGAGGACACAGGGGTGCAAATGTATGGTAGCAAGACCTGTGACGTGACGTGACATGTGTGTCAATGTCATGTTAATGTGTGCGCATATCTTTCACGTCTGTATGTTAATGTGTTTCCCCTGTGTGCCAGAGGCGGGAATAAAAGTGTTTAAAGGAGTTTGCTCAGGCACTCAGGTCAGAGTTTCTGTGTTTTATGTTGGAAGAGGAATAAAGTTCGCGTGTTGTTCAGCTCGCTGCCTCATCTGCTTCCATCTTCCACAATGGAAACTAAACCAACTGCTGACTTTGCAGTAACACAGTTAAACGTACACAACACTACCACAACTGTGGTTTTACTTTCAAACATTTTCTTCCCTCTTAATTTATTCTAAATTGGCAGGTGAATCTTAAAAATGTATCACAAAAAAGTAAAAACTATTTTTCTTCATAACTGGACATATCTATAATTCATCACACATGATGTTAAATATTTCAAGCCTTTGGGGTTTGAATTTTGATGATTATGACTTGCAGCTTTTTAAATTTATTTCAGCTCATTTTTAATGCAGCTGGATAAGATGCTAGAAACACTGGACAGTAAATGTTTATTGAGCCATGGTATCAAATTCAAGGAAATAAAAATAAAATTCACAGGATTACAAAATTTGTTTTGGTCAAATATTTGGACTGAAAGTGCTGAAAAATAAAAGCTGTACTGAATACCTGACTATCAATGTATTTAGTCTCATAGCTTGAATGATAATTTTAACTGGAAATTATGCAGATTAAACAGACTCAGTCTGTCAAAATGAAAAACTTCAACAAAATAAAAAGGACTTGTGGGCTGCAGTAGTTGCTGACCTAAAGTTCTATACGCCTACATAACAGGAAAATGTACAGTAAATGATGGACATTCTCTTAATTTGCCTTTTGTCTGAATCCAAGTTAGCACAACAGTAGCTAACAAGCTAGTGTCTTCACAGCAAAATACAGAAAACTACACAACAAAAATACAGGGTTCACCTCTACATCAGCGTCAAACAGTAAGAACTGAACCTTCTCGAGAATTCCCCTCATTTGAACTTCTTTAACAAAGTGGGGTTTTTTACAAACGATCAGAAAACTAGCGGTTACTGCCGTTTTCAGACGGGTATATCCAGTTGACGCACCGTCATAATAAAAGCACACAAGAAAACAAAGCTGTTCTTAACACTGAATCGCTAAAGAGCTTTTATTTATGAAGAATTTTTTTATTTGTTCCTCTCTCGTTTTTGCAATTGGCAGAAATCCGTTGCAGTAACAGAGAGTTTAATCCCTGAGAACCAAAATGTGCTCCTGGTACCCAACACGTTCTGTTTCTCTGCAGCTGAATAATTAATGAGTTCAAGTTTAGATGTCAGGTTCAGCTTACAGCAGCAGGAAGAGGAAACTGTTCATGAACATTTACAAGGAAAAGCTAAAAATTTACATAGAAACTCCCATTTGTGTTCAAATGTGCAAATGTAGAATTTAAAACTTCAAACTTAAAAGCAAAAAAAAATAAAAAATCATTTAGGAAGATCGACAAATTTAAAATCAAATCATGAATTTGCATGAAAAATAAGGGATAAAGGCCCTGTACTTATACTGTATATTCAAGATTCAAAGAGTTTATTTGTCAATACTACTATACGTACAGGACACAGGAGAATTGAAATGGCGTTTCTCTCTCTCTTCAGAGGTGTGCACAATATAAAAAAGAAAAAGGAATAAGGTCGGCAAGAAAGAAAACAGCAACAACAGCAGCAGTCTATGTACAGTAATGCAACCCGTAGTGCAAATGGCGACAAAAAATAGACCCAGACCTCCCATAGTGCAAATAGAGATAAACAATTAACAATGATAAAACGATGATATAACCCAGCAATCCTATATAGAGAAAATTAGAGCTATAATACCCATAGTTGCAGTTCAATGCGGTAGTGTAGGTGCAGTAGTAACAGATAGGACTGCAACATGATCAGTATTGTAATGGCAGACAGCAGCAGATACGGCATTTGTGCAAATGGTTGCAGTTAAAGTACAGCGACATACAGCGGCAAATGTATTACTGTTAGTGTGCCAGTCTTTCTGTGAAAACAGCTGAGGTAGTTATTATGCGGGTGACTGTGATACGGTCCAAAGGGGGGCGGGGGAGTGGACAGAGTTCAGGGTCCTGATGGCCTGATGAATGAAGCTGTTTAGCAGTCTTGTGAAGCGGGCCTGGAGGCTCCGGTACCTCCCCCCCCCTCCGAGGGCAGGGGACTCAAGAGGGAGTGTGAGGGGTGGGAGGTGTCGCCTGCGATGTTGATGGCTCTGTGGGTGAGGCAGGTTAGGTAGATGTCTGACAGGGGGGGCAGAGGGGCACCGATGATCTTGCTGGCTGCTTTCACTGTGCGTTGTAGTGTCTTCCAGCAGGAGGCAGTGCAGCTTCCATACCACACCGTGACGCAGCTGATGAGGATGCTCTCAATGGCGCCCCGGTAGAAAGAACACATGATGGGGGGGTGGGACTCGTGCTCTCCTCAGTTTGTGGAGGAAATGGAGGCGAGTTTGAGCTCTCTTGGCCAGTGATGTGGTGGCGTTGGACCAGGAGAGGTCCTCAGAGATGTGCACCCTCAGGAACTTGATGCTGCTCACCCTCTCCACAGCTGCTCCATCGATGATCAGAGGGGGGTGCTGTGTGTGACCCCTCCTGAAGTTGACCACAATCTCCTTGGTTTTCCCACGTTCAGGAAGAGGTTATTGTCTTTACACCACTGCACAAGTTGGCTCATCTCATTTCTGTAGTTGGCCTCCTCGTTGTTGGTGATTAGGCCCACCACCGTCATGTCATCCGCAAACTTGATGATGTGGTTGGTGTTGTAGGCTGGTATGCAGTCATGGGTCAGCAGGGTGAAGAGCAGCAGGCTGAGCATGAACCCTTGTGGGGCCCCTGTGTTCAGTGTGATGGTCTGGGAGGTGTTGCTGCCGACCCGCACATTCTGTGGCCTCCCTGTGAGAAAGTCCAGCACCCAGTTACAGAGAGCGGTTTGGAGTCCCAAGTGTCTTAGTTTTTGTATCAGGTGCTGGGGGATGATTGCACTGAATGCTGAAGTCCAAGAACAGCATTCGCACGTAGGAGTTCTTTGAGTCCAGGTGGGTGAGGGCTGGATGGAGAGCAGCAGTGATGGCATCTTCTGTGGATCTGTTTGACCTGTATGCAAACTGAGATGGATCGTGGGACGGAGGCAGGATGGACTTGATGTTCTGCATGACTAGCCGCTCAAAGCACTTCATTATAATGGGGGTCAGTGCTACGGGCCGTTAATCATTGTAGCTGGATGGGACAGGCTTCTTTGGGACTGGTATTATGATGGCAGTTTTGAAACATGTGGGGACAACAGCTTGAGTCATTGAGATGTTGAAGATGTCGGCCAGGACATTCTGGAGCTCCTCTGCACAGTCCATCAGGACGCAGCCCGGTATGTTGTCTGGACCAGCTGCAATGCGTGGGTTGATCCTGCAGAGGGTCCTCTTCACACTAGCCAGATCCAGACTCATGGCCTGCTCGTCTGGAGGAGGAGTGGTCTTCTGTGCTGATGTACTGTTTTGTGCTTCAAAGCGGCCGAAGAAGTCATTTAGGTTGTTAAGCAGTGTGATGTCACTCGCACAGATCTGAGGTGGAAGTTTGTAGTTGGTGAGAGTCTGTATGCCACGCCAGAGGGAATGTGCATCTCTGATGTTGCATAAGTGGCCGGATATTTTCTTGCTGTACTGTTGTTTTTCCTCCTTGATGCCACAGGACAGGTTGGCCCTAGCTGTTGTTAGTCCTGCAGTGTCACCAGCCCTGAAGACTGCGCCCTTGCTGTCAACCATGGCATCTGGTTAGCACGAACAGTGATGGTTTTGCAGTGAGTGACATCATCAATACATTTCGCTAAGTATGCTACAACAACCTCAGTGTACTCCTCAAGGTTTGTGTGTCCATTGTGAGTGGCTGCGTGCTTGAAATTGTCCCAGTCTGTAGTGCTTAAGCAGTCTTTTCAGAGCACAGAGGCCCCCTCTGGCCACACATGTACCTGCATTTTTGTTGGCCTGATTGTTTTCACTCTGGGTTTGTATGCTGGCCTCAACAGGATAGTGACATGATCACAGAGACCCGGGGGGGGGGGGGGGGGGGGGCTCTGTATACTTTCTTATGAGTTGTGCACACCAGGTCCAGCAAATCATCCCCTCTTGTTGGAAAGTCTACATGTTAGTGTAGATTTGGTAGGAGGGCCTTTAAATCTACATGGTTGAAGTCTCCTGCTGTGATAAGTAATCCGTCTGGATGCGCTGTTTGTGTCTCACTGACTCACTGATGGCCTCAGAGAGTTCTTTTAGTGCTTTACTCCTCTTGCCGGTGCCAATGGGCGGAGCATACAGGGCAATTAGTAGGACAGATGAAAATTCTCTTGAAATGTAAAAGGGTCAGCACTTGATGATCATAAACTCCAACAACGAAGGAGAGTGCTTGTGCACAACAGTTGCATCTCTGCAACACACTTATGTTCACACACATGCCTCCACCCCGGGTTTATCCTCCTTCCATGCGCATTCTGTCGCTGCAGTAGCATTTTTGCTTAGCTAACTGAATGACAGAGTCCGGTATATTGTCATTTAACCATGTTTCTGTAAAGATAAAACCACAGCAGTTCTGCACATCACGTTGCAGAGTTCTCAGGAGCTGTATGTGGTCTACTTGGATACTGGTTGATCACTGAATCAGTGTTGCGAGGAGGGAGGACGCTGGCGCTGCTCTGTTCGCCGCTTCCCCATTTGTGATTCATTCGTAATTTCTTTTTCTTTTTTTTTTTTTTTAACTTTACAGTTTCTGTGTTTTTTGTTTGTTTGTTTCCCTACATTGCTGGACCTGGATACTACTATTTTTTGTTCATTTTACTGGTGGTGTGGACGCTAACCTGCAAGACGATCTTGGCTGTCAACTTCACCCACCGGGCTGACTCAAGTGCCACTCCGGTCACAAACTGTTCTGTTGTCCTGTCATGGTTTGAATTGTCTTCATCTGCCTCTCTACTCTCCATCTCTGGAACATCTATCCGCGACTTGCTGGTGGCCTTGGCCTGCGGGATAGCGGGAAACTGGCTGTTAGCCAGCCAGTTGACGGCTGGCCGACCGCTACCTGTCCGTGCTTTGGCTGTCATCTGTCTGGGACTCCCTGCTAACATCGCTGGGCCATCAGCTAGTTCGCTACCGAGCTTGCTACCGGGTGTCTCGCTACAAGCTGACGGGTCAATGGCTAACTGGCTGCTGCCTGGTGCTAGCGCTGCTCGGCTAGAAATCAGAGAGGCTGGGAAGCATCCTTCCATGGTCGACGCGTTCTGTCACTTCATCCTGCAACTCTGCCGACTCATTGGTTTTAACGCCTGCAACAGACTCGGACCTCCATCACCCACCTCCAGCACCGGCATAGCCCCAGTTATGGCACTACGCTACACATCCGCGCAACTCCTCCGGCTAAACCACCAAACCTCTCCCTCCTTGGAACTCATTGCCTCACTAAAAAGCTCCAGACTTCTCCTCCGGCCCCGATATATCCACCGAAGTTCACGCCGCAAGTTTAATTACCACTTCACCACAACAAACTGTATCCCCGTTCTCTGGTCAAATCGCTGCATGGACACCGGCTTCCGCACTTCCGCGCTGCATCATCACAACAATGTGACGCGCCATCAGAACAACCCCAACGTAAATCCTTTCAATCTCCACCCTATCCCGACTTCCGCACCCGCATTTTCAAAGCAAAAGCACCTGAAACTTGCCCTCTTCAACACACGATCCCTTAACAATAAAAGCCTCATTCTAAATGAATTCATCACTGATAATAAACTGGATCTCCTCTGTCTCACTAAAACTTGGCAAAAACCCCTGGATTACATTGCACTTAACCAAACCACCCCTGCTGGATATTCATACCTGGACAACCCACGCCCTGAAGGCCGTGGAGGAGGCATTGCTGCTATTCATCTTCATGACCTCAATCCACGACCTCTCTCCATACCCGCCGTTTCCTCTTTTGAACACCTGACTTTTAAACTCCCCGGCCCAAAACCTCTCCTCATTGCAATTATTTACCACCCTCCCAAACCAAATCCATCTTTCTTATCAGATCTTTCAGAACTCATTACAGTACTGTCTGCAACCTCACCATCTGTCATACTGCTTGGCGATTTCAACCTCCACATTGATTCCCCTGACTGCAAATACGCAAACGATTTTCTGGACTTACTAAAGTGTCTAAACTTCACCCAACACATAACTTTCCCTACCCACAGACGTGGACATGTCCTGGATCTGGTTTGCTCCACTGGTCTCCACATTCACAACATCTCCAGCACTGACCTCACCATCTCGGATCATCTCACCATCACACTGGACATTGACATCCCGGCCCCTCAACCCAAACAAGACCGAACAATAACCTTCAGGAATCTTAAGTCCATCTGCTCAGTTTCTCTCTCCACATGCATATCTAACACTCTCTCCAACTTCACCTTCCCTGTAAACCCAACCCCTATGGACTTAGTAAACATCTACAACAACACACTGTCTACCTCCCTCAACAAACTGGCCCCCATGAAAACAAAATCCGTCACTTTCATTCATTCGGCCCCCTGGTACACCTTAGAACTTCACAAACTCAAAAAAACAACTGCGACAGCTTGAACGCCTGAGCTGCAAAACTGGTCTGACTGTACACACCCTCGCTCACATAGAACTGATGCACCTATATCAATCCTCACTCAATGAAGCTCGCTCTGCCTACTACTCCAGCATCATTCACTCTGGATCCTCCAACCCCCGCACTCTGTTCTCCACCATCAACAAACTCCTCAAACCCCAGGACATCATTTCATCATCCTTCACCTCTGAAAAATGCAATAGCTTTCTATCATTTTTCCATTCCAAAATTGACAATATTCACAACCAGCTTGCCTCCTCCCTAGCCATCACCCCTGACTCAGAACCCACTTTTTCTCCATCCATAGATAAAACAGCTCTCCCTTTTCTCACCCATAACCACTGATGAACTTTCCGAAATACTCTAAAGCATGAAATCATCTACATGCCCCCTGGACCCCATCCCCTCCCCCCTTATCAAAGCCTGTCTCACCCCTCTTGCCCCCCTTATCATCGACACCATCAACTCCTCCCTCACCACTGGCACTGTCCCCCCCCCATCACTTAAGATTGCTGCCATCACCCCCCTCCTTAAGAAACCTGGCCTGGACTCTGATGACCCCAACAATTTCAGACCTATCTCCAACCTCCCATTTCTGGCTAAAATATTGGAAAAAGCTGTCGCCACCCAACTCAAGAAACACCTCCTCTCCAACAAACTCTACGAAACATTTCAATCTGGATTCCGTTCTCACCACAGCACTGAAACCGCCCTCCTCAGGGTCACCAATGACCTCCTACTCGCCTCTGACTCTGGCTCCCTCACCATTCTTCTCCTCCTCGATCTCAGCGCTGCTTTCGATACCATCAATCATTCCATCCTGCTCCGTAGTCCGCTTTCTATTGGCACCACTGACTCCGCCCTCTCTTGGTTCACCTCCTACCTGTCTGAGAGATTCCAGTACATCTCCATCAACAATCATAAATCACGCACCACCCCCGTTTCACACAGTGTCCCTCAAGGCTCTGTGCTCGGTCCAACCCTTTTCACTCTCTACATGCTTCCGCTTGGTCACATCATCCGTCAACATGGTCTTCACTTTCACTGCTACGCCGACGACACCCAGCTGTACATCTCCTCTAAATCCATCACCCCCGCCATTCTCTCCACCATCACCAACTGCCTTACAGACATAAAAACCTGGATGACTAACAACTTTCTCAAGCTAAACAGCAATAAAACAGAAATCATCATTTTTGGACCAAAATCTCTTTTACCCTCTTCCCAGAATTTTTCATTCCAAATCGATGGTCACTCAGTCACCCCCTCCCCCCTGGCCAGAAACCTCGGCATTATCATGGACCCCACCCTCTCCTTCAAATCTCACATCAACCATATCACCAAAACATCATTTTTTCATCTTCATAATATTGCACGCCTCCGTCCCACCCTCTCACCCTCTGCTGCTGAAATACTCATCCACGCCTTCATCACCTCCAGACTTGATTACTGTAACAGCATTCTGTATGGACTTCCTTCCACCATCCTCCAAAAACTACAGTATGTCCAAAACTCAGCCGCCCACCTACTTACTCACTCCCGCTCCAGAGACCACATCACTCCTCTCCTCCGTCAGCTCCACTGGCTCCCCATTCAACAGCGCATCAACTTCAAGATCCTCCTCATCACCTATAAAGCTCTTCATAACCTCGCCCCCTCATACTTAACGGACCTTCTGTCTCGTCATTCTCCCACTCGTCTCCTCCGCTCTGCTGACGCTCACCTTCTTACCCCCATCACCAAGACAAAATTCCACACCCTGGGTGATAGATCATTCGCCATCGCCGCACCAACCCTCTGGAATTCCTTGCCCCTTCACATCCGGTCTGCCAACACACTTGCTTCTTTTAAAAGTCAACTCAAAACCCATCTTTTCAAATCTACCTATAAAAACTGACTGCCTCTTCTACCTATGTGTACCTACCTTGTCTGTTTACCCGTTCTCTGTATGTTTGTCCCTATGCTGCTTTGTAAAGCGTCTTTGAGTACTTAGAAAAGTGCTATATAAGACTGATATATTATTATTATTTACTTTGTTGTCTAGTGAGCATACGTTGGCCAGAATGAGCGAAGGAATCAGTAGTCTGTGCGGGCAAGCGATTAGCTTCATTTGGATACCTCCACATTTACCTCTCTATTGTTGCCGCTCACACCATCTACGGCAGGGGTGTCCAATCATGTGCCATGGAGGGCCAAGACCCTGCAGGCTTTACCTCCAACCAGTGCCAAAAGCAGATTCCACTGAATTTCTTCCCACTGACCGCTGATAAGTGAAAACACCTGCTGAAGAGACTGGGTAGAAGAGAAAACCTGCAGGATCTTGGCCCTCCATGGCATCTCCATTTGGGATAAGACACAGCAGTTGAGTCCGGGAGTGTGGAGGACTGGTGGAGAATACCCAGGCCACGGAGATCCTCTGTAACTCTCTGGTCCAGGACGTGATGTTTGGTCATATTCCTTATCTCCAGGAGGCTGTGGTGACTGTAGCTTGTGCGGAGCATCATATATGTCCATTAAACACGTGAATATACACTTATGCGTAATTTAAACAACATCAAGAGGCACAAAACATGAAGAGAGAAGAAAGGCCGCTGCGTGTTCATGCGCCACCTAGCGTGATAAGGGCCTGTGTGGGGGAGCGTTCACAGTGGTCAAATTTGACCAAATGTGGTTTATTTTTCAACAGTCTCCCCTTTGGTGCAACACCTCCATCGGTGTTGCAGTGCTTGGATCCCTGCAGTTGAAAAATACAGTGCATCCAGAAAGTATTCACAGCGCTTCACTTTTTCCACATTTTGTTATGTTACAACCTTATTCCAAAATGGATTACTTTTTTTCCCCTCAAAATTCTATACACAACACCCCATTAATGACAACATGAAAAGTTTTGAGATTTTTGCAAATATCACTCTATAAATCACTCTATAAATTCAAGAAATGTCTGTGTGTCTGTCACGATCATGGGACACCATAGGAAGGCCTATGATGTCTGCAGGATGTCCTATCATGATCCTATGATCTCAGGGTACATAGCACTCGCAATGATGTTATTATAGGCGATGCCGTCATATAGGCAATAGGACTGGCTACCTGTGAGGTAGTGTCTTATGATGCCAGCCTGGATATCTTTATGATGTCATATAGACCATCACTCACGATGCCAACCTACCTATGATGTGGTGTCCTATGATGCCTGCCACAGGAGGAGACCCTTCACCAGCATAGGGTACAACAGACAAGGGATGCACAGACAGACAGGAAACGTGTGGCGGTGTGCCATGCACGTGCCGAGTCACTTGAAGCCTGAAATGCCTGCAAAGCGAGCAATGCTGCACACCAGGCAAGGCACAGACAAGCTGAGACCCAGGAGATGCAGAATAGTCGGCTGGCCACCAACACTGCGCATCAGGCAAGGCACAGAGAAGCTGAGACCGAATATGACACACTACTTTAAACCACACCCATTCAAAGCAGGACATCGGGAAATCTCACTGAGTAAGGCAGAAGGCACTCTATAAATTCAAGAAATCTCTGTCAGTGATGACTATGGCATGACTGTGAACAGCACAGCCATCTCACACAGGAGGAAAGCCTTCAGCAACGGGCATGCAGAAATACTTGCTTAGACTTGGTTTCTACGGGCATGGACGGGTATGCATGGGTATGTACTAGTATTGAAAATAAAAAATCTAAGAAATCACATGTACATAAGTATTCACAGCCTTTGCTCAGTATTTTGTTGATGCATCTTTGGCAGCAATTACAGCCTCAAGTCTTTTTGAATATGATGCCATGAGCTTGGCACACCTATCTTTGGGCAGTTTGGCCCATTCCTCTTTGCGGCATCTCTCAAACTCATCAGGTTGGATGGGAAGTGTCGGTGCACAGCCATTTTCAGATCTCTCTCCAGAGATGTTCAATTGGATTCAAGTCTGGGCTCCGGCTTGGCCACTCAAGGACATTCACAGAGTTGTCCTGAAGCCACTCCTTTGATATCTTGGTTGTGTGCTTAGGATCACTGTCCTGCTGAAAGATGAACCATTGCCCCAGTCTGAGGTCAAGAGCGTTTTGGAACAGGTTTTCATCCAGGATGTCTCTGTACATTGCTGCATTCATCTTTCCCTCTATCCAGACTAGTCTCCCAGTTCCTGCCACTGAAAAACATCCCCACAGCATAAAGCTGCCACCACCCTGCTTCACTGTAGGGATGGTATTGGCCTGGTGATGAGCAGTGCCTGGTTTCGTCCAAACATGACGCCTGGCATTCATACCAAAGAGTTCAATCTTTGTTTCATCAGACCAAAGACTTTTGGTTCTGATGGAAAAATTCTATATTACACTGAAATATTTGAATTTTTATGAATATGAAGACATTTGCTGCTGCGTTTTCGAGTCCGTCCACTCCCTTTCACATCCCGGCGTGCGAGCCTCAATTAAACTAGTGGGGTCCAAATTCATTTGGCCTCACTTACGCAGGGATGTGAAAGAATGGGCTGCAGCGTGCATTGCATGCCAACGGGCTAGGTGCACAAGCACACCAAATCCCCCCTCGAGCCTTTTCAAATTCCAGCCAAGAGGTTCGACCACGTACACGTGGACTTAGTGGGTCCCCTTCCACCGTTGCAGGGGTTCACACACCTTTTAACAATCATGGACCGCACTACACGTTGGCCAGAGGTGGTTCTCCTGAATTCCACCACGTCGGCCAAGATAGCCCACGTGTTTTTGTCATCTTGGGTCACATGGCCAGAAATTGAAATAAGTAAATTATAATTATTTTTTTTTATTACTTATTTTGTACCCGTAGGTAGATTTGTTTTGCAGTCTGGTGACAAGCCACCAGCTGCCGGTTGCTGCGTGCGCAAGCGCCCTTTAACTCCCTAACCTGCATGTTTTTGGCATGTGGGAGGAAACTGGAGAAATCCCGGAGTAAACCCACACAAACACGGGGAGAACATGCAAACTCCACACAGATCACTGTTGGCCGGTGGCAGGGATCGAACCCACGATCTCATGGTCCCCGCGATCCCCCGGCCGAGGGTAAAACTGTGCTGCCACAGTGCTAACCACTGCGCCACCGTGCAGCCCGGTGTTTTTTTGTTTTGTAAAGCAAAGATTAATCTGAACTATGTGATCACATACATACAAAATTTAAAAGAAAACAATTATTAAATGACTGTATTTCAAATTTTTAATATAGATTAAATTACATCACAATAACAACAAGTATGACACTTGGATACAATAATAATGTTTTTCTTTTCTTTTTGAGACACTGAGACCTTAGTTTTATTAGAATTCACAAGTGACAGTGATATTCAGTGTTTCACAAGATGGACACTATGGTTAAGTAAAAATAATATTGACGATAGATCCTTTCTATCAGCATGCTTAATCAAAATGCAGGCACCCCTGACGACACACTGTCAGTGGGAGAAGGCCTCAAGACAATCTGAATGAAATAATTTGATTCTAAAGTAAACTGACTATTGACGTTTTGAAGTTTGATATTTAGAGACTGGACTTAGATGACCTGATTATTACATTTAGAATGACTTCAGATGACACTGATAATCTACCTTCTTCTACCTTTTCTGTTTGATGTTTGTTTGTTTTGTCCTGAATTGTTTGTTTGTCTACCTCCCCTTGGGATGATGTAGTAAAAAAGCTGATGTAAAAAAAAAGTGATGTAGTAAAAAAGCTTCTTCTATTGGTGAGTTAAATTTTAATTTCTACAAGATTAAAGTGAGAGCCGACAGAAAATGAAAGAAATATGATTTAACAATGTTAAATGCTCGTCTTAATCCTAATGATCTGTTATCCATTATGGACTCTGAGTCAGTTTTTGTATGAAAAGAGCTATACAAATATAGCTCTGATTGATTGATTAACTGATATGATCTGCTAATACATTTGCAAATCTGGTCAAGTTTGGAGTAAAGCCTGATTATCGGCTGAATGAGTGTGAGTGTGTGTGTGTGTGTGTGTGTGTGTGTGTGTGTGTGTGTGTGTGTGTGTGTGTTTGTGTCTGTCTGTCTGTCTGTCAAGAGGAGTGACCTTAGCACACTACACTGTTTGAAGGTTGAAAAGACCAGGAGACTCATTGGGGAAACTGAATAACTAATCAATGTGCAGATCAATTTGTTATATATTGCATTGATGCACCATTTATTTAAAACTAAGAGAATAAAAGCAGTTCTGTCTGCTGCTGCTTTAATCAATTTGAAATATTGTGATTGTAAGAAAAATAAAAACAAAACACCATTGAATTTTGCAAGCGAGACATATTCTTTTTTCCTTCCTCTCAGGAGGAGTGTAGAAGGAGATCAAGGCAGATAAGGAGGGGCCCAGATTGCCATTGTGGGGGCATTGTGAAGATGCTGATGGCTTCATTTCAACAAGCAATAATTCGAGTGTGACTATACAATGGAAAGAGGATCATCTGCCTGAAACCACGTCAAAAAGGTCCTGTTGATGGCCTTCACAGCTGTCAAGGTTGTAGAAAGATCCACAGCGGGGACTCAACCATTGCAAAAAGGTCCCGAATCCAGGACTCATCAACAGTGCCCACTAACCACTAGTGAACTCTTTTGCTGGTCACCTGGCAGGGTGATTGAAGCAGTGGGACAAAGAATTGTTAAAAACACGGTTTTCAACATCATAACCACTTTTCTTTTATGATGCCTTTTGGGCATGGGGGGCTGGGGTGATGGAAAAATTCTATGTTACACTGAATTATATGAATTTTTATGAATGTGACTTTTTCTTTATAAAGCTTAATGTATATACCTAGGAAATCCTGTTACCATACTTGGAGTTGTTGAATAGTGGAAAAAAACAGACTGAAGGATGCTGATGTGACTGTTCAGTTCTATCACTGACTGTTCAGCTTATCACTAGTGTTTTCTGCATGGACTAAGCAGATACAATCTTAGTCAAGAATGAAATAATCAAGAGGCTCAGCAAACCTGATTACAATGAGTCATGAATGAACTTATCAAGAAAAGACTCCACCCCAACAGTCCCTTGGATATACAGTATATTAACCAGAAACACACTGTTAGTTAAGCCAATTCACTTTGTCAGTCTGTGAAAGCTGTGCTCTGTATTGTCTTCCACTGATCAGTGCATATTAAATTTGCTGAAACTTTGATCCTGCCTGTTTCTTGACTACTGGTTGAAGAGATTTTTCCAACAGTTTCTCATGGTCTGAGAGTCCTTCAGGTGCCTTCTGGCAAATGCCAGGAAGGCTGCCATGTGCCTTTTACTAAGGAGTGGCTTCCCTCTGGCCACTCGACCATACAGGCCTGATTGGCGGATTATTGCAGAGATGGCTGTCCTTCTGGAAGGTTCTCCTCTCTCCATAGAAGAACAGAGTGACCATCGGGTTCTTGGTCACCTCCCTGACTAAAGCCCTTCTCTCCTAATCACTCAGTTTAGACAGCCAGCCAGCTCGAGGAAGAGTCCTGGTGGTTCCGAACTTCTTCCATTTATGGATGATGGAGGCCACTGTGTTCATAGGGACCTTCAAAGCAGCAGAAATTTTTCTGTTCCCTTCCTCAGGTTTGTGCCTCGAGACAATCCTGTCTTGGAGGTCTACAGACAATTCCTTTGACTTCATGCTTGGTTTGTGCTCTGACATTCATTGTCAACTGTGGGACCTTATACAGACAGGTGTGTGCCTTTCCAAATCATGCTCAATCAACTGAATTTACCACAGGTGGACTCCAATTAAGCTGTAGAAACAACTCAAGGATGATCAGTGGAAACAGGATGCACCTGAGCTCAATTTTGAGCTTCATGCAAAGGCTGTGAATACTTATGTACATGTGATTTCTTAGTTTTTTATTTTTAATAAATTTGCAAAAATCTAAAAAAAACCCAAAACCTTTCACATTGTCATTATGGGGTATTGTGTGTAGAATTTCAAGAAAAAAAAATGAATTTAATCCATTTTGGAATAAAGCTGTAACATAACAAAATGTGGAAAAGGTGAAGTGCCATGAATACTTTCAATACTTTTTTCCACCACAGCTGTGGAAAACATCTTGTGTGGTACCTGTACCAAAAACTTCCCACCCCAAAGACCTGAACAGCTTCAGACCGGTGGCCTTGACGTCCCACTTGATGAAGACCCTGGAGAGACTGCTCCTTGCTCATCTCCGCCCCCTGGTGGAACCAGCGATGGATCCACTCCAGTTCGCCTACCAGCATGGCATTGGGGTGGAGGATGCGGTGATCTTCCTCCTTCACCGTTCTCTGTCCCACCTG
The DNA here is from genome assembly GCA_020510985.1 of Pholidichthys leucotaenia. Lineage (NCBI taxonomy): Eukaryota > Metazoa > Chordata > Actinopteri > Cichliformes > Pholidichthyidae > Pholidichthys > Pholidichthys leucotaenia. The sequence continues at coordinate 33,312,889 of CM035848.1, forward strand.
GAGAAGCCCGGGAATATGGTGAGGATCATGTTCTTTGACTTCTCCAGTGCTTTCAACACCATCCAACCGATGATCCTGAAGGACAAGCTGCTGCGCGCAGGGGTGGACCAGCACCTGTCATCATGGATCCTGGACTACCTCACGAACCGGCCTCAGTTTGTGAGAACCCGGAACTGTGTTTCCGACACGATCATCAGTAGCACGGGGGCCCCCCAGGGAACGGTGCTGGCTCCCTTCTTGTTCACTCTTTATACTGCGGACTTCTCACACAACACAACACATTGCCATCTACAGAAGTTCTCTGATGACTCTGCGATCGTTGGTCTCATCTCCAGCGGAGATGAAGCTGAGTACAGAGGGCTTATCCAGGACTTTGTGGACTGGTGCCATCGGAACTGCCTCCAGATCAACGCGAGGAAAACTAAGGAGCTGGTGGTGGACTGCCGCAGGCATGGGCAGCCCCTCACAGCACCAGTAAATATACAGGGAACAGACATCGAGATGGTGACATCCTACAAGTACCTGGGTATTCATCTGAACAATAAACTAGACTGGTCACACAATACTGACGCACTCTACAAGAAGGGACAGCGCAGGCTGTTCCTGCTGAGGAGACTCAGGTCTTTTGGTGTACAAGGGGCGCTGCTGAAGTCATTCTATGACACGGTGGTGGCATCAGCCATCACTTTTGGAGTGGTCTGCTGGGGCAGTGGCATTACTGCAGCCGATAGGAAGAGACTGAACAAACTGATTAAGAAAGCTAGCTCTGTCCTGGGGCAACGCCTTGATCCGATGGAGGAGATAGGAGAGAGAAGGACGGTGGCTAAACTGTCATCTCTGCTGGAGTCCGAGTTCCACCCTATGCAGGACATACTGGATGCACTGAGGAGCTCATTTAGCAGCAGACTACATCATCCCAGGTGCACAACCGAGAGGTTTCGTAGGTCCTTCCTACCAACGGCTGTCAGACTGTACAACCTAAGCAGGGCTGCTCGCAGAGATAGCAAAAAGACGTAACAAACTAATAGGTTTTTTTTTTTTTTTTTGAATGCAAAAGATGCAATAGACTTACACAATGGTCCTCTCCGGCATACAACTAGGAACATACCGGTCGCTATGGAGGGTGAGAATATGTATGGGCACATAATCATACCATGTAGGATAACTAAATAGACGGTTATGCTGTTTCATCCCACCTAGCAACAATGCTCTGCACTGTGTGTGTTTATATATTTACATATTTATTCCATCTAGCTACAATGCTCTGCACTGGGTGTGTTTATATTTATATATCTATATATTTATTCCATCTAGCTACAATGCTCCGCACTGTGTTTTTATATATCTACATATTATTCCATCTAGCTACATTGCTCCGCACTGTGTGTGTTTATATACTTGCATATTTATTCCACCTAGCTGCAATGCTCCGTACTGTGGGTGTTTATATATTTACATATTTATTCCATCTAGCTACAATGCTCTGCACTGTGTGTTCATATATTCATATATTTATTCCATCCAGCTACAATGCTCTGCACTGTGTGTCTGTGTGTGTGTGTGTGTATATATATATTTTATAGTAATATGTACATATGTATATTAGCTGCTCTTGCTTGCTTGTTTTTTCTTGCCTTCTGATTGTTGCTCTGAGTGTTGCTATCCCTGTGCTGTTGCAATCCTGGAATTTCCCCGTTGTGGGACTAATAAAGGCTTATCTTATCTTATCTTATCTTATGATGCACTGTAAACCACATTTGGTCAAATTTGACCAATATGAACTTTTCACCCCCCCCTCCCCTGGTCATACTTGTATAGCACTTTTTCTACTCTCAAAGACCACTCAAATTGTTTCTCTAGTACTAGTACCAACCTTCTATTCTAAGGACCTATAGGAGACACATACCTAGGAACAATTTAGAATGACCAATTAACCAAACATGCATATCTTTGGATTGTGGGAGGAAACCAGAGCACCCAGAGTAAACCCACGCAGCACAGGGAGAACATGCAAACTCCACACAGAAAGGTTCCTACCCCTGCCAGCCAGGGGATTCGAACCTGGAACCTTCTAGGCAACAATGCTATCCCTGTACCACCATGCTGCAAATTACTAACTAACTAACTAACTAACCTGCACTTATATAGCGCTTTTCTAGTCACAAAGACCACTCAAAGCGCTTTCACTAATACTAACCCTCTATTCTAAGGGCCTATAGGAAACATATCTAACATATTTACAAAAAATCCCAATATTTTGTGATAATAGTTTCATGTTTCAGATTTTAAAAAAAAAAAATAAATAAAAAACAACTCTCCCATGACTGCTGTTGACAGACCAGTTGATTCTGATAAATGAAGCTAAAATGGTTGAGTTAAGTCAGATATACAGCGGGGAAAATAAGTATTGAATAAGTCAACATTTTTCTCATTAAACATATTTCTGATGGAGTCACTGACCTGAGATTTTTTTACCAGATGTCAGTAACAACCCAAGTAATCCATACATACAAAATCAATCAATCAAAGACTTTATTCCAGACTCAAGGTCCATCAAAAAAAGTAAAAAAAAAAACAACAAGACAGTTGAAACAATCAAAAAGTTACAAAAAACACTAAGACACAACTGCTAAGAGAAGTACAAAGACAGTACAGACTTTAAAAGAAATCAAGGCAACTGTGTTCACTAAAAAGTTACATTTAATAAAGTGGAATTACACAAGGAATAAGTATTGAACACACAAAGAAAAAGAGGTGCAAAAAGGCATAGCAAGCCAAGAAACCAGCTGAACTCCATCAGAATTTAGGAAGCCATCCCATCCTCCATCAGTGCAAATTAATTTCAGCTGGTTAAGTCCTGACTGATGGCCTTTAAAAAGGTCTGTGAATATCAAACCGTCATACCACAAAGGACTCATGATGGGTAGAAGCAAAGAACCCTCTTTAGACCCTGGCAACCTTATTGTTGCAAAACATGATGGCATTGGTTACAGGCGCATTTCTAAACTGCTGAATTTACCAGTGAGCACTATTGGAGCCATCATTCGGAAGTGCAAAGAATATCATTTTACTATAAACTGGCCAAGAGCCAAAGACCACTCGTGGAGAGCTCCAGAAAGATCTAGAGTTAGCAGGTACTGCCGTTTCCAAGAAAACAATAAGTAATGCACTCAACCGACATGGACTCTATGCCCGCTCACCTTGCAAGACTCCATTACTGGAGAAAAAGCATGCTGAAGCTTGTTTAAAGTTTACTGCACAACATTTGGGCAAGCCAGTAAAATACTGGGAAAACATTGTCTGGTCAAATGAGACCAAAATTGAACTTTTTGGATGCCACAACACACAGCATGTTTGGAAGAGAAACAGCACTGCACATCAGCTCAAAAACACCAGACCAACAGTGAAGTTTGGAGGTGGGAGCATCATGGTGTGGGGTGTTTTTCAGCACATGGTACAGGCAGACTTCATATAATTGAAGGAAAGATGAATGGACAAATGTACAGAAACATCCTTGATAAGAACCTGTTGTCATCTGCCAAGATGCTGAAGATGAAACAAGGGTGGACATTTCAGCAAGGCAATGATCCCAAACACACAGCCAAGGAAACTCTCAACTGGCTCCAGCGAAGGAAAATAAAGCTGCTAGACTGGCCCAGTCAGTCACCTGACCTGAATCCAATTGAAAATGTATGGAACAAACTGAAGATCAGAGTTCATAGAAGATACCCACGGAACCTTCAAGATTTGAAGACAGTTTGTGTGGGAGAATAGGATAAAATCACTCCTGAGCAATGCCTGAGTGTAGTTTCTTCATACAGGAGGCGTCTAGAAGCTGTTATTACCAACAAAGGCTTTTCTGCTAAAAGGGATGTTCCAACTGGGAAATCTTTGGCTGACATTTTTCATTTACAATTTTTCTGTTTTTCCTAATGAATAAATTAAATTACAAAATGTACAACTTTTCTTGTAAACTGCTCATTTAGCAACATTGCAGTTGTAGTGACTGTCGCTACAACTGCTCACTATTACCTCACTAATGACAAGTCATCCGCAGAGGTTGTCGTTAAACAACCTGCAGTGAAAACACAAGCCTGATCAGGGGTTTCACCTCCAAAGTGTATCATGCCTAAATTAACGTCAATTTTTTTTAATGTTTAATGGGACATTTTTTTAAATGTGAACCATAATTGTCAGTGACATGCGGTGAGGTTTGTGGGTGGTGAGGCACTGACTCGATTTTAAATATATAAATATTGTTGAAATGATTGGAATCATTCAGAAATTACATTTAGACCTATAAGACAAATTAGTGGACAAATAATAATATATTTATAATTCTTTATTTTTTCATGATAACAGGTGAGTCATTGCTGTCTGTAGGGAAACCTGTGCTCCACCCTCCCGTTACAAACAGATGGTTGAGAGCAGAGCTGCATGTGACTCTCAGCCATCGGCGCATGGAGAACCACGCTAAGCAAAAAACAGTGTTGAGTGTGGGCTGGTGTCTGTGTCGTGTTTGAAATTCTAATATGGTGACAACTCTATATGTGACATAGATCTGATTTATTGTAATGAGCGTTAAGGGCTGTGCGATTGACGATATATTGGGTGACGAAATAAAAACATCTACCGTTTCATCTAAAACTCTGTCGTTTATATCGGGATTTAAAATACACATACCCCCGTTTCTTCAGCAAAGCTCCTCACACACTACTAGTCAGTACCCCGCCTCTTCCCTGAAGTGCACGCAGCGGAACAGTTGTGCGGGTGGGTCACCAGGCTTCATTCCAGTGGTTAGCACAGCAGCTAACTCCAAACTAACGGTTTGGTCAAATAGCCACTTCTTCTGTTTGTCAGGGATGTGGGATTGTTTCCCCACTGTGCTGCATCAGAGAGGATAGTCCTCTAACCTAATTTTAATTGGAGGTACGTAACATTAATAGTTTTTAAACTAGTAGTTTTTAACCACAATGGTCTTGGGCCTTCTTATCTATCCGAGCTCCTTTTACCTTATGAGTCCTCGTGGACCCTGAGGTCCTCTGGTACTGGCCTTTTAATGGTTCCCAAAGTCAAGACTAAAAGCTTTGGTGAAGCCTCCTTTCATTATTATGGTTCTCGTCTTGGAAGAGCCTGCTAGAGAGCCTCAGGGCCGCAGAGTCAATAAATGTTTTTAAGAATAGGCTCAAGACCCACCTTTTTAATTTGGCTTTTAACAAACCTGTTTAACTATTATTGAAGTAGTCATTTATGTTCCGTTGTTTTATGTTCTTCTTGGTGCCATTTGTTTTTAGATTTTGTTATCATTACCTCCGCCAAGGAGGTTATGTTTTCATCGGCGTTGGTTTGTCTGTCTGTCTGTTTGTTAGCAACATAACTCAAAAAAGTTACGGATGGATTTTCATGAAATTTTCACAGATTGTCAGAAATGGGGTATCCTACAGATGATTAGATTTTGGTGGTGATCCGGATCACCGTCCAAAAGAAAACCGCCATTACGCAAAATGCGATTTTCGTGAATAACTACTGAACCACTAATCCTATCATTGTCAATCCAATTGCTAGTCATATGTTTTCATGGTCAAGGAATCTGAAAACGTACACACAAACACTGTATGGAGGGAACTGTGGCGCTTGGCGGAGGTCTGCGCTCTCCGAGTGCTTTTCTAGTTTCTTATTGATGTGTTTTAGCTGTTTATAAGTATGTGTTCTTACTTTCATTTTGTACCTTTTTAATTTGGCTTTTAACAAACCTGTTTAACTATTACACAGGGTTACAAAAATAATTTTTTTGTAAGTTGTCTGTGTTTTTTCAACTGATTAAAGACAATTTTGCACCGCTGAATCCGAAAATGACATACACCCATTTCTCTCGATCAGGTGCTAAGTAAAAACCTGTACTTACTTAGTACTGTGCATGTACTTACCTTTATATAAAGGTAAGTACATGTAAATTGAATGTTATGTCATCATTGTTCAAAATTCAGAGAATTTCAAGACATAAAGAATTTTGCATCATATAAAGCAAAAATACCCGTACATGTAAACAAAAACATATAAAACAACATGTGCCCATAATTAAAAAGTTGACCTGACTGAGCAAAACCAATGTGATTTTTGGATTCAGCACATCAAAATTGTTCTAAATCAGCTAAAAAAAAAACTTAGACAATAAGTTTGGTGTTGACCAGTGTTATTGAAGTACTCATTTATGTTCCATTTTTTTACATTCTTCTTAGCTCCATTTGTTTTTAGATTTCCTCATCTCTTTATTTTGATGTGTTTTTAGCTCAGGTTATAAGCATGGGTTTTTAGTTCATTTGTTTTATGTGTTCTTAGTTTTATCTTGCATTTTAGCTCCAGTGTTTCCTCAGTGAAGCCCCTCATGGCAGATGCTGCTTAGCCCATCTGCAGGGGTGTTGGTCTCGTGGGTCGCTCTACCTTGGGTGGGTGGGGGCTTTAAGCCATTGCCCACAGCTGTGGTGTGGGCCCCGGCCTGTCCTGGTCGGGGTGGCCTCTGTGGCACGCCCTGTGGTTCATGGGTTGTGTGGTCTCCCGGCATGGGAGGCTCCACAGGATGGTTGTTCCTTCACATGATGCCTCGGTGCCGAGCTAGGTCTCTTTTATATGTGTGTGAGAGAAGTGGGGGATGGTGCATGTGCCTGTGTGTGTGTTTTGTGGGTGTGTGTATGGAAGGGTTGGGAGTGGTGGGATGTACAGTGCAACCGGAAAGTATTCACAATGCTTCACTTTTTACACATTTTGTTATGTTACAGCCTTATTCCAAAATGGATTAAATTCATTTTCCCCTCGAAACTCTACATACATTATCCCACAATGACAATGTGAAAAAAGGATTTGAGATTTTTGCAAATTAAAAATAAAAAACCAAGACATCACATGTACATAAGTATTCACAGTCTTTGCCATGAAGCTCAAAATTGAGCTCAGGTGCATCCTGTTTCTACTGATCATCCTTGAGATGTTTCTACAGCTGAATTGGAGTTCACTTGTGGTAAATTCAGTTGACTGGACATGATTTGGAAAGGCACATACCTGTCTGTATAAGGTCCCACAGTTGATAGTGCATATCAGAGCACACACCAAGCATGAAGTCAAAGGAACTGTCTGTGGACCTCCAAGACAGGATTGTCTCGAGGCACAAACCTGAGGAAGGGTACAGAAAAATTTCTGCTGCTTTGAAGGTCCCAGTGAGTACAATGGCCTCCATCATCTGTAAATGAAAGAAGGTCAAAACCACAAGGACTCTTCCTAGAGCTGGCCGGCCATCTAAACTGAATGATCGGGGGAGAAGGGCCTTAGTCAGGGAGGTGACCAAGAACCCAATGGTCACTCTGTCAGAGCTCCAGAGTCCCTCTGTGGAGAAAAGAGAACCTTCCAGAAAAACAACCATCTCTGCAGCAATCCACCAATCAGGCCTGTATGGTAGAATGGCCAGAGGGAAGCCACTCCTTAGTAAAAGACACATGGCAGCCCTCCTGGAGTTTGCCAAAAGGCACCTGAAGGACTCTCAGACCATGAGAAACAAAATTCTCTGGTCTGATGAGACAAAGATTGAACTCTGGTGTGAATGCCAGGCATCATGTTTGGAGGAAACCAGGCACTGCTCATCGCCAGGCCAATACCATCCCTACAGTAAAGCATGGTGGTGGCAGCATCATCTTGCAGGGATGTTTTTCAGCGGTAGAAACTGGGAAACTAGTCTGGATAGAGGGAAAGATGAATGCAGCAATGTACAGAGACATCCTGGATGAAAACCTGCTCCAGAGAGCTCTTGACCTCAGACTGGGGCAATGGTTCATCTTTCAGCAGGACGACGACTCTAAACACACAGCCAAGATATCAAAGGAGTGGCTTCAGGACAACTCTGTGAATGTCCTTGAGTGGCTCAGCCAGAGCTCAGACTTGAATCCAATTGAACATCTCTGGAGAGATCTGAAAATGGCTGTGCACTGACGCATCCCATCCAACCTGATGGAGCTTGAGAGCTGCCGCAAAGAGGAATGGGCCAAACTGCCCAAAGATAGGTGTGCCAAGTCTGTGGCATCACATTTAACAAGACTTGAGACTGTCATTGCTGCCAAAGATGCATCAACAAAGTATCGAGCAAAGGGTATGAATACTTATGCACATGTCATTTTAATTTTTTATTTTTAATAAATTTGCAGAAAAAATCTAAAAAACTTTTTTTCACATTGTCATTATGGGGTATTGTGTATGGAATTTTGAGGAAAAAATGAATTTAATCCATTTTGGAATAAGGCTATAACAATGTGGAAAAAAATGAGGTGCTGTGAATACCTTCCGGATACACTGTACTGTGTAAATATATAACTAAATTTGTCTGCTGTTTTTAATCTATGTAAAGCACTTTGCACAGCATCCAATGTTTCAAAAGTGCTATACAAATAAAGTCTGATTGATTAACACCATCTCACTGTAACTACAAAACAGCAAATACTTAATGATGATGTTTCTATTGTCTGGAGTGAAACTCTTGTTTTTCTCCCCTCAAACATACTCTTAATTTTTTTAAGCTTTCTCTATTTTTTTCTTAAATCACCATGTCAAAGAGGCCTGATTTTGATTGTTCTAGCATTTAACTAGAAGCTTACTCTCACTCAATTACCACTACATCTGAAGAACTTGGATTTTGTGGCTTAATTTTTTTTATTCTTTTCTTCAAGTTTGTGACTTTGATCGGACTTTGAACGACTTACAAACTCCAGGGACCCATTTTATTCCTCTGAAATCCTGTTTTGGTCCGTCCCGATGACATCCAGGTCAGCAGAGCCGGCCACACCTCTCAAATTGTTGCTAATCGGAAACATTTTGTCTATCAGACCATCGTTTCTTTGCTAATTTACTGTATATCTGGAGATGGCCGTGATGGGTAATTTTCTCATTTTCAGAATGACATTTTTTTCCCAAGTTATTGCCATTCTCCTCTGGCTCAGGAAATATTTAAGTCATTAATGTTTATTTTTTATTCATATGATATGATTTAGAAGAAAAACTTCACATTTATGAGAATCAAGTCTGAAATGCACATTAAAACAATTTTTATAATGCTGCAAAATTACGGGGGGAAGCGGTGCATGTAAAAAATGTTTTTAAAAAAAGATGTTCCTTTTTATGTTATTATAATATCTAAAGTGTAGAATTCACAGAAAATGTATATGTGATAGACATCATTATCGTGGGTGTTGTAATGTTATGTCTGTTACCATAACCTGAGACTCTGACCAAAAAAAGAAGAGTCAGAAATATGGGGGGGGGGGAGGGAATCCAGGTAAATAAAGAGAAAAAAAAAAAGGCAAACAGCAAATTTCCAGTGCCTTAACATGCAGATTTTGTGACTGAAGTTTCTCAGCGACTGCTGGTTCATGGATGGACATCCACCTACATCGCTCTAATCTGACCGGAAGCCTCCGACTACTTCTGACCGAGGACTCCACCATCCACCCAGCTCCTACTGTCAGAATCAGCCTCTCTGTGGATGAATGTGAAGTGAATATCCGGGCTAATCCGTCCATCGTAGAGCGGCGGGACTCCCGCACAAATTAAGATACGCCTGTCGAGCCGGTTAAACCCACAGCTGGGTGAGTGGAGAAGGAAAATAAAACAGGAACTGAGATGGCTGAGCTCACCGGGAGGTCCGACCTGAACCAGCAAATCCTCTAAATTAACCATTTTAACCCTCACACGCTAATTTGATCCATTTAAGACCAGTTAGATTCAATCCATTTTACAGAGTGCAATAACCGTCTGGTTTAATCCAACCACACACTGCTGCTGTCCAGGTTTCTCCATGGGAAGGCTAACCAAAAAGCATCTCTGCACTACAGATCAGGTAGAAAACAGGGACTATGCTAAAGTTATGTGTGGAAAAAAACAATCTAAATATAAAATGAAAACTCCAGTTTTTTTCCCCCATTTAGTCTCAATCTAAAACAGCAGAATGTAAAAAAGCAGATCGTTTGAGTGCTAGCTGGCTAACTAGATAGCCATTAGCTCACATTGATAACACTGGTCAACACCAAATTTATTGTCTAAGATTTTTTAGCTGATTTAGGACAATTTTGATGTGCTGAATCCAAAAATCACATTGGTTTTGCTCAGTCAGGTCAACTTTTTGAATTATAGCCACATGTTTTATACGTTTTTGTTTACATGTACGGGTATTTTTGCTTTATATGATGCAAAATTCTTTATGTCTTCAAATTCTCTGAATTTTGAAAAATGGTGACGTAACATTCAATTTACATGTACTTACCTTTATATAAAGGTAAGTACATGCACAGTACTAAGTAAGTACAGGTTTTTACTTAGCACCTGATCGAGAGAAACGGATGTCATTTTCAGATTCAGCGGTGCAAAATTATCTTAAATCAGTTGAAAAAACACAGACAACTTACAAAAAAATTATTTTTGTAACCCTGTGTAATTAATTACCTCAAAGTTTACGTTCAAACTCAGAGTACAGTTGCTGTTGTAGTCTCACAACATAATACATTTTTCCAACTCTCTACTTCATCTGAACACGGCTTTAAGAAGGCAGCATAGAAAATTTAAACAAAAACAGCTGTATCATTTTGGTCCTCAGTCCTCTGATGACTCTGATCGTCGGCCTCATCTCTGATGGGGATGATGCGGCGTACAGAGGACTTATCCAGGACTTTGTGGACTGGTGCTTGCAGAACTGCCTCCAGATCAATGCGAGGGAAACCAAAGAACTGATGGTGGACTGCCACAGGCGTGGACAACCTCCTACAGCACCGGTAAACACCCAGGGAACAGACATGGGAGATGGTGACATCTTACAAGTACCTGGGTGTTCACCTGAACATTGAACTGGACTGGTCACACAACACCAACGCGCTCTACAAGAAGGGGCAGCACAGGGTGTTCCTCCTGAGGAGGCTCAGGTCTTCAGGAGTGCAAGGGGCACTCCTGAAGACCTTCTACGATTCGGTGGTAGCATCAGCCTTTACATATGGAGTGGTCTACTGGGGCAGTGGCATCACAGCAGCCGACAAGAAGCGACTGAACAGACTGATCAAAAAAGCCAGCTCTGTTCTGGGGCGACGCCTTGACCCAGTGGAGGAGATAGGAGAGAAGAGGATGGTGGTTAAGCTGTCATCTCTGCTGAAGTCCGAGTCCCACCCCATGCAGGATACGCTGAACGCACTGAGGAGCTCATTTAGCGGTAGGCTGTGCCATCCTAAGTGCTTGAGGGAGAGATTTTGCAGGTCCTTCCTACCTATGACTATCAGATTTATAACCTAACCAGGGCTGCTCGTAGAGGTCGTATTAAATGTACTAAACGGACCAACTTTGCACAATAGAGATCGTCCCCTCCAATACACAACTAGGACAATAAACATTATTGACACTGTTCATTCAGACGCGAAATATACTGTCTGGGTACATATTCATATTCTGCAGGGTAATTTAGCAAACCGTAATGCTGTTTAATCCATCTAGCTGCAATGCTCCTACGCTGTGTATATAACTGTGTACATATGTATATTTATTTACTGCTTTGGCTAACCTGTTCTTATCTTATTATCTTATTTACTATTGGTCTGAGTGTTGCTATACCTTTACTGCTGTAATCCTGGAATTTCTCCATTGTGGGACTAATAAAGGCTTATCTTATCTCTTACTTTATACAGAACATTCTGTGGCTCGTCATAACCCCGGTAATTACACAAATTGTCAAATCACGGCAGCAGTCGCCCACACCATTTTCGCCGCCTTCTATTTTTCTCTGTGCAGCAATCGTATGAAAAGTTGCTTTTTCTCAACACTGATTAGCTCCAACTCCATCACAATCTGCTCTTGTCCATCACTATTTAATAAATAAAAATACATCATGAATACAAATCATGCTACACATCAGCTGAAACCCGTTTTAGTAACAGAACAATGCATTCCATCCAACGCACAAGAAAAAATTGCCAACCACAGCATCGGCGACATACGTCGCTCATGGCGTTGACCTGATGCGGGTGCATAAACCCAGTGCTCATTGTACGGACCTGTCCTGGGGCTTTTTGGCTCTTGTTGCACTGAACGGATGTTTTTTTTGTTTTTGGCAGGACATTGTTCATAGTTGACATGCGGGGGAAAAAATGCAGGCAGATTATCCACACTGCTGCACCATTTTTTTTAACATGACAGCAGTCTGAAACAGAAAGCGAAACTTAAATATTTCCACTCAACTGGATATAGACCGGCTGACCTCGGAGCTGCAGCTACTCGTGCCACGTTTGTTTTGCCATTTCTATGCTGACGCGTAACGTCTGTGAGCAGTGCGGAGTGACGTTGTCACGCAGCAGACCCCAAATATCGCAATATTCATTTTACACCGCTATGAAAATTTATACCGGTATTATTGTGAACGATACGATACGGCACACCTCTAGTCCACAGGGCAGTTTTGTTCTTGACTTCCTATAAACTACAGATCAATCATTTCAAGGTCATGGACACTACCAAAAATAAACACTACTATGCCGTCAGAGTTTCGTAATAAATGACAACGTAACCCATTTCAGATTTTTTTTTCTTGTGCTAATAAACATTAACAGAGCGACTTCCGGTTATGGCTGCCACGTAGGACGGACGTGTCTCGCTCTGCTCTGCTCCTGGAAAAAAAAAATCGGCAAATAACTCTCTCATTTGGGACAGAACGTATCCCAGCATTTGGGCGAGGATATGTCGGCGAAGCCTAAGGCTGGAAAACCAGGAAAAGGAAAAAGCGAGCCGCCGAAACAGTCCAAATTAACGGACTTTCAGGTCTGTGACGCAGCAAACAAGGCTCCATATATGGCGGAGGAAGCTGGCGGCGGTGCGATTTCTGCGGGGAATGGCGCAGATGCGCTGATGGCTGCCATGAGTTCAATGAGAGCGGACTTTTCCTCTAGATTTGATGGGATTATGACAGCGCTGGAAGGAATAAGAAAGGAATTGGGTGACTGTGTAGAACGAACGGCGCAGATGGAGCTCCGTCTCGCTAGTGCTGAAGATGACGTCACCCGTCTTCAATTAAAGGTGCGCACTTTGGAAAAAAAAAATAAATCTCTGGAAGATAATATTTTGGATTTGGAATCTCGGTCGAGACAGAATAACTTGAGGCTGGTGGGTCTTCCAGAGGAATCAGAAGGTCGGGACGTATGTTCCTTTCTGGAAAAGTGGATTCCGGAGGTGCTGGGCAGCGAGGAGTTGCAATCAGCAGTGGTTCTGGAAAAAGCACATCGTATTGGCCCACGGAGAGATAAGGGACCGCCGAGGACCTTAATTATGAAGTTTCTAAGCAACAGAGACAGGATGAAGATCTTCAACGCTGCACGTGCTAAAGGAGAGATTAAACACCAGGACCAGCAGGTGCGGTTCTACCCAGATTTGGCCACAGGAATCCAGCAATTGAGGAAGCAGTTTGATCCCGTACGTAAGGAGCTGCGCAACCTTGGGATTCGTCATGGTGTAATCTATCCTGCGAGACTGCTGACCACGTATGAGGGCAGAACCCACATCTTCAAGACCCCAGAGGAGGCGCAGGAGTTCATCAAGAAGATCAAAGAAGAAGAAGAGACTGGTGGGAGCTAAGCATGAACAAAATATAAGGTAGAATAACTAAGCATTTGCACAGGCATCTGACTGACTTGAAGTAAATAGTAAGTTTACAAAATATAGATTGTATTATATATTAAAAAAAAACAAAACAAAAACAAAACAAACAAACAAAAAAAAAAACTAGGATGTACAAAGTTGGTAAAAATTTTGGAGTTAAGTTGGAAAACTACAGAGGAGAGTTAATGTTACGTCATTAAAAGCAGTAGAGTTAGGGTGATTGGGAGGATGAAGAAGGAGTGGCTTAGGCTGTTCCCCGTGGATGTGGAACAGACGATGGCTATATCGGGAGACAGAATTTTTCTTTTGATTTTGGGGGGTTTGCCACAAGTGTGGGAAGGGGGAATTTGTTTGTGTGTAGTTTGTAGGATGAATGTTCAACCACTCATGTTTTTGCTTCTCTGTATGAGCATGTTTACACTGCAAGGTAATCCCAAACTCTCTATTGATCATGGACCAAAGTGTTAATCTTAACTTAACTTCATGGAATTGCAGAGGTCTACAAAATTTAAAAAAACTTAAACAAGTTATGAATAAAATAAAGGACATGGGTTCAAGAATTGTGTTTTTACAAGAAACTCATCTGATAGAGGAGGATGTTAAAAGAATTAGGAGTAGATGGCAGGGAAGTGTATTCACCTCTTCATTTTCATCCCGAGCCAGGGGAGTTATGACTCTCATACATAAATCAGTTCCTTTTCAAGTGAAAAATGTAATTGGAGACAAATTTGGAAGATATGTAATCATTCAAGGTTCTTTGCTATTAGAAAATATAAATCTTGTGAACTTATATGGTCCCAATATAGATGACCAGAAGTTCTTTGCTAATTTATTTCTCATCTTATCATCACTTACAGGGCAACATATAATAGCAGGGGATTTTAATTGTACATTGAATCCAGGTGTGGATAGATCAACAGGACTGGATTGTACGCACATTGGATGTAGGATGACTATTAATCATTTTATGAAAGAATTGAGATTGTTAGATATATGGAGAGAAATGAAACCACAAGTTAAAGCCTATTCTTGTTATTCCAGTACCTACAAGACATTCTCACGTATTGATTATTTTTTGATTTCCACAGAATTAAGGTCCAAGATTCAAAACTGCTTTTATGATAACATCGTGATCTCTGACCATGCACCCTGTTGTCTAATATATGTAGATAAAAAATTGATAAAGGAATCAGGTAGATGGCAATTTCAGCATAAATGGCTTCAGGATGAGGAATTTGTCAAGTATATAGAAAAACAGATAGACGAGTTCTTTGACATCAATACTACACAAACATCAGCATGTGTAAAGTGGGAGGCTTTCAAAGCTTTTATTAGGGGACATATTATTAGTTATACAGGATCAAAATCTAAGAAGACTCGAGAGGAGAGAGCTAAATTGGAACATAAAATAAAAAATCTTCAGGAAAAAGTGTATGCAGGAAGTGACTCAAGGTTGGAGAATGAATTACTGATTTTGAGAGCTGAATACGACAAAAAATCAGCGAATAGAGCTGCCTCGAGTCTTCTAAGATTGAAACAATCTTTTTATGAACAAGGTGAAAAATCAGGAAAATTATTAGCATGGCAGATTAAACAATTGGAAATTAAAACACCAATTACCAGTATTATAAGTAATGGACAGGTAGTTATAGATCCTTTAGAAATTAATAGAGCCTTTAGAGATTACTATGAAAAATTATATGATACCAAAAATGAACCTGAATTAACAAAACTAAATGGGTTTTTGAACGAACTATCTATACCGTGTATTCCAAATGAAAACAGGGAGATATTGGAGTCTAAAATTAGTCAAGAAGAAGTTGGGCTAGCCATTGATAATATGAAATCAGGAAAAAGTGCAGGACCAGATGGTCTTCCAGTTGACCTTTATAAAAAATTTAAGAATAAATTAATAAAACCTTTTTTGGAAATGGTTTTAGAAGCATTTCAAAATAATAATTTACCATCATACATAAATAATGCCTTAATTATACTGCTGCCAAAACCAGGTAAGCCCTCTAATAAATGTGAAAATATGAGACCAATAAGCCTATTAAACGCCGACCTTAAGATAATCTGTAAAATTTTAGCAAGACGAATACAAGAAATTTTACCAAATATTATTAATCGAGATCAGAATGGCTTTATAAAGGGTAGACAAGGCTTCCATAATGTAAGAAGACTATTTAATATTATTTATTTTAATAAAGAAGCACCGGATACAGCTCTCCTATCATTGGACGCCGAAAAGGCCTTTGATAGAGTTGAATGGCCCTTTCTTTTTGAAGTACTACAAAGGTTTGGACTTGGAAATAATTTCATAAAATGGGTTCAAATAATATACAATAATGCTACAGCAGAAATCCTAACAAATAACAATATTTCAAAACCAATAAAAATCAATAGAGGATGTCGACAAGGCTGTCCACTTTCACCTTTACTGTTTACTATGGCAATTGAACCTTTAGCGATAGCGATACGTTTACATTCACAAATATATGGAATTAAAGTTGGACCAACAGAACATAAAATCTCCCTGTACGCCGATGACATAATTTTGTTTATGTCGAATCTAAAAAAATCAATTCCAACCTTGTTGAATTTAATAAAGAATTTTGGGGAAATATCAGGATATAAAATAAATAAAACTAAATCTTCAATATTAATGCTAAATGAGACCCAGAGAAATTACCCAGCCCCTGAGGTAAATCAATTCAATGTTGTAAATCAGTTTAAATATTTAGGAATCCAAATTATGCCTAAGCTAGAATCAGTCGCCAGTGTCAACTATGAAGCCTTAATGTCAGATATCAGTGAGTTAACTCAGAGATGGATGTCACTACCAATGTCGATGATCGGGAGAATCAATATACTTAAAAGTAATATTTTACCTAAAATACTTTATTTATTTCAATACATTCCCTTATCACCACCTTTAGATCTATTCTCAAGAATAAAAAAAAAGTTAGTGGAATTTATATGGAACAACAGGAGGGCTAGATTACGTTTGTCTTTATTATATTTACCATTTGATCGTGGAGGTCTGAAATGTCCAAATTTTATGTTGTATTATTGGTCGGCACAACTGAGGTCTATGACATATTATTTTTCATCAAATGATCACCCTCACTGGACTGAAATGGAATCATACAATTTACCTTTACCTCTTCCCATATTCATATACTCAGATTCGGCAAAAAAATTACAAAAACAAGTTAAAAATCCATTTGTAAAGCATATGATCAAAATATGGTGTGAAGCTAAAAACTATTTAAAAGAACCACAGTTATTGTCACAATTTAGTCCAATATGGGGTAATCAATATTTTAAACCAGGGAGAGCGGACGCTGTATTTAAAGTATGGAATTTAAAAGGGATACAAAAGATTCAGGATTTATATTTGCCAGGTGCAGACAACATAATGTCTTTTGAAGAGCTGAGGATCAAATTTAATCTCAATAGAACACATTTTTTTAAATATCTTCAACTTAGAAACTTTATTCGATCAAATCAAAATAAAGCTCTCACTCGACCTATTTATTCATCCTTGGAAAAAATGATGATGAAAGATAGTAAAAGAAAGGGTATTATTTCAGAGTTTTATAACTCATTGACACTATCTTCAAGTGAAAATTCACTGAAAAGATTAAACTACTGGAAAGAAGATCTGCAAATTGAAATTTCAGAGGAACAATGGGAATTGGCTTGTACAGAAGCTCAAACCAAATCAATAAATGCACGCCTTAAATTGATACATTTCAAATGGTTAATGCGGATGTATGTTACACCGGAGGAGTTAAATAGATATAACAAAAATATACCAGATACATGCACAAAATGCATGGAAAGTAAAGGAACCCTATTTCATTGTTTATGGGAATGTAGATTAATAAGAATGTTTTGGGAAGAGGTGAGGGTAACAATTGAAAAAATAATCTCAAAACAAATCATATTGAATCCTAAACTGTTTTTGTTGGGTCTGTACCCAGAAAAGCATAATTTTAATAAAAGTGAAAGAACATTCATAGACCTCAGTTTGCTTAATGCCAAAAAATGTATTGCACTATTATGGAAAAAGACTCATAGACCAGATGTGACTCAGTGGTTAAGACAGATGTTAACAAACCTTCCATTAGAAAGAATAACATATATACTAAAATCAAAGGAAATTGTGTTTGAGAATATATGGAGACCTTTTATTGATTATGTAAAAAATTTAAACATAACTCTTGAAGAAGAAGGTGAATGATGTGTGTGGACCTTGTAAATTCCAAACTGGTGAACATAATATGTATACTTATGTATTGGATTGTCTAGACTAAACAGAGGAGCATTGTTGAAGACTTGATTTTGTTGGTGGTTGTTGGTGTTTTTAGTGCATTTTTTTTTGTAGTACTTTAGTGTTAGTGTTTGATTGTTTGTATCATGTTTGTTAAAAAAAAAAAAAAGAAAAGGTTCAATAAAGATATTGTGGAAAAAAAAAAAAAAAAACATTAACAGAGCACCTCTGAAGAGTTTTAACTCATTTAATGCTGTTACACAGTAGGAGGTTGTGAGCCCCTGGGCTAGAGCGATTTTTGGGGCCCTCCCACATAATTATGGGAGTATGATATGCAAAATGGCCATGTTTACATGCACGGTAATAAACCATTTATAGTCGGATTTCTGGAGTTATCTGATTATTAAAGTAGTCATGTAAAAACAATCAGATAAAAGGCATTTACTGTGTTACATAAAGTGAAATTACATTCACACACATAGTTTATTGTCCAATAATCCATTTAATTAGTGCATGTAAACATGTCAAATCTGATTACCATTATCTGATTATTCCTAGTTATGGGATTATTGTGGCCATGTAGTCAGGGGTCACTGATGGATCAGCTTGACCTTCAAGGCCCTAAATCACTAAGGCAGTGGCTATGGATACGGAACCGTACCACAGAATTCTTGTTACAGATATGGCTCAAATCTGATTGGCCAGTACATTCTATTAATGTGCACCTTAAACGCAGCAGGCTACAGGTACGGAAATTTGAGGCATTTATTTGTTTCAAAATTTTAATCAATATCCATTTACTACCTTTTTAACCTTACCCACTCCCACATCCTGAGGCAAACCTCTTAATTTTAAGTCTAAATTTCATCTCATAGTAAAATGGTTTGGACAAGGTGCCGATAGCAGGACGCAAACCAGCAACCTTCTGATCACAGGCCCAACGTACCTAAGTCACAGCAGCAGCTGGCTTGGAGCTGATCTGAAAAGGTTTTGTTGGACTGTCAACTGTTCCATACCAATAGACATTTCATATAGGGATACAGATTCCGTATCCATAGCTACTGCCAATTACTAAATAAAGTGAATGACCATGAAGTTCTCGGTTTAGCTTGAACAGCAGAAAAATATAGAACCATCAGGACTAGCAACCGACAAATATCTTGTATTAACCCACAACTTTAATTATGACAATGAAAAAACACACTCAGCTGTGTTTTCTGTTCAAGGGTTGAATATTAACTATTTGGAGCCCAAACAGTTTTTCACTATACAGAGGGGGGAAAAAAAACGTTGACCAGTCTGCCCTACTGGGAAAAACAGCTACTCTTCTCCACGACCACAGAGAAGAGAAGGTTATGTGCACACAAACCCATTATTCATTATCTAATTACAATTTTAACCTCATTCACTGTCGATTCAAAATGAAAATATCCCGACAGTTGTTTTGAATTAAATCTACAATTCTGCATTCACCAGAGCAGATTAACCTGTTGCACTCCGGTGTACCGCGGGCGGACACGTCTCTGTGTCCTAGAGCGCACGAGGGCGCACAAGGGCGCTGCGTCCACTGAAAAAAAAAGCTGCATTTCCGTTCTTCCACTACAGACACAGCCGCGAACAGAAAGCCAAAGGAGTGCTTTGATTGGTTTAGATGTGATTGACCTCTCATTTGACTAATAAGAGCCTTGAATTGGGTTTCTGAAACCTTGAAGAACCAATGACTGAAAACCTAGCAAGAAGGACCCGCCTACCAACGGCTGCAAATACAGCCAGCCAATTGAAGCACAGAAGTTCGAAAGCTGTTTTGTGTAAGGCTGGGTGACACACAGGCGTTTGCCAGTCTTTTTTTCTTATTACTGTTCTTATTTGTTTTGAAAAATCGTTCGCCAAAACCACAATCATGGAAGCACAAAACCGCAATAATGGAATTATGGTTTGACCGGGTCGCGTGACCAGAACCACGAGTCCGTAACAAGCGGACCAGCTTCATGTTAGTCTGACAATGAGGAAGAGAAGTTCGCCAGCAAGACTGCTGTTGTGGACAGGTAAGTGTTATAAGCTAAATTATTCTTTATCCCTGAAAATTGTAATCCAAATGACTTTTGACCGATCGGTAAATTACAACTGTGCGTTATCGCAACATGACGGACCTGGACCACTCCGGTCCGGGTCCGTCATGTTGCGAAGGCCCCCCCCCCCCGCTACTCTTCTGTAGCGGATTGCAGATATTATTGCAGATATTTTAGTCCAACTGTGCGTAGTAGACCGCGGCGCACCGTGACCGCGGCGCACCAGGCGATGTCCGTCCTCTGTAGCGGGGGGGGGGGAGAGTTGTTATCTTCTACATTACAGATATTTTAGAATAATTTTTAGTGCACTGTAGGTTATTTTTTCTTGTAAAAAAAAAAAAAAAGCCACACATTTTTTACGTGGCATGCTTCTTTGTGTGTGGGGGCTTGTTTGTTCATTCATTCATTCATGAATGAATAAACAACCACCACCCCCCCACACACACACACACAGCCCTGAGTGTCACCTTTCATTAGAGCCCACGATGAAGCTTCTATATTGAATCATTCAAAAGTTACAGACGTTTTTCCAAACTGTGCCATTTGGCACAATTTGGCACAGTTCAAAAATGCCTGGGAACAACCTAAGAAAAAAGTTGTGTAATATATTCAATTTTTGTGGTATTGTTAAAAAATTTTGACCTCAGCTGGATAACACTTGGTTCTACATTTCTGTTGCATTTTCCAGCCCGGATCTGAAGCTGTGTGTTATTTGCAAGCATTTGTATCCAAAAAAACACCCAGGCGAAATTTATTTTCTTCAAGTTCAGTATGTTTAGATGACTGTTACTCAGTGGCCGGAGCACTGAGAGAAATTATGACTGTTTTGCCAAAAAATTCAAAGTGTTTTCTTTTAAATGAGACCAACCCCATGAAGATGCTGCAAAGGGTTGAAGAACAGCTTTTGATTTACTTTGGGTATGTTATTTTTTGGCGTTTTTAGGGAAATTGACCGGAGTGCAAGGGGTTAATAGAACTCCGGCCGAGATGAACGATAACTGAAGGAAATTTTACAACTACTGGGCAAAGAGAGAGACTGGCATCATCTCTGAATTGTAGCGGACAGCCCTCATCCATGAACAAGCAAGGCTGTGGAGTTAAAAAGCTCCTTTAAAGTTCGTAAAAGCTGCTGTGCGCTGGATTAAAAAAATGCTCACGAACATAAGTTCACAACATTTGGACTAATTTCTCTGATTTCTCAAAACGTCTGTAAAAGTCGGTCCATATGCAATAGTGTGAACCCAACTTAGTGGGGGGAGGAAAAAAAAAATTGCTGTATATGCAGCAGGCAAAATAAATAGCCGTGGAAGGAGAAGAAGCCATTGTCTTGAAACGTACTCATCATTTGGAAGTTTGCAATTGAAATGGCCCTTGGAGAGAAAATATTTCTGCCATTTGTAATGTTCAGATGGTCTGATATCAGTGTCCTTATTCTGGCAGATCTCCCGTCCTTTTCTGGGCCAGTATTCCTGGTGTGTACGAATCTTTAACACTTCCATGGGTGTTTTACAACTTCAATGGCCTGGAGCTTCTCCTCACTGTGACTGACAGATCTTCAGACAGCGGCTCCGCCAGTGCGTCCCATGTTAGCATTTGTAATGCTAACAGCTTGGCAGACATTTTGTTGTGACTGTAAAGTTGACACTGTCCGGCTGTATCGCAACTTTAAAAAATCCTGTCAATTTAGGAGTCTTTTTTTTTTTTTTTTTTTTAAACCTCCTTCTCACGTTCCTGTTTTTCCTTTCTTTTTTTGTCTTTTGGACGCCGCAATGGTACATTCATTCATTTGTTCATGGATTCACTACTGGCCCACGTCCAACATTAATCAGGTCAAATGTCAACTCTTTACCAATTAAATTAAACAGTCGAGAGAGATGTACACCTCAACAAATAAAAAGTTGATACGCCAAAACAAACCCTCCAATAAACTTTGGGCATGGCAGAATTTGCAAAAAAAAAAAAAAGTATTTCTTTCGGGGCCCCGGAGCCACTTCCCCAGTGAGCCCTCTTAATAATCCAGGACAGCACAACAATCCCCACAAACATGATGGAATGGAAACAGAACAGAGACAGAGTGATAATAACAGCTCATGATAATGAGAGCTGGCGATAATGACACCTAGTGATAACAGCAGCTGCTAACGATAACAGCGAGCAATAATGACAGCTCGCAATAATGAGAGCTAGCGATAATGACAGTTAATGATAACAGCAGCTAACGGTAACAGCTGACAATAACAGCTTGTGATAAAGACAGCTGGTGATAGTGACAGCCAGTGATAATGACAGCTGACAATAATGACAGCTAACATATGCAGAAGCTGCGAAAAGGGTGCCAGCTAAAAAAGTGAGAGTGGACTCTAACAGGGAAAGTGTGCAGACTTGCAGTGCATGCAGCAGAATTAAGGAAGATACTCTGGTTTTGAAGGAAAATAAATTTGTCTCATTTGTGGTAGATGTCTGACGGCAGGCTTTTGAACCTCGCCCGCCTGAAAGCCAGAACCAAAGTACGCGAGGCTCTAATCAGAGACATGCTGTTCGCAGACGACGCTGCAGTCGCAACCCACACACAGCAGGAGCTTCAGACCCTGATGGACCGCTTCTCCCAGGTATGCAAGGACTTCGGGCTTACCATCAGCCTGAAGAAGACTAACGTCTTGGCGCAAGGCACGGAAGCACCACCAACCATCACCATCGACGACTACGAGCTGGAGGTCATGAATCATTTCACGTACCTGGGGTCCACGATCAGCAACAACCTCTCCCTTGATACAGAGATCAACAAGAGGATTGGAAAATCAGCCTTCACACTCGCTCGCCTCACCACACGAGTGTGGGAGAATCCCAAACACTCTGTCAAGACGAAGATGGCAGTGTACAATGCCTGCGTCATCAGCACACTGCTCTATGGGAGTGAGACGTGGACAACATACGCCCGGCAGGAAAAGAGACTGAACTCCTTCCACTTGCGCTGCATTCGCCACATCCTGGACATATCCTGGCAGGACAAAGTGACCAACACAGAAGTTCTGTCCCACGCCGGCCTTCCCTCCATGTTCACTCTACTCAGGCAGCGCAGGCTCCGCTGGCTTGGCCACATTCACCGTATGGAGGATGGCAGAATCCCCAAAGACGTCCTCTACGGAGAACTGGCAACTGGCAGGAGAGACGTTGGCCGCCCACAGCTGCGCTTTAGAGACGTCTGCAAGAGAGACATGAAGGCCCTGGAGATCAACACAGAGCGCTGGGAGGACCTTGCAACGGACCGCTCCAAATGGAGAGGCACCCTGACCAGACAGCTCAAGGTGGATGAAGAGAGACTGACTGCTGCAGCAGATGAAAAAAGGACCCGCAGGAAGAACCGCCACAGACCCAGCAGCACGGAGACCACCCTCAAGTGCGACCTGTGTGACAGGGACTGCCATTCGCGCATCGGCCTGTTCAGCCACAGGTGGTGCTGTTCCAGCAGAGTAGACGTTTAGGATTCTCTTCCATGGTCATCATAGACCGACGGAGGCCAACGATGACTGATAAACTGCACTGCGCAGACTTCCAAGAAAACAGAAAAAAATCAAAATCACTGTAAAAGCAACAGAAAAATATCTTGGCATTAAGGGGCTACATTGGGAAGCAGTTGAGGACTTGTTAAGTGGGGGATCTTTAAGTTCACAGACATCATGGGCTGGTGGATCAACCTCCAATCAAGTCTAAAAGAAGAAAAAGAAGAATGAGATGAGACGCAGATACGGACTACAGCTCCTGACCAGATAGAGTGATGATATAGAGTGAAGTATGTGGCGGTGGTGCACCTGTGGGCTGGTTGCCAGCTGCCAGTCAAGTCTAAAAGAAGAAGAAAGAACTCCTTATACAAAGATACAGAGTGATGATAATCGAGTCGGTGGCGGTGGTGCACCTATGGGCTGGTTGCCAACCACCAATCAAGTCTAAAAGAAGAAGAAGAAGCTATGAGGAAAACGTCACAAAGCTATAAGAGGAAAGTATCACAAAGCTATGAGGAAAACATCACAAAGCTTCTTTTTCTTTTAGATTTGATTGGCGGTTGGCAACCAGCTTACAGGTGCATTACCGCCACTGACTTGATTATCATCACTCTATATCTTTGTATAGGAAGAAAAAATTATCCGTCCATCTAAAATGGCGATTAATGCAGGGAATTTCTAACATCACAAAGCTATGAGGAAAACGTCACAAAGCGGTGGTGCACCTGTGAGCTGGTTGCCAGCTGGCAATCAGATCTAGAAGAAGAAGAAGAGTGATATAAAGTGAAGTATGTGGCAGTAATGCACCTGTAAGCTGGTTGCCAACCGCCAATTAAATCTAAAAGAAGAAGAAGAACAATAACAGCTAATGATGATGACCGCTAAAGTGGCGAACTCCACCACAAATGTTCCACTGTAAAAATCACACAGAAATAATCTTTATTACACCGCAGAGGAAACAATCTCAGGTTTCATTCCATTTCCCTCCGCCGGGTTACTGACTCCAACTGCTGCTCGAATCTCCTCCAATTTCCAGCGTTATTGTTTTTTCCACACTAAAATCTGCCTCCAGCAGTTTCATCCATTAACTTTACCTTTAACTTTTTAAATTAAACTTTTTCATCAGACTCACTATGTGGTTCCTCAGTCTGATGCTGTCAGTAGACACGACTGCAGGAGCAATTATCAATAAAAATAAAGAATAAAATCTACACAGAGCTACAAAACAGAACCTTTAATCTTAAAGTGAAGTTACAGTAGAAGAACAAACTGGTCTTTTAACAGCAGTAACAGAGTTTTCCCGCTAAACTGTCAACCATGAGCTTTTCCCTTCAAAAATGTGCAACTTTTGGAGGAAAATCTGACATGTTTTTCCCTCCTAAATTTGAGATTTTCTTTCAATAGATTTGAGACCTTTTCTCTTAAAATTCAGACATTTTTCTTGGAGATCTTTGGGCTGTTTGGCTTTGAATACCATGTACACTTGCTTGCAAAAGTATCCCCCCCCCAGAGGTACCATGTAAACATACAAGTGAGAGTGATGGTATCAGAATGAGGTGAAGTTATCCGTTTGGCAGTGACAAAAGAAAGAAAAGATTGAGAGGAAACAAAAAAAGAGTGGTAAGTAGTGCAGATAATACAGGAGTTAATTTAGCTCAGAGCAGCTTAATGTGTATATTTTTGAAGTTGTATACATAGAATGCTGGGAACTTGTGTCGAGACATTCAGAGATAAGTTAGTAGAGCTGTACAATAATATAACTAATAAGAAAATGGTTGTACCTGTGGAGACTTCAATATTGATTTACTAAATCCATTTCAACAAAATGTAACTACAGAGTTCATGAATTCTATGTACAGTATGAGCCTATATCCCACAATAACACATCCCAGTAGAATCACAGTCCACACTGCTACACTTATTGACAATCTGTTAACATCATTGATAAGAAAATAGAAAGTGGATTATTGATAAATGACATAAGTGACCATCTGCCAGTCTTTGCACTTATCCATGGCCACATGGGGGCCAATACAGAAAAAAACTAAAATCTTTCAGATATAAATCACAAAATGCAATCAGTTCTTTTAAAGAAAACATGCTGAAGCAAGACTGGACAAAAGTCTATGTATCAGATGTAAATGAAGCCTATGATACATTCATGAACATTGTAACCGCTCTTTATGAAAAAAAAAAATTGTCCATTAGTAAAGAGAAAGGTTAAACAGAAATTTGTCGACAAGCCATGGTTAACCAAAGGATTGCAAAAAGAAAAATTTATTATATAAAGCTTTTCTAAAGAAAAGGACAAAAGAAACAGAACAGTGGTATAAAACATACAAAAATAAGTTAATATATACAATGAGATGTAGTAAAAAAGACTATTACAGTAACGAATTGGAGAAAAACAGAGATAACACTAAAAATACATGGACAATACTTAACAATATTCTTGGAAATAAAAAACAGAAATACAAGCTACCCAACCAATCTTTCAAAAAAACAACTCAAAGAGTATGAATGTAGACTCACCTGCAAATGAATTCAATAAATTTTTTTGTCAACATTGGTCCTAATTTGGCTCAAGAAATACCCATTACGGCACCTACAAGTGATACGATAAGCAAAAACATTGCTATAAAAGACTATCTTCATAAAGAACACAGACGAGAGAGAGGTCATTGAAATTGTTAAATCGTTTAAAAGTAAAATATCTATGGATTGTGATGGTATTGACATGCTTTCAGTCAAAACTATCATTGAATACTTAGTGAAGCCACTGACGAATATCTGTAACTCGTCTCTCCAACAGGTATATTTCCCAATGCAATGAAAATAGCCAAAGTAATTCCAATACACAGGATGGGTGACAGAGGGGAATTTTCAAACTATAGGCCCATTTCACTGTTGCCACAATTTTCAAAGATACTCGAAAAAATATTCTATGAAAGAACTGACAACTTTATAACAAACAATTTATTGTGTGAACATCAATAGGGGCTCAGACACAAGAGGACAACTGCATTTGCTCCAACGGAATTTATAGAAAAAATATCAACTGCTATAGAAAATAAAGAGTATTCAGTTGGGGTATTCCTGGATCTTAAAAAAGCATTTGATACAGTGGATCATAAATTATTGTTAAAGAAACTACAAAATTATGGTATTAGGGGATAGCACTGTCCTGGTTATGTAGTTACTTAAAGAACAGATACCAGTACATACAGTATGTGTAGGCAGCAAAAACTTGCAACTACTGAAGGTTACTTGTGGAGTCCCACAGGGTTCAGTTTTGGGGCCACTGTTATTCAATCTGTATATAAATGATATATGTAACGTTTCGGAAAAAATTGATTTAATATTGTTTGCAGATGATACTAATTTATTATGCAGTGGAAGCAATTTGGAACAGCTTCTGGATACACTCGGAAAGGAATTAGGAAAGCTTAAACTGTGGTTTGATTCAAACAAATTAACGCTCAATTTAAGCAAGACAAAATTTATAATTTTTAACAACCACCACAACAACTCAGTATTTAAATTCAGTGTAAATGGTGTAGATATTGAAAGGGTATCTGAAATTAAATTCCTTGGAGTAATAATGGGCAGCACGGTGGCGGAGTGGTTAGCTCTGTGGCAGCACAGCAACCCACCCTTGGCCGCGGGACCCTGGGTTCAATCCCAGCTCCTGACCAACAGTGATCTGTGTGGAGTTTGCATGTTTTCCCCGTGTCTGCATGGGTTTACTCCGGGATTTCTCCGGTTTCCTCCCACATGCCAAAAACATGCAAGTTAGGTTAATTGGCATCAACTAGGGATTCTAAATTGTCCTTGGGTATGACCGTGAGAGTGAATGGTTGTCTGTCTCTGTGTTGGCCCTGTGATGGACTGGCGATCTGTCCAGGGTGTACCCTGCCTCTCGCCCAAAGATGCTGGGATAGGCTCCACCCCCCCACCCCCCCGGCAACCCAAAAAGGATTAAGCAGAAGAAGATGGATGGAGTAATAACTGATAATAAATTGTGTTGAAAGTCACATATTAATTATATTAAAGGTAAAATATCCAAATCAACTGCAATATGACAGAGTGAAATATTTGCTGAATCAACCCACACTATATAGTTTGCATCATTCATTAATACTCCCATACATGACATACTGTACTTAAGTATGGGGAAATGCATATAAAACAAACATACATCCAGTCTTTATGCTTCAGAAGAGAGCTATTAGAATAATAAACAAAGCTGCTTACAGGGAACCAACAAACTCACTTTTTCTTAAATTAAAAGCTCTCAAGTTGAAAGATCTGGTTGATTTTAAAACTGCAGTAATAATGTTTAAAGTGAAGAATCTATCACTGCCCGCAAATATCCAAAAGTTGTTCCAAATAAGGGAGAAACAATATCATTTCAGAGGAACATATATATTTCAAAAACCTTCAGTGAGAGCTACCACCAAGCAACACTGTGTTTCAGTGCAAGGAGTCAGACTGTGGAACGCTTTTGGACTTGAATTAAAATCACATACAATGCTTGGACAATTTAAACAAAAACTAAAGGAAGAAATACTCCAAACATATATACAAGATGACATGTAAAATCACATAAGGAATGTCATATCCAGTCTGTGTTGTGTTGTTGCTTAGTTCTGTTTTGTCACGTTTTGTTTTAGCTTTGTTTTGTTATCACTTTCATTTTTTGAATTCTTAGATGGAACATGGGTGGGCAATACAAGCTGCAGCTTCAGCCATCACCCTTTTCGGATAATTTATGTTGAACTGTATAATCCTTGGAGTTATTGTTTAACTCGACCTTGTTGGATTTTTTTCCCCCTGGTATATTGTTCTGTTCCTTTCTTTTTTTTTTTTAATCTAATCTATCCAAAAGAAAGATTCATTCATTCATATTGAGAAAAATACTAATGTGCACTTTTTAAATAAAAAATGTTTATATTTCCCACTTTTTGTTTGTGTCAGATTATTTATTATATAAGGGTGATGAATACTAGTTGGAGGGGCCCCTTTGAATTTTCGCCCAGAGCCCCAAGAAATTCTGGACTCGCCTCTGCCCCCTCAGCATTTGTCCTATTTTGTTCTATGATGCTACGATCATTTAAATTCTTCCTTTTCCTCATTTATCTACACTCAGTACCCCATAATGACAGTAATTTATCATAAATTTGCAACTTTTCTTCTCAGCTTTGCCTTTTTTTTTTCTGGAAAATTTGCATCTTTTCTCAAATTTGTAAAAAAAAAATTTCTTGAAAATTCGCAATTTTGTCCAGTAAAAATTTGTAATTTTTCTCATAAATTTGCAATTTTTCTTCTCAGCTTTTGTTCTGTAAATTTGCAACTTTTTTCTCATTAATTTGCAGGTTTTTTCTCATAATTTTGCAACTTTTTTTCATAAATTTGCAACTTTTTTCTCATAAATCTGCAACTTTTTCCTCTCTAAATTTGCAACTTTTTTCCCCTCATATATTTGCAACTTTTTTCCCCTCATATATTTGCAACCTTTTCCCCTGTAAATTTGCAAGTTTTTTCCCCTCTAAATTTGCAACTTTTTTCCCCTCATAAATTTGCAACTTTTTCCCCTCTAAATTTGCAAGTTTTATCCCTCTAAATTTGCAACTTTTTTCTCATAAACTTGCAATTTTTCTTCTCATAAATATGTAAATCTGTGCAGGGCTGCAGTGATGATTTTCATTCTGGAACTTAGTCCCATTTCCACATGGAGGGTGAGGGGGGGTGAATACTTTTGCAGAAATCCCACAGAACACGTCAGCATAAAGGGGAAACCAAAAAGTCTTGTCCCCTTTAAAAGCCTGTGGACCACAGGAAGTTGGTGAGCAGGAAGTGCAGTGATTGGACTGTAAATGAGTGTCCAGACTAACTTTAGTCAAATACGGCTGATAACAGAGGAAGCAGTGGAGCACAGAGCTAGGACAGCGGCTTCATATCTGTCCAGCTCTGGTTTACTCATGCCGCACCTTCGTCAGGGCTGGGCCCCGTTAAACACCGTAGTGATAAGTCTTCAGGTGTGTTCAGAACAAAGCTCACCTGTCCCACACAGACTCAGACCTGATGTAGGCCTGACGAAACCGCTCCGCTGCACTTTGACACATGAACAACCCACTTGAGCCTCCGACTGAACAAACTGGACTGTGACGCCCTGCTAAATCTGCACAGTCACAATTCTGTTCAACTGGAGGGAGTCAGCGTGCACACCTCCATCAAGGCACTGCATTTTAAAATGTGCAGTTTTGTAAGAAACGGGTAACAGATTGGCGAGTAAAAAAAAGGAGCAAATTTATGAGGGAAAACAATATGCCAAAAACATAAAAGTTTAGGGAAGAAATGCTGTTTGAGGAAAAGAGCTTCACAGCTCTGGAAGTCGTCACAAATGCGACATTTATATGAAAAAAAGGCTGCAGTTTTACCTGAAAAAGACAAGCTGGTCCTGGGTGAAGGGCCAGACCAAGAGCGCTCCAGTGGACCTTCATAACCCTCCAAGAAACTACAGCAAGGACCCGATGTAGCCCACACATTTGGGGGTTACCAGGGCTAAAGGGAGACTAGGTTTCAGTCCACAGGGCTCAGCTGGTCTCAGCCCAAACGAGCCACATGGGTCCGCCCCCCCAGTGGGCTCACCACCTACAGGACGGGTCACGGTGCTACGCGAACTGGGCAACAGTCTGGGTCTCTCCACTCAGACTGCTGCCCCCGCCACCCCGACGACGGGTTAGCAGTAGAAGATGGATGGATGATGATGACCCCGTATCAGCACGGTGGTGCAGTGGTTAGCACTGTTGCCTTACAGCTAGAAGGTTCCTGGTTCGAATCCCCAGGCTGGCAGGGGTAGGAAGCTTTCTGTGTGGAGTTTGCATGTTCTCCCTGTCCTGTGTGGGTTTACTCCGGGGGCTCCGGTTTCCTGCCACAATCTAAAGACATGCATGTTAGGTTAACTGGTTGTTCTAAATTGTCCCTAGATATCTGTCTCCTATAGGCCCTTAGAATAGAGGGTTAGTGCTAGTGAAGCGCTTTGAGTGGTCTTTAAGGCTAGAAAAGCGCTATATAAGTACAGGTCCTTATTCCCTTATCCTCGGATACTTTTTAAACTTTAAGTCTCCCATAATGGCCAGTGCAGAGTCATGTGGTTTAAAAAGAAATGCAATGTTCCACACAGATCATTATGACCAAAATTGCTCAGAAATGTAGCTGGGTGATATCGATATGTTAAAATGTATTGATACGTTTTCACCCGTGGCACAGGACGGTCCAGTATCATTTGTATCGACACACCGCCTGTTCCCTCCTTTCTGTCTGCCCTGCAACTTCGCCTCGCTCTCCCTCTGAACACACAACCACCCCCCCACTCACTTCTGACCTGCGTCCATCTAGAACGCGAGCCAAACTTTTTTCTCATAAATTTGCAACTTGTTTTCCTCTAAATTTGCAACTTTTTTTCCATAGACTTGAATTTTTTTTCTCAAATTTGCAGCTTCTCATAAATTTGCATCTTTTTCCCCTCTTAATTCGCAACCTTTCCCCGTCTAAATCTGCAACTTTTTCCCCCTCTAAATCTGCAACTTTTCCCCTCTAAATCTGCAACTTTTCCCCTCTAAATCTGCAACTTTTTCCCCTATAAATTTGCAACTTTTCCCCTCTAAATCTGCAACTTTTTCCCTTCTAAATTTGCAACTTTCCCCCTCTAAATCTGCAACTTTTTCCCCTCTTAATTCGCAACCTTTCGCCCTCTAAATCTGCAACTTCTTCCCCTCTAAATCTGCAACTTTTCCCCCTCTAAATCTGCAACTTTTTCCCCTCTAAATCTGCAACTTTTCCCCCTCTAAATCTGCAACTTTTTCCCCTCTAAATCTGCAACTTTTTCCCTTCTAAATTTGCAACTTTTTCCCTTCTAAATTTGCAACTTTTTCCCTTCTAAATTTGCAACTTTTCCCCTATAAATTTGCAACTTTTTCCCTTCTAGATCTGCAACTTTTTCCCCTCTAAATCTGCAACTTTTCCCCCTCTAAATCTGCAACTTTTTCCCTTCTAAATCTGCAACTTTTTCCCCTCTAAATCTGCAACTTTTTCCCCTCTAAATCTGCAACTTTTTCCCTTCTAAATCTGCAACTTTTTCCCCTATAAATTTGCAACTTTTTCCCTTCTAGATCTGCAACTTTTTCCCCTCTAAATCTGCAACTTCCTCCCTCTAAATCTGCAACTTTTTCCCCTATAAATTTGCAACTTTTTCCCTTCTGAATCTGCAACTTTTCCCCCTCTAAATTTGCAGCTTTTTCCCTCTAAATTTGCAACTTCCCCCCCTTCTAAATCTGCAACTTTTTCCCCTCTAAATCTGCAACTTTTTCCCTTCTAAATTTGCAACTTTTTCCCCTATAAATTTGCAACTTTTTCCCTTCTAGATCTGCAACTTTTTCCCCTCTAAATCTGCAACTTCCTCCCTCTAAATCTGCAACTTTTTCCCCTATAAATTTGCAACTTTTTCCCTTCTAAATCTGCAACTTTTCCCCCTCTAAATTTGCAACTTTTCCCCCTCTAAATTTGCAACTTTTTCCCTTCTAAATTTGCAACTTTTCCCCTATAAATTTGCAACTTTTTCCCTTCTAGATCTGCAACTTTTTCCCCTCTAAATCTGCAACTTTTTCCCCTCTAAATCTGCAACTTTTTCCCCTCTAAATTTGCAACTTTTTCCCCTCTAAATTTGCAACTTTTTCCCTTCTAGATCTGCAACTTTTTCCCCTCTAAATCTGCAACTTCCTCCCTCTAAATCTGCAACTTTTTCCCCTATAAATTTGCAACTTTCTCCCTTCTAAATCTGCAACTTTTCCCCCTCTAAATTTGCAACTTTTCCCCCTCTAAATTTGCAACTTCCCCTCTTCTAAATGTGCAACTTTTCCCCCTCTAAATTTGCAGCTTTTTCCCCTATAAATTTGCAACTTTTCCCCTATAAATTTGCAACTTTTTCCCTTCTAAATTTGCAACTTTTTTTAGCACGTGTGAAACCCAAGGCCCATGATTCTGTGCCACATAAGAGTACTGTAACAAACTACATGTCCCAGAATGCATTGCAAATTTGTCATCAGTTCATAATGGAAAAAACAACTAGTAGAAATTACTTGTTTTTTCCTGCCAGCTGAGTGATGGGGTTGGGGAAAATGTGCAAGAAAATAAAGTCAGTGGGGAAGTGAATACATGTTTGTCCTGAAGAGATAAACCACTATGTCTTCTTTGCAGTGAGGCAGCGTCCAGGAAGGAAGACAAATTACGTCTGCAGTTTGAAATCAAACACGGAGCCAGGCAAGTTTACTTTAGCGACCAAGAAAATCAGCAAAAGCCCCAAGAACTAAAAAGCAGACTGCAGTCTGAGCAGAGCATGTTTGCCAAAGTTGCAGCAAAATATCACACTGCCGTAGAAGGAGCCAAAGAACACAAAAGGTACGTCCTCTGATCAGAAACAGGCTTAATGATGACAGCCTGTAAAGAAGTGCGACTGCAGACCAAGTTTGGCAATTCCAGTCAAATGTGACCCAGCTGAGAGCATGTTTGGTCCTGTGAGAGCAGCCAGAAGGCCGACGTGGCCCCGGCACAGAAGAGGACTTGGACACCCTTTTGGGAGAAATTCTGCCATTTTCTGAAGAAATTTGACATCTTTTTCCCAAGAGATCTTTGCAACTCTTGAAATAACTTTTGCAAATTTTTCCTGAGAATTTTTTTTTTTTCTGAGAATTTCTGCATCTCTTTTTCTTGAAACTTTTATCAACTTTTTGTAGACATCATAGCACTTTTTTTTTTCCACAAGAAATTTAGCATTTTTCACCAGGAGATTTCGCAGCTTTGCTGAAAGACTGGCCTCCATCACCCAGCCCAATCAGAAGTGGACAGAAAACGTTCCCGCAGCCGAGACAGATGGAACCTGAGGAGGACGAGGGACCGGCACGGCGATGAGGGAGACGCCAGCTCTCACCGTTCACTTGGCTTTGATCGAAACGCCACCAGAATCTTGACGCGCAGCTTCACATGACAGACTAAATTCATCCTTCAAGGGCACCTTGAGGACTGACAACGAACTGCCCGCGATTCCATTTTCTGGTCAGATTTATCAATCGTTTTTCCCCCTCTGCAGCATTCCTGTGGTTCAGTCGGATCGAGGTGGGCAGTGAGCCAATCAGGGAGCTTGTTAGCAGGCAGCAGCCTCACCTTTCCTCAGACCGCATCACATTACATCACCGAGCACAGACGGGACCACAGGACTGACATGGGAGACCGTGGTTACCATGGAGATGAAAACAAGCCGCCTCATCGGTCTGAGCCAACAGACGCACGAGTGTGTGTGTGTGTGTACACACGTGACATCACAGCGATGACACGTGGAGGAGGGGCATACGTGTGAAAGTTGTGGCTAGTGTGTCCGTCCCATCACGTTTCCTCCGTGGTCCACGCAGCAGCTGAGGGTCGGACATGGTGGCTTCGAGGGAAAATCAAAGATGTCAAAACCAGGAGGTTCCATGACACCTAGAAGGTCATTAGTCAGGTTCTAACGAGGGTTAGAAGGGCGGCTCATTCACTTATCATCAGGTTCAAACATACAAATGTAGATTAGGGACAAATTTACAAGAATAAATCTGCAAAGATGTGATAAAGGATGCAAGTTTAAAAATTAAAAAGTCACAAATTACAATTGATTTACACAGAATAAAAATTTAGCCAGCATTGAGGAAAAAATTACAAATCTAGGAGGAAAAAAATGCAGACTCATGAGGGGAAAAATGCAAATTTTGAGGAAAAAAAGCTTCAAATCTAGGAGGAAAGAAATGCGAATTTAGAAGGAACAAATTGCAGATTTGAGGAAAAAAAGTTGTAAATTTCTGAGAAAAAAGTTGAAAATTTTTGAGAAATGTCAATTTTTTTCAAAGTTACGACAACAAAGAAATTAATGAGAAAAGTTGTAAATTTATTTGAAACAAGTTTCAAAGTTATGAAAAATGTTGCAAACAAAGAAAAAGTCATAATTTGAGGAAGAAGTTGCAAATCTAGGAGGAGAAAAAAGTCAAATTTCTAAGAAAAATGTGCAAATTATGAGAAAAAAGTTGCAAGTTGTTTTATTTAGCAAACAGAAACAATTTTGGTGATCCTAACTTAAACAGGAAAAGTTTTGTCTGATTTAATGTCAGACAGTCGGGGGGAAAAAAGGTGACGTGACTTTTTATACAGCAGACATGAACCTCTGGAGTCAACTGGAGATCAACTGTGGATTCATGGAGCTGAAGGACCAGTGGGATGACTCCAGTTCACAGAGAAGAGCCACAAAAACCACAGTCAGGCCACCAGCTATGCTAGCGCTGAGGCTCAGAGGGAACTTCCTGTTTTCCTATCCAGGATCAGGATTGGCCGTTCTCTTCTGTGTGAGGTCATCACGTCATTAATTTACAGACCTATCGAGGCGTTTGTGGCAGCTCTGTAGCCACAGATGCTGTGGGAGAGGAGAACTCCTGTGGAGGAGGACTTTACAGACCAGATGATGTCACAAGATTCCTCCAGAAGACTCTAGAACAAAGGAGGAACACAGAAAAGCTGAACTAACGGCAACTAGACCTTTAAACTGCTCCTGAACGTCAGAGCTCTGAACCAGCACGTTTACTAAAGCAGAAGGCTTTGGCCGTGGTCCAGCCTGGTCTGACCTCCACGGTCCTGAACTCGTCCAGACTGGAGCTGACAGGGACACAGACCAACCATCCATCAACATCTGCAGCCATGTCTTCAGAGGGAAGATGAGGTCATGTGACACGTCCATGTACGTACGGTCAGAAATGTTCAGCATCTTTATCGCCTCAGTCCACATTCCTGGAACCGTCCATAACGTGTTCACCAAGTCCAACCGCTCCGGGTGACCTTCTGGAGGCTTCTGTGTCCTGATGGACGACGGGTTAAACAGACGGATCGGGTTCCTGCTGCCGAGCTTCATCAGACCGTCGTGTCATGGTGTTCATGGATTATTCTGCTCCGTCTCTACCGTCCCACGCGTCTCTCTTTCAGTTTTCCCACCAAAGTCCGCCATCAGGATCACCGTGACGACCACAACTCCGGTTTCCTCATTTAGAATCGTCACATCCTCCCCCACACAACTGCTGCTCTTCACAGCTTTTCCTTCTCAGCGTCCACCTTTCTTCCCATCATCACCTGCAACTTTATCCTTTCATAGAAATGTTGCCATTTTTTTTTTAGTAATTTTCCCCATAGATTTTGCAACTTTTTTCTGCAAATTTTTGCTACTTTTTATAGAAATTTTGCCATTTTCTTAGATTTCACAACGTTTTTTCCAAGAGATCTTTGCAACTCTTGAAATTATTTTTACAACTTTTTGAGAATTTTTGCAATTTTTTCCCCTAAGAATTTTTGCAATCATTTTCTGAGAATTTTTGGAAAAAAAATTTGTCAGGTTTTAAAATTTATTCCTCAGAATTTTTGAAAAAAATGTTGAGAATTTTTGCAAATTTTTGCAACTTTTTTTTTCTGAGAATTTTTGCAAATTTTTTCTGGCAGGTTTTGCAAAATTTTGCCCAAGAATTTTTGCAACTTTTATCCTGAGAATTTCTGCTAACTTTTTTTTTTGAGAATTTTTGCAAAAATCTTCTGGCAAGTTTTGCTACTTTTTTCCAGAGCATTTTGCAAATTTTTTTTCTGAAAATTTTTGCTTTTTTCTAGCAAGTTTTGCAACTTTTTTCCCCAAGAATTTTTGCAACGTTTTTCCCTGAGAATTTTTGCAAATTTTTTCAGAGAATTTTTGCTAATTTTTTCCAACACGTTTTGCTACACGTTTACAGCTTTAAAACTTTATATCACTTTCATATTGTCAGAAATTTCTAATAACTCACTGATTTTATGTCAGGAATGAAAACTCTTAAAAAAAATCAGAGTTAAATAATGACGTCATGAAGACATGTAGAGCCATTTTATTTTAAAGCCCACCTCCCACGGCGGTGATGTGGGGAAACAAAGCCTTGACTGTGTGAACATCAGGAACAGATTCAGTTTCATCTCAACAAAAACATCTGGAAAACATTACAGACAAACTCAAGCCTGAACGACCGACGAAACACACAAGTGACGGCAAAGAAGCCTTTAAAAATTGAGGAAAAAAATGTATCCGGGACAAATTTAAACTGTCTTCAGATGGATGGACAGATGGCTGGATGGACGGACAGTCAGTCTACTGTACAACAAACTGTCATTTTAGAGGAATTTTTCTCTAAAATCATCATCGTCTGCTGCTGCCATTAAACACATTTGATCCCTAAAAAATAAACTGAACAGAAAACAGATTTACAGACACGTCAACATCAGTAAATTTGAGGTTTTTACTCTGAATTTTGCTGATTTTTTTTTATTTGATATTCTATTTGATATTTTTTTCTCAAATTTATATGCTTTTTTCCACTAAAAAAAAAATCTGTTTCATCCCCCCTAAACGTTTTAACTCAGAAATTAAACTCTCAAACGTGGAATTTTGTTACCAGAATTTTTCCCCTTAGCAATTTCTGCACCATTTTTTCTAGAATTTTTTGCAGCCCTCCCCACACCTTTTCCCCCACTGTAAAGTTTGCAGCTTTTTTTCCTCTAAATTTTGCAACTTTTCCCTCTAAATATGCAGCAACATTTTAAATTTAGAAATCAACTTTTTTCCACAAAAATGCAACCTTTATTCTATGGAACTTATTTTAGAAATGTCTTCCTTCATAGAAATGTTGCAACTTTTCTAACATACTTTTTAAACTTCATTATCTAGAAATTTTGCATCTTTTGTTTTGATGTTTCACAGGATTCCTTTTTATAATTTAGAAACTTCATGAATTTTCAGAGAAACTTTGCATCTTTTTATCAGCATTTTTTTTTATCTAGCACTTTTGCAACTTTTTTACTCAGAATCAGAATCAGAATCCTGAGAATTTTTTAACTTTTTGTAGACATTTTAGCACCTTTTGAGAAATTTTGCAATTTTCCCAAGAGATTTTTGCAACTTTTTTCTAAAAAATGTTTTCAATCTGTGTAGAAATTGTAGCAAATTTTTTCCTAGAATTTTTTTTGAGAATTTCTGCAACTTTTTCTGAGAATTTTTGCAATTTTTTTTCTAAATTTTTTGCAACTTTTTGTAAAAAATTTCAGCACTTTTGAGAAATTCTGCAATTTTTCCAAGAGATTTTTCAACTATTTTCTGAGATTTTTTGCCACTTTTTTCTAAAAAGGTTTGCAACTTTTTGTAGAAATTTCAGCACCCTTTTTCAAGTAATTTTGCAAGTATTTTTCCACAAATATTCTCCCTAGAAATTTACCACCCCCCAAGAGATTTTTCAACTCCCCCCCCCCCAAGAGATTTTGCACCATTTTTGAGAATTTCTGCAACTTTTTCTGAGAATTTTTGCAACTTTTTTCTTAAAGTGTTCACAATTTTCAGTAGAAATTTTAGCAATTTTTTTTTCTAGAAATTTTGCATTTTTCCCAGAGATTTTTTAACTTTTCCAAGAGATTTTGCACCTTTTTTGACAATGTAACTTTTTCTGAGAATTTTTGCAACATTTTTTTTATTTTTTACAACTTTTTGCAGAAAGTTCAGCACCTTTATTCTGAGAATTTTTGCAACTTTTTTCTAAAAATGTTCACAACTTTTTATAGCAATATTTTTCCTAAAAATTTAACATTTTCAACTTTTTTTCCCAAAAGATTTAGCACCTTTTTGAGAATTTTTGCAATTTCTTTTCTACAAATGTTTGCAACTTTTTGCAGATATTTTAGCAAATTTTTTTCCAACAAATTTTGTAATTTTCCCAAGAGATTTTGTAACAATTTCCATGGAATTTTTCAACCTTTTCCTTGTACATTTGCAGTGTTTTTTGCTGTAAACCTTTTTAAACTTTTGTATAAATGATGAGTTTTTCTGTGTTCTGAGCTGCTAGTCGTGGGCTAAAGATCCACATGACAAAGATTAGAGCTACAGAGGAAACGGGGCGCATTAACGAGCAGAAAAGACTCACCGTGACTGCAGTTCTTGTTCCAGAACCAACTTGTTCTGCTCCAGCCTACGTCTGAACCTGCAGCAGACCTCTGACACCTCCCTCCGTCACACCGTTCACATCTACAGAAACGTTCCTGTGGTTCAACTCCCCCCCAGCCTGCATAAACATCCATTCACCTCCTCCCTGCTTCTATTTGTCCTCAAACCTCCTCCAGACCCCACACCGCACCGTCCCAAACGTTCATGCGCCGCATTTGGCTGCTGAGAGAGAGTGCAGAGGAGAGGAGGAGGAGGAGGAGGAGGAGGTCCAGAGGAGGGAGCACGCACCTCCCTTTTTGGTGCTGCTGCAGTAACTAGAAGCAGCCGTAAGAGCGGTGAGACATTCCTCCACACCGAGGGGAAAGTATGTTTTTATACAGTCAGAGGGAGGTAATCCAACCCCGGACGCCAACCGCCGGGGCTGGCTGTTGCTAAGCAACATGGTCCCCCTCATTATCGCTTTTCAGGAAACAGAAGAAGTAGTCATGGAAGAGTTACCAGGGTAACATGATGCAGGAAGAACGAAGACCCAAATAATCCACAAATGTCCCAAACTACCGTTACACGTCAACCATCGCCTGCAGAAAATGGTTTATATTTTGGGGAAGGGGTTCATGAAAAAAATGAGCAAAATTTACAGCAAATTTCAGACAAACCATAAAAACAAAAAATGTAAAAAAAAAAAATGCATAAAATTTCACAAAAATGTGCAAAATGTATTTAAAAAAAGTGCAATATTTTCATGAAAAATTTACAAAATTTGCTCAATGTGCAACGTTTACTAATAAAAAACTTGAAAATTGACAAAAAAAGTTGTAACAAATGTGCAAAAACTGCAAAAAAAAGTTGCTAAAAAATGTGCAAAATTTTCAAGAAAACTGTTTTAAAATGTGCAAAATCTGCTCACAAAATGTACAAAACTTTGCAACAAAGTGGAAAATTTACTCAAAAATATTAAACTTTGTCATGAAAAAATCCTAAAAAATGTGCAAAATTTGTCCAAAATGTGGATGAAAATTGTAAAATTTCACAAAAATGCTAAATTTTACTCATAAAATTGCCACATTTTCATGAAAAATTAGCTACATTTGTTCAATGTGCAAAATTTGCTCAAAAATGTGCACAAAGTTTAGAAAAATGTGCAAAAATTGCACAAAATTTTTCCAACTATGCTATAATGTACAAAATTTCATGAAAATTATTTTAAAATGTGCAAAATCTGCTCAGAAATGCAATATTTATTCAATGTGAAAAATTTGTTCAAAATTGAAAATTTTTAATTAAAAGATTGCTCAAAAATGTGCAAAATTTGCACAAAAAATTTGTAAATGATGTGCGAAATTTGCACAAAAACTTGCAAAATGTTCATGAAAGATTAACAAAATTTGCTTGAATTTCAGATATGATTTAAAAGAGTTGCAAAATTTGCCAGAACAAAAAGTATCAATTTTACCAGAAAAAGGACAAAATTTACCACCAAAAAAAAAGCCTCAAATGCACCAGAACAATGCAGTCAAATTTATACAAAGACACAAATTTGCAAAACAAAATTGTAAATTCAAATACAGATTTAAAAAAAACCACAATGTTGACAAAAGAATTATTTGTAAATTTACAGGAAAAAAAAAACGTGGAAAGGACTTTTCCAGGAAATAGAAAAAAAACAAACAAACACAAATTTAAAGGGGAAGTCCCAATTTTCACCCCAAAAAAATCTTGAATTTGTAAAATGAAAGTTTGATTAATGCCGACAAAGCAGTTTATTCTACATAACTCTGCATATTTAAGCTTCATTTTAAGGCTTAAACTTCTTTTCTGACCGGATGTTGGTTTACATGGTGGAGCTTTTAGACCCTGGTCCACACCACCATCCAGGACTCTGAGCCATGAGCTGAACTGGCAGCTGCACCCACAGGAGGCCTGCAGCCAAAACATCCAACATGGCTGACCCAGCAATGGCGTGGCCCAGTAACGACAATCGGTCAGAGTTATGCGGACGACTTTAATGATGATAATGACCGCTATGACCATTTGGTTTTATTCTGACAAACTTTATTGGTCATATATTTAACAGTCGACACGTCACTCTGGTACCAATCAGGTCAATGACATTTATTCACAAATTGACAACAACATTTTCAAAAAAATTGGGGGGCATCAGGTCATGTTTTTGAGGACAAGGTGACGCCGGTGTATGGGGCTGGCTGTCTGTCTGTGGCAGCTTTGCTTGTTTTTATACCATTTTTAACCGTTGACATTCAAGAAATCAAGTCTCTACTGGTGTACGATCGCCAAACATTGTTGGATCTCAGACTTCCTGTCGAAGATCTTATTTCGTTTGATTATGGTGGACAGAAGCCTCCGCTCCTGTCAGGTATCCTGCCTCACCTGTATCGGGCCTCGGCCCTGCTCTCCAAGCGGAGGCGTTACCGTTGCCATGAGAAACGTAGCGGTCGGGCGGTGAAACTGACAGCCCACCTGGCACATTCCTTCACTGTTCCCCGGATACTGGACTGATTATATCCCCCTGTCTCTGTGTCCTGGTGTTCCCTGGATCCTGTCGATGCCTGCCTGGTCCCTGTGACTGGCCTTGGTGAGGTGATCTGACCCCAGCGCCGCTGCCATCATTTCATCAGCTCCTGTGATCTGGATTTCTTTTTTGTGACCGAGACGTGGCAGACTGGGTGAATTCACTGCTCTGTCCAAAGTTTTACCTCCAGGTTACTGTTATTTTAATTCCCCGGGGACATCAGGACGGGGAGGAGGAACGGCAATATCTACAAAAATGTCTATAAATGTAAGCAGTGCTTCTTACCTTCTCCATTCTCCAGCTTTGAACCGACTTTCTTTGAGGTGGGTCACTCTAACCCAGTACTGTGTGCTGTCATATACAGACCACCCAAATACAATAAGGACTTTTTAAATGGCTTTGCCAATTTCTTGGCTGGTGTTGTTACAAATTACGATCATGTCCTTATCGTTGGAGATTTTAATATACATGTATGTTGTCCTGATAAGCCGCTGTTTAAAGACTTTTAAAATACCATTGATTCCTTTAATCTGGTGCAGTCTGTGACTGGTGGTGCTACACATGAGCGTGGACACACGGTAGATCTTGTCCTCTCATATGGCCCGTCTGTTTTTAATTTAGAAATCTGTGACACTGTATTATACTATACTGACCATATGCCTGTATTATTTGAGGCTGATCTGTCATGCACTGCATTTAAAACTTGAGCTCCTGCTCAGCGCTGATGGATTCACTGCCTTTCAGTTCTCTGCTACCTTTGACCAGCTCTGGGTCCCTCCTGGTTCCATCTCATCTGTGGAGGAACTCAGCTCCTGGTTTCACTCCTCCTGCCAAACTATCTTGGACTCTGTGGCTCCACTGAAAGTCAAACAGCCTCGATCCAAACCTGAACCATGGTTCAATGACAGAACTTGTGCAGTCAGACAGGAGTGCTGCAAAGCTGAATGCAGGTGGAAAAAGGACAAACTGCAGGTGTCATTGCAGATTTTAAAAGGCTGTTGATGTCAGTACCAAAATACTGTCAAGCAGGTTAAAAGGGAATATTTTGCTAATATTGTTTCAGCCCATTCTCAATCAACGTGTTTTATTTAACACTATTGACTCTGTTCTTAATAGCCCACAGACTGACTGTTTGGAAGCCTCCTCTGAGTTATGCAATGATTTTATGCACTTTTTTATTGATAAAGTGGCCACCACCAGGGCTCTCATCTCAGCTTCTGCCTCTGATCCCTCTGTCTCTGTCCCTTGTTCTGCTGTTTTTAATCAGTTTGAACCTGTGACTCTGTCATTTTTATTAGAGGATGTGATTGGCCACATTAAGCCCTCAGGGTCTCCCTGTGATGCTGTCCCTCCTAGACTTTTTAAAGAGGTGCTCCCCAGTATAGGCCAGTCAGTTCTCACCATTCTGAATAGCAGCCTGTCATCTGGTGTGGTTCCTGCAAATTTTAAACATGCAGTAGTGTAGCCCTTGATTAAGAAACCTGGTCTTGATCATACCGTGATGGCAAATTTTAGGCCTATTTCTAAGCTGTCATTTCTCTCAAAAATTTTAGAGAAAATTGTCTATATGCAGCTGAAATGTTTTCTGGATGAACACGGTATTTTGGAGGTTTTTTTAATTGGGTTTCAAAGCTCTTCATAGAACAGAGACAGCCTTGTTTTTTTTTTTCCACAATATCTTTATTGAACCTTTTTTTTTTTTTTTTTTTAACAAACATGATACAAACAATCAAACACTAACACTAAAGTACTACAAAAAAAAAAATGCACTAAAAACACCAACAACCACCAACAAAATCAAGTCTTCAACAATGCTCCTCTGTTTAGTCTAGACAATCCAATACATAAGTATACATATTATGTTCACCAGTTTGGAATTTACAAGGTCCACACACATCATTCACCTTCTTCTTCAAGAGTTATGTTTAAATTTTTTACATAATCAATAAAAGGTCTCCATATATTCTCAAACACAATTTCCTTTGATTTCAGTATATATGTTATTCTTTCTAATGGAAGGTTTGTTAACATCTGTCTTAACCACTGAGTCACATCTGGTCTATGAGTCTTTTTCCATAATAGTGCAATACATTTTTTGGCATTAAGCAAACTGAGGTCTATGAATGTTCTTTCACTTTTATTAAAATTATGCTTTTCTGGGTACAGACCCAACAAAAACAGTTTAGGATTCAATATGATTTGTTTTGAGATTATTTTTTCAATTGTTACCCTCACCTCTTCCCAAAACATTCTTATTAATCTACATTCCCATAAACAATGAAATAGGGTTCCTTTACTTTCCATGCATTTTGTGCATGTATCTGGTATATTTTTGTTGTATCTATTTAACTCCTCCGGTGTAACATACATCCGCATTAACCATTTGAAATGTATCAATTTAAGGCGTGCATTTATTGATTTGGTTTGAGCTTCTGTACAAGCCAATTCCCATTGTTCCTCTGAAATTTCAATTTGCAGATCTTCTTTCCAGTAGTTTAATCTTTTCAGTGAATTTTCACTTGAAGATAGTGTCAATGAGTTATAAAACTCTGAAATAATACCCTTTCTTTTACTATCTTTCATCATCATTTTTTCCAAGGATGAATAAATAGGTCGAATGAGAGCTTTATTTTGATTTGATCGAATAAAGTTTCTAAGTTGAAGATATTTAAAAAAATGTGTTCTATTGAGATTAAATTTGATCCTCAGCTCTTCAAAAGACATTATGTTGTCTGCACATGGCAAATATAAATCCTGAATCTTTTGTATCCCTTTTAAATTCCATACTTTAAATACAGCGTCCGCTCTCCCTGGTTTAAAATATTGATTACCCCATATTGGACTAAATTGTGACAATAACTGTGGTTCTTTTAAATAGTTTTTAGCTTCACACCATATTTTGATCATATGCTTTACAAATGGATTTTTAACTTGTTTTTGTAATTTTTTTGCCGAATCTGAGTATATGAATATGGGAAGAGGTAAAGGTAAATTGTATGATTCCATTTCAGTCCAGTGAGGGAG
This sequence comes from Pholidichthys leucotaenia, assembly GCA_020510985.1. Taxonomy (NCBI): domain Eukaryota; kingdom Metazoa; phylum Chordata; class Actinopteri; order Cichliformes; family Pholidichthyidae; genus Pholidichthys; species Pholidichthys leucotaenia. The sequence goes on from CM035848.1 coordinate 33,357,020, forward strand.
ATCATTTGATGAAAAATAATATGTCATAGACCTCAGTTGTGCCGACCAATAATACAACATAAAATTTGGACATTTCAGACCTCCACGATCAAATGGTAAATATAATAAAGACAGACGTAATCTAGCCCTCCTGTTGTTCCATATAAATTCCACTAACTTTTTTTTTATTCTTGAGAATAGATCTAAAGGTGGTGATAAGGGAATGTATTGAAATAAATAAAGTATTTTAGGTAAAATATTACTTTTAAGTATATTGATTCTCCCAATCATCGACATTGGTAGTGACATCCATCTCTGAGTTAACTCACTGATATCTGACATTAAGGCTTCATAGTTGACACTGGCGACTGATTCTAGCTTAGGCATAATTTGGATTCCTAAATATTTAAACTGATTTACAACATTGAATTGATTTACCTCAGGGGCTGGGTAATTTCTCTGGGTCTCATTTAGCATTAATATTGAAGATTTAGTTTTATTTATTTTATATCCTGATATTTCCCCAAAATTCTTTATTAAATTCAACAAGGTTGGAATTGATTTTTTTAGATTCGACATAAACAAAATTATATCATCGGCGTACAGGGAGATTTTATGTTCTGTTGGTCCAACTTTAATTCCATATATTTGTGAATGTAAACGTATCGCTATCGCTAAAGGTTCAATTGCCATAGTAAACAGTAAAGGTGAGAGTGGACAGCCTTGTCGACATCCTCTATTGATTTTTATTGGTTTTGAAATATTGTTATTTGTTAGGATTTCTGCTGTAGCATTATTGTATATTATTTGAACCCATTTTATGAAATTATTTCCAAGTCCAAACCTTTGTAGGACTTCAAAAAGAAAGGGCCATTCAACTCTATCAAAGGCCTTTTCGGCGTCCAATGATAGGAGAGCTGTATCCGGTGCTTCTTTATTAAAATAGATAATATTAAATAGTCTTCTTACATTATGGAAGCCTTGTCTACCCTTTATAAAGCCATTCTGATCTCGATTAATAATATTTGGTAAAATTTCTTGTATTCGTCTTGCTAAAATTTTACAGATTATCTTAAGGTCGGCGTTTAATAGGCTTATTGGTCTCATATTTTCACATTTATTAGAGGGCTTACCTGGTTTTGGCAGCAGTATAATTAAGGCATTATTTATGTATGATGGTAAATTATTATTTTGAAATGCTTCTAAAACCATTTCCAAAAAAGGTTTTATTAATTTATTCTTAAATTTTTTATAAAGGTCAACTGGAAGACCATCTGGTCCTGCACTTTTTCCTGATTTCATATTATCAATGGCTAGCCCAACTTCTTCTTGACTAATTTTAGACTCCAATATCTCCCTGTTTTCATTTGGAATACACGGTATAGATAGTTCGTTCAAAAACCCATTTAGTTTTGTTAAATCAGGTTCATTTTTGGTATCATATAATTTTTCATAGTAATCTCTAAAGGCTCTATTAATTTCTAAAGGATCTATAACTACCTGTCCGTTACTTATAATACTGGTAATTGGTGTTTTAATTTCCAATTGTTTAATCTGCCATGCTAATAATTTTCCTGATTTTTCACCTTGTTCATAAAAAGATTGTTTCAATCTTAGAAGACTCGAGGCAGCTCTATTCGCTGATTTTTTGTCGTATTCAGCTCTCAAAATCAGTAATTCATTCTCCAACCTTGGGTCACTTCCTGCATACACTTTTTCCTGAAGATTTTTTATTTTATGTTCCAATTTAGCTCTCTCCTCTCGAGTCTTCTTAGATTTTGATCCTGTATAACTAATAATATGCCCCCTAATAAAAGCTTTGAAAGCCTCCCACTTTACACATGCTGATGTTTGTGTAGTATTGATGTCAAAGAACTCGTCTATCTGTTTTTCTATATACTTGACAAATTCCTCATCCTGAAGCCATTTATGCTGAAATTGCCATCTACCTGATTCCTTTGTCAATTTTTTATCTACATATATTAGACAACAGGGTGCATGATCAGAGATCACGATGTTATCATAAAAGCAGTTTTGAATCTTGGACCTTAATTCTGTGGAAATCAAAAAATAATCAATACGTGAGAATGTCTTGTAGGTACTGGAATAACAAGAATAGGCTTTAACTTGTGGTTTCATTTCTCTCCATATATCTAACAATCTCAATTCTTTCATAAAATGATTAATAGTCATCCTACATCCAATGTGCGTACAATCCAGTCCTGTTGATCTATCCACACCTGGATTCAATGTACAATTAAAATCCCCTGCTATTATATGTTGCCCTGTAAGTGATGATAAGATGAGAAATAAATTAGCAAAGAACTTCTGATCATCTATATTGGGACCATATAAGTTCACAAGATTTATATTTTCTAATAGCAAAGAACCTTGAATGATTACATATCTTCCAAATTTGTCTCCAATTACATTTTTCACTTGAAAAGGAACTGATTTATGTATGAGAGTCATAACTCCCCTGGCTCGGGATGAAAATGAAGAGGTGAATACACTTCCCTGCCATCTACTCCTAATTCTTTTAACATCCTCCTCTATCAGATGAGTTTCTTGTAAAAACACAATTCTTGAACCCATGTCCTTTATTTTATTCATAACTTGTTTAAGTTTTTTTAAATTTTGTAGACCTCTGCAATTCCATGAAGTTAAATTAAGATTAACACTTTGGTCCATGATCAATAGAGAGTTTGGGATTACCTTGCAGTGTAAACATGCTCATACAGAGAAGCAAAAACATGAGTGGTTGAACATTCATCCTACAAACTACACACAAACAAATTTCCCCTTCCCACACTTGTGGCAAACCCCCCAAAATCAAAAGAAAAATTCTGTCTCCCGATATAGCCATCGACCGTTCCACACCCACGGGGAACAGCCTAAGCCACTCCTTCTTCATCCTCCCAATCACCCTAACTCTACTGCTTTTAATGACGTAACATTAACTCTCCTCTGTAGTTTTCCAACTTAACTCCAAAATTTTTAACAACTTTGTACATCATAGTTTTTTTTGTTTGTTTGTTTTGTTTTTTTTTAATATATAATACAATCTATATTTTGTAAACTTACTATTTACTTCAAGTCAGTCAGATGCCTGTGCAAATGCTTAATTATTCTACCTTATATTTTGTTCATGCTTAGCTCCCACCAGTCTCTTCTTCTTCTTTGATCTTCTTGATGAACTCCTGCGCCTCCTCTGGGGTCTTGAAGATGTGGGTTCTGCCCTCATACGTGGTCAGCAGTCTCGCAGGATAGATTACACCATGACGAATCCCAAGGTTGCGCAGCTCCTTACGTACGGGATCAAACTGCTTCCTCAATTGCTGGATTCCTGTGGCCAAATCTGGGTAGAACCGCACCTGCTGGTCCTGGTGTTTAATCTCTCCTTTTTTAGCTCGTGCAGCGTTGAAGATCTTCATCCTGTCTCTGTTGTTAAGAAACTTCATAATTAAGGTCCTCGGCGGTCCCTTATCTCTCCGTGGGCCAATGCGATGTGCTTTTTCCAGAACCACTGCTGATTGCAACTCCTCGCTGCCCAGCACCTCCGGAATCCACTTTTCCAGAAAGGAACATACGTCCCGACCTTCTGATTCCTCTGGAAGACCCACCAGCCTCAAATTATTCTGTCTCGACCGAGATTCCAAATCCAAAATATTATCTTCCAGAGATTTATTTTTTTTTTCCAAAGTGCGCACCTTTAATTGAAGACGGGTGACGTCATCTTCAGCACTAGCGAGACGGAGCTCCATCTGCGCCGTTCGTTCTACACAGTCACCCAATTCCTTTCTTATTCCTTCCAACGCTGTCATAATCCCATCAAATCTAGAGGAAAAGTCCGCTCTCATTGAACTCATGGCAGCCATCAGCGCATCTGCGCCATTCCCCGCAGAAATCGCAGCGTTGCCAGCCTCCTCCGCCATATATGGAGCCCTGTTTGCTGCGTCACAGACCTGAAAGTCCGTTAATTTGGACTGTTTCGGCGGCTCGCTTTTTCCTTTTCCTGGTTTTCCAGCCTTAGGCTTCGCCGACATATCCTCGCCCAAACGCTGGGATACGTTCTGTCCCAAATGAGAGAGTTATTTGCCGATTTTTTTTCTCCAGGAGCAGAGCAGAGCGAGACACGTCCGTCCTACGTGGCAGCCATAACCGGAAGTGAGACAGCCTTGTTAAAGGTTTTAAATGACATCCTCTTGACATGTGACTTAGGTGACTCTGGTGTTCTTGTGTTGCTTGATTTAACTGCTGCCTTAGACACAGTGGAACATCACATTTTAATTTCCCTACTGCAGCACCTAGTGAGCATTTGTGGCACTGCTCTTAACTGGTTTAGGTCCCATCTGGCAGACAGGAGTTTTAAAGTTAGCATCTCTGGGTTTGAATCCTCTTCTGCCATACGGAGCCCCACAGGGGTCAATTCTAGGGCCCATGCTTTTTTCTTTGTACATGCTTCCGCTGGGTTCCATTTTTAAAAAGCGCGGTATCGCCTTCCACTTGTACGCTGATGAATGACAGATATACTGTATGTCCCTTTAAAACAAAAAGATGGCTCATCAGCAAACTCAATTCTGTCATGCATTGAAGACATCTAACTTGGATGGCCCTTAACTTTTTAAAATTTTAATTATAAGAAGACAGAAGTGATGGTGTTTGGACCTAGTGGCCCCTGTGAGTCCCATCCTTTAAACTTGGCCCCCCTCATACATTATGTGAAACCCACAGTCAAGAACCTTGGTTTTATATCATGGACAGCAATTTTAAATTAGACACTCAGATTCGTTCTGTGGTAAAATCCAGCTTCTTTCATCTAAAACGTTGAGCAAAAGTTAAACCAATTCTCTCTAGATTGCACCTGGAAACAGTAATCCATGCTTTTATTTCATCTCAGCTGGATTACTTTAACACACTCTACACCGGTGTCAGCCAGTCATCTCTTTCGCGTCTGTAGTTAGTTCAAAATGCCGCTGCCTATCTTTTAACAGGTACACGTAAGAGAGATCACATCACACCCATTTTGGCTTCACTCCACTGGCTGCCTGTGCATTTTAGAGTTCATTTTAAAAAAATTTTATTGGCTTTTTTAAATCCTTGAATAGTCTTGCTCTGCCTTATTTCTCTGAACTTCTGCATCCCTACGCTCCCACCCGGTCCCTCAGGTCAGTTGAACAGCTGCTCCTGAGGGTACCATAGGCAAAGCGGTAGCTGAGAGGGGACAGAACCTTTTTGATCACGGCACCCAGATTATGGAACGATTTACCTCTGAACATTAGACAAAAGACCTTCACTGTCCATTTTTAAAACCCGTCTTAAAACATACTTTTACTCCCTGGCCTTCAACCCAGTGTGAGACATTGATTTTATTGAATGAAATGTATTTATTTTTATTTATTTACTTCTTTTATCTTTTATTTTATTGTTTCTATTGACTGTGGTTTCTACTCATGCTGAGTTTTACATTGTTTTTGTTGGTTTTATATTGTTTCTGTGTTAGTGTCTTGCTCCTTTCTTTTGTTTTCATGTGTCTTCTTGTTGTACAGCACCTTGTGTAGCAAGTGTTGCTTTTTAAAGTGCTTTATAAATAAATTTGATTGAAAAAAATGTGCAAAATTTGCTCAAAAAAAAAAAAAAAAAAAAAATTTGCAAAACTGGCACAAAAATTAAATGAGCTTTCACCATAGGATTGCTGGACTCACCCGTAGAGATAGGGTGAGGATCTCAGTCATCCGGGAGAGGCTCAGAGTAAAACCGCTGCTGTGGATGTGAGACAGCATGGACTGTCTCACATCCTGCTCTCGCATTCTCCTCCCTTTTTTTTTTTTTTTTTTAACATGGTCAGGCCTAGGATCGAAATGTAAATAAGATTGCATATGTCATTTATTAAAAGTGAGTATAGTATTATTTAAACAAAGCAACACTATGACATACAATTACCAAGACCTCTGTTTGATAATCAGTAGTCTCTGGCAAATCATATGCACAAACACATTAATTATCAATCTCTTTTGAACCTCTATGCTTTGAATCATGTAATATAGGGTATACATAAAGCCTTCAGTGATTAGGCATTATTAAGTGACAGCATGATACTGTAGTATTCAATTAATTTCATCATTGTCATGCTGGTAGCATTGATTAAGATGCAAGCATTTGTACTTAACTTAGTGTTCTATGTGCCTGTGGTTACGTCGAGGGAGGCATGGAAAGCTGCGAGGGACCGGGTCGCAGAGGCCGGTTGCTTTGGCGACAGCGGGGAAATCGTTAGTCCTGCGTCCTTTTTCCCTGTAAAGTGCACTGTTATGCTTCAGTCAGAGAAAAAAGTCAGTGATATGTCAAAAAATTGCTTTAAAAAATATGTAAATAGTTTATCACGAACGCAACATTAGAGTTAAAAACCTGCAAAGTTAGACTGAAAAAATAAAACCCCAAAACTTTGCAAAAATACCCATATATAGATTACTTCTCTTTCACTCCCGTCACACAGGCTAGCACCCACACAGCCTGTGTTTTTTTTTTTTTCCCCCCATTCTCTTTTTTTTCCTCAAGCAACCACACACACACACAGACAAACACAGAATTGCTCCTCTCTCCGTTATCTCCACAAGGTCGGAGCAGCGTGAAGTTCCTTCCATTTTTTCTACACTGCTGTGACACACACACAACTCTAGTCGACTCCTTGTGCTCAAAGCTACTATTTTCAAATACCTATAATTTTAAACATTTCTCAAAAGGATAACAATTAATTAATCAACCCTTTTACACTCCACAAATATCAGAAAAAAAAAATCAAACAATTTCACAGCCTGCTCCTCCCGCCTCCACGGAGAATTCACTTTCTTTTTTTTTTCTCTTCCACACCGGAGCAGATTACAGAGACAAAACAACCCAGACCACAGCAGCTTCTATCTAAAACTCACAAAATAAAATAACTGTGTTTCTCATTGTCCATTTTATCGTTATCCGGTTCCACTGCCATTTAATCCAACCAGTTTAAGTGCTATAATCTAATATCAATATCTTATAACATAGAATGAGATTATTATTATTATGATCTTATTTATCTCCACTTTTTCACACCAACTTCTCCACAATTTAAAACTCTGCGGTAAGACCAACTACATTTTAGAGACTCGCCCATTGCATTTCTCTAGGAGTTAAAACCTTTTGGTTTGAGCTAAGTATACTAGGGGTGCCAACTCTACTTTTTGAAATTAAGCAATAATTTCAAGGGGTTAAAACCTTTTGGCAAAGCTATGCACAGTAATACTTCTTTTTCGGCAACCCTATATCAGTTACCTCGGGGTTTAAACCTTTTACCCAGGCTATGCAATGCTCAACGGGGCGATTCTACTTTTCGGTGGCCCTACAAGATTTTTTTGTTTTGTTTTGTCTTTTTCTTATTGTCCACCCCAGGGTTCAAACCTCTTGCCCAAGCTTATCTCCAACTCTACTTTCTGGAACAGTTTTAACGCGTATAACTTATTCCACGGGTTAAAACCGTTTGGAGATTTCCTTATCAAACTCAGTAAATATTCCTTAAAACAACATATCATAAATCCAAGACCATATCTCAGGTTCATTCCACAAATAAAATCACACATACGTGAATTTTTAATCTCTACAGAAAGGTCTGTCCCCAAAAGGGACAGGCAGAGGTTTGTTGAAAAAGGTTTCTGCTTACCTTTTATGGTTTGCGGCCGCCGAACTATAGAGAAAAAATCCTCACGCCATCTACAAAACTAAAATTTAGCCTCGTAACCGGGTGGAAACACCAATTTGTTGCACTAAAATATCTTAACCTCCGGTTCTTTTGGTACGAAGGCCAAATAACCACACAGAGAGGTGAAGTGTAGTTTCACTTATTTTACTGAAGCTGAGATATGGTACAAGGTACAACGCCGGAGCACTATCCTCAAGATGTATCAAGAGAGAGTGCTACCCCAACAGTGGGTCCTATGGTTTTTATAGAACTCTGCCACTCCCTCACGCAGGAGGGACGGCTCCACTCACGTGTATCAGCGTCCTTCTACTATGTGTCAACTCAGCTGAGGGCAGAGCTGATTCTATCTGGTTTCTGCGAGTGAATCCTTGGGTGTAATCTAAAAGCAGCAGTGTGGCGTGCAAAGCAAGCAGGATGGAGGATGAAACAATTGTTATAGAATAACTGACATTCTCAAAGCAAGCAGGATGAAGGTTGGAGAAACATAGTTGCAGAATAACCAACATTCTCAGACAGACAAGGGCATCATAGAAATTTACCAATACTGTGTACATATGTATATTTATTTACTGCTTTGGCTAACCTGTTCTTATTATCTTATTTACTATTGCTCTGAGTGCTGCTATCACTTTGTTGCTGAAATCCTGGAATTTCCCCATTGTGGGACTAATAAAGGTTTATCTTAAAAAAAACTGAAAATTTTGATGAAAAACTAGAATTTTGCTCATGAATGTGCAGTTTAAAAAAAACTGCAAAATTTTGCACAAAAAATTAGCAAGATATACTCAAAATGTGCAATATTTATTAAAAAAAAGTGGTTAAATATCCAAATTTGCACAAAAAATGCCACCTTTGCTTAAAAATGTGAAAGTTTTTGATGAAAAATGAGAATTTTGCTTGTTAATGTGCAGTTTTTAAAAAAATTACATAAATTTCACAAAACTATGCTAAATATACTCAGAATGTGTGTAAAATTTACAAGAAGTGGGGACTTCGGTTGACAGATGGAGACGTGTGTGTAGATGCAAGATTCAATAAATTAGTGCTGAAAACTGATCCTTTTTAAAAAAAATAAAGACCAAAACAACAGACACAAATCAAAATATAAAGACTCAACAGATGATCAACTCAATGCTGAAAAACCAAGAAATATATCTTATAGATATATACATAAGAAATATATCCACTCTTTATGCTTCAAAAGAGAGCTATTAGAATAATAAACAAAGCAGCTTACAGGGAACCAACAAACCCACTTTTTCTTAAACTAAAAGCTCTCAAGTTGATGACTTCCGGTTATGGCTGCCACGTAGGACGGACGTGTCTCGCTCTGCTCTGCTCCTGGAGAAAAAAATCGGCAAATAACTCTCTCATTTGGGACAGAACGTATCCCAGCATTTGAGCGAGGATATGTCGGCGAAGCCTAAGGCTGGAAAACCAGGAAAAGGAAAAAGCGAGCCGCCGAAACAGTCCAAATTAACGGACTTTCAGGTCTGTGACGCAGCAAACAAGGCTCCATATATGGCGGAGGAAGCTGGCGGCGGTGCGATTTCTGCGGGGAATGGCGCAGATGCGCTGATGGCTGCCATGAGTTCAATGAGAGCGGACTTTTCCTCTAGATTTGATGGGATTATGACAGCGTTGGAAGGAATAAGAAAGGAATTGGGTGACTGTGTAGAACGAACGGCGCAGATGGAGCTCCGTCTCGCTAGTGCTGAAGATGACGTCACCCGTCTTCAATTAAAGGTGCGCACTTTGGAAAAAAAAAATAAATCTCTGGAAGATAATATTTTGGATTTGGAATCTCGGTCGAGACAGAATAATTTGAGGCTGGTGGGTCTTCCAGAGGAATCAGAAGGTCGGGACGTATGTTCCTTTCTGGAAAAGTGGATTCCGGAGGTGCTGGGCAGCGAGGAGTTGCAATCAGCAGTGGTTCTGGAAAAAGCACATCGTATTGGCCCACGGAGAGATAAGGGACCGCCGAGGACCTTAATTATGAAGTTTCTTAGCAACAGAGACAGGATGAAGATCTTCAACGCTGCACGTGCTAAAGGAGAGATTAAACACCAGGACCAGCAGGTGCGGTTCTACCCAGATTTGGCCACAGGAATCCAGCAATTGAGGAAGCAGTTTGATCCCGTACGTAAGGAGCTGCGCAACCTTGGGATTCGTCATGGTGTAATCTATCCTGCGAGACTGCTGACCACGTATGAGGGCAGAACCCACATCTTCAAGACCCCAGAGGAGGCGCAGGAGTTCATCAAGAAGATCAAAGAAGAAGAAGAGACTGGTGGGAGCTAAGCATGAACAAAATATAAGGTAGAATAATTAAGCATTTGCACAGGCATCTGACTGACTTGAAGTAAATAGTAAGTTTACAAAATATAGATTGTATTATATATTAAAAAAACAAAACAAAAACAAAACAAAAAAAAAAAAAAACTATGATGTACAAAGTTGTTAAAAATTTTGGAGTTAAGTTGGAAAACTACAGAGGAGAGTTAATGTTACGTCATTAAAAGCAGTAGAGTTAGGGTGATTGGGAGGATGAAGAAGGAGTGGCTTAGGCTGTTCCCCGTGGGTGTGGAACGGTCGATGGCTATATCGGGAGACAGAATTTTTCTTTTGATTTTGGGGGGTTTGCCACAAGTGTGGGAAGGGGAAATTTGTTTGTGTGTAGTTTGTAGGATGAATGTTCAACCACTCATGTTTTTGCTTCTCTGTATGAGCATGTTTACACTGCAAGGTAATCCCAAACTCTCTATTGATCATGGACCAAAGTGTTAATCTTAATTTAACTTCATGGAATTGCAGAGGTCTACAAAATTTAAAAAAACTTAAACAAGTTATGAATAAAATAAAGGACATGGGTTCAAGAATTGTGTTTTTACAAGAAACTCATCTGATAGAGGAGGATGTTAAAAGAATTAGGAGTAGATGGCAGGGAAGTGTATTCACCTCTTCATTTTCATCCCGAGCCAGGGGAGTTATGACTCTCATACATAAATCAGTTCCTTTTCAAGTGAAAAATGTAATTGGAGACAAATTTGGAAGATATGTAATCATTCAAGGTTCTTTGCTATTAGAAAATATAAATCTTGTGAACTTATATGGTCCCAATATAGATGATCAGAAGTTCTTTGCTAATTTATTTCTCATCTTATCATCACTTACAGGGCAACATATAATAGCAGGGGATTTTAATTGTACATTGAATCCAGGTGTGGATAGATCAACAGGACTGGATTGTACGCACATTGGATGTAGGATGACTATTAATCATTTTATGAAAGAATTGAGATTGTTAGATATATGGAGAGAAATGAAACCACAAGTTAAAGCCTATTCTTGTTATTCCAGTACCTACAAGACATTCTCACGTATTGATTAGTTTTTGATTTCCACAGAATTAAGGTCCAAGATTCAAAACTGCTTTTATGATAACATCGTGATCTCTGATCATGCACCCTGTTGTCTAATATATGTAGATAAAAAATTGACAAAGGAATCAGGTAGATGGCAATTTCAGCATAAATGGCTTCAGGATGAGGAATTTGTCAAGTATATAGAAAAACAGATAGACGAGTTCTTTGACATCAATACTACACAAACATCAGCATGTGTAAAGTGGGAGGCTTTCAAAGCTTTTATTAGGGGACATATTATTAGTTATACAGGATCAAAATCTAAGAAGACTCGAGAGGAGAGAGCTAAATTGGAACATAAAATAAAAAATCTTCAGGAAAAAGTGTATGCAGGAAGTGACCCAAGGTTGGAGAATGAATTACTGATTTTGAGAGCTGAATACGACAAAAAATCAGCGAATAGAGCTGCCTCGAGTCTTCTAAGATTGAAACAATCTTTTTATGAACAAGGTGAAAAATCAGGAAAATTATTAGCATGGCAGATTAAACAATTGGAAATTAAAACACCAATTACCAGTATTATAAGTAATGGACAGGTAGTTATAGATCCTTTAGAAATTACTAGAGCCTTTAGAGATTACTATGAAAAATTATATGATACCAAAAATGAACCTGATTTAACAAAACTAAATGGGTTTTTGAACGAACTATCTATACCGTGTATTCCAAATGAAAACAGGGAGATATTGGAGTCTAAAATTAGTCAAGAAGAAGTTGGGCTAGCCATTGATAATATGAAATCAGGAAAAAGTGCAGGACCAGATGGTCTTCCAGTTGACCTTTATAAAAAATTTAAGAATAAATTAATAAAACCTTTTTTGGAAATGGTTTTAGAAGCATTTCAAAATAATAATTTACCATCATACATAAATAATGCCTTAATTATACTGCTGCCAAAACCAGGTAAGCCCTCTAATAAATGTGAAAATATGAGACCAATAAGCCTATTAAACGCCGACCTTAAGATAATCTGTAAAATTTTAGCAAGACGAATACAAGAAATTTTACCAAATATTATTAACCGAGATCAGAATGGCTTTATAAAGGGTAGACAAGGCTTCCATAATGTAAGAAGACTATTTAATATTATTTATTTTAATAAAGAAGCACCGGATACAGCTCTCCTATCATTGGACGCCGAAAAGGCCTTTGATAGAGTTGAATGGCCCTTTCTTTTTGAAGTCCTACAAAGGTTTGGACTTGGAAATAATTTCATAAAATGGGTTCAAATAATATACAATAATGCTACAGCAGAAATCCTAACAAATAACAATATTTCAAAACCAATAAAAATCAATAGAGGATGTCGACAAGGCTGTCCACTTTCACCTTTACTGTTTACTATGGCAATTGAACCTTTAGCGATAGCGATACGTTTACATTCACAAATATATGGAATTAAAGTTGGACCAACAGAACATAAAATCTCCCTGTACGCCGATGATATAATTTTGTTTATGTCGAATCTAAAAAAATCAATTCCAACCTTGTTGAATTTAATAAAGAATTTTGGGGAAATATCAGGATATAAAATAAATAAAACTAAATCTTCAATATTAATGCTAAATGAGACCCAGAGAAATTACTCAGCCCCTGAGGTAAATCAATTCAATGTTGTAAATCAGTTTAAATATTTAGGAATCCAAATTATGCCTAAGCTAGAATCAGTCGCCAGTGTCAACTATGAAGCCTTAATGTCAGATATCAGTGAGTTAACTCAGAGATGGATGTCACTACCAATGTCGATGATCGGGAGAATCAATATACTTAAAAGTAATATTTTACCTAAAATACTTTATTTATTTCAATACATTCCCTTATCACCACCTTTAGATCTATTCTCAAGAATAAAAAAAAAGTTAGTGGAATTTATATGGAACAACAGGAGGGCTAGATTACGTTTGTCTTTATTATATTTACCATTTGATCGTGGAGGTCTGAAATGTCCAAATTTTATGTTGTATTATTGGTCGGCACAACTGAGGTCTATGACATATTATTTTTCATCAAATGATCTCCCTCACTGGACTGAAATGGAATCATACAATTTACCTTTACCTCTTCCCATATTCATATACTCAGATTCGGCAAAAAAATTACAAAAACAAGTTAAAAATCCATTTGTAAAGCATATGATCAAAATATGGTGTGAAGCTAAAAACTATTTAAAAGAACCACAGTTATTGTCACAATTTAGTCCAATATGGGGTAATCAATATTTTAAACCAGGGAGAGCGGACGCTGTATTTAAAGTATGGAATTTAAAAGGGATACAAAAGATTCAGGATTTATATTTGCCAGGTGCAGACAACATAATGTCTTTTGAAGAGCTGAGGATCAAATTTAATCTCAATAGAACACATTTTTTTTAAATATCTTCAACTTAGAAACTTTATTCGATCAAATCAAAATAAAGCTCTCACTCGACCTATTTATTCATCCTTGGAAAAAATGATGATGAAAGATAGTAAAAGAAAGGGTATTATTTCAGAGTTTTATAACTCATTGACACTATCTTCAAGTGAAAATTCACTGAAAAGATTAAACTACTGGAAAGAAGATCTGCAAATTGAAATTTCAGAGGAACAATGGGAATTGGCTTGTACAGAAGCTCAAACCAAATCAATAAATGCACGCCTTAAATTGATACATTTCAAATGGTTAATGCGGATGTATGTTACACCGGAGGAGTTAAATAGATACAACAAAAATATACCAGATACATGCACAAAATGCATGGAAAGTAAAGGAACCCTATTTCATTGTTTATGGGAATGTAGATTAATAAGAATGTTTTGGGAAGAGGTGAGGGTAACAATTGAAAAAATAATCTCAAAACAAATCATATTGAATCCTAAACTGTTTTTGTTGGGTCTGTACCCAGAAAAGCATAATTTTAATAAAAGTGAAAGAACATTCATAGACCTCAGTTTGCTTAATGCCAAAAAATGTATTGCACTATTATGGAAAAAGACTCATAGACCAGATGTGACTCAGTGGTTAAGACAGATGTTAACAAACCTTCCATTAGAAAGAATAACATATATACTAAAATCAAAGGAAATTGTGTTTGAGAATATATGGAGACCTTTTATTGATTATGTAAAAAATTTAAACATAACTCTTGAAGAAGAAGGTGAATGATGTGTGTGGACCTTGTAAATTCCAAACTGGTGAACATAATATGTATACTAATGTATTGGATTGTCTAGACTAAACAGAGGAGCATTGTTGAAGACTTGATTTTGTTGGTGGTTGTTGGTGTTTTTAGTGCATTTTTTTTTTTTTTTTTTGTAGTACTTTAGTGTTAGTGTTTGATTGTTTGTATCATGTTTGTTAAAAAAAAAAAAAAAAAAGGTTCAATAAAGATATTGTGGAAAAAAAAAAAGCTCTCAAGTTGAAAGATCTGGTTGACTTTAAAACTGCAACAATAATGTTTAAAGTGAAGAATTTATCACTGCCCGCAAATATCCAAAAGTTGTTCCAAATAAGGGAGAAACGATATCACTTCAGAGGAACATGTATATTTCAAAAGCCTACAGTGAGAACAACCACCAAGCAACACTGTGTTTCAGTGCAAGGAGTCAGATTATGGAACGATTTTGGACCTGAATTAAAATCATGTACAACGCTTGGGCAATTTAAACAAAACCTAAAGGAAGAAATACTCCAAACATATATGCAAGATGACATGTAAAATCACAAAAGGATTGTCATATCCAGCCTGTGCTGTGTTGTTGCCTAGTTTTTTTGTTTTTTTCTTTTGTCACATTTGGTCTTAGCTTTGTTCTGAATTGTAATCGCTCTTGTTTTGTTTTCTTTTGAATTCTTGGATGGAATATGGGTGGGCAATATAAGCTGCGGCTTCAGCCATCACCCATTTTGGATAACTTTTGTTGAACTGTATAATCAGAGGAGTTACTGTCTAATTTGACCTTGTTGGATTTTATTCCCCCTTTTGCTATACTATTCAGTTCCTTTTAACCTGTACTATCTGAAATAAAGATTCATTCATTCATTCAAAAAAATAAGCTCTGCCACGAAGGATAGCAAAGTAGCATCGCAAGCTAGCAACAACTCATGTGGAGCTACAGGCCTCCCTGGAACGAGCACTACACCAAGCGATTTACTTTCAGCAATAAAAGAGCTCAAATTCGAACTGAAAGGGGACAAAGATAATTTAAGAAAGGACATTAATTCTTTTCGATTGGAAGTGAGAAGAAAACTTAATAATTTAACTGAGGAAATGCAAGGCCTGAAGGACCGAGTGGGAGAGACGGAGGAATGAGTGGGACAAGTGGAAGACATGGTCGTTGAAATAACTGAAGCGCTCATTACTGCTATAAAACGTCAGAAGACTCTGCAGCAAAAACTAACAGACTTGGAGTCCACAGCAAGAAGAAACAATTGAATATTTGGAGTTGTAGAAAGTGAAGAGGGAAATTCTGTGATCGGCTTTGTTTCAGACCTTCTTAAACGTGACCTGCCACAGCCCACAGATGTGGATCTTAAATACAGTGGGCCCATCGTTCCCTCGCTTCTAAACCAAGAGCCCTTATTAACTTTGAAGAATTCACAACTAAAGAAATGGTGTTAAGAGAAACCTGGAAATAGGGTAGGATCCAACTTAATTGCTCACTATTTTTTGACCATGATCTCGCTGCAGAGATTGTAAAAAATTGCAGGGAATAAAATGAGATAAAGAAATGCCTTGAAGTGAAGGGTATACGCTTTCAAAGCCCCTATACTAGCATGAGAATACACTGGGAAAACGGAGTCAGAACATGCACCAGCACCCACGACGCGGGACTAGAGATGCAGAGATTGGGGTTTCAGTATGGAGGTGCCTACCGCGAGAGATGAGGAGGATTCCGCTGTGACTTGGCTGGAAGAGTGGTTGGGCTGGCAGTGCAAGGACCCAAGCCCGCGGGAAATGAGATCAACTGCAGCCGAAAGAATCAAGGAGAAACCCTGGGAGTTCCAGAGGAGCCCCACAGTTTGAACAGAAGTTGGCTTCAGGAGCAACAATAAGTTGGCCATCAAACTTGTCTTTTGTATGACCATTTCGGACCGGCTCCGAAGATCACATTGAGAGCGCTGAGCACATTGGATGGTAGTAGTTTCACTACTAAATACCTTTAGTATTTAGTAGTGAGTCAAGTCATCTATCTTTATAGGGCCCTTTCTTTACAATAGGTTTTACTCTTGACCCACCAACAGGGTCATGGAGGAGGAGAGAAATCTGCTCCTCCTGTAGAGTTCCTGGAATTTTCTGTTTTTCAAATCAGTTGGCTTGCCATTTATTTTGAAGTTGTTGTTTTTTCTTTGTTAGGGGCTATTAATCTCGTATATACTGCAAATGAGTGTGATATATAACATCTTTGAATGTGAACAGTCTTAGTAAGCCCATAAAGACTAGATGGAGTTTTGGTCTCACTAATTAACGTACATGTTCTACCAGAGAGTGATAAAGAATTTCTAGAATCTGTTTTTGACAAAACTGAAACAATGAGTGAGGGAACTGTAATGTGTGCAGGGGCCTGGGATATTATTTTAAACTATACCATGGACACGACAAGTAATAGAAAACAGAAATACAACTTATCAAAAAATCTGAAGATGCTAATCAAAGAATCCAGCCTGTTTGAGGTGTGGAAGGACCTTCATCCTCTAGAGAAAGATTTTAGACACTTCTCAGCAACTCATAAGGTCCACCCCAGAATAGACTATTTTCTGATGACCATCACAGACACAGGATCAAAGAATTTACAATAGGGACTGCAGATATATCGAACCATAATGCAATATACTTAAGCATATACCCGGATGACATACAGTCATGTGAAAAAATTAAGACGTTCCATTAAATAATCAGTTCTTTGTTAAGACATGTTCACATATTGATGTCTAATCTTGTTTTTATTTATCTCTGGAAAAGAAGGTGATTTAATTGCAGGTAAATAACAAAAATTAACCTCGTTTTACTCACCAAACAAAAAATAAACAAAAATGTGTATTCTAACCAAGGATAAAGTTAGGACACCCTACCACCTAACAGCTAGGTTACCCCCTTTGGCTGAAATAACTTCAGTGAGATGCTTCTTGTAGCCATCTACCTGTCTCTGACATTGGTCTGAGGAAAGTTTGTCCCTCTCCTCAACACAGAATTCTTTCAGCTGTGAGATGTTTGAGGGGATTCTTGCATGTACAGCCCGTTTCAACTCACCCCACGACATCTCAATGGGATTAAGATCTGAGCATTGACTCGACCATTCCAGGACTCTCCATTTCTTAGTTTTTAGCCAGTCCTTGGTGGATTTACTGGTATGTTTTGGGTCAATGTCATGTTGCAGGGTCCAGTTCCACTTCAGCTTTAATTTTTTAAAAGATGGTCTCACATGGTCCTCAAGCACCTCTGATACACGATAGAATTCACGGTGGATTTTATGATGGTGAGCTGGCCAGGTCCTGCTGTAGCAAAGCATCCCCAAACCATGACATTTTCACCTCCATGCTTCACAGTTCTCATGAGGTTCTTTTCCTGGAAGGCTGTATTTGAGTCTACACCAAACACATCATTTGTTCTGGTGCCTAAATAATTCAATTTTAGACTCATCTGTCCAAAGAACATTATTCTAGAAGTCCTGGTCTTTGTCTACATCCTCTCTGGCAAACTTCAGTCTGGCCTTCATGTTTCTCCTAGAGAGCAAAGGTTTCCTCCTTGCATGCCTCCCATGCAAGTTAAACTTGTGCAGTCTCTTTCTGATTGTAGAGGCATGCACTTTCACATCAACAGTAACAGAAGCCAGCTGTAGGTCCCATGATGACATTTTAGGGTTTTGGGAGACTTCTTTAAGCACGTTGCGGTCTGCATTCGGGGTGAACTTGCTTGGACAGCCAGATCTGGGAATGTTGGCAGTTGTTTTGAATGTTCTCCACTTGTAGACTATTTTCCGGACAGTGGAATGGCTGATTTCAAATTGTTTTGTGATGTCTTTAAATCCCTTACCAGACTCAAAAGCTGCTACAATCTTCTTTCTGAAGGTCCTCAGTCAGCTCTTTCTACCTCACCATGGTGTTCACTCTCACTTCAGCAGTCACACCAAACTAAATGTCTAAATAGGACAAGCCTCCTTCAAAATACTAAGTAATGATGTCCTAATTATGTGCACCTGATGTGATACACCTGTGTGTGACTTTAGCCATTTTAAGTGGGAATGTGGGGGTGCCCTAATTTATTGCTAACCAGAAATTACATGTTTTTAAAATTACATTTTGCAGAAAATTTTAAAAAGTATTTTCTTCAGTTTTAATTGTTAAGTTATATTACTTGAATCTCCCAGTGTTGTTAAAATTGATACTAAATATCCATATGTCCAAATATGTTTAAAAAAAAAAAAACCCCACACACACAGACTTTCATAGGGTGTCCTAATTTTTTACATGACTGTAAATAAAAACACTTTATGGAGACTGAATTTAGGAGTTCTTCATAATATAGCAACTGGGAAAGAAGTAAAGAGAGAAAGTGAAGACTGTATCAACGATAACAGAGATAAAGAGACACAACCATCAATAGTTTGGGACACTGTTAAAACTGTAATTAGAGGAAACCTGATTTCTAAAACATCCTATATAAATACAATGAAAAGGTTAAAAAAAAAAAGACAAATTACAACATCAGTTAAGGGCACTAGAAAAACAACAAATGGACCATAGTGAAGAATTAGCAAATAACAAATAAATACAAACAAAATACAAACAAAAACAATATAAAAAGACAGACAACATGGCATCTGAAGAGATAGAAATTAAGATTTATGAAACAAACATTCTATGAATCTGGATCCAAAGCCACAAAGATTCTGGCAAGATGCCTCAGACCACAAAAAATAAAACATTCAATACACAAAATCAGAGAGCCAACAAGTAATAAAATAATAAATGAATCAGACATAATTCAAAAAAAACCTTTAGACTACTATAAGACATTGTACTCTGCATCTGAAAATGTAAACAAGACCCAGATTGAAAACTATTTGTTAAAACTGGATCTCCCCTCCATAGCACGAACCAAAATGAGGCTCTAACCTCTCCAATAACAAAAGAAGAGTTAAACATAGCCATCAGTAAACTGAAGACTAATAAAAGTCCGGGGAGTGACTGATACCCAAGAGTGGTAAAAGATCTTCAGGGAGGAGGTCTCCTCCCTATTACTCGAGTCATTTAACTGGACACGAAAAAAATGCTAAAATTCCCCCCCTCCTGGAAGGAAGCAGTTATATCCGTAATCCCAAAAGAAGGCAAAAATAAAGTGCACTGTGAATCATACCAATCAATCTCGGTCCTTAACGTCAATTACAAATTGTTTACATCAATAGTTTCTAAAAGAATGGAGCATTTACTACCTGAACTAATAGACGAGGATCAGACAGGCTTCATAAAAGGCCGACAAACCCAAAATAATATCAGAAGGACAATACAGGTAATAGACACAATTAATAAACAAAAAAACATGTGCAGTTTTAATTAATCTGGATGCTGAGAAGGCCTTTGACAGAGTCAGCTGCCCTTTTCTTTTCTGTGTTGGAAAGGATGGGTTTTAGCAGCCAGTTCATCAGGTGTGTCCAAGCCCTTTATAATGAGCCAACGGCCAGAATCAAGATCAATGGCTCTTTAACAGACTGCGCTGACTTCAGTCTTGATAAAACAGAGTGGACCAACACCAGCAGATGACACGGTTCCTCAAATAATCACTGACTGTGGAAACTTCAAACTAAACCTCAAGCAACTCAGTTCAGTTCAGTTTTGGGGCCATTACTATTCAATATGTATATAAATGATATATGTAAAGTTTCAGAAAAAATGGACTTAATATTGTTTGCCGATGACACTAATCTATTATGCAGTGGAAACAATTTGGAACAACTTCTGGATACACTCGGAAAGGAATTAGGAAAGCTTAAACTGTGGTTTGACTCAAACAAACTAACGCTCAATTTAAGTAAGACAAAATTTATATCTATAAATTTATATCTTTAACAACCATCACAACAACCCAGTACCTAAACTCAGTGTAAATGGTGTAGAGGTTGAAAGGGTATCTGAAACTAAATTTCTTGGAGTAATAATTGATAATAAACTGTGTTGGAAGTCACATATTAACTATATCAAAGGTAAAGTATCCAAATCAATTGCAATATTACACAGAGTGAAATATTTGCTGAATCAACCCACACTATACACCTTGTATCATTCATTAATACTCCCATACGTGACATATTGTAACGAAGTATGGGGAAATACATATAAAAAAAACATATCCAGTCTTTATGCTTCAAAAGAGAGCTATTAGAATAATAAACAAAGCAGCTTACAGGGAACCAACAAACCCACTTTTTCTTAAACTAAAAGCTCTCAAGTTGAAAGATCTGGTAGACTTTAAAACTGCAATAATAATGTTTAAAGTGAAGAATTTATCACTGCCCGCAAATATCCAAAAGTTGTTCCAAATAAGGGAGAAACGATATCACTTCAGAGGAACATGTATATTTCAAAAGCCTACAGTGAGAACAACCACCAAGCAACACTGTGTTTCAGTGCAAGGAGTCAGATTATGGAACGATTTTGGACCTGAATTAAAATCATGTACAACGCTTGGGCAATTTAAGCAAAAACTAAAGGAAGAAATACTCCAAACATATATACAAGATGACATGTAAAATCACAAAAGGATTGTCATATCCAGCCTGTGCTGTGTTGTTGCCTAGTTTGGTTTTTTTTACTTTTTTTCTGTCACACTTGGTCTTAGCTTTGTTCTGAATTGTAATCGCTCTTGTTTTGTTTTGTTTTTTTTCTTTTGAATTCTTGGATGGAATATGGGTGGGCAATATAAGCTGCGGCTTCAGCCATCACCCATTTCGGATAACTTTTGTTGAACTGTATAATCAGAGGAGTTATTGCCTAATTTGACCTTGTTGGATTTTATTTCCCCCTTTTGCTATACTATTCAGTTCCTTTTAACCTATACTATCCGAAATAAAGATTCATTCATTCATTCAACTTAGATTCTGTGCCTCCCCACTCTTTCTCCAGACTCTGGGACTTTGATTTCCAAATGAAATGCAAAATTTACTTTTATCTGAAAAGAGGTCATCTGCTGGTGTTTGTCCACTGTGTTTTATCAAGACCAAAGTCAGCGCAGTCATCTACCAGGAAATTTTAGAGCACTTCATGCTTCCCTTTGCTGACAAGCTTTATGGTGACGCTGATTTCATTTTCCAGCAGCACTTGGCACCCCACACATACACACACACACTGCCAAAAGTATCAAAACCTGGTTAAATGACCATGGCATCACTGTGTTTGACTGGCCAGCAAACTCTCCTGACCTAAACCCGATAGAGAATCTATGGAGTATTGTCAGGAGGAAAATGAGAGACACCAGACCCAACAATGCAGATGAACTGAAGGTCACTATCAAAGCAACCTGGACCCTTTATAACACCTCAGCAGTGCCACAGGCTGATCACCTCCATGCCACGCCACAGTGATACAGTAATTAATCCAAAAGGAGCCCTGACCAAGTACTGAGTGTGTACATGGACATACTTTTCAGTCGGCCACCATTTCTATTAAAAAATTATTTTAAAATTAATTTTATGTAATATTCTAATTTTCTGAGAAACTGAATTTGGGGTTTTCTTGGGCTGTAAGCCATAATCATCAAAATTAAATAAACAAACACTTGAAATATATCTTTCTCTGTGTAATGACTATTTAATATAGAAGTTTAATTTTTTTGAATTGAATTACCTAAATAAATCAACTTTTTGTTGACGTTCTAATTTATTGAGATGCACCTGTACATTCCAAGCAGTTTTACCAGAAAGAAAAATAAATTCAAATGGGATTTGGGAACTATCAAATATCTTGGTGTTTTTATTAAACAAGATCTGAGCAAACTGTATGAAATAAACTATAGTAAAATTAATAATATACAGAAAGACCTGTCAAGATGCTCAACAATAATTCTGGATTTCAGCTCAAGAATTGAGACAATAAAAATGAATATACTTCCGAGACTGCTGTATCTACTCCCATCTCTATCTGTTCAAACCCCAGACTCTCAATTTATTGCATGGAATAAGCAGATCTCTAGGTTTATCTGGGCAGGTAAAACACCCAGAGTCAAATTCAAAATGCTTCAATTAGGAAACAAGAGAGGAGGCCTAGCACTGGCCAACTTAAGAGAATATTTTCTATGCTGCTCAGTTGAAATACATGTTATGTTGGTGCTCTTCAGAATACTATGCCAAATGGAAGAAAATAGAGGTCAGCCAAAACAGATGGCCACCACAGGCCAGATTAGGAGACAAATTCAACAGATATCAGGAAAACGACAATATCACTGTTACTGAAACACTCAAAACATGGACAGACAGAAAATACAAACTGGAAGGCGACTGCAGGCTACTACTATGGCCTTCACAGACAAATTTTTTAGACCAGGACAAACTGACTCAACTTTTACAAAATGGACAAGAAAAAGGTGTTACAGCCATATACACATTGACAGAAGGGAGTGCTTTCAAGTCTTTTGAAAGAGTCAAAAACAAATATGAACTAGAAAATAAAGACTTGTTTCGTTATCTACAACTGAGACATTTCTAAGATACACTGATACAAACAGGTATATCGGCAGAATGTAATGTGTTGGTAAAAATGCTGTTGGAGGCCTATAAACAAATGCCTTCCAAAATTGTCTCTAAATTTATGCATGCCTACAGAAGTGTAATGGTAATACTTCACTATAACATTTAAATGGGGGGAAGAAGAATTACAGATTGAAATTTCGGAGTGTGATTGGCATTCATTGTGCAAAATGTACAACCCAGCTCTACAAGTTCCACACGCTGGAGAATATCTGGTTGGAAAAATTTGACACATTTCTTCATCACGCCCCAAATCAAAAGTAAACACATTGGAATACAACCGCAATGTTGGAGACAGTGTGGTCACATTAATGTCAATCACAGTCACATATTCTGGTCATGTGTCAAGCTACAAACTTTACATTATCCTTGACATTATCTGATGTATGAAGGATATTTTAAATTACAAGGTTCCCAGGGACCCCCAGGTTTTGGATCTGGGTCTGATCACAGATGGACTAATTAAGAAAGAAGACCAGTACCTCTTTAAAATAGTGTCTTTGGCCAATAAGAAGGCCATTACTAGAAATTGGTTAAAAAGCGATGCACTGAAATTAAGCCATTGAATGGACATTATGGAAGAGATGTACACATTGGAGAAAATAACTTCACGTGCGACTCAAAGCTGGTATTTTCGGGAAAAACTGGTGGAAATGGTCACTATGTCACACAGACATGGACAGTACTCATTGAAATATATAATTTTTGCTCCTTTTAAGTGTTTTTCCCTTTTTTTTCCCTTTAGAGGTTTTTTTATTTGTTATGGCAAAAATAATGCTAAATAAAAAGTGGTAGCAAATGTTCAAATTTGTATTAAAACATTTTTAAAAATTTGCTCAAAAATTTGAAAATTTTTCATAAGTTAGAAAATTTTGCTTATAAATGTGCACAGCTTGAAAAAATGTATTTCACAAAAAATTGCTAAATTTACTTTGCAAAATTTACAAAAAGGGGTAAAATGTCAAAATTTACACAAAAAGTGCACACTGCTCAAAAATGTGCTAAGATTTCCATGAAATTTGTTTAAAAACTGTAAAATTTGCTCAAATAATTTGCAATTTTTTTCAGAAAATATTGTTTTAAAATGTGAAATTTGGTAACTTTGCTTAAAAGCGTGCACAATTTTCATGAAATTTGTTTAAAAATGTCGAAAAGTTGCAAACTTTGCTCAAAAACTTGCAAAATTTGTTCAAAAAATTTTAAAAATTGTGATGAGAAATTAGAAAATTTTGCTTATAAAATGTGCATCATTTTAACAATTGCTAAAATTTCACAAAAATTTGAAAAATTTACACAAACTATGTGCAAAATTTACAAAAAGTGGTAAAAAAAAATGTAAAAAAAAATCCACAAAAAATGTGCTAACTGCTCAAAAATATGCAAAAATATTCATGAAATTTGTTTTAAAAATGTGCAAAATTTGCTTAAACAATTTTCAAATTCTTCACAAAAATAGTTTAAAATGTGCAAAATTTGCTAAAAAAAAAATTTGCTAAATTACTGAGAGAGAAGCGATACTGAAAAAAGCGTGGGAGAAGAAACAAATAATGTTTGATGGAAACAGGATCTACTTCAACCACGACTACTCAGTGAAGATGCTGACATAATTATCGGCCCAGGAAATGCGCACGCAGGCTCAGGTAAGATTCAACAGCTTTATTCAACAACAAGGAGTGAATGAGTGTGTGTGTATGCGGTATGTGTATGGTCTGTGGGGAGGAGCGCCGGGTGCAGAATGGCACGCCATGCAGCCAGGCAACCCTATGGGAAGAGCAGAGACAGGGATATGAGTACAGCTTCACCAAGCGGGAGAGATATGCTGAACATTGCTTACTTGCAGGTGGAAAGGTGGCTGGCGTTGGCAAAGGATCTCCTGCCTGGGAGACAGCGCCCTGCTGCGCACACGACGAGGAGTGGAAGAGAGGGGAGAGGAGATGGCGAAGACGGGAGGATTCCGCTGCCAGGGAATCCACCTGTGCACAGGGGAGAGACTGGGAGACAGGTGAGTGGAGGTACAGCTTACGTGCTGATGAGAGGAACTGCAAGACGGGAAGGAACGATCCTGCGGAGAGTTTGAGAGCGTAGATACACAGACGGCTCCAGACCGATGCTCTGGGCCGAGTGGGTTAAATAGCCCGTGACTGACGAGGCGCAGGTGTGCGCGCAGTTGAGGTAGATGAATGCGAGCGGCGAGTTATGACAGTACCCCCCCCCCCCCGAGCAGCGCCTCCTGGCGCTGGCTTATCTGAGTGCGCCCGGTGGAACTCCGTGATGAGATCTTCATCCAGCACAAAGGAAGAGCGCACCCACAATCTCCACTCCGGGCCATACCCCTCCCAATCCACCAGGTACTGCAGCCCACGACCTCGACGCCAGGAGTCCAGGATGGATGCAACCCCCCATGCCGGGTGGCCGTCGATCATCATGGGAGGGGGCGGTGCCCTAGCAGGAGGACAGAGTGGGTCGGAAATCACGGGTTTGATCTTGGACATATGAAACGTGGGGCAAACACGGAGGGAGGGGGGGAGGGCCAAACGCACAGCCACCGGGTTGATAATCTTGGAGATGGTGAAGGGACCGATGAAGCGTGGCGCCAGCTTCTTCTTCTCGGCCTTAAGATTAACGTCCCGGGCCGAAAGCCAGACCTGTTGGCCCACCTGGTAACGGGGGGCCGGCCTCCTGCGGCGATTAGCCGTGGTGCTGTTGTGCGCCGCTGTGTGTAAAAGCGCCTTGCGCGCCCTGGTCCACAGGTTCCGGCAGCGCCTCAGGTGTGCCTGGATGGAAGGAACGGCTAACTCGCTCTCCTGCTCGGGGAACAAGGGGGGGGTCATAGCCCAACGACGCCCGGAAGGGGGACATCCCGATAGCCGATGACAGTGTTGCGTTGTGGGCATATTCCACCCAGGCCAGGTAAGAGCTCCAGGAGGATGGGTTGGAGGAGGTGACGCAGCGCAGGGCAGCTTCCAGCTCCTGGTTGGCGCACTCACACTGCCCGTTGGATTGGGGGTGGTGACCGGAGGAGAGACTCACCGTGGCCCCCAGGGCGTTGCAAAAGCACTTCCACACTTGGGACACGAACTGGGGCCCCCGATCGGATACGACGTCCATTGGGATCCCGTGCAGCCTGACCACATGTTGGACAAGGAGATCGGCCGTCTCCCGTGCCGAGGGGAGACCCCGGAGAGGCACAAAGTGAGCAGCCTTGGAGAATCGGTCCACAATAGTCAGAACGGTGTCGTAAGAGTTAGAAACGGGGAGGCCAGTAACGAAGTCCAGAGCGGTATGTGACCAGGGCCTGCCCGGGACCGGCAGGGGATGAAGCAGCCCCGCGGGGGGGGGGGGGGAGTTCGGGGTCTTGCTAGTAGCACACTGGGGGCAGGCCCGGACGTAATTGGCGACGTCCTTCTGTAGACCGGGCCACCAGAAAGAGCGCTGAAGGAGGTCCACCAGTCGAGAGATGCCAGGATGACAGGCGAGCTTGGACGTGTGGGCCCAGTGAATGACATCCCCCCGAACCACCGATGGAATGAAGAGCCTCCCAGCCGGGCCGCCACCAGGATCCGGTTCGGTCTCCTGCGCCCTTCGGATCTTGTCCCTGATGGACCAGGAAACCGCCCCCACAACACACGAGCTGGGCAGGATGGTGTGGTCCTGCTCCTCCGGGGTCTCAGGAGCAAACTGTCTGGACAGTGCGTCAGGCAACCCATTCTTGGAGCCTGGACGGTAGGTGATCGTAAACCAGAACCGTGCGAAGAACAGAGACCAGCGCGCCTGGCGGGCATTCAGACGCCTGGCCGACCTCAGATACTCCAGGTTCTTGTGGTCCGTCCAGACCACGAAAGGCTGAGCTGCCCCCTCCAGCCAGTGACGCCACTCCTGCAGCGCGAGCTTCACAGCCAGAAGCTCCGTCGCCGACGTCATAATTCCGCTCAGCCGCAGATAGGCGCCGGGAGAAGAAGGCGCAGGGAGGCTTAACTCCATCCACCGGTGAACACTTGGACAGAACCGCCCCCACCCCCGTATCAGATGCGTCCACTTCCACCAAGCACTGCAGCGCGGGGTCAACCTGGGTCAGGACCCGGGAGGAGGAAAACTCCGTCTTCAGGGTCTCGAATGTGGCCGCTGCCTCCTCGGTCCACTGGAAGGGCACCTTGGGTGAGGTGAGGCGGGTCAGAGGGGTGACGATGGCGCCGAAGTTGGGCACAAAGCGGCGGTAGAAATTAGCAAAGCCGATGAACTGCTGCACCTGTTTCCTGGAAGAAGGAGTGGGCCACTCGACCCCCGCTTTGACCTTGGCAGGGTCAGGGAGGATCTGATGGTGGGAGATAACAAAACCTAGGAAAGAGGTTGTCTTGGCAAAGAACTCACACTTTTCAGCTTTGACATAAAGTCTGTTCTCTAACAGCCGCTGCAAAACCCGCCTCACGTGGGCTTGGTGCTCCTCCCGAGACCTGGAGAAGATCAGGATGTCATCTAGGTACACAAAGACGAAGACCCCTAGGCAATCTCACAGGACGTCGTTAATGAGCCGTTGGAAGACGGCGGGGGCATTGGTGAGCCCAAACGGCATAACCAGGTATTCGAAGTGACCGCTGGGCGTCCGAAAGGCCGTCTTCCACTCATCGCCCTCCCGGATCCGAACGAGATGGTAAGCGCTGCGGAGGGCTAGCTTGGTGAACCAGGTGGCCCCCTGGAGGGAGTGGAAGGCGGAGTCCATGAGAGGCAGGGTGTATCTATCCTTCACCGTGATGTCGTTCAGGGCTCGGAAGTCGATGCACGGATGCAGGGACCCATCCTTCTTCGAGACGAAAAAGAACCCGGCCCCGAGTGGAGACAAGGAGGGGCGAATAATCCCAGCGCTGAGCGACTCCCTGATGTATGTGTTCATGGCCTCTCATTCCGGGGCAGAAAGGCTGTAGAGGCGGCCAGATGGTAACGGCGCCCCCGGGCAGAGGTTTATGGCGCAGTCATATGGGCGGTGAGGAGGAAGAGACATCGCCTTGGACTTGCTGAAAACGAGCCCCAGGTCGTGGAACTCCGGAGGCACCAGGGTGAGGTCCGGAGGAGAGGAGTCAGGAGCAGGAAGAGGAGGGGATGGAGCACAGGCCGCAGACTGGAGGCAGGTGCCCATGCAGAACGAGCTCCACGAGAGGACACTCCCAGACTGCCAATCAAGCACGGGATTGTGAAGGCGCAGCCACGGTTAACCCAAGATGACGGGGGCCGCTGAGGTAGACAGGACGAACAGGCTGAGGTCCTCTCGGTGGTTGCCTGAGACAATGATTGGCACCGGCCTGGTGTGATGCGTCACCACTCCCAGGGGCGAACGGGAGAGGGTGACGAGGTTAAGTGGAGCTGACAATGGTTGACAGGGGATGCCCAAGCGGGTTGCCAGGCTCTTGGAAATGAAGTTTTGTTCTGCCCCCGAGTCCACCAGTGCGTGAGTGAGGTGCCCGGTGGAGTTGTGGCAGAACCTAATGGGCAACGAACAATTGGAGAGGGGATTTGGCTGGTTGGTGCCCACGAGGCCCCCTACAGTGACTCGCGGACCCCCCCCCCCCCCGTTTGGCTTGATCGGGCAATGCTCCACGGTATGCTGATCGCCTCCGCAATACATGCAGAGGCCCAGCTCCCGGCGGCATTGTCTCTCCGCTAGGGGGAGCCTGGTTCACCCAACCAAAATCGCCTCTGGCTCATCGGCGGACTCCGGAGCAGGTAACGCCAGGGGGCGAGATTGAGAGGCGCGGGCGGGGAATCTGCATGGGTGGCTGTTGGACTTCCGCTCGGCGGCCAGCTCTCGCAGCCTGTTATCTAAACTGATTGTCAGGGAAATTAATTCGGACAACCGCCCCGGGAGATCCCAGTTGGCCAACTCATCCCGCAGACAAGAACTGAGGCTGCGAAGGAAGATGCTGCAGAGAGAAGCCTCGCCCCAGCCAACCTCCTCCGCTGCCACCTGGAAGTCAACAGCGTAATCGGCCGCCGACCAGCTACCCTGTTGACGGCTAAGGAGCCGGTCGGCGAGGACGCTGTCACAACGCGAGTGGTCAAACACCTCGAGAAAATCTCGCACGAACTGGTCATAGGAGAGGTTTGCATAGCTGGGCTTCGCCATGACTGCGTAAGCCCAGACTAACGCTCGCCCCTCCAAGAGGTTAGCCATGTACCCAATTCGGCTGTGATCTGAGGGGAAATCCCCAGGAACGCGCTGAAACACCGACTCACATTGCAGGATGAACCCCCACGCTTCACCGAGCTTCCCGTTAAAGCGTGTGGGAGTGGGGATTGGAGTGAGCCGGGTAGGCGCTCCCGCGCTAGGCTGGCCAGCCGCAGAAATAGCCGGAGCTGATCCGCTATGATGAGCCAGGGGGAACGCCTGCTGGGGGTCAAGACGGTCCAACCGGTGAGTAATTGTAGTTAATTGATTTAATACACTTGTTGTTGATGAGCTATCAAATCCACCCGAGCCTCAAGGGTGGAAAGACAGCGTGCGAGCCCACTGTCCGCTGGGCCGCCCTGCTGGAGCCGTACTGACATGATTATCGGTCCAGGAAACACGCACGCAGGCTCAGGTAAGATTCAACAGCTTTATTCAACAACAAGGAGTGAATGAGTGCGTGTATGCGGTATGTGTATGGTCTGTGGGTGAACGAGGAGCGTCGGGGGCAGAATGGCACGCCGTGCAGCCAGGCAACCCTATGGGAAGAGCAGAGACAGAGGTATGAGTACAGCTTCACCAAGCGGGAGAGATATACTGAACGTTGCTTACTTGCAGGTGGAAAGGTGGCTGGCGTTGGCAAAGGATCTCCTGCCTGGGAGACAGCGCCCTGCTGCGCACCCGACGAGGAGTGGAGGAGAGGGGAGAGGAGATGGCAAAGACTGGAGGAATCCGCTGCCAGGGAATCCACCTGTGCACAGGGGAGAGACTGGGAGACAGGTGAGTGGAGGTACAGCTTACGTGCTGATGAGAGGAACTGCAGGATGGGAAGGAACGATCCTGCGGAGAGTTTGAGAGCGTAGATACACAGACGGCTCCAGACTGATGCTCTGGGCCGAGTGGGTTCAATAGCCCGTGACTGACGAGGCGCAGGTGTGCGCGCAGCTGAGGTAGATGACTGGGAGCAGCGAGTTGTAACAGATGCTACAACAACGCAAAGCATATACAAACATCAAAAAGATCCTAAAGGCAGAAGGCATCTGTTTTCAAACACCTCTTAACAAGATCCCTATTCATTGGGCAAACGGAGTGAAAACTTACGGCAGTGCGGAGGAGGCATCCAGTGACCTGGGGAGGAGAGGGCTTATGGTGGAGGTTCTGCCTGGTGATGGCCAGATGAGGTGAAATTTCTAGAGGACTTGAGGCCTTTCATCAAAATGGCTCATATACACAGGTGCATCTCAATAAATTAGAATGTCATCAAAAAGTTAATTCAATTCAGTAATTCAATTCAGAAAATGAAACTCCTATATTATATACATTAATTACACACAGAGTGATGTAGTTCAAGGGTTTATTTCTTTTAATTTTGATAGTTATGGCTTACAGCTCATGAAAACCCCAAATTCAGTTTCTCAAAAAATTAGAGTATTTCATAAAATTAATTTTAAAAAATGTTTTTTTAATAGAAATGTTGGCCGACTGAAAAGTATGTCCATGAACACACTCAATACTTGGTCGAGGCTCCTTTTGGATGAATTACTGCATCAATGCAGCGTAGCATGGAGGTGATCAGCCTGTGGTACTGCCAAGGTGTTATGGAGGCCCAGGTTGCTTTGATAGTGACCTTCAGCTCGTCTGCATTGTTGGGTTTGGTGTCTCTCATCTTCTCCTTGACAATACTCCATAAATTCTCTATGGAGTTGAAGTTGGGCTAGTTTTCTGGTCAATCAAGCACAGTGATACCATGGTCATTTAACCAGGTTTTGGTACTTTTGGCAGTGTGGACAGGCACCAAGTCCTCCTGGAAAATGAAACCAGTATCTCCATAAAGCTTGTCAGCAAAGGGAAGCATGAAGTGCTCTAAAATCTTCTGGTAGATGGCTGCACTGACTTTGGACTTGATAAAACACAGTGGACCAACACCAGCAGATAACATGGCTCCTCAAATCATCACTGACTGTAGAAACTTCACACTGGACCTCAAGTAACTTAGATTCTGGGCTTCTCCACTCTTCCTCCAGATTCTGGGAATTTGATTTCCAAATGAAATGCAAAATTTACTCTCATCTGAAAAGAGGTCATCTGCTGGTGTTTGTCCACTGTGTTTTATCAAGACCAAAGTCAGCGCAGTCATCTACCAGGAAATTTTAGAGCACTTCATGCTTCCCTCTGCTGACGAGCTTTATGGTGATGCTGATTTCATTTTCCAGCAGCACTTGGCACCCCCCCCCCCCACACACACACACACACACTGCCAAAAGTACAAAAACCTGGTTAAATGACCATGGCATCACTGTGTTTGTCTGGCCAGCAAACTCTCCTGACCTAAATCCCATAGAGAATCTATGGAGTATTGTCAAGAGGAAGATGAGAGACACCAGACCCAACAATGCAGACGAGCTGAAGGTCACTATCAAAGCAACCTGGACAAGCTTTATGGAGAAACTGATTCTATTTTCCAGCAGGACTTAGCACCTGCCCACACTGCCAAAAGTACCAAAATCTGGTTTAATGATCATGGTATCACTGTGCTTTATTGGCCATAAAACTAGCCTGACTTCAACTATACAGAGAATCTATGGAGGATTGTCAAGATGAGGATGAGGGACACCAGACCCAACAATGAAGACGAGCTGAAGGCCGCTATCAAAGCAATGTAGGCCTTTTTAACACCTCAGCAGTACCACAGGCTGATCACCTCCATGCTACGCCACATTCATGCAGTAATTCATGCAAAAGGATCGTCGACCAAGTATTGAATGTGTACGTGGACATACTTTTCAATAGGCCAACATTTCTATTAAAAATTCATTTTTTAAAATTAAATTTTATGTAATGTTCTAATTTTTTGAGAAACTGAATTTGGGTTTTCTTGAGCTGTAAGCCATAACCATCAAAAATAAAAGAAATAAACACTTGAAATATATCACTCTTTGTGTAATTAATCTATATAATATAGGAGTTTCATTTTCTGAATTTAATTAACTTTTCGATGACATTCTAATTTATTGAGATGCACCTGTAGACGAGGCCTCATGTGAAACTTCATTTTCTCTTCTAGGCCATCTAGTGGACAAAACGTATACAACATGCAGATTTTTGCAAGGGAGTTATTGGTTTAATGTGTATTTTTTCCATTTCAGTAAATGCAGTCTTAAGAAATATCAATGATCACAAGGGCAAAAAAGAAATAATAAAACTCGGGTGACTACAGTGAATGTGCTTGTGGTACTTATCCATTTTTATTAAGAAATAACTTTTCAACAGTCTTTGGACAAGGCAATTTCTTTTTTTTTTTAAGATTATTTCTCCAGCTTTGGAGAATACTCTCTCAGAGCACAGAAGATGCAGGTGTGCAAAGGAAGGCTTCTGCAAGTTAGTACAGCGTCGGATAGACAAGTTTCTGTACATTCACCCAGTACATTCACCTCTGTCCTTATTGTCATGCAGGGCACAACAGTGCCCCCGCATAAATGATGTGTTATTGTTGTATCCAAGCTCTTTGAAACACAACAGATACTTTACCACAAATAAAAATAAATTATAAGAATGGCCCAGCTGGGACTTGAACCTCAGCTTCCCAGTTGCAGAACAGATGCTTTACCTCTAAGCTATTAGTCATGGCTAGTTGAGGCTTTCTTGAAGACTTGAGGTCTTTCATCACAATTGTTCATATAGACGAAGCCTCATGTGAAACTTCATTTGCTCTACTAGGCCATGTAGTCGACAAAATGTATAAAACATGCAGATTTTTGCAAGGGCATTACTGGTTTAATGTGTATTTTTTCCATTTCAATAAATGTGCTGTCTTTTAAGAAATATCAATGATCGTAAGGGAAAAAATAAATAATAAAACTGGGGTGACTCCAGTGAATCTGTCTGTGTTATTTAGTGTGCTTGTACTACTTATCCATTTTTATTAAGAAATAATAACTTTTCAACAGTCTTATACTGTCTTTCCCAGTATATTCACCTCTACCCTTATTCTCATGCAGGGCACAACAGCAATAGTGCCTCAGCATAATGATGCATAATTATGATCCAAGCTCTTGGAAAAACAGACACTTCACCTTGCAAATAAAAATGAAATTACAAAAATGCCCCACCTGGGACTTGAACCCAAATCTCCCAGTTTAAGAGCAGATGCTTTACCGCTACACCATCACTTCAGTTGTAATAAACTTCCACTATTTGTGAAAAATACATCAATGGGAGGAATACGCTTAAAATGTTCCCAAACGGGAGAAGTCCGTGTTTTTGGTGCTGGCTCCATCTGAAAATTGGCTGTGACAAATCCCTTACACAGTCAAACATCGACAACACAAAACGTGAGGGACGGGCATTTCCATCGTGTATCACTGCTCACTTTATTTCATGTTGCGTGCAAAATCATGAACAGCTTCCTGACCCAGTCATGTGGTACGACCGGAGGCTAATGACGTCAATACGTACGTCAGCAATACACGCCTCGAAACGTGCTTTGCCAAATATTTCCTGGACAAGCTTGGAGCCTGCTGTCCCATCACTAGTTCTGCCAGACGAGCTAGGCGATTCCACACCCGCCAGAAAACTTCAAATGACCGGAATAGCGACCTGGGAACCTGCCAGAAACGACTGAATTGGCGACGCCAGCGCACTTGCACAAGGACGACTACAGGAATTTCAGCACCGGCTTAATAATGAAGGGTAATTACATTCATGTGCTGAAGTTAAAAAGGAAGAAAAAAAAAAAAAGGTATTCCGAAGACTCTGTTGGCCTTTTATTAAAAAAAAAAAAAAAAAAAAAACTACTTTGAGAATAAAGACTAAAAAGGGGTTCGGGGGAAACAAAGAAAACTGAACTGTTGCTGTTGGATCAGATGCATAACTCTAAGGACTAATGTGGGTCAGTTAACCCTTAATGGGCTAAATCTCATTACTAGATGGGGGCCCTCTTTCTGCGAGAGGCTTCCCCCCTCAAGGCAAGAGGAGAGTCAACACAAAATGAGAGTAGCTGACATCTCATTGTGGAGTCACTTTATCTGTACATAGTTAATATATGTTCTGAACGTTTGTGTGTTAAAATGTTCAAGCCCAAGCCTGTGGAGGGGTTATAATATCAAAGAACTTACTAAAAATAATGACAACTAGAGAAGTCAAACTACTGTCTTTGAATGTAAATGGTTTGGGAAACCCAGTCAAGAGAGCTAAGATTATGACCAAACTTAGAAAGGAGAAGACACAGATACATTTCTTACAAGAAACCCACCTATCAAGGAAAGAACATGAAAAACTTAAGAGATTTGGTTTTATGAATACCTTTTATAGCTCACACGTTAACACACAGAAAAGAGGAGTAGCAATATTAACAAGTAATGCAATCAACTTCGAATGTCAAAAAGAAATCAAAGACAAAGAGGGTAGATTTATAATAGTTAAAGAAGTAACTGATCAAACATTGATAACGCTGGTAAATATATACACACCCCCTGAAAGTGATAAAGAATTTTTCAAATCATTGCTGGATACTATTGCAGTAGAAGAAGAAGGATTATGTATATGTGGAGGAGATCTTAACGCTATAATGGACGACGATATGGACACTACCAGCCATAAGAGACACATAAGATCTATTACAAAATTGGTCAAAAACACATCGGGAGGAAATGGGTTTTTTTGATGTGTGGAGAGACTTTCACCCTTTACAAAGAGATTGTAGTCACTATTCAACAACCCATTCAGTCTATTCCAGAACTGATTATTTTTTATGCATAAAGAGAATAGGGATAAAATACAGGAATGTAATATGGGAGTAGCAGATGTGTCTGACCGTCGCTCCATTTCTCTGAAGCTCAGTCTAAAAACTACTAAGAAAAACACACTGGCGGTTAAATGCAGGAATCTTAAATAATAAGGAGGTAGTGGAACAAATCAAAGCTGAAATACAGAACTATCTTAAAGAAAATAATAATGAAGAAACAGACCCAGCTATATTATGAGATGGATTAAAAGCAGCAATAAGGGGTAAATTAATTGCAATTACAAGTAAACTTAAAGAGAGTGTCCAACAATATAATACACAAAGAAACTGAAAAATCTGGAACAGAAACACAAGGGAAAAATTGAGCAAGATATTCAACAACAAATTAGCATAATGAGAAAGAAAATTAATGATTTACTTACGTATGAGGCAGAAGCAAAAGCAAGACATTTAAAGCAAAACTATTATAAATCAGGCCCTAAAGCTACTAAGTTACTGGCAAGAAGACAAAAAACAATGAGTGGAAATAACTGTCAATAAAACACAAGACCCAAAAACAAATTAGCTTAAATACGAACCAGAAGAAATTGCAAAAATCTTTACAGATTACTATAAGAATTTATACTCTCAACCATCATCCATAAATCAGACTGAAACTAAAGCATTCCTCGAGTGTCTGGACCTACCATCAATAGGCACAAAACAAAACAAGAAAATAATGACTCAGATAACAACAAAAGAGATCCAGAAAGCAATTGGAAAACTGAAATCAAATAAGGCACCAGGCAGTGATGGATTTCCTTCAGAGTGGTATAAAAAACGTGAAAATGAACTGACTCCATTACTTCACTCTACCTTTAATTGAATTAAGACTCTACACCACCCTCTTGGAAGGAGGCCATTGTAACAGTACTCAACAAACCAACAAAGACAGGCAGTTTTGTCAAAATTATAGGCCAATCTCCATTTTAAATGTTGATTATAAAATATACACCTCAATTATTTTAAATAAACTTCAAACATTTGTACCAGATCTAATAGATGAGGACCAAACTGGGTTTGTTAGGGGAAGGCAGACGCAGGGCAACATTACAAGGACCTTGCACATCATAAACAAAACGCATAAGGATAAGTTTCCGGCAGCACTGATTAATTTAGATGCTGAACATGCATTCGATCGAGTCAATTGGGAATTCTTATATTTAACACTGCGAAAATTTGGATTGACACAAAATCAATTCAGTACATTAAATCTTTGTATGAAAACCCACAGCCAGAATGAAAGTCAATGGCTCTTTGAAAGATTCGTATTGAAGAGGGGTACTAGCAAAGGTTGTTTCCTCAGTCCTATACTCTTTGCTTTGTATATTGCGCTACTGGCCCAAATGATAAGGCAAACTGACTCAGTTGCAGGGATAGAAATTAACAGACAAGTACACACCATAAGTCTATTCGCAGATGATATTATGATCTACCTGTCAGACCCTGTAAATTCCTTTAACCATTTGATGCAAATACTAGAAATATTTAGTGGATATTCTGGTTATAAAGTAAACGTTCTTAAAACCCTAATCCTAATGATCAATAGTAGACCAGATCAGAAACTCAAGTAATTAAAAATCAACTGGGAAACCAAATCAATTAAATACTTAGGTGTAACAATAACTAAAAATCTAACAAAATTATATCAAAGTAATTATGAACATATAAATACCAACATAAGAAAAGATACTGATAGATGGCTAACATACCCATTAGGATTAAATGACAGAATTAATGTGGTAAAGATGAATGTACTTCTATGTTATATTTCTTCATGTCCTTGCCAGTAGAGATAAAACAAAATGCAATTCCAGAAATGGGATAAACTTATTTCCAGATTTATTTGGGAAAGAAGAAGACCCAGGGTATGTTACAGTACATTACAACTAAACAAAAACCAAGGAGGAATGGCCCTTCCAAATCTAAAAGAGTATTTCCATGCAGCTCAGCTGCGTCATCTTGTTCACTGGTGTAACTCTAAATATGTTGCTCGATGGAAAGATACTGAAACTTCTGCAGTCACATCGCCAATTCAATCAAACATAGGTGAAACTGAGACTAGACACTATCAGAAAGAAAATGAAGGCTCTAATACAATAATAAAATTTACTTTAGACAAATGGCAATCAATTGCAAAGCAATTAAAACTGGGAAAGAAACTAAATCTTTTACAGTGGCTCACTTATGATGATGAATTTAAATCTGGAAAAATTGACGCAAACTTCCAAAATTGGGTGAAAAAGGCATTACAGCTATGTGTACTCTTATTAAGAATGGTGAAATGCAAAATTTAAGGTCTGAAAAATACATATGATCTTACAAACAAGGATTTCTTTAGATTTTTACAGATAAGGGATTATTATACAAGCTGCAAAAGGACAAATGCCGTGCTGTCAGCCAGCCAATATTGCCAACACTATCACGACGTGTTAGCCACTCCACACAGCCGTGGTTCTGTTGCACCCCTTGTAGCGATGTCAGCTCTGGGGTGCAACCGTGGTTAACACATTTTTTCTCCATGTTTACTGGGCGATGTCGGCCCTGAACGCCTACTGTTTGTGTTCACCTTTTTGGGAATTGTTTGTCGTTCTATATTAAATGTGCTGTGGTGAATCCTGCGCTTAAATCCTCGTTATTTACACATAAATCAGCCCCCTCCGTGTGCTCTTATGCAGGGCAGGGAGAGGGCGCATGAAATAATGAGGATTTGCGCGCAGGGTTCACCACAGCACATTTAATATAGAACAACAGACAATTCCCAAAAAGGTGAAGACTTACAAATAATCTACAGAAACATAAACAGTAGGCGTTCGGGGCCGACATCGCCCAGCGAACATGGAGAGGAAACGTGTTAACCACGGTTGCGCCCCAGAGCCGACATCACTTCAAGAACGCACAAGAACCACGGCTGTGTGTAGTGGCTAACACGTCGTGAGAGTGCTGAAAATACTGGCAGACTAACAGCACAGATGACAATACTATTGACCAGCAGTGCGTGTACATTTTGGCGGCCGTTTGCCATTAACGCACTGCTGGTGATGGTGTGATGACAAGCACCTGGGCGAGGACAGGGAAACATGGTCAGCGGGAGGGGAATCAGCTGCTGATAATGAGAGAGGGGATGTGCCCGGACCGGCGTGCGATCAGAGAAAGTACGAAAAAACTGCACATAAATCCATTAATCCTTCCCCTCCTCGTGCTCCTCCTGCA
Organism: Pholidichthys leucotaenia; assembly: GCA_020510985.1. Taxonomy (NCBI): domain Eukaryota; kingdom Metazoa; phylum Chordata; class Actinopteri; order Cichliformes; family Pholidichthyidae; genus Pholidichthys; species Pholidichthys leucotaenia. Next base: position 33,395,019 of record CM035848.1, read on the forward strand.
TAAAAGTGCAGGAGGAGTGCAGGCTTATGACAGTTGGAGCTGAAGCGTGTGATGTGGTCTTTCACACATCACATGCTTTATCTAAGCCTCCAACACAACGCGAAGGCATAGCCGTAAAATTAAAACAAGAAACCAGAGAAACTGTGAGTTACAAAGCTGTTAACAACACCAGAGTCTGTTCTGTCGTTTGTGTCATGGGGGTGCCGCCCTTAATTGGGTGGGCGGCTCCACAGTCCAGTCAGCGGCTGCTGTTTTTTGATGATAACTAGTTTATGCAGGCGTGGTTGTAAATATTATATTGATTGACAATGACTTTTGGGTTTCCACAACATGCTAAAAAAGGTCAAAAATGTGTCATCAGCACTTTAAACTACTACTTTGTTGCAGCACCTTTGGCTTTTATTACAACACTCAGTCTTTTGGGGCAGGAGTCTATCAGTGTGGCACATCTTAATGTGGCAATCTTTGCCCACTCTTCTTTGCAAAAATGCTCAAAATCTGTCAGATTGCGAATGAGTCTCCTGTGCACAACCGTCTTCAGATCACCCCGCAGATATTCGATCGGATTCAGGTCTGGACTCTGGCTGGGCCACTCCAAAACCTTAATCTTCTTCTGGTGAAGCCATTCTTTTGTTGATTTGGATGTGTGCTTTGGGTCACTGTCATGCTGAAAGATGAAGTTCCTCTCCATCTTCAGCTTTTTAGTAGAAGCTTGAAGGTTTTGTGCCAACACTGACTAGTATTTGGAACTGTTCATAATTTAGTTGAGTTTTTTTGGTTTATTTGTCAGGGACCATGTACAGAAAAAACATTAAACACAGGGTAAAGATGCTCTGTACTAGATTATAGCGTTGTCACCAATTTCCATCTGTAGTCCCTGGGGCAGGCAGGAAGATTTTTAAAGAAAAACAGCACATATAGAAAGCAATTCAGGTCGGGTTTCAGAAACAGCTGACCCTGAAACAAGCAGGGAGTAAGTTTAAAAGGCAAAAAGATAAGAGACGGCACACATAAAAACAATTTAAGAGTACAATTTCATAATCCCATTTAAGGGAGAGAATCGATGCTGACAGGTTTGATTATTTAAAATCCATTTTTTAGTCTCTGTGGTAAAGTCACTGTAATTTGTTCTGGTCTTCAAAGCAGTGGGGAGCTTGTTCCATTCTGTTATAGCTTTGTATGAGAATGCTGATTGTCCAAAAGCAGTTTTACATCGGAGGATGCAACAATGCCACCTAGAGGAAGTCCTTGTTACTCTGGTATTTTGTTCAGGAGTCAGGTACACAAAAGTCTTAAGGGGTGGGGGTGCAGAACCATGGATAATTTTAAAGACCAACCGTAATTCCCTCCACGTTGACTAAGGCCCCAGTTCCAGCTGAAGAAAAACAGCCCCTAAGCATGATGCTGCCACCATCATGCTTCACTGTAGGTATGGTGCTCTTTTGGTGATGAGCAGTGTTGTGTTTGTGCCAAATATACCTTGGAATTATGGCCAAAAAGTTCAACCTTGGTTTCTTTGGACCACAACACATTTTCCCACATGCGTTTGGGAGATTTCAAATGTGTTTTTGCAAAATATAGCCAGGCTTGGATGTTTTTCTTCGCAATATAAGGCTTCTGTCTTGCCACCCTACACAGGAGATTGTTGTCACATGTACTATACAGCCAGTACTTGCCAGAAATTCCTGCAGCTCCTTCAATGTTGCTGTTGGCCTCTTGGCAGCCTCCTTGACCAGTTTTCTTCTTGTCTTTTCATCAATTTTGGAGGGACGTCCAGTTCTTGGTAACGTCACTGCTGTGCCATAATTTCTCCACATGATGATGACTGTCTTCATTGTGTTCCATGGTGTATTTAATGCCTTGGAAATTCTTTTGTACCCTTCTCCTGACTGATACCTTTGAACAATGAGATCGCTCTGATGGTTTGGAAGCTCTCTGTGGATGGTGGCTTGTGCTGTAAGATATGAGCACAAGCCACAATCATAAGCTATGATCGATCATACGCTATGATCATAAGCTATGATCGAGTCAAATTTGAAAATGCTGGCTAAAAGTAACTGTAAATATTCCACAATTGTTATTCACGCCGGCATTAACGACATCCGTCTCCGGCAGTCGGAAGTCACGAAACTTAATGTAGAATCGGTGTGTGACTTTGCAAAAACGATGTCTGCCACTGTAGTATTCTCTGGGCCCCTCCCCAATCTGACCAGTGATGACATGTTTAGCCGCTCGTCATCCCTGAACCGCTGGCTGTCTGTGTGGTGTCCTAAAAATGACGTGGGCTACATTGACAATTGGAGCTCTTTTTGGGGAAAACCTGGTCTTATGAGACGAGACAGCATTCAACCCACTTTGGATGGTGCTTCTCATTTATCTAACAATCTGGCATCTTTTTTATCCAAATTTCCAAAACCATGACTACTCAGAGATGGGACCAGGAAGCAGAGTCGCAGTCTTACACGCCTCTCTGCAGCTCCTCTTCATCCGCCACCCCTCAGCTTAGCCCCTGTCTTCCCCATCAGAGAATCGTTGTCTGCTCCCTCCAAAGTGAATAAAAATATAATGTATAAGCATCCCAAAGTGATAAAGCAAAATATTGGTAAAACTCAAATTAAACATAAAGCCTCTAAATTGAATGATTTGGCCTCTGTTCCTCCTCATAATTTAAAAATTAAATGTGGTTTATTAAATATTAGGTCTCTAACTCCCAAGTCTCTGTTAGTCCATGATTTGTTAATTGATCATCAGATTGATTTCATTTCCCTTACAGAGACTTGGTTAGGGCAAGAGGATTATGTTGGTTTAAATAAATCAACTCCCTCTGGTTATTTAAACTGTCAAAATCCCAGAAGTTCTGGTCGTGGAGGAGGAGTAGCAACAATTTACCATTCCAAATTACTAGTTAATGTAAAGCAAAAAACATGTTATAATTCCTTTGAGGGCCTGGTCCTCAGTATTGGGCACTTTAGCAATTTTAGGTTAAACCCAATTTTATTTGCCATAGTTTATCGTCCCCCATCAACCTACTCAGAATTTTTATCCGAATTTGCTGATTTCTTAGCTGATTTAGTGCTGAAATCTGATAGAATAATTATAGTAGGGGACTTTAATATACATGTGGATGTAGATAGTGACTGCCTTAATGTGGCATTCAATTCAATATTAGATTCGATTGGGTAGGAAATTCTACTCATTACCTCCACCATACATTGGACCTTGTTTCGACATATGGCATAGAAATAGAAAATCTTGTAGTGTCTCCTCATAACCCTGTACTGTCAGACCATTGTCTGTTAACCTTTGATTTTACTATTTCTGACTATTTGGCTCCTAAAGAAAAATATTATTACAGTAGATGCCTCTCAGATTATGCCGTTTCCAAATTTATGCAGATTGTTTCCTCTATGCCATGTGTCAACACAACGGAAATAAGCTATAGACATCTTGCTCCTTCTGTAATTGATAACATGGTGGATAGTGTTTCAGCTTCTCTGCATCAGACTCTAGACTTGGTGGCCCCCTTAAAAAAGAAAAAGTCTAATCAGAGATTTCTAACTCCTTGGTTCAACACAGAAACTCGTACCTTAAAACAGAAGACTCGTCAATTAGAAAGAAAATGGCGCTCTACTAATTTAGATGAAATCTATTTAGCTTGGAGAAATCATCTTTTAATTTATAAAAAATCTCTTAGAAAAGCTAGAACAAGTTATTACTCTGCATTAATAGAAGAGAACAAGAATAATCCCAGGTTTCTTTTCAGTACTGTAGCCAGGCTGACAAAGAGTCAGGACTCTGTCAATCCTAGCATTCCCTTAGAGCTTACTAGTCAGGACTTTATGAACTTTTTCAATAATAAAATTTCATCCATCAGAGATAAAATCAATCAGATTCTTCCCACAGTTAACTTAAATGCTGTAACTGCTACAACTCCTTCTATTGATGTCTGTCTTGATGAGTTTACTCCAATCGACCTTTGTGAGTTAGACAAAATAGTTTCCTCATCCAAACCTTCAACTTGTCTTTTAGACCCTATTCCTACCAGGTTATTTAAAGAAGTCTTCCCACTTATTGGTAGCTTTATTCTTCATATAATTAATTCTTCATTAACTTTAGGCCATGTACCGCAGGCTTTTAAAACGGCTGTAATTAAACCCTTACTCAAAAAGCCAACGCTAGATCCAGGAGCTTTAGCTAACTATAGACCAATCTCTAATCTCCCTTTCATTTCAAAAATCTTAGAAAGAGTTGTTGCTACGCAATTATTTGACCATCTGCAGGGAAATGGGTTACTTGAAGAGTTTCAATCTGGGTTTAGAATCCATCATAGTACTGAAACAGCCTTAGCGAAGGTCACTAACGACCTCCTCATTGCATCTGATAATGGACTAGTTTCTGTACTTGTCCTTTTAGACCTTAGTGCAGCTTTTGATACTATCGATCATAATATTCTACTTGATAGATTAGAACACTATGTTGGACTTAATGGAACTTGGTTGCAATGGTTTAGATCTTATTTATCTGATAGGTTCCAGTTTGTTCATGTAAATAATGAGTTTTCTTTCAACTCAAAGCTTAGTCATGGAGTTCCACAGGGATCTGTGCTAGGCCCTACTCTTTTTAGTTTATATATGCTTCCTTTAGGCAACATTATTAGAAAGCACTGTATACATTTTCATTGTTATGCAGATGACACACAATTATACCTGTCAATGAAGCCAGATGATAGTAATCAATTAGCCAAGTTAGAAGCCTGTCTTAAGGAAATCAAAGCTTGGATGACTTGTAATTTCCTGCTATTAAATTCAGATAAGACTGAAGTCATTCTTGTTGGTCCAAAAAACCTTAGAAATTCCTTTCCAAATCAAACTTTCAGTTTGGATGCGGTTACTCTTTCTCTTAATAGCTCTGTGAGGAACCTTGGAGTTATTTTTGATCAGGATTTGTCCTTCAATTCACATATTAAATTTGTTTCTAAGACTGCCTTCTATCATTTGCGTAATATTGCCAAGATTAGGAGCATCTTGTCTCAGAGTGATGCTGAGAAACTGATCCACGCTTTTGTTAGCTCGAGATTAGATTATTGTAATTCTTTATTATCAGGCTGTCCTAAAACATCTTTAAAAAGTCTTCAGCTGATCCAAAATGCTGCAGCAAGAGTTTTAACAGGTACTAGAAAGAGAGATCATATCTCTCCGGTTCTGGCCTCCCTTCATTGGCTTCCCATAGAGTTTAGAATTAAGTTTAAAATCCTTCTTCTTACTTACAAAGCTCTAAACAATCAGGCTCCTTTTTATTTAAAGGATCTGATACTACCGTATTATCCTAACAGAGCACTACGCTCCCAAAATGCAGGATTACTTGTAATACCTAGAATCTCCAAAAGTACAATGGGAGGCAGAGCCTTCAGTTATCAAGCTCCTCTCCTGTGGAATCAGCTGCCAATCTGGATTCGGGAGTCAGACTCGATCTCTGTTTTTAAGAATAGGGCTAAAACCTACCTTTTTGATATAGCCTACAATTAGGGAGGGATCATGTGTTTCTGAACCCTCCCTTAGTTATGCTGCTAATAGGTTTAGTCAGCCGGGGGACCTCCAGTAATGCACTGGGCCTCACTCCTTTCCTCACTCTCTATGAAATATTTTTTTTTTGCTGGTTATTAACATCTGTTTGTTCTCTCCCATAGATTGAGTCCCCATCGTGCTGTTTGCTCTCTACATGTCTGTTCTTTTCTTCTTCTCTATCCCCTCACCCCCCAGCCAGTCGCAGCAGATGACTGCCCCTCCCTGAGCCTGGTTCTGCTGGAGGTTTCTTCCTGTTAAAAGGGAGTTTTTCCTCTCCACCGTCGCCAAGTGCTTGCTCACAGGGGATCGCCTGATTGCTGGGGTCTTTCTGCAACTGTGGGGGTTCCCCCCTACAGTTGATAGTGCTATGAGATGACTGTTGTTGTGAAATGGCGCTATATAAATAAAGTTGAATTGAATTGAATTAAATAAATAAAGTTGAATGACTACAAAAATGTCAGGAAAAGTACTGAACTTTATTTGGGGTTAATCAGAGGCACTTTAAATGGTGGCAGGTGTGTGCTGACTCCCATTTAACATGAGTTTGAATGTGATTGGTTAATTCTGAACAAAGCCACATCCCCAGTTATAACAGGGTGTGCATATTTATGCACACAGGTTATTGTACATTTTTTACTTTTCTCCTTAAAAGATTTCAGTTTGTTTTTCAATTGGGATGTACAGGTTATAGGTCACATTAATGGTGAAAAACATTTTGAAATGATTTATCTTTGTCTCACTTTTTTACATCACAAAAACCTGGCATTTGAACAGGGGTGTGTAGACTTTTTATATCCACTGTATAGGCTACACCTCTTTCTATTCCACTTTCAAACAACCTACATTTTTGCCTGTAAAGCCTAAATGGGATACCTGCTTCAGACAGGAATACTTGCCTTCTACAGGCAATGCACTAGTCATTTTAAAGGCTAGTGTGAGACATTAACGGACGGGATCAAACCTAACTGACTAAACGACGGCTGTGAGCTTCAATTGGCTCATTAGGGCCGGGTCAGAAAGAATCCATTACAGAGGATTTGCATGTTAATAATGTGAGGTTGTGGATGAAAGCTGCATCAGTCAGAGAAGTCAGTGTAGTAACTGTGATGACAAGTTCAGGCAGAGCGATGCTTCAGACACAAAAACACCAATCAGAGCCAAGAATGATAATGAGAACTACGGGGAGCGGCCGAGTCAGGGCGGAGGAATGGCAGGAAAACTGGAGGCAGAAAAAAAACAGAACAGTCGGAGTTAAATTTAGGACTTTTTCAGACCACTGGGATCAGCTTTAAGAGCTCATGTTTAAAACATGCCAATATTTATATGACCGCGTTACCATTAGGAGTTACTCCATTATTTACTGGGACTGGAGTCCAGCTCCTGTTAAATCTGGATTTATTTTTTTTTTTTCCACAATATCTTTATTGAACCTTTTTTTTTTTTTTTTAACAAACATGATACAAACAATCAAACACTAACACTAAAGTACTACAAAAAAAAAAAAAATGCACTAAAAACACCAACAACCACCAACAAAATCAAGTCTTCAACAATGCTCCTCTGTTTAGTCTAGACAATCCAATACATAAGTATACATATTATGTTCACCAGTTTGGAATTTACAAGGTCCACACACATCATTCACCTTCTTCTTCAAGAGTTATGTTTAAATTTTTTACATAATCAATAAAAGGTCTCCATATATTCTCAAACACAATTTCCTTTGATTTTAGTATATATGTTATTCTTTCTAATGGAAGGTTTGTTAACATCTGTCTTAACCACTGAGTCACATCTGGTCTATGAGTCTTTTTCCATAATAGTGCAATACATTTTTTGGCATTAAGCAAACTGAGGTCTATGAATGTTCTTTCACTTTTATTAAAATTATGCTTTTCTGGGTACAGACCCAACAAAAACAGTTTAGGATTCAATATGATTTGTTTTGAGATTATTTTTTCAATTGTTACCCTCACCTCTTCCCAAAACATTCTTATTAATCTACATTCCCATAAACAATGAAATAGGGTTCCTTTACTTTCCATGCATTTTGTGCATGTATCTGGTATATTTTTGTTATATCTATTTAACTCCTCTGGTGTAACATACATCCGCATTAACCATTTGAAATGTATCAATTTAAGGCGTGCATTTATTGATTTGGTTTGAGCTTCTGTACAAGCCAATTCCCATTGTTCCTCTGAAATTTCAATTTGCAGATCTTCTTTCCAGTAGTTTAATCTTTTCAGTGAATTTTCACTTGAAGATAGTGTCAATGAGTTATAAAACTCTGAAATAATACCCTTTCTTTTACTATCTTTCATCATCATTTTTTCCAAGGATGAATAAATAGGTCGAGTGAGAGCTTTATTTTGATTTGATCGAATAAAGTTTCTAAGTTGAAGATATTTAAAAAAATGTATTCTATTGAGATTAAATTTGATCCTCAGCTCTTCAAAAGACATTATGTTGTCTGCACATGGCAAATATAAATCCTGAATCTTTTGTATCCCTTTTAAATTCCATACTTTAAATACAGCGTCCGCTCTCCCTGGTTTAAAATATTGATTACCCCATATTGGACTAAATTGTGACAATAACTGTGGTTCTTTTAAATAGTTTTTAGCTTCACACCATATTTTGATCATATGCTTTACAAATGGATTTTTAACTTGTTTTTGTAATTTTTTTGCCGAATCTGAGTATATGAATATGGGAAGAGGTAAAGGTAAATTGTATGATTCCATTTCAGTCCAGTGAGGGAGATCATTTGATGAAAAATAATATGTCATAGACCTCAGTTGTGCCGACCAATAATACAACATAAAATTTGGACATTTCAGACCTCCACGATCAAATGGTAAATATAATAAAGACAAACGTAATCTAGCCCTCCTGTTGTTCCATATAAATTCCACTAACTTTTTTTTTTATTCTTGAGAATAGATCTAAAGGTGGTGATAAGGGAATGTATTGAAATAAATAAAGTATTTTAGGTAAAATATTACTTTTAAGTATATTGATTCTCCCGATCATCGACATTGCTAGTGACATCCATCTCTGAGTTAACTCACTGATATCTGACATTAAGGCTTCATAGTTGACACTGGCGACTGATTCTAGCTTAGGCATAATTTGGATTCCTAAATATTTAAACTGATTTACAACATTGAATTGATTTACCTCAGGGGCTGGGTAATTTCTCTGGGTCTCATTTAGCATTAATATTGAAGATTTAGTTTTATTTATTTTATATCCTGATATTTCCCCAAAATTCTTTATTAAATTCAACAAGGTTGGAATTGATTTTTTTAGATTCGACATAAACAAAATTATATCATCGGCGTACAGGGAGATTTTATGTTCTGTTGGTCCAACTTTAATTCCATATATTTGTGAATGTAAACGTATCGCTATCGCTAAAGGTTCAATTGCCATAGTAAACAGTAAAGGTGAAAGTGGACAGCCTTGTCGACATCCTCTATTGATTTTTATTGGTTTTGAAATATTGTTATTTGTTAGGATTTCTGCTGTAGCATTATTGTATATTATTTGAACCCATTTTATGAAATTATTTCCAAGTCCAAACCTTTGTAGGACTTCAAAAAGAAAGGGCCATTCAACTCTATCAAAGGCCTTTTCGGCGTCCAATGATAGGAGAGCTGTATCCGGTGCTTCTTTATTAAAATAAATAATATTAAATAGTCTTCTTACATTATGGAAGCCTTGTCTACCCTTTATAAAGCCATTCTGATCTCGATTAATAATATTTGGTAAAATTTCTTGTATTCGTCTTGCTAAAATTTTACAGATTATCTTAAGGTCGGCGTTTAATAGGCTTATTGGTCTCATATTTTCACATTTATTAGAGGGCTTACCTGGTTTTGGCAGCAGTATAATTAAGGCATTATTTATGTATGATGGTAAATTATTATTTTGAAATGCTTCTAAAACCATTTCCAAAAAAGGTTTTATTAATTTATTCTTAAATTTTTTATAAAGGTCAACTGGAAGACCATCTGGTCCTGCACTTTTTCCTGATTTCATATTATCAATGGCTAGCCCAACTTCTTCTTGACTAATTTTAGACTCCAATATCTCCCTGTTTTCATTTGGAATACACGGTATAGATAGTTCGTTCAAAAACCCATTTAGTTTTGTTAAATCAGGTTCATTTTTGGTATCATATAATTTTTCATAGTAATCTCTAAAGGCTCTATTAATTTCTAAAGGATCTATAACTACCTGTCCGTTTCTTATAATACTGGTAATTGGTGTTTTAATTTCCAATTGTTTAATCTGCCATGCTAATAATTTTCCTGATTTTTCACCTTGTTCATAAAAAGATTGTTTCAATCTTAGAAGACTCGAGGCAGCTCTATTCGCTGATTTTTTGTCGTATTCAGCTCTCAAAATCAGTAATTCATTCTCCAACCTTGGGTCACTTCCTGCATACACTTTTTCCTGAAGACTTTTTATTTTATGTTCCAATTTAGCTCTCTCCTCTCGAGTCTTCTTAGATTTTGATCCTGTATAACTAATAATATGTCCCCTAATAAAAGCTTTGAAAGCCTCCCACTTTACACATGCTGATGTTTGTGTAGTATTGATGTCAAAGAACTCGTCTATCTATTTTTCTATATACTTGACAAATTCCTCATCCTGAAGCCATTTATGCTGAAATTGCCATCTACCTGATTCCTTTGTCAATTTTTTATCTACATATATTAGACAACAGGGTGCATGATCAGAGATCACGATGTTATCATAAAAGCAGTTTTGAATCTTGGACCTTAATTCTGTGGAAATCAAAAAATAATCAATACGTGAGAATGTCTTGTAGGTACTGGAATAACAAGAATAGGCTTTAACTTGTGGTTTCATTTCTCTCCATATATCTAACAATCTCAATTCTTTCATAAAATGATTAATAGTCATCCTACATCCAATGTGCGTACAATCCAGTCCTGTTGATCTATCCACACCTGGATTCAATGCACAATTAAAATCCCCTGCTATTATATGTTGCCCTGTAAGTGATGATAAGATGAGAAATAAATTAGCAAAGAACTTCTGATCATCTATATTGGGACCATATAAGTTCACAAGATTTATATTTTCTAATAGCAAAGAACCTTGAATGATTACATATCTTCCAAATTTGTCTCCAATTACATTTTTCACTTGAAAAGGAACTGATTTATGTATGAGAGTCATAACTCCCCTGGCTCGGGATGAAAATGAAGAGGTGAATACACTTCCCTGCCATCTACTCCTAATTCTTTTAACATCCTCCTCTATCAGATGAGTTTCTTGTAAAAACACAATTCTTGAACCCATGTCCTTTATTAAATCTGGATTCATTTTAGCACTGGATAATTATTCACAAAAAATACCTGAAACTAGAGCATAAGCAAGACAAACCCTGCTGGAAATTTACAAGAAAAAAAAAACCTAATGCTCAGAGCAAAAAAGTTACAGATTTACAATGAAAAGGTTTCTAGTTTCTGAGGAGGAAAGAAAGGAAAATTTATGAGAATTCACAAGTTTACAAGAAAAAAGGCGCTAATTCATGGGAAATAAGTATGCTAACTTACAGGGAAATAAGCATGCTAATTTATGGGGCAATATGTCACTAATTTACGGTTTATGGGAAATGCACACGCCAATGTGCAGGGAAATGCGTACGCCAACTTGAGGGGAAATAAGTACGCTAATTTACGGGAAAATAAGCTGCTAATTTACGGGGAAATAAGTACGATAATTTACGGGGAAATAAGTACGATAATTTATGGGGAAATGTGCCACTAACTTACGGGAAAACAAGTACGCTAATTTACAGGGAAATAAGCCGCTAACTTGTGGGAAACAAGTACGCTAATTTACAGGGAAATAAGCCGCTAACTTGTGGGAAACAAGTACGCTAATTTACAGGGAAATAAGCCGCTAACTTGTGGGAAACAAGTACACCAATTTACAGGTCAAAAGCTGCTAATTTGTGAGAAATAAGTACGCTAATTTACGTGGAAAGAAACCGCTAATTTGTGGGGAAAAAAGTATGCCAATTTACAAGAAAACATGCCACTAATTTATGGTGAAACTAGAAAAGCACTCGGAGAGCGCAGACCTCCGCCAAGCGCCACAGTTCCCCCCATACAGTGTTTGTGTGTACGTTTTCAGATTCCTTGACCATGAAAACATATGACTAGCAATTGGATTGACAATGACAGGATTAGTGGTTCAGTAGTTATTCAGGAAAATCGCATTTTCCGTAATGGCGGTTTTCTTGTGGACAGTGATCCGGATCACCACCAAAATCTAATCATCTGTAGGATACCCCTTTTGTGACAATCTGTGAAAATTTCATGAAAATCCGTCCATAACTTTTTGAGTTATCTTGCTAATAAACAAACAGACAGACAAACCAATACCGATGAAAACATAACCTCCTTGGCGGAGGTAATAAACCACTTCTGAAACAGGATGGAGAGTTCTAACTTCATGAATCCCACAACGTGATCTCACCCGACCTCAGCAGCTAAAAATAATCTGATTTAACGCTCTGAAGGTAGTGGTAGGAGACACCCCAAACTGAGTTGTTCTGAAGTTTAGGAACACACTGTTAGTCTTGGCGGAATGACGTCACATTAAATAAGCCAATCAAAACTGCTGTTTAGCGTCCACTCGTAACGACGGCTGTAGCAGTGTTGTATTTGTTCTGTTACCACTCAAACCTCACGCACTCCTGTGTAATCTATATCACAACATAAATAAGCTACAGTGGGGTGGACGCTAAACCTGAAACATAAATCTAGTGTTGCATCTGCAGCAGGAAGGCCCATCATGTCCTCAGGCTGATGTAATACGTCTGTTCACTGGCCCACCTGGCACCGTGTCCTGAACTCGGCTCACATCCATGGGCTGCAACCTCACTCTAAAGCCTGTGAGGACACGCAGCGCCGCTACACTTGCAATGCTATGTCATAAAGCTGACCAACACTAACTCATCTGCACAGTTTAAAAAAAACTGCAAACATTTCACAAAAATTTGCAAAAAGCACTCAAAATATGTGTAAAATTTACAAAACGTGGTTACAAAAAGTCAGAATTTGCACAAAAATGTGCCAACTTTGCTCAAAAATGTGCCAAATTTTCATGAAATTTGTTTTAAAAATGTGCAAAATTTGCAAACTTTGTTCAAACATTTGCAAAAAATTGCTCAAAAAAGTTGAAAATTTTGACAAAAAATTAGGACTTTTCAAATAAATGTGCAGTTTTAAAAAATGTAAAAATTTCAATAATTTGCAAAATTTACTAAAAATGTGCAAAAAGTGGAAAAAAGTGTGCTAACTTTGCTCAAAAATGTGTAAAATTTGCTCAAAAAAGTGAACATTTTTATGAAAAATTAGAAAATTTTGCTTATATAAATGTGCAGCTTTAAAAATGCAAAAGCTTCAAAAATTTATTCAATATATGTGCAAACTTTACAAAAAGTGGTAAAAAAAAATGTCAGAATTTGCACAAAAAAAAAAATGTGCTAACTTTTAGGCTGACATCCACGGGCTGCAGTATCACTCTAAAACCTGTGAGGACACGCAGTGCCACTACGCTTTTACACCAGCGCGTCATAAAGCCGTCAAACACCGACTCATCTGCAGCTTTAATAAAACCACGGAGGAGAGGCCAAAGTGCTTCCTTCTTTCACTCACACAGAGGTAGGGAGTCTTTATCTAATCCTGGGCAGCCTGCAGGACGACGCAGAGGACAACCTGTTATGTAACTGAGCGCTGCTGCAGCACAAACGGCCATTACACACACACACACACACACACACACACACACACACACTGCAGTGGAGTGCACAGCCGTCCATAAAGCCTGCAGCACATTTCTGCAGCAAAGCACACAGACAGTGACTCTGCTGCATGTGAACCACCAGGGTCCCAGAGGGAAACACATGCTGTTATTAAACATGTATTTATGTGCACATGAATGTGTGCAGTTCATGGGAACATCTATGTAATGTGACTGAATTTAACCCAACTGATTTGGTTCGGGATGCACACACATACAACCTGTAGGCCAGGGCTATTCAATTACAAAATTAGTCAGGCCACAATTTGAACTCAAGACATGTAACTGCACCACACATGTTCAGCGATGTGTTGAATATGACAAATTTCAAACCAACACAGATCAATGTGACAAAAAATAAGCACTTTTTATTCATTGTCTTGGTTATAAATGTACACTTGGCACACGACAAAGGCACATCAAAAGTGCATAAAAACATAATAACAGTGCTGGGGCTGAGCAGAACTTGAAGTAGTAGAAATATTTTACCTGAATCTGAATCTGAATTTATTTATTTATTTCGGATAGTACATTACAGGTTAAAAGAAACTGTATAATATAACAACAAGGTCAAATTAGACAAAGACTCCTTCTACTATACAATTCCACGTGAGTTATCCGAAATGGGTGATGGCTGAAGCCGCAGCTTATATTGCCCACCCATATTCCATCCAAGAATTCAAAGGAGAAAAAAGAGAAAACAAGACAAGAGCGATTACAATTTAAAACAAGGCTAAGACAAAATATGACTGAGAGAAAAAGAAAACTGAGCTAGTCTAAGTTAAGCGGTTACTATTCAAAAACAAATCTAAGACATAGTGTCACAGAGAAAAAAGAAAAACTAAGCTATAACACAACACAGGCTGGAAATGTCAATCCTTATGTGAGTTTACATGTCGTCTTGTAAATATGTTTGGAGTATTTCTTCCTTTAGTTTTTGTTTAAATTGTCCAAGCTTTGTACATGATTTTAATTCAGGTCCAAAATCGTTCCATAATCTGACACCTTGCACTGAAATACAGTGTTGCTTGGTAGTTGTTCTCACTGTAGGCTTTTGAAATATACATGTTCCTCTGAAGTGATATCGTTTCTCCCTTGTTTGGAACAACTTTTGGATATTTGCGGGCAGTGATAGATTCTTCACTTTGAACATTATTATTGCGGTTTTAAAGTCGATCAGATCTTTCAACTTGAGAGTTTTTTGTTTAAGAAAAAGTGGGTTTGTTGGTTCCCTGTAAGCTGCTTTGTTGATTATTCTAATAGCTCTCTTTTGAAGCATAAAGAGTGGATATATGTTTGTTTTATATGTATTTCCCCATACTCCATTACAATATGTCATGTATGGGAGTATTAATGAATGATACAAGGTGTATAGTGTGGGTTGATTCAGCAAATTTTTCACTCTGTGTAATATTGCAATTGATTTGGATACTTTACCTTTTATATAATTAATATGTGGCTTCCAACACAGTTTGTTATCAATTATTACTCCAAGGAATTTAGTTTCGGATACCCTTTCAATCTCTACACCATTTACACTGAGTTTGGGTACTGGGTAGTTGTGATGGTTGTTAAAGACTATAAATTTTGTCTTGCTTAAATTGAGCGTTAATTTGTTTGAATCAAACCACAGTTTCAGCTTTCCTAATTCCTTTCCGAGTGTATCCAGAAGTTGTTCCAAGTTGTTTCCACTGCATAGCAGGTTAGTGTCATCAGCAAACAATATTAAGTCCATTTTTTCTGAAACTTTACATATATCATTTATATACATATTGAATAATAATGGTCCCAAAACTGAACCCTGTGGGACTCCACAGGTGACCTTCAGTAGCTCTGAGTTTTTGCTGTTAACACATACAAACTGATATCTATTCTTTAAGTAACTTCTTAACCAGGACAGTGCTACCCCTCTGATACCACAATTTTGTAGTTTCTTTAATAATAGATTGTGATCTACTGTATCAAATGCTTTTTTAAGATCCAGGAATACTCCAACTGAATACTCTTTATTTTCAATGGCTGTTGATATTTTTTCTGTAAATTCCATTAAGGCATATGCTGTTGTCCTTTTGTGTCTGAACCCATATTGCTGCTCACACAATAAATCATTCTTCAGTATGAAGTTGTCAATTCTCTCATAGAATATTTTTTCAAGTATCTTGGAAAATTGCGGTAATAGTGAAATTGGTCTGTAGTTGGAGAGTTCCCCTCTGTCGCCTGTCTTGTAAATCGGAATTACTTTAGCTATTTTCATTGCATTGGGAAATATACCTGATTGGAGAGACAGGTTACAGATATACGTCAGTGGTTTCACTATGCATTCGATAACAGTTTTGACTAGTAGCATATCAATACCATCGCAGTCAGTAGATGTTTTACTTTTGAACGATTTAACAATTTCAATGACCTCTCTTTCGTCTGTGTTCTTTATGAAGATGGTGTCTTTTACAGCAGTGTTATTGCATATTGAATCACCTGTTGGCACCGTAGTGGGTATTTCTCGGGCCAGTTTAGGTCCAATGTTAACAAAAAAATTATTAAATTCATCTGCAGGTGAAGCTATATTCACATTCGGAGTCGATTTATTATTTTTTGGAGTGTTAGTTGGGTAGCTGGTATTTCTGCTTTTATTTCCAAGGATACTGTTGATTATTGTCCATGTATTTTTAATATTGTCTTTGTTTTTTTCCAGTTCTTTACTGTAATAGTCTCTTTTACTACATCTTATTATATATGTTAACTTATTTTTGTATGTTTTATACCGCTGCTCTGCTTCTTTTGTCCTTTTCTTTATGAAAGCTTTATATAATAAATTTTTCTTTTTACACGCCTTTTGTAGTCCTTTGGTTAGCCATGGTTTGTCAGTAAATTTGTGTTTAAGCTTTTTTTTAACTAATGGGCAGTTTTTTTCATAAAGAGTGGTTACAATGTTTGTAAATGTGTCATAGGCTTCATTTACATCTGATACATAGACTTCTGTCCAGTCTTGCTTCAGCAAGTCCTCTTTAAAAGAACTGATTGCGTTTGGTGATTTGTGTCTGAACGATTTTGAGATTTTTTCTGGGTTGGGCCCCGTGTGGCCATGGATAAGTGCAAAGATTGGCAAGTGGTCGCTTATATCATTTATCAATAATCCACTTTCTATTTTCTTGTCGAGAACATTGACAAACAGGTTGTCAATAAATGTAGCAGAGTGAGCTGTGATTCTACTGGGATGTGTTATTGTGGGATATAGACTCATGCTGTACATAGAGTTCATGAACTCTGTAACTACATTTTGTTGATGTGGATTAAGTAGGTCAATATTGAAATCTCCACAAATTGCTACCATTTTCTTACTAGTAATATTATTGTACAGCTCGACTAATTTATCTCTGAATGTCTCAATGCAAGTTCCCGGCGTTCTGTATATGCAGCTTATGATTAGATTTTTTGTTTTGTCTAGGTCAATCTCAACAGTAACACATTCCAGAATCCCTGGTAGTGCTAAGGACATTTCATTTACAAGCTTACATCTATATAGGTCATCAATATACAGTGCAACACCACCACCCTTTTTTTGAGATCTGTTAATGTTAAACATCTGATATCCCTCTATTGCCATCAGGGGAGCCTGGTCTGCATTAAGCCAGGTTTCAGAGACTGCTATAGCTGTGAATTTTCTGTTTAGCTGTTTTAAATAGTCCTGAATCTGTGAGAAGTTTTTGTTAAGACTTCTGCTATTGAAGTGTATTATTGACAGTTTACCATCTAATTGCACTTGACTTTTGAATTGCTTTTCAGTGTAATATTCACAGTGGTTATGAATATTATTGAAAAAGTGGTTATCAGGATCAATATCATTCTCCATCTCTTGTGGTTTATGTTCAGCATAGTGGCATATTTTTAGAGTTTGAGTTTCCTCACTCTGTGTTTCATAGTCAGTGTTCATCTGTATTTATCTAAGTCAGTAGCATCTCTGATCATTATACTTTTTGCTTGCTCAGGTGTTCCATTTAGTTTAATCCAAATTCTACAATTTCTTGTCCAGGTTGACTGTATCTTATTATGTTTCTTTAGCATCCGTGCCTGCCGTGCTAATTCAGCGTTTTTTTTTTGTCAGGTGTTCATTTAGGTAAACTTGAGTTTCCTTTAGTTTTTTGGCCTGCCTCAGTATGTCATTTTTCACCCTCCTGTTCACAAAGCGCATCACAATTGATTTCTTTGTTTTGTTATCTTTCTTCGGTAAAGCATAACAGGCTGAGATCGCATTGGCTTCTACCTTAATGTCTTTATCATTAAGGAACTGAAGC